>CM059575.1:8708589-11108589 GCA_030386875.1 Morinoia aosen | reverse complement strand
TGCGAGTAACGATAGACGACACTTGCCAGTAACGATAGACGACACTTGCGAGTAACGATAGACGACACTTGCCAGGAACGATAGACGACACTTGCCAGTAACGATAGACGCCACTTGCCAGTAACGATAGACGACACTTGCCAGTAACGATAGACGACACTTGACAGTAAAGATAGATGACACTTGACAGTAACGATAGATGACACTTGACAGTAACGATAGACGACACTTGACAGTAACGATAGACGACACTTGACAGTAACGATAGACGACACTTGACAGTAACGATAGACGACACTTGACAGTAACGATAGACGACACTTGACAGTAACGATAGACGACACTTGACAGTAACGATAGACGACACTTGACAGTAACGATAGACGACACTTGACAGTAACGATAGACGACACTTGACAGTAACGATAGACGACACCTGACAGTAACGATAGACGACACCTGACAGGAAACGATAGACGACACCTGACAGTAACGATAGACGACACCTGACAGTAACGATAGACGACACCTGACAGTAACGATAGACGACACCTGACAGTAACGATAGACGACACCTGACAGTAACGATAGACGACACCTGACAGTAACGATAGACGACACTTGACAGTAACGATAGACGACACTTGACAGTAACGATAGACGACACTTGACAGTAACGATAGACGACACTTGACAGTAACGATAGACGACACTTGACAGTAATGATAGACGACACTTGACAGTAACGTTAGACGACACTTGACAGTAACGATAGACGATACTTGACAGTAACGAAAGACGACACTTGACAGTAACGATAGACGACACTTGACAGTAACGATAGACGACGCTTGACAGTAACGATAGATGACGCTTGACAGTAACGATAGATGATACTTGACAGTAACGATAGATGACACTTGACAGTAACGATAGATGACACTTGACAGTAACGATAGATGACACTTGACAGTAACGATAGATGACACTTGACAGTAAAGATATGTTACGAAATATGTATGTTCATATCACATGACATGTTTTTTTTTGGCTAAATCACGTAAAAATATATTCATGTTAGATGATATTTCATTTCTCTTAACAGAATTTTCTTAACAGGAATGTGGAAAACCGTTGGCTTTGCGTAAGGGCGATTTTTCTCTGTTCTAAGCAAAAGGGACAGCATTGTTCTCGGGTTTCGAAGAGGTAGGCCATAAATATCGGTCGAGCTCAAGTGGTCAGCTTCGATCAAACTCGCTGAGGCTCAGGCTTCTACAAACACACAGTCTTGTACACGAACACAAATCTCAAGCAAGCACACAACAAAACACACAGGCACACACACAACACAGAGGCCCAACACATATGCGTTGCGTGGGAACGCCGTACGAGGCAGTTTCGAAGGGTGGCGCATCTCTTCGGCCAATCAGCGCTCTGGAAGGGATCACACATGTGAGAGTGTCAGAGAGCGAACCAATTACATTTCAGAACTCCCGAAACAAGAAAGGCTCAACCAATTGTGAGTGAAACACGTGATCTTTGCAAAGGAACAGTCGGGAATGTTCTCGAAGGAAAGAAGCGGAGGACTTATAAGGAGGCTGAGAAGAGAAAGCAAGGAGGATTTTACGCTGGTGACACGACGACACGAGGTCTTTTTGTTTCGAGGTCGCGAGAGAAGTACACGTGATCTAAGGGCAGGCGAACGTGGCATGTCGGCACGCAGCCGACATGCATTTCACACAAACAACAAATTTACATCGGAGTAAAGTTAACGTCGAAGTTTCAAGAACAAATAATTTCCTTGCAGCATATTAGCGTCGCGGCGATGTTCGTTAACGACCTCTCAACAACGATTCCACGGAGGGATATTCAAGAAATGTTTCGACTTCAACATCAAGATCGTAGTAACTCCCACATGCAAGCAATAACTGCTCAGTGACGAAGTTTGCGACGATGCTACGCAGCAGCGAGATCTTCAGAGTTCAATCTTCCTGACCCTCAAAAGAGAGGTGCTCAATTGAGAGCGCTGGACGGAAGTAACACCACTGAGGCAGCAGGCCGGTGAAGATGGTCGGCATTACGTCAGATCGGGCGGTCTGCAGCGACATCCCGGGAGAAGCCTGCGCTCGAGAAGACCACAAAAGAAAAATGGGCAGATCAACTCTACGTGTATTCTTCAGGCAGTATTGGAAATGTATTAGGTCATCGAAATCTACATGCTGCAAGAAAGTGTAGCACGAAATAATTGGTTTATAGGACTCTGAAAATTATCCATACAGTGAATTGCAAGTCAAGTAATAGGTGAAAGCAGTGTGTTCAAATTCAACGCGCTAATTTTCGTACATGGCCCCTTTTCTGGATTAGGTGTCGAGTCATTGTTGGGCGTGCTAATTATAGAATTAAATTGTGTTTTGCTATGGTGTTGTGCACTTAGCAGGAGGATGTGTTTCGGTCACAAAGCAAGAGTTCAGATGGCACGTGATGCGAAGTGTTTACTAATTTTTGAACACCTTGTGGTAAGCATAGTTCTTAATTTTTATATTGCATAATCCCTAAATGTTTCGTGCTCATGCTAGCCCATTCATCGACTATGTCTTCTGATTTTATGCATAGTGCGGGAAGTTACTTTGTAGTAATCCGGAAATTGTTGTGCTAGCGCTCATTGTAATAAGGAGAGCAAATTTCTCGTTCTTTGTGTGTCTCGTTATGTTGCCCATGTTAACCCGCTCATTTCATGCTCATGTTGGCCCAGTCATGCCACCACGAAGCGTACGCAAAGTACGCTTTGTGGCAGTCATCTGCCTAGACAGCCAAGGTGCGGTTTTCTCATTGTGTCGTATGGTAGTGCCATGTCGTTAAAATCATGAGCATCTTGCATTAGTGCACTTGTGCGCATTTTTCCCTTCATTCAAACATTTCCCTGTGCTTTAATTATTTCATTTAAGTATTTTGTGTGCTCGTATTTTGACCCACGTGTTCGTAAAAAATAAAACCAATTTTAACCTTTACTCTTTTATTGTCCATGCTTTTATGTAGTATTCACGCGAGCACAAAGGTGTACATTATATTTATTTGTGGAGGTTGCAATTCCTCATGCGTAAGTGATTAATAACCCTTTTCACGCATCGCGACAATAGATGACACTTGACAGTAACGATAGATGACACTTGACAATAACGATAGATGACACTTGACAATAACGATAGATGACACTTGACAGTAACGATACTAACACTTGACAGCAACGATACTAACACTTGACAGTAACGATACTAACACTTCACCACAGTAACGATACTAACACTTGACAGTAACGATAGATGACACTGGCAGTAACGATAAATGACACTGGCAGTAACGATAGATGACACTGACGGTAACGATAGATGACACTGACAGTAACGATAGATGACACTGACAGTAACGCTAGATGAGACTGACAGTAACGCTAGATGACACTGACAGTAACGATAGATGACACTGACAGTAACGCTAGATGACACTGACAGTAACGATAGATGACACTGGCCAGAGCTCGGAACTGAATGGTCAACAGCCAAGGCAGCTCACGGAACAATACGTATAATGGCAGTTGGATAATAGGTTCTCGGAATATTCTCTCCTCTTCCAGACGCAGCACCAGACCCTATGGAGTGGCGCACGGACTGCCTGAGGTCACAAGACAACCGGGTCAGAAAAGGTCGCGCTAGAATGAACACAAGACGTGAATATGATGTACGCTTTTACACACACGGCTATGACGAGTCAAGCCAACAATCCCTCCGCCTGCACCGCGCCTCGAACCTCCACCACCATCATCTCGAGGCCCATACTAAAAATCCTCTTGGGTTTTGTTCCTGTTATTGTTTCAATTTGGTTTTCAGTGTTTAATGGGTTTATTGTTCTTATCTTCCCTGCCTCGAAAGTCACTGAGAAGTACTTTGGGTAGTATTTTTCGTCGGTAAGAACCGAAGGAACGTACCTTCTTTTCTCTTTCTTTGGGGCTTTATCTTTCTTTGTAGCTGGTCCTGCAGGTGCGACGGATTGCGCCAACGATACCGCCTGCTCGAGCTGCTCTTCATTTTTGCTCACTTTGTCTGCACTCTGTTCGGTATTTTTGGCTTTATTGTTCTCCATTCCTCCATCAATCATCAGAGCTATTTGCTCCTTCTATCTTCTTTCTCATACTCTGAATCCGATTCACTTGCTCCATGCCACACCGAGAGCCGCCGCAGTCTCCCCCGCCTCTCAGCTGTCGCTATGGGTCTAACATTCCGGCCAGATCCCTACCCGCAGGATGCTCTTCACTTATCTTGAAATTAGTTTTGTGGTTGGGTCCCTTTGATAAATCAAGGGGCCGACTTTTGTTTTCCTTTTATACTCACAGAATATCTCCAATTTAAATACACAAAACTAGAAGTACAAAACCCAGATGTTAGTGGGCGCCCCCCCCGTGTTGGTTCTACCCACTGACAAACAATTTGAAAAATACGCTTGTAAACACTATGTTGTCAATATACATAAACAAAATGTAACGAGTAATTACTTCAAGTGGGTATACTAACAGTACCACCTCGGGAAGTTGTGGGTGGGCTGGAATATTTGCTATGTGCAAGTAGTCATCATATTCTTGTCTATAGACTATTCCCTTCACAATACGTATAGATGATAAAGCAGTTCGGCACCAGTAAAATTAGTAATGGGAACAGTGAAAATTCACAAATAAAAATGTTTCAAGATAAGTCTTCTTCATCGTCTTCGTCGAATATTGAAAGATGATGATGTTTTATCTGGCATATAATTTTTCTGCTACTCATTTTTGACGTGTTAATTCAAACAAGAATTTTGAAAAAGTTTTCTTATCATTTGCAGAAGGTTTCTTCGTCTTGATGAAGACACCTTCCAAGACTTGCTGGGCAAAGTTGGCCCAGTAATCAGCAAGCAAGATACCAAGTTCCGAAAATGCATCCCTGCTAGTGATCGACTCAGAATTACTCTCAGATACCTTGCTACAGGTACGTGCAATTTAGAACCGTGCATCCATTGAATCCCAATTGAAAATCAAGGACGTGTCGCCGGTGGGTTAAGGACGCGGCCGTAGATCAAGGATGATTTGTTGGGCAGTTGGCCGGCTCTGCCCTTAAACAATCTCTCCGCGCTCATAACTACGCACGGTCGAGCTCGGACGTGAAATTCATAGTTGGCCATGGAAGGTTTGAGGGCGCAAAATTTTCGGTTGGTTAATGGCTGTAATATTTAAAAACGGCCATCCGTGGTTTACAGCCTCACAAATGTTTGCTGCACTTGGGGTGCTGCAGTGACGTGCTGCAGGTAGTGTGCTGCAGGTGGTGTGCTGCAGGTAGTGTGCTGCAGGTGGTGTGCTGCAGGTAGTGTGCTGCAAGTAGTGTGCTGCAGGTAGTGTGCTGCAGGTGGTGTGCTGCAGGTAGTGTGCTTTAGGTAGTGTGCTGCAGGTAGTGTGCTGCAGGTGGTGTGCTGTAAGTAGTTTGCTGCCGTTGGTGTCCTGCTGGTGGTCTGCTGCAGGTAGTTAGCTGCAGGAGGTCAGCTGCAGGTGGTCAGCTGCAGGTGATCACCTGCAGGTGATGTGCTGCAGGTGATGAGCTGCAGGTGGTCAGCTGCAGGCGGTCAGCTGCAGGCGGTCAGCTGCAGGTGGTCAGCTGCAGGTGGTCAGCTGCAGGTGATGTGCTACAGGTGGTCAGCTGCCTGCAGGCGGTCAGTTGCAGGTGGTCAGTTGCAGGTGGTCAGTTGCAGGTGGTCAGTTGCAGGTGGTCAGTTGCAGGTGGTCAGTTGCAGGTGGTCAGCTGCAGGTGGTCAGCTGCAGGTGGTGCGCTGCATGTGGAGTACTGCAGGTGGTGTGCTGCAAGTGGCGTGCTGCAGGTAGTGTGCTGCAGTGAATGATCGCCGTGCGTATAATGGACGGAAGTGACCCATCAATCGTTTATTGTGATATTGTTACGTACACTGCATCAAGCTTGAAGCAATAAGTAGAATATTTTACTTAATATTTATTCTTCTCCAAAAGTCTTCACAACATAGTTAATGAACGCGTTACTATGCTGTAGAATGAAAAAGATTGGGACATTCACTTACGTTTATTTATGAGCTTACCATTGTAATGGGTATGGTTTTGCATCATTCTTCAACTAAATGCTACACATCAGCTGAATTAGTTTGACTAATCAAGCAGGCGTTAAAACGGTAAATTTACTTTATTTTACGATCAATGTTATAAATAGGTCTTTCCTAACTGTCATAAAAGGTTGTTCGTTTGATTTTTTTATAAATTGACTTTCAGAAGTAGTATATTTTAGCACAGTCATCAAACGGTAACAATAAAAATGAATTGAGTCGTTGCGTTTGTTTTAGACTCACGTCTCATATCTCAGCACCCTTCAAAAAAGAACTAAAGATCAATTTTTATTCAAATTTAATTTAAAACGAAAACTTCATCGTCCACGAAATGTGTTGAAAATACCGAGAAGGCATTCAATAAGGTTGCGGCTTGCCCGTATAAGTCGGAGACCAATCGAGGATCATCGGAGACCAATCGAAGATCATCGGAGACCAATCGAAGTTCATCTATAAATTACCCTAGTCTTACCAGTTTGAATTACAATCGAAGAACATAAAGGCATAATATAATACACTCTTACATTTTTGAATAGACATGTGAAATATATGCCATATTTTTTCACTTAGTATTATGCACTCTTTCAAAAAACGGTTTCTAATATGTGACTTTTATTGTCCGTAATTCAAATTACCCTAAAAATTTACTAAAAGCACTCGTTGGTGACTCTCGATCTCTGAGTCACCGCATAGCGTGAGCGGGCCGGCTGCCGGCGGCGTAGTCTTAAGGCAGTGCTGGACTTGCCAGGCCGTGATTTTTGTTGTGATTTCTTTCTCTCTATATTTGATAAGTTGTGAACTTAACATATAATGTAATGAACTTGTGTTAATTATTCTTTTATTTTAATTTGAGTTCTGTGGAATATTAAGCATTTTGTGTTGACAGTGATTCATTTTAATCTTCCTCATCCGTAGGCGGGCTCAAGCTCATTTCAAATTTTTGTACTTAGTTATATGAAGGATGTTCCAGATGTTTTACGCTATATAAGTGGAAAATTTGTTTATTAGATGTGTAATATCTTTTTCCTCACGATTTTTTACATTTTGTTGAATGATTGAAACAATTTTTCTGGCGCAATTATTTTTGGTTTATAAACAGAATTCAGTCAGTGTTGAGTTTAATTAGCGCGTCAGCGATTTCGAATTTATTTCCGTATGTTTATGTAAGGGGGACATTTTACGACGTTTTACATGAATGATATTGTATTTGCAAATGCTTAGTTTTCAAGATAGCATTAATAACGTTCAAGTAACAATTGCATTAACGGCAATTTTGAAATGGCTCCTCCGGTGAAAGGTGGTTGCGGAACACGCGCAGGTTTTTTGTGCAAAAAATCGATTTTCATATGAATTCAAGTTTTTTTAGGTTTATTTAGGTTATTCCATTAAAATAACCTAACTTTACCTAACCTCACCTATTGCTGTATCAATAGTAGTTACTGTATTTACACTTATTTACATGTCCGTTTGTTGAATTTTATATATGACATTTCTATGACTTTAAAGTTAAATATTTCAAAAGGTAAGTATTTGCGAGGAAATTGTCATTCAAGTTTAACATTTTAAAGTGTCATTTATTACCTGAATATACTATAAAAAGTTTCACAATCGTTGATGCACTAATTTCAATTTTAACCCGAAAGTGAATGAGCTTCATTGTTGTTATCTGTTTTGAGTTGAGATAATTTGGAGTTCGAAATTTTTTCTTCTTTGTATTTTTACCTGATTCCTTACGTAGATTGTAAGCATTGTATATGGTAAACTGCTTGTTATGATTTATTCCATGAGTCTTGTAAGAAACGGGAGGCTCTGTCTCATTTATTCAAGTGTTATCTCTGAATGCACAGTACTCAATCCTGCTGCAATGTATTCTATTTTACTGCATGCTGTTAATGCAATTAGAAAAGTTGAACCTAGAAGAGAGTTTATTTCCATAGTATTTATAGGTATAGTAAATGATGTACATGTATTATTACAAGAGGAATTAGAGTTCATTCTACACTCTTTCTGCAGATAATTGCAAAACTTTTTTTTATAAAAGGCTGATAATCTGGGAAGTTTTGCTCATTGAAATGATTCATCCTCTACAGCTTGGCTTTTTTAAACCAATTAGTGTACTAGGCCCTACATGCTATTCACAGATTTGCAAGTTTTTAAATATATGAGTATTAAGCTGTAGTATTTCAGGGTTTAATTGCCATCATTGCATTCTTTATGGCTAGGTGTATGGCCATGAGATTCATTAGATTTTGTTATTACAGATTGAACCTTTGACATAAACCGCTTATTATAATTCCAGTTGATTTCTCACCTGGTAGGTATTTATAACGTCACGAGTCTGGAAATTTGCAAAGAAGTAGCACCCAATGAAATTCAAATGGAAATGATGATACACAAATGCAACTTTTTTTGTTGCAATTACTTTATTGCATACTTCTTGATTTTTTTTGTCAGATCTCCTCAGGAGAAAGCAATAATTTTATCAATAGGTTGTGCACCCAGGAGAGGGCCGGAGCTAATGGTTAGGTAGGCCTTCTATTTGCTAAAATAGAAGTTTTTATTATGTTAAGGACCATCTTTTTCAGCTCACTGCTATTGTTGCATTAGGCACAGACCACTTCCTTCTTCAACCTTTTTCTAGATTGAACTTCCTTCCTGACTTTCTGTTTTATGATGCACTTGGTATCGTGTGTGGTAACGCATGTTGCAATGCAAGCATGTCTTTTGCGCCAACACACTTTGTGCATAGATTTCTCATGTATGTGTCTGTTCTAAATGGTCCCTTCATTATCCTCTATCCTGAAAATAACTTGTAGATAGAGAGGCTTAAATTTTCATTTGTGGCTACCCCATTTAAAAGAATATAAATTGCCATTTGTGTATATCAGGGGGATACAACTATTGTATCTATGGCAATTAGCACTCCCAGTGGGATTATGCAAGGGTCCGAGCTCAAGGTTAAGTAGGCTTTCTTTGTGTTTTAAAATAGAATAGGTTTTCGTTTTGTTAGGGACCATCTTTTTTTGGTTCACTAAGGGGACCAAAATCTTTAATTTTTGAGCCCATTTCTGCCCCATATAAAAAGACAAACAAAACGGGAAATGGAAAATTTGGCTATTTGATTTTGTTAGAAATGTTTCACGAATTTTAAAACTGCTTTTGTTAATCGTTTTTGTTCTAGCATCAAAACTGAATGAGGAGATGCATCTTGAAATATCAATACCAGGGAAATATCAATACCTAAATACCAATATGTCAATTTTTTCCAAAAACTAAGGCCTAAATAAAAAAAATGAATAGAAGAAATTGTGTTTCTTTTCCAAAGTTACATTTAATATCAAATTTCATAATAATCAGACTGAAAATAAAAAAATTCATATATGAAAAGAAATTTTTTTTCTTGTATTTGGAAATCACAATTCACAGTGTGAATATGAAGTTATGTATGGAAATTATCGAAATAAAATGAAAACAGCATTCAATTACATAAATTTTCCATTATGTTACACCTAAAAAAAAATTGGTTTATGGTGTACACCCAACACCTCTAACTTTCAACATACAAAACATGACTCCTCATTGAGTTTTGATGCTAAAACAAAACCAAAGACAGTTTTAGAATCCTTGAAAGATTTCTAACAAACTCAAATGAACTTTTTTTCAAATTCAAATTTTTCAAAAAAATATATAGCTCATAACGCAAAAAATTATTGTTGGGCTTAGAAATTTTAGAATATTAGAAAAAAATAGGAATATGAAAAAAACTATATGAGTTTGTTAGAAATGTTCCAAGGATTCTAAAACTGTCTTTGGTTTTGTTATAGCATCAAAACTCAATGACGAGTCACGTTTTGAAATATCCATAAAAAAACACATAAAAACTAATTTTTTGTAAAAAAAACTAAGGCCTAAATTGAAAAAGTGACAGGTAAAAAAGGTTTACTTTCGCAAAATACATATACTGGCCAATTTTCAAACGAATCTGATGAAAAAAATTGAAAAAGTGGAAAGATCCCTATTATTTTGCCATATCATGATGGATTTTTTTTATTCTTTTTTTTGCTCTTGATGTTGGCTTGTCTGTTTTCAACTATCCTCATGTTGAAATGTTTTTCACAATTTGTATTTCTGTGCATCGAGTCCTGTGTAACAGTACACCCTTTTGGTTTCATTTGAGGATATAGTTCATTGTAAACACTTTTTTGGTAGATGATGACACCAACTAAAAATACTTGAGGTTTTTTCTGAACACCATGAGTAATGTAAAGAAATTCTTTAGTACTTTTCTCTGCTGTTATTTTGCATTGTGTTTTCTAATGGAATATTTTTCTGTGTTTGAAGTTGTAATAAAAAAAAGCTTTTCCCCATCCAGCAAATGAACAAGTATATTCAGTCCATTTTAAGTGTCTACTAATGTAGTTTATGAATGATGCATTTGTGTTGGAATGAAATTTTTTATTGGTGATTATTCATTGGTCACCCAGCCAAGGGAGGGGTATTGCAAACTTATACACCGTATTGCAAATCTAAATTCTTTTGTTTTGTTCGTTTGTGATTTTCAACATGTTCCCTGCAGGCAAATCATTTTTATAATGTCTAAAATCGTTTGTGGAATTTTCTTTCCAGATGACTCTTGGAAAGTAGTGCCAACTAAATGGTTATCAAAAAAGAAGGCATATGTGTGGCTTGGCCAAATGCGAGAGATGTCACAGTGCGTGCAAAAAATTAAAATGAAATAGAAACTACCTGGTCAAGTCCGGGAAGTTGTAGCATCTTCCGGTACGTGACTTCTTTCCATCGCTTTGCAGTTTGTCTATTGTTTGGTTATAATCCATTAGTTCACATAATATTAGGTGAGTGCACCAATTTGTCATTTGAGATATGACAATTACCTACTCATGAACTTAGGCATTTATTTTTTGTTCTTAGTGTGCATATATTTTTTATACGAACAGATGACGTGTGACTTTAACTGTATGATTGACAATCTTGACTAGTGACCTGTGCTAAATACAAGTATTCTATAGTTAGTGATATTCATGATTTGTAATTTTTATGAAATTCTCAACTAGGATTAAACATTTCAAAGAGAGAGTCAATTTAAAAAATTTAAGATCACAATACAAATTATAAAATTTAAAATCACAGTATTGAGGTAGTAGTTCTGTTTTTGAAGAGTCAGTGTTTTTTACAGTAAAATTTTAGAAAATACACATCATTGGTTATCATTTTTATAGTTGAAATACCTCATTCTTGCAATTTCATAGAGATCTAAATAAACTTGAGCCTACAAATTTCTTCAACACTCTTCATAATCCATTCATTTGCAAGAGGTTTGAAGGTTGCTGCAGTATCTCTGTATAACAGGAATTATAATTTTGTGGACCAATGCTGTAAATAATTACATAGTACAGATAGAGTAACCAAGAATAATATTGAACTGAATTGTAGATTTCATGTTCATTTCTCCCGATAACAAATATTCATTGAATTTGAAAAACTACTTAAAAGCTTAGTTCCCTCAGGGGGACACCTACCGTATTATGGGAAGTAAATTATTGAGCCCATGATTAGGTAGCCCTTTCTTTACCTGAATTTAATTTGTTTATTTCCAATCAAGACATACTTTTTTTGGAAACAAGAATACTTTTTTTCAGCTCTGACTGCTTGATTTTCAAACTGTTTTCTTGTTTGAGCTTCTTTCCTGACTTGCTGTGCTGTGTCTATGCATTTGGTTGTCCAATCTGGGAACACACCTCATGGATAGATTGCCTGTGAATGTGTCCATACTAAATGATCCCTTCATTGTTTCTCTCTTGAGATAGTATTTGTTGTGACTAGCGAGTCTTGAACATGAATAATAAATTATTTAGATAGTATTTGTTGTGGCTATGGAGTCTTGAACAAGAATAATAAGCAATTTTACTTCTAGCAACACTTATGCTGAATCTATAGAATGAAACTGAATTTGAACCCTGATTCTCTGCTCACATAATGGACACAAGTCTTGGATTCATGTAGGTGATGTAATTATGCTGTATAGTACATTTTCATGACATGAATTATGAGATCGGTTTCTTGTTCCCAATTTATTTTGTTGAGAGAATTAAAAAAAATATTTGGAGTAATTCTCAGTTTTCTTTGTCATGTTTCTCTTGAACGTTTTCAACAAATTCTATGGGCCCTGTTTTTTGTTCACAGTACACGAGAGCAGCTCTGAAGAAGAGCAATCAACTCTACATACTCTGACCTTCATGGCAACGAAAGAGTTCATCCAAATGCCGCGTGCATCCTAGATTAGTTTCACTCTCAATAGATTTCTCAGTCTCCCTCAAGGGATATAACTATTGCATATATGGGATGGGAATTAAATAGAATAAGTTTTTTATTCACTGACCATCTTTTTCCTCGATAGACAGTTGTCATGTGCACCATTAGTTTCTTATTCAGCATTTACCGTGTTTCGTAAGCTCCCTTAATTCGTTGTTTCTATGTACGTGCAAAGTTGTGGGTAGATTTATCATACCCTTCTCTTTATAGTGGATGTTTTTTTCTTTCCTATCTTGAGGCATTTTGGTTGCTAAGGAGCCCTAAGCAGGGAATTATAATATTAATAGTAATAATAACAATAATAATAATGGTAGTGTAGTAAGATTTGTCAGTAAAACCAGCCACATTGAATTCCACTTCCAATGAGTCAGTTTGTATGTGTCACACACTGTTCATAGCTTTGACTATAATTGAATATCGCCTAACTAAATATTTTTAGCTTATTATTGTGAAAGCTCTAGGCAGCTGGGGGGGGGGATAAGTTTGAGAATATTGAATTTAAAAGTATACATTAACTAAAAGTTCATAGTTTCCCTTTTTGCTAGATGCGAATAGCTCCCATCCAAAGTTACATATGGAGTTCTATATTAAGAGTGTTTGTTCCGATAGAGGAGGGCTGCTGTTCATTAGCTTTTGCTTCTAGTAGTGACAATTAGGATGTGTGAGCTAATATGGCTCTCCTAAACTTGAAAGTTTTACCCTCTATGAAGTTCCTACAGTATTTTGCTTGACGATTGCATGTTATTGCTAGTACTCCATAAAATTTTTATATATGCGCCCACAAATAGAGAACAGCCTCACACAATCCATGGAAGACTCCTCATGGGGATACAACTATTGTATCTATGGGAATTATGCGCTCCCAGGGGGAAAATGAGTGGGCCCAAGCTGAGAGTTAGGTAGGCTTCCTTTTTGTTTATGTGAAATGTTTATTGTTATGTTAAGGACCACTTTTTCGGTTCAATGCTGTCCTGGTTTTCAGCACCTACTACTTTCTTTTTCTACTTTTTTCTTGTTTCATGAACTTCTTTTTTAGCATACTGTATCCATTGTGCATAGATTCTGCCTTCTCTTAATTCCATACTAATTGTGCTTCATACTTTGTCTCTTTGAACATCTTTTTTTGTGGTAAAGGGAGGCTAAAACTTTCTTATAATCAATCAATCAACCCATGGAAGGTTCTGATACTAATGAAAATCTCCTAGTGATGGTTTGGGAGCAGTATCTGCAATTTGATTTTACTTCGAATACTATGCATTTGCTGCACGTTCAATAGCTATGTCTTTGATTTCAATAGTCCTATTTTTTCCATATTCTTTACATGTAAAAACAATTATACAACTATTGTTTTGATTTCAGTGGGACGCCGAAAGAAACAACAACTGGTCAAGAGAAAGAAAAGTACTTGCGTCTCAAGTTTGACCAAATTCTGGAAGATGTAAAAGGAAATAACCTCCGCGAAGACATAGTACGTGAGGATGAGAAGAGGGCGCCCAGTGAACAGCAACTTCAGTTCCCCAGTGCTTACCAGTGCCAGCTGATACGCCTGATGAATTGAAGTCCCTTCTCAAAGATGTTTTGGTAAATACAATAGAACTAGATGTTGTAAGCTTTTCTGAAGCATTGCTTCGTTACGCTAGCCAGTTGATATGTTCTGTCCAATATGCAACAGTTTGCTAATTTGAATATATAATAAAACTTCCCCTTCAGGGGGATACAATTATTGTATCTATGGGAATTAGCGCTCCCAGGGGAACAATGTGAGGGCCCGAGCTGAGAGTTAGGTAGGCCTTCTTTTTGTTGAAATAAAATGTTGTTTGTTATGTCAAGGACCACCTTTTTTCGGTTCACTGCTGTCCTGTTGTTCAGCCCCTACTACTTTCTTCTTCAACTTTGATCTTGTTTCATAATCTTCTTTCACAAGTTACTGTTTCTATGCCTTTCTGCGTAGATTCCGCGTTTCCTTAACTCCATGCGAAATGGTGCCTTCCTCCTTCCTCTCTTTGGATCGCATTTGTTACGGATAGGGAGGCTTAAACTACCTTATAATCTGTCTCTGATAATGGTACTAGGCATACCAAAAATGAAATTTACTATGCTACGTACCTGGAATGCCCCTTTCAATTTTTGCCCCATGATCATCTTGGGTAAGGTAACGAGTTTTTTGATACCACAAAAAAGTCTTTGAATTTTTTTTACTAAATTTGGTAGGAACGTCTTTTCTACGGACGGGTGTCTACCAAGGAGTAAAGTAGTGAACAGTCCATTTAGGACGGGGTACTTAAGGAACTCGGGCAACTTTTTTGCAATAGTGCTTTGGTTGCTCCATTTAGTATTAAGTATTTCAAGTATCAAGAAACTTGGATCTTTTTGTGAACCTTAGGTATTGCATGTATTATTGACTCAAACTGCTCATTATAGGCCGGTTACTTACATGTTGACATTTGGGCAACATTCATTATGTAAAAATAGGTAGTAATTTTTTGCTGTTGAGGGTAGTAAAAAGTAAAAAGTAGTTAAATTTGGAAATGATAAACCCCTACTGGGATACTGGGACACAACTATTGTATCTATGGGAATTAGCGCTCCCAGGGGGACTATTTAAGGGCCCGAGCTAAAGGTTAGGTAGGCTTTCTTTTTGTTGAAATATCATAGGTTTTGTTTTGTTATGGACCATCTATTTTCGGTTCACTGCTATCCTGTTTTTCAGCACCTACTACTTTCTTCTTCAACTTTTTCTTGCTTCATGATCTTCTTTCTTAGCTTTCTGTTTCTGTGCCCTTTCTGCATAGATTCCACGTTTCTTTAACTCGATACTAAATGGTGCCTTCTTCCTTCCTCTCTTTGGATAGCCTTTGTTGCGGATAGGGAGGCTTAAACTAACAATCTAATCTATAATCACTAGAAATCCATGCTGGTGAATTCGAGACAATCGTCGCTCGGAGAGACGGTTAGCAGCATGCTGAGGATCCTTATGACCCGAAACCTTGCTGTCCAGTTCAGCATGGCGGGTTTGGGTCTCAAGCGACAGAAGTCGAAGTTTAAATTCGACAACTCGCCGGCTTGCTGCTTGATTGAAGGTATGATATTGGTTAGGCAGGTTACTCATTTATTGCTTAGAGGCTTGTACGTCATGCCGTATTATTGTGGCAGAATTGTGGCTTACATAAAATATAAATTACATTTTCTTAGCGAATAAATCTTCAAATAAGTTTACTAGATCGGCTACATTGTACCTACAGTTTAGTGTATTCATTCGGTTTTCACCTAAATTTTGAAAATAATAGAAAGCAGAGTGGCTGTAACTATGTACATTATATTTCGACATGAATGAAAGCTACACATTTTTGTAGCAAGCTTCAGGCTGTCGTAAAAATATTATTGTAGGCCAATCACAGGCTGTGCATGTAGGCTTCAGAATGATTATGGAACTCTTGTACTTTAAGAATAAATCCTGAAGGAGAAAGTGTCGATTTGTTTATGGGTGTAGTAGTCTTCTCTGTTGAGATCTAAGTTTTTTTTCTAAGTTGGCTTGTTTTTTCATTACAGGGGTGCATATAGTATAAATGTTAACTTTCTAAGGCAATCTTTCCATAGATGAATTATATTCTGAATAACTCTTTACAGGCATTCTCTCCAGCATGCCGGAATATGCTGCGGAACCTCGCTGCAAAGTGAAAGCAGCTATTCAAAAAGCTCTCAAAGGTGAGCTTCTCAGGCCAACGTTTAAGAATGAAATTCAAATATGTGTAGTAACTATTTTCTATATTAGAATATGGATTTTTCACTGGAATTTATAAGTTCCACACGACTCTACGGATACAATATCACATTGTAGGACACGTCACGTATGCATTAAACTCGGTTCAGTTAATACCACAAAAACATGAAAGTTAGATGCATTTTTGTATATTTTCTAGAGGTGAAAAACTTAGCTGTAGCTTCGAAGTGTAGAGTTAAGGAGAAGGCAGGTTTGCATGGTGTACAGTGTGCGCGAAAAGTTCATACTCTTTCTATTTTTAGGTAATTTCAATAAAAATTGATATTTATTTCAAAATAGCAGAGTGACTGTAATTTTGAGTGGCAGAGTTTACAAAATAGCCAAATTTTTACAATTTAATATTCATTCAAATGCCCTCGAGCTGCAATTTCGCCTTTGAGAGTCAGAGACGCTTGGGCATGGAATGATCAAGGTTTTTTTAGTTAGAGGCATCCATGTCCATCTTCCAGAGATTAAGTAGGGCTTCTTTCAATTTTAGGACTGATGTAGTATCTTGGTCATGGAGCTGACTCTTCATGTATGACTAGCAATTCTCAATGGGTTGAAGTCCGGTCAATTGCCTGGCCATTCAAACACTTCTATCTTCTTGTAAATGAGGAATTTTAAGACGTGTTTTGATTGGTGACAACGAGCCGAATCTTGCATAAAAAACTGACATTCATGGATCACAAGAAAAGAAAGCAAATGATCGTCTAAAACTTGTACGTAATAATCTTCATTTTTTGTTTGATTTTTAGGTAAGAAGTATAGGCCACTTCTGCCCATTTTGTCACTAAACCATCCCCATATCGTGACATAATCGGGTGTTTTACAGTCCGGCTGGTATACCTTGGGTCATATCTTAACCAAGGGGCTCACCCTCCCTTGACGTTCGGCAATGCACCTAAATGTCGACTCATTGCTCCACATAATATTCTCTCATATCTCAGGTGTCCATTTGATGAATTTTCTTTAGCAAAATTCAATGTTTTTTGCCGTTGAGAATAGCTTTTTGGCTGGAGAACGCAAGGGTATTTTAAGTCTTTTTGGAGCCTTTCTTGAATAGTCCTCACCGAGACAGCTCCAAGAAGCACAGGATGACTTTTTCTGAGTTTAGAGGCACTCATTCAAAAGGGTTTCAACACTTCTCTCTCTAAAAGATGGTCTGTAGCTTTTGAGGTTTATCTTGGCCTACCTTTTCGAAACTAGTAGGTAAGAATCTCACCCGGTTGAAGGGGGGGGGGATGGGCTGGGCGACAACGCTTTTCGAACGTTTCGCAGTACCAATTCCTCATCCAATTCGGGCCGCTATTTCTTTAAAAAACACTTTTTCACTTATAAGGACTAATGCAGTAGCCTTTTCTACTTCTGTGAGTACTCTCCTAGGTTTAATAATGCAATAACTTGAAAATGCATAAACTTGAAAATGACATGGAAAAAATGGCAAGGTGTGCAAAATATGACAATTCTTCGAGTAACACTGGAGCATAAATGAGCATTCAACGGCAGCTCGAAACGCACTGAGTTCTTATGCTTCTCAATTCTCTTTCAAAATCTTAGCCCTCATGACATACGATGCTATTTATCGCTAAAGAACACGAAAATACTTGATACATTTACATATAGAGAAATAGATAGAGGGTATCATCTGTTTCCGCGCATCAGCGTTTAGACAGACGGGTATCATCTATTTTCGCGCACGCTGTATTTCCGGGGAATCTCAATAGTTTGAGATGGTTTGAAAATTTGTTGAAATAATGGGTTGTGGTAATAAAGGGAGCGCGTAGTTAAGAGTATTGAAGACGCGAAAGACGACAGACCAATATATGCATTAATAGGAGTCAGGTTTTTAGCTATTTTTTTTTTGTCTGCAGGTGCAGGCGACTGGGATGGTCACAGAGGGACTCGTGTGAAACCGCCATCGGAAGCGCACACCACTGAACCGGCAGAAGACGAGGGCCATACTCTGCAAAAACCGGGAGTACCATTCCCCCACCCCCAACTGTCTGAAGTAGTGCTCTATTTAGACGACTTTTAGTCGAAATTGTTTACAGTTACGCATAACTGTTAATTTATTTTTATTGATATATCAATATACAAAAAACATACATTAACCATATATTTTATTGCTTTATGTTTTTTTTTAGTTTTTGAAGTATAGATAGAGATATCAAGAATGATATGTAGATGAGCGTTGAAAGATAACTCTGTAAACTTGATTTGATATATCTGTTTCATGAAATAAAACTGAACCATAACATATTGGTTTATGGTTTATTTTTAATTCTTGATATATAAATATATCAATAATTATTTATACAGAAATATAATGTAGACGATGTTTAAAAGGGAACTCCGTATACTTGACTTGGTATACCTATATGTCTAGAAAAAAACGTGATTGATTTTATTGGTTTATGGTTTACTTTTATTTCTTGAAATATAGATATATCAAGTAATAAAAGTATAGCATAAACCAATGAAATGTATATATGTAATGTAGACGAGCGTTGAAACGTAACTCTGTGTATCTATATATCAAGAAATGAACCATATTTTATTGGTTTATCATATATTATTTCTTGATATATAGATATACCAAGGAAAATATATATGTACAGGGTGTTTGGTAATTTGATGCACTTATTTAACCCCCATACAGAAAAACGCTAAATAAAAAGATTTTCATGAGCAAACTTTGAAAACTCCTTCGTTTCCGAGAAATGATGACCTAAAATAGTTTTAGATTCCCAACGGAATAGCCTAAAACGCGCGCCAACAGCCAGCCCAAGAAGTTAAATTTTACTTGTTCTGCATGGTAAGCCTATTTTAACGGGACTCTTAAATTATTTCAAGTCACAATTTCTCGGAAACCGAGTTTTCAAGTTATTTGGTGCTCGTGAAAATCGTTTTATTTTCCATTTTACTATGTAGATGGTTAAAATATGTGCATCGAATTACACAACACACTGTGTACATATATGATCTTTATAAGCGCTCTGTGATAGAGAATTAAATTCTCGTGCCTATTTTTATGTAGTGAATATATTTGTAACAGGAAGTATTCTAGTCGGACTGTGATTGCATTTTAAATTCCAGTATTATTCTGGTGTTCCATTGATGGAGGGCTGTGATCTAGAGTATGTTTAATTTTTGCATTAAAAATTACTAACTGAGAGTGATTCCTTATCCTTTTTGATGTATTGTATATAACTCATGTGGTTGTAAACTCCCGGTTGCACGTGGTTTGGTTTCACTGGATGTACAATATTGTACTGAGTTTATTGGGTCAACACATTCACTATGCATTTAGTGTGAATGTATTGTAAGATCCTAAACTTCCAGTGCGATATTGTACAACCCGTGAGGCGAACCACGCGCAACCGGGAGCAATTTTTTTACCCATAATCCACGGACGGCCAGCCGCGATTCGAAATTGGGTTGAAGTTGGGTTAGAGGCGAACGGAGTAGATACGCGCGGTTCTGAGGCGGTAAACAGCCGTTAGGGTCGGGTGGAACAACGGCGATTCGCGTGAAGTTTTGTGTCCGAAAAAGTGGACATTTGACCCGTAAGCCGCGCGTAATGCAACTAAAAAACGCCTAGGAACCCGCGCGTACCCACCGGCGACACGTTCTTGATTTTCAATTGGGATATAGGCTGCTCTGAGTTGCCTTCCTGTAATGAAAGCGATCATTTTCACCTCCAATCTTATTTACTTCATTATGTTTCACGTATAAATAGTATTATTCCTTCTTTTCAGGGGAAACCAAAGGTTCTCTGCATTTCCAATACAGAGTAGGTCGCAGCACCCTAACTGCTCATATGGCTGAATGTACTCAGGCCATTTATGAAATACTGAGAGAAAAACACCTTCATACTCCTCAAACGACTGCGGAATGGGAAGCTGTGGCAACGAAACTTCATCAGCAATGGAATTTTCCAAATTGTCTTGGGCCACTTGATGGAAAGCACGTGAGTATTCAACAACCATCGAAGTCAGGAAGCCACTTCTACAACTACAAAAATAGGTTTAGTGTGATGCTCTTAGCTTTTGTTGATGCAAACTTACGAATCCTATATGTGGACGTGAGAACAAATGGTCGAGTATCTGACGGAGAAGTGTTCAATAAATCATCCTTAAAGCAAGCAATCGATTCTAACAGCCTGAAATGCCCCATACTCGTGAACTTCATGGGACCAACTTGCTTTCTCCGTATGTCATAGTGGCAGATGATGCGTTCCCATTGTCAACTCGTTTAATGAAGCCTTATCCTGGTACACAGCTTTCTCACGCCCAAAAAGTTTTCAATTATAGGCTTTCTAGAGCTCGAAGAACAGTGGAAAACGTATTCGGTATACTATCAAGTACGTTCAGAGTATTTATTTATTTGTTATTTTATTATTAAGGGGGTCACTTCATGATTTCAATTTTTTTCATCCGATTCGTTTGAAATTTGGCCAGTATACGTATATGTTGGAAGTAAACTTTTTAACTCCTGTAACTTTTTCGATTTAGGTCTTATTTTTTTGAAAAATATGAAAAATTAGTTTTTTGGTTCATTTTTATGGATATTTCAAAGGAATAGAAGTCATTGAGTTTTCATGCTAGAACAAAACCAAAGACAGTTTTAGAATCCTTGGAGCATTTCTAACAAAAGTACATTAGAAAATTTTAACATTTGTATTATTTTTTATATGCGATATTTGATCACTAACTAAAATATACACTAATTTTGGGTTTTGAGCTTGATAAAAAAAATCATTTGTACAACTGGGAAATTTTCTACTGTAATTTTGTTAGAAATGTTCCAAGGATTCTAAAACTGTTTTTGTTTATGTTCTAGCATAAAAACTCACTGACTTATATTATTTTGAATGTTGACAAATAAGGGTTTTTTTAGGAATAAGGCCCTAATAAATTTTTATCTGAACTGTAATATAATGGACAATTTATGAAATTGAATGCTGTTTTCATTTTTATTTCGATTATCTCCATGCTTTACTTCATATTCACACTGTGAAATGTAATTTACAAAAAAAGAAATTCTTATAGCCTATATGAATTATGAATTTTTTGTAGTCTGATTCTTATGAAATTTGACTATTTTAAGTAATTTTTAAAAAGAAACACAATTTCTTCTATCAATTTTTTCGATTTCTAGTTTTTTGAAAAAATTAGACATATTAATTTTTTATTGAAATTTCAAAAGAATAGAACTCATTGAACTTTTATGCTAGAACAAAAACAAAGGCAGTTTTAGAATCCTCAAAACATTTCTAACAAAAGTACGGTAGAAAATTCTCCATTTCCATGAAATCGAAAATTCATGATTTTTGGTCCCCTTCTGGGGGGAGGGGGTTCTAACGTCCGTAGCGCCATAAAATTTTAGGGTACAATAACCCATCACCTAAGAATCCTCTTTCGACAAAAAAGTAAATGGACCCAGGTGGCCCGCGGGGACCAATTTTAGCCCGAAGTGGCCTCCTTTTATAATCATGAAGGCATCTACGGATGCTTTATTTCCAATCAAGCCTGATACAAATCACCTTGTACATTGGATTTTCAAATGCCTTATAACTAACGCCAGGACGCCATGACGCTTTCCCCCGGTCAAGACCGGTACCGATTTCAGACACCTGGGTGGAGTGGGGTATTGTGCTTGGAATTTTTCTCCTATACCCAACAGAGAAAATCGCCACCGCCAGCGCCGAGAATCGATCCCGGGTCTCCCGCACGGTGGCAGAACCCCTAGCCACTTGCGCTATGGCGAGCATAGTTTCTTTTAATTAATATATTTATTTGTTTATGTCAAGTACGAACTGACATAAACACCACAGTCGAGAGGATCCAGTATATCACTCTAGCAAGTTTCGCTCTTCACAATCACCTGAAGGATCGTAAAAACTTCCGTTACATAAACCCGCTAGCTCTGGAAAAGGACATCATCACTGGCTCCTGCACAATAGGCAGTTGGCGATGTGAAAACACTAAACTCCAGCCCATCGCAAACCGAGGCGGTCGACCGACTGCGGCAGCCACAGCCATCAGAGACCAGCTGAAGGGTTACTTCTCAAGCCATGGGGCTGTGTGCTGGCAAGATAAAAAATGTTGGGACTCTACTAACACTACCGTTGAAATTTGACCTAAAGATGTTAGAATTACTTGGGACATTATTGTTCCTTACTATTTTCTAGTATTCCTAGTTGGAATGAATGTGTTAGGTTAATCAACAAAATAAATTGTTTGAACAAGATTTATAAATTTTATTCCAGTTTTTTGTGATGAAAAAAATAACAGTGACAAATCGTTATTTGACTTAGTAAGGCCAACTATATAATCACTTAGGAAATGTAATTACCGCGTACTAGATAATGTGTCAAGGTTGTATATCCATAATCTGGATTCACAATTACACATTGTGGCAAAACTCATGTGCAAATTTTCCTAACATATAAAAAATCTAATTCTAATAACAAACAACGGTAACCAATGCTACAAAACAAACAGTTTTGATGCGAACGAACTCTCAACAACATTTAGAAAATTCTCATGAAATGACTCCACCATGGTTAAAATGCTGGTCTCATCTTTCTTACTTCTTTTACGCTTACGACATCCCCCACTTCTGCCTCTGACATCTGTACATGTATCGTCCACAGGAGAAGGACTTGGGACAGGCCCCACAATTTTTGGGTTAGGACCCACTAATAGAGCCGCTTCTGGTGTTGAATTGGCTCACTTACATGAACGATGTCGTTATTAATTTCGACTGCAGTGCTGATTAACTGAGTCTCAACAGTACTGTCTGGTTCTTCTTAAAACCAATCTGCTGACGCAACAATACTCTCTGAAGGGGGCTCGCCAATTTGCCTTCCACTTAAAACAGGGGCAATAAAATCATCACTTGAATGAATATTCAAGCTGCTAATGCTGGCGTCTGGTTGCACACAATCCGACAAAAAAGCCATGTGGGTAGAGTGCATCCAAGGCTTGCTCTCCACAGCTCCATACCCTGATGGTTTCACCCTTTCGGACGCGCGGAGCTGGAAGTAGTAGCTGCGTAGGGATGGCTACTTCTTTTGAACGTCTGAAAAAATGAACATAATTTAGTTACCCTTATACCATCGATTAAATATAGATACTGATAATGATAATTTTTGCTATAGTGTTTGCTACAGACTTGGTTAGCCAAGTACATAGTACATGTTTGTATACTGAAGTGCATGAGCTTTATTGAAGATGACATATTAGGGAAGAACAGAAGAAATAGGAAAATATGTAGTGAATTGTACGAAAATTATATGTTTAAAGAAATATCATTAGGTAATGCTACAACCATGTTTATGGCACACGTACTTACAATCTATGACTTGTCATTCAACACTGAAAATGATAGGTAATGAAAGAAACGGTTTCCCATGAATTTCAACAAGAATTCAAAAACAGGAACAATAAAAACAAACTTTACATTAACTGTCCTAGAATTGAACGGGCAACAGACAGTTGCATGAGGGTCACACATGACAACAAAGCTTCACCTGTCTCTAAGAAAAATAATTTTCATAAAACCTCAACTGTATGTTCCAAATTAGAAATCTCCCTGCTGGAGCAAAGTGTTCACTTGGTTAAGAAAAAAACACTCTGAGGTTATGCTTACTTCACTTCCAAAACTGTAAGTAAAAAATATACACTTTCCCACAAGCTTCTTGCCTAAATTCAAATTAATTTATTTGGAATCTCACTCATTTTTAGATCTCTAACTTTTCTGCCATATACTTTCAACAGAAGCAAAAAACTGAATACCCAGAATCAACTGTCAGGCAGACTGACAATAAGACATCTGCACTAATTTTCACATGTGCAAAAATGTACAAATTCATAAGTACAACAACAGAGAGCAAACCTATTCCATCAAAGATGTTCAGCACCTTGCAAATGAATTAATTACAATTCAATAGATTAAATAACAAATACTATTGTTCAAAATTAAGAGTAAAATTTAAGAATCTAACATGATATAAATAACTGGTGGTGAAATAGTTTGAATAGGCGACCACTAACCTTTATACCATTTACTGTACTCCACAGAACAACAATACGATAATGAACATTTTCTAAGCTTATAACCTTGTCACTAATGTTTGCCTATCAACACTGGTAGGTAATATTTTCTCTACTTGTCATTTATGCTGTTTTCAACGTTGACATGCTCATACTCATAGTAAGGAATGTAAATGTTAAAAAAATTATCCAATACTATTTGCTCAATTTTAAGATTATGCACCAACCCTTGAGAAAAATATGACTAATATTCACCCCAAAAACAGTAAATTTCTTAAAGCATGATCAAGTCATTATTAGTTGTAATTTCCATTTAAATTAAAGGTGCAAAATGAATTGAAAATACTTTGAAATTTTTTGCTAGCTCACGTATTAGCGATTACGGTACTCTTTTAATTTTTCATCCCCTATCAGTCTGAGCAATTGTTTATTTTTGAAATTTGACATTTAGTAAGTAAATAATTTTGAAAAAATATTCTTGCATTTCTTATAGTTGCTAACAGCAGCCAAATTATCCTGAATCAAATTATCCATTTGAAACTTCCTACACTGCATTCCTAAAATGACCACTTTCTTTGTTGAATTTAAAAACTGCTAATTCACAATATTTACATAATTTTACTAATTTAAATGCCTGTACAAAAAGGAAAATTAACCTTTGAGACATTCTTGCACACCATCAAACTTACCTAAGGGTGCTATCTCTCTCTCAAGACTTGGGAAGCTCTCAATGAATTCTTTGGTAATTTTTTGAAGCAGAATTGCTCGATGGTTCCGCTTTGAGTATATTGGTGCTCGGTAGGCCCAAAATTCTGGGTACTTAGACACAATGTTTATTAGTCGAGATTGGTTTCAACGTTTCACATAATTGATGGAAGTTTTAATCTATAACTAACTTATGGTTTAGGATCTGCAAATTAAAAGGTATTAAAATTAGAGGGATAACTTTTCTTACTCAAAACAATAGCTTAATAAATGGTAAATTTCCAGAACAACACACTAATCGATTTACGAATTTTTTTTGCTTGAAACATGTAATAATAATAAACTCAGTTAACGACAACTTCGGTCAAGGACTATTTAGTTGTCGCTTTGGTAGTTTACCAAAGTAATCTTTGTCTTGATGCAATTATGATTTCAAAGCAATATTATTAAGAGTAATCTTAGCTCGTACGTTCAATTTCATCCACCGAGGACTTCACGGAACCAACCACGCCGAGGCAAACCTGATAGAGCGAGACACAAAAATTTGGTGCATATCAATATTCTTCCCGTACTTGACGATGCATGGAGGTTATCCAGAGTTTTAATTTCATTGATAGTAGCTAGAACCCCCGGGTGGGGTTCCAGCTACCCGCCCTCACTATGGCCGAGCGCTGACCCATGCTGGAACCCCCTTTCAACAGAGAGTTGAGGATATAAGCACGGAGCGCTCGGCCATTTGCTTATCAAAATTCCAAGGTAGTGTCCGTCACACCTCTACTTGTCCACTTTCACCTTCACAGATTTCCGAACACATTGATTTCCTTGATGAACTCCAGCACTCTACGGATGGGTCCTCCGTCCCGCAACACGTTCCCCGTATTAACATTCTTACCGGTTCCCGGCTTAAGTATTCGGTCTCTTGTTAGCTGCAGCGCGGTACATTCTTCCATGATATGTTTTACAGTTATGACCTCTGTTCCACACCATCCGCAAATGGGTCTCTGTCCGAGAGCCTGCGGGTCCAAGAGATAACTGTGAGTTAGGGTTGTATGGTTCAGTCGCAACCTATTTATGACCACCTCTTCCTGTCGGTTCAACTTCAAGTCGGCTCTCTTCCACTTTCCGGGGCTGGGTTTTATTGCTCGCAAGTCTCCTCGTTCCTGTTGCCATTCCACGTTCCAAATCTCGTATGTTCTTCTTCTGATTACCGGGAGCCAGTCGCTGTAGGGAATCAGCAGAAATTCAGCAGGTCTGGTTGCTGCCGCCTTTGCCGCCTGGTCCGCGCGCTCATTTTCAACTATGCCAACGTGGGCTGGAACCCAGCTAATTGTTATGTTCTTTCCATCCGAAATAATCTGGTGCATCTCAAGCGTTAATTTTTTCAAAAGTTCATTATTTTCAGTGTAGCTATCGATCAATTGTATCGAGCTCATTGAATCGCTGCATATTACGAAGTTCTGGGCTGGCGTTTCCTTGATGATATTTAAGGCAAGCTTGATAGCGTGCAGTTCGGCTGTCATAACACTTGCCACGTCTGGGAGAGAGGCGCTTCTGATGATATCGCCCATCACGGCCGCTGCACCTACTCCCGTCGGTGACTTTGATCCATCTGTGTAGATGATTTTATGCTTTTGGTATCTCCTCATGTTATCTCTGTGTATGTGCCGTACGATACATGCGTCTATTTCTTCTTTCTTCATTTTAGTCATGTGCTGTTCCACTTCTGGTCTCCTCAAGACCCACGAAAATGATGCAGGTGTAAGGCTCGGCTGGACGGGCTGGGTTGGAATGTTATACTGAGTTAAGGCCTGACGTATTCTCTGGATAACCGGTTCTGAGGTGCACTTGCGGCTGGTAAAAAACATTTCAAGTTTAGTATTATTGACACAACAATATGCTAGATTTAGGAAATGACATTTAAGCTTAAAGAAATATCGGAGTAGCAAGTCTTTCCTTCGTAGCTCTAGTTTTGGTTCGTTGCAAATGATGTGGAGGTTCGCTATTGGTGTCGTCTTGAAAGCACCCGCACTAATGCGCATTGCCTCGTTTACGACAGCATCAATCTCCCTCAGCGCCGCTGCACTGGCTGAACCGTACACTATACTTCCGTAATCAATCTTTGACCGAATCAGGGATCTGTATAATTTCATTAGAATATCCTGATCTGCACCCCAAGTATATGCAGACACAGATCTCATCAGGTTCAAGTCATTTCGGCATTTTTCTTTTGTCTTATGGATATGGGTAATCCAATTGAGTTTTCTGTCCCAGTGGAGACCAAGGAACTTTGTGCTTTCGACGGTTGGTATTGTTTTTCCTTCTAGTTGCAGGGTTGGAACAAGTGTTGGTTCTCTCCCTTTATAAAAATTCATTACGGTCGTCTTGGTTGAGGAGAATTTAAATCCGTTTTTCATTGCCCAATGGGTGATTTTGTCTATTGTTATCTGTAACTCTGCTTGTACTTTGGTCTTGTCGTAATCTGCAAATGCTATGAGGAGATCGTCCACGAACAGAGAGCTGAACACTTCTAATGTGATTTCACTTGCCAATGAGTTTATTTTTACTGCGAAAAGTGTGACACTTAAAGTGCTTCCCTGAGGCGTTCCTGTGGCTAGATCTTCAGCTTGAGACATTTCTTCCCCAAGTTTGACTTTAAACGTTCGATCTTTGAGGAATTCCTCAACGAATTTTGGCAATCTTCCCCTTAGACCAGCTGTCGCCAAATCTCTCAAAATTCCGTAGCGCCACGTCATGTCGTAAGCCTTTTCCAAATCAAAAAACACTGCCATGACAAATTTATTATTGGCCAGCGACTGTCTAATGTACGTATCAAACCGTACAAGATGATCTACGGTTGCTCGATGTCGTCTGAAGCCACACTGCACACTGGAGAGGAGTTTATTGTTTTCGAGGTATTCCATTAACCTTCTGTTGATCATCTTTTCGTATGTTTTGCATACACAACTCGTCAATGAGATTGGTCTATAGTTACTAGGGTTTGTGTGATCTTTGCCGGGTTTTGGGACAGGGATTACAATAGCCTGTTTCCATGGTTGATAGACGAATTCGGAACTCCATAGTTTGTTGTATACTTTCAGCAGATATTGGAGAGCATTAGTCGGTAGATTCTTGATCATAAGATTACTGATATTGTCCGGTCCAGGTGTCGTGATTTTGTTACTCTTGATGGCAGATGATAGTTCACACATGGTGAAAGGAGCATTGTATGGTTCTCTGTTGTTGCTTGTGAAGTCCACTGGGGTTTGTTCAATAAGTTGCTTGTATTGTAGGAATTGACTCGAGTAGTTTCTATCGCTGGATGTGGTCCTGAATGTCTCGGCTAGTTTCTCAACGATGGTCTTCAGCGTTGAGTATTGGACTCCATTCTCGCTTAGCATTTTTTTTTGTCTCTTCACTCTTCCTATGATTCTATTTATTTTCTCCCACACGCAGCTGCTAGGCGTGTTGGTGCTGAGAGTTGTGACGTACTCTCGCCAACTGCTCTGTTTTGCTTCCCTGAAGGTTCTCGTTGCCACTGCCCGTGCTCTCTTCCACTTGACCTTATCTTCCATCAGTCCCGTCCTCTTATATGTCCTGTAACACCTTTCTCTTTCCCGCCAAGCTGCTTTGCAGTCTGCAGTCCACCACGGCTTTGCATAACACCGTCTCCTCTTGTATTTAGGTACCCACCTCTCAGCAGCGCAACCAAACTTTGTGTAAAGATCGACCACTGCCGCGTCTGGATCCTCCGGTATTTCAAGTTCGTGCGCATTTCTCCATATTTCGTCTTCACGATATTGCTTCCAATTGCCCATCCTGAAATTCCATCCTTCCGGCTCAACACGTCCGTCAGCTTGTCGCACTGATAAGGTCAACACTATAGGGAAATGGTCGCTGCTAAGCACTGAAGAGAGGGCGGTAAATTTTACATCCGGTGTTATATCAGGGGTGGTCAAGGTCAGGTCAATCACCGATCCTGAGATATGGGTGGCTGAGTCATCATTGATAATATTAACGATGCCTTGTTTTAGGAAATTTTGCATCACTCGTCCTCTTCGATCTATGGTACTATTTCCCCAGTCACTGTGATGGGCGTTGAAATCTCCCATCAGGATAACGGGTTTTGGCATTCCTTTGATTGCGTCAAAAAGCTCTTCGATGTTTATATTTGTCCTTGGTGGTAGGTAAATAGATGCTACTGTGATGACTTTACAGTTATTTAGGCACACCCTTGCACCAATAATTTGAGTAGGTGAATTGATTTCAATTTCTTGAATTGGTATCGACGAGTGTACATACAGAGCCACCCCTCCATGGAACCTGTGGTTGTAATGGCCCTGCTTGCACAGACCATTATATCCCTGTATAGGTGACACAAAATCATTCCCATGGAATGTCTCCTGGACTGCTATCACTGCAGGTTTGTGTGTATCAACCAGGTTGATGAGGTCTTCTTTTGATGTCGCCATTCCCTGCAGGTTCCACTGGATGAACTTGACTTCTTCCACCGCCATTACCTCCACTTGCGTATGTTGCTTTCCTTGGAATGTTGACCAGGCTTGCTTGCATCCTCTCGTCCTCTAGGAGATCTCCGCCTGTAGCTCTCTCCCGAATTTCCACGCGGCCGCTGTCCTTTATTTACTCTTACTTTTGGGCGAGTAGACTTCCGTAGCTCCTCTTCGTAGTTACTTCTGTCCTCCTCCTCCACTCTTCCCTTTGCCTCTTGCGTGTATTCATCAAATATCTTCTTCGTTTCTCTCACTCTTGACTCTCTTTCTTTTTCGCGGGCAGATGTCTCAAGGCTTAGGCTGACTTTCGTGGTGTAAAGTCTTCCTGTATTGGGACTTTCACAAACCACTTCCGTTTCTCTCTGAGTTTCGTTTCCGGTCACTGACCACCTTCTGCTCCGGCCACCGTTTCCTTCACTGACCATTCCTGTTGTTGTCTTCTTCTTGCTTTGCTGCGGTTCCGCTGCCGGTTCTAGGTCATCTGCACGATTTCTTTTCTTACTTGTTATTAGTTCTGTTTTATCATGGTTGACAGGTGTCATTACTGCCTTGCTGTAATTCATTGAAAAGTTGGGGTGCCGGTAACTGAACAATACTCTGGCTTGCCCCTTGGATACACGCTCTCTGTTTTGAATCACCAGAATTTCCTCCTCCATTACTCGCATCCGACAATTCCTCGCTCCAGTTACATGGCCCTCACCGCAGTGGTAACACTTACTTTCTTCCGATGTACACTCGTCCATTTCATGGCCAGCCAAGCTACACTTTGGGCAGATTTGTTCCCCTTGGCAGTACTTCACTCCATGGCCATACTCCTGACATCTTTTGCATAACATAGGTCTCGGCTTTACTTCATAAACTTGTGATCTTGCTTGTTCTCCGGGTATATCAATATAATTTGGCAGGATAGGTTGTCTGAAGGACACTAATAAAGGTTTTGCGAGCTGGTTTCTGGGCTTTATCCATGTTGCTTGGACTACATCTTGCGCGCCGCATTTTTCCAAGAGTCCCGTCTTGAATACTTCAAAATTGTTTAGGTCATATTCGTATACGTAGACGAGGCCTTTTTGAACAGCAAAGTCGAGATTTTCTTCTACTGTGACCGGTAGTTCATTTAATTGTCGTATCAGCTTCATTTTACGGCTTTGTGTTGCATCGCACACTTCTACTGTGAACACAGTTTTACTGCGGGATCTAATTGCTTTTGGTTTGTTACCGAGATGTTGAGTGATGCACTTCTCCAGTAGCCAGGGTGACATTTTCCTTCTGTGTGCTTCATTCATTTTGCAGTCGAAATGTGTGATGAACTTATCAGGTGATGGTACTCGTTCAGTTTCTTGCACACCCTCTTTAATTTGTTTTGCCCTTCTTAATGTTACCTTTTCCTTTTCTATGATCTGCAACAAACTTCTTTCTTCCATTTCTTTGTCACACTGGGTGCTGCCCGCTGCATGGGGTCCTCCACAGGGAGCACACTTCAGCTGCTCAGAGCTGCAGTTCGGAGAGGAGTGGCCCACCTCAGCACACTTCCTGCAGACAAGTGAGGTGCTGCGGCATCGCTTGGCGGTGTGTCCGTATGCCTGACAGTTGAAGCACATCATCGGCTTACTATTAAATGGGTATACCTTGGTGTCCTGTCTTTCCCCGGGGACATAAATGCTGTAGGGAACCGTCGGTTGCTGGAATGTTATCAGAAAAGCTTGAGTTTCAGAATATCTTGGTTTAATAAATGTTGCTCTGGTTACTTCCACCACGTTGTACTGTTCCTGCAGACCAGACTTGAATTCTTCGATGTCAACAATGTCGAAGTCACTAATGTATATTAAGCCTACCGAGTGGTTAAATCGGCCGTATTCTGTCGTCTGGCACGGTACCCCTTCCACGCACGTCACGCCAACAATCCTTTCTGCCTGCACTGCGCTCCGCACCTCCACCATCATCGTCTGACGGCCCATGCTGAAGATTCTTATCGGTTTCGCTCCAGTTATCTCTTCAATTTTTTCGATGATGTTAAATGGGTTGATAGTTCTCTTCCTTTCTGCTTCAAATATCATTGAGAAATACTTTGGAAAATATTGTTCATTGTCTCTCACAACTAGAGGCACGTATTTCTTTTTTTCTTTTCTTGGGTTTTTTTCCTTTTTCTCCGTTAGTAGAACTTGTCCTGCAGGTGTGTCTGATTGTGCCATCAACACTGCCTCCTCGATTCGCCTCAGCCGTCCCTCAATCTCACTCACTCCACCAGCACCACTCACCTCCGCAGCTGTGGCTTCTCGACTCTCCGCAGATCCATCAATTATTGAAGCAATTGCTCCTTCAATCCTCCTTCGAATACCCTCAATCCTGTTCCTCTGCTCCACCTCACCGTGAGGATTGCCGCTGTCTTGATCTCCCATTCCGCGTTGCGAGTCTTCCTTCCTCTCCCGATCAACTCCCGTTGGACACTCTTCACTCAACATTGTATTTAGTTTCAGGGGGTGGGTCCCCTTGATAAATCAAGGGGGCCGGTTAGTTTTTTCCTATTATATACACAGAAATTTTTGATATAATTTTAGGCTTTAGAACACGAACAAAACTACAAATTTAACACAAAATTGGAACAATACACGATTTAGTAGGTTATGCAACCTAGTTATTCACCTTACACTAACGAACGCTTAACAAACCAAAAATGAAAAAGAAATGCACAACCTAGAGCACCGAGGTGCCCTAGGCGCCCCCCGCGTTGGTTCCACCCACAATAATTCTGATTGGCGATAAACTATTACAATAATCAAGTCGCTATCCCAGTACAACAGGTTGTACGAATGACAGTAGTCGTAGTGGGTGTACTAACGGCACCACCACGAGAAGGTGCGGGTGGGCTGGATACCCGCACCTGAGCACGGGTAACCTCTATCAAATCCTTGTCTGTTTTACTTTTTTGTTCCCTAAACCACAAAAAGAAATTCGCACATCAAATAACCGTAAGAAAATATTTCGAGTTCGATGCCAGTAAAACGTGGTAAAGGGAACAGTGAAAATTCCTTGTAATCTCATCAAAATAAACAAATTTTCTTCTATGCCATTTCCGGCGGAAATGAGAATTTAACGAATTACAGCGTTAGGTTCATTTACGGGTTGCATTGCAGTTACACTACGAACATCAGAAACCGTTACGTTTGGGCAGAGGAAATGTTGAGGGGAAGACTAGTTCAGTTATTTAAATAAGATATCGTAAACCTGTTCGGCGACGATCGAACGATGATGCAACTGGCTGGCTAGCTCAGTGAACATTAGCAAAACCGTAGGAGTGAATACCCTAGATTTAAGTATTCACTACCCTCAGTCCCGCTAATAATTTTGGAAGATAACCTCTATTGTATTATTAACTAAAAGATCCTAGAAGTGGGTTCAGGCTCCGCGGGGTCGGCGCTTGCACCGAATCGATCATTCGAGGGCACTCGATAAATTACTTTCCGCTTCAAGCACTAGAGTTGCGGTCAGTAATTTACCGTCATAACTCGTTAAATACTCATTTGCGACGGAAAGTGCATAGAAAAAAATTGTTTATTTAAATTTAATTAACTATGCTTAGGCACCAAAGAGTGGAAAAGCGATTATGGTCCTTTTCTTAACATTTACCATTTGTTATGGGTGCTCTAGCGGAAATTCTATCTTCGCTTCGGCACGCATAGGAACGGAAGGCGTAGGGACACCAAGAAGAACACGTGGTTTCTTCGGTTTATTTCAAGACCCGTTGACTCCGTAAGACTGCACAAACAGGTATGATTCAGACTCGGACCAGCAATTGCATGGCAAGAAAATCCTAATTTAAGATCATAGTCGAATGATCAATTAATGTATAGAACTAGGTATGATATTACAATGACAGAATTCATAACACAATATTCATTATTATATAAGAAAGTTTTAGCCTCCCTTAACCACGACAAAGATGTTCCAAGAGAGGGAAGAGGAAGGCACCATTTGGTATGGAGTTGAGGGAACGCGGAATCTATGCATAAGGGGCACAAAAACAGTAAGCTAAGAAAGAAATTCGTGAAACAAGAAGAAGTTTCTGTTGCATTGACAGGGAAGAGAATAAGTCTCCACCCACGGAGCACATTGCTAGAAAACACATTTCTAAAAACACATTTGCAATACACGCACAGGACCAAAGGGAAACAGCCTACTCATGCACACATTGATTACAATTTTGAATACTCGTCATTCTCTGACTGTTTTCATGATCAAATGCTACAGTACCACTGGTTACCACCTTGATAGAACAACTTGACAGTACCTCTTAGAATACTTACAGACGGTGGGGGAAGGTCCCTCACGCTAGAAAATCTCGTAACAGCCTATTTACATCTATAAGAGGAATGACTACTTATTTTTCTTTGCTCTACCTGTGGGGAGGGAAATGATTAAGGATTAGGTCTCTGATGCAGGGACAAGCTACTTAGGTTACAGCAGATCAGTCAAGAATCCTATCATTAAAAATAACAACGGCTATCTCATTGACTAGCCTAATACTGAAAGGGTTTGACATGGCTCGCCAGTTTTTTTTTAACTGGCTTAATTTTAATACAGGGCAACAAGTACACATTGACCAACGTCGCCTTGAAAACACAAATCACATGGGCTAGTGGTCTCAAAAATTTCTGCGCCTATTCCCAGTCTACCTCTGAGAATACTTTAACTTTAGGCTTCCACCTTACTGACTGGCGCAACTTGCCCAGCACAGCTCATAGGTGAGGAGCCAACAGATTGACAAAATACTTTACTTTATTTCATATCTTTTTCTTAATGAATATTTTAGAAATTACAATACAAAGACAGGAAAAAATCATGTTTCCAAAGTTGGTACAAAGTTTAGCTCGATGTGTCATTATAAATTTCTCAATATCAACGACTGATGTCTAATCCATGGAAGAACCACAACATACATAGTTTGTATTTTTAATACACAAATCTTTGAGTAGTGAAGCAGTGGTTGATTGGTATTCTTAAGTAAATATGAAATTGTGTTATTTTTGTGTTAATCTATGAAATGTGATAAACTTAAAATAAAAGCATCTGTGTCAATTCAAATGCATTGAAATGTCAGTCTCTCCATGTTACATTTACTGCCTATGACACTGTTTAAAATTTTATATTTACTTTCTATGACAACATAGCTTACTTAGCTTGACTATTATGCAAATATTGCTGAGCAAAAAGAAAAAAAACATTTGGACGTTAATACAGAATCACTTTGAACAGTGAAAGAAAAGTAGGAATCAGTTCATCAGTTAAAACCACACATTCGGTGGTCTGCTAAAATACTATCGACCTAGAATCGAACTTATTTCTAAGCATTACACTGCAGCACACTCGCTATGAAACGCACTAGATTCACAACATCACGACGGCTAGTCTGGCTCAATGTGGGTGGTTCGTCAGCCGCCAGAAGCATCCTCGAATGCTCTAGAAACCGGCTGTTCACCGCTATCAAAACAGAAATATTCTTGATGGCGAATATATAAATATAGCTAGTTCAAGAATACGTTTTGACTAATAAGTTTCTGACACAAATGCACACCACCAAAGTACACAAAACTTAAAATTATCCGGGAAGACGTTGCTTCCCTTGTGCGCACTTCGTTCGAAAAACACGCTGCGTCAGTCTTGCGGACCAGCGCGGATCCGCAAAATGTTGCCTGATAAAATTTTTAAAATTTCGCGTCTTGTAAGACGCGACACCATTAAACCTAATGCTTCAACTCATTAAATACTTATTTCCGCCGGAAATGGCATAGAAGAAAAGTTGTTTATTTTGATGTGATTACCATGTTTCAAGCAAGAAAATTTCGATAATTGATTAGTGTGTCGTTCTGAAAAAATACCAAATAACTAGAACACTTTTACACCAAACTTGATTGTATATAAGAATTCAATGTACTTCTATTCAACTGTATAGAAGCTTTCAAAAGTAAAATAAAATAAACATATTCTGGTGAACTGAAAGGAACTGCAATAAAAATGCAAGCAATACAAGTTTTGGTCAATATGGAGCGTGAAGCAATCAAAGGAAATGGGAATTTCATTCCCAAGAAGCACTAAAAGAACTCATTTATGAACGTTTTACACGAATGACATTCTGCTCTCTGATGCGTTATTTTAGAAATATTCAGCATTGAAGTTATAGGTGAAATCGCTTTCCCGCGCTAAATGTGGAACACAGAGTATGACCAGGTTGGGTCCGGAAAGGCAAAATTCGGATCATGAGGTGTTAAAGTTTTCGCCAGAACTTCGTAGAAATAAAAGAATGATAGAAATTGTTGAAAACTGATAGGAAATATTGTTATCAGTTAATAAAAAAAATTAACGTACTATTTCTCGTAATTGGTGCTTTTGACGATTTTTTAGTCATCATTATTACGTCTTCACCTTTAAAGTCAGCTCATAGATGGCGCCACCCAGTACCGTCACCTTTACAGTCAGCTCATAGATGGCGCCACCCGGTACGGCCGCCGCCATCATGGAGCAGATGTAAACACAATAATTAACGTGACCTTAATGAGTTGCTTTCAACCTATATTTATAATTTTCACTAGAAGAACTGTGGCTTCCCCTCACGACCCAACCTCTTTACGTTTGTAATAGGGGGTTATTAATTAAATTCACCTTCCTTTGGCGGCTTCCTTTGGTGCGCGGAAGCCAACTTCAAAGCCGATTACTTCTAAAATAGCGCATCAGAGAGCAGAATGTCATTCATGTAAAACGTTCTTAAATGGGTTCCTTTAGTGATTCTTGGGAATACAATTCCCATTTCCTTTGATTGCATGACGCTTCATATTGACACAAGATTTTAACACATCTTTCTGTAAACAGAATTCATGAGCTATGCTTAAAAATTTGAAACCCAAAAATTGTTTATTTATCACATAATCATTTATGTAAAATGTGTAAACATTGTTGGAAATAAATGTTTCAGTAGTTTGATGACAGGCTAGTGGCTTTTTCACTGAACTGCAAGACATAGCACCTAATTTCATTGCTTTGCACTAGGATACCACCATGAAAACAGCTCACAACCACATTATAATTATATCTCAATCCAAATTTGGCCAAAATCATCATATAAAGTCAACATAACCGCTGCGAGACTTGTCAACACTGTCCGCCATCTTTGTTCTTCGTAATTCATTTATTGACTGAAAACCTCCGACGACCTTTCACGATATGATGAGCATCCATTCATCGAATGATGTTGTTGTTGTTGTTGCTCACTCAGGGCTTATCGAGGCATTGAGATCGAGCTCACACAGCTTCAAGTCTTTACCACTGTGAGTGAAAGGAATCTTGAGACACTAATTCTCACTGTTATTCTGAACCTTTTTGATGCAGCACGTTGATCACTACACTGTTTTCTGTTTTTGCTAGGCTGTTGAGGAACCTGTGGGAATCTGGAACAAAAGAAACACATACACATCCATTCTCATATTTTACTAGAAAGTTGTACAAAGTACATAGTTTGATTGCTTATCTTACGACTGTGAAGATTTGGCATCTCTAAGAAGTTTTTAATATGTAGGTATATATGTGCAGCAATCATCAAATGATGAGCGAACGGGCCTTCCAGAGCTCATTTGACGTAGGGTAATTCATCAAATATCGAACAGAAACCACGTGTGTCTAGAAACAACCTTCATACATCGGTAACTTTTGCTCTGAATAACTGTTGCGGGCCTCAAGATTATTCTTGAACAGTTGCTTTCTTGTTCTGTGATGTCGCTTTAAAGACAACGTAGATTGTTGGAATTTATTCATTGTTCTAAAAATCGAACTCTTTAATAACATAATTTCATCAATACCGAACATAAAATCGAACAAGAATTTTGATCCAAACAGGTTGTTTGTTCGAATTTTGAAACCGAACACAACTTACTAAAAACTATGAAGGCCTATCTAGGATTAGGGAAAAAAGGCTGTGAGATACCCTATATCAATATATTTAAGGAGCGCCTTCTTCTTTATACTACAGTACATTTTCTAGATCTTAGATTTACGATTATGGCTAAGTACTGCAACGTAGCCTATATCGTATGGGGAGGTAGACCGAGCTTGTATACAGTTAAGACGGAGATATTATTTTATTTTACTTATTTTTGTAACAAATATATTCCTCAGTAATTATATTGACTTTTTATTGACCTTTGACCCGTATAATACACTTTGTAATGTTAAGCACGTCCGTATATATTGCCATGGGCTAATCGACACGAAATAAATTCCTTTTTAACTCAATTGACTACCGCGCAACTAGATATCTCTCAAGACTATACCTAGCCAATATACTTACAGTAAACCCCCCGCACAACGGACTTCCGCACAAATAAATAAATAATGAAGGCATCTACGGATGCTTTATTTCCAATTTCAAGCCTGATACATATCACCTTGTACATTGGATTTTCAAATGCCTTATAACTAACGCCAGGACGCCATGACGCTTTCCCCCGGTCAAAACCGATACCCATTTCAGACACCTGGGTAGAGTGGGGTATTGTGCTTGGAATTTTTCCCCTATACCCAACAGAGAAAATCGCCACCAGCGCCGGGACTCGAACCAGGGTCTGCCTATACGGAGGCGGGTTTCATAGCCGCACGGCTACGACGAGCACAACAGAGAAAACGGATGAAAGTTCGTTGTGCAGAGGGGATTATCAATTGTGCCGAGGGGAGATTCCCCCTCCCCTGCACAACGGACCCTCTGTACAACGAACAAGGCGTTCCTCCCACAAATATATTCTTCAGTAATTAAATTGACTTTTTATCGAACTTTTACCCGTATAATACACTTTGTAATGTTAAGCCCGTCCGTATATATTGACATAGGCTTGTGGAAGGTTGCTAATTTTCTGTAGCACCTCCCTCGAGTCTATCATGGGGTGTAAGGCCCGGTAAGGGATAGTAACAAATCGGTCGGAGAAATTAGTTTATTGTTTAGATTACTGAGGCCAGTAATCACAAGAAGTAACGAGAACGTAAAATAGTGATTGTTGCAATTGGAATGCCATATTTTACTGACGCAGCTCGGTATGTTGAGGATCCATTTTTAACCTCTGCAATAGCACGTAATAGGTTCTCTTCGCTGTATTTCTAGCGAGTTGGAGCCATCTCTGTAAACACTTGTTTTTCTCATCTAAAGGTTAGTTTGTACTATCAATCGCCTGAAATAAACATAGAACAATATATAGATGAATGCAAAACACACAATTACTATGTATATACAATATTTTAAGGAAATGAAACAGGCGTTCATTAGATCGATTCAGTTATTTAACAGAATTAAGAATCGAAAAGCCTTGTTCAAGGCATATATTCATGATTTATAAGGAATTTTGATTCGAACACCTTTGTTCACTAATTAATACTGACATGAAACAAAGACAAAAAGGAACTGAACTGACAAAAAGGAACTGAATGTCGAACATGGAATAATTATCAATGCTTTGGCGGGAAAGAAAAAAATACAGCAACAGAACATCATATGACAACACTACTCTCTAGTTATGATTGGAGGTTCACGGTGACCCAACAACAATTAAACGTCGCAATTTTCCCGAGGTGCGTAAGATTTTTCAAGTGAAAAAATATGACCAATTTGTAAGGGTCGTACAGAAAATGCGTTCGCAACAGCTGGTAGCAGTTTGCAGCTCACAGAAATGAGTTTTTATCACTAAAATAGGAGTTTAAAATGTAAGATCACCGGCATTGAGCAAGTTTGGATGCTTACTAAATTTATTACGCGCATATTACCAAAGTTGTTCGATAATCAGTTCAGTTCGATATTTGATGAATTACCCTACAGAGTTCATTTGAGAAACGATCGTGAGACTAGTGTGGCCCCGCATACCTAATATCACTAGTTCGTATGTTCGTAAGCTTAAATTTCAATATAAGTGTGCACTAACGAGAGTGTTTTCAACAATGCACTACATGGATTATGTGATTAGTCACTTGTAATAAAATAGATTGTCAAAATCAGGCCAACGCAACGAAGGAAACGTATTTTTCCGAGCTTTACTCCCAATCATTTGTTTAAACATGCATTGGTATTACGATCCACTTATGTGAACATCAAGCAGAGATCTAAATGTGAAGATATTTGAAAACATTTTTCGCTCTCATTGAAACATTTGAAAATCCGTCGTAATTCATTTGAGTGCTAACTTTATGGAACTTACTTTTTTATTTTTTATTTTCTTATTCCTCTCCTACAATGTTCTTGTTAGTCGTGCGTGGGAATCTTTTGTTTCTTACGCTCGTGAGTACATTATGACAACACAATTTTATGTTTTTAACTTTTTGTAAAGTTCCAGCTATGTTGAAAATGTTACGGCTAGCTCACTGTACAACAATTAGTAGTGTTCAGTGTTTTCTCTCTCAGGCTGCTTTACACTCCGGGCAGATTGTGAATATCTTTAGACTTGTGAATATCTTTACCCGAAGGGAGTGCCTAAGGTACAAATGAACCCGGCAGGGTAAAAAAACAAAACTGGAATAAATCCCGTATTAATGTAGATATCGCCGACAGTAATGGCACACAACGGAATATACAGGGTATTGGTGGAACTCTTGGTACAAACTTCAGCTACTAGTAGAAAATACAAATTTAAACACTTTTTCATCAGTGAAAAATATCGAAAAACGCTTAGTTTTCTAATTATTGGGCTTAGAAGTTTCTAATGCTACGCTACAAGAACACAACAGCAATTTCGCAACTGACAGGAATAAGGGCAATACAGGGAATTAGAATGAACAAGTGTTGGCAGAATCGAACATGTTTTATTTACAGTTTAAAACATTTTTTCTCAGATTCAAGAAATTTCTAGAAATTCCTAGTCAACGTTAGCGACCCCTGGTGAGAAGCGTATGTGTCTCTTTTGTCAGTTAGCACAGTGGCACTGAAGTGGTAAGATGTATCGCCTTACAAATGCACAAATGGTAGACATGCATTTCACTTATGGTGCTGCTAATGGTAATGCAAGACGTGCCACGGGAATCTATCACGAACGTTACCCTAATCGAGAAGTCCCTGATCATCGATTATTCACTGTATTGCACCGAAGATTGACGGAAACTGGCAGTTTTAGTGTAAACAGAGTAGACGTTGTCACCCAATAAATTATCATCGAGAGCAAGAAGTGTTGGAACATTTCCGTAGAAACCCGCGTACAAGCACCCGTGCCGCAGCAGCATCTTTGGGTATTCGTGACCATTGTACAGTGTGGCATGTATTGAACCGGAATAATTATCATTCGTATCACTTCCAGAGAGTCCAGGGTCTCCTTCCCGTTGATTATGGTCCTCTTGAGCGATTCGCTCAGTGATTTTTAGATCGGGGGGTAGAAGATGCCAATTTTGCAGAGTGTGTTGTTTACGGATGAAGCAACCTTCGGCCGAGATGGAATTTTTGATTATCATAACTTTCACTCATGGCAGCAGAACAACCCTCATGTCATCCATGAACGTCATCACCAACATCGCTACACTGTCAATGTTTGGGCAGGTATCGTGCACAATCAACTCATTGGTTCATACATTCTGCCATAGCGTCTTACTGGAGATGTGTACAAAATCTTTCTTGAAGAAGTCCTTCCTGGTTTAATGGAAAATTTGCCATTAGGTATTCGTAAACGACTTTGGTTTCAACACGATGGAGCTCCGGCACATTATGCTCTAAATTTGCGACGGTTTCTTGACCAACAATTTCCAAATCGATGGATTGGTCGTGGTGGTGCGGTGTCCTGGCCACCGAGATCACCTGATCTCGGTGGCCTGGCTCGAATTGAGGAAGCAACGAAGCATGGTGGCTGGCAGTCGAGGCGGCGATGAAGGCAGCGAAGATGGTGCTTGCGGAGCGTCGAGACTTGGTAGTGAATAGGAGGGACGCTGAGAGTGTACTGAGACTGCGGTCAGTCGATGCTTATGGAAAAGCCGGAAAGAGAGTTTGACACAGAGTGTGTCGGGTAGAGAAGGGGTGAAACGGAAAAGGATAGAGACGAAACTGATAGAGATGCGCTTTGCGCAGATGATGCTAGTGTTGGAGGGTTTTTAAATTTTATGTGGGTAGTTTGAGGGTGGTGAAGGTTAATTACCCGTCAGGGCTTTGTAAGGTTGGGTGTTTAGTTAGTGAGCATCTTAAGTACTGGACGTGGGTAAGTAGGCTTGCCGTAGTGGATAGGGGGTTGTGGAGTATAGTATCGTTGATGTCGGGTCAAGCGTATTTTGGTCTCGCTTGTGGTGCGAGTGTTTTCAGTTTTGAACGCTGTAATTGTGTGGTATTTGCGGGGTGTCTTGCGGAAATATGAGTTGTAAGTAAAGTTGTGAGTGCATTTCGTGATTATTTTCCCAGATTCTTTTTGCGTGTTTGTGGAGTGTTACGTTGACTGGTTGCAAGTTTGCTCGGCGATGTAGTTGTGCAGAGGTGGAGAAATCTTGCCCTTCTGAATTCGTTATGTATCTCGTGGCTCGGTTTTGTACACGTTGGAATGTTGAGATAGATTATGGTGGGAGTGTGTGTAGGAGAATGGCTGGGTAGATGAGAGTGGATCTGATTTGAGCGATGTAGAATTGGCGTTTTACTTTTAGGTTCAGGCGTTTGAATCGGTAAAGACGTGAGAGGTTTTGATGTGCTATTGCTGCTCGTTGTCTGATGTGGGGTGTTTATCCGGTTGTGCTGATTGTGAGTTCCAGAACTTTGCCTGAGTTTGTGTAAGGGTGTGGGGTGTTGTTGATGTGCACTGTTGGATGTTTGCGGCGGCTGATAGCAATTATTTTGAAATTGTTTGTATTGGTTTGGATTTTCCACTTTCGTTCGTAATCGCTGATTTGGACAATGGCTCGTGTTGTTAGAATAGCTGCCATGTTATTTGAATGGTTGGCGAATACAATTTGTGTAATGTCGTCTGCAAAAGCTATGTAGTCAGTGTTGGGTATTGGTGGGGGAAGGTCGTGTGTGAAGTAGTTGTACAGCGTTAGGAAGAGGACTGCTCCTTGGGGGACTCCTGACTTGATGGAGAAGGCGCGCCTTCGAGGGTGGTCCAGTGTAGTTTGTGATTCGTATGGCTGCGGTGCGGTTAGTGATGAAGCTATACAAGATTTTTGTGAATAGGGGGTGAATTTGTAGCTGTGACAGTTTGAATTTGAGTCCTGTGTGCCAAACTTTGTCGTAGGCCTTGCTTACATCTCGTAGAATGATGTCTGTTTTGTTTTAAGGGGGAGCGTCTCGTGTAGCGTGGCAAGTGCGGTGTGGGTCCCTCTTCCGTGGCGGAATTCGTGTTGACAGCTGTTGTAGATGTTGTTGATGGTTGGATGGTCTGTTAGCCGGTAGGTTAATATCTTATCGAGGAACTTAGCGTGGGTGTCAAGTAGGGAGATGGGGCGGTAATTTTGCACCTCGTGTTGGTAAGTGGAGGGCTTCAGTAAAAAGATCATTATTGCGTGTTTCAGTTCGTTTGGGAAATAACCCGCTGAGAGGGTATTGTTAAATATGTACAGTAGGTACTGGAGCATGTTTTGCGGTAAGTGTTTAAGGTGGTGTGTGATTATTTTAGTTGATCCTTGAGCTTTTTGGGAAAACGTCTAAAGTGCGTTTTTGAGTTCTTCGATTTTGATGGCTGGGAAGTGGAAGTTGTGAAGGCCGGAAATGTCTCCTGTTTCGTGTAGTTCGTTTTGGGGAGCGAAATCGTTCATTTGTGTTTCTACGGTGCGTATGTGTTCTGCGTCGAAATTGTTGTTTGGGTCATCATTACTAGCGGCGGGCGAACTTTTTTGGTGGAAGGTTGCGAGAAGAGACTAAAAATAGTACACGTGAAAAAAAAATCGAAACAGTGATCGAAATTACTAGTCGCCGAAAGGTGGAGCATCGAGTGTATACTAAAAACACCCCTAACAGCCGACAATCCACACTTCCCGTGATGCCAGCACGCTCAAACTTGGTGAGCGTGTAAAGCGCAAAATTCTAAGACCTACAGACCCCTTTCCAATCCCCAAGACCCAATAGGAGACCCCCATAGGTCAAAAAACGACCAAAATGGGGTCATTTCAAACAGGTAGAAAGTTTTCATTGCGACTTTGGAGGAGCTCAATTCGTCGGAACTAGTAGAGAAAATGTCAGGCTCTATGACGGTGTGGTCGGTAAGTCGAAAAGTATTCGAGAACATGTTCAAATGAATGAAAAAGTTTTGGTAAAAATCACGCGTTTTTTAAGTTTGACTTTGGCTGCCATTTGCGGCGTTTTTGTTCGGCGTTCGCATTCCAAAATTTGATAGAATGTAGGTTGGACCTTTTTCTCAAATCTATCAAGTTTATGAAGCGACAAGTGCGATAGTTTTTTCAAAATGATTGATCTAAAAATACCCCTTTTTGTTTGAAAACTCACTTAAACCAAAAACATAGGAGAACGGTTCGGTTTACAGGAAAAGTTATTTATGACTTTTTGCTCGTTTTTTCATGGTACATACGACAAAATTTTATGTAACGATCGCATGAATCGTTCTATCAGTATGAGAAAAAAACATGTTTTCCACGTAATTCTGACTTTTCTTACCCCTCTCACGCCCCCTTTCCCACCCTTGAGGGCTTTGAAAAACTCTGTACTGATGCACCTCGATGAGATCTTTCGAATGATACCTGTCTAAAAGTCATAAATTCTCAAGTTTTTGAGAAAAATTGAAAAAAACATCTAAATGGATTTTAATTTGACCCGAAATTTAGCTGTGAAAAGGTCTTTCAACCTCCACATATTTATTACATGGATTTTTCCCTTGTACGCATTGAAGTTTCCATCATGGAGACCATGGGTGACTGCGTTGAGGCGCCTGAAATAAAGCTTGTTTGAGTTTTTAAGGCTGTATATGGATGTCGAACATCAAGACGCTCATGTATTAATGTTTTTCGAGTTTGATGCTATATATTTCGAGTGATTGTTAAAGTTCAAAGTTTTGCCCATTTTTTCCCGTTTGAGGCCCTGTTGCGAATTTTTTATAGGTCTACAGTGTTGTTAGAGTTAATAGAAATTTATTTTGACTTGGAAGTCAATACTTTAACTCGCTTCTTTCGCTTTTAGATTCGCATAACTTTCAGTCATGACTAGTAATTCACCCATTTCAAGTGTTTATACTGGTTTCACAGGGAACTTTATAGAAAACAAATGTGTTTAGAATTTTTGATTTATCCTATGGTAGTATTATTTCTTTTCTATCACGTTTGGCAGAAGAAGAAAAATGTCGGTTACGGGTTGTATTTTCGCTGGTTGTGTCTATGAATTTCTGACACATTTTCACCCGTTTGGCCACTTTCAATTGCAATATCTAAATGATGTTTGCTGTTTGAGACATAAATCTTCAGCTGCTTTGAATAGTTGTTCAATTAGTAATCAGTTTGAAGCAAAAGAACGTGATATAAGTCGGAAACCAGCTCCCGCGTAGAGGCGTAAATATTGCTTATTATTCGTTTTTACGAGAAACGATTGTCATTCGTTCGAGGTGCCGAATTCAGTTGAGTTTTTTGTATTTTATTTTATATACGGTACGTCGAAATGTCACCATCGTGTTAAGAATCAATTTTTCTATATACTGAATTAGATTCAAGTCTGAGCATCACAGAAGTTACTTCGTAATTTGAGGTGAAATATGCATTACGAGTATTTTTAGACGCGAAAAATTATGGAAATACTGACCTGGTATTTGAAAGATCAATTTTGTTCCAACAGTCAAATATTTCGACATCGCAAATTCTGCGTACTGATTTTCGTTTATAACGAAAACAAGGTGTTTTCGTTAAAGTTTCGGAAATGAACAACAACTAAAAGTTTTTAACTTCAAATTCGTCAATCTCTATACATATGTATGTGCTAAATTGTTTTCGTTCGGCACAGCTTTTCGTGTCCATTTGTGTTGTGTTTTCAACAGGTTTGTAGTCATTAGAAACTAGAAATTAGAAGACCACCTAGTACAAGTATCTGACTCTTCATTTCGTAAAGAGAAAAAGCTCATTCGGGAACAAATCTCTCGATATTGTGCTCGATAACTGCACGAAAATGGTTCCTTTCGACATGCTTTGATTAAACGAAGCATTTTCTAGGAAAGATAGTTTGGGTGAATAGTTTTTTCATAGATTCCTATGATTAGGACTTGAAATGTCAGCATCTTTATGACCAGAAGCTTGGTAATTGTACACGAAAAATTAGATCGGCAATAATGATAGAAATTCGTCATTCGAAGGCCTCAAAATCGCCAACCTGGCATTTGTGAGTTGCAGGAAATCACATTCGAGTGCTTAGACAACATTTTTAGGCTTTAACTAATAGTTATAATATGGTGAATGCGTGTGTCCCCGATAGCGACTAAATGTTGTAGATGTTATGCGTGTTTCAATGATGTTATATATGGGTTTTCAAATGGTATAACTGGTATATTTCCAACAATTTGTAAATTCCCTCTCAGCCTAATATAATTAAGGTTTCTGTATCGATCCATATTAGAAATAAATGAATAGAAAGGGGTGGAAATTGTTCTCATTCATGAAATATTTGATTTTGGCGAGAAAAATGATAGAAAGAAACAAAAAACATTACTGATTCGAAGCTATAAAGCCGCTGATGTTGACAGACGCATATGTTTTATAAATTTGATAGATATGTTCGGATATGATACTGTCGTAAATAATGTGGAATTTCTAATTTTAATTTGTGATGAGATGAAATTCATGCCAATGATACTTAGAAGGTTTTAGTGAAGTGTACAGTGCACCCAAAATTGTGACCGAATGGCAAATGGTCATGAAATTTGAAAAGTTTGTAAATGATTTTAAGTGAATGCGTTTTTTCTTCGTAAAGTTACTGACATCAAGACGAAAACGCTTCCGCTCAGCGAGAGCTTTAGATCTCGCCTAGCGGTCCCAAAATGAAGATTTTATTTCTTGGGTCCTCCATTGAAAAGCGCGACAGCGCGTTGTATATTCGTTGACCTATTTCTGATGCACAGATTGGAGAGTTTTATTATTATACCCAAGTTAAGTTTCGTTGGCTTAGTGTTTTCATGGTAAGTGGTTTTGTTAATAATTTCTGTTTTATTTGCAGGTGTTTCTACCGTAAAGATTTGGGTTTGAATATTGTAAGCGAGGTCATTGGAAAATGATCGAAATTTGACCTAATGTTTTCCAATAGACATCGCCTCAATTGACGTCATTGATTCGTGAAAACGAATTTCCATTCACTATGTAGGTTGGACATCATCAATTCTTCATTAGAACGAAGCGCAGTCGTCATTTTCGAAACTGAGCAAAATTCGAGTGTTGTAAAGCTATGAATATACCGAAATATAATATGTTTCGTCAGAATTTTTGTCAGATAAGGTTTTGAACATGGTTCACCGGACCCTAATTCATAATTTACCGGGAAAATATTGCAACCTGAACTTCTCCTCTGCGGAAATATTTAGGGAACGCATTGTTTTCATGTGGTGATATTGCTTGGTTATTAGTTAGTTTGATGAAAGAACGTAAGCGTACATGCGTACATAAAGGTTGGGGATTCGTGAAGAATAAGGGCAAATGCGAAAGAATCAAATACGATAAACAAAGTGGGACCTAAATTTCAAGTATAGAACAGGACAAGGCATCCTGTATTAGTAAAGTTTAGTTGTATGTTGGTGAGTTCAAACAATGTCGAGTAAGTTAGTTCACGTCATATTTAAGCTGTACAGAAATCTTACAGGCTATCCTGTAATCGTTTACAGTTAATTAACTTTAAGCTTGTTTCCTCATGAACTTAACATTAAGGACTAAAATTAAGTTAGCATTTAACTTATAAGCAAAACTTAATATCTGCATATTAAATCTAAAATTCATGTAGCAAACTTCATTACTTTAACATATAAAAATTCCTATAACCCAGCCCTTGGCTTGTATTTGGGTCTTGAACTTTAGTTTGCCATCCTGAATACAGCCAATTGAATACACCATTTGAGCCAAACTGCACTGACCTCTCAAATTTTCTCGAGGCCGATTCAGATCGCCTCCAGCCATTGACCTCACAACTTCAACTTTATAACTGAGCCTACCCAGCCTCCGTCGGTTTCATCTGCCGTCGCATCCCCGACGGAACCTCCCGTGCTGCCAACGCAGGGAAGCCAGTGGGTTTTCCTTCGCTTCGCTACGCTGCGCTTCTCCTGCATCGAGGACTGAACGGCCGGAGGATGAGAGGCTGAGGCGCCTTACGTGCTGCTGATCGCTCCGCTCACCATCCACTCGCCTGACTCCGCTTCCCGGCACGTCCTGATGCTCACGAGCTTATTGGAGGTTTGTGAACTATTAGTTCAATAACCAATTACTTGCCATGCCGTGAGCTGGGTGGTTAGGACGACGTTTCCCCATTCATTCTTAAAAACTTATAACTTATAACTTATAACTTACCTTAAAAAACTTATAACTTATAACTTACCTTAAAAAACTTATAACTTATAACTTGCCTTAAAAAAATTTATAACTTATAGCTTGCCTTAAAAAAACTTATAACCTATAACTTATCTTACAACGATAAACCGTATTAAACCTAAGACTAAACACTATATCGTAACTAACTACAACTAGCTCCACAGAGCACGGGTGCTTGCTTCCTACGACGGCAGTCAGAGATCGCAAGTGGACCGCCCGCCTGTCTCCCAGAAGACCGGCTCTGAAGGACTCTTACCTTTGTTGCCCTTAGTTTTAGTGCATTAGTCTTGTTTAAATGTCGTTCTGACATTGACGTAATAAATTACGGTAAATTTTCCCATTACGGAACTCCGCATATTTCAATATCCTATATATAACATTAATTAATCCTTTATTTTCTATATAAGCAAGATAGGTTTACTTAAGTTAGGCTTGAGTAAGTTACGTGAACTTAGGGTTGCTCACGTAAGTTTCGATTATGTTTCGTTAGTTGAGGTTAGGTGACCTTGCCTTGCCTTGGGTTGGTTGAGTGTACGTTATATTACTTGACGTGGGGATAGGATAGGGTGTGACATGAAAAGTGGTTTAAAGATTGGATGAATTGTAACACATACGTTTAGTGAGAGTAATACTTTGAATTAGGGTACCATCGTTTGTTAGACTGCGTTATTCATGGAAATGTTTGGAAAAATGATTTCTCACCATTTGGTTGGTGGCAAGGTTAGGTTAGGTTTCAATTGTATTATTTCGTGGGTGTTGGTGAAAGATATTGCTTTTGCGAAATGGAATGTTGAGGTGTTTAAAGTAATAAGGTTAGAGCGAAATACGTTTTATATATATATTTATTTATATATTGAGTTATCATTTTAGACGATAGAATACGTAAGTGAGTTGCTGCTGAATTGTGGTGATTAGTTAAGTTTGGTAAATTGATGACCGGTTTTCCTGTTGGTAAATGAAATGCTTTTGGTGTTTGAAAGTTAAACATATAGCTTCGAGTGAAAGGCATTGCGTATATATATATATATATATATATATATATATTGTTTGTACGTTTGAGACGATGGTGTATCTCATTGCGTTGCTGCTGTTTTGTTGTGAATTGACAAGTGTGCCCTACATGTGAATGTGCGTATACATGTGTTTGCGTGCGTGTGTGTGTGTTTGTGTAAATGTGTGAGCGTGTCTCTACGTGAGTGTGTGTGTGTGTGTGTTGAGAGTATGACGGTAGTGTGTATGTGGTGTTTGAGTGTGTGTTTGTGTGTGTGTTTGTGTGTGTGTTCGCCCCGTGTGGACTATGCTGGATACCTAAGTATATGTTTGATCAGTGTTGTCGGAACAAAGGTTCCTTGGATTGTGGTGAATGGTAAAAGATGCCGCCTTCTTTAATATAGGAAGTGCTTTGTTTTTTATTGTTGCCTGACGTACGTTTGATGGCGGACCAGAATTGTCTGGGATTGTCCATCTTTTTGATGTTAGCGATAATGTTATTCCATGTCGCCGAGTAAATGCGTTGATAGGCAGTTTTTATCTGTTGTCTGAGGCTGAGGAGTTCTCTGTATAGGTGGGCTGGGTGGCTGTGTCGTTGGAGATAGTCGTAGATGTGTTTGTGTCTCGTTTGAAGGACGAGTGTAGCATGAGTGGGTTTGATGCCTGGGATGGTTCTGTGTGTGATAGTTGGAATAGATTGATTGGAGGCTTCGTTGAAGTGGGATTCCCATGTGATTAGGTGGCTGTCTATGTCTTTTAGTGTAGGGTTTAGTTCTTGCGGTATTGTGTTCGGCGAGAAGGTTACGGTATAGTTCCCAGTTTGCATAATGGAAGGAGGGTCGTGGGCGGATGGGAATTCGTATAGGGTTGGCTGATATTGTAGCTACGATGGGGATGTAGTCGGAAGGTGTTAGTGGACCTGGTTCGAGTATGGTGTTGTAGAATGCTTGCGTGTTTGTTAGTACGATGTCTGGATTAGTGGAAACACGGTGAGTGATTATCGTGGGGAAATTAGGGCCGATGTGGAGACATTTGTTCCTGTCTATTAGTGAGTGGATTTGTCTCCCTTTCCTATATGAGTAAGTGTATCCGAAAGAGGGGTGTGTGGCATTCATGTCGGCCAGGAGGTAAGTTGGGTGTTTTCGGTGAAAGAGCGTGTGCAAGTCGATGTAGTTGATGTAATCAATGCGCGGAGGTATGTAGGTTGTGGCAAATATGATTGGGCCTTGTGGTGTTTCTACTGTGATAACCAACATGTCTGTGTGGAAGGTGTCGTGCAGCTTGAATGGGAGATCTGTTCGAATTGCTATTGCTACGCCAGCGTGATTTTCATTTGCTTTGTTGGTGGAATACGTATCGTATTTCCAAATTTTGATGGGGGTGTCGTTTGGCATGCAATGCGAGTGTAGTAGAATTATGTGTGGATTGTATTGACGGTAGATGTTGCATAATGCGATTTTGTTATTTTGCCAGTGTTGGACGTTGTGTTGGATGACAGTTAGTGTCTTATTCATATTTTGTGTATCCATTATGTAGTCGAGTGTTTGGGTTTCTTGTGGGAGGAGTTAAGTTTTGAGCATGTGTGCATCGCAACGAATTGAGTATGTGAGATTGTGGTTATGGGCGCGCCTTCGAGGTTGTAGCTGTTGTCAACGATTTCTTCCCATATGTTGTCTGGGTTTGGATGTGCGACAGCGATTTTGAGGCCAGGAGGGTTTTTGGTTAGTTCATCTATTATCTGTTCAATGGTGGGTTTGCTTGGAATTGGCTGTGAGTTCATGTCGCTGCAGAAGAGTGAAACCTGGACTGTGTCATCGTGTGCAGGGGATTATTCGGGAGAGGGTTGTCTCTTTTTTTCCGCTGTTTGGTTTTCTTCTTCTTGGGCTGCGTTCTCCAATTTTCGGTTAAGTTGTCGTCGCTGGTTTCGTCCTGGGTTGAGTTCTCGTCTGATGCGGTGTGGCTTGTGTTCATTTCATAATGGTTGGGGTTGGTACTTGCTTGTTTGGCAGGTGCCTCCGTTGTGTTTGCTAAGGGTTGTTTGCTGGGTTCGAAAAACATGTTGAATAGTTTTTGTGAGTCGCGGTCGGGGAACTTGGCGTCTATGTCGTCTTTGAGAGATTTCGATAGGATTGATCCGAAGTCTTCTTTTTGGGTGAGGTTTGCAATATGAGCTTCTATGATGATAGCGGCTAGTTTTATATGTACCTGGCTGGTGAGTGTAAGTGCGTGCTCTGTTTTCGTTGTTTGTTGGATGGCCGTTTTTGCAATTTCAATGTATGTGCTCTTTTATTTGTCTGTTTCGTGTTTGTGGAGTTCTTCGTTCTTCTTGCGGATAGCTTCTTTCCTGTAAGGGCAAGAGGCTACAAGGGTGCGGTGGTTGCCTTCGCAGTTGAGGCACTTCTTGTGGGTTGAATTGCATTGTTGGTAGGTGTGGCCGTGTTCGGCGCATTCAGAGCAGCGTGGTGCAATGTCAGTGCATTGATGAGTAGAGTGGTCCTCAAATTTGTAGCATTTGAAGCAGATCCGCAGGTGCGTGTACTTCTCGGGTTCCATTTGCGATGGGATAATCTTTGTGTTGAACATGCAAAGGCCATTCTGGAGGGCGTGCTGCGTCATGGAAGTGTCGGTAAAGGTTACTTTGATTACGTGTGTATAGTGTTTTATTTTGTTGATTTCCAGGATTTTTGCCCATGGTTGCAGTCGTGTTATTTCTTGCTGTATTTCTTAAAGTGGGAGTTGGCCAATGCTGCTGTCCAGTTGTTATATGCAGATGGTTCTCTTGGCTCGAAGATCTGGGGGGTTGATGGGTTTTAGATTTATGTTTCGGAAGTGTGTGGTGGCTTTGTCCGAGGTGAGTTTGTCGATGGCAGTAATGTCGTCGGTTATGGCGTAAAATCCGCTTGAGTTGCTAGTGAGTCGTATGAGGGGAGCAAATCTCCATATCCAAATCTTTGAATGTTTCAAAGATTTTTTGTCGGTCTATATGTTGATTAGGGTTGATCTTGCGGAGTTGGATTTTCTAGGTCGTGTTAGATTAGTTGGCAGGCTGTGTGGGGACGGTTGTGATAGTTTGGTTGGTCGTTCGTGGCTGAGTGTTGCTACCAGAGCTTACGTAGGTGCGTGTGGTGGTGTGTCGTTTGTTAGTGTTTTGTTACATATTGTTTGGTCTTGTTTGGGTAGGGGTTAGTAGTAGGCTGCGGGAAGCCTGGCTCGACCCGGCTCTCCCTGAACCTCGTCCTTCCTGGCGGGAGGACATGGTGGTAGAGGTGTTAATCCTAGGTGTTAGTGTATAGTGTCTCAGGCGTCGGGCTTATCCGGAAGGCGGCTGGTGCCCTACTTGTACCCGCTCCCCCCCTAATATAACGGGGTTTTCCCAGATGGTCTGGGGCCTTTCGGTACACCCGACTCTACTACCTTCCGGCGACACTCAGCGATCGGTAAACACAAAAGCGAAATTAGAGAGAGATACTCACACCCGGTTTCGCGGTTGGGAGGCAAGGGCTCGGCAAGCGAGGTAGGGAGACGGCTGCTATTGTGAACTCTTGGTAGTGGGAAGGTCGCTGCTGAAGATTAGATGCTTCTTAGCCGGTTTTCACTGGTGAACCTGAGGCTGCGCTCGCAGCGCAGCTGTTTATATAGGCCTTGGTGCGGCCTCACTGCGGACGTCCCGGTCTCGGATTTGTCGAAGCAGAGTGGCGACTTGTTGCCTTCTAGGCTTGTGCTAATTCTACGTAGGTTTCTTTGGACGTTGCCTGACTGTTCGAGACAGGCAGCTTATATAGCTTGATGCGGCACCTCTTTGCCAAGCAATTGCACTCTCTCGAGGCCTGTTTGCTGTGACGCTTTTAAGCTTGTGTGGTGGTATTCGCAACAGCTTGTAGAGACACCACAAATCCTTTTCATGTCCTTGACTCCGGTGAACTCTTTTGTGCCAATATTATTAGCGTAGGAGGAAAATATTTTTTTTTGTAATGATGGATATTTAATTCTCTCCGAGCTCATCATTTGGCATACTAGTTGATGCGTTAGAGTGAAATATTGTCCCAAGTCTCGAATGTCGACCTCATAGTCTTCATACGCAAAATGAATGTCCTCGAACGAATGTCCTCATGAGGACATTCGAACGAATGAACGAATGTCTCGAATGTCCTCATACGCAAAATAAATAAAATCTTCCCATTTTACTTTTAACATCAATCCCTTATACTCTCATAACTAGTTCCTATATTCGTTTTCTCATTTTTCTCATATATCATTGTAAATGCTCACTAATGATGAAGTTTTCAACAATGCGCTGGGATTGTGTTTTCTTAATTACTTATATTTATACGCATTGTCAAAATCAGATTAATGGACAGAAGGGAACGCATTTTTTTTGTGTTTTTCTCTCAATCATTTTTGTTTCGACATGTTACATGGGTATAACGATACCCATGTGTAGGTAACAAATAAGGATTAATTTCAGGATATTTTGAAAACCAGTGTTGTAAACATCTCATGATTAAACTTAACTATAAATAAACTGTTTTTCTTTTTTACCTACACATATATGTTAGCCATCAGAGTAGAAACACCACAAGGCGCAGTCACATTCGCCACAACTTACATACACCCCCGCATTGGTTACATCAACTACATTGACATGCATACGCTTTTCAACCGAAAACATCCCCACTTACCTCCTAGCCGACATGAATGCCAAACACCGCAATTTAGGATACAATTACTCAAATAGGAAAGGAAGACAAATTCACTCACTAGTAAACAGAACTAAATGTCTCCGTATTAGCCCAAACTTTCTTACGCTAATCGCTCACCGTGCTTCCACTGGCCCAGGTATCGTATTAGCAAACACGCAAACATTTCACAACATCACACTTGAACCGGGTTCACTAACACCTGACCACATCCCTATCATAGCTACAATATCAGCCAATCCAATCAAATTACCATCCGCCCACAACTTTCTTTCCACAACGCAAACTGACAACTAAGCCGCAACCTTCTCGCCGAACACACTGTACCGCAAGGCTTAAACCCTACGCTAGAGGACATAGACAATCACCGAATCATATGGAAATCCCACATTAACGAAGCCTCCAATCAATCGATCCCAACTTTCACACAGAACCACCCCAGGTATCAAACACAATCATGCCACACTTGTCCAAACCAGACACAAATACATCTACGACTATCTCCAACAACACGGTCACTCACCCCACCTCTATAGAGAACTCCGTAGCCTCACACAGCGGATAAAAACAACATATCAACGCATTCACGAGGCGAAATGGAATAACACTATCACTAACATAAAAAAGATAGATAATCCCAAACAATTCTGGTCCACCATTAAACGAATGTCAGGAAACAATAAAAAAATTGCTACCTACATTAGAGTAGGCGGCATCTTTTACCACTCACTACAATCCAAAGAACCTTTTTTTCGACAGCACTGGTCAAACATATACTCAGGTATTGGTGACCCCAACAACAATTTCGACGCTGAACTCATACGCACTTTAGAAATAAATGAACGAAGTCGCTATCCTAAACAAACCACACGAAACAGGAGAAACTTCCCGCCTCCACAAACTCCACTTCTTAGTCATAACAATAATTGAAGAACTCAAAAACTCACTAAAGACGTTTTCTCAAAAAGCTTCAGGTCCAGCTAAAATATTCACACACCATCTCAAACACCGAAAACATGCTCTAGTACTTTCTGTACATATTTAACAACGCCCTCTTTAACAAACAAATACGCAACAGTGAAACACGCAATAATGATATTTTAACTGAAACCTTCGACCTCCCAACACGAAGTGCAAAATTACCGCCCCATCTCTCTCCTTGAATCATACGCTAAGCTTCTCGACAAGATATTAAACAACAGGCTGAAAGACCATATAACCATCAACAACATCTACAACAGCCGTCAACACGGATTCCGCCACGGAAGACGGACACATACCACACTTGTCCCTCTACAAGAGACGCTCCACATTCAACAAACACAGAGAAACAAAACAGACAACATCTTACGAGATGTGAGTAAGACCTTCAACAGTTTGGCGCACTGGACTTAAATTCAATAATAATAATAATGAAGGCATCTACGGATGCTTTATTTCCAATTCCAATCCTGATACATATCACCTTGTACATTGGATTTTCAAATGCCTTATAACTAACGCCAGGGCGCCATAACGCTTTCCCCCGGTCAAGACCGGTACCCATTTCAGACACCTGGGTAGAGTGGGGTATTGTGCTTGGAATTTTTTTCCTATACCCAACAGAGAAAGTCATCCAGCGCCGCCATCCAGCGCCGAGCCTCGAACCCGCGTTTCCCGCACGGCGGGCAGGGCCTATAGACACACGGCTATGGCGAGCAAACTTTCCCAGCTGCAAATTCATCCACTATTTACTAAAATCTTGTACAGCTTCATCACTAACCGAACTGCAGCCATACGAATCGCAAACTACACTGGTCCAACCTTCTCCATCAAGTCAGGAGTCCCCCAAGGAGCAGTCCTCTCTACAACGCTGTACAACTACTTCACACACGACCTTCCCTCACCAATACCCAACACTGAGTACATAGCTTTTGCAGATGACATCACATAAATCGCATCCGCCCCCATTTACACATCAAAGCAGCTATTCTAACAACACCCGCCATTACCCAAATTAACACTTACAAATGAAAATGGGAAATCCAAACTATTACAAATCAATTCAAAATAACAGCTATCATCCGCCGCAAACATCCTACGGTGTACATCAGCAACATCCCACACCCTAACACTAACACAGGTAAAGTTCTAGGACTCATAATCAGCCCAACCGGTTATGCATCATACCCCAGACGACGAGCAGCAATAGCGCATCAAAATCTCTCTCGCCTTTACCGATTGAAGCACTTAAATCTAGAAGTAAAACGCCAATTATATATTTCCCTAGTCAGATCACCTCTCATTTATCCAGCTTTAATTCTCTCCGATTCTCTTCACACACTACCACCTTTATCTATCTCAATACTTCAGCGTGTACAGAACAGAGCTACAAAATGTATTACAAACTCAGAATGGCAAGGCTTCTCTATCTCTGCGCAACTATATCGCCAAGCAAACTTGCAACCAACCTAAACTTTCAATACTTTAAAAACACGCAAAAAGAATTTGGCAAAACATTCATGACATGCATCAACAACTTTACTTACACATCACGTTTCCGCAAGACCTCCTTCAAAAACCACACGAACAATTCCAGAGCTCAAAAATGAAAATACTCGCACCCCAGCCGCGACGAAAGTACACTTGACTTAACAACAAACGAGAACTACTCCACAACCCCCTCTCCACTACGGCAAGCCTACTCAATCTCGTTTAGCATTATAGATATTCACTAACGTAACACCCACACATTCGAAGCCCTGATTAGTAGTTAACCTTCACCACCTTGAAACTCCTTGCCAAAAACCCTCCAACTCTAGCATCATATGAGCAAAGCGCATGTTTTACAGTTCCCTGTCTATCTTTTCCCGTTTCACCTCTTCTCTTACTGACACTCTATGTCAAGCTCTTTCCGACTTTCCTCCAAGCATCGTTCGTTCGCAGCTCCACTCCCAACTCTTCCCGCTGCAGTTATTACAGCGATTCTCCAGCCTTAAGACCTCTCTCTATTCACCCAGCTGGCTAACAGCGCGCTAAACTGCGCACCCGCTGCTTTTGGAGCGAGGCCTACACTTTGCGCCAAACAGCTTTACTCACCACTCTTTGGGGTACGTTCACGACACAAGCAGAGCAGAGTGGAGCACGGTTAGTAGCGGCATTACTGTTTAAGTATTTTTGAATGCAAAAACGTTTGGCTGCTCACACTCCAGGCGAAGCGAGAGGAGTAAAGCAGAACAGCAAGTTCGGGAACTTCGCTGGTATTTTTTGCTGCTCTCTGCGAGCGTTCCTCCACGGCTCCACCCTTGGACCAACATGGCCAAGAAGCTAATTCAAAGGTGAGTTTTTGTTGCTGAGGGTGAGTTTTTATTACAACAAACATTTAGCGACGAAATTATTCGTACACCCCTCGTCTTTCAAACCTTTCTAGAAATACTCAAAACTTCATGTTGCCACAGGCATAAGATTTTCACAGGGTGTGAAGCACATGTTAGTGACAATAATACGAAGTTTCTGGAACAAAATATTATTTTTGAAAGATTTAACAAGCTGAACTTCAGAAACACGAAAAGACAAAATTATTCTTAGAGTATTACACTTTTTGAGGTAAATTTACCATTTGAGTACATTTTTAATAATAAATAGTGTGACCTTTCATCTTCATAACATTTAAAACCCTTTTATTGTAGTTTTGACAAGCTTTTTCTTAGTTTCAGATGAAATATTGTTCCATTTTTCAATTGCGATGCGTTTCAATTCCTGAAGATTCTTTGGAGCTCTCTTGTTAATGTTGACTTTTAATTCAAGTCACAAATTTTCATTGGGATTGAGATCAGGACTTATCGAAGGCCATGGCAACACATTTATCTTTTTTTAGAGCCAGCTAATTATAGACTTGGCCGGGCGCTTAGGGTCATTGTCTTGTTGAAATACCCACCGCGTTCCAAGTCCCAAACTATTAGCTGATACCTTCAGGTTTTCGTCCAAAATATAAATATAGTCATCAGAGTTCACTTCCCTTCAATTGCAACCAATTTTCCAGTACCCGATGCAGCAAAACAACCCAAAAACATCAGTGATCCACCTCCGTGTTTAACTGTTGGCTCAGTGTTCTTCGGCAGGAAAGCTTCACCATTCTTACGCCAAACCTTCTTCACGTCATTGTGCTCAAAAAAGCTAGATTTTGATTTCGTTACTCCATAATATTCTCTCCCAAAAGCCTCAGTCTTTATCCACGTGTGACTTTGCAAAGTTCAAGCGAGCAGCAACATGACATGGTTTATGAAGTGGAGTCCTTCTAGGTCAACGGCCTTGTAGGCCTTCCTTGTTCAGACAGCGCTAGATTGTGCGATTGCTCACGCTAGTTCCTTGAGCGTTGAATCTCTCGGCAATGTCGTCTAGCTTCACTCGTGGATTAGCGTCGACCTCACGGCACAATTTCCGAGAAGTTCTCACCGAGAGTTTTTTTTGCAACCACGCCCAGGCAACGTATCTACAGTAGCAAACTTAGCAAATTTTTATAACAGATTGTAGTAAAGATCTTGGGATGCTTAAGCGCTTAGATATGTCGCGAAAACTATTTCCAGCTTTGTGGCAGTCAATAATTTTCTGTCAGAGGTCCACACCGAGTTCTTTAGTTTTCATATCGTGGCGCTAGTGTTCGAATGACAAAGCTCTACTCCTCTGGTTCCCTGCTAGCTCTGGCACAATTTTCTAGAATGATCTCACATCTAGAATGTTAAGAACATTTTAGACAATTTTTTTCAAAAAACATGTATAACGGTAGATACTTCTCAATGAAATGTTCTCAATTCTATGAGTAATTTTGTCTTTTCGTATTTCTGAAGTTCAGTGTCGATACCGTCGTGCGGTCGACGTGAGGGTGTGGTGCTCGGAAAAATTACTGAATAATTAATACAAATTTAGAATTTAATATTAAAAGTAATTTTGTACCTTATAAAAGTCTTTTATTTAAAAAATAAATAAATATTAAAATAGATAAAATCTACACCGTCTTACGAGACGAGTTGAGTGCAGCTTTATGGCAACATTCACGCTCTTCAAGCATCGTTTGCTGCTCAGCAGCCCATTATTCCGCTAAATCTCGTAGTGTAAACAAGTGCTCTGATCAACCTGGTGAGTCTCGCTATTCTCGAAGTGATACTTATGTGTATTTTTGTGATGTAATTGATAAAAAAACAATTTATGGAAATGTGAATTATTAAGTGAAAGTAGCGAGCTAAGCGGCTCTTGATTAGCAAATAAATTACATTTGACTACCTTCTGTGCTGTTCGTAATTTTGTGGTGTGTCTAAATATAAGGTTATTAGATATCATCAATTTTGGTAAAATCATGTGAAGTAGGAAATGAGACTAGAGTTTACGTCCTAAGTAAAGTGAGGTGTGACCGGCCTGAGCATGCCGCCATGGAGATGGTTACGTAGCGGCCCGGTAACTTTGAAAAGACCCGGTCGTTAAGTTAGAGGTGTTTTAGTTCATCATTCGTGACTTTAGGAGTGAGAGCTTAGAAGTTAGTTTAAAGTATATCTTAGGTTCAGGTGTGGATTGTGCCAACGATTAGGGAATCCTAAAGTCGAAGGGATTAGCTTATTCAATATTCGAATTCCAGCCCGATAATCGACAATATAGGTTTTGTGATTTAATTATTGATTTGTCGTTTTTTACCCGGGTAATTAGGTAATTTTGGAGAATGGCTATATTACCGTGTTAACCTTGTTCTATTTTATGAATTGCAGGATCAGCAAAACCAAGCTACCTCCCCTACCTTTACCCTATTTTGACTACACGGTCGTCTTTATTTGAACTTTTACGTGATAACACATACTTAGAATCCTACGCCAGTTAGAATATTCCCTTACTATTCGGATCATCGTAAGTTGCGAAGGTTCTTAGTCTTTTGTCCTGAATAATTCCACGGGCCACAATAAGTATTTACCCTTTTCGACTAGTCTTTATCCCTTGCTAGTCGTTGCACGAATAATTAGGGTGTAGGTGATTCTAAACGGAACGCCACCTTTAGAATCATCCTCAGTGGTGACCCATCGTGATAGACATAAATTCACCCTCCTTCATTACAATTTACACGTATCATCCATACTAGACAAAGGAAGCACACAATAAAGGTGGTCAGGGGAGGTAGCAAACTCCAGCCGCTGAAGCCGCCGGTTGAATGCCGACACCAAGAACCAAGAAAGGAAGACCGCAGTGGCATACAAAAGCCGAAGACTGCAAAACTATCGTGAGTAGCGAATTCACCAGTGATCAAGCACATATTTTTTTCTAGTATATTTTGTGTTTTATTGATTTGCTTTCATTACTTTTTCATTGCATAAGTAGAGTCCATTCCGGTGCACCATAGTATATTTCGCCAGCGAGCTATTTTTTTTCCAACGAGTTTCCCCTATTTCGACGTTTTCTCTATTCCCCGCACTACATTTTCCTCCAACTTCTATCGCTATATCTATTATATTTCACATTTTTTTTTCTGCGAACGAATCTCCGCTATTTTCGACGGTTCCTACATTTTCGCATCGCATTCATTTATAATTTTTCCAAATTCTTCTGCTATAACTATATTTTTCCTTTTCCTATTTTCATTGGGAGCAAAGAAATGGAGTCCTCACCATCAAACAGTAACGGTCACGATGTAGCAGACGATAATGAAACACATGTACCAAAGAACGCGGCATTAGTACGTCCCCCTGAATTTGATGAGGCTTATCCTCACATGTTTTTCAACGTGCTCGAAAGCCAGTTTGTTGTCGCCGGGGTGCGTCGCTCATCGTTAAAGTTCCACCACGCATTAGGTGCATTGAGTAGCCGAATAGCGCGTCATATACCACAAACGCTCATAGAGGCAGCTGATTATGAGGGGTTAAAAGAGTTTGTGCGCGCACGGTACTCCCGATCCGAAAAGGAACTCTTTGATGAGCTCCTTTCACAGAAGGGGTTGTATTGCCAAGACAGACCTAGGGGATTTTTGTCAAAGCTACGCACTTTAGCCGCTGAAAGCAACTTAGGCCTGTCGGAGGATTTCCTCCGACTCAAGTTCGTGAGCAGTTTGCCAGAAGCCATACGCCACTGGATAGCCGCGCGCCAGGAGCACGACTTGGACACTATGGCGTCCATTGCAGAAACCTACATGGAATATCTGCCGCGACCTCAGATAGCTGCTGTGGACCCAATTTTTAGGGAAAGGGCACCTGATGCGGGAGCACACACGAATTACCGATGTTACGCCCGGAACGCACACGAGGAGAGAGCCGGTCAATACAACAGCCCTAACATACCAATATGTGTTAGAGCTTTTCGTTCAAACCAGCGCCCTAGAGTCTGTAGAGCACACCTTTACTATGGGGATGAAGCTAGATCATGCCGGCGCTGGTGCTCTTATTACAAACCCGGCTTGTCGGTCTCTCGACCCTTAAGTAGAGCTTCCTCCCCCGCTCGACCTGCTAGCCCGTTCCGTAGGTCGGAAAACTAGATCGGTCGTCTGTTCAAACTGTGACCGTCGGACGACCTCTTTCAGTAAGCGCACGTATAGGTCGCAGTGAGGTTAATCTGCTCATCGTTACCGGGGCGGGGATTAGCATTTTACCACCATCCTGTGAATTAGGATACCTACGACCCACTTCAGTAACACTCTCTACAGCGTCAGGAAAGAGAATTAATTGCAGAGGCGAGGCCGACCTTGTTGTGGACATTAAAGGGCTGGGAAGATCTTTGCAGTAGACGTTCGAGATTGCAGAGGTGGTTCAGCCGATTCTTGGAATTGATTTCTTGGCTGCGCACTCGATACTCGTGGACTGTCAGAACAGTAATCTAATAGATACCTCGACAGGTAGGAAAATCCCTCTTCATATTTCAAATGATTCCTTAACCGCGTACTCCGTTGATTTGACCCAAGTAGACCCCCGTGTACGCAAAATCTTGGCCGATCACCCGATTTTGACCTCCTCCTTGCGACTCGGTTCGAACGATGCATCAACCGACTGCCCCGTGCAGCACTCGATTGACATTGGTTCCTGCTCCCCCGTTCATTTCAAGCCACGTCCTTTGACGGGTTCTAAACTTGAAGCAGCAGAAAAAGAGTTCGAGTTCCTGCTAAACGCAGGCATCATTAGAAGGTCCAATTCTCCTTGGGTATCGCCGCTGCACCTCGTTCCAAAGAAGGAACCTGGTAAATGGAGACCTTGTGGAGATTACCGTGTACTTAACTCTCTCACTGTAGGTGATAGATACCCTATTCCTCACCTTCGCTCTCTGACAATGTCCTTGCACTCAAAAAAAATATTTTCTACGCTCGATCTAGAGCGCGCCTACCTTCAAATTCCTGTTGCTCCTGAATCTATTCCTAAAACTGCTGTCACTACTCCATTCGGGTTGTATGAGTTTTTGTACATGCCTTTTGGACTAAAGAATGCCGGACCGACGTTTCAGAGGTAGATAGATGCCCTCTTTATAAACGTAAAAAATGTCATCGTCTATTTGGACGATATACTCATTGCCTACGAAACCGAGGAAGAGCACTTAAATGATGTGTCCACCGTTCTTTCCCCTCTTGCTCAACATAAATTGCGATTGTCGATTGACAAGTGCAGTTTCTTCCAATCTAAACTGACCTTCCTTGGCTATGAGGTGAGCGCGGACGGCATACGACCTCCTGCTGACAGAGTGGCTGCGACTGCCGACTGCGCCCGTCCTCAATGTTCTCGAAACTTACGACGTTTTATGGGCATGCTTAATTTTTTTCGCCCCATGATTCCTTCTTTTGCCACCAAAGCTCTCGGTCTAACCGAACTCTTGCGTAACTATCCGTCAGCTAAACAATTGCCTTCGACTGAGGCAGCTGTCGCTAATTTCCTGCGACGCATCAAAACTTTACTTAATGTCCTAATCGACTTTAAGGGTTAAGGAATACAATATACGCAACCAGGAGATTTTTTAATCGATTTTCGTTTTACAAAACTTTTAGGGGTTTTAAGAGATTCCTGCTTCACCAGAATTTCTCCTCCTGCAGGTGCAAACCAATAACTAATTAAATTAAACCGATACAAATGGTACTTCACAATATTACAATATGTCAGTTGTTAACTCAAAATTATACTTTATTTAATGGCTACACCACTCTCCTGTAACCGTCCACTTACTGATAGCACAACTGCTCGGCGCCCATCAATACAAGAATACCGAGACGTAGAAAGCACACAGTGCGCAAGAAGTTCAAGTTGAAGAATACTTGATTTACAAAACCCAGGGTTCGAACATTATCCCCGCTGGTTGAGATACTGAAAAACCACAGTATCGTTAGGAACCAAGCTTAGTAGTTGCTCGTATGACACTTCATTTAAATTTCACTTACTACACAATTAAACACGTTAAACCTCACCCAATGCTCACCTTCAACTTTAATACCATTGGCACTGACAAGATGAAGTTAGCTCGGGAAGCTATTTTAGGAAATTAGGAGGAAATACAATGGAAGGAACCTATCCTCGGTATAGGACAGGTAGAGTTGTAAGCGTTAAGCTAATCGTTGCGTTAGGCATTGCCCGAAAGAATAAGTTTATTTAACTTCCTCTTAATTTAAAGCAACTTTCAATAATCAAACATTTTAGTAAAATTATGCAAGATGAAAGTTTACTCTTTGAGTGAAAAGGACACAGTCTAACTTTTAAATTATAAGGTTAAGTTGACGTGACTATGAAGACACTCTTCCAGAGACCTTGGTCACATTGGAAGTTTATATTTTCCTTTAATTCTTCATTCAGATGATTGTTTTTACATTTAAAAGTTCGTTTATTTAATCTCCATAATTTTACTTCATTAAGAGAGAAGTTAAAAACCGAGGTAAGATAAAAAAGTAACAAAACGCCATGCAAAGAAAAACTAAATGAACGAAATTGAAATAGTGGCCACTACAAATAATAAATAGGAAAATTAGAGCGCAGCCAGTGGAAAATTAACTAAAGAGGCTTCCCAGCAATACTCTGGCGTAAAAAGACCGATTCAAATAGCTGCCCCTCAGTCTCCTCCACTCTGTGCCGCCCTGGCTCTCTTTGTTTTTCGGTACTTAATCGGGACCTCGGTTCATACCGAGGCTCTTCTTTCGTCGTCGGAGCGAAGAACAACGGATGATTCGCGACATACTCCCGGGCCACGAAAAAGTAATTTTAATTGCTCTCCTGCAAGCTCTGCTTGAGAAGCCTAGCAGCCAGCCGCTCCGATCTCCGTAACGGCGCCTGATCAGGACAGACATTATTAGCTTCATCCGACAAAGCAATAGGTTCAACTCTGTGTAGAGACAATTCCAACGGATACAGCAAAGATATGGCATAAATTCCGGTAGATCGATCCGGTCTCTTCAGTTCCACGCTCCTAACTTTTCCGTCCCTTCCCGTAAGCAATTTAACCACCCGACCCATTTGCCATAGAGGGCGTTGCTTTGTGGGGGAAGAGATTAGTACAATGTCACCTACTTTCACCTTATTCTCCCAGCCACTTTCGTACATATCATGGCTCTTTTCGCGTAGAGAGAGAAGATATTCACTGTACCAACGCTCTTTGAAGGTATTGAAAGACTCGTCCCTCATTGCTAAAGTTTTAACTAGCTGATCATTAGAAGGCGTGGTAACATGTTCTCGCAGGTCCCCGAACCATAGACTCACACTCTCCCAACCTAAGAAAGTTGTTAGGAGTAATATATTTGTAATTGACGTCATCAGTATCGCCGTAAGAAATTGGCCGCGAATTTACCGCGTTTTGAACATCACTGATTAACGTTAAAAATGAAAAATAATTAATCCTAGAACGACCAATTGTTTTATACAGACAACTCTTAACTACCTTTATTAATCTTTCCCAATAGGCCCCCCCCCCCCCATGCGCTATATAGCGGTATTCTCACGTGCTTTATGTTGTTCTTCAATAAATAATCATTAATTTCGTTTTCCACGAAAAAATTCTTGAGCGCATCTGCAGCCAGTAAGAAACTAGGAGCGTTATCACTATAAATAGATTTGGGAACACCATACCTATTCGAAAACCGCACACATGCAGACAAAAATTCTGCTGAAGACATGGAAGGAAGTAATTCCAAATGAACCGCACGAATATTCAAACATGTGAAGAGCAGAATATACATTTTACTTACACTATCCCCCAACTGGACGCTAAAATGACCTGTAAAATCTACCCCAACGTGCTCGAAGGGGCGAACAAAGTTCACTTTGTCTCGCAAAAAATCTGTCGGCTTCGGGTATCTGAATGGTAGCACGTTAATCTTTCGGCAAGTTACACAAGTTCTCAAAACTTTCTTTATTAAATTTCTGCATTGAGGAATCCAAATCCCCCGCTCTCTTACAGCATTCAAAGTAGAGCTAATTCCCAAATGCTTTAACTTTAAATGACTATCAAGAATTATAAGGTTAGATAGGAAGTTTGTCTTAGATAGAACAACAGGATTCCTCACATTGTACGAGAGGTAAGAACAGTTTGACAAACGTCCCTTTGATCGAAGTACGCCGTTGTCAAGGAACAGATTCAACTGTTTAACAAGCAGAGGACAAACATCAGATTCGCCCTTCAAGAATTTCAACTCATCAACGAAGCCCCGTTCCTGAGAACTTTTCACCCAATACTCGAAGGCTCGATTATGACACTGCAAGCGAGACCAATCAAGTTTGCGTGCTAGCCCCACGAACCTGAAAATTACAGCAGTCACTCTTATCAACCTGGTAAAGGTGGAAAAGTCTTCAATAGGCATTAAGGCAGTCTTAGAAAGACCAAGTACTGCATTAGAGCAAGAAATTACAGTCCTATGGTTTAACGATAGGCAACCATAGTTCGCGGTAGGCCAAATCAAGGGGCGATCCCGAAAAAAGTTGGGACCATTTTTCCAAAGCTCTAGATTTTTATCAAAATCTTTCACACTAATACCTCGAGTTACAAGATCAGCTGGATTCAGCTGCGTAAGCAAATATTTAAACTGACATTTTACTCCGTAAGACAATTCGCAAGAAGTTTTAATTTGAACAATATCTTTAATACGATTATTTGCGAAAATATTCTTAGTTTTAGTACCTCCATTCAAAAGCCACGCCAGAACAAGTTGAGCGTCAACACACAGTGTCACGCAACTTACATTACATTGAACAGATTTAAGGAGAGAATCCAAACACTTGAAGGCTAAAAAGACAGACAAGAGTTCTAAAGTAGGTAAGCTTTTCTCTTTAAGGGGAGCTATTTTGTTCTTGCTGAAAATTAAATTAGATACCATTTCCTCATTTTCCTCATACACAGCGTATGCGCAAAAGCCATAAAAAGACTTTGAAGCATCACAGCAGATAATCAAATGCACCGATTTTTCGGTACTCAAACCTTTCCGAGGGAAACTGTAGTTACCGACAGAGTTGAGCTGATTGTTTAACTGAGTCCAGCGACTGGACATTTCTGATGGAACTTTTTCATCCCATCCAAGTTTAGAAACCCAAGCCTCCCTTAATATAGACTTGCCCTGAATTACCAGTGGAGACACCAAACCTATAGGATCGTAAATTTTCGCCAACTTCGCCACGATTACTCTTTTTGTAACCTTATGGTCGTCGGGCTCGAAGTTCACAGATACACGCAAAGTATCATGCTCCTTTCCATAAAGGTAACCCAACACCTCAAATTTAGAGTCGTGTTCAGAACCTCGACCATCTGATTCAAAACACCTCTGCAAGGTTTTGTTATTAGAACTCCACGACCTAAGGTCAAACCCCCCCTGAGCTAACCTATCATATACTTTTGTGTACAGCTCTTTCAGCTCAGTGGTGGAATTTGAAGTTATGAACAAGTTATCAACGTACAAAGAATCACGAAGGAATTCATTACAGAGATCGTCTGGGAATTTGGAAATATGTTTCCTAATCACGTAGTTTAGAATGAATGGGCTGGCCGAAAAGCCAAACACAATTGAAGTGTACCTATAAGCAACGAGTTTACCGTCTTTTTTCCACAAAATACAAAATCTATTTATATCGGTTTCCTCTAAAAGTTTTATATGCAAGAACGCGGCATGAATATCCGAGAGCATCAAATAATCGTCATGTCTAATTCGCACAAGCAACCCACAAAGATTATTGTAAGTGCCGTCCGCTTTTGTACCTTTTTTTCGTAATCTGTACCGACGAACTTGACTTCGGTTGAACTCAGCGCCTGGCTAAGTTCATTCTGTTTCCGGACGGTGTGGAGATTGGTTAAATATTCTACCATGTTCTGCATATTGAAGCCTTCTTCCTTCCATGCAATTTATATTTGTTTTCGCTTTGTAATTTAATATCTGTTCATTTTTTGTTTCAGCTCTTTATATTATACAAAACTATTCGAAACCGTTCATATAATTAAGTCAAAAATCGAAAACGCGTATCGAATAAATGAAAATAAATTTCCTATTTCATAATTGCTACGGCAATTATATAGTTTCGAATAGTTTTGTATAATATAAAGAGCAGTAAAACTTTGTAAGGGAACAGTGAAAATTCCAAAATGTTACGAACACCGCCGAAAACTAATCCATCGCAAGACGGAGCAAGCGGTGCGACTGGCGTCGGCATGCCCAAACCCAGCGCTTCGATATCTTCTAATGACACGACTGGTGAGAGCCCAATTGCTTCTTCCAGTAACTTGCCATATGGTAAGCTAGCCTCGGTCACGAAAAAATGCAAAGAAATCGAATTCTTGCTGTCGAATCCAGCAGAGCATCTAAACATCATTAAGTCTCTTTATACCGAGTACCTAACTAGAACTGAGAATTTGTACTCCGCTTGTGTGAATGAAGACTCTCGAATCTGGCTCGAGTCTCACATTGAAAACATTACTAAATTCAGAACCAAAGTCGAAAATTTACTCTACCCTACCAAGCAACATCCTACAGCTGCAAGTAGCACATCACGTAGATCTTCAGGCTCTGCGACTTCGGCAAAGATACAACTAGCGCAAATGAAAGCGAAGATTGGCGCTAGTAAAGAAGCCAACAGGAAATTAAAAGTAATTCAAAAGGAAGAACTTGAGCTGAAAAGAAGAAAGTTCGAAGAAGAACTGAAGCAAGAAGAAGAAATGATGAAATTGAAACAGAGACAAAATGAAATTTTGCAGGAACAAGAAGAGCAAGAAATGACAATCCTAGAAAACGAATTATCAAAGATAGACGTAAACGAAGCATATGTGGAGCCTTCTGATGAAAGAAATGTGGCACTTTAAGATGATCAACAAGAATTTTCTAAACGAATAGACCAAGATAGAAATCGTGACTCTGATCTTGCTGCAATTCTACGTCGACAAAATGACATATCTTCGACACTTGCCCGCTTACAAGAACGAACACTGCTACCCAAAAAGGAAATAAAAACGTTCTCAGGGGAAGAGACTACCGAATTTAAATCCTTTATAACTAATTTCGAGCGCGTAATCGAAACGAAATGCGATGACGACGCGGATAAAATTGCGTACCTTGAGCAATATACAAGCGGAAAAGCACAGAAATTAGTCAAAAGCTCTGCCACTACGGCCCTGCTACATCATTTCGGAAAGCTAAAAAACTATTGAAGGAAGAGTATGAAAACGAATTCAAAGTTTCTTCAGCGTATATTGACAAGTTGAGCAGGTGGCCTCCAATCAAGTCTGAAAGTGTAGACGATCTCGAAGAGTATTCTCTATTTTTGTTAAATTGCTATCATTACTTGGAAAACATGACCTGGGCGAATCAACTGCAAACACCTCAAGAAATAAAAAACATAGTATCGAAGCTCCCGTACAAATTACGAGAACGATGGAGACGCAAGGCATATGAAGTGCAGAAGAATTTCAATCTTGTAACATTCAAGGTTGTGGTCGACTTCATACGCGAAGAAGTAGCCGTGATGAAACAGCCCCTCTACAGCCAACTCGACGACGCACAGCCTGTTGGAAGAAACTTTGAGGTTAGTAACGCGAATAAAGTTCTAACATCTAAAACGGGCGACAGTGAGCAGCCAGAGGCAAAATTCAAGTTTATATGTAATGAATATGGAAAAAGTGACACTTTACCCAATGTGAATATTGCCACCGAACTAACCATACCTTGAATTCGTGTCTCATTTTCGAAAAATTGCCTGCAGAAGAAAAATCAACGTTTGTAAGAACTACGGGCCTTTGCTTCGGATGTCTGAAGAGAAATCACTTGTCGAAAAACTGCAGAAATAGATTACAGTGTGACCATTGTAAAGGAAGACACCCGACTGTTTTACACATGAATAATAAAGAAAAGAATTTTAACTATCAAACTCAGAACTTATCTGTTGAAGTGAACGACTCGAAGGCCTGCTCCATCCGCTCCGGTACCTCTGCTGGGGCTGGTATCAACGAACGTAAGGTTTTTCACCCCGTGATTCCTGCACGAATAAAAATACTCGGTGGTAAAGAAGAACTTCTTGTTAACGTTGCCATCGATAACTGCTCATCTGACTGCTGGGTTAAAGAAGATATAATTGACAAGCTTGGCATTAAAACTACTGAAACTAAAGTGACATTAGCAACCATTGAAAATGCTCGTAAAAAAACGAAAACTCAAGTGATGAACAATCTGATAATAAGTGATATCGACGGAAATAACAGCATTGTCATACCAGACGCATACACAAGAAGTGAGGCTCAATGGCCATTCTCAGCTGCAGACATACCTTCCAACGACGACATTGAAGAATATGAATACATGAGAGATGTCCCGTTAAATTTCACCGCTCAACCAATTAGTCTACTACTCGGTATGAACGTACCGTCGGTCGTGAAGCCTCTACAAATCGTCAACCGGGAACCCGATGAACCCTACGCTTCGTTACACAGTCTTGGCTGGGCTCTTAACGGCCCTGTTATTCGAGAAAAAGTGAAATCTATAAGTAACAAGATAACTGTAAAACGGGAACCCTACTTGCACGAACAAATTGAAAACTCTTTCAACAAAGATTACGAAGATACTTCACTCGACACAGGGATATCGTCCGAAGATAAGCATAAATTACAGATAATAAGTTCTAGCAAGAAAAAGTTGGAAACTGGTAACTACGAATCCTGCTTACCAATAAAGGCCAAGGATATGAAGTACTTGCTTCAGAATTTGTCATCGGAGGAAATGTCGGCAAATTTGGAGAAAATAATTTTCAAAGTTCATTCTACACCGCCAGAAAAAAACTTTGGGTTTGAACTGGAATATAAACGAAGATAAATTAAGCTTCACAAAGAAACAACTTCAAAGATTTATCACTGACAGAGTAGCTTGTATAAGAAATTGTTCCAACAATTGCAACTGGCATTACGTACCTTCCGAAAGGAATCCTGCTGACTCAAATAGTCGTGGAGCTACGGCAAAATCCTTGTCCTGTTCATCGACGTGGTTCAGAAAACAGGACGTCATCGAGAAGTCCTACTCGCTATAGTTTCTCCGGTTCAAAACTACAACCTCGATAGTCCATAGGATTATGAAGCGCTCACATCAAACCTGCTACAAGAGCGACAGAAGTGGTCGCACTCTGCTCGATCTCTGGCTAAAAACGATCTCGCTCTTAGTCGCAGACAGCCAACTTCCTCGCAATCAATGGTTGCTTAGAAGAATAACGAAGGTTTTCCAAGATTCGAAGAACTGTTAGACGTGTATGAATTACAGTTTGTAAAAATAAAGATTCCTCTAATAAGTTCCGTGCAGTAGAAATTGATAGACCTATTGTCAAAATGGTATTTCACGCACCGAGCTTCTAAAAATGTAAAAATTTGTATTTTGCTAGTCATTGATTAGATTTGTAATGTACGAAACCGAGAGATTTGACGTCTAGTTGTTGAACTAATATAGCTCATTAGGTTAAGGAGAGCGTCCCCCATACGGACTTTTTTCTTTATTATTGAACCTAGAACAATGAAATTTGATATACTGATAGGAAATTGAATTTGGAATCGTTTTTGCTTAGAGCAAAAGTTCAATTTTCTTGAAAAGAAAATGGGAAATCGAAGAAAACGAAGTTTGAAGGGGGGGGTTTCAAAAATCTTCTCCTCCTACAGTTTTTGAGCTACAGTGATGATTTTGGTATCAATGAATGCGGAAAGACACGGGCTTTTATGGATGCTAAAATTCATTCCAAAATTATTTATTGCTCAAGAGTTATGAAGTCATAAATTTTAACATTTCCGAAAAAGGGCATTTCTTTCCTATTTTTACACTTTTTCATATTGAAAATGTAAATTTGAGGAAACGAATTTTAGCATCCATAAAAGCCCGCGTCTTCCCGCGTTTAATGATACCAAAACCATCACTGTAGCTCAAAAACTGTAGGAGGAGAAGCATTTTGAAACCCCGAAAACCATTGTTTACATTATAAGCAAAACAAAGAAACATAAACAATACAAATAAAAAATTTTTAAAAATTTTTGGTTCAAGTTAGACCCCTGAAATCATTATAGAGTAATCCAGAGACATAAGAGATGACATAGCAACTTCGCGCCGTGAAGAAAGTGCCATGGGGGAGGTGTAACATGATAAAATACCACTTCCCCCTCCCCTCCCCCCCATTCTTTAAACCCCCGTAGCGGGCGAACGAATGACCGTACGAGTCTCATTTTTTCACAGGATGTACCTGACCCTTACACTTCTTATAGTGGCCAAAATCCCAGTTTCGCAAGAAATCTCCAAAACATGGGGTGCAGAAGGGGGACGCTCTCCTTAAGTACCTCTTGTGAAAGGCTATTTGGATACGAATAAAATTGTGATGAATCGGCAATGCAATTGCGGTAATATTAGATATAGAGTAAATTGTACTCTGGTAAATTTTGTGTAAAATTTAGGGGCTGGTGTAAGTGCCGTCCGCTTTTGTACCTTTTTTTTCGTAATCTGTACCGACGAACTTGACTTCGGTTGAACTCAGCGCCTGGCTAAGTTCATTCTGTTTCCGGACGGTGTGGAGATTGGTTAAATATTCTACCATGTTTTGCATATTGAAACCTTCTTCCTTCCATGCAATTTATATTTGTTTTCGCTTTGTAATTTAATATCTGTTCATTTTTTGTTTCAGCTCTTTATATTATACAAAACTATTCGAAATCGTTCATATAATAAAGTCAAAAATCGAAAACGCGTATCGAGTAAATGAAAATGAATTTCCTATTTCATAATTGCTACGGCAATTATAATTATTAAGAAGATCTATGCCTGGAAACGCTGCCTCATTCAACGAGGCGCCACCTTTTGTTTTCAAACTACAATTTAATACAGGACGCACTTTGGTAGAGACCAATGGATCTGCCCTAATAACTGGACGATGAGGAATGAATATGTTAGCTCGTAGACTATCAGAGGTTAAATTTATTTTCTCTATAACACCTTCTGACAACTGCTTCTCAAAGACAGCACCATAAGTTTCGTACAAATTATTACTTCTAAGATTCTTCTCTACTCTTTCTAATACCGCGTGAGCCACGCTAAAGTTGCTAGGGATTAACTTGTGCTCAAACCAAGGAAGTTTAACATGATATTTACCGTTTAAGAACTGGATAAAATTTGAAAACTCGTCAATTTTACTTTGATCTTCAGAAGCCACAGTTTGGTCGCTCGAAATGCCGATCGACTCTAAATTGAATAATTTCTCTAAATGCCCCTCAACCTCACTGCCCTCCAATACGCTAAAAAGAGGATCAGGAGAGACAGGTTGCGGATTTAACACTGAATTAACAAAGTTAACTGCGCTGTTATCGCTTGATCTTGCGCGATCGTACATTTGATTAACCTGTGCTTTCGAAAGAAAGCTTTCAACACTACCAAAGGGAATAATTAACCCGTTCAACGAAAATCCTTTTCCCCCCAGACAGCGAACCATATCCAGATTCAACAACGGTAGAAAATCAACACCTACGATACCTTCCAACACTACCCTATCAGTGCCAGGCACCTCATCTGCCAAGGAATGCTGCCTGGACACATTCAACAGAGCTTTACGAAGGCAAGTAATCTCGAATTGCATGTCAAAATTTTCGTGTACTAAAACTGGGAAATGAATGGACTTTAACCCATTATTCTAATCAAACGTAACGCACAGTTCTGCGAAGTTAGTTTGCTCTTTGTTAAGGAAAGTATTAATGACGTATGAGCGCTTCGTTAATTTACTAGGACAATTTAACCGCGCCAAAGCGGTACCAGCGATATATGTTCGCTGTGAACCAGAATCCAATAAGAATTTAACTTTAGTCTTACGTCCACCCCGCTCCACTAATAATGACAACGTGGGCAGCACATAAGAGCTCCCGCTACCAGTGGAACTCAAACAATAATTCGTGCTAAGAACAGAAGATTTAGCATTTCTCTACAAGGCGGAAATGTGTTATTTTCATTTGCAAAATATACACTCGTAAGTCAACGGAGAAGGGCATTTCTCTGAATGCCTTGAACTAGAACACCTAATGCAAAGAGAAAGTTCTTTACAACGTCTAATTCTGGATTCATAGTCAGGGTACTTATTACATTTGATCATACTATGATTGTTTGAACAAAACTTGCACGATCTTTCATGCTCAACCGTTCCAATGTTCTGAAAAACTTGCCTCGAGTTGGCTAAGCTTCTACCCGTAGCTTCCCCACGGGAAAACCCAGAACTACTTTCCCGCTTGAAGCGGTCAGAACTAGAGTTCACAGCAGTTGACGATTTTAGATTCAGGAAATTAAAGATTTCAACCGAATTCTCATAAATTTCCTCAAAGGAAGGGAAGTTGTTGTTCAGCTTCCTTATTAGCTCCTGTCGGAACTGCAAAGGAAGCTTACTAAAAACAAGGTAACTGATAAATTCAGCAGAGGACTGATCCCTTAATAAGTCACAGTCATAGGATGTAAGGTCGGCTAAGATGCTCTTCATATCGTTAATGAAAAGCCTACTCGAATGAAAGGAAGGGTCAAACGCTACCTTTGAATCTAACAACTTTTTGAACAATTCAGTTCGTAAGAGTTTCTTATTCAAGAAATGATGTTCCAGAAGTTTCAGAGCCTCCTCATAATTACTGTCCGTTATTAGCAAATTTTGCACAACCTTGAACGCGTAACCCTTAAGATACGAACGTAGGTATGTCAACTTGACAGCAGGATAAAGGTTATCCCTACCACCAATAACATTCTGAAGCTGATTTATAAACTGAAAATAATCAAGACTAGACGCTCCTTCTCCAGAAAAAGAAGGACACTCTAACTGAGGTAATTTTAATTCTGACTGCCTTGACCTTATGTCTCGTTCGGCAGACTCCGAACCCCCTTTCTCAATAGCATTGAGCTTAACAGAAACTTCCAGGTGATAGCTAGATTGCAAATCTACTTCTTTATTTATCACTTCGTTACTCTCTTCCTGGTCAATCAAATCTCCTACAATGAGCTCATCATATCGACTCACCGAGGACAAGTGATCCCGAGCCGCAGCGCAATGAACGCTACGTTCGGCAGCAGTTGCAGCGCGCTCAGCCGCAGCCAGAGCTAAAGTGACCCGGCGCTTGTGGGTACCCCGCTTTACTGTGTTAGCAGGCCCTGAAGCCCGCTGCTTCACCTGCTGCTCAGAGGACATTATGCACCCTAATCAACAATAGACAAGTTACTGGAGAGTGGTATTAAAGTTGAAGTATTATGTCGCTAATTTCCTGCGACGCATCAAAACTTTACTTAATGTCCTAATCGACTTTAAGGGTTAAGGAATACAATATACGCAACCAGGAGATTTTTTAATCGATTTTCGTTTTACAAAACTTTTAGGGGTTTTAAGAGATTCCCGCTTCACCAAAATTTCTCCTCCGGCAGGTGCAAACCAATAACTAATTAAATTAAACCGATACAAATGGTACTTCACAATATTACAATATGTCAGTTGTTAACTCAAAATTATACTTTATTTAATGGCTACACCACTCTCCTGTAACCGTCCACTTACTGATAGCACAACTGCTCGGCGCCCATCAATACAAGAATACCGAGACGTAGAAAGCACACAGTGCGCAAGAAGTTCAAGTTGAAGAATACTCGATTTACAAAACCCAGGGTTCGAACATTATCCCCGCTGGTTGAGATACTGAAAAACCACAGTATCGTTAGGAACCAAGCTTAGTAGTTGCTCGTATGACACTTCATTTAAATTTCACTTACTACACAATTAAACACGTTAAACCTCACCCAATGCTCACCTTCAACTTTAATACCATTGGCACTGACAAGATGAAGTTAGCTCGGGAAGCTATTTTAGGAAATTAGGAGGAAATACAATGGAAGGAACCTATCCTCGGTATAGGACAGGTAGAGTTGTAAGCGTTAAGCTAATCGTTGCGTTAGGCATTACCCGAAAGAATAAGTTTATTTAACTTCCTCTTAATTTAGAGCAACTTTCAATAATTAAACATTTTAGTAAAATTATGCAAGATGAAAGTATACTCTTTAAGTGAAAAGGACACAGTCCAACTTTTGAATTATAAGGTTAAGTTGACGTGACTATAAAGTCACTCTTCCAGAGACCTTGGTCACATTGGAAGTTCATATTTTCCTTTAATTCTTCATTCAGAAGATTATTTTTACATTTAAAAGTTCGTTTATTTAATCTCCTTAATTTTACTTCATTAAGAGAGAAGTTAAAAACCGAGGTAAGATGAAGAAGTATCAAAACGCCATGCAAAGAAAAACTAAATGAACGAAATTGAAATAGTGGCCACTACAAATAAAAATAGGAAAACTAGAGCGCAGCCAGTGGAAAAATAACTGAAGAGGCTTCCCAGCAATACTCTGGCGCAAAAAGACCGATTCAAAGAGCTGCCTCTCAGTCTCCTCCACTCTGTGCCGCCCTGGCTCTCTTTGTTTTTCGGCACTTGATCGGGACCTCGGTTCATACCGAGGCTCTTCTTTCGTCGTCGGAGCGAAGAACAACGGATGATTCGCGACACAGCAGAGCAAACTTTTAGTGACCTAAAACAGGCTCTCGCCGACTGTCCAACTCTTCATTTTCCTTCCCCTGATGCTTCTGAATATCATTTTGTTTCCGATAGTTCTAACTTCGCTGTTGGAGCAGCACTGTACCAACTGATTGACTCCCTACCTGCTCCTGTCGCTTTCTTTTCTAAGAAACTTTCCGATGTTCAAAAGACGTACTCGACGTACGATCATGAACTACTTGCCGCATTCCTGGCGGTGCTGCATTTCAAATCCCTCGTTGACGGCCACTAAGTTACATTGTTCACTGACCACAAGCCACTCGTGTCGGCTTTTTACTCCAAAACTCTTGCTAAATCAGATAGGCAGCAAAGACAGTTGTCTTTCCTGTCGGAATACGTGACATCAATAGAGTATATTAAAGGCGATCTGAACGTAGTAGCAGACTGCTTGTCGCGTCCTGTTTGCGCGACATCAGTGGATGTATTCGATCTCAAAAAGCTGGCTATAGTCCAAGCTGACGACCCCGAAATGAGTGTTTTGAAAGAAAGGCTGACACCCTTCGATATTGCCCCTGATCTTAAACTATGGTCGATTCCTCTACCGATTGTCCTCGACCCTATGTTCCCCTCGCTTGTCGCGAGCAGACCATAGCGTTCTTGCACAATCTCGCCCACCAGGACTATAAAAATACTGCCAAAAACGTCAATGCCCGGTTTTTCTGGCCAAATGTGGACAAAGATGTCCATCGTTTCGTCCGGTATTGTGAAAATTGTCAGCAGGCAAAAGTGCATAAACACACTAAATCTCCTGTTAGCCCTATCGCTCCGCAATCTGATCGTTTCCACACTGTCCATATTGACATTGTGGGCCCTCTTCCTCCTGCCTCCTTCCCTACTTCTACATCTTCTTTACCCTTCAAGTACCTATTGACTTGCATTGATCGCGCTACTAGATGGTGCGAGGCTGTGCCTCTTGTTGATACCACTGCTTCCTCGGTCGCCATTGCCTTCGTATCCGGATGGATATCGCGCTTTGGGGTCCCGTTGGAAGTGGTGACCGACAGAGGTGCACAGTTCGAAGGAGAACTCTTCAGTGAGCTATCCACCCTACTAGGATTTCATCACATGCGCACATGTAGCTACAAGCCACAATCCAATGCCCTAGTGGAAAGATTGCAACGAACTCTTAAAGCTGCCATTATGGCCCGTAGAGAAAATTGGTATTTCTCCCTTCCTATCGTCCTACTAGGCTTGCACATGACTCCAAATTCTTCCGGTTTTTCCCCTTTCACTGCCGTGACTGGCGCCTACATGCTTTGTCCTCAACCTTTAGTTGCCGATACAAGGCCTAGAACATTTTCTTCGGACGTTATCCCAACCTTTGTAAACGAAATGCATAAGTTCGATTTTCGACGCCTTTCCGAAGGCTCGTGCCATGATTCACCACCTGTTTACGTGCCCGTTGACTTACAAAATTGCAAAAAAGTTTGGTTGCGAGTCGACCGAGTCAAGAGGAGCTTAGAAGCCCCTTATTCAGGTCCTTACGAAGTCCTAGAACGTAACCCAAATTTTTTTAAGATTAAACTTCCTCAGGGTGATTCAAACGTATCAATTGATCGTTTGAAACCCGCCTATAGTCGTACCCCTACCTCTCCTCAACCCTCTTCTACACCCTCATCTCCGACTCCTCCTGAACCTCCTTCTCCTCAGCCTTCTCCGCGGTTTCCTGAGGTTATTCCCGCACCCTCGCTACCTCCTCCTCGCACTAGATCAGGTCGTACCGTTCGTTTCAAACCCTCAGCGGACTACCACTTTTTTGGTGTCTGAGGGCGCTCCACGTCTGGCCGGGGTAGTGCTGTGGTGCCCGGAAAAATTACAGAATAATGAATAAAAATTTAGAATTCAATATTAAAAGTAATTTTGTACCTTTTAAAAGTCTTTTATTTAAAAAATAAATAAATATTAAAATAGATAAAATCTACACCGTCTTACGAGACGAGTTGAGTGCAGCTTTATTGCAACATTCACGCTCTTCAAGCATCGTTCGCTGCTCAGCAGCCCATTATTCCGCTAAACCTCGTAGTGTAAACAAGTGCTCTGATCAACCTGGTGAGTCTCGCTATTCTCGAAGTAATACTTATGTGTATTTTTGTGATGTAATTGATAAAAACCAATTTATGGAAATGTGAATTATTAAGTGAAAGTAGCGAGCTAACCGGCTCGTGATTAGCAAATAAATTACATTTGACTACCTTCTGTGTTGTTCGTAATTTTGTGGTGTTCCTAATATAAGGTTATTAGATATCATGAATTTTGGTAAAATCATGTGAAGTAGGTAAATGAGACTAGAGTTTACGTCCTAAGTAGAGTGAGGTGTTACCGGCCTGAGCGTGCCGCCATGGAGGCGGTTACGTAGCGGCCCGGTAACTTTGAAAAGGCCCGGTCGTTAAGTTAGAGGTGTTTTAGTTCATCATTCGTGACTTTAGGAGTGAGAGCTTAGAAGTTAGTTTAAAGTATAACTTAGGTTCAGGTGTGGATTGTGCCAACGATTAGGGAATCCTAAAGTCGAGAGGATTAGCTTATTCAATATTCGAATTCCAGCCCGATAACCGATAATATAGGTTTTGTGATTTAATTATTGATTTGTCGTTTTTTTACCCTGGTAATTAGGTAATTTTGGAGAATGGCTATATTACCGTGTTAACCTTGTTCTACTTTATGAATTGCAGGATCAGCAAAACCAAGCTACCTCCCCTACCTTTACCCCATTTTGACTACACGGTCGTCTTTATTTGAACTTTTACGTGATAACACATACTTAGAATCCTACGCCAGTTAGAATATTCCCTTACTATTCGGATCATCGTACGTTGCGAAGTTCCTTAGTCTTTTGTCCTGAATAATTCCACGGGCCACAAGAAATATTTACCCTTTTCGACTAGTCTTTATCCCTTGCTAGTCGTTGCACGAATAATTAGCGTGTAGGTGATTCTAAACGGAACGCCACCTTTAGAATCTTCCTCAAGGGTTCGTGGAAAAGGGGCTGTCTTCTGTGAAGCTACCTTTTTCCGTGGCGCTAGCTTTTCGGTGCAGCTGCCCTTCCTGAGGTTCGTGTGGGTACTGCCTACACCGTATTATGTCCGCTGGGGCAACAGAAGCAAATTCTGTTAGTGCCGAACTACGGCGGTACCGTTGTGTGTGTGGGATGAGGTTTGTGTGGGTACCACCTACGCCGTATTATGTCCGCTAGGGCAACAGAAGCAAATTCTGTTCGTGCCGAACTATGGCGGTACCGTATATATTTCAACAAAGATAGTGATTTATTTTCTATTGCAAAAATAGTGCGTACAGACATGAGTTACTGCATAACAGAGTACAAGGCTCAAAATTGCATTCAAAATATTAGTCTTATTTGGCTAGGTAATCAAAGAAACATTGGAATATCGAAATGTAATACAAATGATATTTAAAGGCTAACTAAAGTAAATGCACAAACGCATCGTCAGCGCAGAGAAACAGACAAGTAGGCGTTCAGGGAGCTGGACACATAAAGAAAATACTTAAGATTATGGGTAACTAGCACAAAAAGCTTGACAACACCTGTGCCGCCTGACATTCAGCTTGTTAAATCTTTCAAAATGTTTTGTTCTAGAAACTTCGTAATAATGTCACTAATATGTACCGGCTAGCCCTTTTTGAGCACCGATCTGGAGAAAATCGGCCAGCCATTGAGAGATTAGGGGGACCTCTATCCATGCCTCTCCAGGGAACGTATGAGAGTTTTATTTTACAGTCCGGCGTGGGGAATGAATTGATGTTTAAACTGAAACCCATTTGAAGTTTGCAGGTGCAATAGTTTAGGAATTTAAATGTGCCCCAAATGAGCCTTAGTGTGAAAATCGGCCAACTATTAAGGGGTCACAGGAGCCTCGCTCCCTGCTCGCAAATCGGAAAAGTTTTTAAAGTACATAGAAATGTTGTACTCGTCACGAGCATTAAATTGGTACTAATTTCAAGATTGTATCTCTTATAGTTTAGGAACTACTCATTTTGTCCGGGTAATTCAGAGGTTCTTTCGAAGGGTTTCAGAGCGGTGCTCAAAAATGTCTAGCCGGTCTTATATTTGCTGCACACTCTGTGAAAATCTTATTCATGTGGCAACAATAGTTTTTGAGTAATTCTAGAAAGTTTTGAATGACGAGGGGTGTGCGAATAATTTCGTCGCCAAGTGTAAATAAATATATCATACAGGAAGAATTGTCGGTTGATTTAAAATAGTATAATATAGAACTAATTATCAGATACTAGCTTTAAATGATATTAGTAGTAATAGCAGTGGCAAAGTCCCCAATTTAAGATAGACTATGCCAATACAGATAGTAATCCTACACTAGACTTCACAATATAGGTTAAACATCACATAGATAATATTTGTGATCCACATAGACACCACACTGTATAGCAATTATTGACACATCAATAATTGAATATAAGCAAATAGGGACTCACCTCTTTGATAGCACTAAGCTATAAATATACTCAAATAAACATGTGACCAGTAAGTGTAAAGCGGAGATAGGTTGAAAATATAGGATAGTAGAATAGAATTAGTAGTAGATAGTTAGAAATAGCTAAGGGTAGTTCTAACCACTGTTTGATAATATATATACACACGCAGCTCAGCATTTACAGTTTAGCTAGCTGTAACCAATGAGGAACTGAGTGCGAAATTGCTGTCTCGAGCGTTGCCAACTTTTGGTCCCTCGAACTAGAACTTACATTACTTGCTATATTACACTAAAATAACGACTATAATTTTTAATGTTGTCGCGTCTTACAAAACGCGAATTCCGACACGATCTGTGGCAACATCGCCGCGGACAGCCGCGCTGGCCCGGAAGCCCAACGCGGCATCTTTGTCTGGCTTTAGCCGTGGAGTAGGAAGGTTCCCTCACCAAGCTCTTCTCGTTCTGTGTCATTAGTGCAAATCGTGTGTGTTAGAAATACTGCCCGCAGGATTTATAACTCCAATTTAGTCTACTTTATTCTTAAGTATTGTTGCTGTGCTAGATAGCGGTGAACAGCCGGTTCCTAGAGCATTCAATGATGCTTCTGGCAGCCGGCGAGCCACCTACATTGAGTCAGACTAGCCGTGGTGATATTGTGAATTTCTAGTGCTTCCTCTAGCCAGTATGCTGCATTGTGATGCTAGGAATTTAACAATTCAGATTGTGTAAACTAAGGTATTTAGCAGGCCCAGTGAATGTGGGACTTCTACAAATTTGCTCTTTGATTTTGACTCTGAATTTTGAGTTGAATATTGAACTTCAGTTTAACCCATCACAACTGACGTGTTTAAGTATGAAAACATAGGAGGTGAACAACTGGTCGGTACTAGCAACTTCTCAACTTGACCGTGCATAGCTCAAACTTTTACTAAGAAATAAATTACTTTTTTTGTCAATATCTTGTTGGCTCCTCACCCATGAGCTATGCTGGGCAAGTTGCGCCAGTCAGTAAGGTAGAAGCCGAGAGTTGAAACACTTTCAAAAGTAGACTGGGAATATACCCAGAAATTAATGCGACCACTCGCATTTGTGTTCTCGGGGTGACGTTGGCCAACGTGTACTTGCTGCCCTAGGGACAGTTCACATGTATTTAAATTAGGTAATTTAAATTTGCTGACTCATTTCAACCCCCTTTCAGTATTAGGCTGATCAATGAGATAGCCGTTTTTTGACAATAGGATTTTTCGACAATAGCTGATCTGCTGTATTCATGTACATTGACTTGAAGCTCTGATTATTCTGCGGCTGAATAGGCCGTAGCACTAGTCTTCTGTTACTATTTTAGAGTTGCCCCTGCATCAGAGACCTAACCCTTTAAACTTTTTCTCCCTCCCCAGGTAGAGTAAAGAAAAAATTAAGATAGTCATTCATTGCTGTAGGTTGAAATAGAAAGGCTATTCCAACGTGTGAGGGACCTTCCCCCATTGTTTGTGAGTATACTGGGGTGTTGTCAGGTTGTCTCACCTAGGTTGTAAACCAGTACCACAGTGCACATAGTTAATAGTTTAGAAATTATAATGAGAAGCTCAAGAAAAACTTTCCATGTGTATGTTTATAAAATTGGATTTTTGCATTACTGTGTGCTCAAATTTTTGAACTAGGAATTTTCTTATCATGCGGTTGTTTCTCGTATTATGTCGATCCTGAAAATATCCTTGTTTTGCAGTTCACGGAGTCAACGGGGCTTGAAATAAAACTGAAGAAACCTCGTGTCGTTAGCGTGCCTTGATGTCCGTTCACTCGCGTTGACGGAGTGAAGATCAAAATCCGCGAATCTCCGCGAGACAAATGTACAGCATTTTATTTCTAACTCTGCCCGTTTGGATTCATTAGGCATTTATTTTTTCTGCTTTCTTTCATTTGTTATTATATTATGGCGTTAAGAAAAGAAATGGAGAAGAAGTACTTTAAAAACATTTACTTTGAACGTTTCGAGCCTTGGCTCATCCTCAACAAAAAAGTCTGCAAATGGAATAGAGGACGCGTCAGTGCAGTCAAGATAATTGAGTCGCACAAGACAAGAATTCTTGTACTCAGTGATTCTGTAATCTTCCTTTTGTAATCTTGACTCCACTGAAGTGTCCTATATTTTATGAGCAGACTTTTTGTTTAGAATGAGCCAAGGCTCAATAAGTTCAAAGTAAATGTTTTAAAGTACTTCTCCTCCATTTCTTTTCTTCACTCAATAATGTAATAACAAATGCTAGATAGCAGTAGAAAAAAAGAAATAAATGCTTTATGTATCCAAATTGGCAAAATTGGAAATAAAATATTGTACATCATTAATTACTTTTTATATTATTAGTTATATATTACACTTTTTTAAATCGACCGAAAATTCTTCATGTAGGATATTGTGGTTATTTATGTAACGATAAAAATTAACGAAAAAACTGCTACACAATACAAAAAATACGGAATGCTTTAAAAAATAATCTAAAACTGAATTTAACGGTTGACTATTTTCAGAGGGTATGGACTCTGCATTTTGTTGAGAGAAGGTTTGAGTTTATCTATAAATAATGACTATGAAATAAGTAGATCTAAGCTGGCGGTACATGTATCTAACATTTTAAATCTGCCAATGTCAATAATCTGTTCACAGGATCCATTACTACAATTCTGTCTTATACTAGAATGAGTAGAAAAAATAATCAAACGACCAGTACGATGACTTCGACCTGCATGTTCAGCAACCCTGACATAAAGTGCTCGGTGGGTGGATCCCTGACGTCAAGTACTCCGCGCACAACTAAAATTATAGACGAGGGAAGATCGCATAACGGTCAGGAGCACATCTTTAAATATAAAAAAGATGCAATAGTTACATTTGTTAACTAAAATAATACGGAAGGAAATGTTCGGGAAACATTTAGTCAATAGCTTTAAAAGGTCTTTTCTCAACTTTTCCGATTGATATCCGAAATATGGTAAAATACAGTAACTCTAGTTCAGAGCTTCAACATGAGCTTTTGGAATGTAATTACCATTCGGGAAGTTGTGATTTGCTCGAAAAATAACAGAATGCGAATAACCAATAGTTGTAAATTTAGACTGCAAAAAAGTAAATTCTTTACGAATGTCAGTGTAATATGGACAAATATTAGAGGCGCGAGTTATAATGGTTGAAATGCTATTAAGTTTAAATCGTTTGCAAAAAAGCTAAAGTAATTCGAATCTAACCCGGAGAATGTTGGTTTCCTATAGACTGAAAGAAAGAAAGAAAAACCGTTTATTTCCAAGTTGCCACATGAGATACATGCCAACATATTGGCTTTTAAAAGTTCCTTAATATAGGACGTCCTAAAACAAAAGTTCCATACGAGGAGTACTAATTGACAAACCATCCGAGGTCTACAAATAGATAAGCCATGCGAGGCATAATAATAGACAAACTATACGAGGTGTGCTAATAGACAAACTATCAGAAGTGTACAAATAGATAGACCATACGAGGCATATTAATAGACAAAATATACGAGGCGTACTAATAGACAAACCATACGTGGTGTGCTAATAATCTAACAAAAGTTCCATACGAGGAGTATTAATTGACAAACCATCCGAGGTGTACAAATAGATAAGCCATACGAGGCATAATAATAGGCAAACTCTACGAGGTGTACTATTAGACAAACTATCAGAGGTGTACAAATAGACCATACGAGGCATATTAATAGAAAAAATATACGAGGCGTACTAATAGACAAACCATACGTGACGTGCCAATAGTCTAACTCTATCAAGGGTAGTTGAATGAGAAATTAAAAATATTATCTCTTGGATATTTTATATTCCAAGAGGTTCCGGTACAGCGCGTCTTGCCTCTTTTTTAAAGATTATAAGTTAATTTAAGCCTCCCTAACCGCTGCAAGAATAGAGCGTATCGAAAAAAGGAAGGAGGAAGGCACCATTTAGTATGGAGATAAGAAAATGAGGAATCTATGCAGAAAGGGCATAGAAACAGAAAGATGGGAAAGAAGTTCATGAAACAAGATCAAAGTTGAAGAAGAAAGTAGTAGGTGCTGAAAAACAGGACAGCAGTGAACCGAAAAAAGATGGTCCGTAACAAAATAAAACCCTATTCTATTTTAACAAAAAGAAAGCCTACCTAACCTTTAGCTCAGGCCCTTACATAGTCCCCCTGGGAGCGCTTATTTCCATAGATACAATAGTTGTATCCTCCTGAGGGGTTTTCCTACTTCGATAATTTCAACTAAGAACTGGGGAGTTTCGAAGAATTCTTTAGTAGTATTCGAATTATTTATGAGATTATCGAAGTAGGATAAATACAAAAAACGCTACACCGTACTAGATTGAAACACCATCGTAAATGACAATCAGGTATTGAGAAAAGGTTAGTCTCGAAGTAATTTGTAAAAAATATCGCGCAACACAGCACGCACATCTAGAAATGCGTAAACAAATAGAAACATATATATGAACATGTGTGTATATATGTGTGCGAAACGTGTACATGTGTACACTGATACATAGAGATTTATGTTTGCGTGCGCACTCATACACACTCATGCACATACTAACACACATATTCATATATATACGTATTGTAAATGAACATAAGAAAAATGCTAATAAACATGAAAAATAATCTTGCTCTTTCAATATTTAAAATGACAAACAAAGCTCTGATGAATCGTAAGAAATAACTTGAGGAAAGATAAGGAATAGAAAAAGGACTTCGAAAAACGTATGAATGGAATGTTTTTTTTAATTTCCTGAAAGAAATTTTAAGAAAACTCAAGTTACAGCCGAGGAACAACAACAAAAAAAAACATATTTCATATCTTCTCGATATTCTCTGCAACATCATGCGGACATGGGTACATGGGATAAAATGGAGATACAGTGTAAGCCAGTTACCACTCATGATTGACAAATATCTACAAAATTTTGGCAGAAATGCGTAAACAAACATATACTCAACATCAAAATTCATAGCTTGTACAACATACGGACGGAAAGATAATTTTACCAGGATTCATATGCTCAAATTACGATTTATTTCATTAATTGTATAAGTCATTAATCCGATTCACAGAGACTCCCTCAGGGAAGTGATACGATTTTTGAATCATTTCGCTAGTGCAATAAAATTTATTAACCGGGTGGTTTTTGCGTTAAGAATTGAAATAGATACATTTATATCTATTTATGTAGATATATATATATATACCTACATACGTACACACACATATTAATATATATACTTATTGAAAGTGAAATATAAGAAAAAAATCCATTTATAAAAAATAAAAATATAAAAACAACGTACCATCTACTACACCGAAAATGACAGTTGAGCTCACTGTAATCCTAAGAAATTATTCGAAAAAAAACAACTAAAAGGAAAAGACGACTTCAAAAAACGTTAAAATGAACTGGTTTTTAATTTCTTTATAGAAATTTTTAAGAAAACTCAGGTTACAGTCAAGAAACAACACAACTCTTCATCATTATACGGACATGTGTACATGGGATAAAATGGAGTAACATTGTGGCCGGATATTTGTATCTGAGTGGAGAATATTTACAAAATTTGGCACATATAGGTCGATTAAGCAATGGTCTAAAGTGATAATTTTAATTACAGATATTAACAGTTTTTTCCGATTTGAAAGTTCAGTGCTAGTGTGCACTGAACGCACGGAAAAATTTTAAAAGACTAAATGAAAATGCTTAAATTACCCTCTCCCCCCAGCTCAGCCGAAATCGATTGAAAACATCTTCGAGAATGATTTTGAAATAGCGAGACAACGTTAGCCAAAAATTTAATTCATTAAAAACTTTGCACAACCCTCACATCTATAAACCTGTATATTGGTGTACACCCAAAAAGTATTTCAGAGTATGTTTATCATACAGATGTTAAATATTAATACAGAAAAGAGAAAAAATAACAAAATAAAGATGAGGAAATACTCCTAATTATGGAAAAACGTTCGTTCTGCTGTATTGAACTGACAGCTGGGGTGCTCATTATTGTCGACAGAAATAGGTAAGATGAATATACGAATCGCTTAGCAAACGTAAAATGAAATAGTTTATTTTCTTACAGAAATTTTAGGAAAATAAAAATTTCGGGTAGTTGGGAAATTCACACCGAAATGCTGCAGGCCCTATGACAGAGATGCAAAATGACGTGACACATTTAATCTAAATTCTTTTACAGTTTTAGAGTTTTTGATATGCTGGGGAAGCTTGTTCCACAAAAAAGCTCCAGAAACTGAGAGAGATTTTTGTCCCACGTTAGATGAACGGTAACTAACTAAAACATCATTCCTCCGATTTGGTTTTTTGTTTGGGATATTAGATGGAAAAATTTTTATCACCTCAGCATTACTTTGGGGAGGTACAAAGAGGAGAACACTCGTCGAGCTTTTTGGATCATGAATCTACGGTATTGGGATCCAGTCGAGTTTTCTTAAAAGAGGGGTGACATGATCGTATTTATTGAAATTTCTTTTGCATACCACTTTGGCGGAGAAGTTTAGACATTTTTGCAGCTCTTCCTGACTATATTGAGGTAAATCTCCCCACACAAGACTGCAGTAGTCCAGGCGCGATAAAACCAAAGACTAAATCACTAATAATCTAGAGTTTTCGTCAAGTGTGTTCTTCTTGCGATGAAAAAACATTAAGGTTCCGTTAATTTTGTTGCACATTGTTTCGACGTGTGAATTGAAAGTCTTATTTTCGTCAAACCAAACACCCAGATTTTTTACCTTCTCTACTGGTTCAATTTTATCGTCTCCAAATATTAGCTTGAATGGTGGTAAATTTTTAGTCGCATTCTGTGATCCAAAAATAATGCATTGCGTTTTACTTGCGTTAAGTTTGAGGCCATTATGGTCATACCACAATTTCAGATTTCTCAGAAGGTTTTCAGCGTTGGCTTGTGTTTCTTTTAAATCCGCTGTTGAGCTTGTCATGGCAATTTGTACGTCATCAGCATACATTGAGATTTTTATGTTTGCCGGCATGGTGGGGAAATCATTGATGAAAATTGAAAATAGGAGCGGGCCGATGATTGACCCTTGAGGAACGCCAAAATTATTTGTTATGAATGATGACATTTTGTTATTCAAGCACACTGCATGAGAGCGGTTTAGTAGGTAGCTTTCAAACCACTGAGTGTCCATTCTGAGGTTTGAAATTTTTTGTAGAAGTTTCTTATGCTCAACACTGTGGAAAGCTTTGGAGAGATCAAGCAATAGTAAGAGAGTTAATTTTTTTTGGTCAATATCATTGTAAATTTTTTCTGTTATTTTTAACAGGGCGTCCTGAGTACTGGTATTCCTTCTGTAAGCATATTGATTGCGATGCGGTAGATGTGACTCGTCTATGTTAGACGAGAGCTGGTTTGTTATTACTTTTTCTAATATTTTGGACATCACAGGCAAGAGACTGATTGGTCTGTAGTCTGACGCTATGTCAATATCACCAGATTTATGTAATGGCTTAATAATGGATAGTTTCCATTGGTCGGGAAACTTGTTTGTGGCTATAGATGTATTTATTATCAAGCGAATGAGGGGTGCTGTGACAGGGAAGCTGTTTTTTATATGTTGGAGGCTTATGCCATCATGTCCAGTCGCTTTAGTATTCTTTAGTGCGTATAAGATTTTTCGTATCTCTATGACGCTAACCGGCTTTGATCTCCATTTGTTTCTACTATTTGGGGATGATACATCGCTCAGATTTGCCCCTGTAGATGTGTCTGAAACTCTCCTGGATACTTCATAGAAAACATCTTCGCCAACTTTTGAGAAGAAAGTGTTAAAGTCATTCGCCATTTTTGAGGGACAGTGAAAAGTGCTTTTGGAGTCCGAATTTTTACACTGAGCAACTTCTCTAATGATTTCCCAAGTTCTTTTTATGTTTTGTTTTCCGCCAAGAGTTCTTTGTGGAAGTAGCCTCGTTTTGCTCCCTTAACTTTTCTTCGTAGGATCTTCTCATGATCTTTATATAATTTTCAACGCGTACTGTCTGATTCATTCAGTTTGTACTCACGCTGCAAATTTCTTTTAGCTCTGCTGAACTGTTTTATCTCATCTGTTATCCATTTAGAAATTCTTGGCTCAACTTTCTTCTTAGTGAAAGGTGCGAACTCGTTAAGAGATGATACGAAATTTTCGTTGAAAAGCGAAACTTGGAGATTGACATCATCGGTGTTTTCCATGCCTTGAAATTCAGTCAATATGTCTAATAGCTTTTCTTGAAATATTTCAGGGGAGTAGTGGTTTTTCATGCGATTTGTAATATATAACTAGATTTCTGTTTCTCTTTTGAAATATTTATTTGGCATTCTACCGAATGGTGATCAGAAAAGGACGGTAAGATCTCTGTGCTGAGTACTGCTTGGGGATTGTTTGTAATTGCTAGGTCAAGAAGAGTTTAGGAAGCGTTGGTAATTCGCGTTGGTTCTTACACCGTTTGAGAAAGATTAAGTCTGTGCAGCATCTTGCTTAGCTGATTGTTTTTATTCGTCAGATCTACGTTAAAATCTCCGAAAACATAGAAAGACTTTTTTGGCTGCAGAGATTAATTTAAACATATTTTCAATGAAATCTAATGTTGGACGTAGAGATGCTGACGGATGTCTGTAAAGACTGCTGATAATGAAAGACGTGTGTTTGTTTACTTGAACATTGAGCCAAACCATTTCTATGTCTTCGCATTTTTCTTTTATCGGAAATAAGGATGTAGAGTAAACATCTTTGATGAAAATGCATGAACCTGTTAAGGTTGGGGATATGGTTGCTATTAACTTCCAATCTTAAACGTTTTTTTCAAGCAGTGTTTTTTCGAAATCGTAAGAGAAGGATAATAAGACAAGTCATGGGATAACTCAGCTGTATCTTGTTTATTGAAGGAAGCCGTGATGACCGATGGCGTGCTTGATTTCGGACGATCTTCTCTTAAGGCCTGTTGACACGAGGAGTGAGCGAGCGCTCCACCACGAGCTCAGTAAAATGCTTGTTCGAGTCAGCGTGTCCACACGGACCATGGCAGAGGTGCAGACTGCTCCAAGTAAAATCCTCAGTCTGCTCCTAGCAGCGGTAGAGAGAGAACGTACGAAGGTGGCTCTGCGACAGGCAATGGCGTTTTCAATCTCTATCAGTTGTCGCGGCTATAAAGAAGAAACAAAAACGAATGAGGAAAATGTGGGCGAAGCGTTGGCTTAAAAAAGTCCTTTTTTGGCAGCTAAACGCCACTTTTCCAAGAGAACGTGTAGGCAGGGAGCAGAGACGCACACCCTACACGTTCAGCGTCTGAAATTGCACTGGGAAGCATTGAGTCGCTCGACGAAGACCAAACATAGACAGACTGTTGTCTACTGCTCCATTGAGCCTGAAACGAGAGAAAATGGGCGTGGTTTAAGCCTCTCTTTCCCGGTGGAGCGCTCGCTCACCCCTCGTGTCAACAGGCCTTTAGATGGGAACCTCCGTGCAGGCGAGGTCCGGTGAGCGAGGACGTTGGCCAGGTGTAAGTGAGTGTTTTCTTTGTGGAGGTTACTTTCAGATTGCGGGCAATTTAACAAGCCAGAGAATTAGGACTTTAAGAGTTGCTTCAAATCTTAAGTTTGAGCCGTGATTGACGATGGTTACTCCATTTTACTTGGTCTTGGAGTTAAGAATATTACACCCTGAAGACAAATGTCCGTAGTTGGAGCAGATGAATGTTTAGCCAGTAAATTAGATAATTATACCTGGCTGAAATCAGCTCGCAAACCGAGGCAAATGCAAGGTAATAAGGTCGAGGTAAATGGTGTAACTCGGAGTTTGAGTTGTATATAAAATAATAGGCCACGTGAATTTAACTTGTAAAGCTCAAGTCCAAGGAATGTGTGTTGTGGTGTTCGGTGCCGTCGAGGGTCTGCAATAATCGGAGACGCTGAATGAGAAAGTTCTCGAAGAGGCATCAAGGAAAAATTCCACAACTGACAATCCCTATGTCAAGGAATGGAAAGTCGTAGGGATTAAAATTGTGTGCGTCGTACTTTTTCTTATTTTATGTCGTCCGGTATTGGAATTCAGCTCTCTTTTTGTTCATCGGTCTTTCTTACTGTAATTTTGCGTCGGAAGAAAACGCGTGCTGAACGCAACATCTTTTCTTATTTAATCAAGGTGATCTAGGGATTCATTCACAGCTTCAGCAGTCACCGCTCGAGGCGGAGGTGCGTTTTCTTTTAGGATTCTTTTGTACATTATTTATCCGGTATAGCCCTGACAATATTTCCAATATTTTCATTTTCATGTTCTAGTGTGTAACAGCTTGGTTTTGATTGTTCATCAGTGAGGTCTCCAGTCGTCCCCCACACTGAGATACTCTGACAAGTTCCAGCCACAACCTGACCGGTGCCTATATGTCTTAAGAAGTTAGCATTTTCCAACGTAACAACACGGAAAACCGAAGTGTGCCAGGGGCAGCTACGGGTGACGGCTTCGGGAATCCAGCCACTACCCTGGCTTTAATACTCGCCGGTGTTAATGGACTGCACTTCACATCTCTTTCTGAACTCGATCGATTAGAACTTTACGTTCTCCACTGGCCGCTGCGATCTGGCCGACCCGAAGCAGTCAGATCGAACAACTCAGAGCAGTCTGATCTAAATACACGTTCTGTATTTACTTTACTCTAAATATTGTTGTTAGTCTTAGGCGTGGTGTTTATTGTCATTAATTACCGCTGGCTAAGTGTTCGTATTCATTATTCGTTTCTCGTTCTCTATTCAATTTTGTGTCTCATGTGCTCTATTCTAATTTCGTGTAGTGAAGTGTCCCACTCTAGATTTCATTAATTTAAAATGTCGAACTTCAGTAAATCATAAACCCTTATTCTTATTTTTCCACCGGTTCACCCAGTCGAATATCCGTAACCTGAACATTGGCGCTGTAGACAGGATCGACTTTTGTGGTGACCGGTGAAGTTAGTTAGGTTAGCTAGGTATATGTAGGTGTTAATATTTCTTAAGTGTACGTGCCCATTTAATCGTTCTGTTGAGTGCCTCAGCTAAGCAGCGACTGCGGAGCGCTGGTTCAGTGTCTAGTCGTGAGCCTCGTCAGTTTCTGGTTTTCGTATGAGCACGGTTTGTGAGACGGTTGTGGCTGGAGCTGGAGGTGACTTACTGGAGGTAAGAGTGCATCTTCCCGTGATCACACGGTGTCTTCTTGTTTCCTAATTCATAATTAGGAGTAGTGGAAGAATTGCTATCGGCAAGTTCTTCGGGAAAACTTCCCATTAGAGGTCATTAGGAACCTGAATATCTGTCTCTTGGGGGGGAGAAGTATTCTATTTTGTAGCATTTGTGATTCCTGACCTAATAATTTTTAGAAACGTCTGACCTTCAGTCATTGAAAGCTTTCGGTGAAAGCTTAGGTTTAAAGGGCTCAGAGTTGGCTCAGTTTATTGAGAAGCAGCAGAAGATTGCTCGCGAAGATGTTGAGAGGCAACAATCGATTGCTCGTGAGGATAGGATTAGAGAAAGAGAATTAGAGAAAGAGAAATTAGTAGCCGATGAAAGAGAGAAAGAAAGGGAGCACGAGCTTAGATTGGCCGAGCTTCGGGGTTCTAGTGCAGACACTTCTTCCGTTTCTTCTCCTTTCCCTAGGTGCCTCTCATGTAAAGATTCTCCTAAACCTCCTGTCTTTAATGACGGAGATGATATCTCTGCTTATTTAACTCGTTTCGAGCGCATAGCTTCTTTGTTGTCATGGTCTAGGGAAAATCAGTGGGCGGTTTAGCTGGGATCACTCCTTAGGGGCAAAGCCCTTAGTATTTATTCCTCTTTACCTATTTCTACGACCGACAATTATGACTTACTTAAGGCAGCTCTTTTGAAGGGGTTTAAACAAACGCCCGACCAATATCGTGCAAAATTCCGTGCTGCTAAAATTGGTGTAGACGAAAGTTACGCACAGTTCGGAACAAATTTAGGTAGGTTATTTGACTATTGGCTCGATAGCTCTGGTTGTGAGAAGACTTTTGAGGGAATGAGGGAGTTCGTTCTAATGGATCAGTTTCTCTCCAGTGTATCTGCCGATTTAAGAGTCTTCATTAAGGAGCACGAGTGCAGCTCTGTAGAGCAGATGACAAAGTTGGCAGATAGCTTCGCAACGGCGAGAAATTCTTACCCTAAAGTTGCCAGGAAAAGTGACCATAGTTCTGACTTGCTAGAAACCAAAATTAGTGTGGGTCACAGAAATAATTTTGATCAAAGTAAAGTTAAATGTTTTGCTTGCGGTCTTTCTGGCCATAAGAAAAATAAATGTCCTCAAAACCCTGTGGCCTATAAACATCATGCCAATAGTTGCTTTGCCGTCAGTGGGTGCGGGAAATTTGAGCAGGGAACTGTTAATGGTAATTCAGTCTCAAAAATTTTGAGAGATACGGGTTGTACCTGCATTGTAGTGGCAGATGACCTTGTTAAAGAATTAAAGATTGTGCGCTACTGTGTATTAACTGATTATCTAGGCAGAGTCGACAAATTCCCTGTCGTAAAATGTTATATAAAATGTCCATCGTTTGAGGGTTGGACAGAGGCAGCTAAGGCACCTCTGAAAACTTGTTCAGTTCTCATTGGGAACGTGGAAGGAGCCAAAACTTCCAACACGAGTAAAATTATGCCTGTGCAAAATTCTATTAATGTTGTTAAAACTAGGTCTGCTAAACAGAAGTCAATTCATCCTTTGGTTGTGCCCCAAGTGGACGCTCTAAATTTGTCACCAGACAAGTTTGCTAAAATGCAGCAAAAGTGTCCCACTTTGGAAAACGTCCGGTCGAAGGTAGAGTCGGGACGGGTGGACAGAACTAGAGGGGGAGTTTCTGTAAAATATGTAAAAGAACAGGGATTAATCTTCAGAAAGTGTGTTGCTAGTCCCCGACTTGGTGAGGTCGGTACGAAATTGTTAGTTGTACCTCTTGACGGTAGGTCAGCAGTTTTAAAGTTGGCCCATAATTCACCCTTTTTTTGTCATTTTTCCCATAGGAAAACCGCAATAAGAATTTTCGAGCATTTCTTCTGGCCCGGAGCTAGTGCGGATATTTCCCGCTATTGTAAATCTTGCTATGTGTGTCAGAAGGTTTGTTCAAAAGGAAGGGTCAAAGACCCGTTATCTATTTTTCCAAATCTGTGGGAATCTAATTCCACTGGGGAAAAGGTCTCTAAAATTTACGGCTTTCGCCACTAGTTTGGGTCTCGTGCAGTTTGTGCGTGTGCCATGTGGCTTGTAATGTCAACAGCCTGCGCGTCTTACGTAAGGCTCATGCGATTAGTTCTAGACGGTCTTCCTAATGTATCTTGTTACTTCGATAACGTGTACGTGTATTCTTCAACGTGGCATTCTCATTTGCTTACCTTAAGTAAAGTTTTTGAAAGGTTTAGAATGCACGGCTTGACAGCCGGACCAGCCAAATGTAGCCTGGGCCACTCCTCTATTCGTTATTTAGGCTTGAATCTGGGAAGTGATTGTATCAGACCTCTAAAAGAAAAGATAGGTGCTGTGACCAAACTTCCTCTGCCCTCAACAAAAAAATCCTTGAGATCTTTCTTGGGAACGGTATCTTTTTATAGGAAATTTATAGAAAACTTGGCTGCTATTTCGGCTCCTTTGACGGATCTTCTCAAAAAGGACTCAAAAGAGCCGTTGGTCTTCTCTTCTGACCAAATATCGTCCTTCGAAACTTTGAAACTTAAACTCTCAACTGCGCCTGTTCTTAAATTACCTGATTTGACTAAAACCTTTGTACTCCGTACAGATGCATCTCAAGTGGGCTTGGGAGCTGTTCTCTTGCAGTACGAGGACAACTTCCCGATGCCTGTAGCGTATGCGAGTCGCAAATTGCAGCCTAGAGAGCGTAACTATGCCACTGTCGAGGCTGAGTGTTTAGCTTTGGTCTGGGCAGTCGAGAAATTTAAAATCTATCTCTATGGTAGAGAATTTATTGTGGAAAGCGACCACTTGCCCTTGTCTTACCTGAAGCAATTTAGAGATAAAAATTCCCGTCTGATGAGATGGTCGTTAATTCTTCAGGAATACAAATTTCGTGTTGTTCACATTCCTGGTTCTGAAAATGTGGGTGCTGACATGCTCAGCAGAATTTGAAGTTGTTCTTAATTGTGTTCCGTTGACTGTTAAAGTAGATGTTGTTCTGTTGGCTACTTGCCGCTTGTAAGGTTAAGTTAGTGTATTAAGTCCTTGAATGAATGAATGAAGTAAAATAAGCGATGTAAATTATACTTTCCATTCCACTTCTGATTCCGGTGGAATCATTTTTGGTGGGGGCGTATGTCAAGGAATGGAAAGTCGTAGGGATTAAAATTGTGTGCGTCGTACTTTTTCTTATTTTATGTCGTCCGGTATTGGAATTCAGCTCTCTTTTTGTTCATCGGTCTTTCTTACTGTAATTTTGCGTCGGAAGAAAACGCGTGCTGAACGCAACATCTTTTCTTATTTAATCAAGGTGATCTAGGGATTCATTCACAGCTTCAGCAGTCACCGCTCGAGGCGGAGGTGCGTTTTCTTTTAGGATTCTTTTGTACATTATTTATCCGGTATAGCCCTGACAATATTTCCAATATTTTCATTTTCATGTTCTAGTGTGTAACAGCTTGGTTTTGATTGTTCATCAGTGAGGTCTCCAGTCGTCCCCCACACTGAGATACTCTGACAAGTTCCAGCCACAACCTGACCGGTGCCTATATGTCTTAAGAAGTTAGCATTTTCCAACGTAACAACACGGAAAACCGAAGTGTGCCAGGGGCAGCCACGGGTGACGGCTTCGGGAATCCAGCCACTACCCTGGCTTTAATACTCGCCGGTGTTAATGGACTGCACTTCACATCTCTTTCTGAACTCGATCGATTAGAACTTTACGTTCTCCACTGGCCGCTGCGATCTGGCCGACCCGAAGCAGTCAGATCGAACAACTCAGAGCAGTCTGATCTAAATACACGTTCTGTATTTACTTTACTCTAAATATTGTTGTTAGTCTTAGGCGTGGTGTTTATTGTCATTAATTACCGCTGGCTAAGTGTTCGTATTTATTATTCGTTTCTCGTTCTCTATTCAATTTTGTGTCTCATGTGCTCTATTCTAATTTCGTGTAGTGAAGTGTCCCACTCTAGATTTCATTAATTTAAAATGTCGAACTTCAGTAAATCATAAACCCTTATTCTTATTTTTCCACCGGTTCACCCAGTCGAATATCCGTAACCTGAACACCCTACACTGCAATGTAAATTTCCCATCTCGGAGAAAACCCTGAACTTCTTCCCTAGATTTAACTCAAGGCTATTAATTTCTTTACAGGCTCAGGAAGAAAATAGAAAGGTTACCAGCCGGCAATGGCTGTTCTTTTATGCTTGAATTACAGTATAAGCATGACAGCAAGACTTGTGATTTTTAAAGCAGTAATAATCTGTTATTATATTTTTGTGGAATTATGGAAAATACATGAGATTTAAGTACCATGATTCGAGGAATTTCACTGAAATACGAAATAGCTAAAAATTGCAAGAATGTGAATGCATAATTTTCGTACTCTATAATATATCTATATCCGTACGAGAAATAAAAAGAAAGTCCTAAATTCATCCATGTCAATCATACTGAAAAAGAAACACTAAACGTATCTCTTGCAGCAAAAGAAAAAATATTAAAACATAATACAGTGAACATAAAAATGAAATGACACAGCAGTTTTGTGCTCCGCCATTTTTCACAAAACGCCGGCAAATCCACCGTACGCTCTCACGAAGTAATCCAATGAGCAAATTTCAATATCATAATGACAGCTGCAAGTATATAATTATTGTAGTAAGGAAATGACATAGTTGAGCATCTTACTATAATCTTGACACAAGAAATGCACATGACACGCAAACTTTACGCTACGTCGTGTTGAGATAGCACTTGGAATGAGCTATGCTATGTTACGAACTTTACGACTATTTTCATGTTTATCTATGTACCACGACCTGACCAGATCCTTATACTTAAAACAATGCACACTCAAAAATGACACAATATACTTTACCAGATTTTGCTCTATTTGAACACTTAATTTCTTTCACTTACAAGAACGCTGTATGCACAAGCTAAAGACGAACGAGAGAGTGACGCAGAAGACCAAGCGTCCCGCGCGGTGTTGCCCTTTTTCAGAGGCTTTAAACTCGAAAATGTCGATCGTTATTTTATGTGTTATGCATTTACACAAAAACTTCAAGGATTACTAATTATAAGTAGAAAATTATTAATAATAATTTAGAGTAAGATTTTTAATGTCAAGAATTATTTTATTTAAGTGCGAATGAGAATTTTTATAATTTTACACTTTGTAGCTAATGCTACAAACCGCTACCTCTATTACTCTTGACTCCGTCATAACGGTACAATGTGTACCCGGTAATGCTGAGATATGAGCTTTCGACTCGTGAATCGAACCATGTTCAGATACGCATAAAATATCGATATCCTGAATGGAGGTAAATTATGCATTTATGTGCAATATTTTGATATGATTTATCTCAATAGGCAGATCTTTAGTGGAGTTAATGCATTTTTTAGGTCTAGCAGGGCATTTCGTATTCGTCTCAAGCTCTTTATTGCCGTGTTCATTGTTTCTAATTTCAGCTTCAAATTCAATTTGATCACTGTTATTTAGTCACAAAATGGGGGCGGGAGCAACACGATTTTCATCACGCAATTTCAAAAGGGCGCTATAGTGGTCCTGTTTCCGGTGTATGCTTACCGGAGGACAGTTTATCAGAGCATTTGATGTAGGGAAGATTGTCGTCTTTCAAATCCCATTGTCTCTTTCATCAAATACGTGAATTGGTGTTCTCGTCACATTAGAAAGTATTTGGGGTATGAGGTCTCCAACTGCGTGATCGAAGACTTTTCTATCGATGTATTTATCGATGAGTTGTTCGAAACTGCCACTGTTCTTGTCAACGAATTTTGCATAGGACTGAATTTACTATCAGATCAGGGAAAAATAATATTAAGATAACTTAATTGATCATTTTTCTCTAGATCTAAAGTGCATTTTATATAAGGATGTTTAGAATTGAAATATTGTAGGAAGGAATAGGCATCAAATTTATTTTTGAAAAGGACGAAAGTACTGTCAATGTAGCGCCTATAGAAAAGCGGTTTGAATGATATCGGACACAGATCTAACCATTTCTGCTCATTGTGGCACTTGAAATTTTAGCGAAAGTAGGTCCTAATGGAAAACCCATTCCTATCCCTTCAATCTGTTTAGATACACATCATTGAAAATATAATTTATTTAAGTTAACAAACGTACAATTGGATCTTTTTTTTTAGTTTTAAAGATGTGCTCAAGACCGGTATGCGATCTTCCCTCGTCTATAATTTTAGTTGTGCGAGGAGCACTTTACTTCAGGGATCCACCCACCGAGCACTTTACGTTAGGTGTTACGTGTGCTCTAGCGGAAATTCTATCTTCGCTTCGGCACGCGTAGGAACGGAAGGCGTAGGGACACCAAGAAGAACACGTGGTTTCTTCGGTTTTATTTCTTATCCAAACGACCCCGTGAATCTGCCCAGACAAGTATGATTCAGACTCGGACCAGGAATTGCGTGACAGGAAATCCTAATTTAAGATCACAGTCGAATAAGCAATTAATGTATAACGAGAAAGGAATCTTCCACTTCCTGAGTGAGACACAGAGAACTGCTAAATGTTGTTAGAACTAGGTATGATATTCTAGTGACGGAATTCGTAACGCATTACTAGTATTATAAAATAGGAAAGTTTTAGCCTCCCTCAACCACGACAAAGGTGTTCCAAGAGAGGGAGGCGGAAGGCACCATTTACATAGCACCGCACAACAAGAAAGTAAATTCATACCTCGAGGGTACACGAGAAATAGCTGAGTGAGACATAAGAGGCCATAGAATAGCAGCACATAATAAAGGGAACTCGCCGCCCTGCTAACGACGTAGCGCCACAACAATTCACATTGCTATTACCAGTATTATTATATAAGAAAGTTTTAGTCTCCCTTAACCGCGACAAAGATGTCCCAAGAGAGGAAAGAGGAAGGCACCATTTAGCGTGGAGTTGGAGGAACGCGGAATCTACGCACAAGGTGCACAGGAATAGCAAACTAGTAGATAAGTTCACAAAACAAGAAGGGTTTCAGTTGCATTGACAGGGAAGAGAATAAATCCTTAGTCGATGAACACATTATCAAGAACACCCTGCCGAAGACACACGGCTAGAAACACATTTAGAAAGAACACATTTATGATGCGCACACGAATATTGTAAAACTCGTGTCACTAACGCCAGGCAATAATACATGAATCGCTCGTTTCGCCCAATGTTCAAAGTGTCTTTTTAAGGAAGCATAAAAGAATATATACCTGAATACACATCCGTATCTAGCAATCTTAACACAGCGGTCACTAGTTGATAAGCACTTTATTTGAACAGAAAGGTGGACGATCGCGCAACAAATGTATAGTCTTCGCATGAATGCCTCACGATAATAAAGAGATGAGTTAGGTAACGTTACAGGTTGGGAGAGAATACTATAAAATACTTACAGACGATGGGGAAAGGTCCCTCACTTTAGACCTGGAGCAGCTTATTCTAGGACATAAAATAATTGATTGCTCTGTCTTTTACCTTACCCTATCTGTGGAAAAAGAGACAGCAAAATTAGGTCTCTAAAGCAGGGGCAAGTCACTCAGGTTATCAAATCAACCATTATCAATAAATTCTATTATAAAAAAAAATGAGAGAGGCAAGTACACGTTTGTCAACGTCGCTTTGAAAACACAAATCATATGAGCTAGTGGTCTCAAATTTCTGCGCCTATTCTCAGTCTACTGAATGCCGTAACTTTAGGCTTCCACCTTGCTGACTGGCGCAACTTGCCCAGCACAGCTCATAGGTAAGAAGCCAATCGACTAAATTTATTTTACTTGCTTCACATTTTTCTATTAATGAATGTTATAGAGATCGCAATACAAAGACAAGAAAAATCATGTTCCCGAGTTGGTACAAGTGTGGCATGATGTGTCATGAATTTTTCAATATCAACAACTGATGTCTAATCCATGGAAGAACCACCATAGTTTTTATTTTCAGTACACAAATCTTTCAATAGTGAAGCAGTGGTTGGCTAGCATTCTCAAACAATATAAAATTGCGCTATTTTGCGTTATTCTATGAAATGTAATAAACTTCAAATAATCCTGTGTCAAATTAAAAAGCATTTGGACATTAATACAAAATCACAGTGTTCATCTAAAATACCGTTAAACTAGAACCTGACTAATTCCCAGCATTACACTGCAGTTTACTGGCTACATCGAAAGAAAACACCAGACCTTACAGAATTGTAACAGCTAGTCTGGCTCAATGTAGGTGGGTTTGCCGGCCGCCAGAAGCATCCTCGAATGCTCTAGAAACCGGCCGTTCACCGCTATCGAACACAAGTTGCGTGAAGACGCTCAAAAAGTATAGCCAGCGAGGTAACACGTAAATTAAATGATCTTCTCACACAATTTCACTCATAAAGACACAGAAACTTAAGATTATCCGGGAACCTGTTCCTCCCACGCACTTCAAACAAATAAAACGTTGGTGTCATTCTTGCGGACGAAGCGCGGATCCGCAGAATGTTGCCAAAATGAAATTATCAAATTTCTTTAAATTTTCTCATGTCTTGCAAGACGTGACATTAGGGTTGCTGAACATGCAGGTTGAAGTTATCGTACTGGTCGTTTGATTATTTTTCCTACTCATTCTATTACAAGACAACATTGTAGTAATGATTTCTGTGAACAAATTATTGGCATTAGCAGATTTAAAATATCAGATACTTGTACCGCCAACTTAGATCTACGTATTTTAGTCACTATTTATTCATAAGCTCAAACCTTCTTTCAACGAAATGCCGAGTGCATACCCTCTGAAAGTAGTCAACCGGTAAATTCAGTTTTTTCTTATTATTGTTTACAGTATTTCACATTTGTTATATTGTATTGCATTTTTTATTGTATTCTTGTATTCTGCGATTCTGTAATCTTTGCTGTACTGATATGTCTCTTATTTTCATTTGCAGACTTTTTATTGAGAACGAGCCAAGGCTCGAAAAGGCGAAAGTAAATGTTTTTGAATTACTTCTTCTCCATTTCTTTTCTTAGAAATTTACTTCGCAAAATAATTCCCCTTCGTACATTATTGCGTTAATTTAAGGGGAACGTCCACCCGGAATCAAGAATATGGCTGTTACGTTTGTTGTATGGGACCTAGATCAATGAAATTTGCCATATGCGTGTATTTTTTAAAGGTTATAGGGGTCGTATCCTAGACTTTTTCCCATTTCTGAAACAATTACGGAGCTAATGGGGGAAAATAGGAGAAAAATAGGGTATTTTCAAAAACTACCTCTTCCGAAAGTGATTATCGTAGAGCAATGATATAGGTCTCATTGAATGCGCACAGAGTTCCTCCATGGCTGAACGTGGGTTCGTTTTGAAATTCGCTATAGTTTTTTATGAAATTTTAAACTTTTTTTTTCTTAGTCATGCACGCTTCCGTAGATTTTTCAATGTAACTAAAAATTACTGTGGATTTTAGAATGAACCCACGTCCAGCCATGCAGCGACTCTGCGCATTCAATGGGACCTAAATCGTTGCTCTACGATAATAAATTTTTGGGGAGATAGCTTTTGAACTTTTTATCTCCAACTGTGCAGGAGGCACATGTTTGTACCATTTTTTTCTAATTTGCAAGCTATATTGCTTGAAAAAGTTGACGCGTTCACGTTCTGAAAGCTCTCGAAACCTATGAACATCTTTTTTTTTGGTTCCTTGAAAGAACCGGAAACACAAGGGGTATCACAGATACGTAACACCACTCCAGGAGCGCACGCGGCGGCGTCCACCTCGACGCGCTCCTCCCCTTCCTCCTCTCACGGAGCAAAGAACGTTGTGTAGTTTTGCTAGATTGTAAACTTAAGAGTTCTGTGTCGAATAGACCAATTCAGCTCAGAATTCAGATATTTCTGGTTCGTGTCTAATGCGGTGACTGTCCGGCGCTAGTAGCTGCATTCGAATCAACCCCACTTCCCCAACTCCACACCGTTCCTCCTCTCACAAAGCACAGAACGTTCTGAACCTTCGCTAGCTAGTAAACTAAGGACGTCCGTATTGAATAGAGCAATAAAAATCACAAAAAATCAGGAGCGTGGCACATGCACTTCTGTTCGGCGTTGGCAGCTGATTGGACCCCTCTCCTCCTTCTACCCCCTTACGATGCTCAGACCGTTCTGCAAATTTGACAACTTGTGAAGCAAGCATATCTCTCGCAAATGAAGCAATAAAAAAAACAGGAATTTTTTCGGATTTGGGCAGACGTCCCTCTCAAGGAACTGATGATAGTTTTCTTGTTACGTAGTTTTATTTTTCTTGTCAAGTTATGTAACGAAGGAATAATTATATTGAATTTTTAAAAAAAGTTATATTTTTTACTAGAATAGGAGGAAGAGGAGGCCGCATGGTGAGGAGGAGGCCTCAATGAGTGTCTAATATAAAATCAACTGCAAAATATTATGAGATTCGGTGATTTTGCTCCTGTAAAAGCGGAAAAATTTACAGTATTTTGAGGATTTTTAGGTGAGAAAAAGTTAATATTTGTCAATATTTTTCACTTGGGTTTCTCTGGCACAACCCTGAATTTCTGAAGGTCATTATTTTACTTGCATTCACCTTAAAGTTACCACACGACGCTCTTCCGTTCCGACTGGCCTACGAAGACCTGTAGTCCTATAAAGTGATACAACTTTTGTGTAAAGACTTTGATTTTGCTTAAGCTACTTTACTTTGCATGTATCCTCAATAAAAATTTGTGAACTATTACAGAATAGCAAATTTGTCTTATCTTTTTGAATTTTTTTTCAATAAGGGATTGTAGTACATCAAAACTTGCTGGTTTCATCAGTAAATACTTGAAGAATCGAGATTCATCTCTCCTCAGTTCTTCAAAGAGATGGTGGTACGGTATTCTCCAAAGCGATCTCTCCTTGCGGTGATGGGATGGACCCAGTGTTTCCGTTTCTGTTTTTTACTGTCGAGCTGTAGGAATGCACTAACGAAATCCTCCACAGCGACCGATTCTTGTGCAGGGCGTCCAGCTCTGCTTATATGTGAACACCTGCTCTGCTCTGCTTGTGGTGTGAACGTACTCTTACGCTGCAGTTATCACAGCAACTCAAGTGTCGTGAGGTCTCTTTTCGACCCTCTCACCCTTCAGCCTCATTCAATAGTCTCAACTTGAGCCTTAAATCGAACAGAACTCTTACTCGCTCATTTTCAAGGAGCAAGGTGAGCATTTTCTCCACTGCCATTGCAAGAGGCAACTCCCTCACCGTCCTACTTAATAATTTAAAGCTCGTCAAGCAAGAGCCCTCAGTCCCGTCGCTCGCTGACAGCGAAAATTGCTCGCTTCTATTCTATGGAACAGGGCAGGTCTTTCCTTAGCGTTTCAGTATCGGTGGTCTTTTACAAGGGCTTCTTACCAGCACGACAGACTAGCGCTTCTTCATCAGTGCTTCCCTTCCGAGTGCCCTCTTCACTTCACGCCATACAACTGCAGCCGACAGCTCAGGCACATGCTCTTCTCACTTCTGCGCCACCACGTCCAGTTCTCCTTCAACCTGATGTGCGCCGCAGCACACTCTCGCTACTCACGTTGCAGCCAACGTTCTTCGTCTAAATCGTGAGTTGGCAACAAAGTCAGCGTAGCCATCACCCCACAATGAGTTTAGAGCATGGCGAACGCCAGCTCAAGGTTTCCGAGCCTCAGGAAACTCTGCAACACTATATCGATGAGCTTTATCGCAGTTCAACTCATAACTCAAACTCAAGTAAATCTTTACACTGAACCTTTCTCTTTTTATTGTAATCGTCCTTTCATTCAAATTCTATTCTTTATAGTTGCATCGGAAAAAGCACCATACTCTCTCACAATCTACCTATGGCTAGACAAAAATGTACGACCAGTCCTAAATTAAATTAAATGAGTTCAGTTGCTCTCCAGTTGCAATATTCCGAAAAGTTAGCTTATTCCTCCCCAAGAAAAACAAAGATGTGCCGAAAAAAAGAAGGAGAAAGGCACTATTAAATATGAAGTTCAGGGAACATGGAATCTACGCACAAAGTGTATTTCTACACAAGACACTGCGCACAGCAAGAGTAAACATAAAATAAACAGCAAATTAGGAAAAAACGTTGAAGGAAGTAGTTGGTGCTGAAAAACAGGGCAGCAGTAAACGAGAAAAAGGTCCTCAGTAAAACAGAAAACCTATTCCAACAAAAGGAAAGCCTACCTAACTTTCAACTAGGGACCGCGCGTTTTACCTCGAGAGCGCCACTTCCCATAGATGCAAAAGTTGTATTCCATTGAGGAGCTCTTCAGTTGCACAAGACTATAAAATGGCTAAAAGCATCATGGATACCAAAATGTTGGTTCCATCCATTGTGAGCAAACCATAAAAGAAAGAGTTTAAACATTTTCTCTCTAAGTTGTACGGTGAGGGCAATAACCTCTAAAATCCTTCAATTTCATACGATCGTGGTAAACACGATCAAAATTATTCTGATCAACGATAGCTACAATTAATGAACTCAAATGGATAGTAGTCAAAAAATCTTTATACAACTTTTGATTAAATGTTTGAGGAAAAAATACGCGTTTTCTCAACAGTATAATCAGTTTCGAACAAGTCGGCTTAACTCAGTAAGAATTCCTAGAAATTTGTAAGAGCAATTGAACCACATGCATTACGCTAGAGGAGCGCAACTATGTTTCGTTCACACTGAGCTATGTCCGTGATGCAAGTCAATGCGATGTAACAGTAACTGACTCGTGACATGAACAGAGCAGGATCGTGCCGCGAAAGTGTTACATCAGACATTGGAACAGGACGCTACAACAGCTTCTAAAGATCACACATCGAGCATGCATTCATTTAAAATTAGAAGAGTCTATAGGTTGACAGATACAAATTGTCAACGCATGAAAACGTTCACTAACGAAATTATCTGCTATATTTAAAAATTTGAAACCAGGAGCGAAGAAAGTCAAGCATTTCTGATAAAGAAGAGGAATGATTTTTCCAGTGATTGCCGAAGTACTTAATGAACAAAGCTACGCTAAAATTATGCCAATATATGTGCTATTTCCGGCACAAGCCTAATTGGTGAGTTGCCACGAAAATTTCAATAATCTTTCATTCTGAAAGTGAATTTATGCACCGCTCAGCCGATTCAGATTTGCAATAGACGTCAAGTTTTGGCCACAAATGTAAACCAAATCATGAAGACAATTGCACCAGGCATTATCATTCAACTCTTTAAAAATGGGTCAAACCCTAAATAATGCTCTCGACTACTGATAGAACTAAATCTATTTCCATTGTGCCAATCAGCATCCGAGTGCCAAAAAAACCTAAGAAGGTGTGCATAAACAGAAGTTAAAGTCTTCGGGAAGGAAATCGCCCACACCGCACGCTCGTGTCCCTCATAAAAAAGCTGACGGAGTGTCAGGCTATTGTCTTGTGCCTTGTAATTTCGCGGGAGGAAAAAATAATTCTCTCGCAAATAATCGAACTGACGTATCACAGATACTTGCGAACCATTTATCCGTCTCAGATTTGAAAATTTCAACAGCCAGAAAATTCTTCGGCTCTAAAACTTCAAAGCTTGAATTTTATATCGGCTTAAATTTCAACAGCTCGAATTTCATTTCGGCTCTAACTTTCTAAGCCTGTATTACCAGCGCGAAAAACTTAGCTTGATTCGTCTCGACTCAAATTTCGAAAGCTTGAAAAACCAGCTCAAATCTTCAAACCTTGTAACCAGATCGGACTCCGAAAATTACTGAATAATATTCGCAACTTGGAAACTGTTGAAAAGCCCTCGCCTTAATAAAATAAATACTCAGCAACTGACTTCTCTCATATCCCTGAAAAATCAGGAAGATTCTCCGGAATAAAAGCCTTGGAACTTACGGCCCTCAGAACCCTAAAATAGGGAAACTATCTAACTTTTGGCGCCCAAGAGGATACAGCCAAACGGAATATTTAACACGGAGGGAGCCTAACGTATATCGAAATCAACCCAAAACTGACAACATCTAATACTGAAAATTTTTCTCAGAGCAGTTAGGAAAGAACCTCCGCCCCCATATATATACTGGTAAGGAAAGTTACTCAAAAATCTTTCAAATATCTTTCCACAAACCCCTAAAAATGAAGAGCGTCTCATACTTCGTTAGAGTGTCTTCTACTCAGTAACTTTCATGTGATATAAATGAATTCAAAAAGAAACACGCACAGACGCAAAAGGTGCGTAGAAACAGTAAGCTGAGAAAGAAGTTCGTGAAACAAGATAAAAGTTGAAGGAGAAAGTAGTATGAGCTAAAAAACGGGACAGCAGTGACCCGAAAAAAGATGGTCCGTAACAAAACGAAAAATCTATTTCACAAAAAGGAAGGTTTACATAACCTTTAGCTCGGGACCTCACATAATCACCCTGGGAGCGCAAAGTCTCATAGATACAATACATGTACCCTCCTGAGGGGAATTTAACTGTTTCTTACAATGTGGGGATAGTTCATTCTAGTGTTTCTTTTGATCCGGTAATACAATGATATATCTTAGAGGTTACACGCGACAAATTTCCCACTTATCAAGAAAATTCATCTACTAACAGACTGAATCAAACAATGAATCACACGACAGCGCAAGATTGGCCTAATCAGATCTTATACATTTACAAAAAATTAGGCAGAGCATTTTTACGACAAGAAATGATTCATATATCACATACGAGTCAAGTGATAGCTTCACTTGGGCACAACTACTCTGCACGGATATTATGAATGGCAGAGGCAGAGATCAGAACGTAAACTAAATAAGAGTAATTAGGAACAGGTGAAAAATTTCAACTTCATTTTCACTCCAATAACATAATTTTTGTTCAATTTTTCCACAAATAATATTCAGATGTTGATCCGACCACGTGCTACAAAATGAAAATGACCAAGAGAAAATGAGTCCGTTAGAAGACTTGAAGCAGACACGACTAGAACAGGCTTATTCGAACATACATTTTGGAGGAAGACTGATATCGCAATGAATTCCATAAGTGAAAAAACGTGAAGAAAAATTTGTGAATATAAACGATATCGATTTATTTGGGAGTTGTGGGAAAAGTTAGTATACAAGTAGGAGTAGGAAAAATACCTTGAACAGATGAGAAAGAATGAAGCAAACAGCGATGTACAAATTGCTACAATGAAGGCTTGTTAGAGGAATGATAGATTAAGTTACTTAAGCCTCGGAAGAACAGTGCAGTGAATAATGGTGATGAAAGTTTGCTGATAGGAGGGAAAATCAGAAAATTTAAAAAAGAGCAACAGAACAATGTAAGAGGAATACAATGGGAACGCAGCTCAAGCATTTGGAGCGATCACAATAGTTCTCTGTGGTTTAAGGGAATTAACTGAAAGAATGGCTGGGAAGATGAAAGAAGTGGGAAAAATACTCCCGGCAGCCGAGTGTCGAGACCTCTGACAATTTAGCAAATGCAAAAAATGTGTTTTAACTGTTTACGAACCATTGCACAATCATGAAACAAATTAGATCACAGATTATGTGTTAGTTTAAGCCTTCCTAACCGCTAAAAAAAGAGCGTATCAAAGAAAGGAAGGAGGAAGGCACTATTTAGTGTGTAGAGAAGGGAACGCGGAATCTATGCAGAAGGGGCATAGAAACAGGAAGTTGGGAAAGAAGTTCATGAAACACAACAAAATTTGAAGAAGAAAGTAGTAAGTGCTTAAAAACAGAGCAGCAGTGAACCGAAAAAAAGGTGGTCCTCAACAAATCAAAAAAAAAATTTATTCCAACAAAAAGAAGGGCTACCTAACTCTCATCTCGGGCCCACACACATTTTCCCCCTGGGAGTGCTAATTCCCATTGATACAATAGTTGTATCCCTCTGGGTGAGCGCTGGGTGAAGGTGTTGTTGCAAATCAATGCGCATTGACGAGATGTCGTTAAATACTTCATTCCGATAAGAGGTGAGATTATATGAAAAGAAAAGAAAAGAGAGATTGTGTGCAAAGTTACTGCAGTGGGTTACTTCCACCGGAAGAATTAAGAATAAAGTAGCGCATGAAGTAGAAGGAGCAACAGAAGTATTGGAGTTAAGGACCACCCTCGCTGTTTTGTTATAACTTTTGTCTCAATTAATGTATAGTGAAGGGAACAGTGCTATGGTAATTTTTGCTTTGAAAGCACTGCAACTGATCAGAGCAAGTGAGTTAATTGCAAATTTATTGAAAATTTCACAAATCTTTGATCAAGTTCATTTAATCAATATTGTGAATAACGAACAAATTTATCACAAAACTTGTACAGAGAATACTTAAGCTACAGGGTCTATTCTGAGTTTTCCCTGACACGAAATTATAAAAAATGCAACGAATCATCAACGAAGGGTAAAATAAAGAAAATTCCAAGAAAGAAATCAGATGACATTAGATTATATAAATTAGTTAAAGTTAACCTAACCGCAACATGGGCGTTCAAAAAAGAGGGAGAGTGAAGGCACCATTTAGTAGGAAGTAAAGAGAACGCAGAATCCTACACACAAGGTGTGTTTACACACAAGCTCCCCTCCGCATAGAAACAGTGAGTTAAAGAGGAAGGGAATGAAAGAAGATCAAAGGTGCTGAAGAAAGTCAGAGGCACTGAAAAACAGGATAGTAGTGAACCGAAAAAATGACCTTTAAAAACATATTCAATATCAACAAAAAGAAGGTCTACCTTACTTAGCTCATTAACCCGCATTCTCTCTGCGGGAGTGCTAATTCCCATTGGTACAATAGTTGTACCACCCATGGGTGAATTACTTTGACAGTTCCTATTGTACAACAGACAGCAAAGCTCATTGCATAATCTGAAATAATAAAATACGGAGTTTTACTATGCTTCACAATGCTGTGGATCCGTTGCAGCGTTCTGAAGGTAGGAGGAAGCACCTAACTAAAGCAATTAAAGAGTAAAGCTAATTATCTTTTGAATACGCTGAGACAGAAAAAATAAATTACAAGAACTATCTTCTGCCATTATAAAAGAGAACAATAAGTAGACTAGGAAAGACAACTATTATATAATAAAACTTAATAACAGCTTCAATGAAATATATTAGTTATAAGAACATCAGTAGCTAAGCTACCGATATCTAATTCTCAAAGACGTACAGAGAAGAACGAGCACTACCAGCATAGGCTCTGAGTAGCTCATAAATCCTACACACCTCCCACAATGAGCTGTTAGTACCTAACTTAATTCAGACTTAAAGATGATTACTAAGCAGGCATGCAGAGTCGAGTTGAAAATTGACTGAACAAAAATGTAAAATTCAACACTTACAATACATAAGGCTTAAAATACACTTTTAGTTTAATAAAATTAGAATGATAGATGAGATCTGGGTAATTAGCCTTTCTATTCTACAAAACATATCGCTATAAAAATGATGTTCTTGACGTCTTTTTCTTTGGTACTTCCATAGCTTTAACTAATCTAAAATGACCTACATCACAACATAATACCACAACAGTGGGGAATCAAAAGAGCCCCAAGTATGTGTGATGTGAGGGCAATGTGTCAAGCGCTGTTCTGCACGAATGCATCAGCAACTACTGAGAAGGGCGAAGAGCAGCTGGTGTAGGGCAACGTGTTGCGGAAGTGTTAACGTTGACGAGGCTGCGAGTTGGATCTGAGCTTAAGTTGGCCGGGCTTGCCCCCACCACCATAGTGGTAGCTGCCTTTGATGACTGGCAGCAAGGCTAGAAGGGCCAGCAGCAGAGCAAGGGCAGGTCTGTACACGCACCAGGACAGAGCCACGACCACCAGAGATAGAGACATGGCCACTGTAACCGTGAAATGACCCTCCGACATGGAGAGGATATCTTCAAGTACAGAGAATGAACCCACTGTCGAGAAAAGTTGAGAAGTAATTTACAAATATGCCCTAACGGAAGTGATATCAAATTGAAAAAAACACTGAAAAATTCAACAATAATCCTTGCATCACTTTGAAGAAACACATGTTTGTGTTTCCAATAGTTTCTGATGAGAAATACATTAAGAACTTTTCTCCCTCTTAAAATGTTGCATTAATACGACCGATTTTTCCTTATAAAAATTTTTGGAATTGTGTTTTGTTCACTATAAAACTTCATTATGCATTTATGGAAGAAATCTGAACAGTCTACAATAGTTAAAAATTAAAAGCTTCAGCCAACACCAACGTGATAACGACCTCCAATCACCCAGAAAAATATGCAAGGTGAGCCATTTGTTTGCAGAAGTAATGTACTTCAAGTATAGGACAAAGAGTTTACGTTTTGCATGGCTGCGTAGTTCATTTTGAAAACCTGACATTTCCTTTGTAGTAAAACACGTTTTCAAATTGTAAATAACTATGAACAATTCTTGCAATGCATTCCACACAGGTTCACTCTGTGGAGATAAAACACACAGGTTCACTCTGTGGAGATAAAATTCTCCAAGCGAGACCATGTTATTGAAAGGTCACAATATTATTTACAGAATACCTCGCACTGATTTTTCTTGGTTGTAGCAAGACACAATCTTTGTTTAGCTCACCAGTGACAAAACAAGGGCGCTCCACTCATCGCTTAGATCAATATTTTAATAAATTCCAGGAGTGCAACTAGTAAATATTTGAATAGCTACATGTGTCAGATCCTTACAGATTCTGAGCATAATTATCTCGTTTTATATACTTATTATTATAGAAACTGGGTTAGTTATAGAAAACAATAATAATTGAATGCATAATCAGTGCGGTAGAACAAACATCGTAAGTTGCACTTGTGTTACCGATCGAATCTGTTAACGCGCCAAACTAAAATATTGGAATTATATTCTGGTAAAATGTTATGTTGTTTTGGCTCAAAGCACATAACCTTAGATGTAAGTTCTAGTGCCCTCTAACTTTCAGGGTTGAGAAAAGTCTCGCAAACTTTCGAGCACGGAAGTCAGCAAAGGCACTAGAAACACCGATATCTGTAAGGGGTACGATTAATATGAAAACATTTTTCTTCACCTCATACCAATAGAAGGTCGTACCATAAGTTCTGCCAGTTTTTTTATAGTATGATAAGGAGAGTAGAAACATATTAAGTAACATTCATTTATTCATCAACATACTCACCATCGTTAGTAACAACTTCTGACCATCCACTAACCAATTTTTTAATGCCTCGTTCATAGAAATTTTGTTTTTTGAATAAAAAAAGACCTGTAATTTATTTTCAGCACTTTTGTCTTTCAAAGTTATTTGCTTTAAATGATTGTCTAGACTCCTAAAGAGATGGACGTCTGAAGAAGCAATATCTGGAGAATAAGGTGGAGGCAGCAATGTTTCCCATTTCAATCGTGTCCAAAGTCATTTGAGCTGTATGCGGACGCGCATTGTTGTGCTGTTGGATGACACCCTTTTAATTGATCAAAGCTGAGCGCTTCTTTTTTAAAACGGTATTTAATCTTTGCAACTGTTGACAGGACAGTTCTAGTTTTGCAGTGATTGTTTAGATGTTTTTGAGAAGCTAGTAGTGAATAATTCCACTCATATCCCATCAAACACACAACAAAATTTATTGGGATTGCGTCCTGGTTTTGTTTGTGATTGCGGTTTTGTATGTCGATCTAGCCATTGATGTTGACGTTTAACATTACTGTACATAACCCACTTTTCCTCTCTGGTAACAACTTTATCCAGAAAAAGTTTTCCCAGTTGGCGGACATGCAGAGATGCAGACATTCACAACCTGCAGATGATTAGCAGCGGAAAGGTCATAAGGAAGCCCTTCTCAGGTTTGGGTTTCTTACCTAGCTTCTTCGATTGACGTTGAATTGTTATAGCACTAACATGAAGTTTACAGCTCAATTGCCTTATGGTTACAGCGGGATAAGCTTCAAACTTGTTACAACATGAAAACGGACAGGACTTATGATATGACCAGATGGTTTGTTTTAGCTCATTAACGTACCACAATATTTTCTACTTACACCTATCAGAAGAAAACTAAATTCTATAGAGAACGGAAAGTGGAGGCGCACCCGGTTTATGATCATGCAAGCATTACGGCCTTTATGTGCTGACCCTTCAGTGTGACTCAGTGAAAGGATCAATAACATGCAGTGCGCGTATTTGTCTGGTATCAAGGTGCCCTCAAAGTTAAACCAGTATTTTACTTCCCTGATTTGCTTCTCTATTTTTTTCTGACGGATGCAGCACCATGAATGTCCACAGAATTGTGCCTGTCATGCTATGCTACTTCCACCTCGTTCATCATCTATAAATAGATCTCAGATCAGTTCACCCGTAATTGGTTCCTCTTTAGCAGGGGCATTTGATTCATTGCCAGTATACGTTTCTCATCACTTCAGCTTCCATAAGCATGCCACGTTTCAATATTAAGAAAAAGCATGTTACATAGTTCCAATTTTGCCCTTTGTAAATAATCATATCAGGAAGGTTACTCACATTTTCGTCCAATCCAATAATTTTCTATTTATCTTCATGACCGGAAATATATCCATGAAACTTCAATTTAATTTTGATCTGATTGAGTTGATAATTTTTATATTTTAAACACACGCAGTTCTAGATTTTTATAAATATTTAGATGCTCAATGAATAAAAGCATCTCAACACCTTTCTTCGTTTTATCTAACACATACAGTACATCAGCACGAGCACCTTCAGCAATATCAGCACAGAAGATACAATATTGTAATGTCAGCACTGTCATCCACCAAAGACAAGATATTTAAGTAAGACGTGATGGTTGCAGAAAGAGGCAAAGAGATTATGGCAATGAATATTATCTGGGATTGCAATGCACAAAGAAACTCACCAGATCATGCACCTAAACCAAGGAACACCAAAGTGACAGCTGTCAAAGACACAATGAACTATGATAATACATGACTCTCACGCACACCACTGATGACTCCAAAGACTGACCACCGCCCTAGGGAAAAGGAAGCAACGTAACACTGGTACGATGACTCCAGAGACTCACCAATGGCCTGCACTAGAGGCAGCAACACGGCTATCGCGCCGCACATTATCGTGAAGCCAACAATCCTTATGCTCCAGTTGCGAAACTTGGTGTGAGCGTGGTGAGTGGCTAGCACTTCTTCTGGAGTGTGTTGCCCTAGTTGCACCAACACCAGCTCTTGGCCATTAGAACTCAAGTAAGGGTAGATTACTTGCCCTTTCAATATACCGATAACAGAGTACTGGAATCAAATCAAGAAAAAAATTATTGGTATAAATTGTTCACTATAACAAATGAACCTATAGTATTATATTAAATGACTATTATAAAATCTTAATTATTGCCATCAACAATAAATTATTCCTCACCCTCAAAACTTCACCTTACTATAACCAAGTACATACAAGATTAGATTAGATTATAAGTTAGTTTAAGCCTCCCTATCTGCCACAAAAGCGATCCAAAAAGAGAAAGGAGGAAGGTAGCATTTAGTATGGAGTTAAGGAAATGCAAAATCTATGCAGAAAGGGCATAGAAGCAGAAAGATGAGAAAAAAGATTATGAAACAAGATCAGAGCTGAAGAAGAAAGAAGTAGGTGCTGAAAAGCAGGACAGTAGTGAACCAAAAAAAAATATGGTCTTTAACATAACAAAAATATTTTATTTCAGCAAAAAAAAGGCCTACCTAACTCTCAGCTTGGGCTCTCACATTTTTGACCTGGAAGCGCTAATTCCCAGAGAAACAATAGTTGTATCCCCCAAAGGGGTAGTACACACAAGAAAAATGCAAGCAACATTCGTCGAAACAATCGTTGCATGATTTTTTTTTACCACAAAATATTATCTTACACGCAAATTAATCCGCATGGTACAAAAAACGTCAAGGAAAATTGAATCTAAGTTATTGAAAGTTTAGTTCAGTCTCAAGATATTCGGAAATGAAAACAAGACAAAAATATATTAAAATCAGAGCACTCATATGTAAAACTCAGTCACATTAAATGGTAAAAGTCAAAGCATCAACTCATTCAAGAAAATTTGCATCTTTATTACATAAATAATCTAAGTTTCATCATGACAGCATTTCAAAGTTTACCAGATGTGTAAATAAAAAATTCCCAATCGCTTATCTGGTTCAGTTTCAAATGATATGTCTGTTTGTCACTAGGAAGTATCATTAGAACCTGTCAAAATGCAGCTGATGTGCAACAGAGCTTGAATTAGCATGGTTGTGTTGCTAACATTAGGATCCATACTATGAATAAATAGCTTGTACAGCACGTGTGTGAAGTGTTGCCTTTTTAACAGGAAAGTTTTCTTTATGTCGGTTAGTCAGTTCAGACAAAAAAGGCTCTACTTTGTGAATCCTAAGCACAAAAAGTCATGTCTGACCAAAGGCAACTTCCGCATTGACTGCCAAATCCGAATCGCTTCGGAAGGAAGATGATGCTGTGCATTTGGTGGGATCAGAAGATGTGGAGGACCATGAGCTTATGAAATTATTAGTAACAGTGAATACCGTTTGCTGCTGCCAACAACAGATCAATTTGAACTATGGATTGACCGAAAAGCGTCTAAATTAGGTTATTACGCCTCACAGTCTGTGATACCATTTCTGCACTTTGCTGGGAACTTGAGCCCTACCCGCTGTACTCAATTGACCTGACCTCTTTGGACTACTGCTTGTTTTCACTGATATCTCACACACTTTATTCAGCAACACTTTGACTGTTAGAAAGCTGTCAATAAAGGCTCGCTGACTGGATCCCATCAGAACATGAACGATTTTTTTTGAGAGCATCCACAGTGCAAATTATAGAGGTAAAATATACAGCTAGCAATGAGTACACTTTGAATAAAGCATTTGTTACTGTTCTACAGAAGTACAATTTATCATCTTCCCAAAAAACTAAGAATTATCAACCGACCTACTTGGGATCTACTGAAGAGCAAAATGAAAAAAAAATTACATCTGTGAGTCATATGGCATATAGAATCATTTTCACAATACTGCTTTCAAGCAAAAAGATAAAATAAGGAACATGATCAGTCTGGCCGCTAGGAAGAGTACGCTTCATACAACCTCTAAATGGAGTGCTTTGTAGGTAAACACACATACTACAATGTGAAGTTTGATTTATCATAGCAATTGATTGTAATGAGATTTATTTTACATTGATTTATTAATTTTCTTCATATGTGATGAGCATAGAGAAAATCGGACAAAAGAGCTATAATAAAAAGTCACTGACAATGTCAGGTAATGTTAAAGTTTTCGACAGTTTCTGTGCTAAATTTGATTTTAAAATTCCTTGTGAGCTTTAACTTTCTGTCAATTTACTTACGGTATCTTTTGCATGTCCAGCATAATAGAACTGAACACGGATGTCTCCAACTTGAGGATTGAATATATCCTTGGCATGATAATACATCCCAGCATGGAGCTTGACGTTGCCAGCAGGAGGCTCCTCATCGCCCGAGAATGGCTCGAAATGGTTGTAAGATTCAATGATTTTTGGCGACAAATAATAGGCGCCAATTTTAACCACTTCAGCAGCCTGAATTTCAGCGTTCAGAGGGAATGATCTGGAATAAATCAGATACGTGAAACCCAAAATGGATATCAAATGAACTAGTCAAAAGAATTGACAGGAAAACAGACTCAAGATCCAGATAAACATTACAGGAGTTTTATTTCTCATTTTGAACGAACACTATTATCCACATGTATTCCCATAGAATTTTCTAGAAAATTTGAGTATTCACAAGCACTTGGGTTATGTAAATATCAAAGTGAAAATCATGGTTATTCACATCGAAAATGGGTCATCTTGAAAACCACAGTCAATTTCACACAACAGAAAACCATTTCCCACTTCCAAAGAAATAAAACTATTATCAGACAACCATTTTGTAACCCTACAGAAAAACACACAGTGTGTTAACTTCTACTAACCCCCCATGAACTGTACAGGAAACTGTTCCCCAATCCTCAAGTGCATGATTCTTAAAAGCTTATCACCAAACCTTTGAATTGACCCATGAAAGGATTGACACTGAACTCCTGAAAATGAACCATTTTTCACTCGTCAGTTATATTTTGCAAGTAACAGTCACTCACACTGCAGTTTATTGTAACAAATGATACATCAAGTGATGGAAATATTTTTTTTGCTCTTGCATTGAATATTAGTTAGCATGATGTGTAAAATGGTTCCTATAAGTGCTTCAGAGAAGTTCCGCTTGCCACCTTGAGTCTACGCTAAGTAAAATGTACTGAACATGGCAGATTTGCAGTAAACTGATATGATGCGAACCAAAGAGTTATGTTGCCTCAGGCCATGACGGGAATTTTTTGCCCGGAATAAAATTTGCCTAATGGCCAAACCAATTTACTGTAAATTGAAAATTATTTATTTGGTCATTCCAGCCAATTCTTCAGTCTTCTCCAAATTAGAATTTGAGTGTTAAACGACAATTTGTATTATTGATAGTGATTTTCATGCCCCTCTCAGACATTGACTCTAGTCTATCGTTGTACGTACATGTGATAATTATTTTTCTAGGAAGTATCTGTTGCATAATCCACCCTCAAATATTCGAGGACTTATTGTCGTCTTTCTCAAGCTATTTTGTCGGTGTGGTGGATAATTTTTTGAGACGATAATCAAACACTTTGGTCCATGTCATATCAATGCTTCGTTACATGTATATTCTTAAATCACATTTGTATTCAACATTCAAAACTACATGAGTTGTTCAAGTTTTGACTATTTTGCTGTTGTGTAAATAAACTTTTGGTCATGTATCAAATATTTATTGCACTCTCTTTATTATGCATCTGGGATGTGCTTGTGCATAACCCCTGGTCCAGCAGGGGTTAGTAAGGGGTGGAGACCATGAAGCAGCAGGGCTGCAGTGCAGTTAGGGGGTATGAGATTGCTTTTGAGGTAGGCCAGTGCGCGTGTAGCCCGGCTACGTGTTCGTGCACGGTTTGATTTTAGACCACTTTGAGTAACTTGAAGTACGAGCTTAGATACATTAACAAACCTCAGAGGGGTAAAATTATTGTATCTGTAGGAATTAGCACTCTTAGGGGGAAATGTGTGAGGGCTCAAGCTGAGAGTTAAGTATGCCTTATTCTTGTTGAAATAAAATGTTTTTTGTCATGTTAAGGACCATCTCTTTACGGTTCATTGCTGTCCTGTTTTTTGATCCTACTATTTTTATCTTGTTTCATAAACTTCTTCCTCTACTTGCTGTTTCTCTGCCCTTTCCACATAGATTCTGTGTTCCCTTACCTCCAAACTAAATGGAGCCTTCTTCTCTTTGAAATGCTAGTTTTAGCAGTTTGGGTTGCTTAAATTAGCATCTAATCTCCAAAAAATTGAACATAGCAAATAGCTATTAGTGACCAAAAATTAATATAGTTCAATCACCGCTGTCCATGGTAACAGATGGAAAGTGGTGTTACATATTCTGTAATGCGTTAAAAAATCAACAGATGATCAAGCTCTAGTGTTAAGATACTCAGATACAAACCCCATATTGAAAGCCGATGATTTCATTCGCTTAGAAACTGCTTTGGTGATGCTGAGCTGTACGTACGTTTTTTCAATAGCCGAGAACTTGAGTCTAAAACAGAAAGGATACTCAATCTTTGGAGATTATTTTAATGAGTGTAGTAGTAGAATGATTGGATTGGATTTGTAAAAAAAAAATCATGATGCTCAAGGTAGCTAAGCGTACTAATGTTCAAGCTTTTTTTATTGGTAAACTTTATCTAGTGTTGAAAAAAGGTAAGTGGTTTGTTCCCCAAAAAAGAATGATTAAACTAGGATTAATATCTGGCAGAAAATGCTAGTAGATAGTTGAACGATTCAGTGTGACAAAAACAAGTTTTTCGAATTTCTTATTCATGAAAATACCGAGTCAAATGCCGACTGCAACGGGTTGAGATTTGATCTAATCAAAGTTCCAAATGAAAGCAGCAGCTATCAGACCCAGCCGTGAACTCTCATTCAGGAAGTGCCTACCTATTTGCATACAATGGTAGTGGTATTATGGTGTTAAACTCAGGTGACCACATTTGTGCGACTAATCTCTATCTTTCTGTAACGACTACGAGCCTGATAACGATTAGTTACGGGAAACCGACCTGTCAGGATGCCGGCCAGACGGGGAATAGCTACTCAGGCTTAAATAGCTAAGGCCAGATACGAGGTCAAAGTACGGCACGGACAAGTCAAGAGTATATATTAAAACAGGGGAATGATAATTTACAGACAGACTCAGGGCGGGTCTCGCGGTAGCCGTCTTTCGTACACGAAACCGTGGCTCTACCGCTGACTGACCACCCTGGCAAAACACCTTAGGCGTTACCCGGTAAAATAGGCATAGGAATAGGGCAAGCACTACATGGGGCACTTACAAACATCAGGCAACCCGCTTTATTAGCCTGCTTGTAGACCAGTGTGCACACCATGAAGGTTCCGACGCAACTGACCGCTCCAGTCGAGCGGCCGCCCACTTTAACTGCAGCCAAGCAGCAGCAGGACGGAGCTCTATGTACACGCCAACGGTACAGTTGCCGTACATAATACGTAGTGAAGTCTCCTTCACTACACTACATCCCTCTTAATTCAGTAAGAACTCCCAAATTACCGCACAAGATAAAAAGTTATACATTGAGGAAACATGCTTCTAGCACGTGCCAACTGGACAACTACTAAAAGGTTTACTATGTACATCATTATTCTAAAATTGATAACACTATCCGGTTCTTCTGTCTTCCAAGTTCCCGCCAGTCTTGCAGGTAACGACGAAACGTCCGGCTGCAGATTTGCCGCGTGCCTGCCGCCACGACTGCAGATTGCACCCCAGCGACTGCTCCTCCATACTGCAACCAGCGCTGGGCAGGCTTCACTTTAGCAGCCAAACAGGCGGCAGAAGTCCACCTCCCATGGCGTGCTCAGCTCGCAACAGAGACCGCGATCTCTGAAGAGTATGCGCCTCCGCCCGTCACATCCGACCCGGACATCCAAAGGGCTTCACACCAGTCGGGTTGCGATGGAAGGCAACCATCAGCACCGGCCGCGCCTCAGAAGACATCCGCAGGGTCGGGACGCGAACAGGCAGCCCAGGTCGGACCCTCGCACCCCGTGCTACGTTGGCCCATCGCCTGCAGCAACAGATCCCCGGGCCTGAAACAAAAAACCATTCGAGCAGTATCGAAGTAGACACTCAGCATTTATAATCTAACCTCTTTTTTGGTCTCAATCGAGGCAATATTTCATCTTCTGGCTCCGAAGGTTCCGTTCTCTGCCAAGTATTATCACCGGCACTCACCTCTGTTACCTCCAAACACCCTGCGTCGCTACCCCTTTCGTCACCTTCCTCCGCCGGGGTAGAAGTTCGTACCTCTGGGCGCGCTCTCTCCAATGGCGACCACCCCCCGAAACCTGAAAAATCGGGGGTGCCTTCTGCTGCCGCTCCGCTTTCACTCGCCTCTCCCCCACTCAAGACGAGAGGTCCGCGTTCTGCTTCCGGCACCTCCGTTCTCCTCATTCGCAACAGCGGGGGATCCGGATACTGGCCGATGAACCCCGAAAAATCAAGGCTCTCCTCGCACGGCGGAAGATCCGGGTATTGTCTGAGAAATTTCGAGAAGTCCCCGCTGGTGTCGTCGCCCGTCACCTCCTCCTGCTGCATCGCCGGAAATGGTGGCAGCGGATGAATTGGGCGACCCAACCACTCATCCTCCACGGGAGCCACTCGGTCCTCTTCCAATCCGCCCGCTGCGCCAGCCCCGTCTTCCTTCGGCCCCACTTCTCGACGGGTCCTCTTGCGTGGCTGCCTCTGTGGCAGACCTTCTGCCTCGTTCTTCCTTTCGGGTTGCACTGGTTGGGCCTGACCCATGTCGTTTCCATGATATTTCTTCAATTGCCTCACGTGCACCTTGAAGGGAGCTCTTCGCCGCTGCAGATCCCGTATCTTATAGGTGACCTGGTTCCTGTCAACCTCCAGCACCTCGTAGGGGCCCTGGAACTGCGGGGCGAGTTTATGCCTCTCGTCCTCTCGTGCGTAAGGTACCCGCCGCAGGACCAGCTCTCCCACTGCGAACGGTCGGAACTTCGGTCCAGCGGGTCGCCACATCCGGGGTGGCCTTGGCAGATCTGGCACTGCAGCCTCCTTCACGAAGAATTCACTCGGGGCTCGACCGGTCTCACTGTGGGTAAGTCTATTGTACTGGGACATCACTTTTGCTATTTCCAGATCCCAGCTCCCAGGGTTACCAGCGCAGGCCGCGGCGAGTCTCTCCTTGATGGTCCGGTTGAGTCTCTCCACCGCTCCATTGGTATGCGGCGCATAGGCGATCGAGCGCTCATGCCGCACCCCGTACCTGTCCAACAATTGACCGAACAACCTAGCTCGAAACTCGGGACCATTGTCGGACCGCAAAATTTTAGGGGTTCTAGGGCAACTAGCCAATATACCATACTCCAACGCACGCGCAACTCCCGGCGCAGCTTTTGAACGTATAGGTATAGCGTGCCCGAATTTAGAACATAAATCAATACCCACCAATAATCCTATATGTCCTCTGGGAGTACGCGGCAATTGCATCAAATCAACCGCATAAATATCATACGGCGCCGTGCACTTAGCACTCAACCCATACAGCGGGTAATCTTTTGCACTTACTCCTTTATGCAACTGGCACGTCCGACATTCTTTTATCACTTCCTTGATAGTCTTGTATGGGCTGGGATGAAAGTAGCACCGCCGGAATGCCTTACTAACCTTAGTCTGTCCCGCATGTGCTACATGTTCGTGAAACTGTCTAACTAAGCCCTTCAATTGACTGTCTGGAATAACTGGTAGGAACTTTTCCTCGCCCCCTAGCTTGTATTTGTAACATATGGCACCGCTATGTATCACTAAGCTATTAAAATGCCGTCGCAAATATCCTAATGCTGGGTCTTTTTCCTTCCTTTCCAGAGCCTCGCGCACCCTCACCAACCTCTGGTCCTGCAGTTGGTGCGGCGCGAACATCTGTATTTCCTCTCCTAACCGAAGGTCAGCCAACTGGCAAGCACCCTCCTGGCTACCTTGCCCGTGGGGCGCTGCTACATTGACCCTTTCTGCTGGTATACCTGCTATGATAACATTAAAATGCACGCCTCCTTTACATTCCAGTTTAACAGTTCCCTTCTCCCCCACAGGATTTGCAACAACCAACCCTCCTGGCTTACAAACTACCTCCACTCTCAAGTCAAATAACTGCGCAAACGCCACGAGAGCCTCCCATGGAGGGAAAACATCAGGATTTTTCCAACTCGAAATCATCCTACGATCCGCGGCCTTACCAGTCCTACCGAATGCTTTGGGTTCCTGCAATAATTTGTCTATCGCCTGCTCTCGGAGCGTCAACGCGTCTCCCAGACCCGAGGCTCGGCTCAACGCCACAAACAAAGAATTTGGGCCCCCCTCCACTTCGGCTACCTGGTACTCCCCACATTCTGGCTCAGGAGCATTCTCGTCTCCCTCTGGAACTGACCAAGGAAAATTCACCCGGGACAGACAGTCAGCAACTACATTAGTTTTCCCGGGCACATACTCGATGCTATACTGACCAATAGCCAAGTCAGCCAACGTCCTCATCAGTCGGTCGTCGGTACGCTTCATATTGTGAAGATATATCAGAGGCTGATGGTCCGTTCGGATCACATATTCCCTACCACTCAAGTAAATTCTAAAGTGATTTACTGCAAACCTAATTGCCGCTAGCTCTTTGTCCGTTGCGCTGTATCTCATTTGGGCCTTATTAAAACTGACCCCGGCATAACCGATCACTCTTTCTTGACCGCTTTGCACCTGAGACAGCACCGCGCCGGCTCCCCATCCGCTAGCGTCAGTCGTCAACACGAATGGCTGTCCCGTCACAAAGTCTGGGTACGCTAGAATTGGAGCGGTCACCAATACGGTTTTCGCGTTCTCAAATGCTTGTTGGCACTCGGCAGTCCATTCCCATTTCCCCATGGCTGTCGCCAGGTATAAGGGGTGTAGTAAATTGGCAGAGTCTTTTATAAAACTCTTATAATAGTTCACCATACCCAGGAAGGATCTTAACTGCCGTACCGTTCGTGGCACTGGAAACTCTTGGATCGCCCCTATATTCTTTTCTAGCGGACTCACACCAAGTCTACCGACGGAGTGACCCAAGTAATCGACCTGCTCTTGAAACAAACAACATTTTTCCAAGTTCAGCTTGAGCCCGTGAACTCGAAGCCGGCCGAACACTCTCTCCAGCGCCTGGACATGTTCCGCGAACGTCCCACTGGCGACCAAAATATCGTCAAGGTAAGCTTGCACAGAGTCACTCGGTAGCCCTTTAATTACTAAACTTATTAGCCGTGAGAACGTAGCCGGCCCATTGCATACGCCAAACGGAAGCCTAGTGAATTGATACAGTTCCGTACCAGTAGAAAAAGCAGTCAGTTCTCGCGAAGATTCAGTCAGAGGCACCTGATAATATCCCGACTTCAAATCAAGCGTAGAAAAATAATAATTTCCCGAAAGTTTGTTTATCGTATCTCCTATATGAGGCAGCGGAAAACAGTCTGGTTTTGTCAAGCTATTTAACATTCTAAAGTCCACACAAAGTCTTAGTTTTCCGTTCTTCTTCCTAACTGGCACTAACGGAGACGACCATGGTGACTTAGATGGCTCAATAATACCTTTTTCCGCTAATAGTTTTACCTCTAGGTCGATTTCCTCTTTCATGGGCCCCGGGTAACGTCTATTTCTTTGTTTTACAGGCGCTGCACCCTGAACATCTATATGGTGCCGCACTGTCTCGGTACACCCCACGTCTGCCTCATCTGTCGCAAAAACGTCTTTATGCGCAGTCATCAGTTCAGCAACTATCGTCCTTTGTTCTGCAGTCAGATCCGTACCGTCCAAGCTAAGGTCACCCGGCACCTCGTCCATCTCTTCATCCTGCTCTACTTCTTCCCGACACAAAGCCACCAAAGTACCTAGTCTTGTGTGCTTGGCTAACCTCACATCACTGTCAAATGGGTTCATTACTTCTACTCGAATATGTTCATCGTCTACGACATTTACTGATGAAGCTACCATCAATGGACGAGTCCCATTATCGACTGGCTCTAAATACCCTTCAAATTTATTTGGTGCCCTCTTCACTTGAGCGGACAAACGCAACATCTGCCTAGAAGGTACAGTCACTTCCGCCGCGCTGAAAACTGGAAATTCCGCTCTGCGCGAAGTCATCACCTTCAACCGGGCTATTCTTGTACGATCTTGACTATTTCCTTTCTCCAAAGTCCTATCTGATGCATTCAACGTAAGTTTGAAGCTATCAAGAAATTCCAAGCCCAACACACAACTGAACGACTGTACCGGCATAGTCGTAACCAAAAACCTATGCCTTGGGAACTTAGTTCTGCCAATCGTTACTGCCAAGTATATCTCGCCTTCTATTCGAATCTCGTTTCCTGAAATTCCTACAACATTACTAACGGCGGAAGCGCGAAGTTTTCCCTGAACATCCGGAATTCTATGGAGCAGCTCTTCTGTAATTAAAGAGATCGATGCGCCTGTGTCTAACAGGCCATCGACCTGCAACTGTCCAACCTCAACTTTCACCGAGTACGACACCGCTACCTCACGCTTCTGCCGTACCATCTCAATATTTTGGGGACTATCGTGACACTGCTCCGGCTGTGCCCCTTCCAAACCGGAGTCACCTAGTTTCCCGACTGTCGACCTGGTTTATGCGCACACTGAAAACTGCGATGTGTGATTTCTCCACACCAAACACACGCTGCGCATTTCTCCATAAATCCTTGACAGTCCTTCATCAAATGCCCCTTCTTGCCACAATACGCACATTTCAACCCGCGTTCTGAACTAACAACTTCCCCGAATCTGTCTCTATGTGCTACCTGCTGCGTACAGTCCCGCACAAAATGTCCTTCTTGTCCACAACGAAAACAATGCATTGATCGGGCTGGTCTGCGTTCCTGGTGCTCAATGCTATCATTACTTGCTTCTGGCGCGTATGGCGTCGCTAAGTAAATTTGTTCCGCTCGAGTATGATTCCCTATCCTTTCCTCGGTAGCTGTCATATCGGCTTCCAAACTGGCTGCTAATCGGGCCACTGCACTGAGTGCAATGGACTCTTGCTGGCCAACGAATAACTTAAGCCGACGTACCAGCTCCGGTGCTAGGGAACTAATAAATTTATTTCGAGCCAAGAGTTCTTTGCCCTCTTTTCCTACACTATCCACTTTTGCTACTAGCCTTTCAAGCCTAATACTATAGCAAGTCAGTGATTCACCCCTATTTCTTTCTGCCCGCAAGAATTCTGTGTACCCATCATCACTTAATTTTTCGTGAAGCTCTAGTTCCTGAATCAACCGACTTTTTACTTCCCCATAGTCAGCTCCCGTTCCGTATGCTTGAACTATATTCTTGGCTTCCCCCTCAAGAAATTCTGGCAATTCCTGAACCCAAGCCGACTTGTTTTCCTGGTACTTAGAACTTGCATAGTTCTCGAATTTAGTCAAGAAAACAGAGACCTGACCGTCGCTAGGCCTGCCCGAGAACTTCCCTGGTGGAGGCAACTTGTCGGAACGTAAGCCCTTGATTGCCTCTGTGAGACTCAGCATTACGTCAGCTAACTCAGATTTCGTTTCCATCTTTACTCTTAGCCCAAATTACGCCACGAAAAAATGTCTACTGACAGCAAGCGATAATAAGTTTTTATTAAAAAATCCCAATTTATTGCACTACTCCTTATCCTACCGACTGTCCCCGTATCTGAAGCCAAATCCCACTCCTGACACCAAATGTAACGACTACGAGCCTGATAACGATTAGTTACGGGAAACCGACCTGTCAGGATGCCGGCCAGACGGGGAATAGCTACTCAGGCTTAAATAGCTAAGGCCAGATACGAGGTCAAAGTACGGCACGGACAAGTCAAGAGTATATATTAAAACAGGGGAATGATAATTTACAGACAGACTCAGGGCGGGTCTCGCGGTAGCCGTCTTTCGTACACGAAACCGTGGCTCTACCGCTGACTGACCACCCTGGCAAAACACCTTAGGCGTTACCCGGTAAAATAGGCATAGGAATAGGGCAAGCACTACATGGGGCACTTACAAACATCAGGCAACCCGCTTTATTAGCCTGCTTGTAGACCAGTGTGCACACCATGAAGGTTCCGACGCAACTGACCGCTCCAGTCGAGCGGCCGCCCACTTTAACTGCAGCCAAGCAGCAGCAGGACGGAGCTCTATGTACACGCCAACGGTACAGTTGCCGTACATAATACGTAGTGAAGTCTCCTTCACTACATTTCAAACTCAAATAGTCTAAGGAATACAGCAAAACATTGCCTCATTGTGCTCCGAAAATAGTGAGCAATTCTCCCAAATCATACAGTGACCTTCAAATGCGTTGGCTAGGGAATAGTTGTAAAATTTGGTCACTTGATTAAAATGGCGAAAATGGGAAAAAATACACTACTGTAATGGGGCGATTCACCAGTCTCCTAAGCCGTGTTTGCTTGGGAGATGGTGCAATCCGCCTGTTCCCCTAACCCCTACTTTTTCTGTTTCAGAACAGATTTATGAGTGTTAACTGGTGTAGGATAAATTATAGAGTGCAGCAATATTGTTTACAAGATCATTCAGAGCGACATCATCCAGCAAGAGTAAGAATAATAGGCAACGATAGGATTGAAATAAAAGAATGCATAAGTTTATTTATTTATTGAAATATTTATTGGTAAATGATATTGATTATTTTCTATGTGAGAGTGAGAAACTATGTGCCTTATTGCCTGTGTTATCATTAGAAGTTATTATTTATTATGCATGGCGGATTGGCAGGAAGACCTCCAAACCTCCAGACCAAACCTCTAGATCAACTTCCAATTGGAGAGCAAAAGCAGAGGCCAACCAGGGGACTCAAGAGCCACCAACCGAAGCTCTGTAGGACCAGCCTCCGCAGCTTGAGACCTACTTCGATACTGCTCGGATTGTTTATTTCAGGACAGGGGACCTGTTGCTGCAGGTGATGGGCAAACGTGGCACGGGGTGAGATTGTCCGACCTGGGTTGCCTGTTCGCGTCCCGACCCTGCAGATGTCTTCTGAGGCGCGGCCGGTGCTGGTGGTTGCCTTCCATCGCAACCTGACTGGCTTGAAGCCCCTTGGATATCCAGGTCGGATGTGACGGGTGGAGGCGCATACTCTTCAGAGATCAGGGTCTCTATCGCAAGCTGGGCACGCCGTGGGATGAGGTCTTCTGCCACCTGTCTTTGCTACGAGAGTGAAGCTGGCTCAATGCCGGTTCGCATTGTGGAGGAGCAGTCGCTGGTGTGCAATCTGCGGTTGTTTCAGCATGCACTCGGCAAATCTGTAACATGACGTTTCATCGCCACCTGCGAGACTGGCGGCAGCTTAGAGGACAGAAGAACCGGATAATATTATAAACTTTAGAACGATGATGTACATAGTAAACCTTATAAGTAGTTGTCCAATTGTTCATGTGCTCGGAGATGTGTTTTCCTTGTTGTATAACTTCAAGAGGTTTAACGAGAAGCAGCGCTGCAGCAAATTATAGCCAGACGTAATATGGCCGGGCGCGTTGCATTGGTACCTCGGGGGTTTCAGCGTGGGTAAGGCGTCCGGTCATAAATTGGTGGGCAGCTGAAACCCCCCCTCCGGGGTTTGGCTGCTCAGTGCGTGCGAATGTACTGTGTTGTGTATAAACTTTACTGGGGAGACACTTGTAATCTCGAGTTGTAATTATGATCTGGATGCTCATATAAGTTGTTTCAAGTAATAGTGATGTTCATCTTGTGTGGTAATTTGAGAGTAGTTGATGCTTCAGCATGGGTGATGAGTTCCTTCCTAAATTGAGGAGGAAGTAATGTAGTGAAAATATTCCACTACGTGTTTTGTACCTTGACGGTACCGCTGTTATGTACATAGAGCTCCGGCCTGCGACTGCCTGGCTGAAGCTAAAGTTGGCGGCTGCACGACTGAAGCTTGTCAGTTGCGTTAGGACCTTCATAGAGTGCACTTGTCTACGAGCAGGCCAATAAAGCTGTTTTGCCTGATGTTCGTAAGTGCCCTGTGTCATGCTTGCTGAAATCCTATGGCTTCTTTTATTATTGAACTGTAGTGGTTCTTTTGTTTTGCCGGGTTGTTTTAGTTGGCGGGAGAGTTACGATCTCATGTGGAGAGACGGCTACCGCAGGACACGCCCTGAGTCTGTAAGTGTCAATGTCAAATTACCGTTTTATTCTAATTTCGTTTCCCAAAATTCCTACCACATTGCTAACGGCGGAAGCGCGAAGTTTTCCCTGAACACCCGGAATTTTACAGAGAAGTTCTTCTGTGATTAAAGAAGCTGATGCGCCTGTATCTACTAGGCCATCAACCTGTAACTGCTCAATCTTAACAACCACCGAGTATGCTACTGCCACATCACGTCTCTGCCGTACCATCTCTATATTCTGGGGACTATCATGAAACTGCTCCGGCTGTGCCCCTTCCACACTGGAATCACCTAGTTTCCCAACTGCCGCCCTGATTTTTGTGCACACTGGAAGCTATGATGTGTGATTTCCCCACACCATACACAAGCTGCGCATCTCTCCAAAAACCTCTGACAGTCCATCAAATGTCCCTTTTTCCACAGCACGCACATTCCAAACCGCGTTCCAAACTGAAAACTTCCCTGCATCTGTCTCTATTTGCTACCTGCTGTGTACAGTCCCGCACAAAATGTCCTTCCTATCTACAACGAAAACAACGCATTGATCGGGCCTGTCTGTGTTCTTGGTGCTCAATGATATCATTACCTGCCTCTGGTGCATATGGCGTTGCTAAGTAAATTTGTTCCTCTCGTGTCCGATTCCCTATCCTTTCCTCGGTAGCTGTCATATCGGCTTCTAAACTGGCTGCTATTCGGACGACTGCACTGAGTGCAACGGATTCCTGATGGCCAACAAATAACTTAAGCCGACGTACCAGCTCCGGTGACAATGAGCCAATAAATGTATTTCGAACTAAGAGTTCTTTACCCTCTATTCCTAGACTAGCCACTTTTGCTACCAACCTCTCGAGCCTAATACTAAAGCATGTCAGCGATTCGCCCCTATCTCTTTCTGCACGCAAGAATTCTGTATACCCAGTATCACTTAATTTTTCATGAAGCTCTAGTTCCTGAATTAACCTAGCTTTTACTTCCCCATAGTCAGCTCCAGTTCCATACGCTTGAACTATTTTCTTGGCTTCACCCTCAAGGAACTCCGGCAATTCTTGAACCCATGCATTCTTATTTTCCCGATACTTAGAACTTGCATAGTTCTCAAATTTAGTCAAAAATTCAGAGACCTGACCGTCACTAGGCTTACCCGAAAACTTCCCTGGTGGAGGCAACTTGTCTGAACGCAGGCCCCTAATTGCCTTTGTGAGACTAAGCATTACGTTAGCTAACTCAGATGTTTTCTCCATCCTCCCCAGCCCAAATTATGCCACGATTTCCTTAAAAAATGTCTACCGACATCAACGACAATATGGTTTTATTAAAAGATCCTAATTTATTGCACTACTTATTATCCTACCGACTATACCACGTATCCAAAGCCAAATCCCACTTCTGACACCAAATGTAGCGATGACTAGCCTGCTATATGTTTCGCCACTGGAAAGCCGACCTGTCAGGATGCCGACCAGGCAGGGGTTAGCTACTCAGGCTAAATAGCTAGGCCCAGATACTAGGTTAAGGTGCGGCACGGATAAGTAACAAGGATTATATTTAAAACGGTAATATGTCATTGACACACAGACTCAGGGCGTGTCCTGCGGTAGCCGTCTCTCCACATGAGATCGTAACTCTCCCGCCGACTAAAGTCATTAGAAAAATGATTTACTTTAATTTTTTTGCAGTTTTGCTTGGTACTTTTATTCAAACCTTATCCGTCTTATGCATGACTGAAATTACTTTTTATTTCTTCCAGCACTGATGATGGAAAAACTTGTATTCCGAAACGTTTGCCTCATTAAATGTTCTCCATTACGTTGGTTCTTCTTTTTATTTTGAGAAATCATTTATTGACAAAAACATTTCGGAATATTATTATTCCATTTTCAGTGGTCAAAGAAATGTCTGAACAAAAATACAGAGCAAAAAAGATAAAAAAGGATTAATTTCTAGCCCCTACAGCTCCATGCGCAAGCCTATAGAAAACACACACAGTACATACAGCCATATACAACTATACATACACAAGTACACACACACATTTTTCATTTTATACACATACAACACGCGCACACAAGCGTCACACACACCCACAAAATTTAAGCCTCTTTTTCCGATAAATTTCGCAAAGTTAATGCAAATCCAAAGACTATTATTGTTAAGCTCGAGAAGAAAACCAACTGCAGGCTTAAGAAGGATCAGGACGCTTGGATTTCATCAGATAAATTTTATGAATCTAGCCACGCTAGTGGATCTAGACTGGAGTGTTACATGGATTGCTCAAAGTACATAAGCCTGACATACCCACGAGACCTATTCTCTCTGCGTGCAGTGCTCCCAGCTCCAGGCTTTGTGCAAATTTGGTCCGCATCCTATCTCTATTAAGCATGAGTCCTTGCACGGTGGAGAATTCTAGTCATTTCTTTTGTGAACTATCTTGTATTGACAATACTAATGATTTTTTGAGTGCAGCTTTGATATTAAATCTTTGTACACAAATATGCCTTTGGGAGAATCAAGAGAAATATTACCGGACAAGATTTTTTTTCTAACATAATAGTCATTTTATCAATGACAGACACCAATTCAAGGGCTTATTGGAAATCTCTCTTGAATATTTTATTTTGTGTTCAATAAGAAACTAAGTGGGCTAATCATTGGCTTTAACCTGTTTTCTGTAATTCCCAATATATTTTTGGCTCATTTAGAAACAGATTTCTTAAATTTATGCTCGACTGAATATAAACCATTTTTATAGACGGTACTTGGATATTTTCCATTAAGTAGTTAGGTCCTGAGATCACGGAAATCAATTTTTGAGTACGTTAATGCGGTTCACTCTAACATTAATTCCACAATGGAATGTGAACAGAATGGTGAAATACGTTTTTTAGATGACCTAGTAAGCAAGTCAGATTCTAAGTTCATCTCAGTGTATAGAAAGCCCACATTTACAAGTTCTTGAACCAATTATATTAACTGTGTCTACAAAGGTTATATTAAAAGGTGTGTAAAAACTTTATTACTTAGAGCCTATTGGATTTCAAGCATGTAACAGATATTACACAAAGAATTTGAATATCTGCAGAAAAATTTTGCACATAACAATTTACCAAAATATCTTGTTCATCAAATAGTCAGGAAATTTATAGCAAAATTTCCCCTCCTCTTGACTTCGACCGCACCAAAACAGAAAATATTCATTGCCTTCCATTCCTAGGTTGCCTGAACAGTGATTTTCAAAGACTTTTAATCCTTGTGTGAGCCTTTGTTTACAGGGTTTAACGTAGGCGTTTATTATAAGAATACCGTAAAGATGTCTTTTTTTTAACAGGCAAAAGTGACAGGATGAATGTCAGGAAATGGGCTGTGTATAGGTGTATGTTTGCGATTGCTCCCAGCAATGGAACGTTGAAAGTACTACCCTCCAACTATTTCCACGACACAATCAACACAGTCACACTTTCTCATACAACTGGCCGCTCATTTGCCTTTCTCCATTCAGTCCGCCATTAGAGATCATTGCAAGGGTTTGAATCACCCTTTCAAACTATCTAATTTCCCTATCCTGTACAGAGCTTCCAATGAATAAGACCTCTGTATTTTATATAGAATATCTTTATACATCCACGAATAAACTAGTGATGTACCGGTACCATTTTCTTGGCCAATACAGATACCCATTTTTTGGCCGATACCAATACTTATACCGATACTACAACTGATACCGATAATTTTACAATTATATTAAAATAAAACCATTATAAGCCCTACATGGGTGTTATAATAAAATTATTTACTAATCTAACCTAATAATACCTGTTGTGTGTTTATTTACATATCTATTAGGTGTCCGCTTCTTAAGAAACATAGGATGCCTGAGTGTGCGGTATCATGATCATGGATACCGAATTCCTCAGTGTAACATTGAAAGACGGCCCTTACATGCATTGATATGTTTCACATTTTATTAGGATAGGTTCGGTTAGGATAGGAAAGGTTAGGATAGCTGAGGTTAGCATAGGGTAAGTAATATTGTCGGAATTTTTTTCATGAGTCCACAGTGCTAAACGATGACATTGGCCGTGGAATTTCCACGGGTATTGCTACTAACAATACCCATGGTTTATTTGCTTTGAGTCCGCTTCTTACACTTCTCTGGCATGCTCATAAAATAGCCATTTAAGGAGACCGTCTGGGTAAAAAAAAAGTCCGTTATTTATGGATGGATTTCTCTGACATTTTCATAGTAGGTGTGAAATGATGCAGAGATCAATTGTTATTTCGACGAAGTTTTTGTATCTGCACTTTGTTTTTAATTTTTTTTCTAAAAATATGAAAAAATAGGTTTTTTTTTTTAAATCTATCTTCTTCTACAATTTTGAAGTTACAGAACCAGTACTTCGTTTTTAGATTGCTTATATGTCTATATAACCATAAGCAATAGGGAATTTTGATAACTCCTTTTTGTGGATTTTGGGAATTAAAAATATAAAAATTGACTTTTTCTTCATTTTTTCTTCTTTATGTAGTGTTATTTTCAAAATAATGAATTTATCCAAAAATGCCATTGCTTAACGATACTCCTTGCTAAGCCCTATCGAATGGTATATAAACCATTCTTGTAGCTCTAAAACTGTGGAAAAAGATACATTTGAGAAACCAATTATCATGTTTCCAGAAAAACGTGTTTTTCACAAAAAAAAATTGTTTTTCTTTTTATCTTTTGAATTACAGGATTTTCTACAATGAACTTTTGAGCGTTTGTAGCTCTTTTTAAGCCCTTTCGATTGCTATAATTTACATTGCTGTAGCTCTTTAACTCTGGGAAAAAATATACAACAAAAGACAATACGTGTAATTCTTCAAAACAACCAATTTTTTCATTTTTTTCCAACCAAATAATGTTTTTTTTTCATGGCAACTCCTCTGTTTTGTAGCTCTTTTAAAGCCCTTTGAATTGGTGTGCTCGCCATAGCCGTAGCTATGATACTGCAGCTATCATTGAGCTATGAATGAAAGCTGCGGTATCATAGATACGGCAGAACAACTAAATTCTGAAATTGTCAAAAATTATAAAAAAATGTTAAAATGTTTCGTTTGTATAATGGAAGCACTTTGAGTAGCCCATGAACGAACTATATTGTCATTCCCGCAGAGAAACACGCTCAATTGACCCCAATAATGAGGGGGGGAGGGTTCAAGGTCAAGCCACCCCCATCGCTTTCCCCCCCTCTGGTGCACGCACTATTCGGAGTAGATGTAAACGGAAAGTACCAATGGAAGCGCAAGAAAATTCTCTATAAGATGCATATTAAAACAGAAAATCAGCACATATCCCGATTTCTATCTAGACGGTGCCCAGACGGTCTCCTTAAGGGAACCATGCTCACCGGTCGGCCAAAACTTGATTTTCCATCCGTAGATTTTTTTCTAACGGACTTATGTCTATGAAAATTTGCAGACTACTAGATCTCTAGATTCCCAACAACTTTTCTTCTGCAAGTTTTTTTGCATTGGGACATAGAAACTGAGTTATTCATGATAAATAAAAAAAAGATATGTATAACATTCATTATAATGGGGCTGAAATTTAGAAAGCTAGAGCAATGCGGTTTGTAGCATGCGAAAGTACAACGTATTCTCCAAAAATGCTGTTTACCGGTTTTTGAATTTGAATTCATTTTGAATTTATAGAATTTTTTTGAAAAAGCTATAATCAGAGTTTAAATTTAGAGTAAAAAGTCTACGGAAAAATTTCACGTAAAAATTTTTGAAAATCAAGTAGACAGCAATTGTAGATTACACATGTGACTTCCATATGCAGCAAACCACATTGCTCTAGCTTTGTAAACTTCGGCCCCATTATAACGAATGTATTGGAAATCGTGATTGTTCAATATAGACGATTTAAGAAAAAATTGCTTCTCCTCCTACAGTTTTTGAGCTTCAGTGATGATTTTGGTATCATTGGATGCAGAAAAACAAGGGCTTCACAATGCACTAAGAAGTTTTTCAAAATTCATTCCTGTTTCAAAGTTATGACGTCATGAATTTGAATTTTCTTGAGAATATTTTGATTTTTTTTTTTAATTTTTATATTGAAAATTTGAGGAAAAGCATTCAAGTTTTTGGAATGTCCACGTTATTCTGCATCCAATGATACCAAAATCATTACTGTAGCTCAAAAACTATCAGAGAAGAAGCATTTAGAACCCCCCCCCAAATGTCGTTTTCCATGATTTCCCATTTTCTTTTCAAGAAAGTCGCATTTTGTCCATAATGATAAATGATTCTAAATTGCATTTCCTATCAGTATACCAAATTTCATTGCTCTAAATTCAAAAATAAAAAAAATATTCGGAAGGGGGATGCTTACCTTGAGGAATATGAATGATGAAATATATAACAAAAATAAAAAAAATTGAAAGTTCCGAGAATTTTTTTTTTTAATGTCCACGTTATTCTGCATCCAATGATACCAAAATCATTACTGTAGCTCAAAAACTGTAGGAGAAGAAGCATTTAGAAAACCCCCAAAAATGTCGTTTTCTATGATTTCCCATTTTCTTTTCAAGAAAATCTCATTTTGTCATGAATGATAAATGATTCTAAATTGCATTTCCTATCAGTATACCAAATTTCATTGCTCTAGGTTCAAAAATGAAAAAAAGGTCCGTAAGGGGATGCTCTCCCCCTCCCGGGGGGGGGACGTTAGCTCTGGGATACGTTCCTGATATTTTTACAGACATTCGGGGACATATCTCAAACTCATTTAAAGCAATAAAAAAAATCGGGAGAATCGACTTTTGGACTGCAGATGCCCTAAGCATGGTCTCCTTAAACAGTATCTGTGCTACAAGTTTCACCAGCACGCAAGTATAATAATATTTTTTATCACGGGTACTGTTGGGATGGATATATTTGTTAGCTATCTACGTCTGCAAGTTTGTTAAAAAGAGGTATTGAATCCCGTCATTTTTGTTGGGCCGTGCACACTACGTAGTATATCTAATAATATAACAATATTGACAAAGTTTTTGATTAGGAATGATGAAACTGCTATAATGTTAACTATGATGTTGAGGAAAAATAACGAAATGAATTCCATTTGACAGATAAGTGTTTCTAATCGCATTTCAACGTCATGTAGACTAGCTATAATAGCAATTTCTCCACAAAATTGTTATCATTTTTGTACTTTTCACGCCAAAATACATACTTCGGCAAAAGGAAAACATTAAATTTTGATTGGCCCAAAAACCGAAAAGATCCGCAAACAAGCAACCAACTATAAGGTTGTTGGTGAATTATTTAAGCATCATAAAATAGACGAGAAATGCAAGATTTGTAATGTATGGTGATTTTCATGCTAAATTAAAATGAAGTTATTAGGCTCGTAATATTTGACGATTTACAAGCTAAATTAAAATCGAATTTTCAGCCACTTCTATATTGAATTTACAAAAACTTTCAAATGCACCTTCAACTTTATTTAATTGGTTTTATTTTTGTTAGCCTGTCATATGTATTAAGAAATGGAAATTGGGTTAAACTATACAGTGGTACTTCGGTACTCGACCATAATCCGTTCTGAGGAGGTGGTCGAGAACCGATTTGTTCGAACACCGAAACCAATTTTCCCATAAGAAATGATGGAAAGTAATTTAATCCATTCTTATCATTAAGAAAAATACCTAAAATATTATAAGAATGTGTATCTAAACAACAATGAAGACGTAAATGTGCACAAGCAGTACATGATAACGATAAATAAAGCATTATCCCCTGCCAACATCTTTTCCTTGATGAAGATAAGAAGCAACTTCTCTATTTCTTCCATTATCTGAGGCCTTTGCTTACTAATTCCTGTCACTCCCATTGCAACATCAGCTTTCTTTAACACTTCCTTACGCTTCAAGATAGTGGAAATGGTTGATTTTGCCATTTCGTACTGCGACGCGAGGTCGGACACTCGTACACCACTTTCATATTTTGCAATAATTTCCTTCTTCAGTTCAATAGTGGTCCTCACTATTTTCCTCTTTGCCTTACCCTTATCACTGACTTTCTTTGGACCCATAATTAAGGGCTAGAGCAACACGAAAAAGTTTAAATCTGGATAGAAATACAGTACTCGAATAAACTGCGTACGTCTTACTCCGCTCACGGTCAGAGTCAAACTGACGCTTACCCGCTGGCCGAGAAGGGCCTAGGAGCTCATTCGGGTCGACTCGGCTAGTCGAGTACCAAAAATCTATTCAAGATCCGAAGCAGTTTTTACTCGAATTTTTTGGTCGAGAACCAATTTGGTCAAGTACCGAGGTACCACTGTATATGTTTTAGTTGTAAAAGTATAATAATTTAATGCTGCTACTGTGTTTAAATATTCATGCTACATAGCTTTCACTTACTGACCATACGTGACTCATCAGGAATTAATTGTAGTGAATTCAGTTAGCGGGCCTGACTTTAAAGGCTGTAATTCAACAGTTAGCTAACTAATTTACTAGGTATGAATAGGCTCTTTATTTGATTATACTCTAATGCTTTATGACCTTCTTTTATGATGAAATACATATTATTGGAAAGTATTGGCCGGATTTTGCCAATACCAATACAAATGACTGATACTGCCGATACTGATGCCAATATATCGGTACATCACTAGAATAAACCATCACTAAATAGCGATTTCAGTGCAACTAAATTATTTGTTACCCTACTTCCTAACATGCGAGTTGTGCTATTAGGTGCCTCGTGTGTGCGCGTTGTACGCATATATAATAAAAATTGTGTATCTGTGCGTGTGTATGTATAGTTGTATACGGCCGTATGCCATGGGTATGTTGTTTATGTACTTGCGACGGAGCGTTAATAGTTAGAAATTATTTTTTCTGTCTTTTTCTGCTTAGTATTTTTGTTCAGACATTAAATTAGATTAAAAGTTAGTTTAAGCCTCCCTAGCCACTACAAAAAGAGCGTATGGAAGAGAGGAAGGAGGAAGGCACCATTTAGTGCAAGGATAAGAGAATGAGGAATCTAGGCAGAAGGCGCTTAGAAACAGTAAGTTGAGAAAGAAGATCACGAAATAAGATAAAAATTGAAGAAGAAAGTCAGAGGTGCTGAAAACAGGACAGCAGTGAACCGAAAAAAGGTGGTCTTGAACATAACAAAAAAAACCTTTTATTTTAACAAAAAGAAGGCCTACCTAATTTTGGTTCTAGCAACCCTTGTCTTGTACAAAAATTATACCTGGAAAATTTACCATAAAGGAAAACATAAAGCATTTGTAAAACACTGCATAAGCAATGACAGTTTAACCTTTGTGTAAAAGCGATACAAAAATTAATTAATTTTCCCAATTTAATTACTTCAGTTATGGAGGAATTGCGACAATATTTTCTGCATTATTTATTCATGTAAACACTATAAAACGAGCTTTATTTTGAATAGATGAATAAAAAGCTACATCTGTTGACAGACATGACTATTCTTCCAGACCTAGAAGAAATACGAATTTGGATAGAAAAATTGCAAAAATATCTGAGAACTATACCAAGCATGTACGTATAGTATATTGAACAATGTAGTCAAGATACAGGTTCACTCTAATAAAGGGGAAAGCTTACAACATCAGGAAAATCTCATGAGACTCTTAATCAATGCCAATAATTCTGAAAACTTACAAAAAAATATATTATGAAAATAATTACGAACTGGTGTAGTGAAAACAGAAAATCCACACTACTTGAAGTAAGAAACAACTGTTTCATAGTATTTAGTTAAAACACTGATGAAGAAATTTTGCGATACTTACGTAGGATTTTCATGACCAAAAGGTACGCTGAAGAGTCCACTGTCTACAACTTTGTCTTTCCAAGCAGTGGAGTAGGAATATGTGGTGTCAGGAGGCGAGGCCTGGATGGAGGGCGATATATCGCTCTCGATTCTGTAGAGGATTAGGATTATAAATTAGTTTAAGCCTCCCTCACCACTGCAAAAAAAGAGCCTATTAAAGAGAGGAAGGAGGAAGGCACCATTTAGTATGGAGATAAGAGAATGAGAAATTTATGCAGAAGGGACATAGAAACAGCAAGTTGAGAAAGAAGTACATGAAAAAATATAAAAATTGAAGAAAGTAGTAGATGCTGAAAAACAGAACAGCAGTGAACCGAAAAAAGGTGGTCCTCAACAAAGCAACAAAAAAATTTATTCCAAGAAAAATAAAGGCTTAATTCTCAGCTTGGGCCCACACACATTTTCCCCCTGGGAGTGCTAATTCCCATTGATACAATAGTTGTATCCCTCTGAGAGGGTTCTGTAGAGTCAAACTTGTATCATCTATATATTAATACTGTTCTAACTATATATCTATGTATGCACCTATGAGTGTCACACCCTTCACCAATAAATAGAAAGATCATTGTAGTACCTATGCAACAGCTTGATCATAAACTTTCACTCTTAAAAATTACACCCCTAATTAACACAGGAAATTTAATTTGCCATTTTACATCCATAAAAAGAAGTTGGACAATTTTTTACAACTAAAACAATGGAGCTGAGAAGAAGAGAGCAACAGAGAAGCATTCGACAGCGCTTGCAAGAAGACGGAAGGCAATCGACCCGTGATAGTAACAGACGACAATTGCAACAGCAATGGATTAATATGAGTCAGGAGGAGCAAGAATTGAATCTCCACATCTTGAAAAATCTTCAAATCTTTGTTAGGGTTAGTTATATTAGGTTAGAATTAGAGTTTAGTTTATTAGTTAGTTTAAGCTTCCCAATCCGCCACAAAGGCAATCCAAAAGCAAGAAGGAAGCAAGAAAGGAAGCAAGAAAGGAAGCAAGAAAGGAAGCAAGAAGGCACCATTAGTATAGGGTTAAGTGAACGCAGAATCTATACAGAAAGGGAAGAGAAACAGAAAATTTAGAAAGAAGATATTAAGAAACAAGATCAGAGTTGGAGAAGAAAGTAGTAGGTGCTGAAGAACCGGACAGCAGAGAACCAAAAAAAGGCCCTTAACAAAACAAAAACATTTTATTTCAACAAAAATAAAGCCTACCTAACCTACCTAAGCTTGGGCCCTCACATTTTCCCCTGGGTGTGTTAATTCCCATAGATGTACTAGTTGTATCCCCCAGAGGGAGGTTAGGATTAGAAAGGTTGCGTTGAGTTAAATGGGTCTTTAATTATAAATAGATATACATGCATACAAGTGTTGTGTTACATTATAGTGGTTTCATATAATTTTCTTGGGTGGCATCATAGTTGTTGAATGATAATCAATGACTGTTAATTTATACACTATATAAACCACAAAAGTTAATAACCCATGAATGTCATTAAAATGTAGTTAGAAATGAGCACAAACCAACCGCGAATTATTTGCGGGTCCTGGCTAGATACGGTTAGGCTAGAATACGTGAGGCTATGATATTATAACATTAGATTCAAGAGATTAGGTTCAGATTGGTTAGGATAGACTAGGTTAGGATAGATTAGGTTAGAACAGGTAAGTCAAGGATACATTATGGCAGGTTAGCACAGGTTAAATTAAAATAGGTCAGGTGAGAATAGGCTGTTGGAATTTATTCACGGATCCACCTAGCTTCACGACGACCACGACCATGGAATTTTCACGGGTCCTGTTTGGATATGTTAGACTAGGTAATGAAGTCATATTAAGGTAGGATAAGTATCAATAGTCTAGGAGAGGTTAAGCTAAAATATTAGAACATTAGGCTCAAATAGGCTAGGTTAAGTTAAGATAGGTAAGATAAGGACAGGTTATATTAGGTTAGGACAGGTTGTGTTAGGCTAGGGCAGGTTATGTTAGGCTAGAACAGATTAGGTCAGCTTAGGACAGGTTATGTTAGGTTAGGACAGGTTATGTTAGGTTAGGACAGGTTATGTTAGGTTAGGTCAGGTTAGGTTAGGCTAGGCTAGAATAGGATATTTATGCTTTAATTATTTCACAGGTTCCCTTAGCTTTACAATATATACAGCGGAATTCCCACGATTCCTGTTAGAGTAGGTGAAAAAGGCAAATTCTTCCATGAAGGAAACAAGTCAGCCTGGGCAAAGTCAGAACTGTGATGTAGTCAAGCCAGGATTGCCAAGTTGCTATAAACACCCAGACATTTAGTGAGGCTAAGAGAGGTGAGGGCAAAGCAGAAATTGTTGTTCACCATTTGCTGCTTCTTTATAAAAGACTTCAAAACTCAAAAAATTTTAGCTGCAAGCTCAGTCTGTTTAGGTTTTCTGAATTACTTGGGAATGACTGACAAGATTTAAGTTGAGTTCAATACAGACCTCTATAGCGTACCGTAGTGTGAATGTTGACTAGCGAGCTTCGTCACACATTCACCGCAAAGAGTATAAGGATTTTCATGGAATGAGCGATTTTGTTGCTTCCTGAGCTAGGACCAAAAAACAGTAATTGACAGTAATTTTGAATTAACAAATTGATCTAAATGTGCTGTAATCAATAAAAATACCTGTTATCAGACCAAAAATATGACATGTTTTTTCATAACTGACAGAACACACCTCGTATTTGCCACACATCCTTAGTCTCAAAAGCACATATCTTGTCTGATTCCTGATTAGCACGCCTCTTCCTCAGCTCAAAATTTGAAACAATCTTGTAACCTCATGTCCTTAAGTAATGAAAAATTGCTTGACACTCATCATTTGGGTTGAATAACTGATAGGTTATTAGGACTGCGAGATTATTGTTAAAAAAACAAGAAATTTCTTACACCAGCACGCAAAGAAAATGCCAGTGTAATTGCATCAAATTTTCCATACTGACTGGGGATTTTAGTCCATAGTTCTATAACATACAGATAATCTGTATGTTATCTGTATGTTATAGAACTATGGACTAAAATCCCCAGTCAGTATGGAAAATTTGATGCAATTACACTGGCATTTTCTTTGCGTGCTGGTGTAAGAAATTTCTTGTTTTTTTAACAATAATTATATTGTTTTTTGTAGCAATTATAATTGCTGATGACAAGGAAATACATGAGCAGGAGCAACTTAATAAATGAGTACACAATTTGGACACTTTTAAGGAGAGTATTTACATATACACTTTCTTTTACACATTAATTGATATGAAGACAAACCAGAACAGCAACATGAATAGAAATTTTTTGAAAAGTTATGTTAAAAGGAACTGAAAATTCTCCACCTTCCCCTTAGCGTTTCTTTAGCATCTCAGAAATATTGCCTGCGCTACTACTTGCATTCAGGCGCAGATTGACGTTCCATGTCTTTCAGATTGAATTGTGTGTTCATTGCACATGGTTGCATGCATTAGATTAAAACTCACTACTAATTTCAGGCTAATGTTAGCATTGATTTGCACCATGTTAAACATGACCAATTATAATAACTAGACAAGATACGTTAGTTTAAACCTCTCACACCACAATAATGGTGTTCCCACAAGAAAGAGAACAGAGGCACTCTAAAGTATGGCATTAAGGAAACGAGGAATCTATGCACAAGGTTACTCCATAATCTGAGTATTAAAACAGCAAGTCAGAAAAAAGTTTACAAAACCAGACAAAATGTTGAATAATAAAGCAATAGGTACTGAAAAATTATTATGAACTGAAAAAAGGGTTCATTGAAAAACAAAAGTAAAACCTATTCTTTCAGATTTCAACCACAGGAATGTTTGCCTTATGTTGCACAGAATCTTACACTTCTCCCAAGGAAAGCGCTAATTCCCATTAATGCAATAGCTGTATCCCACTGAGGGAAATAATGTGGCAAGCACTTAACACCACATTTTACAACGCAAATAACTTCCAATAAAAAGAACATGGTTGCAACACGCACAGCCGCAAAGCATGTTTACAACACAAAAGCCCAGTAATAGTCCATTTGTGCAAACACTTGCGATTCCCTTTTCATATTCTATACGATCAGTGCCTGATCCGCCATTGCCAATATGAGGAAAAGATAGTCTGGCAAGTTTGAATTATTTATGTACAGTAAATATTCACAAGGCAATAGGATGTTTTCTGGTCTTTGTTTGGAATTCTCATCTGGTGAAATATATTGTCATTAATAAGAATGAAAGCTGGGCACAGCTGTTTTGAGAATCAATATATATCATTTACAATCTTTAATTTCTTATATGAACTGAAAGCTCCACAACAAGTGATATGGTTAGGGCAAAATGTTTGACCTGACACAATTAAACTAAGCCATCAAAACATGCAATGCTCATGAATTAGACCAATAAAGAGAAAAACTTACATTTCCTCTTCTTCGGTCCACTGAAACATCTGCACCCTGCGCTTGAGGCGCACAGCTTCAATTTCTACATTGTAGAGAAAGTCTGTTAGAGGGGGAGAAGTGAAGAGCTTGCCAGAAATGTGTACTACCTGTAAGTAAAAACAATACAGAATTATCACAAAACCCAGGTTTTATAAATGGAAGGAAAATTTATTACTGCAATTTGAACTTGCAAGCCAATTGTTGAAAAATATAATTCAAATATTTCGTTCAAATTACTTTCCAGGACTACACCCAAAAACTATTCTACTTACAATGGCCTGACATGTATACATGTATAGTTTGAAAAGAGTTATTGAACCAACACATAAGTCCGAGAAGAAAGTAGTAGATGCTGAAAAACAGGACAGCATTGAACCAAAAAATTGGTCCAAAGAAGCTGTTCTATTTCAACGAAGAGAAAACTTGCCCATGTTTCAGCTCTGGATTCATACCAAAACTGACAATGAACATATAAAAACGGCAATATTGAAGTATGCGCACCCTGGATGAATATATTTTATTCCATTGGTCTGTAACGACCACGAGCCTGATAACGTTTAGTTACTGGAAACCGACCTGTCAGGATGCCGGCCAGACGGGGAATAGCTACTCAGGCTTAAATAGCTAAGGCCAGATACGAGGTCAAAGTACGGCACGGACAAATACTAAGAGCGTTTATTTACAAGGGAACTAGGATAGTTTAACAGAACGGAATCGGGGCGTGTCTTGCGGTAGCCGCCTCTCTCACACGAGATCGTAATTCTACCGCTGACTTAACACCCCGGCAGAACACCCTAAGTTCCAACAGATAAAAGAGGCATAGGATTCGGGCAAGCACGACCAAGGTCACTTACGAACATCAGGCAACCAGCTTTATTGGCCTGCTCGTAGACAAGTGCACCCTATGACGGTCCTGACGCAACTGACTAGCTACGATCGAGCAACCGCCCATTTTAACTGCCGCCAGGCAGCCGCGGGACGGACCTCTATGTGACTCATAGCTCTACGGTCGAGGTACAAAACCAGTAGAGAACCATGTTCGCTACACTACTTTCCTCCTCAATTTAGCAAGGAAGTCACCGCTCGTACTGAAGCCTATACTACTCTAAAACAAGATGATAAGTGTCTCCGCATTCAAGTTCATACAAACACAGTACATTCGTACGCACTGAGCAATTGGACAACTACTTATAAGGTCTACTATGTACATCATCGTTCTACAATTTATAATATTATGCGACATCACGGTTCTTCCGTCTTCCAAGTTCCCGCCAGTCTCGCAGGTGACGACGAAACGCCCGGCTGCAGATTTGCCGAGTGCATGCTGACACGACCGCAGATTGCACACGGGCGACTGCTCCTCCATACTGCAAACCGGCGCTGAGCAGGCTTCACTTTGGTAGCCAAACAGGCGGCAGAAGTCCACCTCCCATGGCGTGCCCAGCTCGCAACAGAGGCCACGATCTCTGAAGAGTATGCGCCTCCGCCCGTCACATCCGACCCGGACATCCAAAGGGCTTCACACCAGTCGGGTTGCGATGGAAGGCAACCATCCGCACCGGCCGCGCCTCAGAAGACATCTGCAGGGTCGGGACGCGAACAGGCAGCCCAGGTCGGACCATCGCACCCCATGCTACGTTGGCCCATCGCCTGCAGCAACAGATCCCCGGGCCTGAAACAAAAACAATCCGAGCAGTATCGAAGTATACACTCAGCATCTATAATCTAACCTCTTTTTTGGTCTTAATCGAGGCAATATTTCATCTTCTGGCTCCGAAGGTTCCGTTCTCCGCCAAGTATTATCACCGGCACTCACCTCTGTTACCTCCAAACACCCTGCGTCGCTACCCCTTTCGTCACCTTCCTCCGCCGGGGTAGAAGTTCGTACATCTGGGCGCGCTCTCTCCAATGGCGACAACCCCCCGAAACCTGAAAAATCGGAGGTGTCTTCTGCTGCAGCTCCGCTTTCACTCGCCTCTCCCCCACTCAAGACGGGAGGTCCGCGTTCTGCTTCCGGCACCTCCGTTCTCCCCATTCGCAACAGAGGGGGATCCGGGTACTGGCCAATGAACCCCGAAAAATCGAGGCTCTCCTCACACGGCGGAAGATCTGGGTACTGCCCGATAAATTTCGAGAAGTCCCCGCTCGTGTCGTTGCCCGTCACCTCCTCCTGCTGCATCGCCGGAAATGGTGGCAGCGGATGAATTGGGCGACCCAACAACTCATCCTCTACGGGAGCCACTCGGTCCTCTTCCAATCCGCCCGCTGCGCCAGCCCCGTCTTCCTTCGGCCCCACTTCTCGACGGGTCCTCTTGCGTGGCTGCCTCTGTGGCAGACCTTCTGCCTCGTTCTTCCTTTCGGGTTGCACTGGCTGGGCCTGACCCATGTCGTTTCCATGATATTTCTTCAATTGCCTCGCGTGCACCTTGAAGGGAGCTCTTCGCCGCTGCAGATCCCGTATCTTATAGGTGACCTGGTTCCTGTCAACCTCCAGCACCTCGTAGGGACCCTGGAACTGCGGGGCGAGTTTATGCCTCTCGTCCTCTCGTGCGTAAGGTACCCGCCGCAGGACCAGCTCTCCCACTGCGAACGGTCGGAACTTCGGTCCAGCGGGTCGCCACATCCGGGGTGGCCTTGGCAGATCTGGCACTGCAGCCTCCTTCACGAAGAATTCACTCGGGGCTCGACCGGTCTCACTGTGGGTAAGTCTATTGTACTGGGACATCACTCTTGCTATTTCCAGATCCCAGCTCCCAGGGTTACCAGCGCAGGCCGTGGCGAGTCTCTCCTTGATTGTCCGGTTGAGTCTCTCCACAGCTCCATTGGTATGCGGAGCATAGGCGATCGAGCGCTCATGCCGCACCCCGTACCTGTCCAACAATTGTCCGAACAACCTAGCTCGAAACTCGGGACCATTGTCGGACCGCAAAATTTTAGGGGTTCTAGGGCAACTAGCCAATATACCATACTCCAATGCACGCGCAACTCCCGGCGCAGCTTTTGAACGTATAGGTATTGCGTGTCCAAATTTGGACCATAAATCAATACCCACCAATAATCCTATATGTCCTCTGGGAGTACGCGACAATTGCATCAAATCAACCGCATAAATATCATACGGCGCCGTGCACTTAGCACTCAACCCATACAGCGGGTAATCTTTTGCACTAACTCCTTTATGCAACTGGCACGTCCGACATTCTCTTATCACTTCCTTGATAGTCTTGTATGGGCTGGGATGAAAGTAACACCGCCGGAATGCCTTGCTAACCTTAGTCTGTCCCGCATGTGCTACATGTTCATGAAACTGTCTAACTAAGCCCTTCAATTGACTGTCTGGAATGACTGGTAGGAACTTTTCCTCGCCCCCTAGCTTGTATTTGTAACATATGGCACCGCTATGTATCACTAAGCTATTAAAATGTCGTCGCAAATATCCTAATGCTGGGTCTTTTTCCTTCCTTTCCAGAGCCTCGCGCACCCTCACCAACCTCTGGTCCTGCAGTTGATGCGGCGCGAACATCTGTATTTCCTCTCCTAACCGAAGGTCAGCCAACTGGCAAGCACCCTCCTGGCTACCTTGCCCGTGAGGCGCTGCTACATTGACCCTTTCTGCTGGTATACCTGCTATGATAACATTAAAATGCACGCCTCCTTTGCATTCCAGTTTAACAGTTCCCTTCTCCCCCACAGGATTTGCAACAACCAACCCTCCTGGCCTGCAAACTACCTCCACTCTTAAGTCAAATAACTGCGCAAACGCAACGAGAGCCTCCCATGGAGGGAAAACATCAGGATTTTTCCAACTTGAAATCATCCTACAATCTGCGGCCTTACCAGTCATACCGAATGCTTTGGGTTCCCGCAATAATTTGTCTATCGCCTGTTCTCGGAGCGTCAACGCGTCTCCCAAACCCGAGGCTCGGCTCAACGCCACAAACAAAGAATCTGGGCCCCCCTCGACTTCGGCTACCTGGTATTCCCCAAATTCTGGCTCGGGAGCATTTTCATCTCCCCCTGAAACTGACCAAGGAAAATTCACACGGGACGGACAATCAGAGACTACATTAGTTTTCCCGGGCACATACTCAATATTTTGGGGACTATCGTGACACTGCTCCGGCTGTGCCCCTTCCACACCGGAGTCACCTAGTTTCCCGACTGTTCTAACTGGTTTGTGTGCACACTGGAAACTACGATGTGTGATTTCCCCACACCATACGCAAGCTGTGCATCTCTCCAAAAATCCCTGACAGTCCTTCATCAAGTGCCCCTTTGTGCCACAATACGCACAATTCAAACCGCGTTCCGAACCGACAACTTCCCCGAATCTGTCTCTATGTGCTACCTGCTGTGTACAGTCCCGCACAAAATGTCCCTCCTGTCCACAACGAAAACAACGCATTGATCTGGCCGGCCCGCGTTCCTGGTGTTCAATGTTATCATTATTTGTTTCTGGCGCGTATGGCGTCGCTAAGTAAATTTGTTCCGCTCGAGTATTATTCCCCATTCTTTCCTTGGTAGCTGTCATATCGGCCTCCAAACTGGCTGCTAGTCGGGCCACTGCACTGAGTGCAATGGACTCTTGCTGGCCAACGAATAACTTAAGCCGACGTACCAGCTCCGGTGCTAGGGAACTAATAAATTTATTTCGAGTCAAGAGTTCTTTGCCCTCTTTTCCTACACTATCCACTTTTGCTACCAGCCTTTCAAGCCTAATACTATAGCAAGTCAGTGATTCACCCCTATTTCTTTCTGCCCGCAAGAATTCTGTGTACCCATCATCACTTAATTTTTCGTGAAGCTCTAGTTCCTGAATCAACCTATTTTTTACTTCCCCATAGTCAGCTCCCGTTCCGTATGCTTGAACTATATTCTTGGCTTCCCCCTCAAGAAATTCTGGCAATTCCTGAACCCAAGCCGACTTGTTTTCCTGGTACTTAGAACTTGCATAATTCTCAAATTTAGTCAAGAAAACCGAGACCTGACCGTCGCTAGACTTGCCCAAAAACTTCCCTGGTGGAGGAAACTTGTCTGAGCGTAAGCCCTTGATTGCCTCTGTGAGACTAAGCATTACGTCAGCTAACTCAAATTTCGTTTCCATCTTTACTCTTAGCCCAAATTAAGCCACGAAAAAAAATGTCTACTGACAGCAAACAATAATAAGTTTTATTAAAAATCCCAATTTATTGCACTACTCCTTATCCTACCGACTGTCCCCGTATCTGAAGCCAAATCCCACTCCTGACACCAAATGTAACGACCACGAGCCTGATAACGTTTAGTTACTGGAAATCGACCTGTCAGGATGCCGGCCAGACGGGGAATAGCTACTCAGGCTTAAATAGCTAAGGCCAGATACGAGGTCAAAGTACGGCACGGACAAATACTAAGAGCGTTTATTTACAAGGGAACTAGGATAGTTTAACAGAACGGAATCGGGGCGTGTCTTGCGGTAGCCGCCTCTCTCACACGAGATCGTAATTCTACCGCTGACTTAACACCCCGGCAGAACACCCTAAGTTCCAACAGATAAAAGAGGCATAGGATTCGGGCAAGCACGACCAAGGTCACTTACGAACATCAGGCAACCAGCTTTATTGGCCTGCTCGTAGACAAGTGCACCCTATGACGGTCCTGACGCAACTGACTAGCTACGATCGAGCAACCGCCCATTTTAACTGCCGCCAGGCAGCCGCGGGACGGACCTCTATGTGACTCATAGCTCTACGGTCGAGGTACAAAACCAGTAGCGAACCATGTTCGCTACAGGTCCAATTAGCATAATTTCATTCAAACCACAACTTCATATGAATTTTTACAATTCTTCTATTGGTATTGTAATTTTTCAAGGTTCCCTAGCCCCAACAAAAGTGATCTCAAGGAAATGAAGAGAAAAGACTTTTCAGTAAATCTACGCCCAAGATGTGTTCCCACACAAGATACTCTGCACATAGAAACAGCAAGTTGAAAAGGAAGAAAAAGAAACGACAAAGAGATGGCAAAAAAGGCATGAAAACTGAAGTACAGTGGGGATGAAAGACAAGTCTAAAAGGCCTATCTACATCCGAGGTACCTAATACTAGATCTTTCAGGGTGCTCATCACCTAAGTATCAGATAGAGGTCTTGGTATATAAATATTACAGTCTATTCAAAGGTAGTGAATTAGGGAGAATATAAATAAGCTGTTCATAGCCATGGAGCTATGCAAACTTTTAACTTGAGAACAAAAATCCGTATTTGCCTGCTAATTATTGAATTTATTCATGACCTCCTACATTTGACAAGCCTAAGACAGTATCTAGATAGAGCATAAATTATGAAGTTGGCCACATCTCTAGATTTGGCAACAAATTCTGACATATAATTATAATGGCCAGCAAAAACGTGGTTCTGCGGTCTGATAAGGGCATCCGTAGTCAGGGTTGGCACACAAAAAACCCAGCCAAAAAAGCCCACACTAAAAAACCCACTAAATAGTGGATTTTTGTGTTTTTTTGGGAGTTTATTATCATTATTTAAATTTTACTTGTTTTTAAGCTTATTGGTAATTGGTAAATTTCAAGTGATGGACAAACTTAATTCAGATAATGTTCACATAATGTAATTATTCATATAATAATGTAATATAATCTTGGAAATAAAGTATATAATCAAATAACAATATTTACTCAATTAGTGTATTTTTAAAAATTTGAAATAAAGGTAACTGGAGCTGTGTGAATAACTTTATTAAACAAAAACAGGTATAACGAAAAACCCAAGAAAGCCCCAAAAAAAACAATAAAACCCCCAAAAAAACAATAAAACCCTGGTGGGTTGGGTTTTTTAAAAACCCCACGGTTTTTTCCATCCCTGTCCGTAGTTGCGTAAAACCAGGGTTCAAACTGTATTGGCAAGAGCAAACTTGTTTTCATAGAATGCAAGAGCCTTACACTGATTATATTTCTAGCCACTATTTTAAGCAGCTTGATAGAACTATGCGGCGGTACCAGATGCTCAAACTGAAGGTTTTTATAAGGTTCACTTTTTAGTATCATTCTTTTGAACCCATGGTGCAATTATTTACTTGGTCTAGTTTTTAATGGATGTTCTTTGAATAACGTAACAGGCTAAAGAATTTCATTACTGCACAAAACAGGTATTATTATTATATAAGAAAGTTTACGCCTCCCTTCACCACGACAAAGATGTTCCAAAGAGGAAGGATGGAGAGACCATTTAGTATGGAGTTAGGGGAACGCAGAATCTATGCACAAGGTGCATAGAAACAGTAAGCTAAGAAAGAAGTTCATGAAGGAAGAAGACAGTAGTCTGTGCTGAAAAACAGGACAGCAATGAACCAAAAAAAGATGGTCCGTAACAAAACAAAAACTTATTCAATTTGAACAAACAGAATGCCTACCTAACCCTTAGCTTGGACCTTAATATAATTTCCCTATGAGCACCAATTCCCAAAGATACAATAGTTGTATCGCCCTGAGGGGGCACAAAACTGGTAAGGAGATTTGAAGAGCTAATAACTCATTCCTTGGTCTTTTAGAATAGTAGCAGCTAGTGAAGTTTTAATTTTCTTTTTTTCTTGTTATTCAATTGAGACTTATTCAAGCCATCAATAACAGAATAAGGTGATATAACTTGCGCTTAAGTCCAACAAAATCATTTAGCAATGATGTGTGAATAAATTGCACCATGTGAAAAGTACATGAGCAAAAATATACACTGATAACACTAGCATCCATAGCATCATCTACTATTTGTGTGGAAAGTGGTTCTGCGGGTAGGGCTGAGGCCATGTAGCGGTGGTTGTGAAGGGACGGAGGAGACCACGAGCGACTGGGCCCCAAAGGTGCTTGCCAGCACAGTACAGCTGGGCTGTACACGGCCTCCTTTGACAGTAAGTGCGTGGGCAAGGTAGCTGGGCTACATTCGTGCACTAGAAATTATTTTTTTAGACCACAAGCTATCTAGGCAGTTTTGCTTTGGCATGTGGTAGTCATCTTTGTTGCCGGCTGGGCTGGAAAGATGGCGGCGGATGGGAAGGCTGCGCCGGTCAGGGCTGCCGCTCCGGGATCATCAGTGCCACCAGTTGAGTAAGCAGGGCTTGCTCATGGATGTTAGCACGTTGGCCAACATATTGACTCAGGCGTGTGGCCCGATTCTGGATTGGTTGGCTGGGAAGCTACCTAAATTGATCGGCGATGGGTCGTTTGATGTGCTTGAGTGGCTGAGAAACCAGGAGAGGTTCTGCCAGCTGGAGCGCGTGGCACCGGCCGACGTCATCAACTTTATGCATGACGGCAATGCCGCTCGGGTGCATTGCCGTCTGGCTGTCGGTGATGCTGCCCAGTGGGAGGTAGTGAAGGTTATTCTGATTGTTGAGTACATGTTGCCTAGGCAGGAGGCCTAGAGGCGGTTCACCAGGCGTCAGCTTGGAGCTGGCGAGTCGGTGGACGTTAACCTGGACTGCTTGAAGCGTCTGGGTAGAGGGTAGGGCTGTCCTTGGGGATTTGACTTTTAGGGTCATTTTACGAGGGTTTCTCTACCTTTTTTTTCAATTGGGCAGTTGCGCATTAGGACGCATATACTGGTGCATGACAGCACAGAGGGCTGTCGACGGGCAAAGCTGGAGGGCCAAACCTATGCATGGCAGACTTTGCTGCTTACGAGAAGCAGGGCAGTGATAGCAGGGGTGCCTGCTACTGCTGTGACAGAAGCAGGGCACTGCAGCAGCGCCTGCTGATGAGGTGTCTGCAACGGATCTTGCTAGTGGGAAGCCCGCATGCTTTCCGTGCGGGAAGTTTGGGCATTTTGCCCAAGACTTTCCCGAGGCAGCTCCGTCTGGGACGGCAGCTGGGCCAACGGTTGGTGGTTTGGGAGTAAACTGGGTTTACTGGGGTTGTAGGCATGGCCCCAAATGTGGTTCTTGTTTATTTGTAATGTCCAGCATGCATTAGCCTGAACGCATTTAGTTCTCTTCCATCTTTTCCAATGATTTTTAATGTTAAGTATAGAGATAAGAGTTAAATGTGTGTTTTTAAGTGTTCATTGGTTGTTCTGTGTTCTTGATTTTGCTGTGTTTTTGTGTCTGATTTGTCTCTTAATGCACTGTCTTTCCTTTACTTTTAGTCACTCAGATTTACATTAGAACTAGTGTAATTATTTCTTGGCAGAGCTATTCTTTCACCTCATAAAACTAAGTGTTGATCTGGTGAGTGTTACTTCATTGTACAGTTTGCTTTGCTTGTATATATTTTTTGTTGCTTTAGGCTAAGATTTACTTTATGTTGAGCATGATGTTTTCTTTTGGCATATTGGTTCTTTCATTTCTTTTTTGTTGAAAGATTAAGTTTTTCAGTTTTGCTAGATTTCAAGACCATTTTTTGTAATATTTTTTTCCTGAGTTACTCCTTTGAGTTTGTTGTTGAATGATTTGATTTGAGTTTAATTTCATTCATATTTATTTCATAGCCCATTTTTGGTTGTTTGTTTCATTTTTAGTTAGTGCATTTACTTTATTTAGCATGAATTTATTTTCAGCATGGTTTATTTTGTTCTGCTTCTTACTTTGTTTTGAAGTTCAATTTTGAGGAATCCAAAAGGAATGGTATTGTTTATTTACTTTTTCCTGCATTTTTATTTTTGTTTTGTTTCTGTTTTTAGGGTTTTTTTTTTATACTGGCTTCTGATTTATCTTCACTATTTCTGAGCCCTGTCACTTGTTGTTGCATGTACAATCATTTGTTCCACAATAAACTATCATTTGTCTAAACCAGTTTCATTACTCCCTCACTATGTGGTTCACAAACAGCTACGTGTAACGATGGGTAAACGTTAGTACCCCTAGTACCCCATCCTCTTACAGGGTCTTCTTTCTTTGAGGAAGGTGACGGTGCTCCTTCGGAAAGAACCTTGAGCAACACAAGTGTGTCACGGAAACTGAGTTATTTGGAATCACTCAGAGCGACTGGCATTGCCACTTGGAGTCGTTTGCTAAATGCTTGTGCCCTGTTGAATGGGCATAGTTCTTGGTGTCTTGTAACTCTGGGAGCAAGCAGACAGTGGTCTGTCCAGGGATGGTGGTTGCCACCGCCTCCGACTGGGGCGGCTGCCCGGGGCGTTGCAGACTCGTATCAGAGTATGGGTTTTCTCGGGCGCCTCATGTGCGCGAGCGTTATGACGCGGAGATTCAAGGTTGGATCTCGAAGGGTTGGTTGAGGCGGTTAGATTTCCCTATCCGGGGTATCAATCCGTTATTGGTCACCGTGCATCCAACGAAGGACAAAGTTCATCTGGTCATGGATTACTGTGAGTTGGATGGATTTGTCGAGTGTCATACTGGTGATGACATGGTTGCTGTGTGTGGCGACAAAATTCGAAAATGGCAGCAGCTGGGGGGGGGGGCGAACTTAAGGTTGTTGACCTTAACCCTTGAGTACAACAATTCGAATGGCTTAGGGAAAATTCAGGGGAAAATGGTGAATTGTTAGTGAAATTGTCCTAGTGTGGGTGCTTCTTGCTCAAGTAAGTGCCTACTACTTGATTTATTTCAATTTAAAAAATTTTCAATCTTCATAGCTCTATGATTGGCAACAGAAATTTTTGACTTTGATAAGAAAGTTTTGAATTTAAGGAAATATTATTCGCAAGTTTTTTCCAAATTTAGCAAAAATGAATAAAGGTCAGAAAAAACTTGCATAAGTTAAATAGAAAATTTATTGAATGTGTTGCACGGACCCTGTAGCATGAACTTAGAGGTAACCAATGGTAATTCACGCATACAGACTTCATGAATGTCTAAAAACTAGTTTCAATGATGCTTGTAATTTCTCTAATTGTATTATTTATTCCAAAATATTCCCTCACTAGTTAAGTTGCTTTAAAATTAGGTTAGATTCCCTAAACTGGAAGCGCTAGCTATTTTGGCACTGGAGTAGCAGTCAGTACCCAAAGGGTTAAGTCTGCATGCTTGCAGATCCACGTCCCTGAGGATTTGTGGAGGGACCAGATCGTGAAGCTTAAAGGTGTGCCTCATGCTTTGACGCGATTGGGCTTTGGCTCGTCGTGTGCGCCTCAAATCATGACCGTGATTCTTGGCAAGCTTCTGTCGTTGGACGATTGGGTTCGTCAAGGGATGGACCATTACACTGACGATGCAGTGGTTCGGCAGTCCGTTCTTCCAGCGCTGGAGCTCCGGGAGCATTTGGCTAAGTGTCGACTTGTAACGAAAGAAACTGAAAGCTTGGATGGAGGCCGGTTCTTGAGAATTTCTTGACAGAAAGATTCCAATGAATATCTTAAGATGTCGGAAAGGACTGCTCTCTGAGCTCGGGTTGGTGGAAGGCGGATTGACGAAGATAGGGCTGTTTTCCTTGTGTGGTCGGCTAATCGGCTACTACCTTGTGTAGGGTGGTAGCATTACTGTTGCAATTTTTTGAAACAGCTAGGGTGCAGCGGCTTTTGGGATGATTTGATCGACAGTTCTGTTGGAGTTTTAGCTGGGAAGTTGTTGGCGCGAGCTCATCGGGAGGACCTTGCTGAGGGCATGTGGGTGTCAATCTGCAGGGTGTGGTTACTGTGTGGACTGATCTCTCTCCTGGTCGGTATGGCCTTGGAGGTCGATGGCCGCATTGTTGAGATTGCGTTTTTACTCCGCAGTCAGACAATCTTCATATTAATGTAGATGAGTTGGAGGCTGATGCGCGGGGAATAAATATGGCGATTGCGTGGGGGTTTTAAGACCTTCACTGTCGCCTGTGATTCCCGGGCAGTCGTCAACTGGATGGTCAGTACTGTCGATAGCCGCAATCGTGTTCGCATGAAGGGCGCGGCGGAGGTGCTCGTGAAGCGACGTCTTGCGGTGATCCGTGAGATGACTGCTGAGCAAGGTCTGGTTGTGTCTATTTGCTTCATTTTGACGATCGAGAACAAGGCCGATCAGATGACCAGAGTACCTATGAAGTGCTCTCTGAAAACAGTGGTTTAGTTACCGCAATGCTGGTGAAGCTGTGGCAGAGATAACTGCTGTTATTGCCACAGGAGAGAGTATCTAGGATGCCATTTGGACGGCTCATTTACCGCATCATTTTGCAATCGATCCGACGTTTTACCTGGCTCAGCTAATTTGCAGTGATCCGGCATGAGCGCAGGTGAAACGGGAGCTGGCAGGATACAAGGCCTGTCGGCGGATTGATCCTACTTTGTGGAAGGAGAACCTCTTGGTGTGAGGGGGTCTTTCTGTGGAGAAGAGCTGACGCCAGGTTGCGGTTGACGTGACCCATTACGGTGCGAAACTTAACCTGTCCATGCTTGACTGAGGACTCTCGCGGTTTGCTATCTGGCAGAGAATGTTGATTAAGTCAGCAGCGAGTATCTTCACTCATTTACATGAGGTAGTAATTGAGCGAGGGCCGTGTGATAAATTGTTGTTGACAATTCAACGGCGTTTCGGTCAATAACTATTGAGAAGTTCGCTGATGAGTAGTGGGTTTCTCCGCGATTCCGCGCCGCTTACGCCTCGATTGGCAACGGAATCGTCGAGAGGAATCACTGGACGGTAGTGAAGTTCAAGTTGACGAATTAGTACTCAATGGTTGCTATGTGCTTGAAAGGGTGCAAATGGTGAAAGCAGTTGAAGACTACTGGGAGGAAAGAGCAGGTAACAGATGATGAACCCATAAATTTTTTGATTGATGAACATGAGCTGCAAATGGAAGACGAAATTACTTGTGAAGAGATTGCAAGTTTTCTGAAGAAAGTGAAAAATGGAAAGGCATGTGGCCCTGATAGGACCCCATACGAGTTCTATAAATGTGGAGGAGAGAGTGTAGTTAATATCTTGAAGTGTTCATTTGACGAGATATAGAAGAGAGAAAGAGTACCGGATGACTGGAACGAGTGTAATGTAGTTCTGGTACATAAGGGTGGGCATAAGAGTATGAAAGAACTTAAAAATTACAGACCAATTGCCCTGGCTGAAACTGTGTGTAAGATTTTTTGTGGTATTTTGAATGATAGAATGAAACATTTAGTTGAAGAACTAGGAGTCCTGGGTGAAGAACAGAATGGTTTTAGGCAAAATAGACATGGCAAGGATAATCTGTTTGTATTGAGTGAAATAACTGAGCAAATGAGGAAGAATGATAAAAAGGTATACTAAGCATTCCTGGATATTGAAAAGGCGTATGACAGAGTGGATCGGTTTAGGCTGTTTGAAATGTTAAGAACAGTTGGATTTAGTAGAAAAATAGTAAACATTGTTCAAAGTCTGTATGAAAACACATGCGCTGTCTACAGGTTAGGAAATTTGAAAACTGGGCAAGTGAGGAGTGAGACAGGGATGTACTCCGTCTCCGCTGTTGTTTGGATTGTACACATTAGAACTAGCAGTTCGACTGAGAATGAGTGGCTTAGGACTGAAAGTTGGTAAGGAGACACTGAGTTGTCTGTTGTATGCTGATGATGTGGTTGTGGTCAGTGAATCTGGACATGAACTACAAAGGATGCTTGACATTGCGAATGGAAATAGTACAGATTTCAAGATGAACTTCGGTGCCAACAAAAGCAAGGTTATGGTTATAAATAATGATGAGACTAATAGAGACAGACAGTGGAAGATTGGAGAAATTAGAATAGGCAGAACTTAAGAATACAAATATCTAGGTTGTATGATAAGTGAAGATGGATGCACTAGAACTAAGGGTGAGAAAGTGGCAATAGCTATGCAGTGGAGTGGACGGTTAAGTAGCGTGGCACGATACAGAGCAAACAAGTATGAATGTGTGAGAGGAATGTGGAAATATATGGCTGTACCTAGCGTCATGTTTGGTATGAGTGCTCTAGCCTGGAATGGAAGTGATCTTGAGAGGCTGGATGTGATACAACATGAGGTAGGATGTCTAGCTTTAGGTGCTCAAAAATGGACAGCTATGAAAACTATTAGAGGTGATCTCGGGTGGAGCCTATTTTTAGAAAGGATGATGAAAGCTGTGTTGAATTATAAGGTAAGAATTGAGAGAATGCAGAATATCAGGTGGGTACAGCAAATTTTTGAATGGAATCTGAATGTAAGCTATTGGGAAAAAGTATTTTGGGGTCATGCACAAAAATTGAGTATGCAAAAGATTATTCATGTCAGAATTGGTAGACCTGTGGATGATTAGATTTTAATGAATGTTGGAGGTGAAGGACTAGAGTGGGACTGCAAGAGGTGGAAAAAAGAGATTGAGAGGCAAACAGGAGTATGGATAGAATAAGTGGATGGTTAGTATGATGCAAGAGCCTACATTAATCAATAAACACCCTCACTAATCAATATACAATATGCAAAAAGAATTACCTAAATGTGAGATGTTTCATGATGGTAGTTTTGGAAGTCAACTGTAGTTTGCTGTAGTGATGCAAAAAAAACGGTTTTATTTGCTGGCGGTTTTTTTTGCAAAAAAACGTGTTTTTTATGCGTTTTTTTTTTTTTTTTACACACACCCAAATTTTGTTAGGTACATGTCTGTTTATTTTTGGTCACATAAAATACATTAATGTCCATGTTCTTTAGTCATGAGTTTTTGGAATAAAAACATCAAAAGGAAACCATACCGTAAAACTGTGGCAGATAACCCACAATTACCTAGAGAAGTCTAAGAGGAACAGCAGGAGACACAGAACTTATATTGATGAAGTCAAAAACCCACAATTACCTAGAGGAGTGGAGTGTTAGAGGAACAGCAGGAGACACAGAACTTATATTGATGAAGTCAAAATTCAGAGCTTACTATCTCTACTATAAGTAGTAGTAGTAGTAGTAGTAGTAACATAGGTTTGCTAGCGCTTCAGTTATTTTTCAGAAATTCTTCATTTATCTCTACTACGGTTTTATTTATATGTAACCAAATGATCTGACATTGTAGAGATAGTAAGCTCTGAATTTTGACTCCATCTGTATATAAGTTCTGTGGCTCCTGCTGTTCCTTTCATGACTCCTCATGGTAATTGTGGGTTATCTGCCATCACTTTTACTGTATGGTTTCCTTTTGATGGTTTTATTAGAAAAAATCACAACTAAAGAACATTGATATTAAAGTTTTTATGTGACCAAAAAAATATGCTGTTTTTTCCTAAAAAAACATGTTTTTTACCAAAAATCATGACTAAGAAACTGGATATTAATTTATTTTATATGACCATAAAACCATGCTTATTTTTTTACATTTTTTAGTCAATATGCAGTTTAATGCGCTCATGGAAATTAAAAATTCTGTTCCAAAGGATCACTAAAGGAATAAGTTTAAAACCTTTCACATGAATGCCATCCTGGTTGCTGATGCATTATTTTTGAGTTATTTAACTTCAAAATTTTTGTCTTCCATAGCAGTCTGTTCCAGTCAGTTGCGCGCTTGAGCTGCAGCTGTTGAAGTATGTTTGGGTACTTTTAATTTATTATTAGCCAACCCAGCAGAGCCTGAACCCACTTCTAGGATGTTTTAGTTAATAAAATAATAAACATTATCACCCAAAAATATTAGCGGGGCTGGGAAAGTGAATACTTGAATGTACAGTATTCACTCCTCCGCTTTTGCTAATGTTCTACGGTAGCCGCCACATTGAAACTAATGTCAACTGCATATAGATTTTAGTATTCACTACCCCAGTGACACTAATATTATTGGGGTGATAACCTGTATTGTGTTATTAACTAAAACATCCTAGAAGTGGCTTCAGGCTCCGCGAGGTCAACCAATAATAAATTACAAAGTACCCAAGCGTACTCTAACAGCTCAAGCGTGCAACGAATTATTATTATTATTATATAAGAAAGTTTTAGCCTCCCTTAACCACGACAAAGATGTTCCAAGAGAGGAAAGAGGAAGGTACCATTTAGTATGGAGTTGAGGGAACGAGGAATCTATGCACAAGGTGCACAGAAACAGTAAGCTAGGAAAGAAGTTCATGAAACAAGAAAAAAAATGAAGAAGAAAGTAGTAGGTGCTGAAAAACAGGACAGCAGTGAACCGAAAAAAGATGGTCCGTAACAAACAAAAACCTATTTTATCACAACAAAAAGGAAGCCTACCTAACCTTTAGCTCAGGCCCTGACATAATCCCCCTGGGAGCGCCAATTCCCATAGATACAATAGTTGTATCCCCCTGAGGGGAGCGTGCAACGGAACTGCTATGGAAGACGAAAATTCAAAACTTGAATAACTTAGAAATAATGCATCTGCAAGCAGAATATTCTTGCAAAACATTTTCAACTGTGTTCCTAGTGATTCTTTGGTGCAGAATTTCTCATTTCCATGAGCGCATAAGGACACCGTCTAGGTAAAAAAAAAGTCCCGTTATTTATAGATGGATTTCTCTGAAATTTTCACAGTAGGTGTGAAATGATGCAAATATCATTTGTTATTTTGACAAAATTTTTGTATCTGCACTGATTTTTTTTATATTTTCGAAAAATATGATAAAATAGGGGTTTTTTAAAAATCCTACTACTTCTACAATTTTCAAGTTACAGAACCAGTACTTCGTTTTTAGATTGCTTAGATGTCTATATAACCACTCCCAATAGGGAATTTTGATAACTTATTTTTTGTGGATTATGGGAATTAAAAAAAAAATGAACTTTTTTTCATTTTTTTTTCATGTCGTGTAATTTTCAAAATAATAAATTTATTAGAAAATGCTATTGCGCGCGGATACACCTTGCTGAGCCCTATCAAATGGTATATAAACCATTTTCCTAGCTCTAAAATTGTGGAAGAAGTAGCATTTGAGAAACCAATTATCAAGTTTCCAGAAAAACGTGTTTTTTCACATAAAAAATTTTTCTTTTTATCTTTTGAACTACAGGGTTTTCTATAATGAACTCTTGAGCGTTTGTAGCTCTTTTCAAGCCTTTTCGATTGATACAATTTACATTGCTGTAGCTCTGTAACTCTGGGAAAAAATATACAACAAAAGAGAATAGGTGTAATTTTTGAAAGCAACCAATTTTTTTAATTTTTCATATTTTTTTGACCAAAATACGTTTTTTTGTCAAGTCAACTCCTCTGTTTTATAGCTCTTTTCAAGCCCTTTGGATTGGTGTGCTCGATATAGCTGTAGCTATGATACTGCAGCTGTCATTGAGCTATGAATGAAAGCTGCGGTATTATAGATACGGCAGAACAGCTAAATTCTGAAATTGTTAAAAATTATTAAAAAATATTTATTCGGCGTTAGAATGTTTCGTTTGAATAATGGAAGCACTTTGAGTAGCCCATTAACGAACTATAATGCCTTTCCCGCAGAGAAACACGCTCAATTGACCCCCAATAATGAGGGGGGGAGGGTTCAAGGTCAATCCACCCCCATCGCTGGGCGCACTATTCGGAGTGGACGTAAACGGAAAGCACCAATGGAAGCGCAAGAAAATACTCTATAAGATGCATATATAAACAGATAATCAACACATATCCCGATTTCTATCAAGACGGTCTCCTGCTTCATTATCATAGATACGGCAGAACAGCTAAATTCTGAAATTGTCAAAATTTCACAAAAAATATTTATTCAGCGTTAGAATGTTTCGTTTGAATAATGAAAGCACTTTGTGTAGCCCATGAACAAACTATATTGCCATTGCCGCAGAGAAACACGCTCAATTGACCCCCAATAATGAGGGGGGTGAGGGGTCAAGGTCACGCCACCCCCATCGCTTTCCCCCCCCTCCGGTGGGCGCACTATTCGGAGTAGACGTAAACGGAAAGTACCAATGGAAGCGCAAGAAAATCCTCTATAAGATGCATATAAAAGCTGAAAATCAACACATATCCTGATTTCTACCTAGACGGTGTCCTTAAACTGCATATTGACCTTTTTGTTACAAAAAAGCATATCTAAAATATATGGATATTAATATATTTAATTTGACAAAAACAATCATCTTTTTTTACAAGTCATTAACATTCATTTTTTGGTCATGACATCTGTGAAGAAATTGGATATTAATATGTTTTACATGACTAAAAAACCATGCTTTTCTTAAAAAATGTTTTTTACAATAAATCATTAATATCAATTTTTTGCCATTTTTTGTAAAAAAAAACATTTTTCTACAAAAAGCATGGTTTTTGGTCACATTAAATACATCAATATACACACTTTTAGTCATGATTTTTCTGTGAAAAAAATGTTTTTTAAAAAAAACAGCATGGATGTATTTGGTCAAATAAAATACATTGACATCCAGGATTTTTAGTCATGATTTTTCTGTAAAAAAAACAATTTTTTTTTCAAAAAACAGCATTGATTTTTTTGATCACACAAAATATATTAATATCTGTATTTTTAGTCATGATTTTATGTAAAAAATGTTTTTTTTTGGATAAACAAACTTTTTTTTGGTCACATAAAAGATAATAGCACCCATGTTTTTTTCAGTCATGAATTTTTTGTAGAAAAACCTGTTTAAAAAAACAGCATGGTTTTTTGATCCCATTCAATATCTTAATAACCATGTTTTTTAAGTCATGATTTTTCTGTAAAAAAACCGCATTGGTTTTTTTATCAAATGAAATATATTAGTATCCATATTTTTACCCATGTTTTTTGTAAAAATAACATGTTTTTTTGGTCACATCTCTATCAATAACCATAAGTAAAGATATATTATAATAACACACTATTTGGGAAGTTGAAAGTGATTCACATGCATTGTAAAATAAATGAAATATCAAAACATGAAACCACAGAAAACAAAAAATTCAAATAAACTACAGAAAACCATGAATTGGAGGGCAAATATGCAGAGTGTCCTAACCCACAAAATGCTGAATTTCAGGCCAGTGATAAGTATAGTGGGATAAGCGACAGCGTTTCTCCGATATGCTGAACAAGGAATAGCTCCGTTGCTTAGGCCACTCTGGCGCAACCAAAACGAGCGGAGCGTCCTGACTCGCCGTGGCATAACCGCAGCAGCAGGTGCATGTTACCATGGCAACGATGAGCTGTTCAGAGCTGATGATGAGCTGACCACAGTTCAGAGTTGCATCATGAGTGCACTTCATTGTTTTTTCGGCAAGCTCATTATCAAGGGCTGCCGAAATTAGTACGTTCGTACAAATTTGCTACGATTTACCCCAAATATCACTTTGTTGTACATTTGGAACGACGGTAGCCTGAAGCGGCGGCCGCTTAAAAAATTTCTATTATTTATTGAAGAAATTATGCCCTACCAAGAAATATTAACGTTTTTTGGCAGTTACCAAACTTGTGGTGTTAATGATAGACAAATTAAACGCAATGTGTAAGTAAATAAAGTTTGGCAACTCATTTGATACCATTTTGAAGTTTAGAACTCGTAGTATCATCACCCGTGTCGCGCGGCATTTCTGCAGTCTAAAGTATTATGTGTACATTTGATGTTCAAATAGAGAGTTGACAATTTTTATGTAATGCTAGTTATGTTAACTACTAAAATTGCTTATCTACGATATCGTTTCGATGACTCAGACTAACAAGCATTTGAGTGATGAGTATGCTTGATTTGTTCTGCACTCGTTGCGTCTTGGTTCTGTTTCCGTACGTTTGCTGAGGCTTATTCAGATATTCTCCGCCTGATATACTCTCACGTGTTTGAGGGAGTCAGTCTAATGAAGTTCCGAGTGGTGTGAGTTCCTCATGGCATTTGGTCTCGCATTGATTTGAAAACTAATATTAGTTAGTTTTCTATTGTTCTTTAATTAGTAAGCATTGAGAAATAATGAGTTTTAAGAAAGTGAATATTGAGTATTTCTCAGTTAGTGAGGCCAGTGATATTCGGAGAAAGAAACAGAAAGTCAAAAATGAATAGAAAGTTTCATTAAAATTACTGACGGACGAGAAATATTCATCGTGGCTGCAAGTCAGCAAATTTAACCTCAGCAAAGAATACTGCAAATTGGGCCACTGTGAGACAGCCAGCAGTTTAAGTAGACACAAGGAAACTGATAAGCATAAAAGCAATGCGAAGGTTGATCGCAAATTGATTTACGTCACTGATTTTGTGAGAAGTGAACCGTCAGAGAACCAAAACAAAACAGGATATGCAGAACTAAAATTGTGCGGCTTTATTGCCGAAAATTACTTGCCCATTGTTCTTTTAGATTATTTGCCTGGAATCATTTCTAAGGTATGTTCTGACTCAAAATTTGCCCAAAACATAAAGGGCGCATGAACGAAAAAACTAGCAATTTTTCATGTATAAAAGGATCTGCAGTTTAAACAGCATTGTATCTAAACTGAATGCGACGAAGTTCTCCCTTATTATTGACGAAACAACAGATTATTTGACTTTCAAGTAACTTGTTCTTCTGGTTACTACTATTTTCCTATCTGCGTAAATTGTATTATAAAATTTTTTTGTTGATGCCAAGGAAGAGTCAGAACCAAACCCCACTGAATCTTCAGAAAAGTAATTCATTTTATTGCGCTGTAAATGACCAAAGAGTGTGGTTGAATTTCACGTGATGTTGAAGAAAAAGTGTCAACAATTTTTAATAATTTGTTGCCAAAGCACAAATCCAACTAAATTGATAGTCCCAACTTATATTCCAGTCCTGATCTTACCTACTGAAAAATGCATTCGTTTTTAGACGGCGAGAAACCCTGATCATCCCGTCAGCTCATTCGTTTTCATGACGGAGCTCAAAAAATACAACTTAGGAATATACTTGCCAAAAAAAGATACGAGTGCTAGATGAGTTTAATACAAGGTGATAGATAAAGCAAATCTAGCTGTTGTATAAAGAAGAACTAGGTGTAGAAAAAGACCATAAGGAGCACTTTCACATGCCGAACTAGTATAAAGTGACAGAACAGAAAAGAAATGCACGTGACAGAAGAGGAATGTCGCCAGCCTAGTTCCCGCCTACTGTGCTTCACGTTTGACCTGGAGAAAACTCAGCCAATTCCTTACCTCAACACTTCTGTTGCTCTTTATTAGAGACATGCTGTCATATATAATGCTGTTATACAACCTATAGGCGTATATACAAGGCACAATATGGGTAACATATTTGTCTAGCTAGGGATTGAAGAGAAGCGAGGAAGTTGTGAGATAGTTTTATCGGTTTTAACTTTCCTACAGAAAAAAGATCTTCATAACTACGACAAGATTCATACATTTTCAGACTGTTGTGGAGGACAAAAACTGCAATAAAAACATTGTCGCTTTCTTCATGTTTATCTGCATGAGTACTCATATAAGGTCTCGACTCACACTTTTCTAAAGAGTGGCTATTCATTCCTACCTAATGATACCAATTTCAGAAAAATAGAATGTACCAAGAAGAGGAATGTTGGAATTTATACCCTCAGCGACTGTTCTACCATTGTGCAAATGTACAAATTTAGTCACTCTCATGAAGGACAAGTTTATCATGCTATACGTTTCGGATGGTCGACACAATCTTAACCCTGGAACACTGAACATGGGCATAGATTACCCGTGGTAGGTGACGTCATTCGTGTTTCACCCTCTTCCCCACAAGCCAGCGCGCTGGGACTCCGTATAGCTTCATTCTACCCTATGGGTTTATATGGGGAGGTCGCGACGCTCCACTCCTCTGCCTGGATTTTGCGCTACAGACGTGTTCGGGTACCGTTTACCCATGTTCAGTGATAAGTGTATATAGAAAAAACTGGGTAATGTGTACCCGGGTTCAGTGTTAATAGTTACAAATGGAAGCTATAAGTGTTGGTGTACCAATAATTGTCTTTCTTTTCAGGCTGTAAACGCTTTTTCAGGATTTCCAAAGTTCAGTCTAGTGATACAATGGCAAGACCAAGATGAAACCTTAGTGATTTGCAAATTTCGGAAGTGCTTCTTGCCTCAGACATTATTATATATTATTATTATATAAGAAAGTTTTAGCCTCCTCTGAATGCACAACAAAGATGTTCTAAGAGAGGAAGGAGGAAAGCACCATTTAGTGTGGAGTTGAGGGAACGCAGAATCTATGCACAAGGTGCACAGAAACAGGAAGCTAAGAAAGAAGTTCATAAACAAGAAAAAGTTGAAGAAGAAAGTAGTAGGTGCTGAAAAACAGGACAGCAGTGAACCAAAAAAAGATGGTCCATAACAAAAGAAAAACATATTCTATTTCAACAAAAAGGAAGCCTACCTAACCTATAGCTGAGGCCCTCACATAGTCCCCCTGGGAGCGCTAATTCCCATAGATACAATACTTGTATCCCCCTGAGGGGTTCTTGCCTCAGGCAATTAGAGTGAAATTGACTGTATTGAAGCAGAGGTACTTTATGATAGTGACCTTGACAAAGAATATGTGCCTAGTCGTCAGGAAATGATGGAAAGTTCTAACAGTGACTCAGAAGAAAACGTCCCCCGCCGCCGCATAGAAACAAAGGTGGCTGGTCAGAAGAGGAAGAGGCCTAGGCACCTCCCCTCCACCATCTCACCTGATAACATCGCCACCCCCTCAACTGGCCTTGCCACCTCTACTGCCACCTTGCCACCTAAATATTATTTGACAATATTGTATACGCGGATGTGTGATAAAGTGTTTATGTTATGTAAAAAAATATAATAAGCCATTTCAATCAGTACTTCAAAAAAGTGAGAAGTTTCAACATCAATGACAGGAGGTTGCAAGGGATAGACACCAGTGGAGATGCTTGGTGTGGGCGATCATCAGGCTAAGCCTTTATTGTATCTTAGTAGCCTTTTATACACAGTTTCAATGGGTTTTATAAGCAAACAACACATTATATTCCACAATTTGTCATTTCTGGTGCAATAAAAAAGGGTGTTTTTCCTACTCTCTTCCCTACGGTTCCCGCATTGCCTGTGCATTGATGACCCCCTGGGATGAGAGCCTGACATCCTTGAAAGCGTGTGGGAGCATCTGAGCGATTTTTATGGGAGGGTTTCTTTCTGCTCATTTTTTTTTGCAAAAACATTCAAAAATTTTTACTTTTTATATTCCTTTCTTTTTGCTTTTTAATTTAAGTTTCTTTAAGTAAGTTTTCTAATTTAATAGTTTCTTTACTTAGTAAGAGGACTATATTTAGTGTGTACGGGATAGGATTAATAAATTTGTATATTTACCATTTTTCTTTAATTTTCCAAAATCGGGTATAAACTACCCACGTTCAGTGGCCGTGTAACAGGGAAACAGGTTCAGTGTTCCAGGGTTAAACAAATTAAGCTTGTTGAGACTGAAATGACTGAAATTTTCCCAGAAAAACGAGTGCTTGATGCAGTATAAGTATTTCAGCGCTCACCACGAGGAACTTCGTATCATTGATTTCAGAGAACACAACAAGCGATCTGAACTGAAAACCGTCCTTCTGGAGTACCAGTATAAAGAACCAATGAAGCTTTTACTCGAAGAGTTCGAAAACCTGTAAAATTTAACTGCTTACATACCATCTCATATAGTAAGTTTTTTCGCCAATCTTCCCCATGAAATCAGAATAAAAAAATTCAATCTTGAGTGTATTCTGAATGAAGAAACTGTAGAGTAACTGAAACACAATGTGGCTTCGTCAATGCTAGAATATAATTAAATTTCTCTTTCATGTCCATTACAAATTTCTAAATCAATACAGAAAAAGGTTTAGTATTAGGTTAAAATTTGTTGGATATCACGTCCATTTGTTTCACCAAGCAGTTGCTATATTAGTGTTTAAACGCCTGCATCGGAATATATAGGCCCATTTTGAACATATTCAACCTAGCCTAATCCAAAAATCAGTTACCTGTCTTCGTAGTGATTAAGGTTGTTATATTTATGTGTTCGTCACAAATGTACGTTTTCTTTCAACTCTGTACGCACATTTTTTTCTGCAATTAGCCACAGTTAATGCGAACAACGGGATGATGACATTTAAGTGTTGCATTTTGTATTTAACAGAGATTATGAAAAAACACTAATCAATGATTCATTTATTATCTTATACCATTTTTTGCTGAGGAATGATTTAATTCGGGTAACAGATAGAATAGTAGCAAAACATTTAGACTATGAGACCACTAAGCGTGTCTTAAACCCCTGAAAACATTTTGTAAGAACTTTGCTTGTTTTGTATGTAGATAATGGTCGATTGCAGTATTGGGATTTCTCTAGCTAAAACTATGTTATAATAGAATTATCATTTTAATTCTGACGTAACCTGTCGTTAGAAAGAAAAGCTACGATTGTGTTCACTATTCTGTGCATGAAAATTTTGTAAATAACAAACCAATGTAATTCTTTGTATTCTTTTTGCTTGCGCCTACTCCTCCCTGTAGTTGCAAATTGTTTAAAACTTGAATTAACAATTGTTTTCAAATGATAAACACCAGTATGCACTATACGCTATACAGTTGATCAGTCAGTGCAATAGAGAGTGTTCCAGAAAAAGAGGTACAAAATTGCACACAAAGTGGGAAATGGCCAAATAAAGACTTTTTCTTCTATTCAATTTTTTCCGAAAAAACATTGGTTTTGAGGTATTTTTATGCTTATTATTTTGTATTTACGTTCCAAACACTTCTATTCTATGAGAGTTTGGAATAATAAAATTTAGTTTCAGCGATATTTCGTAAATTTTTTTAGCGAGAACACATGAAAAGCTTTGTTAATGCTACACCCATTGAATCTGAGGAAGATCCCATGGCCTGAATTGCACTGGCAGCTAGAGAGATTTCTGACTGACATGTTTCCTAATATACAAGGGTCGTTATGGCTAAGATCTGAAAAGTGCATTGATGGAACACATTTCGCACAAATTTGTAGAGAAAATTCAAAATAAATATCGTGAGTAATTGTGTCATTGAATTTCATTCGTTAAAACATTAAACAGCTAATATCTCAGATATCAGATTTCTTTTTGAAAAAATTCATAAAAGAAAAAGTATTAGGCCATTTCTTACGCGGTGTGTAATTTTGGAAATCTTGTTAGGAAACATTCTGTATATTCAATTGGCGTTGAATCAAGGACTATCATTACAATACTCAAGAAATAAAATACCGAAAGCATTAATCTGCTGTTTAGGCCACTCTGCCCCAGAACGCATGGTGCAGTGCAGCAAGGCAATACTCACGGGCTTGCTGGTTAGGCCACTCTGCCTGAGAGACATCTACGCCGCTATGAGGTGAAATTATCACTTAGCCCACTCTGCCAGTTTTGACCCCTGATTTGTGGGTTAGGCCACTCTGCATATTTGCCCTCCAACTAAGAAGTATGCTGTTTTATCTTATAATCTGACATGAAAACAAATAATGCAAAGCGGTCCTTTTCCTTGCTGAGTTATTTTTAAGCAAAGTATTTAAAAAAAAACAATCCACGTATTTTAAACCATAGTTATTTTTGTAAAAAAACACGTTTTTTAAAAAAAAAACAGAACATTCTTTTTTGAGCTGCATCTCTAGTTTGCTGTGAGGTGTAAGTCATTGAGTGTGAATAGGCATACATGGAGGTGGAATGAGAATAATAATAAGTTGTGTCACTAGTGTGATAGGGGAGTGGAGGAAATAATTAAACATTTTGTGCTGGAACGTAGTAAGTACGAGCAAGAGAGAGAGAGAGAGAGAGAGAGAGAGAGAGTGTTTTAAGAATGTGGTGTTTGAGAAGTATGGCGAGAATGAGTGGTATACCAGATGTGCTGAAGATGATTGTGATACAAGTTGTTGTGTTGGATTGGATCAGGAGTGTAATTTGAGTATCATTGAACCTATGAAAATTTTTCTTGTACGTGCCTAGAGTAAAAGACAATGACTGGAATGACCAATCACGTAGAGAGTGCTGTAATGACCCAACATGCCAGGGGATGATGTCTTGACGCACTGGTTATCCCAGTGATGCCATCTAATGGCAGTTTGTGAGTGACAAGGATTGTTGGATTTTGAGTAGGTTATTGGACAAGTCTGGTACACAGGCACTGAACGCTTGTGTGATTATTGAGTATTGAGGAGGGAACTGTAGGCCATAACAAAGGCCCCCACAATGTCGGCTCTCAATTTCAACTTTAAGTTCAAGTTCAAGGCCACATTTTGGTATAATGTGATGCCTCGGAAATAGAATGAGTCTGGCTCGGTCCCTTTGAGCAGTATTTTTAGGTACCGCTGGTGAGTGTTGTTTGATGTCAACCTTTAGGTGGTTGATGGCTGCAAAAACAAAAGCTTTGCTGTTGGTGACAAGGGTGTGGGTGAAACCCCCACTGCTCTCACGCACGAAACGGTGGACGACTGGTGAGGTCAAAGGCGTCATGTCTAAGCATGTAGTGTGTGTAGACTGCATGCCTAGGCATGTGCGGGACGTTTGGAAACGTCGGTTTGGTGGTGAGCAGGGCAAGGTTCCTGCGAACCATGGTGGTGCTGCTGACACCCTGGAGCCCGGGACAGTGGACTTGGGTGGAGGGGGCAACTACAATGCGACTCCCTTTGCATTGCCATAGGGAGTTGTACTAGATGCCTTGGACAGGGAGTCTGTTGAGCCGGCGGTGGACTGCGAGTTGACCGACAATCCTCAAGGAGAGGAGAGTGATGAGCGAGATGCTGCTGGCGGTGATGCTGATGAGCATCGAGATGAGCATGAACCATTGAGGCGGTTGTACCACGAGGGACGGCGTCCCGCATACTTGAACGAATATGAGTGCTAGGCCCTAGGTGACGTGAGTTTTGTGAGACACTGGGGAGGAGTAGTGTTTGCTCCCAAGAGACTGCGCTGCGAAGGTGTGCGCGTCGGCTGCTGCGAGACGGTGGGTGCACCAGCCCTCAGCAGAGGAAATCAGTGAGCGGCCGAGCACGTGAGAGGTTCACTGCATGTGCGCTGGGTGCTTTTTCCTTCGTGTTTATTGGCAGTTGGACTGCAGCAGAGCTGCTCTGTGGCTGTGTAACAGTTGGGGCCTTGTGCAGAAAGTGGTTCCATGAGTTAAGCTGAGGCAAGGTAGCGGAAGTTGTGAGGGGGCGGCGGAGAGCACGAGCAGCTGGGCCGCGAAGGTGCTCGCCAGCACAGTGCAGCTGGCCTGTACAAGCTTTCCTTTAAGGGTAAGCCCATGTGCGAAGTAGCTGGACTACATTATCGCACACAGAATTCTTTTGTTTTTAGACTACGATATATATATATGTATATACACAGTATATGTATTCACGTTTTCACCAAATTTTTAATAAGAGATTTCTGTTAGCATTGACTACTAAATAACTATATCAGCAACTTCTGAAAAAAGTAAACCAAATTGATGCAAGGTTTTCCCTAGTGTTGAGCAAAATTTTACGCTGCAGGTTGTCTGAAAGCAAAACCAAATTCCAAATCAAAATATGGAAAAAAGTCATATTTCTACAAGCACATTGCAATAATGAGTATTTGGAATATTTTGGAACGCATAAATATCTCTTTACATCAGGGTTGGCATTGAAAGACCTACTGAACAAACTACATGAACCCACTCAATAAACCTCAAAGAGGCCACAATCAGAATTTTGTATTTTATTATGACCAAATTTTATTTTGAGTACTTGAGTATAACATTATGTAATAAAGGATTCTTCTGAAAAAAAAAGAGTTAAAGAAGAAAGTCAGAGGGGCTGAACGCAGGACAACTGTGAACCAAAAAATGATTGTCTAAACTAAACAAAACTACCATTTTATTCAAGAAAAAATGCCTACCTAATTTTCAGCTTAGGACCTCAAATTTTTCCCATGGGAATGTTAATTTCGGTAAATTCAGCTGTTGTACCCGCTTGATGAAAATTACCGAGTATGTGAAATAAAAAAATTATGGTTTCTCACATACCATAAAATACTTCCAAGTTCTCATAGATAAATGCTTTATTGCATTGTACTTTGTGTTAGATTCGAGATTATATTCCTCTACATAGCAAGAGACAAAAAGGTAATAAAAAATTTGACAAAAATTTAGAATAAAAATAAAATAATTTGGTACAACCTGAGTGGGTTATACACTTTTTAGAAGGTAGGGTTTTGGCAAACTCTGCTCTTAACACAGTATGATACTTTGCAAATAAGTAAACGATGATGGGGAAAACAATTTATTTTTAAATATTTGGGTACACACAGAATTAGGTAAGTTTACATATCATATAACATGAGAATAAAAAAATTCATTTATGACAAGAGATATACTTGAAAAAGAGCTTAAGGTCGCCAAAATACATGTCTAAAACTATAAATTAATCATGTATTTCAGCAATAAAAATTCAAATCACAATTTCATTCATAAGGAATACTAAATTTAGCAAATAAATTTGGAATACAATGATTTCCTCAAAAAAAATTTTTCGTAGTTACTCATGGTTAGAGAAAAGGTGGAACAGCTTTCACCAAAGCATGAAGGAATGTGGTTGCTTATTATGTAAAATGTTACAGTAATTTGAAATAATTTGAAGAAACTATGGATAAAATTAAACATTGCAAAATTTTCAAAAATTGTAAGTAAAAAAACTTTACAGAGAAACTAGATCTTAGATCTAAGTGACTCTTTCAATAGGAATGTGACCCTAAATATATAATCTAAAATAACTCCATCTTTGATGCTTATCAACTTGAGAATAAAAAGTAAGGCAAAAATCGCTACAAGTAGTCATTTTTATTAAAAATGATCAAATAAAACTGAATGTTTCGGACTAACTGTCCATCTTCAGCAAGAAAAATTTCTGTAAAACGAAACCAAATGGAGAAATTAAATCTTGTGCACAACAGGCTTTCTATGTTAAGTTGACGTATTTTGGAGATCAGTCATTGAAACTAAGCGAGGATGTTAAATCCCCTATTGTCAAGTTTTTCCCGCAACTCAAAGTTCAAATGATTCTCATGAATAATTTTACAATTGGTTCTCTTTTTCGTTTCAAAGACAAACTGCCATCCTCACTGTGCTCATCTCTGGTGTACCAATGCAGTTGTTCACGTTGAGAATCGCGGTACGTTGGTTCTACCTGCCGTACCCTGAAGACTAGAGTTTTCAAGCAAGCTGGGCGTAGTTGCAGAACAAGTCTTCCTCTTGGGTCCCCCCCACAGTCCTCTGTTAGATCTTATGCGGAAGAGTGCAATGTTCCGGTCTTCCTAAATGATTTTAAAATCTTGGCCAGTACCTCTTACTGAACAGATCTGCACCTTCGCGAATCTTTGTATATTTACAAAATGAAACCTGCTCTCAATGACACTCAAAGTGCTTTCCCGCTTCATGTTGCCAATACGTAATTCAGTTTTTCCTTTATCTTTTACATATTTTTTTTACCTTTGTGTTTTTTCAAAGTTTAGATTTTGTATATATACTATTTCAGTGCTTTAATTTCTTTATTTGGTTTCGTTTTACAGAAATTTTTCTTGCTGAAGATGGAAGATGGACAGTTAGTCCAAAACGTTCAGTTTTATTTGATCATTTTTAATAGAAATGACTTTACGTGTAGCGATTTTTGCCTTGCTTGTTATCCTAAATATATAGTCAAGGTATTTTGCAAATGGTTCCAACCTAGCAATAAAATATCAAGGGACTGCCATGACAAAGTCAATCTAAAAACAATTTACAATTGAAAGTAGTACAACAGCAGTTTACAACATGCTGGAAGAACCTAACAGCTCTTGAACAGTAAAAACTTTAATGGACAAAAATTTTACCAGCATTGAATAGGACAATCTGTAAGGTTATTCGTCAAGGTAGGTGATAATCTTTGAGACAGATTATGGCAGTCATTGATGCAGATTGCAGTCCCATAACCATTGGGTAACACCTAGGGCAGAATGGGTTTGAAAAATAAAAATCTTATACATGAGCGTTGTATACTTTCAAGTCAGAAAGTAAACTATTTGAAATTTGCCAAGGAGTGCCATACACATGATGCTGAAACATAGAAGAGTTTTGTTCTCCAATGCAAAAAATTCAATCAACATCAACGGAAATGGAGGCTTTTAACGCCACTGACACATCAAAGAGTTGTTCCCTCAAATGTGTTCTATGCTGCACAGTAATGGAGGTTTAGTCATGGAATTTCAGGTTTTGCACGGATGTCAAACAGGGGCCAATAGTATTGACATTTAACAAAAAACAACTATTAGAATGGAAGGCTCTTGTTTGAGTGACGATAAATGGTTCTTTCAATAGCATAATGCAGCAATCCACCACACCTACATGAACATGACCCTCTTTAAGAAGTGATGTACTTTTTTCCATCCTAAGCCAATTTTCTAGACTTGAATCCCATAAAGAACGTTTGAGGATGATTGCAGATGATAGTCCACAGAAATGAACAACAATTTGACAGACTACATGACCTCAGTGATGACACCATCACTGCTTGGGCCAATCTTTTCCCTAACCTTAGTGGCTCCCTCATTTCAAATGTCCAAATTTTTTTTCCTGGGTATCTAATAATGGAAACATTATTTATTACTAAATCGTTATTTTGTTGACTTCAATGTCTTCATACCGTATGGACCATAAAAAAGTAAACTCAACTTTAAATGTCAATAACTTTAAGGTGAATGAGGATAATTCAATTCGGTTTTTTTGTATTAGGCAGAGAAGAATGTTTTCTGCAAAAAATTTCAGTCACATTAAAATTGGTTATATCAGTAATGTGATGAGTAATAATTGTAAAAATGTGAGTTGCTCATGACATTTTAATGAGGTCATATATAATACAAAAGTTAAAAGCTCATAAAATTATTCTAAAAAACGAGTTATAACAAGTTACAATAATAGCTTCTTTCAGAAAATCTCTGTTCAATTTATTTCTAACTTTCTTCAAACTCTTTGTATCCATGTAGACGTTGATGAAAATGAGTACCACCTGGACCTTATTTTTACTCAGACCTAAAGCTTGGTAGTCAGGATACATATCTCTATGTGTAATGCAAGAAATGAAACTGAAATATCTTTACACTTTAAGGGGATCATCCGGGGCCCTTGCCAGATCCTGTCGATGTCATGGTCATTTTGCATGTTTTTGTTGTAGAAGGACCCTTAGTTGGTGGACTATTCGTTCCTAAAATTTTATGGCGCTACAACAATAATTCCCCCCCCTGCCGGGGGGGGGTGAAGGGACCAAAATATTTCAATATTCCCGATTTTGACCCCATATAAAAAGAGAACAAATGGGAAATGAAAAAAAAGCCGAACGTGAGTGCGTTAGAAATGTTCCAAGGATTCTAAAACTGCATTTGTTTTTGTTCTAGCATCAAAACTGAAGGAGTCCTATTTTGAAATATTGATATCAATGAAAAGCACCCAAAATCTTTCAATTTTCCCAATTTTGACCCCATATAAAAAGAGAACAAATGGGAAATAGAAAAAAATCCGAATGTGAGTGTGTTAGAAATGTTCCAAGAATTCTAAAACTGCATTTGTTTTTGTTCTAGCATCAAAACTGAAGGAGGAGTCCCATTTTGAAATATCAATATTAGTGAAATATCAATACCTAAAAACCAATATGTCAAATTTTCGCAAAATCTAAGGCCTGAATCAAAAAAATGAATGGAATCAATTGTGTTTCTTTTCAAAGGTTACATATCATAGTCAAATTTCATAAGAATCAGACTGAAAAAAGAAAAAAATTATTTTTTGATGAAGGAAAATTTTTTATAATTTTTATTTTTTTTAAATCACAATTCACAGTTTCAATATGAAGTTATGTATGGAAAGTATCGAAATAAAAATTAAAACTGCATTCAATTACATCAATTGTTCATTATATTACACTTCAACACAAAATTTTATTTTTTGCTTATACCCAACACTTTGAATTTTCAACATTCATCCTGGGACTAGTTCTCGAGTAGTTGTGATGCTAGAACAAATCCAAAGACAGTTTTAGAATCCTTGAAACATTTCTAACAAACGTTCGTTCTGCTTTTTTTCAAATTTGAATTCTTTGAAGAAATATATAGCTCTAAACCCAAAAAATTGTTGATTTTTGAAATTTCCAAAAATTTTGTAAAATAAAAAAATTTGAATTTGAAAAAAACTGAATGAGCGTTTGTTAGAAATGTTCCAAGGGTTCTAAAACTGTCTTTGTTTTTGTTCTAGCATCAAAACTGAAGGAGGAGTTCCAATCTGAAATATCAATAAAAATATACAAAAAACACATTTTTCGTCAAAAAAATAAAAACTAAGGCCTAAATCGAAAAAATGACATGAGTAAAAAAGGTTTACTTTCACAAAAGACATATGCTGGCCAATTTTCCAACGAATCGGACGAAAAAAGGTCTCAAACCTGGATGATCCCCTTAATGTTGGTAGGTAAAACTTAAGTTTAATGTTATCTCAAATTTAGAGTCAATTGATGCAAATAATTTAGAAAATAGCAAACATTTACTGAATCACGCCTTCATTTAGTTTCCATTGAGTTTTTATGAATATTGAGTTTTTGGCTACCACCGATCAGCAGCATTACAAAAATTCCCTCCGTGCACCCTTGGTGGCTCACATCACAGTCAAGGAGTTAATCCAAAGTTATTAACATTTGAAGTTGGGTTTACATTTTCATGGCCCGTACAGTAAAGAACTTCTCTATTTTTTGATTGAAGGGTCTAAATTTTTCATCAGCTGAAAAGCAGCTCGGATAATTAGAAAGTGATTTTGAATTAAAATTATTGGACAGAAATTGTCCTCTTCTCACCTTAGTTCTACCAATGAGTATGGTTTGTATGAAAAATGTTTAGGTTTATCGTTAGAAAGTAGTATTTTTATAACTGGTCCTCAACTTACGATCAGGAGTATATAAATTTATTGGCAATTAGTGCAGCAATAGTCTATGTTGCATTCTGAATATCATTGCAGTACAAATATGATGCATACAATCCTTCTCCACTGCAGGCATAGTTATGCCAAGTTTTTATCAAATATACACAGTGCACAGTAAGCACTATTGTTGCCTTTTCTGCTCATATTACTTATTTAAAGCAAGGTAAAAAACATTTAACAAAGCAGATGTACTTCAATGTTGAAGCAAATAAATAACCATGCTTCAATGATGGAATGGGTAATAATAACGCACCCTTCACGGAAGTGTATTGGCAGTTCTATCCTCGCAGTGCTGCTCAGCATTTCTCCCTATTGGGAAAAGGAAGAATGCAGCCACAATTCCCCATTCCACACAGGTGTTGGAAATGGGTACCAGCTTGACTGGAGGGAACCGTTCTGATGTTACTCATAAGGCATTTGATGTTATAACTGCGTTCTGATGTTACTTACAATGCTTTTGAAAAACCAATGCACAAGATGCTATGCATCAGGCTTGATTAATTGTAATGAAGAATCCTGGTTTAGAGTAAAAACATCTAATTCCAGGATAGACATATTTTCATGTGCATTTAAAACTAATTATTATCCAAGACTACTTTTTGGGGGATAGTTTCAGCTATGCTGTTACAACCACTTATATTTTCCATCATTAAAATTTTGTATTGCACAACAAGTTTTTGGAGAGTATTTTTGCAGGGCTTTGTTTTGTTTTGAGTTAAGAATATCTTGAAACCAGATTAAAAAAAGCAAAGCAGTGGCATGGGCTGAAAAATATGGCAACAGTAAATTGGGCAGAAAGGGCCATGACAAACAAAAACCTATTATATTTAAACAAAAAGAAAACCTTTCTAAATTTTAGCTTGAAAACTCATATCCTCCTTTACGGAGCACTAATGTCTACACATAAAATAGCTGTATCCTCTTGAAGGGTTTCTGAATGAGAGAAATATTGATTAGTACTGATATTCCCATAAATCTGTAAAACTGCGTCATGTTAAGGGCACGGTTCGGATCTATTTCTGGATTATGGTCATTTTTTGGTTCATAAACTCGTCTTATAGAGATTTTTCTTGCGCATCCAACGATATAATTGGCTTTCAAGTACGTCAATTGGTTAGTCTTCTGGACGGGGTAAACGACACGCACTAATGTGACCTTGGGGTGCACCAATGGATGGGTGACTTCCTCTTCCCCCCCCCCCCCATTACAAGCCAGTATTGAGTGTTTCTCAATGGGAATAGCATGAGAGTTCATTCATGGCCTTACTTGAAATGCTTTCATACTCAAACAAAACATTCTATTACTCAGCAATAAATTATGATGGTGTAATTGTTCGTTATGAGTCCGGCTGCTGAGTCATCAGCTAATTAGCTGGCTATGTAAACATAAACGCCTCCCGGAGTTTTGAAGCTACAGGAATAGCAATTATATCAATTAAAAGGGCTTAAAAAGAGCTACAAAGCAATACAGGTAATTGAAAAAAAAATCAGCCAGCTTTGAAAAAAAAATTGTTAAAATAAACCCTGTTCAGTAACTTGTATTTATTGACTTTTGAAATGGATCCTTTCCTACTGTTTTGAAGGTACATAAGAAGGTACAAAATTGCTGATAAGACTCAATTCAAAACTTAGTAAAGAACGAAAAATTTTTTTTGGAAAATGGCTTCTCTGAAAACTCACCTTTTTGATTTTTGAAAACCTACTCCTCCCACAGTTTTGAAGGTACAGAGATGGCGAGCATACCAATCAATAGTGCTTGAAAAGTAAAATAGATCCGGTGCGAAAGTTTTTTAATTTCAATTCACCTTGAAAATTAGAAGCAAATTATTCAAAAAAGTGGAAAAAGAGGTCATTTTTAGGGGGAAAAGTTCTCAAAATTGAAAAAATCAAACAATCGAAAAACTTTCGCACTGGATCTCTGGACAAGACAATTTGCTATCTAGAAAATATTTTCTCAGTTCTGTAAGTTCAAAATTGTAGGAGTAGGATTTTCCGCAACACATGTTTTTTCATGTTTTTTAAAAAATAATCTTATTCATGTATGGTTACGAAAAATACGCACAAATAAAAAAATATTCACAACACCTACGGTAGATATCTCAGAAAAATCCACGGAGAACTTAGACTTTTTTACCCCAAACCGTCCCCTTAAGCTGATAAGACAAGTTAGTTTAAAACCTCTCTAACTGCAACACAGAAGTTTTAATAGAGAAGAAGGTGGAATGAACCATTCAGTGTGGTCCACAAGAAATGCAGAATCTATGCCATAGCCAACAGGATGTATCAGTTAAGTGTAGTGACTATACTTTAGTCACCCCTCAAATCTGTCAATCATATCTAGCTCAGGTACCACAAAAATCTTGTCTTTTCATTGAAGTGGTCAGTAATCCAAAGACGTACAAATGTAAATTTTATCAATAAAAAGTTCCAACTTTTCCATCCTGCATCACCAATGCCCACTTCAGGAGAAGCTCATGTAAAGCCGCTACCTCACTCGTCACAATGGAACTCAACGGCAGAGGTAGCTCCATCCAGGCCTTACAAGTGCGACAGAATTACATGACAATAGTAAATACATGCAATTGGCTTGGGAACTAAGGTCTCCATTACATGCTAGTGACCTTGTACAAAATAAATTTACACAGAGCACATGACCATTTAATTTTCATAAGAAAATAATTGAAATGAAAATGTACTGAATCATTGACTATTATTGAAAAGAAGAGTGAAATATTTCTAAATTAACCAATATATCATACACACTCATTTTTTAATTGGTAAAAATCATATCTGAGGATGTAATTGTTAATTTTAGTCAACATATTACATTTGCACTCCAATTAGAAAAAATCCAATGTTAATCTAGCATTTTATAGCATTAAACTGAAAATGTAACTTTCTTGCACACAAACACACACAGGTAGTTATCTTCTTGTACTGAAATATGGTACTCAGGCATAGAACTCTTGAAAATGAAATACACAGCCTACCTTTCCATCATTTTCAGGCAAGACTGTGTCAGCAGTTTGAACTGGAACCACCAACTGATGACCTTCATCTAGACTTCTAGAAGTGCGCACTGCATTAGCCTGTGAAATAACATAAGTTAACTAGACATCAGAAGCAACAGGAAAAGAAGGTTCAATCAGTCCAGTGCTATCCATTCAGTCAGTTCTCAAAGAATCTAAGATCAATGTCTCATTGAATAAAATTTATATTTCATAAAATCATTCATATTTAGTGTTTTCCAAATACAAAACTTCATTATTATTGTACCATAACTCAAATGTATCATTTACAGTGCTCAGTTTCTCTTCATTTACCAATACTTTTTAGGTGAAATAACTTATAAAATCAATTGCTACCTCAATTACCTCTACAATCACTCCACAACATACAATTTCTGAATGTTTCACAAATTTAACAGAGTACTGTTGGCAGTATATGGACAAATTACTTGAGCAAAACACCATTTCACAATATAATTCATTGATGACAATAGCTACTGAATTATCATCAATACAAGCCATACATTATTTTGCATACCATAACTGAGGCTCCTCATTCAGCATCCACATACTACCTGAATACTTTCACAGGGTTAGATCAAGTGTAACACTTGCTACTATGCTTTGATCTGTACATGCAATTGAGCCTGTTATTCAACATTTCTAACACAACCTTACTATCATGAGACAGTCTGAGGATTCATTCTTATGTCCTTCCAATTTGATTAGAAATATGTATTAAACACTAAAAATGCATCCTACTGTCAGTGTACCAATGCTAGTTGTGTTCACAATGGATGTGAAGACTATGTTTATCATACATGTTAAAGTATGGATGTGGCTCATTTTGCAACTGCATTCTACAGCCACACCCATGTTTTCATCTCAGTGCATGAGCATGATTAGTAGATCCTGAGTTGCTATTATGAGTATAGATAATACAAGTTTTTGACCTTGACTAAAGTTACAACTTATGGCTGCCTACTCTCCAATACCAACACCTCTCAATAAATGATTTATAATGTAGCACTTCCTGAAGCACTAACTTATGGCTTTTCCTCAAGCAATAATTTGTGACTTCACACCGTTTAAATTTGTTATGTATTTATCTTAATATTTGATATATTTTTACAGGATATGGATGAAAAAATCTGGATTTCTCTATTTTTCACAAGCAGAGAGCATTGCAACCTCAGCATTAGAGAAACTATATGAGTGGTGAATTCCAACCTCTCATTTTTTTTCACAAATAGTTGAAAATTGCAGGAATATTAAATTTTTGTACTTAATCATTTTGATAAATCTTACATTAAAGAATGTTGGTTTCAATTGCTGTAGTCAACAAAAGCTGTTCTATTTATTGGTAATTTACTAGCATTCTACTGTCTGTATCCATTTGAAAGGCATTCTAATTCCTGATAATTCCCAAGGACACAATAGTTGTATCCTCCTGAAGGGTGCATTAGGTACTATTCAATAAGGAATTGAAGGAATGGAGTAACAATGAACAAGGTGTTCCCATGCAAAACATAATTTGCATTAAAACTGCCAATTTGGATTAAGGTTTATAAAACAAGAAAAAAGTAAAAAAGAAAGCAGTTGTTGCTGAAAAACAAGAATTCAGCAAACCAAAAACAGATAGTCAGTAACAAAACACAAATCTATTTTATTTCAACCAAAAATTACGCATTCCTTACTCTCAATTTGGGATCTCACATTTTCTCTTGGGAATGCTAATACTGAGCGATAGAATAGCTGCAACTCTCTGAAGGATGCAGAGGAAAGAGAAGGGGCCATCCAGTATGGACAAGAGAAGATTTGGAAGCTATGCAGGTGTTTGTACACAGGGTCCCTGCATATGAAAACATGAAGGAAAATGAAGAAAAGACAAAGAAGAGATAGCAAAGAAGGCATGAAAACTGAAAGAAGTAATTTGAGTACAAAAGACAAGATGCTCAAAGCTCACCTATAGCTGAGATAACTCAATAATACTTTTCCTGTTGGCCGCAGTCAATAACATAAAATGGACAAGCCTAACTTAAAAATCTTATACATTCCATGCCAAAGGAGTCATAAAAATGTCAGCTAAATCAATCTACGTTATTACATTTCAAAAATTTTCCCGACCAATTTTCCCACAAACTCAGCAAGATAAGAAATCCAATCATTGGAACACACAAAAGGTAATAAAGATCTACCCCTCAAATGATAAATTTGCTAGTACAGTGCACGAATTGTTCAACTTCAACAGCTGGAAGTCCTGATTCTATTTACATTCTCTTGCCAATGTAACGACTACGAGCCTGATAACTATTAGTTACTGGAAACCGACCTGTCAGGATGCCGGCCAGACAGGGAATAGCTACTCAGGCTCAAATAGCTAAGGCCAGATACGAGGTCAAAGTACGGCACGGACAAGTCAAGAGTATATATTAAAACAGGGGAATGATAATTTACAGACAGACTCAGGGCGGGTCTCGCGGTAGCCGTCTTTCGTACACGAAACCGTGGCTCTACCGCTGACTGACCACCCTGGCAAAACACCTTAGGCGTTACCCGGTAAAATAGGCATAGGAATAGGGCAAGCACTACATGGGGCACTTACAAACATCAGGCAACCCGCTTTATTAGCCTGCTCGTAGACCAGTGCACACCATGAAGGTTCCGACGCAACTGACCGCTCCAGTCGAGCGGCCGCCCACTTTAACTGCAGCCAAGCAGCAGCAGGACGGAGCTCTATGTACACGCCAACGGTACAGTTGCCGTACATAATACGTAGTGAAGTCTCCTTCACTACACTACATCCCTCTTAATTCAGTAAGAACTCATCGCTCCAACTAACGCCTCTAATCCCAAATTACCGCACAAGATTAAAAAGTTATACATTGAGGAACATGCTTCTAGCACGTGCCAACTGGACAACTACTAAAAGGTCTACTATGTACATCCTTATTCTAAAATTGATAACACTATCCGGTTCTTCTGTCTTCCAAGTTCCCGCCAGTCTTGCAGGTAACGACGAAACGTCCGGCTGCAGATTTGCCGCGTGCCTGCCACCACGACTGCAGATTGCACCCCAGCGACTGCTCCTCCATACTGCAACCAGCGCTGGGCGGGCTCCACTTTAGCAGCCAAACAGGCGGCAGAAGTCCACCTCCCATGGCGTGCTCAGCTCGCATCAGAGACCACGATCTCTGAAGAGTATGCGCCTCCGCCCGTCACATCCGACCCGGACATCCAAAGGGCTTCACACCAGTCGGGTTGCGATGGAAGGCAACCATCAGCACCGGCCGCGCCTCAGAAGACATCCGCAGGGTCGGGACGCGAACAGGCAGCCCAGGTCGGACCCTCGCACCCCGTGCTACGTTGGCCCATCGCCTGCAGCCACAGATCCCCGGGCCTGAAACAAAAACAATTCGAGCAGTATCGAAGTAGACACTCAGCATTTATAATCTAACCTCTTTTTTGGTCTCAATCGAGGCAATATTTCATCTTCTGGCTCCGAAGGTTCCGTTCTCTGCCAAGTATTATCACCGGCACTCACCTCTGTTACCTCCAAACACCCTGCGTCGCTACCCCTTTCGTCACCTTCCTCCGCCGGGGTAGAAGTTCGTACATCTGGGCGCGCTCTCTCCAATGGCGACCACCCCCCGAAACCTGAAAAATCGGAGGTGTCTTCTGCTGCAGCTCCGCTTTCACTCGCCTCTCCCCCACTCAAGACGGGAGGTCCGCGTTCTGCTTCCGGCACCTCCGTTCTCCTCATTCGCAACAGAGGGGGATCCGGATACTGGCCGATGAACCCCGAAAAGTCAAGGCTCTCCTCGCACGGCGGAAGATCCGGGTATTGTCTGAGAAATTTCGAGAAGTCCCCGCTGGTGTCGTCGCCCGTCACCTCCTCCTGCTGCATCGCCGGAAATGGTGGCAGCGGATGAATTGGGCGACCCAACCACTCATCCTCCACGGGAGCCACTTGGTCCTCTTGTATCTCTCCTGCTGCGCCAGCCCCGTCTTCCTTCGGCCCCACTTCTCGACGGGTTCTCTTGCGTGGCTGCCTTTGTGGCAGACCTTCTGCCTCGTTCCTCCTCTCGGGTTGCACTGGCTGATCCTGTCCCATGTCGTTTCCATGATATTTCTTCAACTGCCTCGCGTGCACCTTGAAGGGAGCTCTTCGCCGCTGCAGATCTCGTATCTTATAGGTGACCTGGTTCCTGTCAACCTCCAGCACCTCGTAGGGACCCTGGAACTGCGGGGCGAGTTTATGCCTCTCGTCCTCTCGTGCATAAGGTACCCGCCGCAGGACCAGCTCTCCCACTGCGAACGGTCGGAACTTCGGTCCAGCGGGTCGCCACATCCGGGGTGGCCTTGGCAGATCTGGCACTGCAGCCTCCTTCACGAAGAATTCACTCGGGGCTCGACCGGTCTCACTGTGGGTAAGTCTATTGTACTGGGACATCACTCTTGCTATTTCCAGATCCCAGCTCCCAGGATTACCAGCGCAGGCCGTGGCGAGTCTCTCCTTGATGGTCCGGTTGAGTCTCTCCACCGCTCCATTGGTATGCGGCGCATAGGCGATCGAGCGCTCATGCCGCACCCCGTACCTGTCCAACAATTGACCGAACAACCTAGCTCGAAACTCGGGACCATTGTCGGACCGCAAAATTTTAGGGGTTCTAGGGCAACTAGCCAATATACCATACTCCAACGCACGCGCAACTCCCGGCGCAGCTTTTGAACGTATAGGTATAGCGTGCCCGAATTTAGAACATAAATCAATACCCACCAATAATCCTATATGTCCTCTGGGAGTACGCGGCAATTGCATCAAATCAACCGCATAAATATCATACGGCGCCGTGCACTTAGCACTCAACCCATACAGCGGGTAATCTTTTGCACTTACTCCTTTATGCAACTGGCACGTCCGACATTCTTTTATTACTTCCTTGATAGTCTTGTATGGGCTGGGATGAAAGTAACACCGCCGGAATGCCTTGCTAACCTTAGTCTGTCCCGCATGTGCTACATGTTCATGAAACTGTCTAACTAAGCCCTTCAATTGACTGTCTGGAATAACTGGTAGGAACTTTTCCTCGCCCCCTAGCTTGTATTTGTAACATATGGCACCGCTATGTATCACTAAGCTATTAAAATGCCGTCGCAAATATCCTAATGCTGGGTCTTTTTCCTTCCTTTCCAGAGCCTCGCGCACCCTCACCAACCTCTGGTCCTGCAGTTGGTGCGGCGCGAACATCTGTATTTCCTCTCCTAACCGAAGGTCAGCCAACTGGCAGGCACCCTCCTGGCTACCTTGCCCGTGGGGCGCTGCTACATTGACCCTTTCTGCTGGTATACCTGCTATGATAACATTAAAATGCACGCCTCCTTTACATTCCAGTTTAACAGTTCCCTTCTCCCCCACAGGATTTGCAACAACCAACCCTCCTGGCTTACAAACTACCTCCACTCTCAAGTCAAATAACTGCGCAAACGCCACGAGAGCCTCCCATGGAGGGAAAACATCAGGATTTTTCCAACTCGAAATCATCCTACGATCCGCAGCCTTACCAGTCCTACCGAATGCTTTGGGTTCCTGCAATAATTTGTCTATCGCCTGCTCTCGGAGCGTCAACGCGTCTCCCAGACCCGAGGCTCGGCTCAACGCCACAAACAAAGAATTTGGGCCCCCCTCTACTTCGGCTACCTGGTACTCCCCACATTCTGGCTCGGGAGCATTCTCGTCTCCCTCTGGAACTGACCAAGGAAAATTCACCCGGGACAGACAGTCAGCAACTACATTAGTTTTCCCGGGCACATACTCGATGCTATACTGACCAATAGCCAAGTCAGCCAACGTCCTCATCAGTCGGTCGTCGGTACGCTTCATATTGTGAAGATATATCAGAGGCTGATGGTCCGTTCGGATCACATATTTCCTACCACTCAAGTAAATTCTAAAGTGGTTTACTGCAAACCTGATTGCCGCTAGCTCTTTGTCCGTTGCGCTGTATCTCATTTGGGCCTTATTAAAACTGACCCCGGCATACCCGATCACTCTTTCTTGACCGCCTTGCACCTGAGACAGCACCGCGCCAGCTCCCCATCCGCTAGCGTCAGTCGTCAACACAAATGGCTGTCCCGTCACGAAGTCTGGGTATGCTAGAATTGGCGCGGTCACCAACACGGTTTTCGCGTCCTCAAACGCTTGCTGGCACTCGGCAGTCCATTCCCATTTCCCCATGGCTGTCGCCTGGTATAAGGGGTGTAGCAGATTGGTGGAGTCTTTAATAAAGCTCTTATAATAATTCACCATGCCCAGGAAGGATCTTAACTGCCGCACCGTTCGTGGTACCGGAAACTCTTGGATCGCCCCTATATTCTTTTCTAGCGGACTCACGCCAAGTCTACCGACGGAGTGCCCCAAGTAATCGACCTGCTCTTGAAACAAACAACATTTTTCCAAGTTCAGCCTGAGCCCGTGAACTCGAAGCCGGCCGAACACTCTCTCCAGCGCCTGGACATGTTCAGCAAACGTCCCACTGGCGACCAAAATATCGTCAAGGTAAGCCTGCACAGAGTCACTCGGTAGCCCCTTAATTACTAAACTTATTAGCCGTGAGAACGTAGCCGGCCCGTTGCATACGCCAAACGGAAGCCTAGTGAATTGATACAGTTCCGTACCAGTAGAGAAAGCAGTCAGTTCTCGCGAAGATTCAGTCAGAGGCACCTGATAATATCCCGACTTCAAATCAAGCGTAGAAAAATAATAATTTCCCGAAAGTTTGTTTATCGTATCTCCTATATGAGGCAGCGGAAAACAGTCTGGTTTTGTCAAGCTGTTTAACATTCTAAAGTCCACACAAAGTCTTAATTTTCCGTTCTTCTTCCTAACTGGCACTAACGGAGACGACCATGGTGACTTAGATGGCTCAATAATACCTTTTTCCGCTAATAGTTTTACCTCTAGGTCGATTTCCTCTTTCATGGGCCCCGGGTAACGTCTATTTCTTTGTTTTACAGGCGCTGCACCCTGAACATCTATATGGTGCCGCACTGTCTCGGTACACCCCACGTCTGCCTCATCTGTCGCAAAAACGTCTTTATGCGCAGTCATCAGTTCAGCAACTATCGTCCTTTGTTCTGCAGTCAGATCCGTACCGTCCAAGCTAAGGTCACCCGGCACCTCGTCCATCTCTTCATCCTGCTCTACTTCTTCCCGACACAAAGCCACCAAAGTACCTAGTCTTGTGTGCTTGGCCAGCCTCACATCACTGTCAAATGGGTTCATTACTTCTACTCGAATATGTTCATCGTCTACGACATTTACTGATGAAGCTACCATCAATGGACGAGTCCCATTATCGACTGGCTCTAAATACCCTTCAAATTTATTTGGTGCCCTCTTCACTTGAGCGGACAAACGCAACATCTGCCTAGAAGGTACAGTCACTTCCGCCGCGCTGAAAACTGGAAATTCCGCTCTGCGCGAAGTCCTCACCTTCAACCGGGCTATTCTTGTACGATCTTGACTACTTCCTTTCTCCAAAGTCCTATCTGATGCATTCAACGTAAGTTTGAAGCTATCAAGAAATTCCAAGCCCAACACACAACTGAACGACTGTACCGGCATAGTCATCACCAAAAACCTATGCCTTGGGAACTTAGTTCTGCCAATCGTTACTGCCAAGTATATCTCGCCTTCTATTCGAATCTCGTTTCCTGAAATTCCTACAACATTATCAACGGCGGAAGCGCGAAGTTTTCCCTGAACATCCGGAATTCTATGGAGCAGCTCTTCTGTAATTAAAGAGATCGATGCGCCTGTGTCTAACAGGCCATCGACCTGCAACTGTCCAACCTCAACTTTCACCGAGTACGACACCGCTACCTCACGCTTCTGCCGTACCATCTCAATATCTTGGGGACTATCATGACACTGCTCCGGCTGTGCCCCTTCCAAACCGGAGTCACCTAGTTTCCCTGGTTTATGCGCACACTGATAACTGCGATGTGTGATTTCTCCACACCAAACACACGCTGCGCATTTCTCCATAAATCCTTGACAGTCCTTCATCAAATGCCCCTTCTTGCCACAATACGCACATTTCAACCCGCGTTCTGAACCGACAACTTCCCTGGATCTGTCTCTATTTACATCCTGCTGTGTACAGTCCCGCACAAAATGTCCTTCCTGTCCACAACGAAAACAACGCATTGATCTCGCCGGCCCGCGTTCCCGGCGCTCAATGTTATTATTTGTTTCTGGCGCGTATGGCGTTGCTAAGTAAATTTGTTCCGCTCGAGTACTATTCCCCATTCTTTCCTCGGTAGCTGTCATATCGGCCTCCAAACTGGCTGCTAGTCGGGCCACTGCACTAAGTGCAATGAACTCCTGCTGGCCAACGAATAACTTAAGCCGGCGTACCAGCTCCGGTGCTAGGGAACTAATAAATTTATTTCGAGCCAAGAGTTCTTTGCCCTCTTTTCCTACACTATCCACTTTTGCTACTAGCCTTTCAAGCCTAATACTATAGCAAGTCAGTGATTCACCCCTATTTCTTTCTGCCCGCAAGAATTCTGTGTACCCATCATCACTTAATTTTTCGTGAAGCTCTAGTTCCTGAATCAACCGATTTTTTACTTCCCCATAGTCAGCTCCCGTTCCGTATGCTTGAACTATATTCTTGGCTTCCCCCTCAAGAAATTCTGGCAATTCCTGAACCCAAGCCGACTTGTTTTCCTGGTACTTAGAACTTGCATAATTCTCAAATTTAGTCAAGAAAATCGAGACCTGACCGTCGCTAGGCTTGCCCGAGAACTTCCCTGGTGGAGGCAACTTGTCGGAACGTAAGCCCTTGATTGCCTCTGTGAGACTAAGCATTACGTCAGCTAACTCAGATTTCGTTTCCATCTTTACTCTTAGCCCAAATTATGCCACGAAAAATGAAATGTCTACTGACAGCAAACGATAATAAGTTTTATTAAAAAATCCCAATTTATTGCACTACTCCTTATCCTACCGACCGTCCCCGTATCTGAAGCCAAATCCCACTCCTGACTCCAAATGTAACGACTACGAGCCTGATAACTATTAGTTACTGGAAACCGACCTGTCAGGATGCCGGCCAGACAGGGAATAGCTACTCAGGCTCAAATAGCTAAGGCCAGATACGAGGTCAAAGTACGGCACGGACAAGTCAAGAGTATATATTAAAACAGGGGAATGATAATTTACAGACAGACTCAGGGCGGGTCTCGCGGTAGCCGTCTTTCGTACACGAAACCGTGGCTCTACCGCTGACTGACCACCCTGGCAAAACACCTTAGGCGTTACCCGGTAAAATAGGCATAGGAATAGGGCAAGCACTACATGGGGCACTTACAAACATCAGGCAACCCGCTTATTAGCCTGCTCGTAGACCAGTGCACACCATGAAGGTTCCGACGCAACTGACCGCTCCAGTCGAGCGGCCGCCCACTTTAACTGCAGCCAAGCAGCAGCAGGACGGAGCTCTATGTACACGCCAACGGTACAGTTGCCGTACATAATACGTAGTGAAGTCTCCTTCACTACACCAACAAAAAATACTTTACAAAAATACCAATAAACATTTAAGCCATCAATTTATATTCAACAAATATTTCTTCAGATTTATAGACTCACAATCAGTGGAAAATTTCAAAGTATCTTTAATGGAATGATTTAGGTTTTTTCACTTAGTATGAAATGCAATTGAAAATGAGGGATTTCCATATAAGTCAGGAGCAAGAACTATAGCACTCCCTATTTTAAAAACTATTTTGGATGGCCAAAACTTAAAAAAATAATTTGATCTTAGACCAATCATTAGCTGTAAGATTTGCAAAATACCAGGGAATCAAATGAATATTGATTATATAAATAGGCACATGATTATTCATGAGAGATGTTTGCACTATTCTAGTTCTAAGGAATCTGCATTATTCTAAAAGCAAAACAAAAATAAAAAATGATGATGAATAGCTCAAAGGAATGTGTAATTCATCATTTTCATGCAGAACATGCAGCATATCATTGAGCTTGGGTTTGATTGTATGTATGAGGTGATTAAAATACTTGAAATTTGCAGTGCAACAAAATTTGAATCTCTTTTCACACACAAGATGAAACCCACTCTAAATGATGAGTGCACATTCCTTGCTTTTGGTTAGTCACCTGCTGCTTTAGAGAGTATTCTGTCATTTCAATTATTTCTAGCAATGTTCCGATAGAATTTTTTTTGACCGATACCAATACTGATACCCATTTTTTAGCCGATACCGATACTCCAATACTTGGAAATACTAATACTTTGATCAATACTACAACCAATACCAATACTTTTACAATTATATTAAAATAAAACCATGATAAGCCCTACATGGTTGTTGTAATAAAATTATTTACCAATATATTTAATAATATAACAATATTGACAATAAAATTTTTGATTAGGAATAATAAAACTGCATTTTCTTGCAAGGTAAACTATATTGTTGAGAAAAATAGAAGTGAAATCCAATCGCTAGATAAGTGTTTCTAATCGTATTGCGATGTAATAAAGACTAGCTATAATAGCAACTGGTTCCAAAAGTGAACGAAAACAGTCTCACAAACCAATTCAAGACAAAAAAGCTCAAATTGTTTTTATTTTCATGTTTTTCACACCAAACTATATACTTTGGCAAAAAGAAAACACTAAAATTTGATAGGCCCCCAAAATCAAAAGATCCGCAAACATGCAACCAACTATAAGATTGTTCGTGAATTTTTCAAACATCTTAAAATAGAAGAAAAATGCAAGATTCATAATGTACGGCAATTTACATGCTAAATTAAAATTATTAGCTCCGTAATATTTAACCATTTAAAAGTTGAATTAAAATAGAATTTTCAGCTACTCCTACATTAAACTAGCTCATCCGCCTTTATTTGAAACAAGAAAGCGAAATGAAAGAAAGGCCTTAAGGGGACCGTCTAGTCATAAGATTGAAATTGGTGGGATATTTTTTTATTGCTCAACTTGGTAGAGCAATGCATAGTTAATAAGCAGTAAAAAATTTGGAAGCATCTGAAGCACCTAAGGCAAGTAAACGGAAGGAGAAGAAGCAGCGGGACGGGTCGCATGGTATGTCAGCGCTTATGTGCCATATCATTTCACCTAGATATTGCTCACCAACTTTATTTCTGAAGACATATGTATTTATCATTCAGTTGTTCAAGAACTTTCACAATTTGGCAACATTTGGCAAGTTTCGGTACCTCCCACGGACCTCCCACCCCTCCACTCTCTCCTGTGCTGCAGACATAAATAGGACTGCTCGCCACAGAGGAGTTTAGTGTGACATGAATGCCAAAGCAATTACATTATCAAACAACTAGCTGAATCTGCCTGCCAAGCTCAGAGTAGCTGGTATTGTAACTGCTAAGTTTAGTTAGGATTGAAGTACACCTCAGGTGCACCTGAGCTATGCGTTACCCCTGATCCTCATGTGGGACCAATTATGGTACCGGTTTTGACAAGGAATCACAAAATACTACAATGAAAGCCAAAATCAAGACAATATTTCAGAATAGCTTTCATAATGTCAACTGCGTTGATTTCTAGGAACAATATAGCTTGCAAATGAAAAACCGGTTTTTCTGTACAAAAATGTATTTTTGTAACAACTCAAATGTCGATATTCAAGCTACTTTTTCTCAGAAATTAGTAATTGTAGAGCAATGTTTTTGGTATCATTGGATGCGCATAGAGTTGCTGCATAGTCAGAGGATTTTATTGAATTTCATTGTGGTATCTTAGTTACATTAAAAATCTACAGAAAAATGAACGACTCTTTAAAAAAATTTTTAAACTTTATAAAAACATAACTCAACAGTTAGCCAACTAATTTACTAAGTCTGAATAGGCTCCTTATTTTATTAAACTTTTACTTTCATGATTTATGACCATTTCTATGATAAAATACGTATTATTAGAAAGTATCGGTAAAGTATCGGCCAAATTTTGCCAATACCAATACCAGTGAAAATGACCGATACTGCCGATACCGATACATTGGAACATCACTAATTATTTCTGCCACGCCATTTGTCATGGGCTTCTACTAATGGTAGGGTTTTAAGAGTATTCCAAGAATATTAGGGTGTGACTGATCTTGATATTACTGTGTGACAAGTTTCTTGCATCATATTTAGCTTTGTAAGTGATTATCTAGGAAATTTAATTATCAATTTCCAGTATATTTTGCAGATCTTATAGCTGATGATGTGTTAAGGTGCAAGTTTTTGAATTGACTTTTTAAAATTTTCAAAAATGTGGATACATTTGGCACTTATCCTTAACTTTTTATTATAAATGCACTGACATAGTGGGCAAAATTACAATTAGCTATGATTACAGCTTATAAGTATGTTGAAGCATCTCTAACCCCCATAGGTGTCTCCGACAGAGAGAAGTGAGGGACACTATTTAGGATGGAATTACACAACACGTTCAATGCCGATTTACCACTAGGTATATTGTTCATTTATGTATTGTTGTCAGGGTTGGCACATAAAAAACTTGCCCAAAAAAAAACACCCAAAAAACCCACAAAATAGTGGGTTTTTTGGGGTTTATTATTGTTATGTAAATTTTATTTGTTTTCAAGCTTATAGAATCAAAATAAGCTAAATATTTATCTTGTCAAAAATTGTATCTAAGTCATGTGTATGACTATGACAAGAAATCATTGAAAAACAAAACACCAACCCTATGTAAATCAAATTAGAAAAACCTTGATCACAAAAAAAACTCGAGGGACTAATATACTTTCATGAATTCCATTTCCAAAGTAAAAAACAAAAATTTAGAAACAAATGCAGTTTCACTACTTGATAATATAGAGACTTCTGAATTTTCCCTGTCTTCTAGACTAGACTGCTACTACAATACTACTGTGTTTCTCTTTCTACATCCACTGCCATTTCATCGTTGTCATATCATGATCATTTGTGAGGTGGCAATATACTGAGACCAATTTCTGTGCGCGTTCTGATCCTAACCTATTTCTCATTTTATTTCACCCAATTCCAAATGTTGAGAAAATTCTCTCAATGGATCCTGAACTTGCGGGGCAAGAATGAAGATTGCTTATAAACTTGCAGAAACCCTCTGCCAGTGTTTTTTCAGGAATCTGCATTTTCTGCTGTTTTATGTCTTGAATATCCCACCATCAACAAGGAGTCATTGTCTTGGTGATATTATCATTGAACATGCATTTTGGGAAGATGTTGGAGTCCTTCAATTTATAAGAATAAAGTGCACCGAAGAACTCCGGATTGTACTCAGCCAACCACTCTTCATTATCAGTCTCCTGTGAGAGCTTTGCCTGAAATAAGTCTAACAATTATAGTCAGATGGGGTAAGACACGCCCGCAGCCAAAAGCAAAGAAACGACTGGCCTATGGTAAGCATTTAAGCTGCACTGGAACAAAATTGACGATGGAATCTATTAGAGCATTTACTTCCAATCATTTTAGTGCTTGTTGCTATCCTGTACTGCGAAAAGTTATTTTTTTGGCAAATTTGTAAAAAAAATTTTTGGCATGTCACTAAATGTTGTAACATGTAACAGTGTGGTTGACTGACTTGACTTTTGCTGCTAAGCACTCCAGCTCACACAATACACATGTTTTAACAGCATGACTGTTAAGTGATGTGCAGCTGTCTTGCTTCAAGTTGCTTGTGGTGGTTACTTATGATCTGCATGGTGCTTTCTCTCACATGACTTGCGCCTGTCTGCTGTTAAAACAACTTACTATGAATTGAAAAGCATAGCAATTCTCTTTGCACATCTTATATCTTTACAGACTGCAGAGCTATGTCTCTATGCATATGGTAATTGGTAAATGGTAATTGTGATGGACAAACTTAATTCATATATTGTTCATATAATGTAATAATTCATATAATTATGTAATATAATGTTGGAAATAAGGTAATCAAATAACAATATTTACTCAATAAGTGTATATATATAAATCTGAAATAGGGGCAACTGGAGCTGTGTGAATAACTCTTTTAAACAAAAACAGGTATTAAAAAAAAAACAATAAGCCCCAAAAAAACAATAAAACCCAATTTAACCCGAAAAGCCCACGTGGGTTGGGTTTTTTTAAAAACCCAGTGTTTTTTCTATCCCTTATTGTTGTGTAAGAATATTTCAATTATTTCAACATTTTTTAGTAGAGAATTGAATGAATAAGGTAAAACATGGTCATGCCATTACATTTCCACAATTCTTACATGAGATTCAATTTTTGTTCGAGCAGTAAAGTCATTTCTAAAACTCTTCCTACTTACCACCTTACTTACATGAGACTTCTGAACGCACGTGAGCATCAAGTGGTAGTAAAAGTTTCAAGGGAATCATACACCCAAGATTCAGTAGAAATCATCTAATTTTCTAATTTTGCAAAACTTCAATTTTAGCTGCAATTAGAAGTGTAAGATGACAGGCAAGTCCTGTGAAGAGTGAGGTTTGTTCATTCCGTTGTTTACCCGCAATGGGGGTTTCAAGCAGGGGTAGTTGTAGGGGATTACCATGGCAACAGAGCATGTCAGCTGATACATCAAGGCACAACATTGCCATGTAAGCTCCTTTGACTCTTTTTACTGCATAATATTACATTAAGAGAGAAATATTTTTTATTTCATCATTCAGCAGCCTCCTAAGTTATACACAGTTCTAGATTTTTTGATGAATTGGTGTTTTAATATCTTGCTTTGCCTTTCAGATATAGTCATTAATGGGAAAATATTAAGTTTAACTTTCTTAGCCTTCAGAAAAATGAATATTAGTGAGGAGCATCTGAGACACTGCATGCTCTATGAATTCAAAAAAGAGACTAAGATGCAGAAGCTTCACAGAATATTGGAACTGTCTATGTAATGAAAGTTCTGAATAATCAAAAATATCAATGGTGGTTTGCAAAATTTTTTTCTGGAGACCTTAAGGGAACCGAACGGTTTTTCCTATGAATTCTTTGATAAATAAAAAAAATACTTCCGGAGGGAAATAAGCTCTTGGGTGTCCACAGTGCACAGCATGTTTATAACATTCGAATAGACGTTCAGAGCCATGAAAATTTTCAAATTTGCCCATACCCTCTCCCCCTCCCCCCCCCCCTCAGAGGGAAATTTCTAAAAAACCTAATTTCTCAGCTAATGTTGTACATAGAGACGATTAGTTTTTTTTGTTAAATTCACAATGAAAATATCTACCAAAGCTAGGTTTATGTGTTTGGTTTTGCTTGAAAAAAAAAAAATTTAAAATTTTTAGAATTTTTTCAAGTAAAATATATTAACTTTTTAGTTATTACTTTACATGTCAATAAAAAATTTTCTAATTAACTTATCAAAAAACAACTATGCAGGTTTATATTACTTACCTTGATCTTTATGATGCAAGAAAGACCTCCTCAATAAGTAAAAAACTGTTGGAGAAATAATTAAAAAACTGGAACACTTTTTCCTCATAAAAAGTTTTTTTCAGCTTTGTGGCTCAATATCTCCTAGAGTTCTTCACTTATGAAGATCTATTTTGCATCATAGAGAGCAAAGTGAGTACTATAATAGCTAGCTTATTTAGGTAAGATAAGTTAATTAGAAATTTTTTCATTGTCCATGGAAATAAAATAACTGTGTTTTCAAGTTTTTGATATTCAAATAGTTGGCAATTTTTTCTGTTAGAGCAAAGACAAACCAACTGAGCTAGGTATTGCAGATATTTTGATTCTAAATCTAACAAAAAGAAAACATTTGTCTCTATATGTACAATATTGGCTGAGAAATTGGAATTTAAAAAATATTTATTATTTCTTGAGTACGGGCAAATTTTAAAAATATTTAGGCTACAACTATCTATTCGAATGTTATAAACATGCTGTGAACACTCAAGACCTTAATTCCCTCCGGAAGTATTTTTTTACTTTTCAAAGAATTCATAGGACGAACTACGTGTTGGTACATATATGTCCCAAAAGGTGCATTACTGATATACGCGTTGGTACATATGTGTACCACTGCTCATTCTTTCATAACTTCTAGAAATCAATGTTACACATTGGTATTTTATTAAACTAATCTAATCATCTTCACGTATGCACTTGGAAAAGGCTGAAATAATGTAAAAACAAATGTAATTAGACCCCTTATCGAAAAAAAGGTTCAAGTATATAACGAAATCACAATGAAAACACATCCATAAGTAATAGAAAGAATTATGCTCTGTTCCAGGAGAAACTTTTGATACTAAGAATCAACAATCACATTGAAAACAACCATTTGTACCAAAAAAACTATCCTGTCAAAGGAAAACTTTATACTAAGTATAAGTTGAAAATCATATCATCGGATGCGTAAGTCGAAAATCACATCGGATAAGTTCTATCAATTGGCAATTTTATCAATTATCTGACTATTATTGGCTCTATGCACATTTCTTTCTTGCCAGTGCATAGAAACAATTGCGGTGATGCAGATTCAGACTTCCTATGATTTGTAACTCATGTGCCTTCATGGTTCATTTCTTTTTGAAAATTTTCATTGACCGACAAGCTCTCTGCTTCTCCTATTGGTAATTCATCTGAACATGTGCTGTATTTATCAGGAAAGTATTCACGACAATAAGAATCATTTTCAACTACTACACTTCTTCTATTTCCATAAAAGATTGCTGTATCCCTCACTGAAAATTAAAATAAATGTATTTATAGTCAATTCACGATTCAATCAAGCCAGGTATAATGTAAATTTGAATCATAATAATAAATAAAATAACAAGGATAGTCGCTTTTAAAAGATCCATTATCAGTTAGTTGTTTAATAGAACGACCTAAAATGATATATAAAATTGAACATTTTGACCACAGGGGTCATCTTCAGCATTAACAAAGATCTATGGAAAACAAAAAATACATTTTATTCAAAATAAGTGCAACAGTAAGAAAAAATAGAAAGAAGGGGACAAAAAAGGATGGAGAACAATACTAACATGCTATTAACAGAGGGAATGACGATTCAGTTTCATTTAAAATAGGTTTGTCTTTCATGATATAAAGAGATTCTAAAATACGAAGGTCTGATTGACTAGATGTGGTTCCTATTATCTGGAAGTCGTCCAAGCGGACTGGCAAGTCGCACTTCTCGGCATGAGTGCGTACCGAAGAGTGAGGGGGAGAAGCAAGGGAATTATTGGTTCAGAAGCTCCTTCCAGCATGCTCCGCCACACGAATATGGAGGGCCCTTTTTGTGGACCCAACATACTCAGACGCACACAGTGGCGCAACAGTATTTGTAAACGACATGCGAAAGCAATGCTTTAGGGAGCTTACCTAGCACGTCGTTTACAAATACTGTTGCGCACTGTGTGCGTCTGAGTATGTTGGGTCCACAAAAAGGGCCATCCATAGTCGTGTGGCGGAGCATGCTGGAAGGAGCTTCCGAACCAATAATCCCTTTGCTTCTCCCCCTCACTCTTCGGTACGCACTCATGCCGAGAAGTGCGACTTGCCAGTCCGCTTGGACGACTTCCAGATAATAGGAACCACATCTAGTCAACCAGACCTTCGTATTTTAGAATCTCTTTTTATCATGAAAGACAAACCTATTTTAAATTAAACTGAATCGTCATTCCCTCTGTTAATAGCATATTAGTATTGTTCTCCATCCTTTTTTGTCCCCTTCTTTCTATTTGTTCTTACTGTTGCACTTATTTTGAATAAAATGTATTTTTTGTTTTCCATAGATCTTTGTTAATGCTGAAGATGACCCCTGTGGTCGAAACGTTCAATTTTATATATCATTTTAGGTCTTTCTATTTATTAAACAACTAACTGATAATGGATCTTTTAAAAGCGACTATCCTTGCTATTTTATTTATTGTTAGACTTAGCAAAAAGCAAAACTTAGATGTGTAGTGAATCATAATATCAATGCTAAAATATAATACTGAGCATACATCTGGAATATAAGCATGCACGTGTCAAAGATATGTGTACCCAAGTTGTACCAACACGTGACAAAGTCATTGCTCAATGCAGCACACATATTGAGTTACATATGCACCACAAAGGGGTGTACATATTTGGCCCAATCCACGAGTCAACAATAAATTTTTATGTAAATGATTATTTGTGCCATATTTGTCCCACACAATTTATTGTATCTACATGTTGCTTAGAGTTACACCAAGCTAGTCACCTACTGCCATGGCTGTGGTGAGGGTCAAATTGATGCAGTGGGGGACAATTGCAACCATCGGCAAGGAAAGACTGCTAAAATAGCTACCGTAGTGAACGTAGTGATGTACCCATGTATCGGTATCGGTATCAGCAGTATCGGCCATTTTTAGTGGTATCGGTATCGGCAAAATCCGGCCGATACTTTACCGATACTTTCCAAAAATACGTATTTTATCATTCAAATGAACGTCACAAATCCTGAAAGTAAAAGTATTTAACCTAATAATACCCGTTGTGTGTTTATTTATAAATTTATTTGGTGTCCGCGTTGTGTGAGTTTGCGGTATCATGGATACCGAATTCCTCAGTGTAACATTAAAAGATGGCGTTTCCATGCATTTAAATATTTGACATTTTATCAGGATAGGTTTTGTTAGGATAGGATAGGTTAGCTTAGATTAGGATAGGCTAGGTTAGCACAGGTTAGGTAATACTGTCAGAATTTTTTCTCGGGTCCACCTAGCTTAACGATGACATTGTCCATGGAATCTCCGCGGGTCCTGCTACTATCTAATAATACCCTTGGTTTATTTGGAGTCCGCTTCTTCCATTTTCTTTGTCACGCTCATGAGGAGAGTTATAGTGACCGTATCTGTGATACGAGTTTCACCAGTGCGTAAGAACAAGAATATTTTTCATTACGGGTGCTGTTAGGATGAATACACTCGTTGGGCATCACATTTGGAAAATTTGTTCAAGAAAGTTAGTGAGTCCCGTAATTTTTGAGGGGCTGTGCGTACTTGTAATTAAATAAAGAGCCTATTCATACCTAGTAAATTAGATAGCTAACTGTTGAATTATAGCGTTCAATTAGGCCCGCTAACTGAATTCACTACTTTGAATTCCCGACGAGTCACGGTCATAACTGAAAGCTATGTAAAATGAATAGTTAAACCCTGTAGCTACATAAAATTTTTATACTTTTACGACTAAACCTTTATAGTTTGACCTAATGTCCATATCTTAAAGTATGTGACAGGCTAACAAAAAACAAACCGATTTAATAGAATTGAAGGTGCATTTGAAAGTTTGTGTGAATTTAATATAGAAATTGCCGAAAACTCTATTTTAATTTAGCTTGTAAATCGCCAAATATTACGAAGCTAATAATTTATTTGAACTTAGCATGCATATCACCGTTCATTACGAATCTTGCATTTTTATTCTATGTTAAGATGTTTGAACAATTCACGAACAATCTTATAGTTCAATACATCTGAACTGGTCAGTTGATTGCTTTCATCGCAACTTGATGAATTTAAAAACGAGGAAAATTCCAATGAACTTAATCATATTTACTAGGAATACGTTTCGGAGTCCAGCTCCATCATCAGTTCGTAAAATTAAAATTCATTACGACTACAATAAAAGATAAAAGAAAATGTTGGATACAGTTATTAAAGAAAATCACGAAAACAAAATAAATCAAAACATGTCGGAGAAAGTAAAATCGACATGATCTACTTCCAATTTACGACGGGTAGGAACTGTCAGAATTGTTGAGGGCCAGTTTTCGTTTAAAAATATGTAGCGACTCTGAAATTCTGAGGTCACATGTAGTTGAAGCCGAATCTAAGATTTTGAAGTCCGCAGAAGATATCGGTTTGTTGCATTTTACTGCGTGATTACGTACGAATTGTGCGAATTCATTCCCCGTGCGGAAGCTTCAACCCCGATGTTCGGCCATTCTGATATACAAATTTTGTGCCGTAATGCCGACGTACGATGATGTGCACTGCACACAACTGTAGGAATAAATCAGAAAGGCTCTTTCTCCATCAAAAGCGTATCCTTGTACCGGAATTGTATAATTTTATGGTTGCTTCAGTTTTCTGGTACAAGGATACGCTTCCGATGGAGATGCGAACCTCGATCTCTGATTTATTTTTAACAGTTATACAGTTGTGTGCAGTGCACATCATCGTACGTCGGCATGACGTCACGAAATTTTTATAACAGAATGGTCGAACATTGGGGTCGAAGCTTCCGAGCGGGGAACTAATTAGCTTACTCCTCACACTCCGCAGTACGTAATCACGCAGTAAAATGCAACTAAATCTTAGATTCGGCTTCAACTGCATGTGACCTCAGAATTTTAGAGTCGCTACATATTTTTTAAACGAAAACTGGCCCTCAACAATTCTGATAGTTCCTACCCATTACAAATTGTAACTAAATAGTAATCTTGTCAATTTTAATTTTTTTGGGACATGTTTTAATTTTATTTTTATTTTCTTGATTTCCTTTAATGACTGTATCCAACATTTTGCTTTATCTTTTATTGCAGACATAATGATTTGCAAATTTACGAACTGATGATGGATCTGGACTCCGAAACGTATTCCTAATAAATATGATCAAGTTCCTTGAAATTGTCGCTTTTAAATTCTTTATCTTATAGATGGTTGCGTGTTTGCGGATATTTTCGGTTTCGGGGCTTACCGAATTTTAATATTTTCTTTCGCCAAAGTATGTACTCATATTTGGTGTGAATAACACGAAAATGATAATCCTTTTTTGGAGAAACTATTGTTTTGGTCCACTTTTGGAGCCAGTTGCTATTATAGCTAGTCTACATTACGTTGCAATACGATTAGGAACACATATCTATTGAATGGATTTCATTTTGTTGTTTTTCTCAACAATATAGTTAACATAGCAAGACCATTTTATTTTTCACAATCGGAAACTTTTTTGTCAATATTTTTGTATTATTAGAAATGTAAGGAAATAATTTTATTATAACTCCCATGTAGGAGTTATAATGGTTTTATTTTAATACAAGTGTGCACAGCCCGCCAAAAATGGGATTCAATACTTTTCATGAATGAATTTCCAAGATGTAGATGATAAACAAATACAGTATCTCCATCCTAACAGTACCCGTGATGAAAAATATTTTTCGCACCGTTGAAACTCGTATCACAGGTACGGCCATTATAACTATCCTTATGAGCGTGAGTGACAGAAAAATGGAAGAAACAGACATCAAACAAACAAACCAAGGGCAAGGGTATTATTAGGTAGCAGCATGACCCATGGAAATGCCGAGGACAATGTCATCGTTAAGCTAGATGGACCCATGGAAAAATTCCGTCAACATTATCAAACTTATGTTATCCTAATTCTATGTCGTGACTCGCACCGCCGCAAAGCACGTTCACGACGCAAAGGCCTAGCGATCGTCATTACATGGTAGCAACTGCGGTTCTTGTAGACCCTACACCACTAAGCGTTTTCCACTGTTGCCAATACGTAGAACGGAGAGTCGGGTAGGTTTAAAATGTTTATGCTGAACACATTTGCACAAGAACACACAAAGCTCTCTTAACTCGGAGTTCCCCTCCGGTGACAAATCACCATTACTCAAAAATGATTACTTCGGGCACAGCTATTCACCAAATTACGATATTTAATTTAATGTCATTTAATTATTCAATATGGCCTGAAAGCTGCACAAAAGCGACATGGTTAGGAAAATGCGCAAATTACGGCAATCACAACAACTTATCCAATACTACTAACCTATCCTGATAAAATTTCAAACATATCATTGCATGTACAGACGATCTTTCAATGTTACACCGAGGAATTCGGTCTCCGTGATACCGCAAACTCAGACATCCTATGTTTCTTAAGAAGCTGTTACCGAACTAATACATAAACTAACATACAACGGGTACTATTAGGTTAGATGATTGTAAAAGTATCGGTATCGGTTGTAGTATCGGTCATAGTATCGGTGTTTTCAAGTATCAGTATCGGTATCGGCCAAAAAATGGGTATCGGTATCGGTATCGGCAAAAAAATGGTATCGGTACATCACTAAGTGAACGTGTTAACCTGTCAGATCTAAACAATCGGGAAGGAGAAATTCAATCGATGAAAACGCCGTTAACGATGCTGGGGAAGCCAATTCAAAGGTAACCAGCAGAGAATTGGTTCATCAATTCAATACAACCCATACCACAACAATTTCATATCTTCACAAGTTAGAAAATATTTCAAAATTTGGACTCTGGGTTCCCCATGATTTGACCTACGCTCAAAAAAATCAAAATTGACTGTTTGCACCTCCTTGCTTTCTAGGAATCATCTAGGACCATTTTTGCTATGAATTGTGACTGGTGATAAAAAAATGGGTTCTTCACAAAAATACCCAAAGCAAAAGGCAATGGTTAAATCAAAACCAAAGTTCACAGCCTGTTCCTAAATAAAGACTGCACCCAAAGAAAGTTATGCTCTCTTTATGGTGGGATGTGAAGGGACCAATTCATTTCCATACTTCTTTCTGGGCTTGCTGTCTACTTAAGGGTATCGTCTACGTAAAAAAAACAGTCCATTATTTATGGATGGATTTCTCTGAAATTTTCACAGTAGGTGTGAAATGATGCAAAGATCATTTATTTTGACAAAATATTTGTATCTGCACTAGATTTTTTTTTATTTTCGAAAAATATGATAAAATAGGGGTTTTTTAAAATCTATTTTCTTCTACAATTTTGAAGTTACAGACCCAGTACTTCGTTTTTATATGGCTTATATGTCTATATAACCACATGCAACAGGGAATTTTGATAACTTCTTTTTGTGGATTTTGGAAATTAAAAAAAATGACTTTTTTTTAATTTTTCTTCATGTCGTGTAATTTTCAAACTAATAAGTGTATCAGACAATGCTATTGCGCGTGGATACACCTTGCTAAGCCCTATCGAATGGTATATAAACCATTGCTGTAGCTCTAAAATTGTGGAAGAAGTAGCATTTGAGAAACCAATTATCAAGTTTCCAGAAAAATGTGTTCCTTCAAAAAAATTTTTTTTTTCTTTTATCTTTTGAACTACAGGGTTTTCTACAATGAACTCTTGAGCGTTTGTAGCTCTTTTCAAGCCCTTTTGATTGATATAATTTACATTTCTGTAGCTCTGTAACTCTGGGAAAAAAATATACAACAAAAGAGAATAGGTATTATTCTTGAAAACAACCAATTTTTTTAATTTTGCATTTTTTTTACCAAAATACGTTTTTTGTGTGAAGTCAACTCCATTGTTTTGTAGCTTTTTTTCAAGCCCTTTGGATGGGTGTGCTCGCCATAGCTGTAGCTATGATTCTGCAGCTGTCATCAAGCTATGAATGAAAGCTGCGGTATCATAGATACGGCTGAACAGCTCAATTCTGAAATTGTCAAAAATTATAAAAAAATATTTACTCAGCATTAGAATGTTTCGTTTGAATAATGGAAGCACTTAAGTAGCCCATCAATGAACTATAATGCCATTCCTGCAGAGAAACACGCTCAATTGACCCCCAATAATGAATGAGGGGGGGGGGGAGGGTTCAAGGTCACTCCAACCCCATCGCTTTCATTCCTCTGGTGGGCGCACTATTCGGAGTAGACGTAAACGGAAAATACCAATGGAAGTGCAAGAAAATGCTCTATAAGATGCATATAAAAGCAGAAAATCAACACATATCCTGATTTCTACATAGACGGTGTCCTTAAGCAATGTCATCGTACGCTAAGTGGCCCCATGAAAAAATTTGGTCAACTATGCCTAACAAATCCTATCATAACATATTTTAACCTAACCTATCTTAATCTAACATATACTAACTTATCTGATCCTAACTAAAGCTACCCTGATGAAATATCAAACATATTACCATATCAAAAGTATTATCAAATCAAACATATACATCTGTTTTCTACCCATAAATTGCTATTTTTCATTCTTAGTCTATCTTGAAATATTTTTTGTTTCACTCTGGCTATTTCTCTCTATTCCATTGTGAAGGGCAAACGCAGTGTGAGTAGCCTAATAAGACCCCTTATGTAAGGTATCTTTGTGGACATGATACCACGAGTCACAGCGCCATCATAATAATGAGAATTACACACGAACTTAGTGTTAAGAAGACAGTCTGGGTAGAAATCAGGATATTTGTTGATTTTCTGTTTTTATATGCATCTTGTAGAGGATTTTCTTGCCTTCCATTGGTACTTTCCGTTTTAGTCTACTTTGAATAGTGCGCCCACCAGAAGGGGGAAAGCGATGGGGGTGGATGACCTTGAACCCTCCCCCCTCATTATTGGGGGTCAATTGAGTGTTTCTCTGCAGGAATGGCATTATAGTTTGTTAATGGGCTACTTAAGTGCTTCCATTATTCAAACGAAACATTCTAACGCTGAGTAAATATTTTTTTATAATTTTTGACAATTTCAGAATGTTCAGCCGTATCTATGATACCGCAGCTTTCATTCATAGCTCGATGACAGCTGCAGTATCATAGCTACAGCTATGGCAAGCACACCAATCCAAAGGGCTTGAAAAGAGCTATAAAACAAAGGAGTTGACTTTGACTTGACAAACAAATGTATTTTGGTTGGAAAAAAATTAAAAAATGGTTGTTTTCAAGAATTACACCTATTATTCTCTTTTGTTGTATATTTTTTCCCAGAGTTACAGAGCTACAGCAATGTAAATTATATCAATCGAAAGGGCTTGAAAAGAGCTACAAACGCTCAAGAGTTCATTGTAGAAAACCCTGTAGTTCAAGAGATAAAAAGAAAACAATTTTTTTGTGAAAAAACACGTTTTTCTGGAAACCTGATAATTGGTTTCTCAAATGTATCTCCTTCCACAATTTTAGAGCAACGAGAATGATTTAATACCATTCGATAGGGCTTAGCAAGGTGTATCCATAAGCAATAACATTTTTTGATACATTTATTATTTTGAAAATTACACCACATAAAATAAATGAAAAAAGGTTATTTTTTTTAATTCACAAAATCCACAAAAAGAAGTTATCGAAATTCCCTATTGCTTATGGTTATATAGACATAAAAGCAATCTAAAAATGAAGAACTGGTGTAATTACCCTGTTCAGTAACCCCTATTTCATCGTATTTTTCAAAAAAAAAAAAAGTGCAGCTACAAAAATTTAGTCGAAATAACAAATGATCTATGCATCATTTCACCCCTACTGTGAAAATTTCAGAGAAATCCATCCATAAATAATGGACTTTTTTTACCCAGACGGTTTCCTTAAACCCTCTATGACCCACCGTCCTTCATGAAGGACATTAGAAAAATCCCATTTATTTTTGTTCCGGTGAGCATTTTCAAACAATACTGCATGTTAGTGAAGAGAAGAAACGTTGTGCTATGATAAATGAGCGTAGTGCGTCATAATATTTTGCTCACTTTTGCTTTTTAATTTGGTGGAGCGTGAAATGCCTGTGGGTGATCGTACACTCCATATATTTGTGGTAATTTCTTTGCTAATTGTGAACACAGAGTGCTACAATAATTCATACACGTGTAAAAACCATTCAACATTCCTTTGAAAATACTTTTCAACCAAATAACTTTGTGTTGTAGAATTATAGAGTAATTTTTCTAATGTCCTTTATGTAGAACAGTGGGTCGTTACACCAAATCTATTATGTAACAATGGATCCACCCAGATTCTATACTACCCTTCCTACATGCCACATTGCAGAAGTTATTGCTAAAGAAACAGGTGCTGATGCGATTTTGAAGAGGCTTTTATGACAATTGAACAAGCTGAGTCTATGATAAAGTATATTTATGAATTTATCAGTACAAATCAATAATTATGTGTAATACGTCAGCAGAAGGAACACCATGAAGAATTGTACCTGAAAAAAATTCACTTTGAAATGACAATTGAGACAAGCTCTAGACATGGCTCACTAGATTTCACCTGATTTAGATATTGTTTTATTTCATTTTGATGTTTTTTTATCAAAAAGTATTTCTGACATATATCTACAATTTTCCTTCTCATACAAATTCTACCAATATATGAATATACATTTATTATTTTTTATTTTTTATGGGTAAAATGTGCAGTCCAAACCAAAACTTGCGTATTTCAACTGTATTTCCCGTGGTTTCAGCTGGAAGAAGTGTTTTTGTACCACTCTGATAAAGTCCATTCGGCATGTCCTAATGACTCAATGTCCTTCATGTAGGACGTTAGAATAAAAATAAAACCATCCCAAAAGTTTGTTTTCCAGGCATTGAAATTACTTCAAGTGACTATAAATTACTCATCAGAAGCAAAAAATAAAAAATTTTAATGGTGGAAATTAATTTGGGTCATAGAGGGTTAAGCAAATCAATATATAGATTAGATTGAAAAAGCTTTGAAATGACATGTTGATGGTGTAGAGGGGCCCTAAATATGTTTTGTGTTTGCAAGGACTGAACACCCTATGAGTCTGAGTAGCTTGTTTGTGCTCAATCAGCTTGAAAGATTTTTCATGTTCAATGGATTAGTAGTGAAAGTTCATAAATGAGCTGCCTGCACAGCAATTCGCAAATTTTGACCTTCAGGGTCAGACTAGAACCATCTGACAGGCACAATTGCTTCTGAAACCTTAAGTATTCAAACCTGGAGAGCAGTGCAGATGCTGTGAGTTTTCAGGTGATTTATAGAGTGAAGTGTGTAGACACCAGAAATAGAGATGTAAGCAACTAGTGTTGAAAATTAAGTGATGTTTATTGGTAAGATGCAGTGATGTTTGTTAAAACTTGCCTGTGTGTAGAGAGACAGCCAAGATTTTTTCTCTGTGTCAAGAGATGAATTTTCTATTGTGCATTCAGCTGGTGAGTGGTAACAAATTCCAAGTCCCAATAGGAGCTGTTGGAAATATCAAACTGTACCAAATTGAGCATTTGCTGTCACAGCTATTTCTATATTGCATACTTTTAATTCTGGATTCATTTTTGTTATGCCACTTGTATTGTCAGCTTTATATAACTCCTTGACTATCACTCACAACTATACTCACTGAGTTCTTTTTGGGTCATGCTTGACTATGGCTGTGCAACTCTAAACATGCACTGTTTTAAGGGAACGGTCTGGGTCCACTTCCGAATTATGGTAGAATTTCGGTTTATAAATTCATCTTGGAGTATTTTCTTGTGCATCCAACAGTATAATTTGCTCTGAAGTACGTACATTGGTTCGTCTTCTAGACGGGGTAAAAGACCCGCACCAGCGTGACCTTGGGGCGTGCCAATGGATGGGTGACCTCCCTCTCCCTCCCTCATTACGAGTCAGTATTGAGTGTTTCTCTACGGGAATAGCAAGAGAGTTCATTCATGGCCTTACTTGAAATGCTTTAATACTCAAACCAAACATTCTAACTCTAAGTGTTGATTATGATGACGTAACTGAGTGTTTGTTTTGAGTGAGGCTGCTCTGCGTCATCAGCTAATTAGCCATTGTGTAAACATACAATCACCTCCTGCAGTTTTAGATGTATGAGAATGGCAAATATGTCATTCAAAAGAGCTCAAGAAGAGCTACCAAGAGAAAGAGTTGAAGAAATTAAGATTTCTATGCAATTGAAAAAAAATTGTTTTATAAAAGTGACTGGTTTTCTGAAATTTGAATTCAGTGTTTTTTGATATGAATCTTTTCCCACAGTTTTGAAGTAAAAGGAATGGCTGATAAAGCAATCGATAGAGATTGGAAAGATCTACAATAGCTGTAAAATTTATTGAAAACAAACGATTAGCTTAGAAATAAAACGAAAAAAATATAAAAATTTTTTGAAAAATGGCTCTCCTGAAAAGTTAACTTTTTGATCTTTGAAGAGACACCTGCCCCACAGTTTTGAAGGTACAGGAATGGCAAATATATCAATCGATAGCAATTGAAATATCTTAGAGAGGCGGTGGTACAGTTTTTTGAATTTCAAACCATGTTGAAAATTATATGCAGAAGAATTTGAAAAAACGGAAAAAGTGGTCGATTTTTTGGGGAAAAAATTCTCATATTTTAAAAAATCAAATTATCGAAAAACGTTACCACCGGATCTCAAGACTCGACAATTATCTACCTAGAAAACCTTTATCCAGTTCTGTAATTTTATAATTGTGGGCGAGGTGTATTTTTCCGCAACACCCTTTTTTCGGATTTTTTTTTTAAAAAAATCATATTTTTTATGATTTTACAAAAAAACCCACGAGTTCAAAAAGAAATTCTGCATCATTTGACACCTAATATGTAGATCTTAGCAAAAATTCGTTGTGAACCGACGGACTTTTTTTTCTACCCAGACCGTCCCCTTAAAGCACCTAGCTTTCACTCACAGCTACTGTCATTGTGTTCCTTTTCCAGTCTGGTTTAAATGTGATTTTATAGCTTGATACTTCCAATGTTGTATGGCTCATTGTTGTCATTTACAACTATTTTATTGTTCATTTTAAGTTTGGTTTCACTTAGAGTAATGTGCGACTCTATACTGATATTATATGAGATTATTTGAAACTACTTATCAGTCAGAGGCATATGTCATTACTTAGTTTTTGATCTTAGAACTTTGGCTATTTATATAATTGTAAGATATGTTAGATCTCCTGATAGAATATTATGAGTGTCTTAGGACAATTTGCTCTTCCCTTTCAAGCAGTTTATTCAACTGTATTAATGTGTCAAAAAATGTCCTGGCCATGTATTGTGGCAGCATTTGTTGACGTGTTTAATTGTATTACTTGAATATAGCGGTGCCCCTCGATTAAATGTTGAGACCAGGGTTTTGTGACTGGTTATGTTGCTGAAGGGGCAACTCAAGTTGCCTAGCATTGCTTATGTAGGAATTGATAAAATGAGAAGAAAAATCTATGTAAAAGAGAACATTCATTTAATTGCAAACATTTTGAAATTTCTGATTTCATCATCAGTGCTGTAAAACAAACAGAAATGGTAATCAACCAATTTTCAGTACTATTAGAAACACATAATAGCAACACAAAAACACATAATAGCAACACCTAACTTTTAGAAGAAAAACTGATCTTAAACATTTGAAGCTATAAGTACATATGCACCTGAATTCAAGCAATTAAACAAACACACATTAACATCTACAGAAGAAACAACTGTACATACATACCAAAAACCCTTCATTCTTGGGACAATGTTTAATTTCACTGCAAGACAGAGATAAAGAAAAGTCCATAACAAACTGACAATTTTAGTTACCCACAACAGGAATAAACTGCCATGAGTGAATCACTCTGCTGCTTTGTCAACAGAAAAAATATATTGTTGCCATTTTTCTCCCAGATGAGAGATAAACTCTTTATCGACTTACTTGACTGATTATAAACTTGCATTTCATGGTTCATGCTCCTTGTCAATTCCATCAATAATCTAGGATTAATTAATGTTAGGTGAGCAAATGCACTAAGTAGCTTTTTTATAATTAAAAAAATATCACTGAAATAATTCACATGAAGTAAAAATTCAAAAATACTTCTACAAATAGGAGCATGCTAAATAAGCACTGTCTATAATATAAACTGAAAAATAAATCCAAGCTCCGTTTAAACCAGATTATTTTTTCCACTTATTCTACTTTGGACACTTTCTGTCAACTACAAGCAGGTGTGTATGCATTTCATCTTAGTGTGACAGCACAAAAACCAATCTAACCATGAACATTTACTGAAATTTGGAAATCTACAACACCCAGGCTGCAAAATATGCTGTAAGCTTATAAAGAACAGTTGGTTTTGAATGTTGACCTTGTAGGCATGGCCCCATATATGTTTCTTGTGTAACTGTAATATAGAGCATGCATTAGTCTGAATTTGCTCTGTTTTCTCCTGTCTTTTTGAATGACTTTTAATATTCTGTATAGAGGTAATATGAGTTAAATGTGTTTCTAAGTGTTCATTGGTTGTTTTCTGTTTTTGATTTTGCTGCGTTTTTTTGTGTCTGAATAGTTTCTTAATGCACTATCTTTCTTTCACTTTCAGTCACTTAGATTTACAGTAAAACTAATGTAATATTATTTCTTGGCAGAGTTGTTTTTTCAACTTATAAAATCAGGTGTTGATCTGGTGAGTGTTGCTTTATTGTACAGTTTATTTAGCTTGTATACATTTATTGTTGCTCTAGGCTAAGATTTACTTCATGTTGAGCATGATGTTTCTTTAGGGGTATCAATTCTTACATTTATTTTTTGTTGAAAAATTAAGTTTTTCCGTTCTGCTGGACTTCAAGAACATTTTTGTAATAATATTTCTCCTGAGTTACTCTATTGAATTTGTTGGTGAAAGACTTGATTTGAGTTTAATTTCATTAATATTCATTTCATAGTCCATTTTATTCAGTTGCTTTGATTCACTTTAACCCTTTACAGACGACTGTGACTAATTCGTCACACAAGAATAAATGGTATGTAAAGGCTAAAATATTGGCAGTAAGTGTTGTGTGCCGGGTGTGTCTGATGCGTCACTGGCTCAGAGTTCGTTTAGAACACGTTTGATACCGCTATGTGACGTGGTGCCTCAGTTGTAAACATGAGACCATGCGGCTTTGACGTTGCAACTTTTCTCTGTGACGGCAAGTTCTTTTTTGCTAAATGGCAGAAAAACCAAGTGAGATAACTGCGGTTAATTTTACTCATGATTTGTGATTATTTCTGAATGGTGATACATGCAATTTGAATGTGTTTTCCGTTTACTGAATCTATATATAATGAATTTTATAACTATGACTAATTTGTCACGTCCGCCATACAAGTGCATATCACGTCTTAGTGCTGTTATTTTGTTATCCTCAATAAATGCAAACAGTGATGCTATTTTTGAATCTCATTTGATATGCAATTTATCAATGGTAAACAAAATGCAATTAGTTTTTTTTCGGATATTATGCCTAAATTGTTCAACGGAAATGGAGCCAGTTCATCAAAATTAGCTTTTTATAATATAATAGTTGCTGTTGACAGTGATGAAGTATCATTGCTTCTGAAGATGATATATGAAAGCAAGACATTATACTAAGTATTTTGATGGGATGAAACACAAATTCATTAAAATAATAATAAATGAATCAATAATATAAATTAAATTTACCTGATACGGCTAATAAGTCAGTCATTGTGTAAAAACTTATCAAATATAGAAACTCCCTGAATTGGGACATCTATAAAATACGGTTTATTTTATAACAAAAGTGCAAATGTATTACTCAAGTAATATTATTTTAGATGACTCCATGGAAATTAAAGAATACGATGAACGTGAAGACCCTCAAGGACCTGATACTGCTGTTATTCAAACTGAAGTCAGCTAGACAGGTGCTTCTGAAGATGATCAAACTGTAAATACTAGAACCCGAGAGAAAAGAGCGTTTCTTTGTTTACTTTTTTGGGAGTATCTGTATGTTGGGTTTCAAAATGCACCTCCTACAGTTTTTAAGCTAAAGTGATGATTTTAGTATCATTGGATGCAAAAAGATGTGGGCTTTCCAAAAACTAACATGGCAATTCAAAATTCCCTTTTGATCAAAATTTGTGACGTTATAAAGTACAAAATTTTATGAAAGAAGACATGCCTTGGAATTTTTTATGGTTTTTCAACTTCAAACTAAAGTTTAGAGAATGCCATGCTAGTTTTTGAAATTTAGAAGTCCTTCTGCATCAAATGACATTGAAATCATTACTTTTACTCATAACTGTCAGAGAAAATGCATTTTGAAAACCCCAAAAATCTCGTTTTCTATGGGGAAAATCACATTAATTTATAGAAGACAAATTATTTTGAATTGCATTTTCTATCAGTAAATCAAATTTCATTTCTTTTGATTCAATATTGAAGAAAATTTTTTAGAGGCTCCATTTCCACTCAAACTGGTTTGCTCTTCAAAAATATATAAAAAGCTTTTTGACCTTAGTCAGAAAGAATCGCAGAAATTGTTCGGCCTTCTTGCGTATTTTTCTGTTTCTATATTGCCAAACACCAGGATGCACTGGGTTAAGGACACCATCTGGGTAAAAAAAAAGTCTGTTATTAATGGATGGATTTCTCTGAAATTGTCACAGTAGGTGTGAAATGATGCAAAGATCATTTGTTACCTGGACAAAATTTTTGTATCTGCTATGGATTTTTTTATATTTTTGAAAAATATGATAAAATAGGTTTTTTAAATATATCTTCTTCTACAATTTTGAAGTTACAGAACCAGTACTTTGTTTTTAGATTGCTTATATGTCTATATAACCATACGCAATAGGGAATTTCGATAACTTCTTTTTGTGGATTATGGGAACTTTTTAAAAAAAAGGCGATCTTTTTTCAATTTTTTTTTTGGTGTCGTGTAATTTTCTAAATAATAGACGTATCAAAAAGTTCTATTGCGTATGGATACACCTTGCTAAGCCCTATCGAATGGTATATAAACCATTCACGTAGCTCTAAAATTGTGGAAGAAGATACATTCGAGTTTCCCTAAAATTATCAAGTTAATTATCAAGTTTCCCTAAAAACGTGTTTTTTCATAAAAAAAGTTTTTCTTCTTATCTTTTGAACTACCAAGGTTTCTACAATGACCTCTTGAGCTTTTGTAGCTCTTTTCAAGTTCTTTCGATTGATATAATTTACATTGCTGTAGCTCGGGAACTCTGGGAAAAAATCTGCATCAAAAGACAATACGTGTAATTTTTCAAAACAACCACTTTTTCGAAAAAATGAAAAATTTTTGGAACAAAATACATTTTTTTTAGTCAACTTTTGTTTTATAGCTCTTTTCAAGCCCTTTGGATTGGTGTACTCGCCATAGCCGTAGCTATGATACTGCAGCTGTCATCGAGCTATGAATGAAAGCTGCGATATCATAGATACAGCAGAACAGCTAAATTCTGAAATTGTCAAAAATTATAAAAAAATATTTATTCAGCGTTAGAATGTTTCGTTTGAATAATGAAAGCACTTTGAGGAACCCATGAACGAACTATATTGCCATTGCCGCAGAGAAACACGCTCAATTGACCCCCAATAATGAGGGGGGAGGAGGGTCAAAGTCACGCCACCCCCATCGCTTTCCACCCCTCTGGTGGGCGCACTATTCGGAGTAGATGTAAACAGAAAGTACCAATGGAAGCACAAAAAAATCCTCTGTAAGATGCATATAAAAACAGAAAATCAACACATATCCTGATTTCTATCCAGATGGCCTCCTTAAGAAGCTATCTCCACTAGTGATGCAAAAAAATGGTTTTATTTGATGGCGTTTTTTTTCAAAATAAACGTGTTTTTTATTTTTTTGTTTTTTTTTGCACACACCTTAATTTTGTCAGGTATATGTCTCTATTTCTTTTGGACACCTAAAATATATTAATGTCTATGTTTTTCAATCTTTTTTTTGCAGTAAAAACATCAAAAAGAAACCATACAGTAAAAATGGTGGCAGACAACCCACATCTAAGAGGAACAGCAGGAGCCACAGAACTTATATTGATGGAGTCAAAATTCAGAGCTTACTATCTCTACTATGTCTGATTTTATTTTTATGTGACCAAAAAATTCAGACATAGTAGAGATAATAAACTCTGAATTTTGACTCCATCAATATAAGTTCTGTGGTAAGTTCTGTGGCTCCTGCTGTTCCTCTTAGACTCCTCTAGGTAATTGTGGCTTATCTGCCACCACTTTTACTGTTTTTTTTATGTTTCCATTACAAAAAAATGACTAAAAAATATGGATATTAATATATTTTAGGTGACCAAAATAACATGCCGTTTTTTTACAAAAAAATATGACTAATAAAAATGAATATTAATATATTTTTTGGTACCAAATATAACCATGCTGTTATTTTCACAAAAAAATCATGACTAAAAAACAATTTATTTCATGTGACCTAAAAAAAACCATGTAGTTTTTTTAAAACCATGTTTTTTACTAAAAAATCATGACTAAAAAACATGAATAATAAATATGAGAACAAAAAGATTTTTTTACTAAAAAATCCTGACTAAAAAAACAAATATATGAGATTTAAAAATCCCATGCTGTTTTTTTAAAAGACATGTTTTTTACAAACAATCATGTGTAAGAAAACCTGGATATGAATATATTTTATGTGACCAATAAAACCATGCTGTTTTATTTTGTGTTTTTCATACAAAATTGTGTCTTAAAATCATGGATATTAATATATTTTATGTTGCCAAAAAAATCATTGTTTATTTTTAAACATGTTTTTTACTAAAAAGTCATTTTTACTCATTTTTTGGTCATGACTTCTTTGTAAAAAAAACATGGATATTAAATTATTTCATGTGACCAAAAAACCATGCTTTTTAAAAAATAGGTTTTTTACCAAAAACCATGACTAAAAAAACATGAGTGTTTTATTTATTATATTTTATTTATTATATATATTTTTATATTTTATCTGACCAAAAAAAACCATGACATTTTTATAAATCATGTTTTTTCACAAAAAGTCATTAATATCCATGTTATTTAGTCATGATTTTATGGTGAAGATAACATGATTTAAAAAAACAGCATGGTTTTTTTTTGGCACATAAAATATATTAATATCCACATTTTTTAGTCAAGATTTTTCTGTTTAAAAAGATGTTTTTTAAAAAAAACAGCATGGTTGTTTATGGTCAAATAAAGTATATTGATATCCTTGTTTTTTAGTCATGAATTTTTTGTAACAAAAACATATTCAAAAACACAGCATGGATTTTTCGGTCATATAAAATATATTAATATCCATTATATTCGTACCAGGTCTTAGAATAAAATATCTACAAAGAATCTATTCACTCTATAAAACCTTTTGGAGACCAGCTCCATCCTCAGTAAGTCATTCAGTAAAATGTTTTTTAAAGGAACAGTAAAAATTCACTGTCCGTTTTACCACATTTTACTGAATGACTTACTGAGGATGGAGCTGGTCTCTGAAAGGTTTTATAGAGTGAATAGATTCTTTGTATATATTTTATTCTAAGACCTAGTAGAGTTCTAATAAATATGATTTCAATATTAACAGCGTTCTGTGTTTTTAAGTTTCTAAAGACAATTCGATGAAAGAAAAATGTTTTTCCTGACATTTACATCCGCGTTTTTAGTCATGATTTTTTTTTAATGTTTTTAAAAAATATTTTTGGTCCCATTAAATAGAATAATAGCCATGTTTTTTTAGTCATGATTTTTCTGTAAAAAAACAATGTTTTTAAAAAAAAGCATTGGATTTTTTAGGTCACACAAAATATATTAATATCCATGTTTTTTAGTCATAATTTTTGTATAAATAACATGTTTTTTAAAAAACAGCATGGTTTTTTTTGGTCACGTCTCTATCAATGACCGTAAGTAAAGATACGTTATTATAACACACCATTTCGGGAGTTTGAGGACATTCACATGTATTGTAAAATAAATGGAATATCAAAACATCAAACCGCAGAAAATGAAAAATTTCATAAAACCATAGAAAACCATCAATTAAGAAGTATGCTGTTTTATTTTATAATCTGACATGAAAACAAATAATGTAATGTGGTTCTTTTTCTTGCTGAATTATTTTCAGACAAAATATAAAAAAAATATCCACTTTTTTTTGGCCATGGTTTTTTAAAAAAAAACATGTTTTTTTAAAAAAATATCATGGTTTTTTCTAGTCACATCTCTACCACTCATCATGGTTACTAGTACTTCCAAAATTTAGGAAGTACTGAACAATTTTTATTTTAGTTTCAGCCCAGAAATTATTATGGCGATTCTATAGGAGCATATTTATATTGTTATTTCAATGTTGTTTGAAAAATGAAAGAGGAAATACATAATTTTACCACTTAAAGTACATATAATTTCCTTGATTACCAATGAGCAGGTCGAATTGATAAAAAATCAGATATTCGTTTGAGTGCCGATTGTGACGAATGCGTCACAAAAAATATTTCTTTTATTATGAGAAATTTGTTCATAATCATTGTTGACACTGTTAACCAGCAGGACATAGTACCTGGACATGAACTCGAAAAAATTTTTTACACAGAAAATAATTCAGGCAGTAAAGGGTGAAGTTAATGCATTTACTTTAGCATGAATTCATTCTTAGCATAATTTTTTCTGCTTCTAATTTTATTTTGAAGTTTAATTTTGAGGAATCCAAAAGGACTGGTATGGTTTATTTTCTTTTTTCCAGCATTTTTATTTTTGCTTCATCTCTATTTTAAGAGCTTTATATACTGCTTCTGATTTATCTTCACTGTTTCTGAGCCCTGTCACTTGTCATTGCATGTCCAATGACCTGTTCCACAATAAACCATCATTTGCCAAAACCAGTTTCATTAATTCCTCACTATGTGGTTCACCAACAGCTACGTGTAACAATGAGTAAATGCTAGTACCCCATCCTCTTAAAACCTGGGTCAAGAACCCAAAAGAAACATGCAGTTGAAAATAGATAAATAAACATTAATTGTTTGGATCTCATCACTAGTCTCCTAGACTTTAGCGCACACACACTCGCGCGCACGCGCACCCGCACATGTCCACACACACTCACGCAAACACACACACGTACGCACACACACACACGCACACACACACACGCACACACACACACGCACACACACACACCACATATTTTTAAAGGCTCCACCATTCTTTTTTATTTGAGCACAACACAATAAGATACATACCTCATTCCAGATAAGTAGCACAATGGCAGAAATCAATAAGGAAAATCCAACAAAACTGCGGGAGTAGCATGCTTTCACCAACTCCCAAATGTGATTCATTGAAGATGTCATCTGAAATATAAAAAATCAAAGCACACAAAAACAGTGAAAGATATAGCAGCCCAAGAACAAAAAGTATTCAAACTAAACTGCATAAGTCTTGTATAATGTTAATTTAAAAATAGAACTCATGTTCATGTTTAAGTGAAACTGCCTTTTTACAATTATCAATTACTTGTTTTACATCCAGTTTTATATTTTGCAGAAAATAATTATAGATAAAAATTACATCTGTTTTCAGGGCTTTATTTATAGTTGGCTCAAGTTCAAGTTTCCATTGATTAAAAGCCTGTCACTTATTTCTGCATTATCAAATGACTGTTCCATAGTTAGCTATCATTTTCACGAACAAATTTGATTACTCTTTTGCTGTGTGGCCAAAAAGTCAAGTGTCTCATCCTTTCGTAATATAATACAGAAATACAATTTTCAGCAGTATAAATATTGTGAGAGAATGTAAACAGTTCATTAATCACTGTAAACAAGTGGATTCATATTAAAAGCATTTCAAAAATGGTGGGAAAAACTGGGCTGTAATGGAGATTGAACAGTCAAATTTTTCAACTTCTCCTAAATTTTATGCACTAATTATGAAAAACCATTCTGTTCTAGTACTTTTTTTTTGGACAGCTGCAAATGCACATTACTCAAGATCATAGGTGTGTGAGTGGAAATTTTTATGGAGTGTGAATATTTTTCATGTATAAAAACCAGTTCATATTCTACACTGCAAGCAATCATCATCAATAAACCCATAATAGCTACTTTAATGTTCTTCTCTCATGAGCTCCCTGGACATTTTCAATCAGCTAACCAGCTCATTTATATCACTTCTCATTATTACCGTACCGTCATTTCTCCAATTACTTTTTTTGCAATTGCATAGATATCTTCCACTAAATTTCCTTTCAAATTAGTTCAATCACTACTTTCACCCAAACTATTTATTTCCTTTATTTACATTTCACTTTTTTCACTCTTCTCTCTTGCTCATTCTTCTCTTCCTTTAGTTGAATCTTGATTATTGCAGCAAAATTATTTCAATTTAAAGAATAGTTTTAAGGGAAGAGTACCCCTTTAAACAAAAATTTTTTATTATTGAACCTATAGTAATGAAATTTGGTTTACAGATTGGAAATGCAATTTAGAACCGTTTTCCATTTGTGAAAAAATGCGATTTTCCCCATAGAAAATGAGATATTCATAGAAAACGAGACTTTGGGGGGGGTTTTCAAAATGTATCTCCTCCTAGTTTTTGGGCTACAGAAATGATTTTAGTGTCATTGTATGCGGAAATACATGTAGATATCAAAAACTAACTTGGCATTCTCCATACTTCAGTTTGAAGTTGAAAAAAATTGAAAAATTAAAAATAAATATTTTTTCTCAAAATTTCATACTTTATAACGTCACAAATTTCGATCGAAAATGAATTTCCGAATGGCTTTTTAGTTTTTGAAATGCCCCCGACTTTCTGCATCCATTGACACCAAAATCATCACTGTAGCTCAAAAACTGTAGGAGGAGATACATTTTGAAGCCCCAAAAACCATTGTTTACATTATAATCATAACAAAGAATATAAACAATTAAAATCAAAAATTTTGTAAAATTTTTGGTTCAAGTTAAACCCCTGAAATCATTATAGAGTAATCCAGAGCCATAGGAGATGACATAGCAACTTTGCGACGTGAAGAAAGAGCCAAGGGGGAGGTGTAACATGATAAAATATCACTTCCCCCTCCCCTCCCCCCCATAATTCAAACCCCCGTAGCGGGCGAACCAATGAACGTACGAACTTCATTTTTTCACATGATGTACCTGACATCTCACCCTTCCTATTGCATCTAAAACCCAATAACTCCAGAGAATTCAACATTTTGGGGGTACTCTTCCCTTAAAATAGGTTAATTTTTTAATAGGAAAGAACGTTTGGAAGAGTGCCTGAGAAGTGGTTGTGTCTACTTGTATAAATATGATTGCTGTCTGCAGTCCTATGTTGGAAGTACCACACTCCAGCAATTTATTCATTACAGCCAACACTCCGGTATCTCCCATAGAACTGGCCATCTATACTCATCTCCCAGTCAGCTATCAGAGATCATTCCCATAGTTCAAACCACCCTTTCAAAAGTTCCAATTTCTCCACACTTTGTAGAACTACAAAAGAATTTGACCTTAGAATTTTGGAATCCTTATTCATTTTTACCCATAGACCTCAGTTAAATAATGATCAAAGTGCAATGAAATTGAATATTGCTCCAACTGTATAAATAGGAGTGTTGTTGAATGTGTATGTGTGTGTTTGTGCATGTGTGTAGTTCTGTTACTTTGTGTAGATGCTATTGTGCGTTGGTTTGATTGTTAGAATTTAGGTGCATGCGTACATATGGCTCTGAATTTTTAGGAGAAATTCCATTTTTATTTTAGGTTAGGCATAGCTATTTTTTATGTAGGTATAGTGATATTAGTTCTTTACAGCTTTTTCGCAACTTTTTCTTTATTGTTTTTGTTCTTTGTTTTACAACACTGATAATGGAATCAGAGATTCTGAAACATTTGCTATTATAAAATGTTCCATTTAATACCGATTCTTTTTTTCATTTTACTTATTAACTTTTCCAAAACTCACCCTTTTAATTCGAGAATTAGTTAATTTACTATGTTTGTAACGTTCTAGAGCTTTTTCCTGCGAACGCATTTTGAGAGCAGTTTGATTTTGAGAACTAAGTTTATGGTTCCCATCAGGTTTTTCTTCCTGTCCTTGCCGTATGAACACCTCTCTCGTAAAGCCCCCTTCCCTTATCGTGGTGGAAGGGTTTGCGTGTTGTGAGAGGAGTGAGGCTATGCTGTCGGGACCTTGATCCTGGTGGGTACAACCGTGGCAGACATGCTCACTTGCAAGCCCCCATGTAAATAAAACCGGACCTCTGCAGTTACAGGTTATAAAGCCCTGTTCTCCAAAGCAAACTAGGGGCTACCACGGGCCTGGTTTGACGGGAGGGGATTTTTGCCCTGGTTGGTCAGTGTGTGCCCACCTCAAGTATAGAGATATACCAAATGGCTACACACTGCTCAGGGGTCTCTTTTCTGGCCTGAGCCAGCTTGGATAGGACCCTCCTTGATAAGAGAGACCTTAACACTGTGCTTGCTTCCACCACTTCAACACTGGCTGCTCACCCCTCATTGACGACCTACATTTCTGAACCTACATTTCTGAACCTACACTAAACCTACCTCTTCCTCTCAAGAGCCACCTCTGCGACCATCGCCGCACCAACCGGTGGGCAAGGAAATGGAGCGTGGACAAAACAGGGATGTAGAACTGATTCTTGAACCCTACGCACCTGAAAGACCATCAAATAGGCCAGGCCGTGGGCGACGATGCCATCTTCAGGAGATGGCATCTTCCCACTGACCTAGTGAAGCCAATTTTACCTACATAAAAGGTTCTTCAATATTAAAGCTAGCAATGGCTCAGCTCTGACTCACATTGTCGTGATTATGGCAAACCGTGACTTGTGTCGTGAGCTGGGAGGTAGACTCGCCAAGATCACAGAGACTTGCACTCGCGGTGGTGGCCACTTAGTGGATGTCCGTAAGTCTCAGCAGAGCCGCAATATACTGAGTTTTTGCCATCTGGCTGGCGTGGGCGTAGAAGGGACCCCACATGGAAGCCTCAATGAGAGCAAGGGAACTATCTGGTACGCCAATCATCCTGGTTATGCTGATAGCCGCCTCTTGGAGGAATTGCGGCAATATGAAGTGAAGGCACTGTACCGAACTAAAAAAACTGTTAATAGTGCCCTGGTGCCCACTCCAGTCTACATTCTGAGTTGACCGAAGCTCCCTGCCGCCACATGTGAATACAGGATGGACGAGGTGCAACGTACGACAGTATGTTCCAAAGGCCGCGATGCTGTTATAAGTGTCGCGGATGTTGCCACGCAGGTTGCTCGAGTTCCCACTACAGGACGCCGACCTGTTGATAGATCTGAGCAAAGCGCCACTTCTGATGCGCCACGTATTGCTCGACTGGACCTCTCCAGTCACTCACTGTCAGCCTGAACTTGCTGATTCCTTCTGTCTTGCGGAAACGCATTCCGAGAGTGAGATCAGCACCCATTGGTGGTACTATATCAAAGGTGGCTAGGACTGCATCGGAGGGTACAGGACGTCATGCTAAGTCAGGCCAGTCAAGACACCTTAGTCAAAAGTTGCAAGTCAAGACACCAATGCTCATTCTCAACTACAGTCAGAACACAGAACTACCAGTCAAACACTCTTGTCAGAAGTTGCAAGTAACGATACAATTTTCACGATTTGCACGATGCCAACGCTAAGTCTCAACTAGTCAGAACACAGTACTACCAGTCGAACACTAATCAAACGTTACAAGTCACGATACAGACGCTCAATCTCAGCTCTCAATCAGCAGAAAAACTACTCTCACGCGCACTCCATACACAGTCACACACTATACTCACGTGAATATACAAATTATAAGTTTTTCAGCAACTTCACTTTAATCCACCACAATTTTTGTCAGAGGATGAGAACACACGTGCAAACACGATGGAATCTCACTCGTTTCTATGCATTTCACGATGGAACTTGAACTTGAAATTGAGGGCTGACAGTGTTGGGACCTTTGTAATGGCCTACAATTCCCTCTACAATTCCCTCCAGACTTGTCCAATAAATTACTCACGATCCACCAATCTTTGTCACAACTGCCATTAGTTGGGATCACTGGGATAACCAGTATGTCAAAACACCATCCCCAGGCATGGGGGGTCATTACAGCCCACTTTACATGACTGGCTCATACCAGTCACTGTCTTTTACTCCAGGCACGTACCAGAAAAACTTTCATAGCATCAATGATACTCAACTTACACTCCTGATCCAATCCAGCAAGACAGCTCATACCACAATCATCTTCAGCACATCTGGCATACCACTTATTCTCTCCATACTGCTCAAACACCACATTAATGAAACTCTCTTTCTTGCTCATACTTACTACATTCCAGCATAAAATGCCCAATTGTTTCCTCCACTCCACTATTACACTGCTGACATAAGCTATTATTATTCTCATTCCACCTCCATGTATGTCTGTTCACACTCAATGACTTACACCTCACAGCGAACAAAAGTTAACTTCCAAAAGTACCATCATAGAACATCTCAAATTTAGGTGCTTCCTTTTGCATATACCAGTTGAGTGTAGGCTTCCACGTCATGCTAAGCTTCTACTTATTCAATCCATACTATTTTGTTTGCCTCTCAATCTCTATTTTCCACCTCTTGCAGTCCCACTCAGGCCCTACACCTCCAACATTTATTAAACTCCAGTCATCCACAGGTCTCCCAATTCTAACATGAATAATCTTTTGCATATTTAGTTTCATAGCATGCCCCTCAACATACTTTCTCCCAATAGCTTACACTCAGATTCCATTCAAAAATTTGTTTTACCCACCTGTTATTCAGCATTCTTTCAATCCTCACCTTAAAATTCTGCACAGCTTTCATCATTCTTTCTGAAAATAGGCTCCACCCTAGGTCACTTCTAATGGCTTCTGAAGCTGTCCATTTTGGAGCACCCAATGCTACATGTCCTACCTCATTTTGTATTACATCCAGATTTACAAGATCACTCCCATTCCAAGCAAGAGCACTCATACCATACATGACACTAGGTACAGCAACATACTTCCACATACCTCTCACATATTTATACTTGTTTGCTTTGTATCTGGCCACACTACTCAACCGTCCACTCCACTATATTGCTTTTTCCACTTTCTCATCCTTAGTTCTAGTGCATCCATGTTCAGTTATACAATCTAGATGTTTGTATTCCTTTGTTCTACGTATTCTTATTTCTCCAACATTCCACAGTCTGTCTCTATCCGTCTCATCACTATTTTTAACCATAACCTTACTTTTATCAGCACCAAAGTTTATCTTGAAAACTGTACTTTATCCATTCACAATATCAAGCATCCTTTGAAGCTCATGTCCACATTCACTAGCCACAACCACATCATCAGCATACTACAAACAGCTCAGTCTCTCATTACCAACTTTCATTCAGTCATAAGCCACTCATTCTCAGTCGAACTGCTAATTCTTCTGTGTACAATCCAAACAACAGGGGAGACTGAGTACAGCCCTGTCTCACTCTTGTAACACTCCACACTTGCCCTGTTTCTAAATTTCCAAATTTATAGATAGCACTTGTGTTCTCATATAGACTTTGCACAATGTTCACTTTTTTTCTGCTATATCCAACTGTTCTCAAAATTTCAAACAGCCTAACCCAATGCACTTGGTTGTACACTTTCTCAATATCCAAGAATGCTAAATATAGCTGATTATCCTTCCTCATTCGCTCAATTATTTCACTGACTACAAACAGATCATCCTCACCACGTTTGCCTAAACCCATTCTGTTCTTCACCTAGGACTCCTAGTTCTTCTACTAAATGTTTCATTCTATCATTCAAAATACCACAAAATATCTTACATACAGTGTCAGCCAGGGCAATTGGTCTGTAATTTTTAAGTTCTTTCATACTCTTATGCCCACCCTCATGCAACAAAACTACATTACATTTGTTCCAGTCATCCGGTACTCTCTCACTCTTCCATATCTCACCAAATTAACACTTCAACATGTTGACTTATTCCCTCCTCTACATTTATAGAACTCATATGGGATCCTATCAGGGCCACATGCCTTTCTATTTTTCACTTTATTCAAAAAACTTACAATCTCTTCACAAGTGATTTTGTCATTCATTTGCAGCTCATGTTCATCAATCAGAAAATTTACAGGTTCATAATCTGTTACCTACCTGCTCATTCATTCCACCAATGTCCTCCCAGAATTCTTCAACTGGTTTCACCATTTGAATCCTGTCTAGCACACTGCAACCATTGACTACCAATTTGTTGACTTGAACTTCACTTCCTCTATCATTACCTTGTATAAACCTACACCAATCTTTTATTCCATCCGGACCTTTCTTTCTTAGATTTTCAACTTGGTGTCTCTCCTCTTCAACTCTAGCCTCATTAATCATTCTCTTTACTTTCTTCTGCTGGTCCTTGTACTCATTCCATGCACTCTGCCATTCATCCTCAGTAATTCTGCGTCTTTCATACATTTTCCTCATATTTCGTTGTTCCTTATTTAAAGTCTTTCTTTTCATTTGTTCTTCCTTTATCTCACTTTACTTGTAAGAATGGAATCTCACTCATTGTTGTTCACTCAGGGTTTAGCAAGGCTTTGAGGACAAGCTCATGCAGCCTCAAGTCTTGGCCAGGAATTACTGATTAGGCATGAAACTCCTGGAGCATGCTAACCAGAGCCTTGCTAATGAGTTACTTATTTTTATATCTTAGTCTTTTATTAAAATTTAATAATTATTGAATCTGAAAGAGAACAACCTAGAACAAAAGAGACACAACCCAAACCCACACACACACTATACACACACACAAACATTACACAACACACACATACATTACACACAACACACACATCCACACACACTCCCCACATACCCACAGGCACACACGGACCCCTCAAAGAACCCAATGTCCCTTCATACACTAGCAGGAATATATACTAGGTGATCTCGGAAAATGGAGAGTTGTTGTCAAGATGGTTACTAACTTCTCTTTGGTGTCCATCATCCTTTCTGTCACCTAACCCTAGTTACTCATTGACCTGATAGAGCTTTCTGCAGTAACAATACTTTCTCCAGTATATTTCTAGTTTCTCAGACAATGAGCAGTGAATGTGCTATTAGGAGGAGGGCCAGTTTCAATATACTGAGTTCAAGTGAGCGATAATTTAGTTAAGGAAGTATACCCAAGGATGGGAGGAGTGAAAACTCAAGTTATAGCCTTTAGAAGGAGAGGCAGAAGGCCACTACTAGGAAGTGTTTATTCTGTTGCATCATTCAGATGGTAGACTCAAGCCTAGCTACTTGATCTATCACCAACAACCTGCGCCGAAATCCTTCCTGTAGTCCCCTCAGTACATGACTCTCCTCTAGAAAGTAGTTCAATCTATTATTAATTAATGCTTCCATTAGTTTGCCACTACAGGACAATAGCAAGATGGGCCGGTAAGAGGAGACATTTGAGGCAGGTTTAGAATTGAAACTTTGATTGTAGATTTCAAGTAGCCACTCTTTGTATGATGGAGGGAGATGTTTGAGATGTTCTTAACTGATTTGGTCCAAACCTGAGGAGGTATTGCTTAGTGGGGAGATAGCTTTTTTTAGTTCATGCATTGTTAGAGCAGAGTTGTACCACACTGGGTTGTCATTAAGCAGGGCTGTGGACAAAGGCAATAGTATAAAGGTAGGGTAAGGACGAGGAACTGTTGATGAAAAGTTACTCTCAAAGTAGGAAGCCAGAAGAATAACTTTCTCCATTGGATCGGAGACTATTGAGGTTGCCGTGACAAAAGGTTGCGTTTGCCGATGGGAGGGCTTGAGGTTGCGAATTTTTTTCTAAAGTATTGATAGAGAGGTCTCTGAGTTGATTAAGTTGCAAAATTTCATCCAGGATGAATGCTTGCCAGCTTTATTTCTCTCTTTAGGAGAGCTTCTGCACATTTGAAGCTCATAAGGTTTGGTTGAGAGGGTTGTTTTATGAAATTTTTCTCTGCAAAATTTCTGTTATCAAGGGCAGCCTTACAGGATTGACTCCACCAGGGTTTGCTGAAACGAGGGTTGACCGTTTCTTTTGTTTGGGGAAAAGTTGCAGTGGAGGCTGTTAGAATGCAGTCTGTAAAATTTGACGAGCTTGTGACAACATTCTCGTCCCTAAACTCATCTCAACTTGGAAGAGATGTTATCCATGCACCCCACAAACCTTGATCAAATTTCCAGCGTGGCAGGGTCTGATACCTGAACAACTTGAGGGGATAATGTGAGGGTTGTTGTTACTGTATAGTGGTCACTGGATAGGTCAGGGCCTGATTGAACTGCAGTACCAGAGAGAAGGTTTGTGGATGAGAAAGAGAGATCCAGTGTGGAGTGAATGTTATGATAGGTGTTGAGGTAAGTGGGAAGTGAGGGAGGAGTAAGTAGAGCAATAGTAGGATGTTGGAGCAGAGAGTTCTATGTTTCTTCTAGTGGTGTTAGGGGTACAAGTATTTCTGGGCTCCCATAGGGTACTGTGTGCATTAAAGTCACTGTCATATTAAGATTGAAATATCAAAACTTCGTTGTGTATCCTGTCTACCGGCGTTTAGGATAGATGTCCGAAGCAATCTGTATTTTCAATGTTAAAGTTGATTTTTAGTTGATTAAAACCTGCCTTAAGGTTTTTGCTTTTATTTCACGACAATTTAATCAACTAAAAATCTTGTCTGAATGGAGCGGATCTTTAGCCCAGAGAAACTAAACGCTGATCCAAATTCACCGGCGGCCGAGAAGACGTTTCGACATTGGAAACGAACGTTTGATAACTTCCTAGAAGAATGCGGAGAGAGAGCACCAGATAAACTTCGCTGCCTAACCCGATATGTATCGGCCGAAATGTATGATTATATTGCTGATGAGTCCACGTATGATGGAGCTATTGCGGTACTGGAGAAGTTGTACGTAAAAAAGAATATTATCTTTGCTAGGCATCTTCTTGCTACACGCCGACAAGAGGCGTCTGAATCCTTGGATGAATTCTTTCAAGAATTGCACAGATTGAGCAAGAACTGTAAATTAACGCCTGTATCAGCAGAAGAATACCGACTGAAACTCGTTCGTGATGCCTTTATCAATGGACTATAATCATCTATCACACGCTAACGTCTTCTGGAAAACTTTACTCTGGCTCTCACCGAAGCGTATGAAACGGCCAGAGCACTCGATCTTGCACAGCGCAATTCGGAATCGTATCGGTCAGCGGATTAGTTTACTGCAGCCATGAAAGCCAACGCTTGCAACCAGTCATCTGTTACGGAAAGTATGATGACTACTTCGCGGAAGGAGACTGAGGACAACGCAGTGACTTCTGCGGTTGCAAAGAAACAGTGCTGGTTCTGTGGTGGGGCTATTCATCCTTGCAACAAGTGTCCAGCAAGAAATTCCAATTGTTCATTATGCAGTAAAGTGGGCCACTGGGCAAAGGTTTGCCGCTCCAGGACTACTAGAGACGTCGTGGCCTCTATCGTTTCTCCCACCAAATGCTCGACTACCGCCGCAGCCCCGTAAGGCCTGTAACCTTCTACGGTAACAGTGCTGCTAAAAGGGACATTGCTCTCAGGGCTTGTTGATACTGCAAGCACGAATAGTTATATCAACGAGAAGGTTGCCCGTCGGCTACATCTATGTGTTGAGCCAGTACATCAGGAGATTACCCTTGCATCATCATCTTCGACAGCTGTTGTGACGGGAATGTGCTCTGTCAATCTGAAACTAAACAACCGTGAGTACCCCCACACTAGTCTTGGGGTGGTAAAAGATCTTTGTAGCGATATTCTGCTTGGCATTGATTTGTAGAGCCAACATTCATCAGTCTCAATAACATATGGCAGGGAAAAGCCGTAACTCAGAATTCACAATCATGGTTCATGTTGTTTAATGGCTGCTAGTGTGTCAGAGCCTCTCCTATTTGCGAATATGAAGGAAGGAGTAAAACCGGTAGCAACCAAGTCTAGGGACTTTGGCCGAGCAGATCGCGAATTTATCGCTCAAGAGATTCGTCATCTCCTTTCTGAAGGTATCATTGAGCCGAGCACGTCAGCCTGGAGAGCGCAGGTGGTCATTGCAAAAGATGAAACAAATCGTCATAAGAAAAGGTTGTGCATTGATTATTCAGCCACGGTCAATAGATACACTGATCTGGATGCCTATCCTCTCCCTAAAATTTAAAACATGATGAACAAATTGGCAAAGTACAAAGTTTTCTCAACATTTGACCTCAAGAGTGCTTATCACTAGGTCCCTATCCGTGATTCTGATAAGCCATTTACTGCGTTTGAGGCAAATGGAAGATTGTACTAGTTCAAGAGAGTTCCGTTCGGGGTTACGAATGGAGTAGCCGTATTTCAAAGAGCTATTGATGAATTTGTTGAGGAAGAGCACCTTAATGGGGCATTTCCGTACCTTGACAATATTACTATTGCTGGACGCTCTTTAGAGGAACACGATAAGAATCTTGCGAGGTTTATGGCTGCTGCCAAGCGGAGGAAGTTGACATATAATTCATCCAAAACGGTGACATCTGCAAGATCTATTAACTTACTTGGTTATAGACTGGAAAACGGTTTGATCAAACCAGATCCGGACAGACTAGAACCTCTGTAACAGCTCCCGCCACCCACTAGTTTTGCTGCTCTTCAGAGAACACTTGGCATGTTTGCTTACTATGCAAAATGGATTCCTGGATTCTCCAACAAGGCTCGAGCTTTGTACCAGGCTAAAACATTCCCTTTGAGTTAGGAGGCCATCACCGCATTCAAAACTTTGAAGAGGCTTCTTGGGACAGCGGCACTAAGCGGCATCGACGATTCGCTTCCTTTTGTTGTGGAATGTGATGCTTCTGACGTTGCCGTATCGGCAACCTTGAACCAAGGGGGACGTCCGATCGCTTTTCTATCTAGAACGCTGAATGCGAGTGAAAAGCACTACCCGGCTGTCGAAAAGGAGGCTACTGCCATTATCGAAGCTGTGAGGAAGTGGACTCACATATTATCTGGTCACCATTTCACTATAATTACTGATCAGAGGTCGGTAGCATTTATGCCGGATAACCGAAAAAGGACAAAGATCAAGAATGATAAAATACAAGGATGGAGACTAGAACTCGCTAATTTCAGTTACTCCATCCGATATCGACCAGGCAAAAAGAACGTTGCCCCCGATGCTTTTACTCGCGCCTTCTGTGCATCAACTTCCGGTTCCAATCGCCTTGTGGAAATTCATAACGGTCTCTGTCATCCGGGAATTACTAGGATGCTACACTTCGTGTGAAGCAGGAACTTACCATTTTCAACTGATGATGTCAAGAACGTGTGCTCTTCTTGTCAAATCTGCGCAGAAGTCAAGCCGAATTTTTATAAGCCATGATCGGACAATGTTCTTATAAAAGCAACACATGCAACGGAGAGATTAAGTATTGATTTTAAATGCCCAATTCCATCGCGTACCGGGAACAAATACTTATTTACAGCCATTGATGAATTTTCCTGATTCCCTTTCGCAATCCCTTGTTAAAATATGACATCTCAAACTGTTGTGAGGTGTCTAGACACCATATTTTCTTTGTGCGGAATGCCAAACTATGTGCATTCTGATCGTGGGCAAGCATTTTTATCTTGTGAAGTCCGAGAATACCTCATCAATCGAGGAGTTGCAACTAGTAAGACAACTCCATATCATCCAACCGGGAATAGCTAAATTGAAAGATATAATGGCATCATTTGGAAATGTATTCAATTGGCCATGAAGACTCATGGCGTAGATCAACAAGAATGGGAATCAGTTCTACCGCAAGCTCTCCATTCGATACCCTCTTTATTATCTACGTCTACAAATACTACGCCACATGAACGATTTTTCAATTTCCCAAGACGATCTTGTCAAAGTACATCACTCCCATCCTGGCTTATGACCCCAGGTCCTGTACTACTGCGCCGTTTCGGTCGGACTCACAAAGAAGAGCCATTGGTGGACGAAGTTGAACTTGTATAGGCGAATCCCGCGTATGCCCACATCAAGTATCCGAACGGTTGTGAAAACACTGTATCCCTGAAAGACTTAGCGCCCAGTTCCTAATAGCCAAATCGCCAAAGTGAGGCACCTAACTTCTCGCCCGTTGAGGCAACCGAAGTGGACAAGGAAGCCACGCAATTGGTTGTTGTGGAGGACCAGCCGAGTATGAAAAATTCTGATCATACCGAAAGTAGCACCCCGGTTTTGCGACGCTCCACTCGAGAGAGACGAGAGCCTCAACGTTATGGGTGGTGATTGAAATGTAGCGAACATGGTTCGCTACTGGTTTTGTACCTCGACCGTAGAGCTATGAGTCACATAGAGGTCCGTCCCGCGGCTGCCTGGCGGCAGTTAAAATGGGCGGTTGCTCGATCGTAGCTAGTCAGTTGCGTCAGGACCGTCATAGGGTACACTTGTCTACGAGCAGGCCAATAAAGCTGGTTGCCTGATGTTCGTAAGTGACCTTGGTCGTGCTTGCCCGAATCCTATGCCTCTTTTATCTGTTGGAACTTAGGGTGTTCTGCCGGGGTGTTAAGTCAGCGGTAGAGTACGATCTCGTGTGAGAGAGGCGGCTACCGCAAGACACGCCCCGAGTCTGTTCTGTTAAACTATCCTAGTTCCCTTGTAAATAAACGCTCTTAGTATTTGTCCGTGCCGTACTTTGACCTCGTATCTGGCCTTAGCTATTTAAGCCTGAGTAGCTATTCCCTGTCTGGCCGGCATCCTGACAGGTCGGTTTCCAGTAACTAAACGTTTTCAGGCTCGTGGTCGTTATATTTGGTGTCAGGAGTGGGATTTGGCTTCAGATGCGGGGACAGTCGGTAGGATAAGGAGTAGTGCAATAAATTGGGATTTTTAATAAAACTTATTATCGTTTGCTGTCAGTAGACATTTTTTTTCGTGGCTTAATTTGGGCTAAGAGTAAAGATGGAAACGAAATTTGAGTTAGCTGACGTAATGCTTAGTCTCACAGAGGCAATCAAGGGCTTACGTTCAGACAAGTTTCCTCCACCAGGGAAGTTTTCGGGCAAGTCTAGCGACGGTCAGGTCTCGGTTTTCTTGACTAAATTTGAGAATTATGCAAGTTCTAAGTACCAGGAAAACAAGTCGGCTTGGGTTCAGGAATTGCCAGAATTTCTTGAGGGGGAAGCCAAGAATATAGTTCAAGCATACGGAACGGGAGCTGACTATGGTGAAGTAAAAACTAGGTTAATTCGTGAACTAGAGCTTCACGAAAAATTCAGTGATGCTGGATATACAGAATTCTTGCGTGCAGAAAGAGAGAGGGGCGAATCACTGACTTGCTATAGTATTAGGCTCGAAAGGTTGGTAGCAAAAGTGGATAGTCTAGGAAAAGAAGGTAAAGAACTCTTAGCTCGAAACAAATTTATTAGCTCACTATCACCGGAGCTGCTACGTCGGCTTAAGTTATTCGTTGGCCAGCAAGAATCCATTGCACTTAGTGCAATTGTTAGACTAGCAGCCAGTTTAGAGGCCGATATGACAGCTACCGGGAAAAGGATAGGGAATAATACTCGAGCGGAACAAATTTACTTAGCGACGCCATGCGCGCCAGAAACAGGTAATGATATCATTGAGTACCAGGAACGCAGACAGGCCCGATTAATGCCTTGTATACAGGAAGGACATTTTGTGCGGGACTGTACACAGCAGGTAGTAGATAGAGACGGATGCAGGGAAGTTGTCGGTTCGGAACGCGGTTTGAATTGTGCGTATTGTGGCATAAAGGGGCATTTGATGAAGGACTGTCAGGGATTTTTGGAGAGATGCACAGCTTGCGTATGGTGTGGGGAAATCACACATCGTAGTTTCCAGTGTGCACACAAACCAGTTAGGACAGTCGGGAAACTAGGTGACTCCGGTGTGGAAGGGACACAGCCGGAGCAGTGTCACGATAGTACCCAAAATATTGAGTATGTGCCCGGGAAAACTAATGTAGTCGCTGATTGTCCGTCCCGTGTGAATTTTCCTTGGTCAGTTCCAGAGGGAGACGAAAATGCTCCCGAGCCAGAATTTGGGGAATACCAGGTAGCCGAAGTCGAGGGGGGCCCAGATTCTTTGTTTGTGGCGTTGAGCCGAGCCTCGGGTCTGGGAGACGCGTTGACGCTCCGAGAGCAGGCGATAGACAAATTATTGCGGGAACCCAAAGCATTCGGTATGACTGGTAAGGCCGCGGATCGTAGGATGATTTCGAGTTGGAAAAATCCTGATGTTTTCCCTCCATGGGAGGCTCTTGTGGCGTTTGCGCAGTTATTTGACTTGAGAGTGGAGGTAGTTTGCAGGCCAGGAGGGCTGGTTGTTGCAAATCCTGTGGGGGAGAAGGGAACTGTTAAACTGGAATGCAAAGGAGGCGTGCATTTTAATATTATTATAGCATGTATACCAGTGGAAAGGGTCAATATAGCAGTGCCACAAGGGCAAGGTAGCCAGGAGGGCACTCGCCAGTTACCTGACCTCAGGTTAGGAGAGGAGTTGGAAAATTTCATACCACACCAGCGGCAGGATCAGAGGTTGGCGAGGGTGCGCGAGGCTCTGGAAAGGAAGGAAAAAGACCCAGCATTAGGATATTTGCGACGACATTTCAATAGCTTAGTGATACATAGCGGTGTCATATGTTACAAATACAAGCTAGGGGGCGAGGAAAAGTTCCTGCCAGTAGTACCAGACAGTCAATTAAAGGGCTTAGTTAGACAGTTTCATGAATATGCAGCACATGCGGGGCAGACTAAGGTAGTCAAGGCATTCCGGCGCTGTTACTTTCATCCCAGCCCATACAAGACTATCAAGGAAGTGATAAGAAAATGTCGTACGTGCCAATTGCATAAAGGAGTAAGTCCGAAAGACTACCCGCTGGACGGGTTGAGTACTAAATACGCGGCGCCGTATGATATCTATGCGGTGGATCTTGTTCCGTTGCCGCGTACACCCAGAGGACATATAGGCCTGCTGGTGGGTATTGATTTATGTTCTAAATTCGGGCACGCTATACCTATACGTTCAAAAGCTGCGCCGGGAGTTGCGCGTGCGTTGGAGTATGGTATATTGGCTAGTTGCCCTAGAACCCCTAAAATTTTGCGGTCCGACAATGGTCCCGAGTTTCGAGCTAGGTTGTTCGGTCAATTGTTAGACCGGTACGGGGTGCGGCATGAGCGCTCGATCGCCTATGCTCCGCATACCAATGGAGCGGTGGAGAGACTCAACCGGACCATCAAGGAGAGACTCGCCTCAGCTTGCGCTGATAACCCTGGGAGCTGGGATCTGGAAATAGCAAAAGTGATGTCCCAGTACAATAGACTTACCCACAGTGAGACCGGTCGAGCCCCGAGTGAATTCTTCGTGAAGGAGGCCGCGGTGCCAGATCTGCCAAGGCCACCCCGGATGTGGCGACCCGCTGGACCGAAGTTCCGGCCGTTCGCAGTGGGAGAGCTTGTCCTGCGGCGGGTACCTTACACACGAGAGGACGAGAGACATAAACTCGCCCCACAGTTCCAGGGTCCCTACGAGGTGCTGGAGGTTGATAGGAACCAGGTCACCTATACGATACGGGATCTGCAGCGGCGAAGGGCTCCCTTCAAGGTGCACGTGAGGCAGTTGAAGAAATATCATGGAAACGACATGGGTCAGGACCAGCCAGTGCAACCCGAGAGGAGGAACGAGGCAGAAGGTCTGCCACAAAGGCAGCCACGCAAGAGAATTCGTCGAGAAGTAGGGCCGAAGGAAGACGGTAGCGACGCAGGGTGTTTGGAGGTAACAGAGGTGAGTGCCGGTGATTTTACTTGGCGGAGATTGGAACCCTCGGAGGCGGAAGATGACATATTACCGCGATTAAGACCTAAAAGGAGGTTAGATTATAAATTCTGAGTGTCTACTTCGATACTGCTCGGATTGTTTTTGTTTCAGGCCCGGGGATCTGTTGCAGCAGGCGATGGGCCAACGTAGCACGGGGTGCGATGGTCCGACCTGGGCTGCCTGTTCGCGTCCCGACCCTGCAGATGTCTTCTGAGGCGCGGCCGGTGCTGATGGTTGCCTTCCATCGCAACCCGACTGGTGTGAAGCCCTTTGGATGTCCGGGTCGGATGTGACGGGCGGAGGCGCATACTCTTCAGAGATCGTGGCCTCTGTTGCGAGCTGGGCACGCCATGGGAGGTGGACTTCTGCCGCCTGTTTGGCTACCAAAGTGAAGCCTGCTCAGCGCCGGTTTGCAGTATGGAGGAGCTCGCCGGTGTGCAATCTGCGGTCGTGTCAGCATGCACTCGGCAAATCTGCAGCCGGGCGTTTCGTCGTCACCTGCGAGACTGGCGGGAACTTGGAAGACGGAAGAACCGTGATGTCGCATAATATTATAAATTGTAGAACGATGATGTACATAGTAGATCTTATAAGTAGTTGTCCAATTGCTCAGTGCGTACGAATGTACTGTGTTTGTATAAGCTTGAATGCGGAGACACTTGTCATCTTGTTTAGGGTAGTATAGGCTTCAGTACGAGCGGTGACTTCCTTGCTAAATTGAGGAGGAAAGTAGTGTAGCGAACATGGTTCGCTACTGGTTTTGTACCTCGACCGTAGAGCTATGAGTCACATAGAGGTCCGTCCCGCGGCTGCCTGGCGGCAGTTAAAATGGGCGGTTGCTCGATCGTAGCTAGTCAGTTGCGTCAGGACCGTCATAGGGTACACTTGTCTACGAGCAGGCCAATAAAGCTGGTTGCCTGATGTTCGTAAGTGACCTTGGTCGTGCTTGCCCGAATCCTATGCCTCTTTTATCTGTTGGAACTTAGGGTGTTCTGCCGGGGTGTTAAGTCAGCGGTAGAGTACGATCTCGTGTGAGAGAGGCGGCTACCGCAAGACACGCCCCGAGTCTGTTCTGTTAAACTATCCTAGTTCCCTTGTAAATAAACGCTCTTAGTATTTGTCCGTGCCGTACTTTGACCTCGTATCTGGCCTTAGCTATTTAAGCCTGAGTAGCTATTCCCTGTCTGGCCGGCATCCTGACAGGTCGGTTTCCAGTAACTAAACGTTTTCAGGCTCGTGGTCGTTACAGAAATGTCAGATGGGATTAACGTCAGAGGAGAAGAATGTCATTAAGATTGAAATGTTAAAACTTCGTTGTGTATGCTGTCTACCGGCGTTTAGGATAGATGTCCGAAGCAATCTGTATTTTCAATGTTAAAATTGATTTTTAGTTGATTAAAACCTGCCTTAAGGTTTTTGCTTTTATTTCACGACAGTCACCAACAACTAGAAACAGGTTTTTTAGAGAGGTAAAGTAGTGATTGATTTCTAGGAGTCTGACTGGTTGATTTGGATTGTAGACATTGAGGATGGCTAGAGATCTTGAATGGTTGATTGATATTGATAGGGCTTTAACTTCTAATTGACCATTAGGATAATGAGTGATGTTCAATGGCAGGTGAGGAATATAGTTACGGACTATCATTTCCAGACCTTCTTCTTGGTGTCCATTTTGACAGTGACAACATATTGCTGTGTAGTTAGTGCATGAGGGCTCAAATCCAGCAGACAGCCATGTTTCACAGAGGCACACAACATGGGGATGAGTTGAGTACAGATGTAGCATTAGAAGAGAAAGCTTGTTGTGCAAGCTATGGCAATTCCATTGAAGAATTTTTAGATCTTTTTGAGGGGGCATGTTGTTGGGTTTTTTGTTCGATAGTGTGAACGCTGTTTCAGAGAAGCTTTAACAGAGTCTGATTTTCGGCCTAAACTGGAGATCGATCAATGGGGGTGTTTTTAGCTAGATTCTTAATTAAGAACTTGCCACCAATCACTGGTGATGGAGACAATTGTTCTTCAGGAATCAAAATAGGGGTTGCGGATTTTTTATTAGCTGCTTGTTGAGCTGAGATATTTGAGTATGAAATGTGTTCTGTCAGATGGTTCACCTCAGAGCTGGTGGAGGGTTCATTGCTCATATTTTTGAAGAGATGAGGAGTCACTGAATTGATGACTGCATTTGCTATATAACTCAGTTGTTCTGAATTTGAGGTTGGTTCCTGTGGTTGACAAAGAAGGAGGACTTTGGATAGCAGAGAGACTAGCTGAGTTAGGGTTGTCTGCAAGTGATTGGAAGAGAGAGAGTCATTGTCAGTTTGAGTGCACACTGTGGAGTGCATTTGCTTGTAGGCTTGATGAGTCATGTTTGGTAGATGATTAGGGATTGTCACCATTGAGTTTGTGGATTGGATGGGTTGAGAGTTACCAGTTTCTGAATGTGGTAAATTTTTTTTCACTTTTGACAGGGCATCTCGGTATGAAAGTTTGTGCTGAACTCTGACTTTATCGACTGATTTTGCTTGTTTAACAAAGGGGCAGCCTCAATGGTTTGCTGTATGAGGACCATCACAGTTTGAGCACTTTGGAACAGCATTTCTAGGGCAGTCTTTTACCAGATGGGATCCTGAACATGCTACACACCGTGGGGAGTTTCTGCACTGTTGTCCGTTATGCCCAAATCTCTGGCGCTGAAAGCAATGCCATGGTCTTCCTATATAGGGGTTAACTTTAAATCTTTGATAGTAGAGATAGATGTACTCAGGGAGAGAATTAGTTTGGAAAGTTACCTTGATCATTGTTGTTGGGCCTTCATTTCTTGGTTTTAGAATTTGAGATACTTTTAGATTTGTGTATCCTGCCTCTTACAGAGCTCCTATTTCTAAGTCAGAAATTTTTATTCCAAAAGGACCTATAACTCCAATTGTTTGGGTCTGATTGGCGGGCTGACTACAGTGAATCAGAGAAGGGCCCAGCTGAGTTATTTTTAGTAAAGAAGCTACTTCAGAGATAGCCGAGTTTGTCAAGGTAAGAACTAGGATATTGCATTTGAAATTCTTGTGGATTGACAAAATTCCTGCACTAGCAAAAGGAGAAGAAGCAAGGAGTTCAGAGAATTGAAATTCATTAGATAAGAATTCACGGTCAATATTTACTTAAATGTTGTCAACGATTTTCAAAATTTTGTTGCTATAGATTCGTAATCTAGTCGATTTTAAGACGTTTTACATGAATGAAAATGTGCTCAAAAATGCTTAGTTTTTGAGTTATTTAAGGAGAGCATCCCCCATATGGACTTTTTTCTTCATTATTGAACCTAGAACAATTAAATTTGGTATACTGATAGGAAATTGAATTTTGAATCGTTTTGCTTAGAGCAAAAGTTCGATTTTCTTGAAAAGAAAATGGGAAATTGAAGAAAATGAAATTTGAGGAGGGGTTCAAAAATCTTCTCCTCCTACAGTTTTTGAGCTACAGTAATGATTTTGGTATCATTGGATGCACAAAGACTAGAGCTTTTATGGAAGCTAAAATTCATTTCAAAACTATTTATTGTTCATGAGTTATGATGTCATAAAGCTGCACATTTTTGAAACAGGATTTTTTTCCAATTTTTACACTTTTTCATATTGAAAATGGAAATTGAAACTTCCATAACAGCCCGTGTCTTCTCGCATCCAATGATACCAAAATCATCACTGTAGCTCAAAAACTGTAGGAGAAGAAGCATTTTGAAACCCAAAAAACCATTGTTTACATTATAAGCAAAACAAAGAAACAAACAATTCAAATAAAAAATTTTGTAAAGTTTTTGGTTCAAGTTAGACCCCTGAAATCATTATAGAGTTATCCAGAGACATAGGAGATGACATAGCAACTTTGCGACGTGAAGAAAGTGCCATGGGGGAGGTGTAACATGATAAAATACCACTTCCCCCACCCTTCCCCCCAATTCTTTAAACCCCAGTAGCGGGCAAACGAGTGAATGTACGAATGAGTCTCATTTTTTCACAGGATGTACCTGACCTCCTACACTTCTTATAGCAGCAAAAATCCCAGTTTCTCAAGAAATCTCAAAAACATGGATTCATAAGGAAGGCGCTGTCCTTGAGTTTGAAGTTATACGAACGGCACTCCTGAATGGCTTTTTTTGCGCAGAAGCAATCATTGTTTTTGCAATAGAAACGGAAGCTAATCATCCCCTATTACAAACGTAAAGAGGTTGGGTCGTGAAGGATAGCCACAGTTCTTCTAGTGAAAATTTTAAATAAAGGTTTCTAGTGACGTCCGTTTAAATCGACCCCAAGATGGCTGTCGCCATCTTGGGTACGGGGTGGCGCCATGGCGGCAGTCACCTTGGAGTTGATGTAAACGGACATCACTAGAAACCTTTATTTATAATTTTCACTAGAAGTACTGTGGCTACCCCTCACGACCCAACCTCTTTACGTTTGTAATAGAGAGTTAGCTTCTGTTATTAATTAAATTACGCTAGACACGCACGCTTCCCTGGCACGCACAAACCAACTTCAAAGTTGAATAATTAAAAAATAACGCATCAGCGAGCAGAATGTGATTCGTGTAAAACACTCTTAAATGTATTCCTTCGATTCTTTGCAACAAAATTATGAAAAATCGTTGACAACATTAAAGTAAATATTGACCAAATTTACTAGGATTATTGTTTTTATTGGTTGGTTCTACCAGAATAACTGGTTGAACAGCACTGCTGGATGGATGATGGGTTGGTTGTGGTGGCCAATATGAAGGCAAGCTGTCGAAAGAGTTGTTTACGTTAGAGGCTACAGCAGGGATGTTTTCCTCCAACTGGCAAGTTTGAAAGCCATCAAAATTTGAGTCAGAATTAAGAGATGAGTTAAATACTGCAGAGGACTGAGACAAGTTTTGGGGACGTTTAGCAAGCCGAAAAGGTTCCATTTCAGGTTTGGGTGAATTCTGGTTAGATGAATTTAGTTGAAATAGAGATTGGACAGAATTTTATGAGATGCTCTCACTTAGAGCACCATCAACATGGTAAGGAAATGCAAAATTATTTTCAGGTGGTTCATCTGAGGCTGATGACATACAAGGCTGTTTCTGAAATTCAATGGCTGAGCGATGAGCTTTGGGAAAAGGTTTGTGATAAAAGGCAGCAGAAGCCCCTCCCTTTGCTGTATGCTTACCCCTCATAGGGCGACCCATGATAGTGGTAGGAAACAAAGCAAAAACAAAAGACAAAGGGACTCAAGACTTCCACAAAATCGATTGCGTTACTCTCAAGTATAACCAAAGCTCACTGCAGGCTTGATCATTTTACCCTTCCACTCACGGAACCACTCTTGATCTCCGTCGGGAAAATGTTGGCTGCTGGTTAATCAAATTGTGGGGCAATACCTTGAACTTGAACTGGAAATTGAGGGCCGACAGTGTTGGGTCTTTTGTAACAGCCTACAATTCCCTCCACAATTTTCACACAGAGAGTTCAGCGCCTGGTGCCAGACTTGTCCACTAAACTACTCAGGATCTGCCAATCCTTGTCACAAGCTACCATTGGACGGCATCACTGAGATAACCAGTATGTCACAACACCATCCCCAGGCATATTGGGTCATTATTGACCACTCTACCTGAATGGCTCATTCCAGTTTCTGTCTCTTACTCCAGGCATGCACAAAAAACATTTTCATAGCTTCAATGAGACTCAAATTACACTCCTGATCCAATCCAGCAAGACAGCTCATACCGCAATCATCTTCAGCACATCTGGCATACCACTCATTCTCTCCATACTGCTCAAACACCACATTTATGAAACTCTCTCTCTCTCTTGCTCATACTTACTACATTCCAGCACAAAATGCTCAATTGTTTCCTCCACTCACCCAATACACTGCCAACATAATCTGTTATTATTCACATTCCACCTCCATGTACATCTGTTAACACTCAATGACTTACATCTCACAGCAAACAAGAGTTGACTTCCAAAACTACCATCATAGAACATCTCAAACTTAGGTGCTTATTTTTTCATATACCAGTCAAGTGTAGGCTTTGGCATCATGCAAGTTTTTACTTATTCAATCCATACTCTTTTGTTTGCCTCTCAATCTTTTTCTTCCACCTCTTGCAATCCCACTCAGGCCCTACACCTCCAGCATTCATTAAACTCCAGTCATCCATAGGTCTTCCAATTCTAACATGAAGAATCTTTTATCACTAAGTTTCCTTGCATGCCCCCAACACACTTCCTCCCAATAGCTTACACTCAGATCCCATTCAAAAATTCGCTTTACCCATCCGCTATTCTGCATTCTTACAATTCTCATCTTAAAATTCAGCACCGCTTTCATCATTCTTCCTAAAAATAGGCTCCACCGAAGGTCACCTCTAATGGTTTCTGTAGCTGTCCATTTCGGAGCACCCAATGCTAACCGTCCTACCTCATTTTGTATTACATCCAGTTTTTCAGTATCACTTCCACTCCAAGCAAGAGCACTCATACCATACATGACACTAGGTACAGCAACATACTTCCACATTCCTCTCACACATTCGTACTTGTTTGCTCTGTATCTGGCCACACTACCTAACCGTCCACTCCACTGCATTGCTTTGGCCACTTTCTCACCTTTAGTTCTAGTACATCTATCTTCACTTATACAACCTAGATATTTGTATTCTTTTGTTCTACCTATTCTGATTTCTCCAATATTCCACAGTCTGTCTCTATCAGTCTTATCACTATTTATAACCATGACCTTACTTTTATCGGCACCAAAGTTCATCTTGAAATCTGTACTATATCCATTCACAATGTCAAGCATCCTTTGTAGTTCATGACCACATTCACTAACCACAACCACATCATCAGCATACAACAAACAGCTCAGTCTCTCATTATCAACTTTCGGTCCTAAACCACTCCCTCTCAGTCGAACTGCTAATTCTTCTGTGTACAATCCAAACAACAGGGGGGACAGAGTACAGCCCTGTCTCACTCCTCTAACACTCCTCACTTGCCCTGTTTCCAAATTTCCTTACCTGTAGATAGCACTTGTGTTCTCATACAGACTCTGTACAATGTTAACTATTTTTCTGCTAAAACCATCTCTTCTCAAAATTTCAAACAGCCTAACCCGATCCACTCTGTCATACGCTTTTTCAATATCCAGGAATGCCAAATATACCTTTTTGTTATCCTTCTTCATTCGCTCAATTATTTCACTCGCTACAAACAGATTATCCTCCCCCCGTCTATCTTGCCTAAAACCATTCTGTTCTTCTCCCAGGACTCCTAATTCCTCGACTAAATTTTTCATTCTCTCATTCAAAATACCACAAAAGATCTTACATACGGTGTCACCCAGTGCAATTGGTCTGTAATTTTTAAGATCTTTCATGCTCTTATGCCCACCCTTATGCAACAGAACTACATTACACTTGTTCCAGTCATCCGGTACTCTTTCACTCTTCCATATCTCATCAAATAAACATTTCAACATACTGACTACACTCTCTCCTCCACATTTATAGAACTCATATGGTATCTTATCAGGGCCACATGCCTTTCCATTTTCCACTTTCTTCAAAAAACTTACAATCTCTTCACAAGTGATTTTGTCTTCCATTTGCAGTTCACGTTCATCTATCAGAAAATTTATCGGTTCATCTTCTGTAACCTGCTCATCTGTAACCTGCTCATGTTTCTCTACTTGAACTTGAACTTGAACTTGAGGGCCGACAGTGTCGGGGCCTTTGTAACGGCCTACAATTCCCTCCACAATTTTCACACAGAGTTCAGCGCCTGGTACCAGACTTGTCCACTAAACTACTCAGGATCTACGATCCTTGTCACAAGCCTCCATTGGAAGGCATAACCGGGACAACCAGTGTGTCAAAACACCATCCCCCGGCACATTGGGTCATTACAGCCCATTCTGCCAGACTGGCTCATTCCAGTCACTGTCTCTTACTCCAGGCACGCACAAGAAACACTTTCATAGCCTCAATGATACTCGCATTACACTCCTGATCCAATCCAGCAAGACAGCTCATACCGCAATCATCTTCAGCACATCTGGCATTCCATTCATTCTCTCCATACTGCTCAGACACCACATTTATGAAACTCTCTCTCTCTCTTGCTCATACTTACTACATTCCAGCACAAAATGCTCAATTGTTTCCTCCACTCACCCAATACACTGCCAACATAATCTGTTATTATTCACATTCCACCTCCATGTACATCTGTTCACACTCAATGACTTACATCTCACAGCAAACAAGAGTTGACTTCCAAAACTACCATCATAGAACATCTCAAACTTAGGTGCTTATTTTTTCATATACCAGTCAAGTGTAGGCTTTGGCATCATGCAAGTTTTTACTTATTCAATCCATACTCTTTTGTTTGCCTCTCAATCTTTTTCTTCCACCTCTTGCAATCCCACTCAGGCCCTACACCTCCAGCATTCATTAAACTCCAGTCATCCACAGGTCTCCCAATTCTAACATGAATAATCTTTTGCATACTGAGTTTCCTTGCATGCCCCCAACATACTTTCTCCCCCAATAGCTTACACTCAGATTCCATTCAAAGATTCGCCTTACCCACCTGCTATTCTGCATTCTTTCAATTCTCACCTTACAATTCAGCACAGCTTTCATCATTCTTTCTGAAAATAGGCTCCACCCTAGGTCACCTCTAATGGCTTCTATAGCTGTCCATTTTGGAGCACCCAATGCTACACGTCCTACCTTATTTTGTATCACATCCAGCTTTTCAAGATCACTACCATTCCAAGCAAGAGCACTCATACCATACATGACACTAGGTACAGCAACATACTTCCACATTCCTCTCACACATTCGTACTTGTTTGCTCTGTATCTGGCCACACTGCCTAACCGTCCACTCCACTGCATTGCTTTAGCCACTTTCTCACCTTTAGTTCTAGTACATCCATCTTCACTCATCATACAACCTAGATATTTGTATTCTTTTGTTCTACCTATTCTGATTTCTCCAATATTCCACAGTCTGTCTCTATCAGTCTCATCACTATTTATAACCATAACCTTGCTTTTGTCGGCACCGAAGTTCATCTTGAAATCTGTACTATATCCGTTCACAATGTCAAGCATCCTTTGTAGTTCATGACCACATTCACTAACCACAACCACATCATCAGCATACAACAAACAGCTCAGTCTCTCATTACCAACTTTCAGTCCTAAACCACTCCCTCTCAGTCGAACTGCTAATTCTTCTGTGTACAATCCAAACTACAGGGGGGACAGAGTACAGCCCTGTCTCACTCCTCTAACACTCCTCACTTGCCCTGTTTCCAAATTTCCTAACCTGTAGATAGCACTTGTGTTCTCATACAGACTCTGTACAATGTTCACTATTTTTCTGCTAAAACCAACTTTTCTCAAAATTTCAAACAGCCTAACCCGATCCACTCTGTCATACGCCTTTTCAATATCCAGGAATGCTATATATACCTTCTTATTATCCTTCTTCATTCGCTCAATTATTTCACTCACTACAAACAAATTATCCTCTCCACGTCTATCTTGCCTAAAACCATTCTGTTCTTCTCCCAGGACTCCTAATTCCTCAACTAAGTTTTTCATTCTCTCATTCAAAATACCACAAAAGATCTTACATACGGTGTCACCCAGTGCAATTGGTCTGTAATTTTCAAGTTCTTTCATACTCTTATGTCCACCCTTATGCAACAGAACTACATTACACTTGTTCCAGTCATCCGGTACTCTTTCACTCTTCCATATCTCATCAAATAAACATTTCAACATACTGACTACACTCTCTCCTCCACATTTATAGAACTCATATGGTATCTTATCAGGGCCACATGCCTTTCCATTTTTCACTTTCTTCAAAAAACTTACAATCTCTTCACAAGTGATTTCGTCTTCCATTTGCAGTTCATGTTCATCTATCAGGAAATTTATTGGTTCATCATCTGTAACCTGCTCATTCATTCCACCAATGTCCTCCCAGTATTCTTCAACTGCTTTCACCATTTGCATCCTATCTTGCACACTGCAACCATTGACTACTAATTCATCAACTTGAACTTCACTACCTCTATCATTACCTTGTATAAACCTATACCAATCTTTTATTCCATCTGGACCTTTCTTTCTTAGATTTTCAACTTGGTGTCTCTCTTCTTCAACCCTAGCCTCATTGATCATTCTCTTTACTTTCTTCTGCTGGTCCTTGTACTCATTCCATACACTTCGCCATTCATCCTCAGTAATTCTGCGTCTTTCATACATTTTCCTCATACAGCGTTGTTTTTTATTTAAAGTCTTCCTTCTCATTCGTTCTTCCTTTATCTCACTCGTAAACCACCTAGCATTTCCTGTACTTTTCCTGCATTTCATTCTACCAATCTTTTGCTCTGCCACATCATACAAGGTTCTTGCAATCTCCTTATTTAGGTCATTTACATTTCCACACCTGTTCCAGTTACATCTACTCAATTCATTTCTAAATTCTTCCCAGTTTGCCATTTTAATACGCCAATTTTCACTTACTCTGCTGGCCTTCTGCATTGACTCCTTTCCACCCCAATTATATTCTAGTACAAGCATTTTATGGTCACTATCAATATCAAAATCATCTTCATCTACAAACATTTTTTTGACACACGCTCTAGCTCTACTATTCACTATCATATAATCAATTGCAGATTTACATTCCCTGCTTTGCCATGTATGCAAGCCATTTCCTATTGTTACATTCAGGTTCTCAAGTTCATTCTCATCACAGAAATCAATCAATTTTTGTCCATTTGCATTCACAGGCTCACCAAGTATACCAACATGGCCATTCATGTCCCCCATCACAATCAGAGGGCACCTGCAATGCTCTTGCACAATTCTTGTTAATATTTCATACTTTTTTACATTCTCTTGATGAGCTAAAATACCATCAGTTGTCATATAGCATACAACCACAATAACACATTCTCTGGCATGCATTCTTTCACACTTTATTACTAACAGATCTTCACTCTCAGGTTCATTTCCAACAGGAATTTCTTCTAATTTCCAATTTAGAGCATTTTTTACAATGAGACCAACTCCACCACCTCTTTTTTGCCAACTTACACGCCCTTTTCCAATCATATAGTACTTGCTCTCCTTACATTTTAAAATGACTCTATCACGCATTTGGGTCTCTACTACACCAACACAATCCAAATCTCCATTCTCAAATTCTGCTACAAGGTCATCTAACTTTCCTGCATTCCATCCACGCACATTTATACATCCAAACCTCACAACACTATTGGACAATTCACGACATTTTTCATTTTTGCTCCGACAGCTATCCATTCATCCTGTTCCACCTTCCATTACAATATGAGTACACCCAATCCACTGGATGTATCTCCTGGAGAGTTTCATCTCACCTTCTCGAGTAAGGTGGACTCCATCTCCACGAAAACACCCACTCTGGATCAGGTTATCCATATCAAGGAAGCTGGAACCCATTTCACGCTTTCTCATACTCTCAGCTTTCATACTCATAATCCTTTTATGCACTTCCCTATTCACCTCCTTTTGCACCCTTTCATACTCCTCACCACATGCAGGCCTTCTCAGCAGACTGGTCACAGCCACTCTTACATTCTTCTTTCGCGCCCTTTCAACAACATTCATAATTGCATTCACCGTACGCTCTCTCCCACATTCAAGCAATCCATTGCCACCTCCTTGCAGTACAACCATCCCTTCATCCATTCCATCTATCACTTCTTCAGCATGCCTACAAATCTCATTCACTCCCTTTCCTCTCATGCTCGTACATCCACTACGGTCAGTCATACTCACAAACCTATCCACATTCTTCACCATGCTGTCACCACATATTCTAATCGTAGGTCTCACTCTCCCTTTCATACTACTCTTTCGTTCAACTCTTCCACTCACATCACTCTTTCCATCCATCTTCCTTTCATTCACTTCCACTACAGGCGCCTGCACCTCATGTGGCATATCAACAGGTTGCTCCTTCACTCTCTTCCCATTCGTACTTCTTTCATCATGCTCATTCATCCTTCTACTCTTATCTGGCACATTTGCACCACCATTCACTTCATTTATTGCATTCACACTCCTTGCACCATCATCCACTTCATTTGCACTCCTTGCACCATCATCCACTTCATTTGCACTCCTTGCACCACCACCATTTACCTCTTCATTCACTGCATTTGCACCATTCTCATTCTTTCCTTCATTCAACTTCCTTTCATCCTTCAAATCAGCCTCTAAAGCAACCATCAGAATTTTCAATCTCTCAACCTCCTCTTCCAACTTCTTTCTCTCGTCATTCAAACATTTCCAGCACGTAAACACAAGATCATTCAACTTCCTCCGACTCATCTCTCTCAAACCTTTGCATGCATCTATATCTACCCATTCTTTACAAGCCATGCACTCAATCTCCTCATCCATTCCACTTGCACCTCCCTTCCTACGACCAGTCCTATTTCTTGCCATCCTCAAACACAGACTTCTATCTCAGTACAAATTTCACAGGCAGAAGAAGTCTTCACTCACCAAATCTACTGAAAATCAAGTTATCAAACAAAATGAAACAAAAACGTTTCCTACTACTCACAGTCACTCTCTACAATGTCACACACTATACTCTTTATATGCAAAGAAAGCTTAACTACCAGTCAAAACACCTCAGTCAAAAATTGCAAGTCACCACACCAAAGTCCAATGCTCAGTCTCAACTCTCACGCAACAAAAAAAAAACTACTCTCACGAGCACTCCATACAAAGTCACACACTGTACTCACGTGAATATACAAACTATACCATTTTTTAGCAACTTCACTTTAATTCACCACAATATTCGTCGCAGGACCAGAAACACGTGCACACCGCTCGGAACCTCTAAACCGAGTGCACACCTTGAACTTGAACTTGAACTTGAGGGCCGACAGTGTCGGGGCCTTTGTAACGGCCTACAATTCCCTCCACAATTTTCACACAAAGAGTTCAGCGCCTGGTACCAGACTTGTCCACTAAACTACTCAGGATCTACGATCCTTGTCACAAGCCTCCATTGGAAGGCATCACCAGGACAGCCAGTGTGTCAAAACACCATCCCCCGGCACATTGGGTCATTACAGCCCATTCTACCAGACTGGCTCATTCCAGTCACTGTCTCTTACTCCATGCACGCACAAGAAACACTTTCATAGCCTCAGTGATACTCGCATTACACTCCTGATCCAATCCAGCAAGACAGCTCATACCGCAATCATCTTCAGCACATCTGGCATTCCACTCATTCTCTCCATACTGCTCAGACACCACATTCATAAAACTCTCTCTCTCTTGCTCATACTTACTACATTCCAGCACAAAATGCTCAATTGTTTCCTCTACTCCACTATTACACTGCTGACATAATCTGTTATTATTCTCATTCCATCTCCATGTACGTCTGTTCACACTCAATGACTTGCATCTCACAGCAAACAAGAGTTGACTTCCAAAACTACCATCATAGAACAGCTCAAACTTAGGTGCTTTCTTTTTCATATACCAGTTAAGTGTAGGCTTCCGCATCATGCTAAGCTTCCACTTATTCAATCCATACTCTTTTGTTTGTCTCTCAATCTCTTTCTTCCACCTCTTGCAGTCCCACTCAGGCCCTACACCTCCTACATTTATTAAACTCCAGTCATCCACAGGTCTCCCAATTCTAACATGAATAATCTTTTGCATACTGAGTTTCCTTGCATGCCCCCAACATACTTTCTCCCAATAGCTTACACTCAGATTCCATTCAAAGATTCGCCTTACCCACCTGCTATTCTGCATTCTTTCAATTCTCACCTTATAATTCAGCACAGCTTTCATCATTCTTTCTGAAAATAGGCTCCACCCTAGGTCACCTCTAATGGCTTCTATAGCTGTCCATTTCGGAGCACCCAATGCTACACGTCCTACCTTATTTTGTATCACATCCAGCTTTTCAAGACCACTTCCATTCCAAGCAAGAGCACTCATACCATACATGACACTAGGTACAGCAACATACTTCCACATTCCTCTCACACATTCGTACTTGTTTGCTCTGTATCTGGCCACACTGCCTAACCGTCCACTCCACTGCATTGCTTTAGCCACTTTCTCACCTTTAGTTCTAGTACATCCATCTTCACTCATCATACAACCTAGATATTTGTATTCTTTTGTTCTACCTATTCTGATTTCTCCAATATTCCACAGTCTGTCTCTATCAGTCTCATCACTATTTATAACCATGACCTTACTTTTATCGGCACCAAAGTTCATCTTGAAATCTGTACTATATACATTCACAATGTCAAGCATCCTTTGTAGTTCATGACCACATTCACTAACCACAACCACATCATCAGCATACAACAAACAGCTCAGTCTCTCATTACCAACTTTCAGTCCTAAACCACTCCCTCTCAGTCGAACTGCTAATTCTTCTGTGTACAATCCAAACAACAGGGGGGACAGAGTACAGCCCTGTCTCACTCCTCTAACACTCCTCACTTGCCCTGTTTCCAAATTTCCTAACCTGTAGATAGCACTTGTGTTCTCATACAGACTCTGTACAATGTTCACTATTTTTCTGCTAAAACCAACTTTTCTCAAAATTTCAAACAGCCTAACCCGATCCACTCTGTCATACGCCTTTTCAATATCCAGGAATGCTAAATATACCTTTTTGTTATCCTTCTTCATTCGCTCAATTATTTCACTCACTACAAACAGATTATCCTCCCCCGGTCTATCTTGCCTAAAACCATTCTGTTCTTCTCCCAGGACTCCTAATTCCTCAACTAAATTTTTCATTCTCTCATTCAAAATACCACAAAAGATCTTACATACGGTGTCACCCAGTGCAATTGGTCTGTAATTTTTAAGTTCTTTCATACTCTTATGTCCACCCTTATGCAACAGAACTACATTACACTTGTTCCAGTCATCCGGTACTCTTTCACTCTTTCATATCTCATCAAATAAACATTTCAACATACTGACTACACTCTCTTCTCCACATTTATAGAACTCATATGGTATCTTATCAGGGCCACATGCCTTTCCATTTTTCACTTTCTTCAAAAAACTTACAATCTCTTCACAAGTGATTTCGTCTTCCATTTGCAGTTCATGTTCATCTATCAGTTCATGTTCATCTATCTATCTTGAACTTGAACTTGAACTTGAGGGCCGACAGTGTCGGGGCCTTTATAACGGCCTACAATTCCCTCCACAATTTTCACACACAGAGTTCAGCGCCTGGTACCAGACTTGTCCACTAAACTACTCAGGATCTACGATCCTTGTCACAAGCCTCCATTGAAAGGCATCACCGGGACAGCCAGTGTGTCAAAACACCATCCCCCGGCACATTGGGTCATTACAGCCATTCTACCAGACTGGCTCATTCCAGTCACTGTCTCTTACTCCAGGCACGCACAAGAAACACTTTCATAGCCTCAGTGATACTCGCATTACACTCCTGATCCAATCCAGCAAGACAGCTCATACCGCAATCATCTTCAGCACATCTGGCATTCCACTCATTCTCTCCATACTGCTCAGACACCACATTCATAAGACTCTCTCTCTCTTGCTCATACTTACTACATTCCAGCACAAAATGCTCAATTGTTTCCTCTACTCCACTATTACACTGCTGACATAATCTGTTATTATTCTCATTCCATCTCCATGTACGTCTGTTCACACTCAATGACTTGCATCTCACAGCAAACAAGAGTTGACTTCCAAAACTACCATCATAGAACAGCTCAAACTTAGGTGCTTTCTTTTTCATATACCAGTTAAGTGTAGGCTTCCGCATCATGCTAAGCTTCCACTTATTCAATCCATACTCTTTTGTTTGTCCCTCAATCTCTTTCTTCCACCTCTTGCAGTCCCACTCAGGCCCTACACCTCCTACATTTAATAAACTCCAGTCATCCACAGGTCTCCCAATTCTAACATGAATAATCTTTTGCATACTGAGTTTCCTTGCATGCCCCCAACATACTTTCTCCCAATAGCTTACACTCAGATTCCATTCAAAGATTCGCCTTACCCACCTGCTATTCTGCATTCTTTCAATTCTCACCTTATAATTCAGCACAGCTTTCATCATTCTTTCTGAAAATAGGCTCCACCCAAGGTCACCTCTAATGGCTTCTATAGCTGTCCATTTCGGAGCACCCAATGCTACACGTCCTACCTTATTTTGTATCACATCCAGCTTTTCAAGATCACTTCCATTCCAGGCAAGAGCACTCATACCATACCACTTGAACTTGAACTTGAACTTGAGGGCCGACAGTGTCGGGGCCTTTGTAACGGCCTACAATTCCCTCCACAATTTTCACACAAAGAGTTCAGCGCCTGGTACCAGACTTGTCCACTAAACTACTCAGGATCTACGATCCTTGTCACAAGCCTCCATTGGAAGGCATCACCGGGACAGCCAGTGTGTCAAAACACCATCCCCCGGCACATTGGGTCACTACAGCCCACTCCACCAGACTGGCTCATTCCAGTCACTGTCTCTTACTCCAGGCACGCACAAGAAACACTTTCATAGCCTCAGTGATACTCGCATTACACTCCTGATCCAATCCAGCAAGACAGCTCATATCGCAATCATCTTCAGCACATCTGGCATTCCACTCATTCTCTCCATACTGCTCAGACACCACATTCATAAAACTCTCTCTCTCTTGCTCATACTTACTACATTCCAGCACAAAATGCTCAATTGTTTCCTCTACTCCACTATTACACTGCTGACATAATCTGTTATTATTCTCATTCCATCTCCATGTACGTCTGTTCACACTCAATGACTTACATCTCACAGCAAACAAGAGTTGACTTCCAAAACTACCATCATAGAACAGCTCAAACTTAGGTGCTTTCTTTTTCATATACCAGTTAAGTGTAGGCTTCCGCATCATGCTAAGCTTCCACTTATTCAATCCATACTCTTTTGTTTGTCTCTCAATCTCTTTCTTCCACCTCTTGCAGTCCCACTCAGGCCCTACACCTCCTACATTTATTAAACTCCAGTCATCCACAGGTCTCCCAATTCTAACATGAATAATCTTTTGCATACTGAGTTTCCTTGCATGCCCCCAACATACTTTCTCCCAATAGCTTACACTCAGATTCCATTCAAAGATTCGCCTTACCCACCTGCCATTCTGCATTCTTTCAATTCTCACCTTATAATTCAGCACAGCTTTCATCATTCTTTCTGAAAATAGGCTCCACCCTAGGTCACCTCTAATGGCTTCTATAGCTGTCCATTTCGGAGCACCCAATGCTACACGTCCTACCTTATTTTGTATCACATCCAGCTTTTCCAGATCCCTTCCATTCCAAGCAAGAGCACTCATACCATACATGACACTAGGTACAGCAACATACTTCCACATTCCTCTCACACATTCGTACTTGTTTGCTCTGTATCTGGCCACACTGCCTAACCGTCCACTCCACTGCATTGCTTTAGCCACTTTCTCACCTTTAGTTCTAGTACATCCATCTTCACTCATCATACAACCTAGATATTTGTATTCTTTTGTTCTACCTATTCTGATTTCTCCAATATTCCATCACCATCACCGCTCGGAACGAAACCTCACTCCTCTTTAAATTTTGAAGAAACAAATCTCTAATCCGTCACCGCGGATGCAAGAAACAGAATATTTCTCTGGATGAGATAATTTACAATTTTTCATGACACACGCCTAACTTCTGTTTAGTTAGTGTCCAGATACTCGAATTTATGATGGAAAGATAATAAGAATTGTACACCGCAAAAAAATCGTGAAAAATCGTTTAAAAATAATTGAGGACGGGATCTATTGCAGCAAAACTTTTTTAAAACGACAGAAACGACCGGGGTACCAAATTTCGACCACTTGCGCGAACACAAACTTGAACACAGTCTTTCTCTATAAAAACAGGGTAAAAAAGTTGGAAGTCTTGAGAGCGCTCCAACTTTTGAAAGAATGCGTCTATCGACTTCAAATTACTCTCAAATGAAAGAATAAAACATTTTCTCTTTCCCTTATTGAACACACGGCCTTTACCCTATCCGTTTTCTAGAAAATACAGAAATTCTTCGATAAGTCTATCCGACTCGCGTGCCGTCAAAAAAATTGCGTTCGCCTACTCGTAACTTCTGAAAGAATGCACTTATCGACTTCAAATTACTCTCAAACGGTCTAGTATTAGTATCCTGTATGTCTCTTTTTTTTCTGTGCTAGCAGTCATGTTTATATCTGAATAAGTTTTATGCCTAATATTGTCAACTTGACTGTCATTGTGGAAGATATCTTGAAATTTATAGCATAATTAGGATGAATTCAATATGCAGATGATCTTCTGAAGGTCTGGACTCTTGAATATGAACTGAATACATCCTTTACATTTATTTTAGCTCCTACTTTTTCAGCTTTTCTCGGGATAGCGTACAGCGAAAACGGCGACCGCGACCTATTTGTTCTTCCGTAGGTGAACCATAGAAGCCACGGCTTGAGTAGCTCCTTTGGTCTCATTTACTGCTCCCGTCTTCAAGGCTTTGTGATGTTTAGGGCTTTCATTACAACCCCATTATAATGACAAATTGCAAAAATCAGTCTGCCGCAACAGTGAGACTATAATTTGGGCTATAAATAAGCCTTTATTCAAAGAACTTAAAACATTTCGTCTTATCTTAGAATTTAATATAAAAGGAATTATCTCAGAACTTACACCATTTCTAAATATTTACATTTTTAAATAATTAATAATTTTTAAACATGCACTATCACGTTTCATTGCGGAATATGATCTTCGCTACAGCAACGCGGGTTAACGGGCGGGGACGGACAAAAAAAGGGCTTGTGACTCTTTCTTTATTTCGGTATCCGTGGCGCCGTAAAACTGCACAACAAGGACATTTTTTAGACTGTGTAGCAAAATGAAGAACAACCACACAAAAAAACTCCTAGTTCAAGGGTACAGACGACTAACTAGTTAGGTATAAAATGCCGCACAATAATGAAGACTCCTGCCTCGAGTATAGAAGAGAAGTAGCCGACTAAGGTACGAAGAGCGATTAAATAATGCTAGAACTAAGTACGGTATCTTAACGACAGAATAGCGATAAGAGAGTAGCAGTGAGACATTGCCATGGGAGAGTAACAACATATGAGAGGGGATTAGTTGTCCTGCCAACGACATAACACAATGACAATTCATAACACAATTCTGTTGCCTTGACTGAGAAGAAAAATAAGTCTCTCCAGCTAAAGAACACATTGGCGGATGCACATTTGTAATGCACACATAGGACCATAGGAGGACAGCCTACTCACACACACATTAAAAAATTTCAGACTTTCAAGATAAGAAATACATTTCATTCTTTATAGGAGTAGACGACAATGCTAATCCAATTTTATAAACCTAGACATGGAAGTCTTTCTTATCTTCCCATCAAATTTTGCTAAAGAACACATTGCAAAAAAACACTCTCCAGCTAAAGAACACATTGCCAAAGAACATTCTCCAGCTAAAGAACACATTGCTAAAGAACACTCTCTAGCTAAAGAACACATTGCTAAAGAGCACACTGCTAAAGAACACATTGCTAAAGAACACTCTCCAGCCAAAGAACACATTGCTAAAGAACACTCTTTAGCTTAAGAGCACATTGCTAAAGAACACTCTCCAGCTAAAGAAGAAAGAAAAAAAAAAAAGAAAGAAAAACAGTTTATTTCCAATAGAGATTGTACACTATTACAATCATTGGTTTTTAAATATCTTAAAATTAATATACTTAGATGATACACACACACGAGTATTGAAAAACTCGTGTCACTAGTCGAAAAGAAATGATTGAGGGCAATGAACTCCTAATCTAGCTCAATCTACATTTGATAATACATGTAATGATAATTATAAGAGATAACACAATTTCATGGACGATGCATTTTCATTGTGAGGTGAAAACACTTTTGACAGTTTACATGTACATGACATAAAACTTCGCAATTCTTGACGCCAGGAAATAATATATGAAATCGCTTGTTTCGGTCAATGTTCACAAGTGTCGTTTTAAGGAAGCATGAAAAAAAAATATATAAATATATATCCATATGCACACATATGTAAATATACGTATGCATGTGTGTGCATATCCATACACACACACACATACACACACACACAAATACATATATACATATAAGCATGAGGACCAAGAAGATTATAAGTTTTATATTACTGATTCAACAATTTTAACATAACGGTCATTAGTTAACAAGCATTTTATATAAATATAAATGGATGATCGTATAACAAAAGTATAGTTTTTACATGAATGCTTTACAATACTAAAGAGATGACGAGTTAGGTAATGTTACAAGTTGAGTGTGCACAGAAAAAAGACCATTATCTCTGGTAAAATGCTAGTTGTCAGTCTAGTATACACATATGTGCACGTATACATGTAAATATATACACATACACATGCACACATATACCCACGCACATACTTACACCAAACTCGTAAGCAAACACAAATGCATTTCTATGCATCGAGGCAATACATACGCATTCTACAAAGTGTCATACGCATAGCGTGGACACGTACACATATACACAAGTAAGCATGTGCGCAAATATCAGCGTAAACTAGTTCGTATAAACCAGAATTCCAATCGAGGGAAACGGAGAAAATATCTTTTATTATAGCATGAATTTTATAATATTTCGTACTAAAAATAGTGGCACAAAACAGTCCACTTAAGTCGGAAACATGAAAACGATTGTGGGACGTGAATAAGAAAGAAACATTAATGTCCTATAAAGGTTTCATATTAGAAAAAAAAATCACATTATCTTTGAAATATGGCACAAATTGTCGGCAGTTGATAAACAAACATAGGTATCACATTATTATAAGCATATAACTATAAGCCGAATAAGTATATTACTGCAGTATAAATGGATGATCACACAACGAATTTATTTTTTTTACATGAACACATAACACATTGCTAAAGAACACATTGCTGAAGAACACATTGCTAAAGAACACATTGCTAAAGAAAACTCTCCAGCCAAAGAACACATTGCTAAAGAACACATTGCTAAAGAACACATTGTCAAAGAACACTCTCCAGCTAAAGAACAAATTTTGATTTCAAAACCTCTGCCTTCAATTATCTTGGACTGTTTACATAATCGAATGCTACATTAGCACTGGTTGCAGCCCTGGTAGAACAACCTGACAACACCCAGGTAGGAAAATTTATTGACCTAATATTGAGCAAATATACAGTCTCAATATTGACGGGATATTCAAAATGAACATTGGGGCAATACCTTATTTTGAAAAATTCCGTTGATATTAGAAAAATATATTGGCCCAATAACAATATTACATCGACCCAATATCAACTAATTATTGTGTCAATATTGACTTGATTATGAAGTGATCCCCTTCAATAACATTGGCTTAATACTCAATTACTGATAGGTTGATATTTGTAAAACATATGGCCCTGATAATGATAATTTCACTAACCCAATGTTAGCTAATTATTGTGGCAGTATGCATTTCATATTGAAGTGTTCCTTAGAAAAATACTGGCCTGTTAAGCCTAGAGATGAAGCTGCTTTAGCAATCAGGTTTCACTTCCGGCGAGTGAAGCAGCGTCCTTGCTCCTTAGTTGTCTAAAGTTCACCCAAAGTGGGGAACCTAATTTGATTATGTGAATTTGAAGCTTGAAGAGCAAGCAATTTGAATGTTGAGAATTGGATTGATTGGTATTCTTTGACAAGGCAGGGTCACCAGTGCGAGTAAACGCACATTGAATTTAAATGATTTGCAATCTCAGAAGGAGTTAAGGACGGTGTTCGGACGCAATATTTCAAGCGTCAAATAATCAAACAGGTAATCTTATAAACACCACAATGCGAACCATCATCTGGGGAGAATGAGTGAACAAATAGCTCGCCTTTTGTAGTATATTTAGATCGGAGGTTGAACTCCGAAGTGCGAGGCTTGAGGCTTGGTTCGTGAGACGTTCTTGGGGAGAGTCCGAGGCGGTTGAAGAACTTCAGACGATGCGTTCAGCACAGGCTTGTGGAAGCGTGTACTGGAGTGTGAAGTTGAGGATGCTGTGAGTGTGGGAGGTTCCGACATTAAGTGGGTCGGCAATTGAGTGATGAGCATGGGAAATGTTACCGGTTGGGAAAACTCGGTAAGAAAGGAGGCTCTCGACCCAATAGTCTCAACTGGAGGTTTTAGCGGCTTAGCTACAGGGATGCAGGCCTTCCAGTTTAATAAGTTAGATAGGAGGGGAAACTTGGAGAATAAACTCGGAGGCAAAAACTTGGGGAATGAACTCGGAGGCAAAAACTTGGGGAATGAACTCGGAGGCAAAAACTTGGGGAATGAACTCGGAGGAGGTAAGCTCCTTAAATTAAGAGGTTAGGGTTTGGTTCCATACGTGTTTGTGAGTGCATGAATGTGTGGTCCAGTAGATCAAATGCCCCTCTGGGGCCCAAGCACTACCACAGGAGAATCTCTACGTAAATGAAACTCTGCCTCGACGACTGGCTAACGGGAGCTTGCGAATTGGTTCTACGTAATGTTTCCAACGGAAGTGACGGGCGGAAACGTGATCGGAAAATATTTTCGAAACACATTTTTTGGTAAAATTTTGGGTTTTAACGAATAAATTCGGTCTTGTAAATTTATAAAAATAATAAAATTTGTATAATTTAATTTTAGGATTTTAGTTTTTATTATTTATGAAATTAGGCTGAAGTGCGGCTGAGGGTTCACCACAGTTGTATACTCGTACTTCTCCTGAAGTTGCTGTATGTTATACGCTTTTTCTAATCTAGCACTTATCTCTTTGATAATTTTACATTTACACGTATTGGTACTACTGAACACAAATAGACAAGAACTGAGTTTGAGGGGTAACTAAGGTAGGGTACTACAGGCCCAATACTTATTTTCTGACATCAAGTGGATTTTGGTAGAATATATTGTCCCAATAATAATTTTTTTTAACCCAGTATCAGCTAATTACCGTGTCAATATTCACTTGATATTGAGGTGTTTCCTTAAACAAATTACTCCGTATTATTGGCGTACAATATCAACCCAATATTTGGGCAATAATAAGTTACATTTTAAGAAATTTTATTAAATTGCGAGATTTTTAATTATTATGAGATAGTTTCCACTTCTATGAGTATCGTACATATATATATATGCTGTTAGTTTAATATTAGAAATAAAACTATTTACTACATTGTCCCAATAACAAGTTGATATCATAAATAAATATATATTTTTTCGATATTGTTTTGTTATTAGCCAAATATTGTAATCCAAGATTCCAATATCAGGTCAATGAAAAATTATCAACGCAATATTGGCCTAATAATTTCTTGCTACCTGGGGTGCACCCTGGAATACTTACAGACGATGGGGGAAGGTCCCTCACGTTGGAAAACTTGGAATAGCCTATTTCAACATACAAAAGAAATGACTACTTTGTTTTTCTTTACTCTACCTGAGGAAGGGGAGAAAGTTTTTAAAGGGTTAGGTCTCTGATGCAGGGGCAAGCCAGAATAGTAACGGCAGACTAGTACTACAGCCTATCCAGCCGCAGAATAATCAGAACTTAAGTTACAGCAGATCAGCCATTGTCAAAAATATCCTATTATCAAAAATAAAAAACGGCTATCTCATTGATCAGCCTAATACTGAGAGGGTTTGAAATGACTCGCTGATTTTTGTTTTTTTGTAATACAGGTGAGCTGTCCCTAGGGCAACAAGTACACATTGACCAACGTCGCCCTGAAAACACAAATCACATGGGCGAGGGGTCGCATAAATTTCTGGGTATATTCCCAGTCTACTTTTTGAAATGCTTTAACTCTAGGCTTCTGCCTTACTTACTGGCGCAACTTGTCCAGCACAGCTCGTGGGTGAGGAGCCAACAAAAAATAATAAAGAAATATTTTTTTTCTTATTTCTGAATAAATTTGAGCTATGCATAGTTGAATTGTGAAATTGCTAGTACCTGCGATTTGCTAGCACACATCCTATATTTCATACTTGAACACGTCACTTGTGATTGGTTAAACTGATTTTCAACATTCAGCTCAAAACTCAGAGTCAAACTCAATAAACAAGTTTCTAAGATTCACACATTCAGTGGTTTGCTAAAATACTGTTAATTTCACAATCTGAGTCGTTAAATTCCTAGCATCACAATACAGCCTAGTGTCTAGAGAAAGCACTAGAATAATTACAGCATCACAACGGCTAGTCTGACTCACTGTAGGTGGTTCGCCGGCTGCCAGAAGCATCCTTGAATGCTCTAGAAACCGGCTGTTCACCGCTGTCAAACACAAAGATACATGGTGGCGAATCGACACATATAGCTAGTTGAAGGACGCGTTTGAATTAATAAGTTTCTGACACATAATCACATTAATTGTCACACGAAAACTTAAATTATCCGGGTACACGTTGTTGTATTCACCAGCACTTTAGTCAAATACAACGCAGGCGTCGGTCTTGCGAACCAGCGCGGATCCGAAAAATGTTGTCGTACGGAGAAGTTCAAAATTCGCGTCTGGTAAGACGCGACATGCACAGAATTATTCTACAAAAGTGTATTATTGGAGTAAATGGGCCGGAGGCTTCAATACCTTCCACATGGGACTAATTTCAATCGGTGAGAAATGAACGTCAAAGAAACAAATTCGTCTTGATAATATTCCTTTCTAAAATATCATTCCTGACACCTTACAATTGAAACTGCTGCAGAGGAACGCTTTTTATTATTTGCAGCTTATTATTCCCCTATCTTACACAGGAAGTGTGACACAAAATATATTTTGTCCCTGTTATCGGTACTAAATTTCTCTAACAGTTGAAAACGAAAGTTCTACAGGAGCCATTTGATCAGGAGCCAAGCTGAATCTCCTCGATCCTGAAAATTCTTTCTTCGTATAGTCCGACCAGCCTTCCTTCTTCATCAGTGAAGTTCTCTTTTCGTTTCGACGATGGAAAATCCATGACAACATTTTGCTCGAGGCAGATGATAATGTATCTTCACATTTTCTCTTTGATATCGGTAATAAGGCTGGGATCCATACCATTTACCACGAATGTAACGAACTATGATAGACTTAGTAATCCTACACTAGAGCACAGTATAGGTTAAACAACACTGGGTTCCACATAGACACAACACAGTAATTGTGCTGACATAAATAGACAAATGCAATGACACATCACATTCGGTACATAATTCACTCACCTCTTAGGTGTCTTACAACTTAAATACTCAATTACCAGACATGTGGCTAGCAAGAGTAGAGCGGAGATAGGTGGGAATATATAGAAAAGTGTCGAGTAGAATTAAGTACATTAGTTTAGAAATTAGAAAGTTAGATACTTAGCCACAGTAGGTAATTATATATGTACACTTGCAGTCAGCATGAACTGTTTAGCTGGCTACGACCAATCGGAAACTGGCTGATGATCTTGCCGTCACGAGCGTTGCCATCTTTAGGTCTCTCTAACTAGAACTTACATTACTCGCTATATTACACCCCTCCCCCCTTAATTAGAAACCCCCCCTTGTATCCCAAACCCCTTATTTCATCATTTAGTCAATCCTAAAGGTCCATTCTCACCACAGGCTTCCGAGCTCGGGTAGACCTGCGTGAGATGCTAGCACTTGGAGGCTCGTGCATCCTTGCCTCCTGGGTGGGAATCGAGTACTCAGGTGTTTCGGGGTCAGGTTCATTAGCCGGAGGTGGTGAGTATGAATCTCGAGCAGGTTGTGGGATCAACACGGTTTCCTCAGTAGGATGGTTCCTGGGTCCGGGGAGGGTGTTTGAGCAGGTAATAACTTGGTCCTGGTGTCGACGAACGACCTCTCCCCCCTGCAGTTGGCACTTGTAGGGCACCGGGCCCGTTTTCTCAACGGTAGTAGCAGGAGTCCATTTTGGGGAACCCGGTGTGTATTGACGGACCATCACAGGTGACTCCGACGGGATGTCAACCGCGCGAGACCCTGGGTGGTGTCTTTTCTGAGCGTCCTGGCGTTGAGAAACTTTGGACGCGATTGCTTCTGACGGCCAAAGCAGATCAAGACGAGAGCGAACTTTCCTGCCTAACATCAGTTCGGCGGGCGTAACACCTGTTGTCGTGTGGGGTGTCAGCCGATAGTTGAACAGGAACCTGTCTAGTGCTAGGCGTAGGGGTTCCGTTGACTTTTTTATATTCTTCTTGAACGTTTGTACCATGCGCTCTGCCAGTCCATTCGTTGATGGATGGTATGGTGCGCTCGTAATATGCCGCATACCACATGCCCTTACAAATTCTTGGAATTCAGCCGATGTGAAACACGTTGCGTTGTATGTATGAAGTTTCGTTGGTTGGCGTTATTTTTATTTTTTACTTATTTGTTTTAATAATACCAGTTTGATATGCTGGTATCAACAACTTCGATAATTAAGGTTTTTACAGGGGGTCACCAGCACTTACTGTGCCTAGGGCAAGGCACAAAAATGCAAATTTAAAATTTGAATATAAGATTGACAGTTTGGCCCATGGACTCAGAAGGAGTGGGTAATCGGGTGCTCTACTGGCACCGTGGTTTTTTTTCCACCTGCACGAGTCTATCCTCTGAAGGACAGTGATACACGAAAGCTCTCGCCTGTTATTTTTTTATTGGGTCGCCTATGGTTGCCGTGAATACGGCCAACTGTGGGGTGGATCCGTTTCTTATGGAAGGAGGTCCGGGTCCGATAAGGCGACGTGCTCCAGCCACGGGCCGTGGCTCGAGGGAATCCGTTGTGGATCCAGGCGAGAATGTATTTGTTAGTGTAGTTATCCGCGAATGCAGTGATAGTATGGTTTTAATTATGTTGTCTCGAAAGAGGCAGTCCCTGAAAGGGTTACTGCGTGTGGAGCCGTGTGACTGAGTGAATGTACAGGACTTCTCAATTGGGTCTGAGAAAGATCAAGATTTTTGGGCTCAATGGCTTTGGATTGAGGAAGGTGGTGGTGTTTGTGTGTTGGCTTCGTAGTTTCTTCTGTACGGGAGAGAGGATTTGGGTCACTTGTTCAAGCATCTAAAGTTCGCCCAAAGTTGAGGAACTCAATTTAGTTATGTGAAGCTTGAAGAGCAAAGCAATTTAAAAGGGTCACCAGCGCGTGTTAACGCACGTTGAGTTTCAATGATTTGCAATCTCAGAAGGAGTTGAGGACGGTGTTCGGACGAAATATTTCAAGCGTCTAATAATCAACAAGCAACAATAAAACCACCCTACAGCCACCACTCGGGGAGAATGAGAGAACAGAATAGCTCGCCTTTGGGGTTTTTTAAAATTGAGGTTGAACGCCGAAGTGTGAGGCTTGATTCTTGGTTCGAGACGTTCTTGGGGAGAGTCTGAGGCGGTTGAAGAACTTCAGACGATGCGTTCAGCTCAGGCTGGTGGAAGCGTGTACTGGAGTGTGAAGTTGAGGATGGTGTAAGGTGTGGGAGGTACCGACGTTAAGTGGGAAAACTTAACGGTTGAGTAAATTCAGTAAGAATGGAGGCTCTCGACCCAATAGTCTCAACTGGAGATTTTAGCGGCTTAGCTGCAGGGATGCAGGCCTTCCAGTTTAGTAAGTTTAGATAGGAGGAGAAACTTGGAGGAGGTAAGCTCATTGATCTCTTAATGCAGAGTGGCTGCAATTAAGGGGTTAGGGTTTGGCTCCATACGTGTTTGTGAGTGCATGGAATGTGTTGTTCAGTAGATCCTGTCAAGGGACATCGTGCTGGATTAATTTGTACGATAACGAGTCTATTCATACACATGTGCAAGACTGCTGCAGTCTGCTGCTTACAAGGAGAACAATGGCAGAAGTCTAGTGCTAAGGGCAGTGCGCAGCTCTAGCGCCCAAGTTGCAGCCTGAATCATCTCAACACCCAGAACCGGTGTTCAAGACCAACTGGTCATAAGCTCTATCCTGATATCACAAGCAGCAACACGACTGAGTGTATAATCCAAATGAACTAACAGCTAGAAGTAAAATAGCTACAGCACTGAGGCAATTCAATAATGTACCAAAAGTAAATATGAGAAAAGGTGAAGCCTCTATAAGCGAGAATTGCTTCTAGGCGCAGCAAAAGTACATATAAAAAGTAGTAGCATATAAAAAGGCACAACGGTATAAACAAACTATAGATGGAACCAAGGCTATAGTGTTTTAGCAAAGACAAAAGGAAACTGTGACAAAGATGGGGCAGTGAGCTTGGAGTTTGTGCCTAACTAACACCGGCACAGAGGAAACATAATGAATGTTGCTAAGTTAATCACAAAAATGAGCTCTCACTACACAGACAAGTTAATATATATAATAAAACACTTAACATTAACACTTGATACTTACAATTGCCCCCTCTGGGGCCAAAGCACTACACACAGGAGACTCTCTACGTAAATGACGACTCTGCCCGGAAAGCCGGCCTTATATGCTGTGAGCGCTTGCGAAATGGTTCTGCGCAATGTTTCCAAACGGAAGTGACGGACGGAACCGTGATCGGCAAATATTTTCGAAACACATTTTTGGTAAAATTTCGGGTTTTATCGAGTGAATTCGGTCCTGTAAATTTATAAAAATAATTACATTTGTATAACTTAATTTTAGGATGTTAGTTTTTAATATTTATGAAATTAGGCTGAAGTGTGGCTGAGGCGTCCACTACAAGCACAATAAAAGAGGGAGAACAGTCGCTGCACAAGCCAGGCTGCGAGCTAACTGCTAATTAACAGGATTGCCTCGGAACGAAGAGTCTCTATGCAGGTACCCCAACCGTATTCTGGCGCCCGAATACGGCCGAAGGCAATCGCAACATTGAGTAAATCGTATGGACAATCATGAAATTTCCAGGTGCAATTTTTCCCATTTCTCTAACCCAAGACTATGCTCAGAGTACTACTTGATACAGAGTCGTTACTGGATAAGACGACGTACGAAAGGCTTGGCTGATTTTAAATAAGGAGGTTGCAGCCAAATACTCTAGGGTACACTTAATAGAATACACAAGTGCCTTAGGATTGGCAGTTGTTATATTAGGACAATTTACACTAAGCAAACAGTCAAGGAATGTCTGCACTAATCATAACTAAGACTAAAGTTGGCTGGATCAAATGCTAGCTCAACCCCTTTGAAAATTATCAGGGGGCACCGCAGAGCTTCAACAGCTAAATTATGAGTATCTAAGCCTGAATTAAATGTTACTCTTAAGCTAATAATTGAGTAATACAAGAACCATAAGGTTGTTCTCGGTTATCCAGAGGGGGGAATTAATTTACCTAGCTAATCAGGAACACCTGAAGGCACAATGCCAAAAATCGTAATAATTGAGGACACACTAAAACTTAATTAGAAGATAGCAGGCAAGGAAAGGGAACACACATGACAAGGATGGCGCAGAATATTTTGGCATCCTATTGATTATATTGAATAACATCACTTCTGGCGATCGACCCTGAAAATGACCATGTGTGCGAGGAGAATATGCAGCATAATGACAACAGGAATTTGCACGTTGAACTAATACTCCAACCCAGGGAACTAAGGTAATTTTGGAGTTAAATTTAAGGAATTGGTACTCTAGAATATCCAGACAATTTTCAGAAATGAACTAACTTTAGACAAAAGACTCATGAAGTCGTAACACCATGTAACACTAAGAGCACAACACTCTTGTAACCTTGACACAAGAGATATGATAAAGGTGAGGTCTCTCATTCTCTATAAATCAGATGAGCAAGAATTGCTTCTAAGCACAATGGAGTAATTCGCACAACGAAGAAAAACATCAACGGCCAAGATAGAGCAGTAAAAAAACACGGAGAATGTTCTTAAGTCAGTTACCAGAGTGAGCTATAATTACACAGACACGTTGCATACTTAGTCTCTAAACACATCCAACTGACGAAACAAGGTAACACCAGCTTAACACTTAACATTTAACACTCGTTACTTACATATGCCCCTCTGGGGCCCAAGAACTACACTCAGAAGAATCTACACGTAAATGACGACTCTGCCAGGATGGCTAGCTAACGGGAGCTTGCGAAATGGTTCTGCGCAATGTTTCCAACGAAAGTGACGGACGGAAACGTGATCGGCAAATATTTTCGAAACACATTTTTGGTAAAATTTCGGATTTTATCGAATGAATTCGGTCTTGTAAATTTATAAAAATAATTACATTTGTATAATTTAATTTTAGGATGTTAGTTTTTAATATTTATGAAATTAGGCTGAAGTGTGGCTGAGGCGTCCACTACATCCGAAACAATTGTTACCGGGAATCCAAATGTCGCAAAAGTGTGTTTCAGGCACGAGATCGTTTCGCTAGAGGTTGTAGTCGATGTGGGAAAAATTTCCACCCACTTAGAGTGTGCATCCACGATCACTAGATAGTATTTTCCATCCATTGGGCCCGCGTAGTCTATGTGTATGTGATGCCAAGGCTTCGCAGGCCATTCCCACGGGTGGAGTTCAGCTTTCGTTGGGGCAGCTCGAGTGCTCAGACACTCGCTGCATGACTTGGTCGTTATTTCTAGGTCTTTGTCCAGCAGCGGCCACCATACATAGCTGCGAGCTAACTCCTTCATCCTGGATGATCCAGCATGTCAGAGTGAAGTTCATCCACAATGGCTTGTCTGAGAGCTTGAGGTACAATAATTCTTGCTCTCCAGAGCACACAGCCATTTTATGTGGACAATTCGTCTCGCCTCCTAGTATACGGAGCGAGATCAGGGTCATCCACGATCACTAGATAGTATTTTCCATCCATTGGGCCCGCGTAGTCTATGTGTATGCGATGCCAAGGCTTCGCAGGCCATTCCCACGGGTGGAGTTCAGCTTTCGTTGGGGCAGCTCGAGTGCTCAGACACTCGCTGCATGACTTGGTCGTTATTTCTAGGTCTTTGTCCAGCAGCGGCCACCATACATAGCTGCGAGCTAACTCCTTCATCCTGGATGATCCAGCATGGTCAGAGTGAAGTTCATCCACAATGGCTTGTCTGAGAGCTTGAGGTACAATAATTCTTGCTCTCCAGAGCACACAGCCATTTTATGTGGACAATTCGTCTCGCCTCCTAGTATACGGAGCGAGATCAGGGTCACCAATTACCGTCGAAGGCCAGCCTACTTGGCAGTATTTGTATACCTTTGAAAGTACTGGGTCCCCTAGGGTGCCGTCGCGAATGTGGGTGCTGGTGACTGGAGCTGACTCGAGGAAGTTTACTAAGGACGTCCATTCCGCAGGAATAGGTGTGGCTTCCTCGGGAGTTGTCAAGGGTAGACGACTGAGAGCATCAGCCGTGCCCAACAGCACGCCAGACCGGTGACGCAAGGTGAACTTGTAGGACTGCAGTAGTAGAGCCCACCTTTGAATGCGCCCGGATGCCATCGGAGGAATGCTTCCACCTGGATCAAATAGTCCTAACAAAGGTTTGTGGTCAGTAACCACAGTGAAGTCCTGTCCCCACAGGTAGCAATGGTATTTTCTGAGTGCAAACACCATAGATAGAGCTTCTTTCTCAGTCTGGGAGTAGTTGCTTTCTGTTGCTGTTAGAGTTCGGGAGGCAAAATAGGCGGGGCGTTCAATTCCATCAATAAGGTGACACAGCACCGCTCCCACACCATACGCACTACTGTCAGCCACTACCACTATGGGTTTCTGAGGGTCGAAATGGACTAAAATCTGGGAGTCCAGGAGTGCTTGTTTAGATTTCTGGAATGCTCTCTCCTGACTTGCATCCCATTTCCAAGAGGTTTTATCCCTCAGTAAGGTATTTAAGGGCTCCAGCATAGTTGCAGATGATTTTAGAAATTTCCTGTAGAAGTTTAAGAGCCCAAGGTAGGCTCTCAGTTGAGTTACATTAGTAGGAGCTGGTGCATTTGAGGCTAGTTCTAACGTGGAGGTTTCGTTTAGAACTGCCCACGATTCGATTATAATTATTCGTATAGCAACTAGTAAGGGATAAAGACTAGTCGCACGGGTAAATATTTATTTTAGGCTCACGGAATTATTCAGGAGAACAGACTGGGGGAACTTCGCAACGTACTGTAATCCGAATAGTAATAGAATATTATAATGGTGTTAGGATTCTAAGTACGGTTAATTACGACAAGCTTGAATAACGAATAATCACTTGATCAAAAGAAGTAAAGGTAGGGGAGGTAACTGTGTTTTGTAGATCCTGCAATTACACAAATAAAACAAAGGTTAGCATGGCGATATGAGGATCTCGAAATTACATAATGACAACAGTTAAAAATGACATATAAATTATTCAACTACCAACCTATATTTTCTACTATCGGGTTGTAATTTGAATATTAAATTAGCTAATCCTCTCGACTCGAAATTCCCTAATCGTGGGCACAATCCACACTAGAAACTAAGTTATACTTTAAACTAACTTCTAAGCTCTCACTCCTAAAGTCCTGAATGACGAACTGCGTTAAAACACTTCCACTTAACGACCGGGTCTTTTCAAAGTTACCGGGCCGCTACGTAACCGCCTCCATGGCGGCACGCTCCGGCCGGTCACACGTCACTCTACTTACGGCGTAAATTCTAGTCTCGTTTTCTACTTCACATGATCTTACAAAAATCATCAATATCTAATAAACCTTATTAAGTTATTATGAGACACATTACAATATTACGAACCGCACGGAAGGCAGCCAAATGAAATTTATTTGCTACTCACGAGCCGGCTAGCTCGCTTCTTTCCCTTATTAAATCAAATTTCCCCAAAATTAGTTTTATCAATTACATCACAAAATAAACCTCCTGTTCACGTCTATTACATCTTAACTTTTAAAAACACGAAAATTGTCACTTCGAGAATAGCGAGACTCACCAGGTTGATCAGAGCACTTGTTTACACTATGAAGTTTAGCGGAGGAAATGGGCTGCTGAGCAGCGAACCCTGCTTGAAGAGCGTGAATGTTGCCATAAAGTGGCACTGAACTCGTCTCATGAGACGGTGTAGATTTTATCTATTTTAATATTTATTTATCTTTTAAATAAAAGATTTTTAAAGGTACAAAATTACTTTTCATATTAAATTCTAAATTTGTATTAAGTATTCAGTAATTTTTCCGGGCACCACAGCACTACCCCGGCCAGACGCGGAGCGCCCTCAGACACCAAAATAGTGGTAGTCCGCTGAGGGTTTGAAACGAACGGTACGACCCGATCTAGTGCGAGGAGGAGGTAGCGAGGGTGCTGAAATGACCTCAGGACAGCGCGGAGAAGGCTGAGGAGGAGGAGGTTCAGGAGGAGTCGGAGATGAGGGTGTAGAAGAGGGTTTAGAAGATGTAGGGGTACGACTATAGGCAGGTTTCAAACGATCAATCGATACGTTTGAATCACCCTGAGGAAGTTTAAGCTTAAAAAATTTTGGGTTACGTTCTAGGACTTCGTAAGGACCTGAATAAGGGGCTTCTAAGCTCCTCTTGATCCGGTCGACTCGCAACCAAACTTTTTCGCAATTCTGCAAGTCAACGGGCACGTAAACAGGTGGTGAATCATGGCACGAGCCTTCGGAAAGGCGTCGGAAATCGAACTTGTGCATTTCGTTGACAAAGGTTTGGATAACGTCCGAAGAAAATGTTCTAGGCCTTGTATCGGCCACTAAAGGTTGAGGACAAAGCATATAGGCGCCAGTCACGGCGGTGAAAGGAGAAAAACCAGAAGAATTTGGAGTCATGTGCAAGCCTAGCAGAACGATAGGAAGGGAGAAATACCAATTTTCTCTACGGGCCATAATGGCAGCTTTAAGAGTTCGGTGCAATCTTTCAACTAGGCCATTGGACTGCGGCCTGTAGCTGCACGTGCGAACATGGTGAAAACCTAGGAGGTTCGCTAATTCACTGAAAAGTTCTCCCTCAAACTGTGCACCTCTGTCGGTCACCACTTCCAACGGGACACCAAAGCATGATATCCATCCGGATACGAAGGCAATGGCGACCGAGGAGGCAGTGGTATCAACCAGAGGAACAGCTTCGCACCATCTAGTAGCGCGATCAATGCAAGTCAATAGGTACTTGAAGGGTAAATAAGTTGTAGAAGTAGGTAAGGAAGCAGGAGGAAGAGGGCCCACAATGTCGATATGGACAGTGTGGAAACGATCAGATTGCGGAGCGATAGGGCTAACAGAAGATTTGGTGTGTTTATGCACCTTTGCCTGCTGACAATTTTCACAATATCGGACGAAACGATGGACATCTTTGTCCAAATTTGGCCAGAAAAACCGGGCTTTGACATTTTTGGCAGTATTTTTATAGCCCGGATGTGCGAGATTGTGCAAGAACGCCATGATCTGCTCGCGACAAGCGAGGGGAACATAGGGTCGAGGACAATCGGTAGAGGAATCGTACCATAGTTTAAGATCAGGGGCGATATCGAAGGGTGTCAGCCTTTCTTTCAAAACACTCGTTTCAGGGTCGTCGGCTTGGGCTATAGCCAGCTTTTTGAGATCGAAAATGTCCACTGATGTCACGCAAACGGGGCGCGACAAGCAGTCTGCTACTACGTTCAGATCTCCTTTAATATACTCTATTGATGTCACGTATTCCGACAGGAAAGACAATTGTCTTTGCTGCCTATCTGATTTAGCAAGAGTTTTGGAGTAAAAAGCCGACACGAGTGGCTTGTGATCAGTGAACAATGTCACTGAGTGGCCGTCAACGAGTGATTTGAAATGCAGCACCGCTAGGAATGCGGCAAGTAACTCACGATCGTACGTCGAGTACGTCTTTTGAACATCGGAAAGCTTCTTAGAAAAGAAAGCGCCAGGTGCAGGTTGGGAGTCAATCAGTTGGTACAGTGCTGCTCCAACGGCGAAGTTAGAACTATCGGAAACAAGATGATATTCAGAAGCATCAGGAGAAGGAAAATGAAGAGTTGGACAGTCGGCGAGAGCCTGTTTTAGGTCACTAAAAGATTGCTCTGCTGCCTCAGTCCAAGGCAATTGTTTAGTTGACGGATAGTTACGCAAGAGTTCGGTTAGACCGAGAGCTTTGGTGGCAAAAGAAGGGATCATGGGGCGAAAAAAATTAAGCATGCCCATAAAACGTCGTAAGTCTCGAGAACATTGAGGACGGGCGCAGTCGGCAATCGCAGCCACTCTGTCAGCGGGAGGTCGTATGCCGTCCGCGCTCACCTCATAGCCAAGGAAGGTCAGTTTAGATTGGAAGAAACTGCACTTGTCAATCGACAGTCGCAATTTATGTTGAGCGAGAAGGGAAAGAACAGTGGACACATCATTTAAGTGCTCTTCCTCGGTTTCGGAGGCAATGAGAATATCGTCCAAATAGACGATGACGTTTTTTACGTTAACGAATAGGGCATCTATGTACCTCTGAAACGTCGGTCCTGCATTCTTTAGTCCAAAAGGCATGTACAAAAATTCATACAAGCCAAATGGAGTCGTTACAGCAGTTTTAGGGATAGATTCAAGAGCAACAGGAATTTGAAGGTAGGCGCGCTCTAGATCGAGCTTAGAAAAGATTTTTTTTGAGTGCAAGGACATTGTCAGAGAGCGAAGGTGAGGAATAGGGTATCTATCACATACAGTGAGAGAGTTAAGTACACGGTAATCTCCACAAGGTCTCCATTTACCAGGTTCCTTCTTTGGAACGAGGTGCAACGGCGATGCCCAAGGAGAATTGGACCTTCTAATGATGCCTGCGTTCAACAGAAATTCAAATTCCTTTCGAGCGGCTTCAAGTTTAGAACCCGTTAACGGTCGTGGCTTGAAGTGAACGGGGGAGCAAGAACCTGTATCAATTGAGTGCTGCACGGGGCAGTGGGTTGATGCATCGTTTGACCCGAGTCGTAAAGGAGAGGTCAAAATCGGGTGGTCGGCCAAGATTTTGCGTACCCGGGGATCTATTTGGGTCAAATCAGTGGAGTACGCGGTTAAGGAATCCTTCGAAAAATTAAGGGGAATTTTCCTACCTGTCAAGGTATCTATTAGATTACTGTTCTGGCAGTCAACAAGTATCGAGTGCGCGGCCAAGAAATCAATTCCTAGTATCGGCTGAACTACCTCCGCAATGACGAATGTCCATTGCAAAGATCTTCCCAGCCCTTTAATATCCACTACAAGATCGGCCTCGCCTCTGCAATTAATTCTTTCCCCTGACGCTGTAGAGAGTGTTACTGCAGTGGGACGTAGGTATCCTACCTCACAGGAGGGTGGTAAAATGCTAATCCCCGCCCCTGTATCGATGAGCAGATTAACCTCACTGCAACCTATACGTGCGCTTACTGAAAGCGGTCGTCCGACGGTCACAGCTTGAACAGACGACCGATCTAGTTTTCCGACCTACGGAACGGGCTAGCAGGTCTAGCGGGAGAGGAAGCTCTACTTGAGGGTCGAGAGACCGGCAAACCGGGTTTGTAATTAGAGCACCAGCGCCGGCATGATCTAGCTTCATCCCCATAGTAAAGGTGTGCTCTACAGACCCTAGGACGCTGGTTTGAACGAAAAGCTCTGACACCTATTGGTATGTTAGGGCTATTGTATTGCCCCGCTCTCTCTTCGTTTGCGTTCCGGGCGTTACTTCGGTAATTCGTGTGTGCTCCCGCGTCAGGTGCCCTTTCTCTAAAAATTGGGTCCACAGCAGCTATCTGATGTTTAGGCAAATATTCCATATAGGTTTCTGCAATGGACGCCATAGTGTCCAAGTCGTGCTCCTGGCGCGCGGCTATCCAGGGGCGTATGGCTTCAGGCAAACTGCTCACGAACTTGAGTCGGAGGAAATCCTCCGACAGGCCTAAGTTGCTTTCAGCGGCTAAAGTGCGTAGCTTTGATAGAAATTCCCTAGGTCTGTCATGGCAATACAACCCCTTCTGTGAAAGGAGCTCATCAAAGAGTTCCTTTTCGGATCGGGAGTACCGTGCGCGCACAAACTCTTTTAACCCCTCATAATCAGCTGCCTCTATGAGCGTTTGTGGTATATGACGAGCTATGCGGCTACTCAACGCGCCTAATGCGTGGTGGAACTTTAACGATGAGCGACGCACCCCGGCGACAATAAACTGGCTTTCGAGAATGTTGAAAAACATGTGAGGATAAGCCTCATCAAAGTCGGGGGGACGTACCAATGCCGCGTTTGTGGGAATGTGCGACTCATTGTCGTCTACAGTTTCTTGACCGTTACTGTTTGGTGGTGGGGGCTCCATTTCTTTGCTCCCCCAATGAAAATAGGAAAAGTAGAAAATATATATAGCGAAAGAATTTGAAAAATTGAAATAAATGCGATGCGTAAATACAGGAAACGTCGAAAATAGGATACGCTCGCGGAAAAGGGGAAAAAAATAATAAAATAATGTGAAATATAATAGTTATAGCGATAGAAGTTGGAGGAAAATGTAGTGCGGGAAATAGAGAAAACGTCGCAATAGGGGAAACTCGTTGGAAAAAGCAATCAATAAAAAAAAAAAGAATAGGAAATATAGAAAAGAGCTCGCTTGCGAAATATACTATGGTGCACCGGAATGGACTCTCTACTTATGCAATGAAAAGCAATTCAATAAAACACAAAATATTAAAAAAAAAATAAAAAAATAAAAATATGTGCTCGATCACTGGTGAATTCGCTACTCACGATATTTTTGCAGTCTTCGGCTTTTGTATGCCACTGCGGTCTTCTTTCTTGGTCCTTGGTGTCGGCGTCCAACCGGCGGCTTCAGCGGCTGGAGTTTGTTACCTCCCCTGAACCATTATAGTGTGCTTCCTTTGTTTAGTATGGATGATGTGTAATTGTAAAGAAGGAGGGTGTATTTATATTTATCACGATTGGGTCACCAATGAGGCTAGCTCTAACGTGGAGGTTTCGTTTAGAACTGCCCACGATTCGATTATAATTATTCGTATAGCAACTAGTAAGGGATAAAGACTAGTCGCACGGGTAAATATTTATTTTAGGCTCACGGAATTATTCAGGAGAACAGACTGGGGGAACTTCGCAACGTACTGTAATCCGAATACTAATAGAATATTATAATGGTGTTAGGATTCTAAGTACGGTTAATTACGACAAGCTTGAATAACGAATAATCACTTGATCAAAAGAAGTAAAGGTAGGGGAGGTAACTGTGTTTTGTAGATCCTGCAATTACACAAATAAAACAAAGGTTAGCATGGCGATATGAGGATCTCGAAATTACATAATGACAACAGTTAAAAATGACATATAAATTATTCAACTACCAACCTATATTTTCTACTATCGGGTTGTAATTTGAATATTAAATTAGCTAATCCTCTCGACTCGAAATTCCCTAATCGTGGGCACAATCCACACTAGAAACTAAGTTATACTTTAAACTAACTTCTAAGCTCTCACTCCTAAAGTCCTGAATGACGAACTGCGTTAAAACACTTCCACTTAACGACCGGGTCTTTTCAAAGTTACCGGGCCGCTACGTAACCGCCTCCATGGCGGCACGCTCCGGCCGGTCACACGTCACTCTACTTACGGCGTAAATTCTAGTCTCGTTTTCTACTTCACATGATCTTACAAAAATCATCAATATCTAATAAACCTTATTAAGTTATTATGAGACACATTACAATATTACGAACCGCACGGAAGGCAGCCAAATGAAATTTATTTGCTACTCACGAGCCGGCTAGCTCGCTTCTTTCCCTTATTAAATCAAATTTCCCCAAAATTAGTTTTATCAATTACATCACAAAATAAACCTCCTGTTCACGTCTATTACATCTTAACTTTTAAAAACACGAAAATTGTCACTTCGAGAATAGCGAGACTCACCAGGTTGATCAGAGCACTTGTTTACACTATGAAGTTTAGAGGAGGAAATGGGCTGCTGAGCAGCGAACCCTGCTTGAAGAGCGTGAATGTTGCCATAAAGTGGCACTGAACTCGTCTCATGAGACGGTGTAGATTTTATCTATTTTAATATTTATTTATCTTTTAAATAAAAGACTTTTAAAGGTACAAAATTACTTTTCATATTAAATTCTAAATTTGTATTAAGTATTCAGTAATTTTTCCGGGCACCACACATTCTGGATTGCTGCTACCTTCTCTGCAGTGGGGTGCAATCCATCCTGGTCGATTTGGTATCCAAGGTAGGATACCTGTGGCACTCCAATTTGGCATTTATCCATTTTCAGTTTTAGCCCTGCCTCCTGTAGTTTAGATAAGACTTGATGGAGACGCTTGTTGTGCTCTTGCTCATTAGTGGCACTCACCAGGACGTCATCCAGGTAGCAGAACACTCCTGGGAGGCCCTACAATTGTCCTTCCATGGCACGCTGAAAGATTCCAGGTGCCGAGGCTATGCCGCAGCTTAGCCTATTATAAGCAAACAGACCTCTATGGGTGTTGATCACGGTGAGCTCCTTGGATTCATCATCCAACGTAAGTTGGGCGTACGCTTGAGACATGTCTAGCTTGGAGTATATAACTCCTCCGGCTAACCCGCTAAATAAATCTTCCACTCTGGGTATGGGGTAGGTATCAAGCCTAGTGGCTCTGTTGACGGTTAGTTTGTAGTCACCACAGATGCGGATGCTTTGATCAGCCTTGAGCACAGGAAATATAGCCGCTGCCCACCTAGAGTACTATACAGAGGTGAGAATACCTTCCTGTACCAGACTATTTAGTTCTGCCTCTACCTTAGGTCTGAGTGAGTAGGGCACATTCCGGGCTTTGCAAAACTAGGTACTACAGTTGGATCAATCTCGATTTTAAACTTCCTGCCCTTAAAGCAACCTAGACCTGGTTGGAAAAGGTTGGGAAATTTTTGTACTAGCCCTTCTGCCTGGATAACTAATTTATGAACCCTATTAGCAACTATAGTTAGTCCTAGGGAGTTAATCAGGTCCCTACCCAGCAAGGCTGGGCCCTCCCTGTCTACAACTACAATAGTTGCTAGCTGTGGAGCCCTACCACTAGCTTCATGCTGGATGCTAGCCCTAATCTCTCCAGAAACTAACAGTTCCGTTCCCCCATATGTCCTAAGCTTAACATCAGAGGCAGTTTTCCAGTCGTAATCTCGAAGTGATCGGGTAACCCTCGGGGTTACGCGGGTTACTCGATCCGTCAAAAACAGTGTTTCCAAAGGTGATCCGTCGCCAAGATTGCTTTTAGAAACACCGGTTAGTGTCATCCGAGTAACTTTCTCCGCAACCTCGTTTTGAAAAGGATTATTATCGGGTTGGGTTATGACATCACTAATGTTTACCAACAAAGTGTTAGGCGGGAATTCGCTTATGGAGTGACATATTCGTATGTACTTATAAATGAGTGATTTTTAAAGACAAAATTGAAAGATTTATCAATTATTTTGAGTATTTAAGCATATTGTGTGAAGTTTTTGAGCACAAAAAGGAAAAATTATTTGAAATACATGTTAAATGTGTACACACACAGGGTTGATTTCATGCCATTTATTGTAACTAAGTTAAGGCTAAAGAAAATAAATTGCCATCCAAATTCAAATATTTCTTATTGTACAAAAACTAAGCATGTATGTAATATAATTTCTTTAAATGATTCAATATTTATTCTTCTATGATGTGAATTACGTTTCTAAATTTCTTTTCATTCTTTTGTGAACTAACTCTTCCCTCCGAAGGATGAAAACTATCAGATGCATTTTCAAATTTCATTTCTTTTTCAAAATATAAAGTTTAACTGATTATTTTCATATATGTTAGATGTTGAGGAGAGGACCATAATTGATTTCCCACTTTTTAGTGCCTATTCATAGCTAATTAGATGTAAATAAACAATTTTTCTTCTGTGCACTCTCCGTCGGAAATGAATATTTAACAGGTTATAGCCGAATGTTAGTTTTTGTCTCAGCCCACCCCGCGGAGCCTGAACCCACTTCTAGGATCTTTTAGTTGATAACACAATAGAAATTATTACTCAAAAATAACAAGTTATAGCGGTATGGAAACTTCCGTCTTAGATGGCGGAAATGCGCTGGAGCGCGGTGGAAGAGAGAGTCCATTGTAGTGCTGCCATCCAACACGCTACTTCTTGCTTCAAACGCTGGATTGCGGTAACTAAATTACCGTTATAACTCGTTAAATACTCATTTCTATTGGAAGTGCATAGAAGAAAAATTGTTTCTCTATATCTAATTAACTATGTTTAGGGGGCGAAGAGTGGAAAATTAATTATTGTCCTCTCAGACATTTACCGCAGATATTCTTCTACTGTAAAAAGCTTGGAAGATTAGATCTCTAAAAACACTTTTGACTGGTTAACATTTGATAAAAATCTACAATACAATTCATAATGTAAGTCTAATATTTTTTAATTCAGATATTTTTATCACATGTTTTAGTATTTATCAAACACTCAAAAAAGTTGAATTATTGAATGGTTCTGCCTAAGCTAAATGTGAGAAACTTATCATTGTATCAGCATAAATGTTCTCTCCAATATTGTGAGATAGTCATTACTATATTTTATGTATAAAAATGTTCATGTTTTTCCCAAGTAAAAATTTCCATCTCATGAGCCAATATAAATTTTATTTTATTTCAGCTTTATTAACTGACTTGAAGTGATGATTTTAGTTTAACTCTACCTATACCAAAGTAGGATTTAATTCTCTTGTATAAAAAGTAAGTAAATTCAATTTAAAATTAAGGTTGTGTCACCCCTCAAATTGCTTTAATAACATCAATGCTTAGTATTTATTCTTGTACCAAATTTTACTAAATTTGAGGGCTAAGGCAAAATTTTTACTTTTTCATGATACTTATTTGCATTAGTTGAAGTTTTGTGAGTAATTAAAGTCTCGTTTAATAATTTAAACAGTAAAATGTTGGAAAACAGTTGAAATTAAACTCCTATATAGTAAAAAATTAAAGGTATGCTGAAGACTTTAGGTAGACTTTGCTTTTGTTAAATAAAGTTAAATATCTATTTTTTTGCAGGTGACTGCCTACTTTTCCTTGCATCAGTGCTAAACTTTTCTGTCATTTATGTATCTATTTTTTTCTTGATTTTCTATCATGTTTTTCAATATTTTGTTGAACTGACTTTTTATGCATAGGATGTTGCAACACACCTTGTTTATTTAATACTATATTATTAGGCTTTTTTCTCTTCTTGGTGTGGTTTTAGTTTGGAAAGCCATTATGGTAGGAAAAGATTTAACCAACTTATATTCTAGTCCAATAATCCTCTCTACATACAGGATTTATGAATTGAAATCAATTATAAATCTTGTTTATATCAAATAAACTTTTATATATGCCATAGATGTCATGGTTACTACTTTATATTTACTAAATTTCTCCTGAATGAACTCATAGATCAAAGCAATTCACATTTGTGTAATTTATCATGGTTTTATAGAAATGTATTAATTAGCTTTGTTTATTGCAGAGAATGTTGTAGAACTTCACCTGTGAGCAACTGTCCCAAAAGGCAAGAACAACGTTCCAGTTTGTGACAAATACCTCAGTCACGGCAGAGTGATGACTGTGAGCGGCGTGAGATGGCGGGTGTGAGCAGCAAGCCGGGGCTAATATGCGCAGCAGGATAAAAAGTGTGGGCAACATGAATATAATTGTTGTGTCTCCGTGTATAGAGTACATTATTAGCAAAAGCCCTGTGTGATGGCTGTGATTTACATGAATTTATTTAGTCAGTGTGGTATATTAACAGACTTAATTAACCATACCACCAAATCTATTGGCATAGAACCTAATTGTAAAGCAATTCGCCTCTTCTTATTGGAAAATTTTGAAAAAATCCTGCATATGTAGTGAATATAGTGATGATGAAGTTCACATACATAAGGCACTTGGCATAACTCACATTTGCTCCCAAACATCACCGGCTTTTGCTTCATTACGAGTGAGTTCACCTGCTTTACAGAATAAGGAGGAGGATATTTTGTTCTTGGAAGAACAGATTGTGTTAGCACATATTGACTGCCAAAATTAAAAAATTAAAATATCTTTGAATCCAGTATTCCTCAATTATCTTGTTCATAAATATTTGAAAAACTGGGCTGCTTTCCATCAGGAGTTTATTTTAACTTTAATCAGCGTAACAGCAGAGTGAATTAGTGCTGTGGAAAGAACCTCAAGAACAACCTAAATATGAATTTTTAGTAGAGCTTGTTGTATAACAAAATGTTCATTACTTGTGCAAGGCAGAAAACTAGTAAATGCTGATGCTGGTAGTTATTTTATATAATTTGTGAATATGTTGCTCTATCCTCTCATTATTCATTTCAGTTAGTGAAAAATAGCTTTAAAAATATTTCTTGCATTCAAGAACAATTGAATGCCAAGCACCTTTAAAACTAGTTTTTTTTTCAAATTCAAGTGTGAGAAATTTTTTATGAGAACTGCAAGCTAACTGCATCACTTTGGGTGGCTGGTAGTGGTAATGATAACAAAATTCTAAAATATTAACGTCTTTTATTTGGCAGTTACTAAAAAATTGACAAATTTATAATTATATGTCAACTGTTGTACTTCATGCGTGATTCATATTTCTAGTCAGACTGAAGCATTTTTTCTTGCTTTAGCTACAATCTGAATGATAGCCAAGTTAAAAGATACCTGCTGAGTTAATCGATGCATTGCACAAATTTTCATCTACGTGGTCATTGAGTCATGCTGTCCACTATTTCATCGCAAAGGTAATTTTTCATATTATGTCGTTTCAAAGAACTCATGGTATTATATAATTGTACTGAGTGCAAATTGGCTCTGATACTTCATTTCTTTTGCAAGGTCTCATCATTTTGAAGTATTTTAGTGATCATTTCATTTATAATTGACATGTCATCTAAAAAATAAACTGTTTACAAATTACTTTGGGCTAACTAGAGCTTGAGCTTGAATTTTTTCAAAATAGATGGCTTTTTTCAATTTTTTTATTAAACTACCTGTGATATATATTTCTGAATGCTAAATAAATTTAGAGATTATCGTGCATGAATTTAAGGTCTTGCATGAACACTCGTGTTCCTTCAGTTATAGTATGTGAAATGTGTGCATCTATAGAATAAAGTTCCGAATTTCTGTTAATCAAATTTTTATTGTAAATAAATTTCAATCCTACTCGTTTTTTTTTTCATTTTACTGTATTCAGCGAAGAACTATGTATTCTTTTCATATCAGGATTAAAATGCCTCTACTGAAGTCTCAAGCAATTAAGTAATGCATCTAAATAAGCTAAACAGTAACTGTGTTATTGGTTTAAATGAAACACAAATTAGTTAGCTCTTTTATTGAAAATAAATGAACAAAAATTATGAAACTAGGGAAGTAGACAACACTGCGGTAATGACATCGAAATTTTTAGTTTCCATGGAACTACAAGTTAGGTCATGCTGGCAGAAAATATTCTCAATAATTTTATAACATCAAGTGGCAAATCCCGAATGATTCTATGTAAAATATTACTAGACATAGATTTTAATATCATTACTCGTCGGACATTATATTAAAAGAGTTATTGAAAACCACATGAAAATACTATTGCTGGGTAAGAGGGTATACAATAATTACCCAACCGCATGCTTCCTAAACGGATTAAATACTTTATTGTTTTACAGTGAAATTCTTGAAAATAGTAACATTTGAAGAAAGCCTCGTGAAAACAAAATTCTACCGCAGACTAACTTTCAAATTATAGTCATTATTTGTGTCGCGAAAGCATGGCTCTCTCTGAGCACGTAACGCAGAGGGAATTTCAACCCCCACACACAAATAACATAGTACACCTTTGTGCTTGCATGGTACCCACATAATCAGCAGGGAAAAATATAAGCATTGAAAGATTAAAACACATTCTGTTTAAAATCAACACGTGGAAGATTGGCACAGGGAAACATATTATCGCAACACTCATTTTCGCACCAGAGCCCTCAGGCAAGATGTTTATGATCTGCGACATGATAGTTTTATCCGGCATAATGATATGCTACATAGACAAACGGAGAAAAATTTGCTGCAGGACATCAATTCTGCTTATCACACGGTATTCATTATAAGGAAGATCTCCTTGTAAATTTGCACTTGATGCCTAAATTCATAACCCTCTCTGCGTGCTAAACATAGATCTGCACGGTTCGGCGTGCCTCTTCTTCCTTTCATTCTTCACAATTACAATTGGAGTAAATTGATTGTCGTCGGCCTGCCGCGGCTCGACGCCCAGCATCCAGGCTTCATGTTAGCGTTGACTACCAGTTTGGCTGCCCTCTGCAAGGCTGTGAACGCCCAGCCGGTTGTGACGCAACAACCCCAGTCGCGGTGCTACGACCCACCCGCCTGTGAACAATGCGCAGTTTTATATTATCTATTCCCTGAGATATGATCGTTATTAATTCCCCTTTAAGAATTTACAAGAATCTTCTACGTTAATCCCAGAATACTATTCAAAGTGATTTCCATGAGGGACAATTTTCCCTTTATCTTTTACAGGAAACAAATTACAAAGCGTCCTGTTTAAGAACAAGCTCGACTGAGTAAATAAAAATGAAAAGAACTGATGGGCAGTATAATTCCCGCCTGAGAATCATCTACAAGTGCAAACCCTGTGAGAAGTCATACAACACGTGAAAAATTCGAAAATGATCTGCAAATAAAACCCACAGAACTAATTTGTACCCGAATTTTAACTATAAAAATGAAATCACCCCGCCTAAGCCAATAAAGCTTACACGCCCCGGTTGTGATATGGCATTAGAACAAATACAAAGACGGTCCTAGCACAGAACACAGAATATCATCTCACCTCCCAGATTGGCACACGCAGGCCTACATCTTCACTTAGTCAGGATCACGTAGAAATAGACCGGTTACCCGCGTTGCTATGCTTATATACCCCCGCCGCACAAAGGACGCCTATCGTAGATGGTGCGGGATGCCCGCTAAAATTATTAGTGACGTAGCATCTCGCGATTGGGTGCTTCTCACGCGTCACCTCTGACGTGTTCCCTGCGTCACAAAACTTGGTATTGCTACGCGCATTTCCCTCTAACATATTCTTCTGAGATGCATATTTTCCATGGTACCCCTACTCGTTGTTAATTACTTTTGACCTATTGTTTTTCTCTACTACACAATCAAGTTCTCCTCGAGTGATACTATGTATAGTTTTCGCGCTAGCTTTTTCACAGACGCTACCCCCACGTACTCCTTCCTTCTCCCCCTATCCTGCCTTTCCAAGCTCCCTCGAAGCAGCCCCGCTTGGTGCGCAGGCGCCTGCGTCACCGGCCTAGCCGTCAAATTCCAATCCTTGCCGCCAACAATGTAACATTTCTCACAAAATAAAGTACGAAATAAAGTACGGCATCTTTGAACCATATATTGCCTATCCTGAATTGATTCCTAACAATACCAGTGATAACGGTTTTTAACTTTTCCTAAAGTGAAGTATTTTCCCAAAAACATTTTACGAGCATGTTTCCCAAAAAAAAAGATATTTTACGAGGGTATTTCTTAATAATTCCCAAAAACATTTTATGAGAGTAGTATTTCCTCACAATACCCGCTTCGCCCCAGAAAAATTTGGGCCAACTTGCAAAGTTGGTTCAAATTTTCAACCGTTAATTTCAATTATAACCGTGACGTACCCCTTACGTTAAAAATTTAGAAAATGTTCACCCCCCTTATTCAATCCTTTCGCTTTTCCCGACATCAAAATATCCTTACATATCACCTCATGATTTACCTTCTTGCAACACGCCGATGTTGACGCATTTATAAAAAAGTTCATTAATACCTGACACACACTAAATAATTGAAACGCACATTTCTTATACACATTATTGTAGTACGCAAACAGAAAAGAACACAGTTAAGATACCGCACATATCCGACAACTTGAACGCATAAAATAAAACAAACACGACATCTTATTATTCTCGACTTGCTCTCAGCAAATTCATCGACATAGATAACATATGTTATGTTGTGCGCTAGCGGAATTTCTATCTTCGCTATCTTCGCTTCGGCACAACATAGAACGGTAGGCGCAAGGATTCCAAAAGAAGTCGAGGTTTCTTCGGTTTTATTTCTTATCCAAACGACTCCGTGAATCTGCCCAGAAAGGTATGATTCAGAGTCGGACCACGAATTGCATGACAAGAGAAGCCTAATTCAAGATCATAGTCGAATGATTAACTGATGTATATAACACCGCACAACAAGAAAGTAAACTCACACCTCAAGGGTACACGAGAAATAGCTGAGTGGGACATAAGAGGCCATAGAAATAGTTCCACATAAAAAGAGAATTCACTACCCTGCTAACGACGTAGCACAACAACAATTCGCATTACCATTACTAGTATTATTATATAAGAAAGTTTTAGCCTCCCTTGACCGCGACAAAGGTGTCCCAAGAGAGGAAAGAGGAAGGCACCATCTAGCGTGTAGTTGGGGGAACGCGGAATCTACGCACAAGGTGCACAGGAACAGTAGGCTGGGAAATAAGTTCACAAACAAGAAAGGTTTCCGTTGCATCGACAAGGAGGAAAAATAAGTCTCTAGTCGAGTAACACATTTAGAAAGAACACATTCATGATATACGCACACGAATATCGTAAACTCGTGTCACTAGTCGAAGGGAACGATTGAGGGCCGTGTACTCCTAATCTTGCCCAATCTACATTCGATAATACATGTAATGATAGCCATAAGAGACAGCGCAATTTCATGGACGATGCATTTCCATTGTGAGGTGAGAACACTTTTGATAGTTTATATGTACATGACATAAACTTCGTAATCCCTGACGCCAGGCAATAATACATGAATCGCTTGTTTCGGCCAATGTTCAAAGTGTCCCTTTAAGGAGGCACAAAGTTATATACATGAATGTACATCCGTATCCAACAATCCTAACACAGCGGTCATTAGTCAATAAGCACTTTATTTGAACAAAGGTGGACGATCGCACAACAAGTTTATAGTTTTCACATGAATGCTTCACAATATAAAGAGATGACGAGTTAGGTAACATCACAAGTTGAAAGAGGATACTCTAAAATACTTACAGACGATGAGGAAAGGTCCCTCAGTTTAGACCTGTGACAGCTTATTTTAGTCTGCAAAATAAGTGCCTACTCTGGCTTTCTTTACCCTATCTGTGGAAAAGAGACAGCAAAAATTAGGTCTCTAAAGCAGGGGCAAGCCACTCAGGTCATCAAATCAACCATTATCAATAAATTCTATTATAAAAAAATGAGAGAGGCAAGTACACGTTTGTCAACGTCGCTTTGAAAACACAAATCATATGAGCTAGTGGTCTCAAATTTCTGCGCCTATTCTCAGTCTACTGAAAGCCGTAACTTTAGGCTTCCACCTTGCTGACTGGCGCAACTTGCCCAGCACAGCTCATAGGTAAGAAGCCAATCGACTAAATTTATTTTACTTGCTTCACGTCTTTCTATTAATGAATGTTATAAATAATACAAAGACAAGAAATAATACAAAGACAAGAAAAATCATGTTCCCAAGTTGGTACAAGTCTGGCACGACGTAAATAATACAAAGGCAAGAAAATCATGTTCCCAAGATGGTACAAGTCCAGCACGACGTGCCATGAATTTTTCAATATCAACAACTGATGTCTAATCCATGGAAGAATCACCATAGTTTTTATTTTCAGTACACAAATCTTTCAATAGTGAAGCAGTGGTTGGTTTGTATTATCAAATAAATATAAAGTTGTGCTATCTTGTGTTAATCTATGAAATGTAATAAACTTCAAGTAATCCTCTGTGTCAAACTAAAAAGCATTGAAATGTCAGTCTCTCCATGTTGCATTTACTGCCCATGACACTGTTTACAATATTACATATGACAACATAGCTTACATGGCTTGGCTATTATGCAAATGTTGCTGAGCAAAAAAAAACATTTGGACATTAACACAAAATCACTTGGAGCAGTGAAACAGAGATAGGAAAGTTCATTAGTAAAATCACAGTGTTCAGCTAAAATACCGTTAAACCAGAACCTGACTAATTCCCAGCATTACACTGCAGCTTACTGGCTACACCGAAAGAAAACACCAGACCCTACCCAACTGTAACGGCTAGTCTGACTAAATGTTGGTGGGTTTGCCGGCCGCCGGGAGCATCCTCGAATGCTCCAGAAACCGGCCGTTCACCGCTATCGAACACAAGTCGTGTGAAAACACCCGAAAAATATAGCTAGCGAGGTAACACATTAATCGAATGAGTTTCCCACTCAAGTTCACTTCCTAAACGACACAGAAACTTAAGATTATCCGGGAACCTGTTCCTCCCACGCACTTCAAACAAATAAAACGTTGGCGTCATTCTTGCGGACGAAGCGCGGATCCGCGGAACGCTGCCGAAATAAATTTATCAAAATTCTTCAAATATCCTCACGTCTTGTACGACGTGACACTCCCCCCCTTTGGTGGCTCTGGCCACCAATAACTGCCTTCGGGGGGGGGGGGGGGGGGGGGGAGCGCTGGTTAAGGGCTGGTTCAGCGGCGGGGTGCCACTCACTACGTGCTCATCGCAGTCGTCTCGCCCCGCGGGACGCGTCGGTGTTGTCTTCAGCGACGTGTGGGTGGCCTTCCACCTGCTGCGCGGGCGTGACTCATAGAGGAGTCCTCTCTGCTTCCCCGACCAACGTCGAACTTTCCGTCGCTGGCGGGTGGTGGACCTCTGGAGGGGTCCGGGTGTTGTCTCCTGGTCTTTCTCGACGCTGCCCGGCATTCCTCGTGCGTCGGCGAGTGCGTCATGCTTGTCCCGATGCTTCGGATTCCGACGGCAGCTTGTCGCGTAGGCGGTACTGAGAGGCTGGTAAAGGGAAGATGGAGGTGGGTGCTCGGCGTTTCCTGGAGGGTCGGGAGCCGCGTGGCCGCCTCCCCTTTTGCTTGGCCCGTTCTGTCGAGCTCTCTTGTCAACAGATGTGCGCTCAGCATGGTGCGCGTCGTACTTTCTCTTCAGATCACCAGGGTACGGAAGCTCCCATTTCCGTTTCTTCTTGGACTTCGGTGATGCGCTGTCTGGATCGCACTGAGCGTCCATTTCATCGTTTGTTGCTGACTGGTTGATAAATCTCGTCGTTGGCGGGGCTTCCGCTTGATTGTCTTCCCCTACCCTTTTGTTTTTCATCTTTTCAGGGTCTCCGCGACCGTCGGGGGTCCGCGGATGAGGGGTTTCATCGCTGTGCTGCTGGGCGATAGCGTCTTCTCCTGAGAGCGGTTCAAGGCACGTCTCCGGGCCACAGGTTTTGAGAGCGGTTTCGGCTACGATCCTTGCGACCGTGTAAGAGTGCTCTCCTTCGGGGCGGACGTCGTCGTTCACCTTGCCGACCACTGCCCAGCCTAAGGCAGTGTGGTGGACGAACGGAGCCTTGCGGCGTTGTTTGTCGGAGTAACTGTAGAGTAGGTCTCCGCAGTCCGTCCCCAGGAGCACCGCGACTTCTGCGTGTTTGTCCAAGGGCAAGAAATGCTGAGCGAGGTGCGATATCTCCGGGGTTCTTGCGACGCGTTCGTAGGTCGCGACTGCTTTCTTTCTGTCGGGGATGGAGTTGCATTCCAACATCGGTGGGAGCTCGAAGGTTTGGTCTTCGGACACTCCCCTTATTTTCAACCCTGACACGCGTCTGCCGTATCGAGCGGCGGATTGATCTGTCAGCGTTTACAGCTCGTAGTGAGACTTGGGGGTTGTCTCGTTGAGGGCGTTTAACAGCTTAGGAGAGCAGAAGGACGTGGTGCTTTGCTCATCTAAGATTACGTAGGCGCGGCACGACCGACCCGTGTTCTCGTCGATAACGTCTGCCAGAACAACTTTGCTGCATGCACTCTCCTCGGCTGTGGGTACGCGAGAGGCCAGGGCCACAGCTCTCAATCTCTCCCCGAGTTCGCTCTGAGCTCTGTCGTCGCTCGGTTCTCAACTGGGTCTCTTCTGACGAGTGGTTTCACTCGAATTTCCAGCTGCTCGCCAGTTGATGTGGGCGGCCGTGCTGTGACTGCTGGCTCCGCAGTCATCGCACTTCACAACTTCATTGCAGTGCTTTGCCCAGTGAGGGCCTAGACAACGGTAACATAACTTATGCTCGCATATGAAGTCCTTCTTCTTCAGAGATTCCATCTTTCTTACCGTTTGGCACGAGTTTGTCGCGTGCTGTGCACTCTGGTGGAGAACGCAGCTGCCGGTTTGATTCTCCGAGGACGTGTAGAGAACTCGCGAGGCTCTTGGATTGAGGCGAGCGGGGGCGGCCGTGTCGAGTCGATTGCTCACCCAGTTGAGGTTCGATGCCCCAAAACTACCACACTGGGTGTCTGACAGCGTTTTGATGAACTCGCAGAACCTGGCGAAATCAGGTAGCGATCCAAATAATCTTCTGTGCCTAGTTCGTTCGCTTCTCCAGGCGTCCAGAACGAAGATGGGTAGCCTCTCAACGATGGGAGACAGCCCTACGTCGGTGTTCAGGAAGGCGAGGCCTTTGTTGTGCTGCATTGTGTGATGAATCGCAAGACAGGCGTCGCTGAACTTCCGCAGCTTGAGACCGACCATGCGGTCCCCCTTTGTCCCCTTTATGTCTGATGTTTGCGCGAGGCGTTCGAGCAGGCTATCGGCTACCCTGTCGTCAGAGGCGAAGCGAGTCTTCAATTGTTCGACGATGAGGGTGAGCAGGGCCGCTGTGTCCAGGTAGGTAGCTGCCAGGGTGTCGTCAATGAGGCTCCTTGGCTCGCCGCAGGTGTGGTTCGTGAGGATCTCGATGGCGTCGATGGGCTCCACGGCGAGCCTCTCCATCCTCCTCTTGATGGCATCGAACCATCTGTGGAACAGGTGAGCCTCTCCCGCGTAGGGTTGGCTTGGCGCCTTTTTTAGATCTTCGATCATTGAGAGCCTCATAGCTCCGTCGATCACTGGTGGCTTCGTTTCAAAGACCACGGCAGGTGAGCCGGTGGAAGCCCGGGGCTGGAATGCTGGTGCGGAGGGATTCATCGGAGGTGCGAGATCGGTGTCACGGGGCGAAGCATTCGCAACCGCCGTTGTGCCCCCTGCGGGGTCAATGACGTGATGCTGGAAGGCTTGGTCGACCCATGCTCCTGTGCGGTCCTCTTTGCACTCGGTATTCTGCTCACCGAAGTGCTGATCATTCTCCGTTCGGTTCCTGTTCCTCAACTTCGACCTCTCGATGGCGATTTGCGCCAACAGTACCGATGGCTCTTCAGTGATGTCAATAAGCATCTGCTTATTGCCTTGGCTAGGGGGCTCGCGGCGCTCGGATTCGCCGTCCTTGTGACGAGAGCTGGCACTGGGAAGGCTCTGGCTATGATCGCTCTCACTGTCTTGACTCTGGCTGTAATAGCTCGAACCTTGGTGACTCTGACGACGATGGCTGGGGCTGGCCTGGTCTCTGCCCCGACGGTTGGAACGGTGTCCGTTCCTGTTCTCAGCCAATGATGATTTTGGGGGCTTGTTCTGATGGGCAGCGCCTTGCTGCTGGTTCTTGGACGAGGTCCTCCTCGACCTCGAGCTCTTGCGCTGGGAAGGTTCCGTTGTCACACTCCGTGAGGAGCTCGCACCGAGCTCTTCGTTTCTGTGGTCCATTGAGTCCGCTAGTGCTTTCCTGCGAGCTCTAGCGCTTGTCAATGAGCCTCGGATTATCGACGCTTCTGCGGTGGCTCCTGAACCCTCGAGAGCTAGGACCAGCTGGTCTCCGATTCGCTTGACGGTCTTAGCCTTTGCTCGGATTCCAGCGTGGACTTGATCCACCTCACTGGGAGTCTTGAGATCTCGTGGTACTGCACCATTCAGGAGACTGTTCAAGGCTGCTAGCTCCGTATGGAATTGTTCTTCCAGCTGTGGAAGTCTAGGCTTGCTCTTTCTTCCGAGAGAGGTCATTTCTGTGGTCTCGGATATTCGCCGCGGGCGGCTGAGAATCTGCTGTGGGCTCCTCTTTGGAGGGCTTCTTCGTGGGAGGGCACCTTCCGCTGACGTCTATTCACTGTTATGTTGTGCGCTAGCGGAATTTCTATCTTCGCTATCTTCGCTTCGGCACAACATAGAACGGTAGGCGCAAGGATTCCAAAAGAAGTCGAGGTTTCTTCGGTTTTATTTCTTATCCAAACGACTCCCGTGAATCTGCCCAGAAAGGTATGATTCAGAGTCGGACCACGAATTGCATGACAAGAGAAGCCTAATTCAAGATCATAGTCGAATGATTAACTGATGTATATAACACCGCACAACAAGAAAGTAAACTCACACCTCAAGGGTACACGAGAAATAGCTGAGTGGGACATAAGAGGCCATAGAAATAGTAGCACATAAAAAGAGAATTCACTGCCCTGCTAACGACGTAGCACAACAACAATTCGCATTACCATTACTAGTATTATTATATAAGAAAGTTTAAGCCTCCCTTGACCGCGACAAAGGTGTCCCAAGAGAGGAAAGAGAAAGGCACCATCTAGAGTGTAGTTGGGGGAACGCGGAATCTACGCACAAGGTGCACAGGAACAGTAGGCTGGGAAATAAGTTCACAAACAAGAAAGGTTTCCGTTGCATCGACAGGGAGGAAAAATAAGTCTCTAGTCGAGTAACACATTTAGAAAGAACACATTCATGATATACGCACACGAATATCGTAAACTCGTGTCACTAGTCGAAGGGAACGATTGAGGGCCGTGTACTCCTAATCTTGCCCAATCTACATTCGATAACACATGTAATGATAGCCATAAGAGACAGCGCAATTTCATGGACGATGCATTTCCATTGTGAGGTGAGAACACTTTTGATAGTTTATATGTACATGACATAAACTTCGTAATCCCTGACGCCAGGCAATAATACATGAATCGCTTGTTTCGGCCAATGTTCAGAGTGTCCCTTTAAGGAGGCACAAAGTTATATACATGAATGTACATCCGTATCCAACAATCCTAACACAGCGGTCATTAGTCAATAAGCACTTTATTTGAACAAAGGTGGACGATCGCACAACAAGTTTATAGTTTTCACATGAATGCTTCACAATATAAAGAGATGACGAGTTAGGTAACATCACAAGTTGAAAGAGGATACTCTAAAATACTTACAGACGATGAGGAAAGGTCCCTCAGTTTAGACCTGTGACAGCTTATTTTAGTCTGCAAAATAAGTGCCTACTCTGGCTTTCTTTACCCTATCTGTGGAAAAGAGACAGCAAAAATTAGGTCTCTAAAGCAGGGGCAAGCCACTCAGGTCATCAAATCAACCATTATCAATAAATTCTATTATAAAAAAATGAGAGAGGCAAGTACACGTTTGTCAACGTCGCTTTGAAAACACAAATCATATGAGCTAGTGGTCTCAAATTTCTGCGCCTATTCTCAGTCTACTGAAAGCCGTAACTTTAGGCTTCCACCTTGCTGACTGGCGCAACTTGCCCAGACCAGCTCATAGGTAAGAAGCCAATCGACTAAATTTATTTTACTTGCTTCACGTCTTTCTATTAATGAATGTTATAAATAATACAAAGACAAGAAATAATACAAAGACAAGAAAAATCATGTTCCCAAGTTGGTACAAGTCTGGAACGACGTAAATAATACAAAGGCAAGAAAATCATGTTCACAAGTTGGTACAAGTCCAGCACGACGTGCCATGAATTTTTCAATATCAACAACTGATGTCTAATCCATGGAAGAATCACCATAGTTTTTATTTTCAGTACACAAATCTTTCAATAGTGAAGCAGTGGTTGGTTTGTATTATCAAATAAATATAAAGTTGTGCTATCTTGTGTTAATCAATGAAATGTAATAAACTTCAAGTAATCCTCTGTGTCAAACTGAAAAGCATTGAAATGTCAGTCTCTCCATGTTGCATTTACTGCCCATGACACTGTTTACAATATTACATATGACAACATAGCTTACATGGCTTGGCTATTATGCAAATGTTGCTGAGCAAAAAAAACATTTGGACATTAACACAAAATCACTTGGAGCAGTGAAACAGAGATAGGAAAGTTCATTAGTAAAATCACAGTGTTCAGCTAAAATAACGTTAAACCAGAACCTGACTAATTCCCAGCATTACACTGCAGCTTACTGGCTACACCCAGGGTTGCGGAGTCGGTGGAATAAATTTGCGACTCCGACTCCGACTCCGACTCCACCTTTCCAGAATTTTGCGACTCCGACTCCGACTCCGACTCCACCTTTTCAGAATTTGGCGACTCCGACTCCGACTCCGACTCCACCTTTTCAGAATTTGGCGACTCCGACTCCGACTCCGACTCCACCTTTTCAGAATTTGGCGACTCCGACTCCGACTCCGACTCCATTTCTCCAGAATTTGGCGACTCCAACGCCGACTCCGCCTATTCACAATTTTGTGGCTCCAACTTCACCTATTCATAATTTATAAGATGAATATTTTATTTCTTAACTAGTGTACACACACCGTCAAAAATGACGAGATTCAAAACCTTTCTACAACAAATTTTCGTTTGAGTGGAGTTTCCATGCTTTCAGCTCATTCCAAAGGTAACTTAATTTTCTTATAAGAGTAATAAACACTCAGAACACAGCATTTTTGAGCCGCAAGAGAAGTAGTTATAGCCATTCGTGTCGTATCCGAGATACAGAAATTCAGCATTACTGAAAGCAACTGCGAACTTGTGTATGTATATTTTAATATGCAATACAGTATATTGTAATATACAATACAGCATATTGTAATATGCAATACCCCGCCGAACTCGGTATTCACGATACAAACTTGAGTATATAAGGCTATGGATCGCTCTAATTGTGATGAAAGTGACTTATTATAGAGCTATTGCACAACGAAAATGAGTGTATTAATTGACCGTGAACTGGAACCAAGACCGCCAGTGCAAATTTTTTCCTATCAATTATTCTTAACAGCGTGACACAAAACGTATAAATAAACACACGACAGTCATTCTTAGTAGTAAACGGTTGCAGGTGTTGAAACCTGTGCATATGTTCATTATATTCTTTATTATCGAACGACTTTTAAATTGACTACAGATTGTTAATAATCAAGATACTAGTGTACATGATTGGTCAAAAATGACGGGATCCAATGGTAACGTTTTAAAAAAATCTCAAGATAAAATGGCAAACAAATATATCCATTGTAATAGTACCCGCGATTAAAATAGAGTATTCTCATACTTGTGACTGGTAAAACTCGTATCACAGATACGGTCATTAAGCATAATTAAAAACGTCACAAACGCACACAACAACCAAGCAAATTGTATAACATAATACCTATCTGAATTGTAATTTAAAATATTGTTCGCAAGAGGTTTTTAAAAAATTTGCCATACCTTTTAAGCATTTAAATGCCTTTGAAATTTAAATGCGATGAGCCGCATTTTCTTGACAGTTGATTCGATTTTCACGCAATGGTTTCTACTTATAAACATAAGTGAGCAGATGCCTGGTTTTTCATATTTCGATGGTATTTATGATACTGAGTTTGGAGACTGGTTACAGAGTTTGGTAGAGTGTGCGAAAGGCGGAAATTGAGGGTAAATGTGAATAAAAGTAAGGTGATGAGATGTTCAAGAGGTGGAGTGTTTGGAACTTTGGATGTGAGGTTGAATGGGGAAGTTTTAGAGGAGGTAGAGCATTTTAGGTACCTCGGGTCGGATGTGACTGTTAAGGATAGTATGGAAGTAGAAGTGAAGCATCGAGTGAGTGAAGGTTGTAAGACATTGGGTGCAATGAGGAAAGTTTTTGAATGCAGGAGTTTGAGTATGAATGTTAAGAGGGGACTGTATGAAAGATTGATTGTGCCAGTTTTGTTGTATGGAGCAGAGTCCTGGGGGTTGAGAGCAACTGAGAGGAGGAAGTTGGATGTGTTTGAGATGAAGTGTTTGAGGAGCACGTATGGAGTAACTAGAAGAGATAGGATCAGGAATGAGTTGGTTAGGGGGCAGACTGGTGTTATCAAAAAGTTGAGCAGGCGAGTGGATGAAAAAGTGCTTGGATGGTTTGGGCATGTTGAAAGAATGAATGTTGAGCGGCTGGTGAAAAAGATATATATGTCAGAAGTGAGTGGTCTTCGAGCGCGAGGTAGACCACGGATGAGTTGGATGGATGGGGTGAGACGTGCTTTGTATGAGAGGGGTCTGACTGTGGACGTAGCGAGAGGGATGGCTGCGGACAGAAGTGCGTGGGAGCAGTGTATAGGGAGGTAATTTTATTTCTGACGCGTTACTGGAAGCTGCCCGCTTGTGATGGGGTTGACCTGTCATGTGCGGGGGGAGGGGCTGCACTCAATGAAGCGGTCGGGGTAAACCAGCTGTGGCTGTCGGGCCTGACTGTGGGAGGTGGTTGTGCTGGGCTGCTGCTGATCCTAGCAGTTCAGGTGCAGCCAGTGCTGCCTCTCTCGCCTCCTAGTGACTAAGTGTGGGGATTGTGGCCTGCTGTCGGCTACCCTCCCATAGGGAGGATAAGCCCGGTATATGTATGTATGTATGTATGTATTTATGATACTGTCCAAGCAAGCAGATTCCCATTGTAATGAGATAGGGGAAATAACGCACGAGAACATGTACTTATCATTGACGGACACCTGGTTTTTTATTATATCGGGTGTCCTGTAAAAATGTCCCCGATTTTTAATTAATTATATCTCAGCTTCAAATTAACATATTTGAATTGCCTCTGTTCACAATGTAGTAAATTTTGTTTCCTTTTCGAATAATTTATGTTATTGAAAATCGGTTGAATAACCACTTTATAATGTCCAATTTACTGAAAGGAGTAGAAAAATTAATTGTTCAAATGAAAAGTTTTTAAAACAATATTGATATTCTTCCTTATTTTGTAGTTTCCATAAAACTGAACACACAAAAATTTTAAGGAGTAACAAATCATTACCTTATATAACCTTAACGACATACCCTTCATTTCTCTCAAGGCAAGTATTACTTCTAGCCACCATTGAACGAAGAGTTTTACCCATTATTCCACCGTTTTCTATCAGTCCTTGAAACACTATTATTGAGAACACTTGAAAATTGAAACCTCTCAGAGGGTTTAAATACTTAGTTGTATGTACGATACATCGTTATGAAATTATTCTCAACAGTAGGTATTGAGGAATGAAGAAGAACACCAGTGTTGTTTTTAAAACTTTCCCTTTGAACAATTTTTCTACCCCTTTCAGTAAATCGATCACCTTGAAGTTTATTCAACTGATTTTCAAAAACTTATATTATTTCAAAAGGAAACCAAATTGAATAAATTGTAAATAAAAGACAATTAAAATATGTTCATTTAAGCGGAGATATTAACAATTAAAAAGTCCGGGACATTTTTGTGGGACACGCAGTATAGTATTGATTGTTCTTATACAATAAATGGTCAAGTGTCTCCTTTGAACAAATTAATAAATAGGTTTAGCTATTTCGTGAGCGTAATCTCTTCTATGTTAGTACAATGAAGTTTTAGGACTTAAAACTTAAGAGAAATTGGTCGAACATTTATTTCAAATACAGAAGAACTTCAAGGGAACAACAGCAAGTCGTTTCCCGAGATACGCAAAAAGAGAAACCGTACCCAAGTTAGGTGGATCTTGAGGATTCCAACAGTACGCACAGGAGCATCCTCTGCGAAATTTTTATTATTGAACTCCTTTAAAATGAAGACCGAAAATCTTCTTTAACGTAAGGTTAGTTTTTAAAACGATACTCGCTAAAAATAGAAGACACCCAATGGACGCGGCCGGTCATCAGCACGGTACTCCGGTAGGAAATTTTAGAGGCGTTCTGAGTAGAGAGATACAGAGTTTTAAGATGTCCGGTCGCCGACTAGGTGAATATCGTATCTTATTGTAAGATTACATATAGCACTAAGATGTTAACAATTAATTGACAATTAATTACCTTGAATAGTAAGTGCCTATTCAAGAGGCTGCAAAAGCCGGGTCGAGGAGTTCAAGTCGCAGAAAGAGACTGCTTTTTACGCAATAGAAATAAGTTAGAGGTACCAGACCCACTTTTATTAAAAGGAAGACATGCTGCCCAAGCAGAGCAAGCTCAAAGATAATTTAATGAGTGAACGCCAAAGCGTCACAAGTAATGTTAATTAAAGCTATTTAAGGTTAATGCAGTCTGCTAGAAGCGCAAACATGCTTATTTATAGAAAGTTAAATTTAAACACAAAAACCGGAAAAAAATATGCAGCTGCAAAACAAAAAACAACGAACAAAAAGATGTAATTTCATCAGTTTCAAATTCTTGTCTGTGAACTAAGAGAGGCCAACTGAAGAAAACTTTTTCCTCCACAAAGCCGCCATCAGAAATACGGAAAATATTCAACAGGAAATTTCATTGGACAAACAAAATTGGCTGTTCGTCTTTGTTGGTTGATCTGTCTCCCTTTCACGCTCTTAGAGATACTTAACTACTGTATCTGTGATGCCAGTTTCACCAGTGATCAAGTATTAGAATATTTTAATCGGGGGTGATATTAGGATGAAAATATTTCTTTATGGTCCACATCTGGAAGATTTCTATACAGACAATATCGAATCCCGTCATTTGACGAGTCGTGTACACAATTATGTATACTGAGTGTTTCAGAAAACGAGGTACAAAATTGCACATCAAGTAGAAAATGGCCAAATAAACACTTTTTGTCCTATGAAATTTTCACCCAAAAAATCGGGGTTGGGAGGCATTATGTGTTTATTGTTTTTAAGGTTTAAATTTAATGGCACAATTACTCGCGGTATTGATTTTGAATTTACTTTACAAAATTGTTCAAAATGTGTTCCACCTACATCTATGCACTTTTCGAATGTTAGCCTTAACGGCTGCCGAATATTAGGAAACACGTCTGGCATTAAGGTATCTCACCTGCAGCCACTGCAATTCTGGCCACAAGATCTTCCTCAGACCCAATGGGTGTAGCATAAACAAGGCTCTTCACGTGTCCCCAAAAATTGAAACCGAGTAGAGTCATGTCAGGAGATCTAGGAGGTCTTGTAACTAGCACATTTCGCCCGATCAACATAAATTCAAAATAAATATTGCGAGTAGTTTATTCATTAAATTTCACCCTTTAAAACAATAAGCTGCTAATATCTCAATGTCTTTTTCTTCGGAAAATTTTATGGAAGAAAAAGTTTTTATTTGGATATCTTCTATTTGGTGTGCAATTTTTTGCCTCTTATTCTGAATCTGAAACACCCTGTATATTACTGACAAGTGTTTTCTGAGTAGGTAATGTAGGCATTGTCTACACTGAGAAGCATAGATATGCATCAACAGTTTTTTATTACTAAGTATGCACTAATTCAGTGAAATTATATTAGTTAATTCAATGACTATGCTTCAAATCCCCAAAATTATGATATACGTGTAGATAAGGTAGGTAAGATTTGCACACTGCCTTTTCTTCTTTGTATCTACACTATGCAGGGTAACAATGCAGAAAAGGTGTCATATTATTGCTCAGCACTATGTTACATTTCGGCTATAATAAGCAAAAGTTGTTCTGCTTTCATTGCAGGGGCCTGACGTTTTCGGAAAGTTTTTTTTACGAATAAAAGTCACTTCTAGCTTCTTTGCGTGTATTATGATACTATCTCTTATTTTCGTCTAACTTTTTACTTTGTATTGGACACTTTGTTATTTTAATAAACGCCCAGGTTCTTCTCATTTCGTGTTTTTTGGAGCAATTTGAAACGTTTCCAGCAAGAGAATTTGTACTATCGCATAAATGCAAAAACCATTGCAGCTGAGATAGTGCATTGTTTTCAGTTACAATGTGTGTGTGACTGTAAGTGAAGTTTTTGCTGGTGTGGGTAATTATTTTCATTGCAGCTCGCTTACATCGTATTTTTATTTTTTTTCAAGTGTCTCAATGCCGATATAGATAACCTTACAACATTTCCAAATCTTCCTTAACAAGAAGTAATTAATTACATAATGCTACAAAACAAATACTATTTCAGTTTTTTAAAATGTATCAACATAATTATAAAATTCTGCATTTCAGCGTATACTAGCTTAGAAACTGGGGAGTGATATGAAGATAAAAATTAAACATGATGATGAAATAGTGAAAAACAATATAACTCTGAAAGAACCAAATTACATTCAAGGAATAACTTGAGAAATGAGAAAAATTTTTTATTATCAATACATGTTAACTTGACTTAAAAACACGGAAGCCATATCAATTTTGATAACATGACTTGAAAACTAGAAGTCTTTGTGCACTAGACCATAGCTTCAGGTTTCGGCAAAGACTACTCATTGGCAATGAATCATAACCAAAAGACTAGAAATGTTTATGATCATTATCAATCAATGCATCATTTTGAGCATACAGAGTTACCACTCTTTATGTGAGTACAATGTATTGCATCAGATGAAATGTTCTGCAAGTAACTTGCAACACATTTACTACTATTTTCCTGTTCCTATGTATTAATTGAAGGAAAAATGAACAAAACAGAAATATACAGAATGAATTTGCGATGCTTTCAATTACTAATTCCTGCTTTTAACTACAAAATATACATTAATGCTGGGTAAAAAATTATATTTCGCTCTCGTAGGTTTCTCATATATATCTGTGCAAACCCTCAATGACTAGATAACATGACGGTATTAGGTGATAGGAATAAATACGCTGTTTCAAACTTAGAACAAAACAATCAACGAAAACATTGCGTATTTCTTAGATTTTTCAGCAAAGCATTCTAACTCTGTTTCGGTTTACTTTTAGTTTTAAAGAATTATAAATAATTTTAAGCAAAAATTAGAATCGAAGACACCAAAAAATAGCGACTCCAACCACGACTCTTCCACATCCGAATGAACGACTCCGACTCCGACTCCGACTCCACCACATTCGGAAAAGCGACTCCGACTCCGACTCCGACTCCATCACACTTCAGAGTAGCGACTCCGACTCCGACTCCGACTCCACCACACTTCAGAGAAGCGACTCCGACTCCGACTCCGACTCCACCCTAAAACATCCGACTCCGGCGACTCCGACTCCCGACTCCGACTCCGACTCCGCAACCCTGGCTACACCGAAAGAAAACACCAGACCCTACCCAACTGTAACGGCTAGTCTGACTCAATGTAGGTGGGTTTGCCGGCCGCCGGGAGCATCCTCGAATGCTCCAGAAACCGGCCGTTCACCGCTATCGAACACAAGTCGTGTGAAAACACCCGAAAAATATAGCTAGTGAGGTAACACGTAAATCGAATGAGTTTCCCACTCAAGTTCACTTCCTAAACGACACAGAAACTTAAGATTATCCGGGAACCGGTTCCTCCCACGCACTTCAAACAAATAAAACGTTGGCGTCATTCTTGCGGACGAAGCGCGGATCCGCGGAACGCTGCCGAAATAAATTTATCAAAATTCTTCAAATTTCTTCACGTCTTGTACGACGTGACAACATATAAATTAGAGATCGAAAAATAGGTGAATTTGGTACAAGCAGATACATCCTTTCGGCATTCTCGGTTGCAATTCACCTAAAAAAAAATTTAAAAATGGAGGTGCTTTTCCAACCTCAACTCTTTTTTCTTCATCATAATTATTTCATCCTGTTTCTCAAAATTTGACGTCTTCTCCTGGACAAAACTTGCTGTTGCTCCTCCAATGCGCCTAGCTACAGCTTGTTGTTGTTCTTCTTGTGACGTGCTGCTGCTCTTCGGCTTGCTACTGATCCTGGGGAGGGCCCCCTGCTGAGAATCGAATTATGCTGAAGCTTTTCCACTAAAAAATTCATCCTTGGCGTCACGTGAACTCGTGAAAAATTCCGTAGATCCTCGTTGCGTCAATTCGCGGACGAATTCTGTAGATTACTGCGTCAATGCGCGTTGGACTCCCACGTAGGAGCTCGTCAGCTCTTTCATAATTGCTGAAAATGAAGCACATTCTTTGCGAAGACCGTCAAGTTCGGTATCTGTCCGCTCGTCGACTAGCATGACATTAACCCCTGAGGTTCGCATGAAAATTGCTAAGATTAACTTCCGTAAAATACGCGTTTAATTGTCTAACCTGGTCACTTTGTACTCGAGAGACAGCGCATTACTTGGTTGATCAACGTAAGAATTGTTTCCTCGTGTTCCTTCAAAATCTGCCCTGAGTGAGGCGGAAGTGATATCATCCAGGAGTTTCCTACATTCCTACATAAATTAGTTCCTTTCCGGTATCCTCAACCAATTCTAGACAAAAGCCGAAATTCGTTCGACGGTGTCACTAATCAGTCAAATCACCTAAATATTTCGAAGATAAATATTCTTGCACATGACGTACGAACTATAAGGAGATTTACCAGGTAGGCCGAAATCCCGAATACGCACTAATATAATAAAAATGCATATACAATTTGGGTATTGTCAAGGCATCGAACTTTACGTCATACTCTGCCGCGAAGGCTTTTCTAACGATCCGACATTTTGACAACACCGACACACAAAAAATGCAGAAATAGACAAAATGTAGTGTTAACAACCCGTCAGACTTCACGTCGCACTATGCCGATAAAGCTCTTCTGACGATCTGACTTTGCGTTAACACTGACGCACAAAAATGAAAAAAAATAGATATGATATAAAATTCTATCTGATTCTCAGCCCCCAGAGTCAGTGCAGCACATTTAAATGATTCCACCCTGCCACAAGATTATATAAACATTCACACAAATATTGTACGCTAAATCGGGAGATTTACCAATTAGGCTGAAATCCCTAACGCACTTAATAAAAATGTACACACAATGTGTCATCACTCTGTCAGACTTTACATCATACTTTTGCTGAGAACAGCCGTTCTGATGGTCTAACATCCTGATAACACACACAAAAATGCAAAAAATGACATGATTATTCACCTAATTCTCAGCCTTTGAGACATTGCAGAATTTTTATTCAATGATGTCATTTTCTTCGTCGTCCTTCAATTTCAACGCATTTAATTCAATGCTACTGATAACATTTAATATACATTCTTTCCTTGTTCTCACAACATCCTACATTCTTGCGTTCCGCAATACCGCACCAGAGTCATGACCACATCAGCTTCAACGTTTCGCCACAATTTCTTAATTGCGTGAGCTATCCATTAAGCAATAAAAATTCCGACCGATGCTCTCGGCTGCACGGTGTACCTCTCTTACATACATTCTCAAGGAAGATTTCACTTGTACATTCCAGTCGTAATTCATTTTCAATTTTTACGCTATTATCAATGCGTCTGCAGAAATTACACTCCATCTCGAAATGTTGAGCATTTTCGTTGTAGAAAATAAACATATTCTGATGAAGCCGATAAGTACATCCTAATTATGCAAACACACTCTCGCCAGCAATTAAAGATTGACTTTAACTACTGACGAAACGGTTCACACAATTTGATTAAAGTTACTGCCTAATCATGTTAAATTCAAAGCATTATCGTTTGTTTCTGCTCCTCCCATCTCGTGCTCAAACATAGATGGTGTCACGTCGTACAAGACGTGAGGAAATTTGAAGAATTTTGATAAATTTATTTCGGCAACATTCCGCGGATCCGCGCTTCGTCCGGAAGAATGACGCCAACGTTTTATTTGTTTGAAGTGCGTGGGAGGAACAGGTTTCCGGATAATCTTAAGTTTCTGTGTCGTTTGGGGAGTGAACTTGAGTGGGAAACTCATTTGATTTACGTGTTACCTCGCTGGCTATATTTTTCGGGTGTTTTCTTTCGGTGTAGCCAGTAAGCTGCAGTGTAATGCTGGGAATTAGTCAGGTTCTGGTTTAACGGTATTTTAGCTGAACACTGTGATTTACTAATGAACTTTCCTATCTCTGTTTCACTGCTCCAAGTGATTTGTGTTAATATCCAAATGTTTTTTTTGCTCAGCAACATTTGCATAATAGCCAAGCCATGTAAGCTATGTTGTCATATATAATATTGTAAACAGTGTCATGGGCAGTAAATGCAACATGGAGAGACTGACATTTCAATGCTTTTAGTTTGACACAGAGGATTATTTGAAGTTTATTACATTTCATAGATTAACACAAGATAGCACAATTTTATATTTATTTGATAATACAAACCAACCACTGCTTCACTATTGAAAGATTTGTGTACTGAAAATAAAAACTATGGTGATTCTTCCATGGATTAGACATCAGTTGTTGACATTGAAAAATTCATGGTACGTCGTGCCAGACTTGTACCAACTTGGGGACATGATTTTTCTTGTCTTTGTATTATTTCTTGTCTTTGTATTATTTATAACATTCATTAATAGAAAAATGTGAAGCAAAGTAAAATAAATTTAGTCGATTGGCTTCTTACCTATGAGCTGTGCTGGGCAAGTTGCGCCAGTCAGCAAGGTGGAAGCCTAAAGTCACGGCATTCAGTAGACTGAGAATAGGCGCAGAAATTTGAGACCACTAGCTCATATGATTTGTGTTTTCAAAGCGACGTTGACAAACGTGTACTTGCCTCTCTCATTTTTTTATAATAGAATATATTGATAATGGTTGATTTGATAACCTGAGTGACTTGCCCCTGCTTTAGAGACCTAATTTTTGCTGTCTCTTTTCCACAGATAGGGTAAAGAAAGCCAGAGTAGGCACTTATTTTGCAGACTAAAATAAGCTGTCACAGGTCTAAACTGAGGGACCTTTCCTCATCGTCTGTAAGTATTTTAGAGTATCCTCTTTCAACTTGTGATGTTACCTAACTCGTCATCTCTTTATATTGTGAAGTATTCATGTGAAAACTATAAACTTGTTGTGCGATCGTCCACTTTTGTTCAAACAAAGTGCTTATTGACTAATGACCGCTGTGTTAAGATTGTTGGATACGGATGTACATTCATATATATAACTTTGTGCTTCCTTAAAAGGACACTTTGAACATTGGCCGAAACAAGCGATTCATGTATTATTTCCTGGCGTCAAGGATTACGAAGTTTATGTCATGTACATATAAACTATCAAAAGTGTTCTCACCTCACAATGGAAATGCATCGTCCATGAAATTGCGCTGTCTCTTATAGCTATCATTACATGTATTATCGAATGTAGATTGGGCAAGATTAGGAGTACATTGCCCTCAATCATTCCCTTCGACTAGTGACACGAGTTTACAATATTCGTGTGCGTATATCATGAATGTGTTCTTTCTAAATGTGTTACTCGACTAGAGACTTATTTTTCTTCCCTGTCGATGCAACGGAAACCTTTCTTGTTTGTGAACTTATTTCCCAGCCTACTGTTCCTGTGCACCTTGTGCGTAGATTCCGCGTTTCCCCAACTACACGCTAGATGGTGCCTTCCTCTTTCCTCTCTTGGGACACCTTTGTCGTGGTCAAGGGAGGCTAAAACTTTCTTATATAATAATACTAGTAATAGTAATGCGAATTGTTGTTGTGCTACGTCGTTAGCAGGGCGGTGAATTCTCTTTTTATGTGCTACTATTCTATGGCCTCTTATGTCCCACTCAGCTATTTCTCGTGTACCCTTGAGGTGTGAATTTACTTTCTTGTTGTGCGGTGCTATATACACCAGTTAATCATTCGACAATGATCTTGAATTAGGCTTCTCTTGTCATGCAATTCGTGGTCCGACTCTGAATCATACCTTTCTGGGCAGATTCACGGAGTCGTTTGGATAAGAAATAAAACCGAAGAAACCTCGACTTTTTTTGGAATCCTTGCGCCTACCGTTCTATGTTGTGCCGAAGCGAAGATAGCGAAGATAGAAATTCCGCTAGCGCACAACATTACAGTGAATAGACGTCATCGGAAGGTCCCCGCCAGAAGAAGCCCTCCAAAGAGGAGGCCCACAGCAGATTCTCAGCAACCCGTGGCAAACTTTCAAGAGCGCCGAGATGACCTCTCTCGGAAGAAAGCACAAGCCCAGACTTCCACAGCTGGAAGACCAATTCAACACTGAGCTGGCAGCCTTGAACAGTCTCCTGAATGGTGCAGTACCACGAGACCTCAGGAACCCCAGCGAGGTGGACCAGGTACATGCCGGAATCCGAATAAAGGCTAAAGCCGTTAGAAAGCTCGGAGACCAGCTAGCTATGGCTCTAGAGGGCTCGGGAGCCACAGCAGAAGCGACAGCAACTCGGGACTCGTTGACAATCGCCAGAGCCCGCAGAAAGAAGCTGATGGATTCAAAGCATCGCAGAAGTGAGGAGCTCCTGGGGAGCTCCTCACGGAGTGCGACAACGGAACCTTCCCAGCGCAAGAGCTCGAGGACGAGAAGGACCTCGTCCAAGAATCAGCAGCAAGGCGCTGCCCATCAGAACAAGCCCCCAAAATCATCATTGGCTGAGAACAGGAACGGACACCGTTCCAACCGTCGGGGCAGAGACCAGGCCAGCCCCAGCCATCGTCGTCAGAGGCACCAAGGTTCGAGCTATTACAGCCAGAGTCAAGACAGTGAGAGCGATCATAGCCAGAGCCTTCCCAGTGCCAGCTCTCGTCACAAGGACGGCGAATCCGAGCGCCGCGAGCCCCCTAGCCAAGGCAATAAGCAGATGCTTATCGACATCACTGAAGAGCCATCGGTACTGTTGGCGCAAATCGCCATCGAGAGGTCGAAATTGAGGAACGGGAACCGAACGGAGAACGATCAGCCCTTCGGTGAGCAAAATACCGAGTGCAAAGAGGACCGCACAGGAGCATGGGTCGACCAAGCCTTCCAGCATCACGTCATCGAACCCGCAGGGGGCACAACGGCGGTTGCGAATGCTTCGCCCCGTGCCACCGATCTCGCACCTCCGATGAATCCCTCCGCACCAGCATTCCAACCCCGGGCTTCCACCGGCTCACCCGCCGTGGTCTTTGAAACAAGGCCACCAGTGATCGACGGAGCTATGAGGCTCTCAATGATCGAAGATTTAAAAAGGACGCCCAGCCAACCCTACGCGGGAGAGGCTCACCTGTTCCACAGATGGTTCGATGCCATCAAGAGAAGGATGGAGAGGCTCGCCGTGGAGCCCATCGACGCCATCGAGATCCTCACGAACCACACCTGCGGCGAGCCAAGGAGCCTCATTGACGACACCCTGGCAGCTACCTACCTGGACACGGCGGCCCTGCTCACCCTCATCGTCGAACAATTGAAGACTCGCTTCGCCTCTGACGACAGGGTAGCCGATAGCCTGCTCGAACGCCTCGCGCAAACGTCAGACATAAAGGGGACAAAGGGGGACCGCATGGTCGGTCTCAAGCTGCGGAAGTTCAGCGACGCCTGTCTAGCGATTCATCACACAATGCAGCACAACAAAGGCCTCGCCTTCCTGAACACCGACGTAGGGCTGTCTCCCATCGTTGAGAGGCTACCCTTCTTCGTTCTGGACGCCTGGAGAAGACGCGAACGAACTGGGCACAGAAGATTATTTGGATCGCTACCTGATTTCGCCAGGTTCTGCGAGTTCATCAAAACGCTGTCAGACACCCAGTGTGATAGTTTTGGGGCATCGAACCTCAACTGGGTGAGCAATCGACTCGACACGGCCGCCCCCGCTCGCCTCAATCCAAGAGCCTCGCGAGTTCTCTACACGTCCTCGGAGAATCAAACCGGCAGCTGCGTTCTCCACCAGAGTGCACAGCACGCGACAAACTCGTGCCAAACGGTAAGAAAGATGGAATCTCGGAAGAAGAAGGACTTCATACGCGAGCATAAGTTATGTTATCGTTGTCTAGGCCCTCACTGGGCAAAGCACTGCAATGAAGTTGTGAAGTGCGATGACTGCGGAGCCAGCAGTCACAACACGGCCGCCCACATCAACTGGCGAGCAGCTGGAAATTCGAGTGAAACCACTCGTCAGGAGAGACCCAGTCGAGAACCGAGCGACGACAGAGCTCAGAGCGAACTCGGGGAGAGATTGAGAGCTGTGGCCCTGGCCTCTCGCGTACCCACAGCCGAGGAGGGTGCATCCAGCAAAGTTGTTCTGGCAGACGTTATCGACGAGAACACGGGTCGGTCGTGCCGCGCCTACGTAAACTTAGATGAGCAAAGCACCACGTCCTTCTGCTCTCCTAAGCTGTTGAACGCCCTCCGCGTGACAACCCCCAAGTCTCACTACGAGCTGGAAACGCTGACCGATCAATTCGCCGCTCGATACGGCAGACGCGTGTCAGGGTTGAAAATAAAGGGAGTGTCCGAAGACCAAACCTTCGAGCTCCCACCGATGTTGGAATGCAACTCCATTCCCGATAGAAAGAAAGCAGTCGCGACCTACGAACGCGTCGCAAGAACCCCGGAGATATCGCACTTTGCTCAGCATTTCTTGCCCTTGGACAAACGCGCAGAAGTCGCGGTGCTCCTGGGGACGGACTGCGGAGACCTACTCTACAGTCACTCCGACAAACAACGCCGCAAGGCTCCGTTCGTCCACCACACTGCCTTAGGCTGGGCAGTGGTCGGCAAGGTGTACGACGACGTCAGCCCCGAAGAAGAGCACTCTTACACGGTCGCAAGAATCGTAGCCGAAGCCGCTCTCAAAACCTGTGGCCCGGAGACGTGCCTTGAACCGCTCTAAGGAGAAGACGCTATCGCCCAGCAGCACAGCGATGAAACCCATCATCCGCGGCCCCCCGACGGTCGCGGAGACCCTGAAAAGATGAAAAACACAAGGGCAGAGGATAGACAATCAAGCGGAAGCCCCGCCAACGACGAGATTTATCAACCAGTCAGCAACAAACGATGAAATGGACGCTCAGTGCGATCCAGACAGCGCATCACCGAAGTCCAAGAAGAAACGGAAATGGGAGCTTCCGTACCCTGGTGATCTGAAGAGAAAGTACGACGCGCACCATGCTGAGCGCACATCTGTTGACAAGAGAGCTCGACAGAACGGGCCAAGCAAAGGGGGAGGCGGCCACGCGGCTCCCGACCCTCCAGGAAACGCCGAGCACCCACCTCCATCTTCCCTTTACCAGCCTCTCAGTACCGCCTACGCGACAAGCTGCCGTCGGAATCCGAAGCATCGGGACAAGCATGACGCACTCGCCGACGCACGAGGAATGCCGGGCAGCGTCGAGAAAGACCAGGAGACAACACCCGGACCCCTCCAGAGGTCCACCACCCGCCAGCGACGGAAAGTTCGACGTTGGTCGGGGAAGCAGAGAGGACTCCTCTATGAGTCACGCCCGCGCAGCAGGTGGAAGGCCACCCACACGTCGCTGAAGACAACACCGACGCGTCCCACGGGGCGAGACGACTGCGATGAGCACGAAGTGGGTGGCGCCCCGCCACTGAACCAGCCCTTAACCAGCGCTCCCCCCCCCCCCCCCGAAGGCAGTTATTGGTGGCCAGAACCACCAGAGTCACGTCGTACAAGACGTGAGGAAATTTGAAGAATTTTGATAAATTTATTTCAGCAACATTCCGCGGATCCGCGCTTCGTCCGCAAGAATGACGCCAACGTTTTATTTGTTTGAAGTGCGTGGGAGGAACAGGTTCCCGGATAATCTTAAGTTTCTGTGTCGTTTGGGAAGTGAACTTGAGTGGGAAACTCATTTGATTTACGTGTTACCTCGCTGGCTATATTTTTCGGGTGTTTTCTTTCGGTGTAGCCAGTAAGCTGCAGTGTAATGCTCTGAATTAGTCAGGTTCTGGTTTAACGGTATTTTAGCTGAACACTATGATTTACTAATGAACTTTCCTATCTCTGTTTCACTGCTCCAAGTGATTTGTGTTAATGTCCAAATGTTTTTTTTGCTCAGCAACATTTGCATAATAGCCAAGCCATGTAAGCTCTGTTGTCATATATAATATTGTAAACAGTGTCATGGGCAGTAAATGCAACATGGAGAGACTGATATTTCAATGCTTTTAGTTTGACACAGAGGATTATTTGAAGTTTATTACATTTCATAGATTAACACAAGATAGCACAATTTTATACTTATTTGATAATACAAACCAACCACTGCTTCACTATTGAAAGATTTGTGTACTGAAAATAAAAACTATGGTGATTCTTCCATGGATTAGACATCAGTTGTTGACATTAAAAATTCATGGCACGTCGTGCTGGACTTGTACCAACTTAGGAACATGATTTTTCTTGCCTTTGTATTATTTACGTCGTGCCAGACTTGTACCAACTTGGGAACATGATTTTTCTTGTCTTTGTATTATTTCTTGTCTTTGTATTATTTATAACATTCATTAATAGAAAAATGTGAAGCAAAATAAAATTAATTTAGTCGATTGGCTTCTTACCTATGAGCTGTGCTGGGCAAGTTGCGCCAGTCAGCAAGGTGGAAGCCTAAAGTCACGGCATTCAGTAGACTGAGAATAGGCGCAGAAATTTGAGACGACTAGCTCATATGATTTGTGTTTTCAAAGCGACGTTGACAAACGTGTACTTGCCTCTCTTGTCGCGCCCTTGTTCCCCTTCGCCAGGTAAGAAAAACACCGGAAGAAGAAGGAGGTTGTATTGGGCGCGGTTGAATACGTCACTGCAAAAACAAGAGTTATTTAGTTCTACAAATGGAGGCACTACCTAGGCTTCGGCTCGGAACTTTATATCTTTTCCTTGGAGCACTGATTTCAATTAGATACAATATTTCCTCGAAGTGGTTTGAATAGTTGAAACAGCACCGGAATGCTGAGTCGTAGTCACAACAAAATGTTCACACAAATTTGAAAGAAACGAGACGGTGCAAGGTAAGCCATTTCATAATAGAGCCACCAATATATTACTACTTTCAAAGTCAGGATTTTTCACCCAATTGCTGCAATTCTACTCACGTACTCAGTAAAGATTAGATTATAATGACATCGAAAGGGTGTGAAATTTAGGTTGCACACAAGTTCAATCATGGACTTCTCAGTAAGAGATAAACGGCTTAAAAAGTTGAGTCATAGAGACGAAAGCAACAAAACAAAGCTATGAGTTACACGATACGCAAACTTTCCGTAATAGACAGAAAAAGAGGGGGAATCGAAAACCTAATCAATGTATGTATATTTATAAAATATTTCTCATGAATTCTATCGTGAACAAATGAAATACCTAAAAAGGGCTAAAAAACATCACCTTAATTTTGGGGCCCGAACGATACAAAAGAGAAACTCTACTCAACTACGAAATTATTTCATAAAAAATACTCTACCGATAAGGACAGCAACTTTACAGAGTAGCCATAGTTTTCAACGAGGAGCGAAACAGTTTCGAAAACAACGCAGATTTCAAGAAAAATAAGAAGCACTGCGAGAAAACAAATGTAAAATTAAATAAGAAGTTTCTAATCGACTTCGATTTATTACTAGAGCTTAGATCACTTGACACGACGGAAAACAAGGTGGTACGTCTTACACTTAAAAATGCTTACATCTTTATATGCGAGAACTCTGCTATGACACATACCCTAACCTAATCATCACGTTTTACATTGCCTGTAAAGTAAAAGGAATCACATTAAATTGTTATCAAACGCACACGAGATTTACAAACCAGACTAGGCTTAACTTTACAAAGACACGAAAGGGCTCAAGGTCGGCCATTTTTTTATATGGCGCTCGAGGCGCAGTAATACAAGACACCTGCATATAGATGACTCGTAAATGCAAAAGAGAATCAAATGCTATCATAACTCTGCAAATCCAAGCATCTCGGCCTCTTCAAATAATAACGCACTTCTTCGATCATACAAATGATTTTGAGACTCAGTGGTTAAAACTTACAGAGAAATAAAAAATCACTTGAACAAGACAAAACGCACAGTGAAAACATTCTGAAGCTACCGAAGCACACATTTGAAAATTTGACACACGCAAAGGTAGAATGGCTATCTACCGTTCTTACAGATATAAGGCACACTTTCACTTCAGTTCCTTAATTTATATTAAGTTCGATCATCACTTAAAAAGGGATTAAACACATTTAATGCGCAGGCACAAGAGAATTAGAAGGGCGCCTGAGCACGAAATGTCACACCTGCTCTCGGAAGAGCTTCTGCTACAGTGACGTGGAAGCTATTCCACAGGGGACGCCAAATAAGAATGTTACCAGAAAACCCCAGCATACGCTAAAGGAAAAAACCCAGATCAACGAAAAGGGCGTAAATGAATAAATTTTCTTACACTTTTCTATTGTTTTCGAGGTTACCAAATAGTACAATCATTTTAGCTCCTTGAAATTAATTGTTTTGCCAACACAAGTCGTGGCTGTAAACCCCAGGAGACAGATAAAAACCCAGATCCGTGGTTAAAACCCCAGAATGCGCAGCCCACAGACTTAGAATCAAGATTGGCAGAGAGCTCCAGCAATTACTTCTACATGCGCGAACAGAACTAGAACGTTTGATAAGTATCGGAGTTTTTTATTCTTAATTTAAATAAAGATATTATCGACTTCATAAATCGACATTTAGTGACATTAACGATTAATTTCGCTGATAGAATTAAGTTATTGACCTAAAATCGCTCATTTCAAAATCACGAATTTGCTCTGGAAATTTCGGAACAGTCAAATGAGAAACGGTTCATTTAAATGGCGGGCTAAAACCCAAATGACTTAAAGACGGAGAAAGGCATGACATCTCTCATTTTTTTATAATAGAATTTATTGATAATGGTTGATTTGATAACCTGAGTGACTTGCCCCTGCTTTAGAGACCTAATTTTTGCTGTCTCTTTTCCACAGATAGGGTAAAGAAAGCCAGAGTAGGCACTTATTTTGCAGACTAAAATAAGCTGTCACAGGTCTAAACTGAGGGACCTTTCCTCATCGTCTGTAAGTATTTTAGAGTATCCTCTTTCAACTTGTGATGTTACCTAACTCGTCATCTCTTTATATTGTGAAGTATTCATGTGAAAACTATAAACTTGTTGTGCGATCGTCCACTTTTGTTCAAACAAAGTGCTTATTGACTAATGACCGCTGTGTTAAGATTGTTGGATACGGATGTACATTCATATATATAACTTTGTGCTTCCTTAAAAGGACACTTTGAACATTGGCCGAAACAAGCGATTCATGTATTATTGCCTGGCGTCAAGGATTACGAAGTTTATGTCATGTACATATAAACTATCAAAAGTGTTCTCACCTCACAATGGAAATCCATCGTCCATGAAATTGCGCTGTCTCTTATAGCTATCATTACATGTATTATCGAATGTAGATTGGGCAAGATTAGGAGTACATTGCCCTCAATCATTCCCTTCGACTAGTGACACGAGTTTACAATATTCGTGTGCGTATATCATGAATGTGTTCTTTCTAAATGTGTTACTCGACTAGAGACTTATTTTTCTTCCCTGTCGATGCAACGGAAACCTTTCTTGTTTGAGAACTTATTTCCCAGCCTACTGTTCCTGTGCACCTTGTGCGTAGATTCCGCGTTCCCCCAACTACACGCTAGATGGTGCCTTCCTCTTTCCTCTCTTGGGACACCTTTGTCGTGGTCAAGGGAGGCTAAAACTTTCTTATATAATAATACTAGTAATAGTAATGCGAATTGTTGTTGTGCTACGTCGTTAGCAGGGCGGTGAATTCTCTTTTTATGTGCTACTATTCTATGGCCTCCTATGTCCCACTCAGCTATTTCTCGTGTACCCTTGAGGTGTGAATTTACTTTCTTGTTGTGCGGTGCTATATACACCAGTTAATCATTCGACTATGATCTTGAATTAGGCTTCTCTTGTCATGCAATTCGTGGTCCGACTCTGAATCATACCTTTCTGGGCAGATTCACGGAGTCGTTTGGATAAGAAATAAAACCGAAGAAACCTCGACTTTTTTGGGAATCCTTGCGCCTACCGTTCTATGTTGTGCCGAAGCGAAGATAGCGAAGATAGAAATTCCGCTAGCGCACAACATTACAGATGGCTCGTTTGAATTACTTTGTTGATCAGACAAAAATGAACTCGTATGAACCCGTCTGAAATCCGCGCACGAACGAAAGAGAATGCGTAGACAAATACGAGGAATGCATTATAAAAATCCGAAAAATATTCTGTAGAATTCTCAGGGATGTTCCGTTCCACCGATATAAATTTATATTAAACACCAGGTAAATTACCTTTATACGACAAGTAAATCTTCCTGTTCAGAGAGACAATAATCCCAGCCGTACGCAGGAAATATTCATCTCTCACACGAGGCAATACTTTTACTTTGCGATAAAATACGAGGTTGAATACCACTCGAGAAATTGCGTAGTATTTCTTCGAAATCTACACAACTCTATCTCTTTCGCTGTAGTAGAATTCAGTGTCGGTAAGACATAATTTGCACCTCTCACATGAGTATAACTTGAACATTCCCTTAGACAACCAACGACTTGAAGAACAATACACAATTTTCAATTAACGCACACTTCAAAAAAGAAAATTTATTCATTGGCGACATGTAACTGAATGGACAAAATGTGTCTGCACCCCACGTGTTCTTTTTTCTAAAACTACGTATACCTAAGTATTAATAAAGTCTCATCCCACCTATAGAAGCTGAGATTAGAACACACTAAATTTATTCGCCAAACACTGTCGACATACGCAAAAAAATCAATGTTCTTCCAGGAATTTATATAACTTGTAGTATGACGCAATAAAGTTTTGTGCCCAAGAAATTTGAGAAGAAAGCGGAAAAGCAAATTAGTTTGAACTAATGGAATTCAGCAACACATCAAAAACAAAATTCACTTCTTACTCTTGAACACTGGAGCTGAACATGAAATTCTTGTGAATACAGAAATTTAACAAATGAAGCTTACTTTACTGGTCATGTGTGTAGGCGTTATTTTATCTATGTAACTAAATTTATCCAAGAATTGGCTGCGTGGCATTTTCAGAAGATGCAACACATTCTCAGAGAGGAAACGAGTACACTTCATTAAAATTTATTACTTTAGGCACCGTCACTTACTCAGTTTCAATCCGACACCGGCATGAAAAATTTAATTTACTCTGCATTTGACAGCAGGCCCAAAATTCATTTTTCAAATTATCCCCTGGTTATTTGGCAGAAGACATCAACCATTCCACTTTAAATACTCTCACCTTAACGGGTAAAAAAATTTGTATTCCTGAGCTTGTTAGGGCAAAATTTCATTCATATTAAACTTCAAGAAAACTCTTAAATTAAATTTAATCGAGGTGTCATAATAAAATTAAACTTGCTCAGTCATTCAATATTTTTGAACACCAAAAACGCAAAATTTATTCAAATTTTCAAGTGATGTAAGACGGTTTCAAATAAAAAAACATAGGCATACATCCGGGCCATCGATCTAAGCAGAAAATCAATGAATATAAAAAGGTGATAGATCCTGGAAACATTCAATGAAAAAACAGCACACTGAAAATTTTTTTATGAAACATATTCAAGACAAGGCTCAGCACGAGCACTCGTTTAGCAAATGCATCGGATCCCATTAGTTCAATTCATGCTGATTATATTCTCATCACAATGGCATTCAACTGTTATTTTCCGACTGCAGAATAAAATGAAATGAATTGCGAGTGCAGCACATCGGCACTTGAAAAAGTTATGCTGGATTACTATGTTTAAATTTCAAATGTGTTCAACATCAATACTGCCACTCAAATTTGGGGAGCAAATTCATCAAGATCTATGAACTGCTCTGAGACGTCTATCTGCAGCCAAGAAGACTGCCGTTTTATGGCCCTGCAGCACGTTCGAACATCGGCGGTATGAGCCTTTAGGCTAGAATTTTGCTTCAAAAATTTAACTGCACTCAAAAGGACCAGGGAAAATAGCACGTGAAGACACATACATTTAACATAGAACACTTGTTCGAACGAATTTATTGTTTAAGAGAGCGTTACACACACAAAAAAATTTAGATAATGAATGATTACTCATGTTCTTCGCATAGATGTCGGGCTCACCCTGTGCCATGGACAATTCTTTTATCCTGTACATTATCGGAAGATATAAAAAATTTTAGAGGTACTCGTGTCTCAGCAAATAAATGTGGCAGATTTTATTTGTTGTTGCACACCGACTAATTCTACTCACAATGTATTTAACTGCAAATTTCCACTGAATGATCAAATATTTTAATAATTCTGGTAGTTCTTGCAAGTCCAAGAAAATTACATTATACTTCAGTAATATCAAACTCTGCTACATAACTCGAAGTGAAATTAAATAAGAAGAAATATTTTTAAATGATGCAATCAATTTTAATGCAAATTTGAACCAAGAACGCAATATTGATACTTGAATTGTTCATCGTATAAAGAAATTTTCAATGGCACTGCATCCTTCAAATTTCCTTGACTTAGCAAGCACTCTTTAAGTTAGACATTCCAGAGAATAGTTTGGCCGCAACCACATGCATTCATTTTATTGCCCCCCGGCAGGCTCGCAAGTTTCTATCGGCCGCCTTCGTTTCTCGGCTGTAAATTTACATTTTAAAATTGGGTAGCACTCAAAGTAACACAAGGAAATGGCACAGGAAGAAATTGCTGTTTAATATCGAGCACTTGTAAAATGAATTTAATGGTTAATGATTTTCTCGGAGGGTATGTGACGTAAACAAAATTTTAAGCACTGGAAATGTTTTAACAAAATTCCATGCCAAAATGTAGGTATCATGCTCGCACAGTGCACCTTCATTTTACCTGTCGCGAAAGCATGGCTCTCTCTGAGCACGTAACGCAGAGGGAATTTCAACCCCCACACACAAATAACATAGTACACCTTTGTGCTTGCATGGTACCCACATAATCAGCAGGGAAAAATAAAAGCACTGAAAAATTAAAACACATTCTGTTTAAAATGAACACGTGGAAGATTGGCACAGGGAAACATATTATCGCAACACTCATTTTCGCACCAGAAAGAAAGAAAGAAAGAAAAAAGAAAAACAGTTTATTTCCAATAGAGATTGTACAATATTACAATCATTGGTTTTTAAATATCTTAAAATTAATATACTTAGATGATACACACACACGAGTATTGAAAAACTCGTGTCACTAGTCGAAAAGAAATGATTGAGGGCAATGAACTCCTAATCTAGCTTAATCTACATTTGATAATACATGTAATGATAATTATAAGAGATAACACAATTTCATGGACGATGCATTTTCATTGTGGGGTGAAAACACTTTTGACAGTTTACATGTACATGACATAAAACTTCGCAATTCTTGACGCCAGGAAATAACATATGAAATCGCTTGTTTCGGTCAATGTTCACAAGTGTCGTTTTAAGGAAGCATGAAAAAAAATATATATAAATATATATCCATATGCACACATATGTACATATACGTATGCATGTGTGTGCATATCCATACACACACTCACACACACACACATACACACACACACAAATACATATATACATATAAGCATGAGGACCAAGAAGATTATAAGTTTTGTATTACTGATTCAACAATTTTAACATAACGGTCATTAGTTAACAAGCATTTTATTTAAATATAAATGGATGATCGCACAACAAAAGTATAGTTTTTACATGAATGCTTCACAATACTAAAGAGATGACGAGTTAGGTAATTTCACAAGTTGAGAGTGCACAGAAAAAAGACCATTATCTCTGGTAAAATGCTAGTTGTCAGTCTAGTATACACATATGTGCACGTATACATGTAAATATATACACATACACATGCACACATATACCCACGCACATACTTACACCAAACTCGTAAGCAAACACAAATGCATTTCTATGCATCGAGGCAATACATATGCATTCTACAGAGTGTCATACGCATAGCGTGGACACGTACACATATACACAAGTAAGCATGTGCGCAAATATCAGCGTAAACTAGTTCGTATAAACCAGAATTCCAATCGAGGGAAACGGAGAAAATATCTTTTATTATGGCATGAATTTTATAAAATTTCGTACTAAAAATAGTGGCACAAAACAGTCTACCTTAGTCTGAAACATGAAAACGATTGTGGGACGTGAATAAGAAAGAAAATATTAATGTCCTATAAAGGTTTCATATTAGAAAAAAAAAATCACATTATCTTTGAAATATGGCGCAAATTGTCGGCAGTTGATAAACAAACATAGGTATCACATTATTATAAGCATATAACTATAAGCCGAATAAGTATATTACTGCAGTATAAATGGATGATCACACAACGAATTTATTTTTTTACATGGATGCTTTACAATTTCATATTAGAAAAAAACACATTATTTTTTTTAATATTGTGCAGAATGTCTGCAATTGATAAACACACACACACATAGGTACCATGTCGGTCTAGTTTGATGCTTGCACAGAAACGGAGAGGAATGACATAAAATGCACTTTCGACTGGTTGATCTACTCTAGTGCACACAGTTGTACGTGCACATATACACACCCATATGCGCACATACACCTATATACGTACACACATATGCAAGTAAGCATGTTTGCAAATGACAACGTATAGGCGGTCAAATCATAATACCTACGCATACTTCAAAACTGTTGTGTGATGTCTTGAATTATAAAACAATGAGCGAGGGAGATTGTTCAGCAATGTCGAGATACCAGGTAAATGAGATTCGTCAGTACTCATTCAGTATGTTCTGTAATTAAGGATTATTATTGAGACACAAGATGACGAGTTATTTTGGCTTTAAATTCTCTCGGTCTTTGAGGGACTTTAATACTCAGGGTAAGTTTGTTCCACAGTAAGGCGCCTGATATGGACAGAGCCTTCTGCCCTAAGTGAGATGAACGATAGTTGACTAAGACATTATTGTTTCTGTTCGGTTTTTGATTGGTTACAGTGGGTGGATGGAAACGCACTATCTCAGCATTGCTCTGAGGAAGATATAACGAGGAGAATACGTATTGGGCCTTCTGCATGAGGAGCCTTTCTTGGATAGGGATCCAGCCGAGTTTATTGAGGAGAGGGGTTACGTGATCACTTCTTTTGAAATTACCGTTGCATACCACCTTGGCTGCAAAATTCATGCATTTTTGTAAGTCCCTTTTAAGGTATTGAGGTAAGTCTCCCCATACTAGGCTGCAGTAGTCAATGCGCGATAACACAAGGGATTGAATGGCTAATAATCTGGATTTTTCGTCTAGCATACTTTTTATAGGATGAAAAAACATTAAAGTTCCGTAGATTTTGTTGCAAGTAGTCTCAACGTGAGATTTGAAGGACATATTTCTATCGAACCAGATACCCAGATTTTTAACTTTTTCTGATGCATTTATTTTATCATTTCCAACTGCAAGAGTAAGATCTGAAGTTTTTTTAATTGCATCTTTGGATCCAAAAATAATGCATTGTGTTTTATTAGCATTTAATTTCAGACCATTTCGGTCCTACCATGATTTCAGGCTAGTCAGTAAAGTTTCGGCTTTAATTTGCGTCTGTGGTATTTCCGATACAGAACTTGTTATTGCAATTTGAACATCATCTGCATACATTGAGATCCGTGTGTTAGAAGGCATTGGAGGGAAATCATTAATGAAAATAGAAAACAGTAGTGGACCAAGAATGGATCCTTGGGGAACACCAAAATTGTTTTGAATGAATGGGGACAATTTGTTTTCTATGCGGACTGCATGAGATCGATTTGACAAGTAACTTTCAAACCATTGCGTGTCTATTCCCGAGTTCAGTATTTTACGTAGAAGTCTTTCATGTTGGACGCTATCGAACGCCTTAGAGAGATCGAGTAGCAGCAAGAGTGTTACATTCTTTTGATCAATGTCACTGTATATTTTTTCAGATATATTGAGCAGAGCGTCTTGAGTGCTAGTATTTCTTCTATAGGCATATTGATTTTGGTGGAGTAAATTTGACTCGTCCAGGTGAAATGACAGTTGATTTGTCACCACTTTCTCCAATAGTTTGGACATGACAGGCAAAAGACTGATGGGCCTGTAGTTTGATGCTGTATTTTAGTCACCACTTTTGTGCAACGGTCTAATAATGGAGTGTTTCCATTGGTTTGGAAATGTGTTGGTTACTATTGATGTATTAATTATCAGACGAATCAGAGCCCTCAGGCAAGATGTTAATGATCTGCGACATGATAGTTTTATGTGGCATAATGATATGCTACATAGACAAACGGAGAAAAATTCGCTGCAGGACATCAATTCTGCTTATCACACGGTATTCATTATAAGGAAGATCTCCTTGTAAATTTGCACTTGATGCCTAAATTCATAATCCTCTCTGCGTGCTAAACATAGATCTGCACGGTTCGGCGTGCCTCTTCTTCCTTTCATTCTTCACAATTACAATTGGAGTAAATTGATTGTCGTCGGCCTGCCGCGGCTCGACGCCCAGCATCCAGGCTTCATGTTAGCGCTGACTACCAGTTTGGCTGCCCGCTGCAAGGCTGTGAACTTCCGGCCGGTTGTGACGCAACAACCCCAGTCGCGGTGCTACGACCCACCCGCCTGTGAACAATGCGCAGTTATATATTATCTATTCCCTGAGATATGATCGTTATTAATTCCCCTTTAAGAATTTACACGAAGCTTCCACGTTAATCCCAGAATACTATTCAAAGTGATTTCCATGAGGGACAATTTTACCTTTATCTTTTACAAGAAACAAATTACAAAGCGTCCTGTTTAAGAACAAGCTCGACTGAGTAAATAAAAATGCAAAGAACTGATGGGCTGTATAATTCCCGCCTGAGAACCATCTACAAGTGCAAACCCTGTGAGAAGTCATACAACACGTGAACAATTCGAAAATGATCTGAAAATAAAACCCACAGAACTAATTTGTACCCGAATTTTAACTATAAAAATGAAATCACCCCGCCTAAGCCAATAAAGCTTACACGCCCCGGTTGTGATATAGCATTTGAACAAATACAAAGACGGTCCTAGCACAGAACACAGAATATCATCTCACCTCCCAGGTTGGCACACGCAGGCCTACATCTTCACTTAGTCAGGATCACGTAGAAATAGACCGGTTACCCGCGTTGCTATGTTTATATACCCCCGCCGCACAAAGGACGCCTATCGTGGATGGTGCGGGATGCCCGCTAAAATTATTAGTGACGTAGCATCTCGCGATTGGGTGCTTCTCACGCGTCACCTCTGGCGTGTTCCCTGCGTCACAAAACTTGGTATTGCTACGCGCATTTCCCTCTAACATATTCTTCTGAGATGCATATTTTCCATGGTTCTGTGCGCCCGCAGGCATATAAATAGGATCGGCGAGAGACGTCGGCGTTCATTTGGGGTTGTCTGCCGTAGAGGTCGCTTCTACAAACAGAAGCACCGCTGTCAGTAGCTGAAGCTCGGCTGCCGAGAAAACATCTGCAGAGATCACAGATGCGCTACAGAGTTACGAGTTTACCATCCAATCTAAAGACTTCCTACAACTTACAAAGCCTGTGTCAATCCTGAAGTAACAATAAAGAATACTACGCTGCTGCTACTATTTCACTCCCGAACCCCATCCGCGTTTGGTTACGGCCTAATACAGAAAAGGGCCGGAACATTTTGGTGACCCATGTATGGGGATACCACATCGAGAAGCCACATTAAAGATATCCACATTGCCACATTGCCCCATTGAAGAAGAAGACATCAAGAATTGATCTTCAGTTCTGCGGATCCGTGATTTTAAGTGTGAAGAGTGTCAGCCTGTGGAGTAACGTCGCACAGTCATCACATTACTTCAGAGCATCGAGAAAAGGAAGAAAGACGTCAGTGCAAAAAATCGAAGTGCTTCCCAAGAAACTTTTCGAGCAAGAAACACTTCGAGGGAGAAAAAATAATCGAAAATTTACACGCTACGCAGTCTTCACCAGTCTACTCATCGCTACTCAAAGAAGAAGAAGTGAGGGTCCACATCTACGGTCTACGCATCTACCCATCGTCATCTGCAACGAGAAGAGCTACGGGATCTACGCATCGCCAAAATATTAAGTTAAGTGTACGCCGATAATGTTGCTTGCGAATTATATAAGCATGCGCTCAACTAAATGATTATACATCAGCAATACAAAATTAAATTAAATTTAAAATTAATGAGTAAGCAGCAAGCAGTAAGTAGTAAGTAGTAAGCAGTAGCACTAGGCAGCAAGCAGTAGGCATTGCAGCACGCTGTTCCCTGGGAGTGCGGAGGCAAGTTGATTCCCGGAAGGAGCGCAGAGCGAGCGGTGTAGGCAGGCATTGCGAAAGCGCAGTGAGCAAGATTCCCTGTAGTGAGAGAGCGAGCGTCTTCGCGGAAACGCTGTGCGGAGAGGTAGTCCATTGTTCTCCATAACAATTAAAGGAAGTTGTTGCTATTGTTCAAGGGCCATTGTGCTCTAGCGTATAAGAGTGAGCTGAAGCAGTCTGCCGCTGAGAGTGACGGTCACGCAATAGTCAGTAACGGTAGCAGAGTAACAGTAGCAGTCAAGCAGCTCGACTAGGTCTTTTGTGGTGCAGTAATAGCTGATTTAAGCCATTGAAAATGTGAGTATCATTTTATTGTATGAAGGGTATTTTCTTTAAATGTGTGTAGAACATTTTGCTTTTTAAAGAGATTGTAGGTCCAGAAGAGACTATTTAAACAGACCAGGCAGACCGAATCGTGTCCGTGTGCGAGGACAGTATAAAACTAGTATGTCAGAAAAAGGCCAGGTAGAAACTTACCAAACTAACAGTGGAAATGATTTTTAAGAATAAGCAGCGGAGAAGATTTCATTTTCGATAGAAATGATAGAAATAACGTCGATGGTAAAAATGAAACTACCATAACTAAGTATGACTCTACGGCGGCAAACCCCTGTGAATCCGAGGAGAATTCTGGTGCTGAAGGTTCCCTCGTTAAAAATCCCGAGGAGAATTCTGGTGCTGAAGATTCCCTCGTTAAAAATGTCGAGAGAGTTGATGTGTTAAACATGTCTGAAGTATTTAATAGAGAATACTGAGTGTCTCATGGCAGACACGATTACGTCCAGAGCTAAGAAAAAAGTCTTAAATAAGCTAAAGAGATAAGAGGACGTGCATTGCTGAGAAAGCAAGTGAGGAAGTAAAAAGGGATGGTAAGAGAGAAAATCAGCCTGTCAGAGGCGTAGTTGCAGTTACCAATTCCCTCACAAGGCCAAGGCCGTTAAGAGTGCATACTCAAAGAATTGAAATTGCTCCCAATGTAATTTTGAAACATGTTGGACATGTTGGTAAATGTAAAAATGGAGAATATATAATAAAGAAAGCAACTTTAAAAGAAGGCGTTTGTGTCGCCGAAGCAATTGTGAGAGTTAACAATAGGAGAAAGATTCCATTGTTATTAATTAATAGCTCCGACAGAGCGATTGTCTTACCGGAGAACGCAATTATAAGTACTCTAGAAAAAGTGGAAAGAGATCAAGTTGAGTCCGAAGTTTACTTGTCAGATGTACAAGGAGAATAAAAACAAGGATTAAGTACTTTTGTGCAGGCAACGAGTGTTGTTCAGGACAGTCATTTAGATGTCGAGAAGAAAGACACTAATAGTAAATCTGTCAGGATCACATGAGTTGTCGACAAGGAGTACGTTTTTGATTCCAAAGAAATAGCCCGTGGTCGGCGGAAATTAAATAATGATAATATTCTGATGATACCTGATGTGCACGGATAGCACGGTTAAAGTAAAAATGAAGTATTTTTGAATACCGTAAATAATGCAGAGTGTCTGATGACAGACGTGGTTGCCCAGAGGAGGCGTAAAGAGTAATATTTGCTACGGTATAGAGAGCCTAGAAAATGGCGGAAGGCAACTAGATAGCCTAGCGATAAATGCTGTGGGGCAGCTAATAAACCCCGAGATAAATGCTGTGGGCAGCGAAAAACCCCGAGACAGAAATGCTGTGAGGTTATCTGGGAAAAGGCAAATTAGTACCAGGTAATTCTGTCAGCGAAGTCGAAGTATTGAAGTAGAAATGAATTCGCGCAGACAATTAAGTGAGTAAGCTTTAGAGAAGCGAATTACGAATTAATTAACACGAACTTGGAATTAATGTCATTGATACCATGATGATCAGAGTTTAGCATTGTAGATTGCAGTTGTCATTGTGCTGGCGAATAATAATGAGAGGCGATAGATGCCCGTTAATTAACCACACGTGGTTGTCTGGTAATAAGTTAAAGAGTAACAAGTATCGAGTATCAAGTGTCACTGGTAAAGAGTATCGAGTAAAGTTACCAGTACAGCTGCACTGCAGCGCACACGAGTGAGTGTGATGTTTTTTTTGCTTGATGCAGAGGCAGATATTTTTTTGTACGCCGGCGCAAGGCCGAGAGCTGTGCTCAGCATTTCGTACGCGTTGGTATTGGCACGAGGCAGTAATGTTGGTAATACTGTGAAGGTAGTAATACTGTGAAGCAGTATATGACTAGGTAACTAGTTATGATAGTGACCATTAAAGATTATGGTAAAGTGCCACAAATGTGATTAATGTTGTTAATGTTGTTAAAACATTTTTAGTGACTGGTGTGACTGGTGGATAGTCATGAATTAGATGTGTTTTGGACGTGAGAGTCCACACTAATTCAGTGTGAGAGTAAAAATTAATTTACTTCATAGTCATTTGTCAATGAGAGAGGCTTCATTTAATAATCCTTCAGTTAATAATTTTTGAGCACGTTGAAACGATCTAGTGCGTCATAACAGTCATTTTGCAAGCCTACCCGAATTTCATACTCAGTATAGTTTTATGTTGTGTAAATTGAAATTAATCAAACGCAAAAGAATGTAAAATTTATCGTCAAGTCTCCCAAGGTTTCTACGGGATAATTTACAATTGATTGAACGATTAAAATTTAGAGTATTTAACGTCAATATGGAATTTCGCATTGACAACTTTTTGTGTATGTACTGTAAAAGTATGTCCTTACGTGTTCAATCATTCTTTTTGTTGTATTTGCTTATGCTTCATGTTAACCTCGTATATGCTTTAGTATTTAACCTTTTTGATTGAGGCATTAACGTAACGCGATAAGTGAAACGTAAAGTAACCGTTCACAGTGTAACAGTTCAACAAGTACAGTATAATAATACGTAATTTTCTTGTGCAAAAGCAGTACGTGATTATTGATTATGATCTGTCGTTGCACGAAACATTGATGATCTTGCAGAAATTTATTTTTTCATTGTGCATCGAGGCTGAAAATGCCCCAGTTTTGCTCACGATAGAAATGGTTAATTAACAGTTCTTAGTTTTGAATTCCATATATGCGTTCTATGAGTTCTAGCTTGTAAGAGCATTCTATGAGTTCTTTCAAGATTTATGTATGTCTTGCTTTAGGAAATGTTTTGTTGCGAAACACCTTCAGAAGAGATGTTGAGCTCAGGATGTTGTCATACTGTTGTTGTGACATCAAGAGCTGTGCTCATCAAGCCGTCAGCTAAAGTTGATAAACTGAGCGGTAATCGTGGAGATTTCGAAACGAGAGTGCGAGTGTGCAACCGCGAGAACTGCCTCGAATCTGCCGCAGATTGTTTGGCAACAATGCTGGGCAGTGTAGTTGGAATGAGAGTGTCTTAATGAGAATGTGTCTTAATGAGAATGTGTCTTAATGAGAAATTTGAATGTCTGCAACGAAGATTAAATGTAAATGCGAAATTTAGTCGTTTTATTAGTTTAGCAATTATGTTACTGGAAGATTCTTGGATGCTAATGAGGAAGCTACTTTTGTTTGTCATTTCACTTTATTTGTGCATTCATGTACGAAAGTTTGCGCTTTAGCCATGCTAATCGTTTTTTGTATTGATTTCCAATTTCAGTTCGAGCGTGTGCGAGCGGTAACACAACATCTGTAACACGGTAACATGGTACATGTACATGGCATCGCGTTGGTGTACGACAGCCTGGTGCCAGAGCGCTTGTCAACAAACATCGATGGCTTGGCTGGCAGCAGAGCTTTGCACGCAGCAAAGAGATTACTGAAATTTACCTTCGAGCGCAGTCAAGAGATTACTGAAAGAGATTACCTTCGCGCGCAGTGATTTCAAAACAGTAACTTACTTTGAAGATTTAATATGGTGTTAACTTTTTACTTTACCTTGGACATAGTGTTGAAAACGTGGTTCAATAAATTTAGTAACTTAAAATATGGTAATTATAAATTCAGAGTAGTTCAAGAATTTTGGACTTTGTTCACATGTTATTACTATTGGATTACGACAAATTGAAATTGTTTAGTGATTTTCCTTTTATTTTTGCAGAGTGCGAAACCGATTTCATATTCATATTTGATGTTCTAAACTAGTGTGTCTTGGACTTTGTTCCGTATTCTCTTATAACTTAATCCACGAGCTATACCATTATGCTACCGATAGAATTAAGTTTTACGAGTCAACGGTACTCTGTTTATTTCGGTTATTGTTTTAACTAATAGTGGAAAGGTTCTGTTCTAATTTGTGCGATGTTTGGCTATAACACTAACTTCTATTTTCAAGTCTACGGTAACGCAGACGATATTTTGAATGTTTCTTTTTGGTGAAAGCTTTAATGATGCTTTATTTAATATCGACTCAACTTTTCTGTACCATTTTTCATTACCTACGAGGCAATAGTTTTGATTCTTATAAAACTTTCCAAAATTACCTTGCAGAAGAACTCGTGTTTTGCTCGGTGTTACTGTTTCACCAGCGATGTAAGCGGATGTTTTTATATTTACTCATGAATTAATATTAAGTTGGTATTTCCAAGCTTGTGTTTTACGTATTTCATTTAAACCATGTTCGCGAAGATGCTCGAGTCGATGCAACGTTCAGGTATATAATTATGATTTGTTTCATTTTGGTTTATCGATAACTCAAATTATGCGAATACGTTGTTCACTTAAAATTTTAAAGGTATTGTGTATTTAATTTCATGCGTGTTATTACTATCCTTAACGAATGTATTGATTTATTTAAATTTTATGGCGAGAATGATTTTTTAATTGTCGAGGTATCTGCGTGCCCTATTTCTTATTTGTGTTTGATTAAAAACTTTTCAGTTGTTGTTTCAACGATGCGTTTTTCTTTGCGATGCTTTTTGTTGAATTTAACTTGACGCATTGTTTTTACTGTTACTGGCGGTTGTTTTGCCACGAAAGGATTTATTCAGTACGCGTTTTGATGTTTGATTTTGATATTCTGATATGTTAATAAAATTGTGCGGTGTATCTTTTGTATCCGAAATATCTGGAGTACCCACGAATTCTAAGAATCAATTGGTAAATAACTCTATAATAAATGAACAAATGGTTTGAGCTAAGTGAATAGAGTGATTATTTGGCTGATTATAGATAATAAATCTGGTATTGAATTGACACTAATATATAATATTGATTGATTGACGTTTTAAAAATATTTTTATTGTAATAAAAAATTTTTGTGCGTGGGGGGTCCTAGATGTGCGCCCGCAGGCATATAAATAGGATCGGCGAGAGACGTCGGCGTTCATTTGGGGTTGTCTGCCGTAGAGGTCGCTTCTACAAACAGAAGCACCGCTGTCAGTAGCTGAAGCTCGGCTGCCGAGAAAACATCTGCAGAGATCACAGATGCGCTACAGAGTTACGAGTTTACCATCCAATCTAAAGACTTCCTACAACTTACAAAGCCTGTGTCAATCCTGAAGTAACAATAAAGAATACTACGCTGCTGCTACTATTTCACTCCCGAACCCCATCCGCGTTTGGTTACGGCCTAATACAGAAAAGGGCCGGAACAGTTCCCCTACTCGTTGTTAATTACTTTTGACCTATTGTTTTTCTCTACTACACAATCAAGTTGTCCTCGAGTGATACTATGTATAGTTTTCGCGCTAGCTTTTTCACAGACGCTACCCCTACGTACTCCTTCCTTCTCCTCCTATCCTTCCTTTCCAAGCTCCCTCGAAGCAGCCCCGCTTGGCGCGCAGGCGCCTGCGTCACCGGCCTAGCCGTCAAATTCCAATCCTTGCCGCCAACAATGTAACATTTCTCACAAAATAAAGTACAAAATAAAGTACGGCATCTTTGAACCCTATATTGCCTGTCCTGAATTGATTCCTAACAATACCAGTGATAACGGTTTTTGACTTTTCCTAAAGTGAAGTATTTTCCCAAAAACATTTTACGAGCATGTTTCCAAAAAAAAGATATTTTACGAGAGTATTTCTCAATAATTCCCAAAAAAAATTTATGAGAGTAGTATTTCCTCACATTTGCTAATTCTGTTACATCAAACACAATAATTTTTCGTCAATTTTAAGAAGATTACTAACAAATTATAAGGCAGAAGCTACTAAAGTTTTATTAAAAGTTGTAAATTGAGTAAAATAACTAGATATGCGGGAGCATTTGTTTTCATATTGATAATAAATAATAACGATTAATGTACATTGCATTGCCTGCCGTGTGATCAAACCGGAACAACGCTACGTGAATGAATACTTAGTACCTTCGCGAGCAAGTATAATGTACACTCTGAGATTGGCCAAACGAAAATTTCCGGAACAAATAGGACCCGCAAGAAGTTTGGATGGCAATATCAACGTCTTCTCTCCAAAGATACCTGGCCAAGTAACTCAGAGACCCCTAACCATCAATACACCTGAAGAACTAGACAAGTACTTGCTGCAACATGTCGGCAAGTCCTCAGAGGAAATTATTCGTGATTAGTATTTTTTAGACTGACGTATTGAGTTTAATATTATTTTGATATCTGTCCACATGTTTTCTTCTTGATTTTTGATTGAATTACCTTTACCTCTTCAAGGCATCCACGTCGACCTTGCAGCCTTGTTTTGCTGCTTACTAAATTGTTTTTCAATTTCTTTCTTTCTGCTTTTTATCGAATGCTCATACCGAACTTGCTGCTCAGACTTAACTCGTGTATATGTTTCTGAATCTGGAAACAATTTAGATAGTCAATATTTTTTAAATTCCATAAATAACTTCACTGTCACTTCGTTATTAAATACATTTCGTCCTTGCTACATCTTATAAGTGTTATATGCAGAGACCACTGGTACGACAGCCTTCTAACTACATTATTTGCCATTTATGATCCCTAATGTTCCTGCTCAAGGACTGAATTTGCGCTCTCCTTATGAAATCATACTAGGTTTTAAACAATTTAGACTAATAATCTGTGTGTTTTTAGTTTCTTATTTTTTAATTTAATTCTAAGTAGGAACGTCCTTATTTTTACCTTGATCCTGTAGTTTTTATCATTTTTATTTTTACGTAACATTTTACTTACTGTCTCTTAATGCTAATGACTGACCATGTTGACATATTCGACAATATTGATCCAGATCTCAATCATTTGAATAGACTGCACCCAAACCTAAATGAAACTGGAAACTGTAAATACATAAATATTAAAAAATTCAATGAATCGATGAGGAAGACCTGTAACGGTTTTCTCTATTATGTTGGAACTGTAGATCCATTTATCCGAAAATAGATGAAATATCTTGTACTATCACTGAGCTAAACAGCAATTTTGATGTTCTCAGTTTCACCGAAAGTTGGCTAGACGACTCATCTAAAGACCTGATTCAAATTCAAAACTATTATAGCCATCATTCACTCCGTAGTAACAAACGTGGTGGTGGCATCAGTACGTACATATCTAAAAATATATCTTCGAAAGTCATTTCAAGTGCAACTATGAATCGTGAACATATTGAGACTTTATTTATAGAACTAACGAAAAATGATAAACGGATTGTGCTTGGGACAGTATATAGGCCCCCAACAGCTTGTAACGTCTCTTTCCTGAACGAGCTACAAAGCATTATATCTCAGTTCAACAAGTCTCTATATAATGACATAATAATCTGCGGGGATTTCAACTACGATCTTCTACAATATGATAGCTGTGAGCAAATCTCAAACTTCATAAATGTTTTTCAGTCTAGCTCCTTCCTTCCAATCATCACGAAACCTACACGTGTTGCTACTGAATCGGCTACGTTACTCGATAATATTTTTATGTTAGATCCGACTGATTTTCTTACCGGAATAATAATTTCTGACTTATCTGACCATTTCCCGGTGTTTCTCATCAAGAAAAATGTCTATAATCCTTGTACCAGCCCACAGGCTGATACTTATTCATTTCGTTGTGTAAACGAATACAACTTGGGAACAATGCGAACTGTTCTAGAAGAATTAATGCCATCATTAGACGTCTATGAACGGGACAATAATGCGATTAACATTGATGAAGCAATACTAAGTTTAACTGAAATTATAACGACCGCATATAACCAGTGTTTTCCAATAATCACCCGCACAATTACGCCGAAAAATAGACAAAAGCCCTGGATTACTGAAAATATCGTGATCAATATAAAGAAACGTCAAGCGTACCTAACCTTACTATACGAAGGGCGAATATCTAAAGTAACGTATAACAGATTCAGGAATCATGTGACAAATCAAATACGAACCTAAAACGAGACTACTTCATGCGCAAATTTACTGAATACAAAACTGATATTAAAAAAACTTGGCGCCTGCTTAATTCATGCTATAAACCGAATAATAATACTACGAAAACAATTGAGTCCGTCGTTCACGAAAATGTAAAATACCACGAGAAAAAAGATATTGCAACTGTGTTTAACAACTTTTTTGTAAACATAGGAAAAAATATAGCCGATAGTGTCTTCAGTGAACCCAGAGACCACTTGCAATACATGGACCATGTCCGTGAACCTAACTCTTTCTTTTTCACGTCAACTAATCCCTCCGATATAATTACGTGCATAAGCAACTTGAAAAATAAATCAAGTGGATTGAAAAATTTTTCGGCTAAAGTTCTTAAGGCTATAGCTGATATAATAGCACCGTGCAAATCTTATATTGTCAACCAATCCCTTTCTCAAGGTATCTTCCCCAACTCTTTCAAAATTGCGAGAGTCACCCCTATTTTTAAAAATGGTGATAAAAACTGCATTAACAATTATAGACCTATCTCTGTACTACCAATTATTAGCAAAATATTCGAGAAAATTGTGTATAAAAAAGTGTATTTGTATTTTGAACAAAAATCTTTCCTCTACGATAAACAATACGGTTTTCGTTCTAAGAAATCTACGACACAAGCTGTATTAAATCATTTGCAATACCTTTATTCTAATATAGATGAAGGAAAGCTTGTTTTCTCCGTATTTCTTGACTTTCGAAAAGCATTCGATTGTGTGGACCATAACGTATTACTCTCGAAACTACATTGTTATGGCATTCGAGGGGCTGCCCATGATTGGTTTAGATCATACTTAGCAAATCGGAAACAATACGTTGTCATTGACGACGCAAAATCAGACCCACAGACAATTAGCCATGGGGTTCCACAAGGATCTGTCCTAGGGCTTCTCCTATTTCTAATTTTTATCAATGATATCATTAAATCTACATCATTCTTCAAATTCATACTTTTTGCCGATGACAGTACCCTTTCTGCGGTCCTTCCAGACCAAAATCCCGCTAGGATGGCGGAGCGTATAAATAATGAACTTATTAAGGTTTCATTGTGGCTTAAAGCTAATAAAATAAGCCTTAATTTCGATAAAACAAAATATATTACATTCTCATACAAGAAAAATATATCTCTCCCACGCATTCAAATTGGCGAAGGTGAAATCGAAGAAACCAACTCAAGTAAATTCCTCGGCATCATAATAGACAAACATCTAACCTTTAAAGAGCACATCGCTCATATTAGTTCTAAATTATCAAAATCTATCGGAATCATAAATAAAGTTAAAAATTTCCTGCCTGAAACAGCCTTACAAATGCTCTACCGAACGCTCATTTCACCATACTTGCAATACGGAATAGAAGCATGGCACGGAACTGATAAAAATAAAACCAACAAAATTTTTACCCTGCAAAAAAGAGCCATAAGAGCGGTAAAGAATCTAGAATATAATGCTCACACAAATGACTCATTCAAAAATTTACGAATACTTAAGCTCTCGGATCTCTACAAAATCTCCATTTGCAATTTCATTTACAAAACATTAACAAATGATGGCGACAATAGCCTAAAACAACTATTAACTGCGCAAACTGGTCATCACGACCATTTAACCCGAAATAGAAGTAAATTCATGCTTCCTTATTACTCAAAGGCTCAGTCACAACACAGTATCCTCTTCGTTGGAACTAAAACTTGTAACTCAATACCTGCGGAGATCCGTGAAAGTAATTCTTATAAGGTATTCAAAAATAGTCTTGAGTCTCACTTCCTTTCAGATTACTAGTCGTGTAAGATCTCAGAGTCAAACCTTGTCCCCTACATAACTCGTCCTAATAATGTAATTTGCCTTGGCTAATTTAGCCGATCTTCAGTCTGTTCTTGAATCTTTTGTCGAATATACTGTTAAATCTAGTCCATATGAACTATATTGTGAAATGAAGTATCTAATTTAGAGTTAATTATCTCATTGATCAGTCTAATGCGTCTCTAGTTTAAGTGAATTAGGTTAAACATTATTGTACTCCTAAGACTAACCTTGATGGTAGGATGCCCTAGAAGTCACTGAACTTATTCGGGCCCACAGATAGCTATACTCAAATTTGACCATTGTACTAGACTTAAGAAACATTTTATCTCTGTATCACCTGTGGTAAATAAATTGTTTAAATTGTTTAAATTGTTTAAATTGTTTAAATTGTTTAAAAATACGGCGAACAACATATCATTCAATTAAAAATTCTTCGTTGTGTATCAACAGAAAAATCTGCAGTCCCTTTCGATGCCATTAAATAATTTGAACGAATAAATATACGACCAAACATTCAATAGCAAGGCAGAACTATATCCGCTGACGGTTACGTCATAGGAACTGTAATATTGAAAATTATTGACCAATTTAAATACACGTTTGCTTGTAATAGGTCAATTATTAATCACTTATTGATTCAAAAATTCATTTTCAACACGCTTCTTTCACACAAATGATTACGTCAACTATCAGCTGATGCAATCTGTTTGTAAACATAGCTTGAGTAACCTCAAAATCGTGTTCAGAGTTTCATTTTCGGATCTGGTCGAGAGTTACCCCGATGAGAGTTTCGCGGGTAACTCTCGGGGTTATGACTGGAAAACCGCCTCGGAAGGTCTCAGCTCGGGTCTTGTCTTAGTTTGTATTTTAGAGTAGGTGGCCATTGAAAGGATAGACCTGGCAGCACCTGTATCTACCTCCATCTCTAATGGCACACCATTTAGTAATAATTTTATTCTGATTGGGGGTTTCATTTCCTCGGCTGGTGAAAATATTTCCCCATAACACTTATGATTGGGGGCTGGGTAGTGTGCTCTGGTTCCATTGCTAGTTCCATTAGAGTTAGGGTGGTGTTCCCTCCCTCTTTTTTCATGCATAGCATGCACAAAATTATTTTTGTTGCCTTTAGCAGATTTCTGCCCTTTTAGTTTGAAACAACATTTTTTTAGATGACCTTTTTGGCACAACCATGACAATTACTGTCTTTATAGGGGCAATCTCTACGATTTGGGGCTAGCTTGTGTCTGAGTCTTGCCCTGAGGTTTGTACGCAGTTTGCTGAACTCTACTCTGACCTACATTTAGAATAGGATTTGACTGCCTCAACCCCACTGTTTCTCTCAGTGTGGTTTCTTTAGCAGTAGCTAGCATGGCCTTTTGCCATGTCAGGCCAGCTTCATTCAGCAAGCAATTTTGAATTTCATTACTGGACACACCCAAAATGAATCTGTCCAGAAAAGTTTCTTCTAGCACTTCCTGTTTGAAGTTACAGGTATGAGAAAGGGCCTTCAAGCTAGCAACAAAATCAGCGATGCTTTCCCCTTTTTTCTGGTTCCGCTTATGGAACCGAAATCTCTCAAAGATCTGATTTCTTGTATATTTAAAACGCCGTCTCAACGCTTCCACAATCTCGTCATAAGTAGCATCAAGGGTTCTTTTCGGAGACACTAGGTCCTTAACATGTTGACTGCGACACGACCCACCGGTGGGTCGTGCTTAGGTTTTTCCTGCTGCGAAACGACCCATCGATGGGTCGTTTTGAAAAATTCTAACAACCTTTCTAAATTAGTGGTATTTAACAGGCCCAGTTAATGTTTGATATTTACAAATTTGCTCATCACTTTTGACTTTAAATTCAAGTTGAATATTGAACTTCGGTTTAACCCATCGCAACTAACGTGTTAATTAGCCTAGCAACTTTTGGACCCACTAGTGAAATTAGTGTGGGGGCTTTTTCCTTATCTCCTATTTTGTTTACTAAAAAATAGCAGTGTAATCTAGTTTCATAGTCTCCAAATTATTCCTCTAAAGGATTAAATTCTCCCACTGAACCTATCAATAGCATATTGAATTCTTAGTAAGTTTAACACACTGTGCAAAGTAGAAAAAAGATAAAAAATTCACAGCACAAATAGTACAATCAACAGATCAATTCTGAGTTTCTTCACTAGTCTAGCCAGTCTAGCAACACCAGTGAGCAGAACAACAACAACAAAATTCACTAGGCAAATTGTATGTTCCCTCACTAGTCACTACTACTTAGTCACTCCCAGCAGTTCTACCAATACCTCGTCACCAATATGATAGACTTAGTAATCCTACACTAGAGCACAGTATAGGTTAAACAACACTGGGTTCCACATAGACACAACACAGTCATAGTGCTGACATAAATAGACAAATGCAATGACACATCACATTAGGTACATAATTCATTCACCTCTTAGATATCTTACAACTTAAATACTCAATTACCAGACATGTGGCTAGAAAGAGTAGAGCGGAGATAGGTGGGAATATATAGAAAAGAGTCGAGTAGAATTAAGTACATTAGTTTAGAAATTAGAAAGTTAGATACTTAGCCACAGTAGGTAATTATATATGTACACTTGCAGTCGGCATGAACTGTTTAGCTGGCTACGACCAATCGGAAACTGGCTGATGATCTTGCCGTCACGAGCGTTGCCATCTTTAGGTCTCTCTAACTAGAACTTACATTACTCGCTATATTACAGTACACATTGGCTACACCTAAATTGTAGCAATCAAACCAACGCACAATAACATCTACACAAAATAACAGAATTGCACACACACACACACACACATTCAAACACACGCGTAATCACACAGTTGGAGCAATATTAAATTTCATCGCACTTTGATCATTATTTAGCTGAGGTCTATGGGTAAAAATGAACAATGATTCCAAAATTCCTTAGAATTTTGGAAAACTTAGAATTTTGGAATCATTGTTCATTTTTACCCATACACCTCAGCTAAATAATGATCAGAGTGCGATGAAATTAAATATTGCTCTAACTGCGTAAATACGTGTGTGTTTGAATGTGTGTGTGTGTGCAGTTCTGTTAATTTGTGCAGATGTTATTGTGCATTGGTTTGATTGCTACAATTTAGGTGTATGTGTACGTATGGCTCCAAGTGTTTATGAGAAATCGTGTTTTTATTTTTAATGGTTAGGCAAAACTAGTTTTCGGTATAGGTATAGTGCTATTAATTTCTTATACCTTATATATAAAATATTGATCTAAATTTGGTCGACTGGTTTTGGAATAGTGCTGACTCGCTAGTAGACGGCTCCTAGTTTAAGTTTGGCCAAACACAGTATACAGTAGTATCCAGTTTACTGTAGCTTCCATAGACACAGCAGAAAAAGCTCTGCTCTGGCCATCTGACCCAAGTATCAGCAGATCATAACTACCGGCTACTGACCTAGCGCTTCCCTGTCGCCGCAGGTTTTACGTGGTTCCGCCGTTGGGCTAATTTGCTCCGAACCTAAGGTTTGGGTTTGGATGCGTCTTTCCTGCAACGTTTTAAGGCGGACAGGCGACGGGAGGATGAGTGGCTAAGCTCACCGTTACCGCGCTGCTTCTTCGCTCCGCCTTCGCTCTTCTGGTTGTCTTGGGCTGGAGCTGGGAATCTCATGCATCGACGGACGTCAGGATGGTGCGATGCCGAAGCTGTGAGCCGTACACCAACACGACTCCTGCAAGCTCGCCCTAACCATCTGTCGTCGGACGAGCTCCCAACTCCATGGACATTCGAGGTTGGTCACTCTTAGGCTAGGCGCATGTCTGCTAATGAGTTGGTGTCCATGGAGCCTTTAGACCAGTCGACCCCTACTTTTTCCTGGCGAATAGACTAAATTTCTATTAACTTACTTATTATTACAGTTCGGGCTTTCGCCCTATTATTACAGTTCGGGCTTTCGCCCTATTATTACAGTTCGGGCTTTCGCCCTATTATTACAGTTCGGGCTTTCGCCCTATTATTAGAGTTCGGGCTTTCGCCCTATTATTACAGTTCGGGCTTTCGCCCTATTATTACAGTTCGGGCTTTCGCCCTATTATTACAGTTCGGGCTTTCGCCCTATTATTACAGTTCGGGCTTTCGCCCTGTTATTACAGTTCGGGCTTTCGCCCTATTATTACAGTTCGGGCTTTCGCCCTAATATTACAGTTGGGGCTTTCGCCCTATTATTACAGTTGGGGCTTTCGCCCTATTATTACAGTTGGGGCTTTCGCCCTATTATTACAGTTCGGGCTTTCGCCCTATTATTACAGTTCGGGCTTTCGCCCTATTATTACAGTTCGGGCTTTCGCCCTATTATTACAGTTGGGGCTTTCGCCCTATTATTACAGTTGGGGCTTTCACCCTATTATTACAGTTCGGGCTTTCGCCCTATTATTACAGTTCGGGCTTTCGCCCTATTATTACAGTTCGGGCTTTCGCCCTATTATTACAGTTCGGGCTTTCGCCCAATAATTACAGTTCGGGCTTTCGCCCTATTATTACATTTCGGGCTTTCGCCCTATTATTACAGTTGGGCCTTTCGCCCTATTATTACAGTTGGGGCTATCGCCCTATTATTACAGGTGGGGCTTTCGCCCTATTATTACAGTTCGGGCTTTTGCCCTATTATTACAGTTCGGGCTTTCGCCCCATTATTACAGTTCGGGCTTTCGCCCTATTATTACAGTTGGGGCTTTCGCCCTATTATTACAGTTGGGGCTTTCACCGTATTATTACAGTTCGGGCTTTCGCCCTATTATTACAGTTCGGGCTTTCGCCCTATTATTACAGTTCGGGCTTTCGCCCTACTTTTACAGTTCGGGCTTTCGCCCTATTTTTACAGTTCGGGCTTTCGCCCAATAATTACAGTTCGGGCTTTCGCCCTATTATTACAGTTCGGGCTTTCGCCCTATTATTACAGTTCGGGCTTTCGCCCTATTATTACCTTTCGGGCTTTCGCCGTATTATTACAGTTCGGGCTTTCGCCCTATTATTACAGTTCGGGCTTTCGCCCTATTATTACAGTTCGGGCTTTCGCCCTACTTTTACAGTTCGGGCTTTCGCCCTATTTTTACAGTTCGGGCTTTCGCCCAATAATTACAGTTCGGGCTTTCGCCCTATTATTACAGTTCGGGCTTTCGCCCAATAATTACAGTTCGGGCTTTCGCCCTATTATTACAGTTCGGGCTTTCGCCCTATTATTACAGTTCGGGCTTTCGCCCTATTATTACCTTTCGGGCTTTCGCCCTATTATTACCTTTCGGGCTTTCGCCCTATTATTACCTTTCGGGCTTTCGCCCTATTATTACCTTTCGGGCTTTCGCCCTATTATTACCTTTCGGGCTTTCGCCCTATTGTTACCTTTCAGGCTTTCGCCCTATTATTACCTTTCGGGCTTTCGCCCTATTATTAACTTTCGGGCTTTCGCCCTATGACTAGGTTTCGTACCTTTCAATATACTAAAGCTAACATATTCTTCACTTCGCCAGGTGACGTTAAACGGCAGTTGGTGAGAGAAGACTGCGCCGCTTTGGTCTTCTCCGAAATTCGTGGCAGCCTGGAGCATTTTACCAACATCAGCACCTAATCTCATTTCTGTCGAAAGAAGTGTCGTGCTTGTACCTAATTTTCATTAAATGCTCTCGGCCGCTCGATTTTATATTCCCCCCAATTGTGTTCACAGTTTTTCGTAGCTTATTCGCAATTTGTTCTTTATCGTTTTTTATTCCTTGGTTTTACAGCACTGATGATGGAATAAGAGATTCCGAAACGTTTGCTATTAAAAGATTTTCCCTTTTGTATTGGTTCTTCTTTTCATTTTAAGTATTGTGCGTTTTTTGATTGCTACAATTTAGGTGTATGTGTACGTATTGCTCCAAATGTTTATGAGAAATTGTGTTTTTATTTTTAAGGGGGCCCTCCCGTCAAAATTGAATTTTGATCCGATTGGTCTGAAATTTAGCCACTATATGTATTTTTTGCAAGAGAAACATATTTTATTCGCGAAGTTTTTTGATTTAGGCCTTAGTTTTTTTTATTTGTTAAAAACTCGTTTTTTGTTCATTTTTGGGATGTTTTCAAAAGAATGGAAGTCAATGAATTTTTATGTTAGAACAAATACTAAGACAGTTTTGAAATCCTCGTAACATTACAAACAAACTAACATTCCTGAATTTTCTATTGAAATTTTTTTATTTACAGGGTGTTTTTTTTACTTTGAAAAAACTTCGAACTTAGGTACAAAAACTCATAAGAAATCGATTTTCATGAATGACAAAATGTCCAAAACTCATTAGTTTTCGAGTTATTGCGTCGCAAAGCATGTTTAGAAGTGCATGTTATAACTGGGCCGCACACCAATTGTTATTTAAAGTTGTTAGTTTTCGAGATTGTCGAATACAATTAAAGCATTTTTTCTCATTTCATTATGGGTTATCCATCCCATGTAATCAACGACAAGATTTCAAGATGCAATGTGAAACTGAAATAATGAAATAAAATTTATTATTAACAATCTACATTACTGGAACGCACGTGTTGTAGTATCAGTTCGCCATTTTTTGACACGCCCGTTGCACTGTGACCATGGAAAGATTTACCAATGCTGAGAAGGCAGACATGCATTTGAGTTATGGAGCTGCAGGCGGAAATGGTGGGCTCGCTCTGAGGATGTACAGAGAAAGGTTTCCTAGGCGCGAAGTGCCTGATTTCTGGTATTTTGCTACTCTGCATACGAGATTGCATGACACCGGCAGCTTCAACGTTAACAGAGGTAATGCTGGGCGCGGCCATCACCCACAGGAGGATAGAATTGTGGAATACTTTGAGCAGCATCCACGAACCAGCACTCGTGCAGCTGCTCAACGTCTTGGCTTGCGAAACCATACTACTGTGTGGAGGGCACTACATCGTCAGCAATTACATCCGTACCATTTACAAAGAGTGCAAGGGCTCATGCCAGGTGATTTTGAACTTCGTATGCTGTTTTTCCAGTGGTTAATGCAACAGGAAAGGATGAATCGCGGGTTCTCAAAACTTATTCTCTTCACAGATGAAGCTTATTTCTGTCGTGATGGGGTTTTCAACCGTCACAATAATCATTCCTGGGCTGGAAATAACCCTCATGTTATTCAGCCTAATAGTCACCAGCAAAGATTTAGTGTCAACGTGTGGGCAGGAATTGTTGGCAATAATTTAATTGGTCCGTACCTATTACCTTCTCCTCTCACGGGACCTGCGTACACCATCTTCCTACGCGAAGTTTTGCCTGGACTACTGGAGGACGTGCCCTTAGAGACACGCAGGCGAATGTGGTTCCAGCATGACGGAACGCCAGCACATTACTTTCGTGAAACACGCCTGTTCCTGAATAACCAATTTCAAAACCGATGGATTGGCAGAGGTGCTCCTGTAGCATGGCCAGCTAGGTCACCTGATTTGACGCCACTGGATTTCTTCTTGTGGGGAACCATGAAGGACCTCGTGTGTGCCACTCCTGTTGAATCGGAACAGGATCTGGTTGGACGCATTGTAGACTCAGCTGGCCGTATCACGGAAATGCCTGGCGTGTTTCAATCTGTAAGGCGCTCACTGGCTGTTAGATGTCGTAAATATGTTGAAGTTCATGGAGGCCATTTCGAGTAACTGTTGTAATAAAACTGTATTCAAGTTTGTTCATGCGTTAAAGTTCTTACATTAAAGTTTGTATTGATTATGTTTTTTACCTGTGTCCTGCAATGCTTACTGATTAATGGTTAGCTTACATGATAATAATTGATAATTACTCATTTAGGACAATTTATTCTTATTTGTAAAACGTGTACAAGCAAATTTCATTGTGAACTTACAAAAATACTACATTAGTGGGGCCCAAAAACCTCTTTAACTATCAAAGGTAGCGCTAAAAATGGTGCGCGCGTGCAATCCTACTTGAAGTTCTAATATTCTTCAAGTAACTATAACTCGAAAACTCAAGAGTTTTGGACATTTTGTCATTCATGAAAATCGATTTATTTTGAGTTTTTGTACCTAAGTTCGTAGTTTGTTCAAAGTAAAAAAACACCCTGTATACTCACAAACAATGGGGGACGGTATCCTCACACTTCATATAGTCTTTCTATTTCAAACTACAGAAATGAAAATAACTATCTTATTGTTTTTCTTTTCTCTACCTGTTGGAACGGTATTTTTGAAAGGTTAGGTCTCTGATGCAGAGGCAACACTAAAAAGAGAACAGCCAATTATCATTCACCTAAATTTCACAGGCAAGCACGACGGCTTATTCAGCCGTAAAATAATCAGAGCTTAAAGTTGATGTACATGAATACAGCAGATCAGCTATAATTATTTTGACATCATCCTGGCTATCTCTCATATCACAAGTTCAGATAGCTCAATTTAAATTATAGGTGAACTATCCCCCGGGCAAAGCAAGTATCCAGTTGCCGATATCTTGAGTACACAAAATCATATGGGCAGTGGTCACAAATTTCTGAACACATTCTCAGTCTAGTCTGAGTGCTTTTAGCTCTAGGCTTCCACCCTACTGACTAGCGCAGCTTGCTCAGCACAGCTCATGGGTGAGGAGCCGACACGTTATTGATATTCGAAATGTATTTTATTTCTCACCAAAAAATGAAAAATCTGAGCTATGCACTGTCAATATATGAATTTCTTAACACAAGCTATCTGTTTACATGTTCTAAGGCGCCAGTTCAACAGTTTGATTTTTCTTGAGACAAAATGTTGGCTGCAACCATTTTTTGGTTACAGAAAAATAAAAAAATAAAAAACTGCAGCTTCTCCTAGACTGCTGGCTGCCTTAACTTACATAACTAAATTATCAATTTCCTAGCGTCACAATGCAGCACACTAGCTGGAGTAGGAATTAAACGATTTCACAGAGGCTAGCCTGACTCAATGTAGGTGGTTCGCCGGTTGCCAGAAGCATCATTGAATGCTCTAGGAACCGGCTGTTCACCACTATCCAGCACAGTGAAAACACATAGAAATAAAAGAGACTAAACTTAAAGTTATGAATCCTCCAGGCAATATTTCTCACACACACAATTACGCTGGGAGCACTATAAATAGTGAGAACTCTTCAACTTGGTGGCTGCGGCCAAACAAAGCAGCTACGCTGAGTTTGCGGACCAGCGCGTATCGTCCGCAGCGATGTTGCCACAGGCCTTGTCGAAAATTCACGTCTTCTTAGACGCGACATTAGCCTCCAATATATTAAAGACAGCTTCCCTGTCACAGCACCCTCATTCGATTGATAATAAATACATCTATAGTCACAAACAAGTTCCCTGATCTATGGAAACTATCCATTATTTAGCCATTACACAAATCTGGTGATATCGACATAGCGTAAAACTACAGACCAATCAGTTTCCTGCCTGTTATGTGCAAAATATTAGAAAAAGTAATAAATAAACAGCTCTTGACTTACATAGACGAGTCACATCTATTTCACCGCCATCAATATTCTTACAGGAGGAATACCAGTACTTAAGACACTGATGATAAACATCTAAACATAACAGAAAGAATTTACAATGATATTGACCAAAAGAAATTAGCTCTCCTACTATTGCTTGATCTCTCCAAAGCTTTCGACAGTGTTGAGCATAAAAACTTCACCAAAAAATTTCAAACCTCAAAATAGACACTCAGTGGTTTAAAAGCTACCTTTTAAACTGCTCTCATGCAGTGTGCTTGAACAACAAAATGTCACCATTCACACCAAATAATTTTGGCGTTCCTCAAAGTTTAATCATCAGCCCGCTCCTATTTTCAATTTTCATCAATGATTTCCACTATACCGGCAAAAACAAAAATTTCAATATATGCTGATGACGTACAAATTGCCATGGAAAGTTCGACAGCGGATTTGGAAGAAACACAAAACAACGCTGAAAACGTTCTAAGAAATCTGAAATTGTGGTATGACCACAATGGTCTGAAACTTAACGCGAGTAAAACGCAGTGCATTCTTTTTGGATCACAGAATACGACCAGAAATTTACAACCATTTACGCCAACATTTGGAGACGATAAAATTGAACCAGTAGACAAGGTAAAAAATCTTGGTGTTTGGTTTGACAAGAATATGACTTTCAACTCACAGGCTGAAACATTGTGCAACAAAATCAGCGGAACCTTAATGTTCTTTCACCGCATTAAGAACACACTTGACGAAAAATCCAGGTTATTAGGGATTCAGTCTTTAGTTTTATCGCGTCTGGACTACTACAGTCTGGTGTGGTAAGATTTACCTCAATATCGTCAAAAAGAGTTGCAAAAATGTATTAACTTTGCAGTCTGGCAGCCAAAGTGGTATGCAAAGGAAATTTTAAGAGAAACGATCACGTCACCCCTCTTTAGAGAAAACTCGACTGGAGCCCAATACCAAATAGTTTCATGATCCAAAAAGCTCGACGAGTGTTCTCATCTCTGTACCTCCCTCAGAGCAGTGCAGATGTGGTAAATTTTTGTCCATCCAATATCCCAAACAAAAAACAAATCGGATGAATGATGTCTTGGTCCGTTACCGTTCATCTAACGTGGGACAAAAAGCTCTATCAGTTTCTGGAGCTCTTTTGTGGAACAAGCTTCCCCAGCGCATCAAAAACTCTAAAACTGCAAAAGAATTTAAAGTAAACGTGTCTCGTCATATTGCATCTCTGTCATAGGGCCGGCAACACTTCGGTGAGAATTTTCCACTCACCTTAAATTTTTATTTTCTTGAAATTTCTGTTAGAAAATTGGAAATTATTTCTCCTTAAAGTTCGCTAAGTCATTCTAATATTGATCTTAATTATTTCTGTAGGCTATAATGAGCAACGCAACCGACAACTCAATACAGCGGAATAAAGGTCATTTTTTTCTCCTTAATTATTATTAGTATTCTCTCATACTTTCTCATCCTAATTTTCCTGATTTTTTATTTTGTCGTGTATTTTATATTTACCATCCGTGTGAAAAACATACTTTTGAAATACAGTTTTGTGTGTACATCAGTATACAGGTTTACATATGTGAGGGTTGTGCTTTTTTTTAATAAATTTATTTTTGGCTAACGTTATCTCACTATTTAGAAATCATTCACAAAGGTGTCTCAATCGATTTCGGCTAAGCTGGGGGGAGGAGGGAATCTAGCATTTTATCATTTTTAAATTTTCTTGATTTTTCTGTGCGTTCGGTGCACACTAGCACTGAACTTTCAAATCAGAAAGAATTCTAAATTTCAGAAATTAAAACTATTACTCAGGAAAACTGTTAAATCTCCCCTTACGTGCCAAATTTTGGAAATATTTGCCACTCAGAAGTGATATCCAGCCAAAATTGTATTCCATTTTATCTCATGTACCCATGTTATTATGATGCTGAAGAGAGTACCGTTAAGATGTGAAACCCGAGATATTGATATAGCTGTGCACACGTATGTAGGTATATGTTTATCTACATAAATATATAAACATGTTTGTATCTCTATTTTTAACTTGAAAATGATCCGGGTAATTAATTTTATTGCTTTTGCGAAATTACTTCAAATATAGATCTATCACTACCCCAGGGAACGTTTATGTAAATAGAAAAAGGAAAAATACAATTAGACAAATGAAATAAAGTGCAATTTGAGCATATGAATCGTGGAAAAATTAGCTTTCTGTCCGTATGTTGGAAAAACATTTTTATTTTGAGTATATGTTTGTTTTCGCGTTTCTGCCAAAATTTTATAGATATTTGCTACTGATAAGTGATATCTGGCTTACACTGTATCTCCATTCTATCCCATGTACCCATGTCCGTATGATGCTGTAGAGAATACCGAGAGGATATGAAACCCGAGATTTTTGTTGTTGTTGTTGTTCCTCGACTGTAATTTGAGATTTTCTAAAAAATTTTGTCATAAAATTAATAAAACATTTCACTTTTACGTTTTTCGAAATATTTTCCTCTTATTTTTTCTTCAGTTTATTTCTTACGATTACACTGAGCTGGCCTGTCATTTTAGATGTACCACGAGCAAGATTGTTTATTGTGTTTGTTAGTATTTTTCTTATTCTCATTTCCAATACGGAAATATGTATATGAATATGAGTGTTTATGTGGGTGCGTGTGTGTGTGCGCGCACGCATACATGTATGTCTGTGTGTGCGCACATATACATGTTCAAATATGTACACAAATATGTATATATATGTATTCTTTCTCTATTTTTTGAGTAAAAACGAAACTTCAAGACACATTACATTTTACCTAAAGCTCTGCGACCAGTAAACACTGAACCATACTTCAGAAATAAATTTATTTATTGAACTTGCTTAATGATTTAAAAATGGATCTATCATCACCCCAGAGGGCGCATCTGTGAATAAAAAAATGAAGGCTATGAGCAGACAAATGAAATGAAATAATAGCGCTCGTGAAAAATTATCAGCTCTCTGTACGTATGCTGAACAAACCATGAATTTCTTATTACGTGTAAGTTTGTTTACGCGTTTCTTTTCTAGATGTGCGTGTTGTGTTGCGTGATATTCCCTATAAATTACTTTGTGACTAACTTTTTCTCAATACTTGATAGCATTTACAACGGTATTTCGAGCGGCTTCGGTATAGCGTTTTTTGTCTTTTCTTACTTTCGGTTCAACAAATAATTTAGGAATTCCGAAGAATTCTCTAGTAGTATTTTAAATTATTTATAAGTTGTCAGCCATCTCTTGAGATATAAAATCTCCAAGAAATTATATTTTTGAATTAACTAGCATGACAGGGTCTAACTATTTTGCACGCCACGTATGACGTGTCTATTAGTACGCCTTGTAAGGTTTACCTATTTGTACGCCTCGGATATTTTTGTCTATTAGTACGCATCGTATGGTTTACCTATTTGTACGCCTTGGATAGTTTGTCTATTAGTACGCCTCGTATGGTTTACCTATTTACACCTCGGATAGTTTGTCTATTAGTACACCACGTATAATTTGTCTATTAGTACACCTCGTATGGTTTGTCTATAAGTAGACCACGTATGGTCTGTCTATTAGTACGCCTCGTATAATACGTTTGTCTAATGACGTCTTATATTAAGAAGGTTAACATCGGCATCTTTGGGATGCTTTATTTTCAATCAAGCCTGATACATATGATCTTAGCATTGGTTTTTCAAATGTCTTATAACTAACCCTATATATAGGGCACCATGACGGTTCCCCCGTAAAGCCGGTACCCATTTCCGACACCTGGGTTGAGTGGGGTATTGTGCTTGAGCTTTCTCTTATACCCAACGGGGAAAATATCTGCGCCAGCGCTGGGAACGAACCCGCGATTCCAGCATACAAGTCCGATCCCTTAACCGCTGTGCCACGGAGAGAAATTTTAAGTCAAGAAATTAAGTATTAAGTAATTTATTAGGAAATTAAGAAATTTTAATAGTCAATATGTTTGTCATGTATCTCATGTGCCAACCTTTTTGGAAATAAACGTTTTTTCTTTTTTTCTTTCTGGCTATGACTTTGAAACTATTTTTATTGACTGCTGTGTCGCATTCAAAAGCATGATTTCGGATGGCTGAGTTGGATGGGCTTGCTAAAATGTTTCCCGTCCGGTGGCTCCTGCCTTGATGCTCGGCAATCCTACATCCCAGAGTACGGGTAGTCATGCCCACATACTCAAATGCACAGAGTGCACAACCATATTTGTATATTAGGGATGCCTGCATCTCAGTAGGAAGTCTATCCTTGAATCTAAAAAATGATTCAATTTTGTGATTATTGATCAATATTAATCTAAATTTTTCATTAATGAAATATTTTTGTAGTAGCTCCAGTATTAGTTTTTTCATGAATTCTGACTGAGGACCAAAGTAAGGGAAGCATAGAGAGAGCGTATGTGCAGAGTCTGAACAACAACATTTACAAAGAAACATTTATTTAGCAACTTATATCCAGTTATGTAAAGAAACGAATTATTAAATACGCTCTACATACCTGATTTTCTTCTGCGTGTTCTAAGTTAATAAAGAACATTTTTACGACCAAACAGTGATTTAATTTTGTTGTACAGAGCAATTTTTATAAAATATTGGTATTAAAATTACAGACCTGAAGTTTATGTTAGTTTTTCTGTTTATGAATAGTTTCGTTAAATAGTTTTGTAGAGTAATGACATCTTGTAATAATATATTGAGATACAACACATTTTATTAATAAATAAACATGATTATGTAGAGGATCAACTTCGAAACATTAGTTGTCAAGTGAAGTGAACAGTTTCTTTTCAATACAAATACGAAGTGAAGAATAAAGATTTTTTTAGGTCGTAAGTATTAGGATTCATGCACATAGCAAGATCTTTCTGACATTTCTTTTCAGAAACATAAGTCAATGACACCCTTTTGTGGATAGGTCAATTGCACTTTCTCTTTAATATCAATGAACTTCAAGGAATTTTTATAATCAGCATTTTGACAAAGAGCAATTACACTTGATTCTCAACAAAAAACATTTTTTAATTTTCTTACTAAGTCCCTTCTATATAAGCAACGACGATGTGAAAATATACTAAATTAGAAAAAAAAGTATATCAGTCTTCTATTTAGAACACTCTTAGTACATATATCGTCTCTATATGCATCTTTACAATGAACATTGTGAAACATTATTCTTTTCTTAGAACACGAATTGTTAAACTCTGTTACAGCGCAAGATGAGATTAATGAGGATGGGTTGCTTTTACTAGATGCTGTCAAAATTGTTACTTCTTCAAAAGACGTGCAGTAACCATTAAGAACATCTTTTACTTCGTTGTGAACAAACAGACTTTTATAGGAACAAGCAAATTGTTTTGCTGTTGGGTTGTTAAGGCAAACACCTCTGCTTCCAATTTTTCAGAAAATTAATTTTAAATGATCTTGACTTATTTTATACGTGAGTAAAAAACACATGCCCAGTTTCAAAATTTTGTAAAGCAAGTTAACAATGCTTTTAATACAAATTGGAAATCCTTTATAATCCTGTTCTCCTGACGACTGACTCGCTCATTACTTTGACAGATGTTGGGCAGCAAATGATGTTTTATTCAAAGTATCTTCATCAAGGGTAGAAAATGCATTGCCGGCATTAAAGTTAATAGGTTTCTTAGATCTATATGACAAATTATTTCTGGAATTTAATATATCAAACTCACTGATAAATTTTATTGTTGTGTAACGATCACTTCTTCTTTTTTGATCGAATAAGTAGGTTTTTATATTTTCTAGGACAATTCTTCTATTTAAATATATTCTTTTCTCCATCTCTGTATAACTTTCGAGAACGGCATTCAAATTAAAGCACATCTATAGCAGGTATTGAAACACTCGTTATGTATGGCCACACAAATTTACTGTTATAAGTTGATATTACCGAAATGACGGGGAATGGTTAAAGCCCGCAAACGTGACGATGACAAGGAATATGCAATCTTACGTGACCTTGGAGGAAGAACCGGTGTAGACGTCGCTATGTTTGAAGTAGCCTCGTTTACGTTACTTATTTAACTAGTCGTTCTAAGTGTGAAACCACAAATGGAGGTTATACATTGACAACGCCCAGTACGCCGGGCTGGGTTCTATCTCAAAGATTCAAACAAAAGCGGCGTATCCGAGGACCTTCAGCTACGATGACACGCTCGGGAATGAATACTCCTGACCCTAAGCACACTCTTAAATAGAAGCAGTTACTGCAGCTTATGCATGAACGTTAGGCAGCAGCTAACGGTCTGGTTTTGTAACGCTTTTTATGCTGAGTAGCAACGGCTTTTAGGGCACAGAGTACGAGGCGTTTGGTCGTCGATGCATTGGTCGTCTTCAAAGTGCCGTTATGTAGAATGTAGAGAGGTATATGACAAATCCTCCCCATGCCGTTTTTAGTGACATCCTCCTGGATATCGTCACAATTGGAAGTGTCCGTCTACTTGAAGTTATGAGAAATCTCACGCTTCATTGCAAGGGAAGATTTAGACAAGCCGACGAGATTTGTGCTTCTGACGCACGATGAAACGAAGGACTTAAACAAGCGATGAAGAGAAGTTGATATCGGAATATCCCGTCCTGCTCTATCATCGAAGACCTTCTCTCGTGACTGTAGACTTTCTTCGGAGTCCTAATCCGAGGATATCTGGGGGTGAAAACCGCACTAAATAAAATTTCGAGTGTAAACTCGATTTGTCATCACTTTATCTTGCATGTAGTTATTTTGAACGTATTAGTGTTCAACGGTATCTTCTTATTTTTTTCCGCCGTAATCGAATCCATGTTTAGGCGTATATCGAAATGGGGGGAAGTTCCACCTTCGTTGTGAAGTCACACCATCCTCCAAACCGCAATTCCGTCGACAGCAGATTGCGTCACGCTTGTGTAGTTGTGGTCGCCATCACGCCTCGCACCCAGCTGGTCTAGACCTTTAAAGTACTCGCGCCGAGTGTACACCGCCGCACAACATCAATGAAGCTCGGCGCGTACGTCTTCTCGCTGCACCACATCAATGGAGTGCGGTGTTGCCAGATCTCTCACCCAGCCACTGCGATGTGGTTGGTTGCCGACAGCCAGCCGTGTTCGTGAGTAGTGCAGCATTGCCTTTCTTTGTAGACAGCGTGAGTAGTGCGACGCTGCCAGACGTAGCCAAGAGCAGTGTACAGGTCCCAGCCTCTGCGCAGCGCTCGGTTGTAATCGTCACTTCTGGCCAGCTGAAGCTGTAGTCGCTTGCGGATCGCCCGGACCTTGAGTCAGTACCACTGGGCAGCCAGGGGTAGCCGCTGCTCATGCCTGCTTTGCAGAGAGTCGCTGCAGAGAGTCGCTGCCGCTGCGCTGCGTTACAACAGGTTCACGGCTAGCTGCAACAACCGTTCTGAATTAATTTCTGGACATGGTAAATATTTCCCATGGATTCCTCTCGAGATTGCACTCTTGGTCACCAGTCTACTTACTTTAACTTCTTCCCCGACATTTACATTTGGTATATCATTACTCTACGCAATAACTCAAACGGAATCCATTTGGAAAATGTTATAATTAATACATAATGAACAATTTCAGCGTAAAGGAAATTCATACATAAAATACATCGTTTCAGATCACCTATGCAAAGAGAAATTTTTATCATACGGAAAAGGTTACACGCATCAATACACATTCCTGTCAAGGGATTAGAAATGACCTGGCAACAAGTTACACATTGAAATCGGCAAAATACGAATCGAGATAAGAAATACCTATGAGCAAAGACATCCTACTTATTTTCGCTGAGGAGTTCATACAATTAACGCACTATAAAATGTAAGGAATTAAACAAAAAGAAAATAATGATTAAGCACCTTAATATTAGACATATTATGTTTAAATGAAATGAGGCAACCATGATCGAAGTTCTGGAGACGTCCTTGCAAGACACATACAATTACAGATAGTTCGGACGCTTGTTCCGGTTTCTCAGAGGGTACCTAGGAATCATTTCTTCATTTCCTCGGCTCGTGTTTGGCATGATTGGAACGTCGTTCGTTTCTGCTTCTTGAGGTTCATCTTCTTCTTTATCGTTATTGAAAGGGAAAGCCATGACGTCGTCTAGGTATGCTCGCTTAACTCTGTTCAGATGAACATTTTGTTCTTTGCGGTCCGAAAACACCCCCTTGATGATGATTTTATTTCCACGTCGAGACGGGATCCTGTAAGGCCCCCTGAAACGTGTAGGAAATGCCCTGTCGTCAGCACGTCCTGATTCATTCCGGAGCATGACTAACTCTCGGGGTTGAATATCACACTCCTTGGCCGTCCGATTGTAAACGTTTGCTGATGCTAGTCTTGCTGTTTCAGAGTTTTGGCGAACCGCTGCGATCACACAATTATGCGAACCACACGCATAATTGATTGGCCGTTCCTTGAAGATATCGTGGTAGGGAAGATTTGCATCTCTGCCGTAGAACAAGAAGAACGGCGTGTCTTTAATTGCAGTCTGATAGGATGTATTCACTGCTAGAGTCACAAATGGCACGCTTTGGTCCCAACTGAACTTATCTTCAGCAGCCAAGTGAGAGATTGCAGTTTTCAGGATGCCATTGAGTCTTTCACAACAGCCGTTTGCCATCGCGTGATAGGCAGTTGTGGTCTGTGATTTGGTATTCAAGATCTTGCACACATTTTGAAATAGTTTATTCGTGAACTCTCCACCTCGATCACTGAAAATCGTATTTGGGGCTGAAAATTTTCCGACGTATTGGACAAAAGCTCTGGTGACAGAATCGGCAGACTTATCTGTAAGAGGGTAAGCATCGACATACCTCGTGAAATGATCTACAATTGTTAAGAGGTATTTGTTGCCATCGTAACTAACAGGTAATTCAACAAGGTCAACAGCAACTCTTTCAAGGGGATAAGAGGTTTCAGGGAATTTGCCAAGGGGAACTTTAAATTGCCCCTGCCATTTTCTTCGTTGGCACGGGAGACATTTTCTCACGTATTCTTTAACATCGCGGATCTGATTAGTCCAGAAGAATTTATCTCTGGCACGTTCAAGAGTTCTCAGGAAGGCCATGTGTGCAGGCAAATCATTATCATGGCTTAATTTTAAGGCAATTTTAACTAAGGACTTCGGGATCACAATTTGCACATTAGTCCTACCATTTCTACATTTCTTCCTAGAAATCCTACACAGAACGTTATTATCGTCTACGAAATACTCATCAATGTTCGAAATCTTAACATTGCCTTGATCATTTCCGTTCAACAAGTTTCTTACGCAAGACCAGTAGGGATCATTTTCTTGCTCTGAGACAATATCATCTAAACTTAACTGCTTTGCCTCATCAACAACATTTCTTTCACGTTCACTGAGCACATGTTGTGGACGAGCGTCGTCGACAGAAACACCTGTCGCATCATTACTAGAAGAAGGATTAACTCTAACAGGAATTTTTTTATTTTTAAGATTACTCTTAATACTACATTTCGGTTCGCCGGCATCAGTCACAGCATTGACAGTTCTCTCTGATCGGGAAAGAAAATCAGGCAAGTGGTGTTGGCAGGCAACCAGGCTTATATCTGACAGAGAAGTTATATTCCTGCAGAAGCAAAGCCCATCTTGAAATGCGGTGATTACCTGTTTTATTGGCGAAAATAAACGTTAAAGGGCGGTGGTCCGTCACCACGACAAATTTATTTAAGTACAGATACGCATCATAATGTTTGATTGAATCATGAATGGCAAGTGCTTCGAGTTCTGTCGAGGAATATTTGAGTTCATTTCCTTTCAACTTTCTATTGTAGTAGGTCACAGGTAATTCGACACCATTATGCACCTGAAGTATTGCTCCACCGATTGCAATGCCAGAGGCATCAGTGTGAAGAACAAACTCTCTCTGGAAATCAGGGAATTTAAGAATAGGCGCTGACACAAGTTTATCTTTCAAATCATCGAAAGCTCGCTGATGAACATCAGTCCATTTGAAATTATTCGTCTTCTTTATTAACTCTGTTAGAGGTGCAGTAACGCGTGCATAATTTTGAATGAATTTCCTAAAGAACCCGGTTGCGCCCAAAAAGCGTTTGACTTCTTTTACACTTCGTGGTCTCGAAGCATCTGCCAGGGCTCGTACCCTTTCAGGTCGGGGAGTTAGTCCATCCGAACTGACTTTGATACCGAGAAAGGTCACACTGCTTGCTGCAAATTGACACTTTTTCAAACTTAATTTGAAACTCGAGGCTGCTGTTTGTGAAAGGGCTTTTTCTAAATGCTCAACGTGAGTTTCAAAGTCTTTGGAATAAATAATAATGTCATCCACGTAACAGAATAGAAACTTTGAGATGAATGGAGCAAACGCCATATTAACAGCTCTTTGGAGTGCCGCTGCAGACGTGATGAGGCCTTGTGGGGAACGTAAGCACCTATAGCTACCTGTCGATGTTCTGAAAGCGGTAATATCACGGCTTTCTGGAGATAATTCAACCTGATGATAGGAGCTCTTCATGTCTAGAGTGGTGAACAAATTAGAGCCCTTTAAATTCTCTAGAGTATCTGTCATATTGGGGATCGGGAACGTGTCTTTCTTACAAATCTTATTGACAAGACGAAAATCGACAACTATCCTATGAGTCCCGTCACTTTTCCTGACCGTCAAAATTGGTGAAGACCATGGGGAGTAAGAAGGTTCTATGACTCCTTGTTTAAGCATTTTTTGAACATGCTCCTCAACCAACTGTTTAGTAGCATGCGGAACACGGTACTGAGGCGTATTTATAGGTTCATGGCCCTGCACATCTAATTTATGTGAGGCATTACGTGCTTTCCCTATCTCACTTCCGACAGCGAAAGACTCCCTATGCTTATTTATTAATTTTACAAGGGTGAATTTCTGTTCATCATTTAAGTGAGACAAGTCTATATCGTTAATCATTTGGTTGAATTCAGGTTCATTGCGCTTCTCTGCGGCTGGCAGGAGTTCACTGTTAGGCAGTTGCTCACACTGTGCAGCCTGAACGAGCAGCTGTCTGGGTCCATGCGCTGTTGTCACATCTCCAGTGTTCTCAAGCACCGCCACAGTACAGGCGTCACTCTCGCTTTCATTTGGGTCAGGCTCGTTGACGGCTACATCTAGTATCGCGCAAATCTTATTCTTAGGTATCAGAACATTTTTATCGCTATAATTAACAAATACTATTGGCACAGCACCATCACGGACGGTAGCAAGGGTACGCGGAATTGCTACTCCTTTGCAAGCAGGACTTTGTTGAACTATGACAACTTTGTTATTCATGTGTTTTGGTACCCTAAGATACGAGTGACATAGCGTTCCGCCCTCTACGGTCAAGTCATTGTGCATTCTCGCAACGCTAAATGATGCATCCTCTGACTCTTTTACAAAATTTACAGAGTTCGAAGCAGCAATTGTTTGAAATGGGTAAATTCTGTCATTGATTCTCACATGACCCTTCTCGTGCTGACTGTATTTTATTTCTACGCCGAATCTCTTAAGGAAATCTTGACCTAGTAAGACAGCTCCGGGAAAAAAAGAATAATCCACAATGATAGCGGAATGGCAATACTCTAAATCACCTAGTTTAAATTTCAGGTCGATCGTACCTCGAGTGTGGAGGTAATCTCCATTTACAGAACAAAGAACTTTCGTGCATCGTTTAATTGTGGGAGGATTTTTTAACAATTTATTAACTACACAAGATTTTACAAGAGTCACGGAAGAGCCCGAATCAACGAAAGTGGAGCATTTTTTCTGTTCAATATTCAACATAATTACGGGGGAAAAGCTTTTCGATTGCTGTGGAAGTTTTTTGATCTCACAGCGGCAATGTTACTGTTCTGGCTTGGATGATCATTGAATTTACGTGGGTAGTTATTAAAGGGACAAGCGTTTTTATGCGATGCACTTTGTCACTTACATGGGTTTTTAGGCTGGAATGCTCGTTTTTGTGGTGAATGGTATTGATACTTCTCAACTACCACATCACTTTCGTGGGCTCGTCTCTTCCTACTCAACATAGTCCTTTCGTCAATCAGAGACTCCTCGATTGATCTCGCTTTATCTAAGAGTTTGGTGATGTTTTCCGGGTCAAAATCATGCGGTAATTTTTCACTGATCTTGGGATTCATATTCTTAATAATGGTAGGGATTAAGATCTTTTGTGCTTTATCATCCTCGTAGTGCCATTCTTGGCCAAACGTGTCTTTCCAGCTGGCTAAGACACGTGTTGCATAAGCATTGACAGTCTCATCGTTCTCTTGATGCAAATTAAATAGAATTTTATGGACTGTCTTCCTATAATTTGTGGCTCCTTTATACACGGAAATGAGCCAGATTTTGACATCGTCTAACGTGACTAGTTGGTCTGATTTAAGAACATAAGAATCCCAAGCTTTGCCAGTAAGGGCATTCTTCAGATAACGACATTGCAAGTCTACGTCGTTTGTATAAATATCGACTCTTGTTTGTAAATTCTTTAAAAATGAAGTTACACAACCTTCACCATTAAATTTAGGCAGTTCAATTGCATGATTTAAGGTAGCAATATTTGCATTATTGTTCTCTGTCATGATTTCAATAGACAATTAGATCAAAATTAGCAATGCAAATGTATTCATAATGAACACTGATAGCAATTAGAGTTTTAAATCAGAAATTTAAATGCAATATTTCATACAACATGTTTCCAAATACACAGATATAATTGAATATTTCGTACAATAAGTTTCCAAATACACGAATATAAATGAATAGATCAAATAAAAGCAATGCATATGGACACAATGATATCAAAATAGAGTACACAATGATCTTATCACAAAAAACGGGTTAAACCAATCGATGAAACGGGTGAAATCAATAGGAAAAATGGGTTAAATAAAACGGGCTGAATCAATTAACACGAGTTGCAAGGAAAAATCAATGAATAAAAGCAATACACATGAATACAATGGCATCTTATTGCAGAAAACGGGTTAAATCAATAGGAAAACGCATTAAATCAATTAATACACATTGTAAGGAAATAAATCAATACGCAAATACGCAAATAAAGTGATTTGAGAATACACAAATTAGGGAAATAACATAAATTATGAGATGAGATGAATGAATTTTAAACAATTATTTGGGCCAATTGCATAATTCTTATTTTTGTTTTGGTAGCGTGACGTTTGAGCGGCCTCTTACGGAAACGTGTAACAGGCAAGATCAAATTATATCAAATTCAATCCCACCGCTGCCAACATTTGTAACGATCACTTCTTTTTTTGATCGAATAAGTAGGTTTTTATATTTCCTAGGACAATTCTCCTATTTAAATAGATTCTTTTCTCCATCTCTGTATAACTTTCGAGAATGGCATTCAAATTAAAGCACATCTATAGCAGGTATTGAAACACTCGTTATGTATGGCCACACAAATTTACTGTTATAAGTTGATATTACCGAAATGACGGGGAATGGTTAAAGCCCGCAAACGTGACGATGACAAGGAATATGCAATCTTACGTGACCTTGGAGGAAGAACCGGTGTAGACGTCGCTATGTTCGAAGTAGTCTCGTTTACGTTACTTATTTAACTAGTCTTTCTAAGTGTGAAACCAAAAATGGAAGTTATACATTGACAACGCCCAGTACACCGGGCTGGGTTCTATCTCAAAGGTTCAAAGAAAGGCGGCGTATACGAGGACCTTCAACTACGATGACACGCTCGGGAATGAATACTCCTGACCCTAAGCACATTCTTAAATAAAAGCAGTTACCGCAGCTTATGCATGAACGTTAAGCAGCAGCTAACGGTTACGAAGGTGGCGGTTGAGCAGTCGTCATCCCCTCTTTGCTGATCTGGCTTTCTATCGCTTTTTATGCTGAGCAGCAACGGCCTTTAGGGCACAGAGTACGAGGCACTTGGTCGTCGATGCAACGGTCGTCTTCAAAGTGCCGTTATGTTGAATGTAGAAAGGTATATGACAGTTGACTCACTACCGCTAAAACCATCAAAATAATTATTTAGAAAAAATTACATCTGCAACGGAATCACCTAAAAGTTAAGCAGCGAGTTTGATATTCATCTTTTTTAAGTAAGTGTTGTTGTTGTTAAAGTAGTTCATGTGCTTTAATTTTAACTTACTAGCTAAATGTATTCATGTTGAAGTTTGTAATTTATGAAATTTTTGTACGTACACGTGAAAACTTATGTCTGAATCTTTTTTGAAAGTACTACTGCACTTGTGTATAATGAATGAGCTAGGCATATTGAGAAAAAGTAGTTTTCAGGCAGCATGGATAAGCAGCACCCTCCCACGCTGACTGCCAGAAGCGAACTGCGCAGTGCGCACCACGTCCGTTTAAGGGGTGTCCGCCAGGCTCCGCCTACAGCTGCGGCAGTGGAGGGAGTATATATGGAGGGAGCATAGCCGTCTGTGAAGAGAACCAGTTTTTGAGATTTCTCCTATGTTTGTGGTAACCAATAGCCGTCTCGCAAGTGTGACGTCAGCACGGACGTCAGTTACCTACTGGCTACGCTATAGTGCGCACACGCTCGCTGAATGCTTTTCCAGCTGTTGAGTTAATCGTCAATTATTAATTTGGGATTCTAAGACTCCGAAAGGTAATAAATTGTGTTTCCTCACTTGAGGACACTTAATAATATCAAAATTACTAGCAACGATACATTAGGAGTTTCAAACTATAAAGATTACAGGCCCTTGATTATAACAAATTAGAGCGACTTGCACGCACACCTCACCTTCTGACTTGTGGTGAGGTACTAATCTTGCTTTGGAAAGTGAGGAGGGGTCTGTAGGGAAGGTGGGTGGAGCCAACTTCAGCCAAGCGTCTGTGGTTGGCTCAGAATTGTGACGTGTCGGGCATTGAGAGTGCCCGAGTCTTTCAACTTTTGCAGCCAAATTGAGCCCGATCAGAGTGCGCTATGCTCCCTCCATATATCCTAGCTCCATGGCTGCGGCAAATTGGCTTCACTTCAAAGCGATGACGCCGGTTCCACATATCCCACTTCCTTGGTTGCAGGAAATGGTGGGTTGATTCCCGTGTACACAACCGAGTGCGGACAAAAATAATATAAAGCGTCTAGTTTTCGCCAAAACTTGACGCTTTATATTATTTTTTGATCACTTAAGACACTGCGTAATATAAAATAAGGTTTGCTTAGTCATAATTATTGCTATGATCTTAGTATTGCCATAAGAGTTAAGTCATATATCTCGAAAGCAGATGACATTTTTGAATTGAGGTATTTAGTAAATTGGGTCAAAAAAACATCAAAGCTCAATGACTTTTTGTTTTAGTTTTACTCAAGATACCAATGTTATTTCTTTCAACTGCTGTGAGATGATCATCTCCAACGAAAAATGTGTTAGGTTCTTCATGATTTTAAATGAAATTTTGAGTTGTATTGGCCAGGGTCTCTGGTGTAAGAGAAAAGCAACCTAAAAAATCTATGTACGACTTCAATTCGAAAAACTACTCTATTAAAAGCTTGAAATCAGATGCCGCAGAATATATCGAAGATGAATTCGGAAGCGCGCACGGTTTTGCAACTCGAAGGAAGCAGGCCGCTGTAAGAGAGGCTATTCTTTGCGTTCTGAATAATTTGTGAACTTAAAATCTGCAGCTGACGCCAATATTCCCGGTAAGTAGAAATTTTACTTGTACTGCTCTGCACCGGAAGATTGAGATTAAGTATCGCATCACGAAACTAGAAATATATATGAGAATATTTATCTTAATTTTAAGCCAATCATTCATCAGGTTTTTTTATCGGCTCCAAATGAAATGTTTACATTTTACAATCTGCATGCAACAAAAATGTTCATTATATGTTTAACTCTGTCGACAATGGATTGTAACGGGCGCGACTTGAACTGGAACTTGAACTTGAGGGCCGACAGCGTCGGGGCCTTTGTAACGGCCTACAATTCCCTCCACAATTTTCACACAGAGAGTTCAGCGCCTGGTACCAGACTTGTCCGCTAAACTACTCAGGATCTACCAATCCTTGTCACAAGCTGCCATTGGACGGCATCACTGGGATAACCAGTGTGTCAAAACACCATCCCCAAGCATATTGGGTCATTACTGACCACTCTATCAGAATGGCTCATTTCAGTCACTGTCTCTTACTCCAGGCCCGCACAAGAAACCTTTTCATAGCTTCACAGCTCATACCGCAATTATCTTCAGCACATTTGACATACCACTCATTCTCTCCATACTGCTCAAACACCACATTCATGAATCTCTCTTGCTCATACTTACTACAATCCAGCAAAAAATGCTCAATTGTTTCCTCCACTCCACTATTACACTGCCGAAATAATCTGTTATTATTCTCATTCCACCTCTAAGTACGTGTGTTCACGCTGAATGACTTACACCTCACAGCAAACAAGAGTTGACTTCCGAAACTACCATCATAGAGCATCTCAAACTTAGGTGCTTCCTTTTTCATATACCAGTTAAGTGTAGGCTTCTGCATCATGCTAAGCTTCCACTTATTCAATCCATATTTTTTTTGCCTCTCAATCTCTTTTTTCCCCCTCTTGCAGTCATACTCAGGCCCTACACCTCCAGTATTTATTACACTCCAATCATCCATAGGTCTCCCAATTCTAACATGAATAATCTTTTGCATACTAAGTTTCCTTCCATGCCCCCAACACACTTTCTCCCAGTAGTTTACACTCAGGTTCCATTAAAAAATTTGCTTTACCAATCTGCTATTTTGCATTCTTTCAATTCTCACCTTATAGTTCAGCACCGCTTTCATCATTCTTTCTGAAAATAGGCTCCACCCTAGGTCACCTCTAATGGCTTCTGTAGCTGTCCATTTTGGAGCGCCCAATGCTATACGTCCTACCTTATTTTGTATTACATCCAGCTTTTCAAGATCACTTCCATTCCAGGCAAGAGCACTCATACCATAAATAACACTAGGTACAGCAACATACTTCCACATTCCTCTCACACATTCATACTTGTTTGCTCTGTATCTGGCCACACTACTTAACCGTCCGCTCCACTGCATTGCTTTTGCCACTTTCTCACCCTTAGTTCTAGTGCACCCATCTTCACTCATCATATGTATAAAATATCGTATTAAAAATATAAATTTCATAAAAGTAAATAAGAGTTGGGTGTCTGATTGCGTTCTGTCGATAGCATACTTATCGCAACCTATTATGTCGATGCCAACGTGTAGTCGGCTCAAAATGTTCAATGGTCGTCAGACACCTCGCTAACCCAACCGTGCTCACACGTCTCAGCTCTGTTATACAATTCAGCCTATCATCGCCACCATGACGTACAGCCTCATCCGTGTAACCATGGAGTGCCAGCCAGGCATGTGCTGCTAGATTCTCTGAGTGCCTCACCGGCTGGGGGGAGCGTTCGCTGAAGGGCGCTGGAGCCGGTCATCGGCGTCTCGCTAAGTCTTCGGGTCGTGCCTTCTGGAAGCTCTTCTCTGGCACCTGGTACGTCGACGCTCCGCTGCTCTACTTGCGAGCCCAAGGGATGTATCGGACGCGGTGAGTGTGCTGTCAGTATGGGCGCTTTTGTCAGACACCCTTGTTCGTAGGTCCTAGGGATTCTCCTTGGTAAACGTCCCGTTTCTCGGTCCTAGTATAAAAAATTAACGTAGCCTAACTGAATTTCTACTACTTAAACTTGAGCTTGCTCGTTAATTAAACTTAAACTTGAGCTTGCTCGTTAATTAAACTTAAACTTGAGCTTGCTCGTTAATTAAACTTAAACTTGAGCTTGCTCGTTAATTAAACTTGAACTCAAACTTGAGCTTGCTCGTTAATTAAACTTGAGCTTGCTCGTTAATTAAACTTGAACTTAAACTTGAGCTTGCTCGTTAATTAAACTTGAACTTGAATTCTTTCTTACGCTCACGTAATCTTCAGATGGCTGCTATTGTGGAGGCCGTATGTGGGCGGCCGCCGGAAGCGCCGCGCCCAGCGTGTTGCGTCTCTGCAAGCTAAATCCGCCGGCTCTTCTACGAACCCCAAATTTCCTAGCTTATAGCCAATCAGCAAACTCCACTTGACATTTTTGCGTGCTTTATTTATTTCATGTCATCGCTTATGTATTACCACCCATAATAAATTAACCTAAATTTTATACGGGATGAGGAATAAAATTGAATAAATTAAAATGTTATATTTTCCCACCTCGGTTTTTTCAATATCATACAACCTAGATATTTGTATTCTTTTGTTCTACCTACTCTGATTTCTCCAATATTTTACAGTCTGTCTCTATCAGTCTCATCACTATTTATAACCATAACCTTACTTTTGTTGGTACCAAAGTTCATCTTGAAATCTGTACTATATCCTTTCACAATGTCAAGCATCCTTTGCAGTTCATGTCCACATTCACTAACCACAACCATATCATCAGCATACAGCAAACAGCTCAGTCTCTCATTACCAACTTTCAGTCCTAAGCCACTCCTTCTCAGTCGAACTGCTAATTCTTCTGTGTACAATCCAAAGAACAGGGGAGACAAAGTACATCCCTGTCTCACTCCTCTAACCCTCCTCACTTGCCCTGTTTCCAAATTTCCTAACCTGTATATAGCGCTTGTGTTCTCGTACAGACTTCGTACAATTTTTACTATTTTACTGCTGAACCCGACTTTTCTCAAAATTTCAAAGAGCCTAACCCGATCCATTCTGTCATGCGCCTTTTCAATATCCAGGAATGCTAAATATACCTTCTTGTCATCCTTCCTCATTCGCTCAATTACTTCACTCACCACAAACAGATTATCCTCCCCACGTCTATCATGCCTAAAACCATTCTGTTCTGCTCCCAGGACTCCTAATTCCTCAATTAAATTTTTCAGTCTCTCATTCAAAATACCACAAAAGATCTTACATACAGTGTCAGCCAGTGCAATTGGTCTGTAATTTTTTGCAATAGGAAATGTCGAGTGAAGGTCGAGTGATGCATCCGTCCACTTGCTGGGACTTGCCGCGAGTGCGGACGTTGTTGGTATTGAAACTTGGTAACTCGAGACGTTCCTCAAATTTTTGTGATGAGCGCTAGGGAGAATTTTTACCACATAGCACACTCTGGTTTAGTGATCTGGTCTGGTGAAGCTTTGGAGGATGTGACGCTTCGTCGAAATCAGAATTTTCGACCGTCTGTCTAAGATGCCACTGCCATTTTGAGCGGTCGAGGCCCAGAACTGTGATTTTATTTGTAAGGTTTTCGATTGCTCACGTTCGCGCTTTACCATAAGTGTAGAAGCATTCCTGTTTTTAAGAAACTCTTCTGTTGGCGATATGTTGGAGGATGCCATTCTCGCAATTAAAGCCCCTTTGCGACAGGTGTGGTTTCACCTTAGACACGAGCTTAGGTTTTTGTTTCACTGACCTAATCGCAGTGTGCAACTGAAACCTGTCGTCATACGGTGAGCATAGTTGGCCACGTGTAGTCTGTGATGAGGTCGAACGCCTTTTTGCAGGTCCGGCTCAGTGCACGCGCAAGCCCAGAATGTTGGCAGCTGTTAATTTTTTCTTATTTTTAACCACATTTCACTAATGCTCGTTCAGATTTGTGAGGGGCTGTTTACTTGCAATTTTAGAGTGACTGAAGTGGATAAACGGAGCTCCATGTTAAGTAGATTCGAATGAGGGAGCCCTCTCGAAAGTTTTAAATGGTTCGCCTTTCTTTTTACGTTTTATAGAAGAGCTGTTATGGTTGTTGAAAGTTAACGATACTATTCATGGTGTAGTTATTCTCGTGACCTAGGCTGACCATGTCAACGGTGACGAGTCTCGGTGTTCTCCCGTTATAGTGTAATACAAAAAGCCTAACACTCCTGACCTAACTGTCGCGGAAGCATACCGAATGAAAAAATCGATAGTTGAAGTAGGTACGTTGTGTTAAAACAAATTCTGGGGCCAGACTCAGTCATATGCACCCGCCCATACATACATTTTTCCAAGGAACACGCAAATAGCTGAGGAAATACAGTGAACCGCGGCTCGCCGTGTTGCGTTGATATAGCAGGATTCCATGAAATCACCTGGTACTTCTAAAGGTTTGGCTTACTCGTTAACGGAGGCTAAATTATGGAGCGTAAACCACGCCTAGGGGGACTCAACTTGAAACGCAGGTCTGGCGTCGGATTCTGTTCACTCCACTACAGCCTGAAGATTAGACCGCGTAAGATGCAACTCACAACGACGACAGCGACGCGTGTTTTCAAGTTACCCATTTCATAGATAGGCAGTGAGATTTTCAATGCCTTGCTCCCCCCAAAGGCAGCAAAATGACGAGTTGCATAGCTATTGTTTCAGAGATTCTTCTATGGATAAGCTCCCTTCAATTCATTTCTTTAATCTACCGCTCGATGATCATGGTTCACTTTACTTTTCGTGGGACTGCGTTAACTCTTTAAATTTAGGTAAGAAGGAGCTAGGCGATGCTATAGTTTTGAAATTACTACAGGAATTCTAGAACCTTACATAACTTTCGTGGACCAATGCCCCAAGTTATTTCAATGGAGACAATTGCATTTCATAAGTTGGAGACACTATCCAACATGTTGCATGAAGTAGGTTAATAGAATAGAATCATGATGCAGTTCTTTCGAGCAAGTACGCGGAATCAGTTACTAACCACATTTCTTTAAAAAAATCTTTATATGCATTTAAGTACATCATACAACAATTGTGCTCACAACCAAAGAGACCTAAAGTCTTAGACAAAAGAAGTTAGTAACTTTGAGCCTCCCTCACTACAAAAAAGACGTTCCTAAGAGAGGAAGGTGTAAGGCACAATTTAGTACGAAGTTGGGGTAGCGGGAAATCTATGTTCCAATTGTGTTCCACACAAGAACATAGAAGCAGTGAGTTAAGAAACAAGTCTTAGAAACAAGGTAAAAATTTTAAAAAAGTAGTCGGTGCTAAAAAACAGGACAGTAATGAAGCGAAAAAAGTATCTTCAATGATACATAAAACATTTTTTATTTCAATCATAGATAGCCATACCTAACCTATAGTTCGGGACTGATCATCTTTCTCCTGGAAGCGCTAAAATCCTTAGATACAATAGTTCTATTCCCATAGAGTAAAGACCTAAAAAAATGGAATAAAGATGAAACGATTGACAATTCTGAATTTTATTATGTGACACTTGCAGTAACACAGCTATTTACATACATACATTCTTGAAAAATATGAAGTTTGCCCAAGAAAGTTAAATTTTTCTCGAAATCCAGGAACTAAAAGCACTAGTCAAGCCAAAAAAGAAAAACCATTTATATATTCTGATCATAAAGAGGACTTCTCAATACAATTTATGAATGAAACATTTTCATAGGTAAGAGAGCCATCAAACAAATACACTCACTTCCGTGTTGATAACCATAACGTCGACGTCTAAAATTCGGAAACTACTTATGTACATTTGTACCGCATCACTTCGAGCATGGTCCACTTACCAGCACCGCAACTAAATTCGTAGATATTTAAAATTGCTACCATCCTTGCGTTACTCCACCGCTAGAAGAGCATGTCTGACGACCTAATATAACGCATTGCTGTAGGAATATTTCGCTGAACGACGTTGTGCTGCATTTATTTACACTGGTAGAAAGGCGACATTTTTAAAGTTAAGCTCAACTCAAATTGCCAACGCCTTGTTTCAACAGCTTGGTTATCTTCATTTATTTCATAATCAAATACTTCAACGTAGTCACTTAACTTCTGCTAAAAAACACAAATAATTCAGTCTATATTCAAAGCAGGGAAATCATTTAAAAGATTAATTACCAGTCCACTCCAGTGCAGGCAGTATATTAAAGAACCACTCATTGGATCTTGGTACAGATACCAGAGCCACATGAAGTGCCTTCTTATTCCTCTCGGTCAACCCAAAACAAAAAGAAAATCAGTGAAGGTATTTCCATGAGACCAAAATACAGGAATATACCCAAAACACAATAGGTACGTTGTCGGAGTCTGACAATCCCTGCACAATGGCGAAGTGAAAAGATAAAACTCCCTTACCAATAAAAGTTAAACCAACACCATCCTATAATTAGGATTACCATCACTGGAATTGTCTAATGAGGTAAGCGGAAACTATTTTACGTTCAATTCTAAAATTTGACATAACCTTTCATTTTCAATTTAGCGTCTTGACATGAAAACAAGGATATATTCTACCTTTTGAGGCTGATTTTGAATATCAAGGTAGTACGTGTAAAAAATGTTATCTAAATCGCCAAAAAGTCCGGATATTCAACGAAACCTCAAATTAAGAATGTTTGTACTGCTACACCACAAAAACTAAATTGTCTTCGAAGAAGGGACAAAATATTCTATGTCATTCCACAATGACGTGATTATGAGGAAGAAGGGAGGTACTATCATGTATGGAATTGAGGAAAATTAGATTAGTTAGATTAGTCGTTAGTTTTAGCCTCCATACACGCAGCAACAAATGAGATCCAAAGAGAGGAAGGAGGAAGGCACCATTTAGTATGGAGTTAAGGAAACGCGGAATCTACGCAGAAAGGGCATAGAAACAGTAAGTTGTGAAAGAAGATTATGAAACAAGACCAAAGCTGAAGGAGAAAGTAGTAGGTGCTGAAAAACAGGACAACACTGAACCGAAAACATTCATCCTCAAAAAAAAAAAACATCCTCAACATGACAAAAATATTTTATTTAAAAAAAAAGAAAGCCTACCTAACTCTCAGCTCGGGCCCTCACATTGTCCCCTGGGAGCGCTAATTCCCATAAATACAATAATTGTATCCCCCTGATGGGATGGAATTAAGGAAACGGAGAATCTAGGGCAGAGGAGTATTCCTTTACTTTCTGCATTGAAACAACATGATTAGATTGGGTAAGTGGAGCTTCCCTGACCATAATAATGGTGTTCCAGAGGAAGCAAGGAGAAAAACATTACAGTATTCACTATGGAATTAAGGGAATTGAGAATCTAGGCACAAAGTGGTCCCACATAAGACCCTCTGCACCTAGAAACACTAAGTTAAGAAGTTTATGAAACAAGATAGAAATTGAAGAAAAGAGTAGTAAGAGCACAAAAACAGGTCAGTAGTGAACCCGAAAAAAGAGGGTCCGTGACAAAAACACTTCTCTATTTAAACTAACAGAAGGCCTACCTAACCTTCAGCTCGAGACCTCGTATCCTATCCCCCTCCTGGAAGCGCTTATTCCCTTAGAGACGATAGTTAAATCCGCGTGAGGAGAAAGCAACATAAAAAAATTTGACAGGATTAGAATCGAAAAAGAAAATAAAAGCTAGTGAAAAAATACAATGATAAAACTACACAACAAAATGAAAGACTCGTTTTATTTGAACAAACAAACTACATAACCTCCACCTCGTGTCCTCACATCTTCCTCGTGGAAGCACTAATTCCCACGATTCAATAGTTGTAGTCCAGTGGGGGGAGTATCAAATCACAAGTCAAAAACGAAATAAAATAAAAATTTGAACTCAATAACGCAATAGAAAGTTGTTATTATTATTATTTAACACGTTAGTTGCGATGGGTTAAACTGAAGTTCAATATTCAACTTAATTTTAAAGTCAGAAGGGATAAGCAAATTTGTAAATATCAAACATTCACTGGGCCTGTTAAATACCATTAATTCAGAAAAGCTGTCAGAATTTTTCAAAACTACCCATCGATGGGTCGTTTCGCAGCAGGAAAAACCTAACTACGACCCACCGGTGGGTCGTACCGCAATGAATGTGTTAAGAAAGCTTTAGCCTCCCTTAACCACGACTAAGATATTTCAAGAGAGGAAGGGGGAAGGCACCATTTAGTATGAAGTTGAGGGAACGCGCAATCGATGCACAAGATACACAGAAACGGTCAGTTACGAAAGAAGTTCATGAAACAAAGAAAAGTTGAAGAAGAAAGTAGTAGGTGCAGAAAAAAAGCAGCAGTGAACCGAAAAAGATGGTCCGTAACAAAACAAAAACCTATTCTATTTTAACAAAATAGAAGCCTACCTAACCTTCAGCTCGGGCCCTCATATAGTCCCCCTGGGAGCGCTAATTCCCATAGATACAATAGTTGTATCCCCCTGAAGGGCACAATAGAAAGTATGAAGTGTTTCTACAAATAGTATCGCAAATGATTTTAACGTAAATCAAATTTAAAAGGAATACAAGCCTACAGTAAGTTAACTTGAAACGTCTAATATCGTAATAACATGATTATAAATATTTCAGTTTCCTCTTTTTAAAAGGTCACAATGAAACTTGGCAAAGAATAAGATTAAGAAGTACTATAAAGGCTCAGTTTCAACATTTCGTCTTTTGCAGCACATTGCATTTCAGATTGACATATGAAGACGACAATTTCTCATAGAACGAAAAATTAGAAGTCCGAAGAAAACAAAATTAGGTTCCATAAGGAAGTTAATTTCACAACAAATGAGAGCGGCAGAGAAACTCAAACCGCACATGCAACCCCAATAGCAGGCCTTATTCACTTCCATAACTTGATCAAAAAATCGATCATTTTGAAAACCTAAATCTTAAACGTCCGCAAACAAACACTCAAAGTTCTTGAAGCTTAAAAGTTATGCAGTTATTCAAGGAAACGTTGGTTCCTCAGATATCCACAGACGGGGAAGACATTTGGCCCACTTCATGCGTAAGATAGAGGTAGACTAAGTTTTGATCTTCCTTTACGAGGCAACACCACGCTAGAAGAGTGCCACATCCTCAGAGAATCTCTCTTACCTTACTTAAGATAAAAATAAACATCACAACTACACGGCCAGTTTGTAGCTTGTAACTTTGTCGAAGTAACGAATATTTACGACGCTAAGCTCAACCTTTGACATTCAGAAAAGATACAAAACAAAACGAAATTTCCACCAAGCTACCTCGAGGATGCGTCAAGTCAATGATTGATTATATAAGTTTCAGACTCTTACTACAACAAAGATGTTCAAAAACGAGGAAGGAGGAAGACACCATTTAGCATGGAGTTAAGAAAACGCAGAATTTATGCACAAGGTATGTTTCCGCAGAGGATCCCTTGCACATAGAAACAGTAAAATGAGAAGGAAGGTTTAGAAACGAGATAAAGTTGAAGAAAGTCAGCGGTGCTAAAAAACCGACAGCAATGAACAGAAAAAAGATATGAATGAAATAATACAAAAAACACCTTTCATTTTAACAAAAAAAGAAGGCCTAACAAACTCTAGACTCGGGACTTCACATTTTCCTCCTAGGAATGCGAAATCCTATAGATGCAATAGCTGTCTCTTCTGAGGAGTCGAACATACGTAAATGACCAGCCGATTTTGCTGATACCAAAATACCAAATCAGATTAGTTTATTATTAGTTAGCCTCCCAATCCGCAACAAAGGCGATCCAAAGAGAGGAAGAAGGAAGGCACCATTTAGTATGGAGTTGAGGGAACGTGGAATCTTTGCAGAAAGGGCGCAGAAACAGTGAGTTGAGAAAGAAGATTATGAAACAAGATCAAAGATGAAGAAGTAGTAGGTGCTGAAAAATAGGACAGCAGTGAACCGAAAAAAGTTGGTCCATAACATAACAAAAGCATTTTATTTCAACAAAAAGAAAGCCTACCTAACTCTCAGCTCAGGCCCTCACATAATCCCCCCCGAGAGCGCTAATTCCCATAGATCCAATAGTTGTATCTCCCTGAGGGAAGGAGTTAAGAGTGAAATCTACAAACAAAGCGGGTAAGGGGATCAGTCACACGCATCTTTTCATGATTTTTGTATACAATTTTTACCATGATCGTTCAAGATTACCGGTCTCCTTTTCATCTTTTTCTTTCATTTGCTGTTGAATTTTTTGCTAGATCTCAGTATCACATGCAACTAAGCTTTGATTCGATTATAAATATATATTCAAGTCTCCCTCATCACAACAAAGTTATTCGAAGGGAGGAAGGATGAGGGCAACATTTAGTATGGAGTTAAGGGAACGCGGAATTGATGCATAAGGTGTGTTCTGACACAAGAACTTAAGCGCATAAAAACTATTAGGAAAGTAAGTCATGAAAATTTAAGGTGAAATTATTATGCTAAAAATAACAGGAGATCATTGAACCGAAAACAGACGGTAACAAACAAAACTATTCTGTTTGAACAATAAGAGGCATATGTAACCCTCAACTCGGGACCATATATTTTCCCTTGGGTAGTGCTAATTCCCATAGATACAATAGCTGCATCGTCCTAAGGAGGCTTACGCTGCATATTCATTTTAAATTTGAAGGCATCATTTAGCAGCACATTCAATGCCTACAGTTAAATTAGTGTAGCGGATATTTGAAATGTGCGAACGAGGACATCCTTGAAGATCATGCAAGATCAAACCTTTTGACTTAGGATTACCTGGCGTTTAGGCTCATCAGTGAAGGACGCGCTGAGGTGCTATTTCAAAATTTATCTCGTAGGCGACCAGGACGGTTGACGCATTTACATTTACAGCAGTTAGAACTGGTGAGGCTCTAAGAAATCAGAAAAGGCGGGGTTGAGTTGAGGAAGTGAGAGTTAGGTTGACTGGAGATAAATTTAGGTAGATTTTGCTTATAGTACGTGTTGCTTGGAGTTCTGACCAAATTTAAGGCCAGTTGGAATGAAGCTCGAAGTTAGTGCAATAACTGTTAGAGCTTTGGGCAAACTTTAGCTTTTGAATAACACATAAAAATAGGGCCGCTGTATCTAAACAGAAGTGTTTCTTACGCTATTATTTATCTTCAAAATTCTATCATTTAATAATTATTGAAGAAGTGCTTTTTTTCAAAACCAATAAATTAAACTGCACTTTCCTCTGAATAATGGTAACCAACATTTATATTCGGGGAGAAAAAAAACACTCGAGCATGTACATTAGTGTTCTGTGCACACGCACATGCTGCAAGGAACATAGATGGTGGTAAACATGAGAAGTCCTAAAAACTGAACTCACGGCAGGTTACATCAAAAATAATCGAAGAAGCTAGTGATTTCACCGACGAGCAATAGTACTTTCTTGCGTCAAAGAGAACAGCTCTGACACTATCAGCATACCTCTTCGAGAGCACGTCGGGTATCCCACACGTCACGTGCTCAAGAGACACTACAATGACAATTTATTTCGCCAGACTCGCATTAAGAAGTACAGTCCACACGAGTATAGGCCTCAAATATGCAATGTACTTGGCTAAGCATCAAACATCCTACACATCCGATTCATTTATTAAATATTCACTGGTTGATGGCTTAACACCCATTTTCACTCAATTAAGCGATTATCACAGAAAAGGTCAAAGAAGCTCAAGCTCAAGTGACACCACGAGGGTGCAAAATTTAGATGTCTGTGTTGGCGAAGATCGTTGCGCTAACAGAAGACTCTACATTTCAACGAGATGAAACGTAAAATATGAATAGCAACCAAAGAACTATGACACTCTTGCAAAAAGTCGGTTGTCCGGCACATTGGCATTCTCCACGAGATTGAACGAAATGAAGAACGAGAGATAGAGGAAGTATAGAACGAAGGACAAGATGTCCCTACCAACAAATTCAAGCACACCAAACTAGGACAGCTAGTTTCTACAGTACAGCACGAGGCCCAGGAACCTTCCATCCTCTCGAGAGGCGCTGCGGCACCAAGATGTCTGGGAGGACAAACCTCACCTGGACAGTGCGCAGGTAGAGGAGGCACTCCGAGAGTGGGAAAAGTTTTGTATCGGATTCTGTTGCCAAAAGTCTAACATTTACACATAAAAATAGGCCTGATTGTAATATTTATATTTGTTCACGATAAATCACTAACGCATTTTCGTTGAAGTTTGGATAAATTTTTCTTATTGAAAGGTCGAGTTTCAAAGAATGCAAATCCTACTGAAGCTCATCACAGAGACACAAACACTCAATTATGCTGCTGATGGTTTAGTACAGATTGTTTTCAAAGTAACAAATAGACCCAAATTATTTTTAAGTTGATTGATTGATAAGAAAGTTTTACCCACAACGACAATGTTCACAAAGACAGGAAGAAGGCAACATTTCATACGGAGTTAAGGGAAGATTATAGATTATTAGTTAGTTTAAGCCTCCCTATCCTCAACAAATGAGATCCAAAGAGAGGAAGGAAGAAGGCACCATTTAGTATGGAGTTAAGGGAACGTGGAATCTATGCAGAAAAGGCATAGAAACAGTAAGATGAGAAAGAAGTTCATGAAACAAGGTCAAAGTTGAAGAAGAAAGTAGTAGGTGCTGAAAAAACAGGACAGCAGTGAACCGAAAAAAGATGGTCCGTAACAAAACAAAAACCTATGCTATTTTAACAAAAAGAAAGCCTACCTAACCTTTAGCTCGGGCCCACACATTATCCCCCTGGGAGCGCCAATTCCCATAGATACATTAATTGTATCCCCCTGAGGGGGGAGTTAAGGGAATGTGGAATTCACACACAAGGTGCACAAAAACAGTAAGCTGAGAAAAAAGTTAATAAAACAAGATAAAAGTTGAAGAAGAAAGTAGTAGGTGTTGAAAAACAGGACAGTGGTGAACCGAAAAAGATAGTCCGTCACGAAAAAAAAAACTATTTTTTCAACAAAAAGAAGGCTAACCTAACCCTTAGTTGGAGGCCTCACATAATCCCCCTGGGAGTGCTAATTCCCATAAATATAATAGTTATATACCCCCCGAGGGTTTTTTTATGAAGATGTGGCGGGTCTAAAGCTAGGTAACACTTCACACCTTACTATCTACACATTTTAACGAGGTCATGCTCCAAAAGTAGCACAAAACAATACTCTGAACTTCCTCACTGGTCGCCAAAAAAAATTAACAAAAACTTCCTCAACTCAACACCAGCTACTATAACCAAAAAAAAATGTAAAATAAAAACACTGCACCCAATAAGGCGGAATATTAGCACAAAAATAATTTAACGAGATGTCAATCAAATTGCAAAGAGCATATGAACTGCAAGCTGGCACATATAACACAGACCTTCTTCGTAAAACGTGCGTCAAACAAACTTTAGCGAGCAGGCAGGATGGCGCAAATTGCACGCTAAGGGACTTGAGCCCTAAAGCACATCGAGTGCACAGCTCTCGTGCTGAGCTAGGGACGGCTAAACAATAATTAAAATTAACGTCCGCAGCAGTAGCACACTGACAAAAGCCAAAATGAAGTCTTTTCTCTACCAGATAGATGTCGTATGTTGCAGCACAACAAAGACCCCTTCCATTTCCGATTAGTATAAGGCGTGAAAGCGGGAATACACCCTTATTTTGTGATAACACTTGAAATGAATATTTCAGGGGCATGTATATTAACCAAAAAAGGTACGCACTGACACCGATGCAAAAAAAATGAGAGCTGACGGACACAACCGAAGTCCTACATATCGGTAATGAAGCCAAAAAAAACTGATATAATTTTAGAAATCTCATTCATTTCAATGAATAATTTGGCTAAAGTTTTTCAACAATACCGTGGTTAATAAAACATAATTTTTCACGTTTTCTCGCCCACATTCGAGGCTCAAACAATCAACGCTGATGTTAAAATTCGAACAACCAAGTGAATAATACAGAGACATGAAAACGCGAATTTTCAGGATATTTTTAGTCTCGATGGATTCACGTCAATTATGTATAAAATTAAACGTCGCGCATCTATATAAACAATTTTGAATACCACGAGAATAATCAGAGAACAACGTAAGCGGTAGTAACTTACGAATAGAACTAATTTAAGATGAAATAATAGTAGGCAGAATTATCTTAGGAATAATTGCAAACGCAAAATCGATTGTTTAAAAATTACTCCCACGTGAGATGCCCCGACGCACGTCAAACATCAAACGCACACAGGGATGGAGGCAGTCTCCACTCCAACGTAGATCACCATCAGTCGACAAAATCACACCCAGTCGAAACAGTTACCTGGAACAGGTGAGGTACATCAATGCAAAGCTCTAAATAAACCTAATAAAACGTCAAAACACCTCAACACAAGGAATTGGGATTATTGCTACACGAAAACTAAGAGTAAATTTTCAGTACCAAAACTAAAGAAAAATTCAAAATGCGAGGGTCAGAAAAAAGTAGTTCATTAAAATATAATGCTTTAACCGGATGCAGAGTTATGAAGAACAGATTAGATTATAACTTGGTTTTAGCCACCCTAGCCACAAGATCCCAGCTTATAGAAACTGTAAGCTAAGAAAGAAGTTAATGGAACAAGAAAAAAATTGAAGAACAAATATCTGCTGAAAAACAGGACCAGTGAGCCATATTAGATATTCCATAACAAAAAACTACTCCATATGAACAAAAAAAAACCACAACTATCAGCTCGAGGCCTCATGTTCGGAGGCCTCGAAGTGTTGATTCCCATACATGCAACAGTTGTGTCTCCTTGAAAGGGTACAACTACATGTTTTACTGGAGGTTCGCTACAATCATTTATGGTTGTGGTAGAGCCCTTTCAATCGCTCAACACCTGGGCGTGTCCAAATGTATTCAAATGACATGCTGCTGGCTACGGTGCATAGAACATTCCTCCTCCACATCAAGGCAGCAACTGAAGATGGAGTGAGTGACGGACAGTGTTGCAAAGAATTGAAAGAATGACAAGGAAGCATGTCAAAGTAAGCCTTATGGTGCCCACCTGCAAGCCTGGCAACAGTGTATGTGCCTGTCATGGCGACACTCAGTGTCGAAGAGTGTCAATGTGAACGCAGCTTTAAAATACTCTTTGTGTCATTCTTCAACAATTCTTGCTGTTTGGAGTGGGTCATTATCACCTTAAAATATGGGGTTCCCCTCCGGAAACAGTGCTTGCACCATAGGATGAATTAGTCACCCAAAATTCCTAAATAATCTTGGATGTTAATTCTTCCATGAAGGGAAATCATTGGCCCTGACAGATTTCCCAGGAATAGCACTCCAGATCATCATAAAACCCCTGCCATGTTTTATGGTTGGGAGAAGATAGTCTGGATTACAGGCTTCTTTAGGCTGTCTCAAAAAGGACACTCGGCTGGAGGTCGAATAATTCGTCAGAAAAATCCCGTTCTTCCACAGCTTGAAGGACCAATATTCTGATGGTTTCTACATCACTGTAAATGCTTCAAAACATTCATCTTCGAGAATAGACGCTTTCTAATTGCAGCTCTTTCATGGAATCTAGGAGAGCCGTGGTCTGGCAATCCTCTCTAAAAATACTATTTTGAGTCGGATGGTCTATCTCAGAACTTCATCTTTTGGCCGGAAATGTGCTTTGCTGAGGACATTTTTCATTCTCTTTCAAATGCAGTCATTGCTTCTGAGACGGTACTTTTTAAAACGCCAAGTATTCGGGCAGTTTCTGTCACACTAGCGCCAGTCATACGAGCACCAACAATTTGGCCTCTTTTAAAGTCCGAGAGGTCTGCCATGTTCATAAATTATCACCAGCGTGTTTTTAAACATCTGTAAGTTATTTTAAAATATCATATTGAATAACAATAACAACAAAAAACATTACGATATGGTACTTTTTAATTGTTTAAAATATGTTCTATGCTTACGATGCCAAAATGTCAGGTGACCCATTATTTTGTCGAAGCCCTGTATTCAAATGCAGTCATTAATTTATACAGCACTCTGGCAAATATGTGATGAAAAAAGTATTTGAACTCTTTTATTCTTCTCGTGGAATTCCTCAAGATTTGTTTCTAGAAAAATCATTACCTAATCACATTTCTAGAATCAGCTGGAAAACACACTCATAGGTTACACTAGGTTATCAGTGTGATTGCCTGTCATTTTTGCACGAGACCTATTGCTAGTTTTTGCCTGAGCAAAAACTAGCTCACAATGCACAAAAGAGGTAATAATTTCGTAATTTTAAAGTACAAAAGGTTTAGAAGCATATACAAAACCATAAAATTCCTGTAAGTACCGTAGCTTTGATTCTAAAGAGGTAGAAAGAGACAGGGACAACGACAAACATGACGAGATTGGGAGTTTCTCGAAAAAGTTCTCGAAGGAGTTTGGAAAAGACGTTGCATACAGTTAATACTCATCTCTTTGTCACTCAAGAAATGCTATTAACAGATTTTAGCATAGATAACACTAATGTTTGCAGGAAAACAATAAGTAACTAACTCCAGTAAGGAAGCCTTGTAAGACTCAATTACAGAAGAAAAGGCACCTAAAATCATGAATGGATTTTTCAAAATAACACTTAAATGAAGAGAATGGCTTCTTTGAACTCATTTTATAGTCAAACGAGTGCAAAATTGAGATGTTAGGCTGCAATGATACAACACGTGTCTGGCCAAAAGATGGTACCGAGTATGACATGAGAAACACCATTCCTATGGAAACGCATGGTGGAAAAAACCTTTTGATCTAGGGGTGCCCTTTTCTAGAGGTGAAAAAAAAACAAGAAATAATTGATAGAAGAATAGATGGGGGTAGTATTGCAGCACTGCAGCAATACTACCCAATTCTAGATCACTTGGATTTTGAACCAAGGAAAGGCAGCAGTAAATAGCTACAACCAGCACCCTTCATACAAGTTACATTAGAAAAGTTAGTTCAAGCCTCTCTAATGAAAAAAGAGGTGTTCCAAAGAAAGGTAGAAGAGGGTACCATTTAGCATGAAATTTAAGTGTTTGTCTAAGCACAAAGTGTGTTGCAACACAAGATTATCAAGCATATGAACAACAAGAAAGAATTTCATAGAACAAGATCAGAATTGAAGAAAGCCAGAAGTGCTGAAAACAGGGCAGCCATGAACCAAAAAAATACGGTCCATATCAAAACAAAAGTCAAATTCTATTTCAACAATAAGAAAGTCTATCAACTTACAGCAAAGAACCTCATACTTTCCTCTTGAGTGGTAATTTTCTCAGATACAATAGTTGAATCCCTTGAAAAGGTTCTGCGTCACGTGATTGATAATGATAATCCATACTCCATGATGTGCAATGCGCATAACTATAGTGACTTATCTGAGATGATGGCATGCTAATTGGTATTGTTTGTTAATGCACATCTATTAAGAGAAAACCTTAGATTTGCTCGGTTACCAACATCAAATCAATTTCCGGAAATCCTCAGTCTACAAATACCTGAAGAATATAATTGAAATTTAGTTGAATTTATTCCAGCTATTTCCTTAGTTTACTCTTCACTTGTAATAAAATGATGACCATTAACCTTTTCAGCTCTATGTACTGCTGTAAGAGGATCATCCCAGGCCTCTGCCAGGCCCCTGTTGCTCTGGGGGTCATTTCTCATGATTTTGTTGGGAAAGGACCCTTAGGTGGACTATTCGGTCCTAAAATTTTATGATGCTACGGACATTAAATCCCCCTCCAAGGGGATTCATTTGAGGGGACCAAAATTTTTTATTTTTGACCGATTTTGTCCCCATATAAAAAGAGAACAAATGGGAAATGGAAAAAAGGTTAACGTGGGCTTGTTAAAAAAAAAAAACTTTCGGCATTCAACCCATATCTCCTCATTGAATTTTGATGCTAGAACAAAACCAAAGACAGTTTTGGAATTCTTGAAACATTTCTAACAAGCCCACGTCGCCTTTTTTTAGAAATTCGAATTTCATGAAAAAATATATAGCTCCAAGCCCAAAAAATTGTTGTTGATTTCAGAAATTTCAAAAAATTAAAAAAAAATTGAAAAAAATTCGAATTTGAATAAAAAGGCTGACGTGGGCTTGTTAGAAATGTTTCAAGGATTCTAAAACTATCTTTGGTTTTGTTCTAGCATCAAAACTCAATGAGGAGATATGCCTTGAAATATACATAAAAATATACCAAAAAACTAATTTTTTGTAAATAAAAAAAATTAACGCCTAAATCAAAAAAAAATGACACGAGTAAAAAAGGTTTACTTTCATAAAATACATACATACACTGGCCAATTTTCAAACGAATTGGACGAAAAAAGGTGACAAAGTGGGATGATCCCAAGTTGAATGCACCAGTGCATACAGCAAGCTGCTAAGTAAGCAAGTCACTGTCGATGAAGCTTTCCTTTCTTTCTTTCAATTGTTTTTCTCTCACAATTCAGGATAGGGCAGCATTGCAGCTATCCTTCTCAAAAATTGGTTAGCAAAGGTAATTTTTAAATAGTATATGAATCAGGAAGGTATTTTCCTGTTAAAATACAAAGATAATCATTTATTTTTCCTAAAATAACACTCAACCATTAAAATTCTATAACTTTCAGTCTCTAAAAGGCAAAGTTTCATGTTTTGCACATTATCATCAGGCCGCAAAATACAGATTACTTAGTTGCATTGATAAAATAAATGTAAATGTGCCCATTTTTTATATCGCTCCTGAAAAAAGGTAAAAACGTTTGAATCATTTTTTTGTTAAATGGCATTAAAAAAATTCTAATCAACTTATCAAAAAACTACCTCTCAATCTTATAGTACTCATCTTGATCTTCATGAGAAAAAGGCCTCCATAGGTGAGAAACTGTAGGAAAAAGTGACCAGAAAATTTGGAAAAAACTTGTTTTGAGAAAATGCTTGTTACATTTTCTTAATTCCTCCAACAGATTTTTCCTATAGAGATCTTGATGTGATTGTGAAGATCAAAGTGAGCACTACAAAACTGAGAGGTAGTTTTTTGATAAGTTGATTAGAAATTTTGTATTGCCATGTAAAAAATTTGTAAAAAAAACTAGATTTTAAGAATTTAAACATTGTTTAAATTATTTTATGACACAATATCAAAAAAACTGGTACTCACTTTTGTAGAGATGTTCATTGTAAAAAAATAATATTCTCTATGTACAATATTGGCTGAGAAATTGAAAAGGGGTGGGGGAAGGGAGTACGAGTAAATTTAAAAAAATTTCATGCTCAAAATGTCTATTCGAATGTTATCAACATGTTGTGAATACCTCAGAGCTTATTTCACTCCAGAAGTATTTTTTATGAATTTTTGAAACTCTAGAAGAGAAATCATTTGTTTCCCTTAAGCTACATCAGACTGAATGCAATTGTTGATAACCCTAGGACAAGAAGACTCGATAAGACTAATTTCGTACAAAAAGATTGAAATTACAGAAGACTAGTAGTTATTTCACACCAGATTCATATTAACAGCACATGAAATAGAAGCAAAATGAACAATCAGGCGGAGTTTCTAAACATCTTAGCTTGAGTCCTATAGAACATATTGTAGAGCAAAAATTATTTTCATCTTTGTTAAGTGTAGGTATAAGTTTATGAAAATGTAATTGTTCTATTATTTCAATGTGTTCTTTTTCTACAACATTGTACAAAACTTCAGTACTTGTGTACAGATCTTCATTTGAGGGCACACCATAAGGGCATCTTCATATGGGCACAACTCACTTTGGAGAGTGAATTGATGGCAGCTCTTAATCAAGAACAACAAAAAGTCTCTGGCATTGGGGTGTGAAGAAGTTTTACCAGGATTTGAAGAAGTTTTACACTGTACAAAACCTTGTGATAATGAAAGCCACCTGACATCTGTTTCTCGAATGCTCAACCAGCTCTCTAATGGAAATTTAATTTTAGTAGAAAAATGGGATAAGTTTTTAAATTAGACTGTTGTGGTGCTTGATGAGCATGAGATAGAAGTTTTGAACTTAGGCTGGAATTACTTCACTACGAGTTGATTTGATCCCATTAGGAAACAGTTACAGTTGGAGTTTATCAGAATATTCTCAGTTTAAATAGTGAAGGAATTGCATCTGTAGAACCTATCCTTAAATGCTGCATTAATAGCCACAAGAACCTGTAATCGAAGCACTTGAACAAGGAAGGATTTAACTCAATTTCAATGCCAGGCCCTCCATAATTTGAATTCAAGCAAAGGGGTTGAAATACAAAAAGCAGATAAATGCAGTAAGTACAAATGAAACAATTATACGCAGAAATTAGATTGTATTCTACCAGATAACAGTATATTCGAGCATTTGCATCAAGATCCAACTGAACAATTGAAGGAAAAACATTAACCTGGTTATATATGTGGCAATGCAAAAGTTCATAACAACAATAATGATCTGCCTTTGAGGTCAATAATATCTCAGGTTCCTGTCATCACTTATATTTAGCTAAAACCTCAGACAAAACTATAACTTTGTCTATCCTGCAGAAGTACATGCTAAAATCAACAAAAGAATTTGTTGCTTTGTTGAGCGGTAAAACCACGAACAGCACAAAAGCTTCATTAGATGTCAAGTCCTTATTTACTTATGCACCTGTTTTGGACACAATAGAGATGTCAAATTGTATATATGATAGTGATGACTTTCTCCTACTAATTTGTTTCTTCAGCATATTTTAAAGCAACTTTTCGCAATCTGTACTATTGAAGCTTGTTTTCGACATATTGATGGTAGTTTTTTCCTACAGGTTGATATGGTGCTATGAGTTTTTATTTAGGGTTCCCGTTTGCTAACTTTTACGTCCTACATCGAAAATCTAGTGTTGAATACTATGCCAGTTTAGCTGATTTTGTATGGCAGATATGTAGACGATATTTTTGTTGAAATTGAACCATAGAGCAGTTGGAGATTTTAAGATATATGATGACCAATAATTCTGTGTCTCGTTGCATGTATGAGCTAGGTGTACATGGGAAGCTGCCATTTTTGGATGTTCTACACCTTTTTCACTTCTAATTAATCCAAGTCATCTTTAAATTAATCCAAGTCAAGTTCAAATTAATCCAAGTCAAGCTCAAATTAATCCATGTCAAGTTCAAATTAATCCATGTCAAGTTCAAATTAATCCATGTCAAGTTCAAATTAATCAGGGACAAATTCAAATTATCCAAGTCAAGTTCAAATTAATCCAAGTCAAGTTCAAATTAATCCAACCCTAAGTTGAATTAAGAATCGACATAATCACTTGTTAATTTGAGAGTTTTGTGTTAACCACGGATCTATTGGATGTGATGAGCAAGAAAAATGTTTCTTCTTTCAGCAAGGAATACATAAAATTTCTGCAGTATAAAAACAAGCTGTAGTAAAATGTAGTAAGTATTCAGCTTCAGGAGGCAGGGTGTGATTCAGATCTTTGAGCTAGGTAACAGATAGAAGTCAATTATAAAAACTTCGTATTATACTACACATTAGAGTTGTTTTACAATTCTAAATTAATGGCAGTATGCTTTCATTCAAATATTTATGTTCGAAGGTAATTTTATGTTCCACACACACACACACACACAAAGTAGTATGGAGGATTTATTTACACTCATAAAGAGATTTATGTGCGTGAAATTCCACTTTATCATATATAAAATCATATATGCATGCAACTTCATAAGATTACCATTGAACGATATGTAGATTTAGCCTTTGAACAAAATATGCAACTGCAATTCACCGAGTACTTACGTACGATACCATTTTATTACAATTTATCTGAGTACATTACTTTACAGATAAAATCCTACATTAGCAATAAAAAGTGTGCCACTCTTTCAAATGAATAGGCTAAGGAAAATACTCGTATATCATTTCTCTTGATGAAACAAATTGTAACTTGTTTTTGAAAAATCATTTGGACGAGCAAAAAGACTTTGTTGCTATATTTCTTTTAAAGGTTAAATCTACATGTCGGCCATTGGTAATCTTTTGTAGTTGCATCCATATGATTTTATATATGTATTAAAGTGGAATTTCCTGCATATAAATCTCTAGGAGTGCAAATAAATCCTTGAAACTACTGTGTGTATATGTAACATATAATTGCTTTGAACATGAATATTTGAATGGATGCATACTACCATTAATGTAGAATTGTAAACTAACTTTAGTGTGTAATATGATTCTAAGTTTTTATAATTGACTTCAATCTGTTACTCTGCTCAAAGATTTGAATCACACTCTGCCTCCTGATGCTGGATGAAAGGAAAAACGTTTTTGTGGCTCATCACATTCAATAGATACATATTCAACACAAAAAAGCTCAAATTAAAATGTGATAATGTAAATTTTAAACTCAACTAAGGGTTGGATTAATTTGAACTTGACTTGGATTAATTTGAACTTGACATGGATTAATTAGAACTTGACATGGATTAATTAGAACTTGACATGGATTAATTTGTACTTGACATGGATTAATTTGAACTTGACATGGATTAATTTGAACTTGAATTGGGTTAAATTGAACTTGAATTGGGTTAATTTGAACTTGACTCGGGTTAATTTGAGCTTGACTCGGGTTAATTTGAACTTGACTCGGATTTATTTGAACTTGACTCGGATTTATTTGAACTTGACTCAGATTTATTTGAACTTGACTCAGATTTATTTGAACTTGACTTGGATTAATTTGAACTTGACTTGGATTAATTCAAACTTGACTTGGATTAATTCGAACTTGACTTGGATTAATTTGAAGTGAAGAAGGTGTAGTTGAAGCTTTCCAGGGTACTTTTCTAAGATCTGTGTTTATAAAGGTCTCTCATGCTGGTGCAACCATAAACTAGGATTGTGATGCATTGTAAGTGTATGAAAACGCATTCTTACCCTATAAATATACATCTGGCATGCAATAACAACTAGTCTATTTTATTATAATTATTATTGTTCATGGGTTTTCCCACTGGTTTTGATACTCAGATGAACACACAGCATAATTTGGTAGTGTTGCAACATTCAGGTCTTATAATGGGGATTTGCAGGGGGTGAGGATTAATCCAACCCCGTTTTAGTACCGTGGGGCGTCAGCTTTGGTCTGATGGAGGAGCGACAATGTTTCTAGTCGAGGGCATCCGCGCTGGCGATGGTTTAGGCCTCATATGAGGCGGAGGAGATTCTCTCTCTAGAGGTTACTGATTTTTAATTGGAGAGTCAAATTTCAAGTAAGAAAAGGTTCAGACGGGGGCGTGGCCAACAGATGGTGGGGCAGGTCAGTAGTTCAGGGAGGTTTGGCTCAGCGGTGAGGTGAGCTTGACGCACTTGTCCGTAGTCAGGACATTTGAGAAGGATGTGGCTGACCGTTAAAAGCACAAAACAATTATTGCAGTACGGTTGTGGTCGGCCCTCCAGCAAGTGCTGATGCGTGAGGCGCATATGGCCTATACAAAGCCTAGTGAGAAGTACTTCCCAGAGTCGATCCCTCTACTGAGATAACGGAAGAGGACGGACATCTGGTTTTATCGCCTTTAGCTTGTTGTCGGCAAGTGCCAACTACTCGGCCTGCCAGTGTTCTCATATGCTCTTATTGTAATACCACTTGTGGTCTGTTCGAGGAAGGCAAACCGGATTTATTTGCAAGGGGAGACCCTCTCGAGCTGCACGATCGGCTGCCTCGTTTCCTGGCACTCCGACGTGGCTGGGCACCCAGCAGAAAGTAAATTGGTTACGGCTCGAAATGAGGTTACACTTTTTGAGTTGAACAATGGGGGTGATGCGAGTTGTATCCCGAGAGTGCTTGAATAGCACTCCGCGAGTCGGTAATTATAGTCATCACCACGGGAGGAAGAGTTTCAGCGTGGTTAAGAGCATCGTATGGATCATATAATTCTCCAGTAGACAAGGTAGCATGTGGCTGATAACAACGTTGATACGTCACGGAGCCTTGAATATAAGCATATGCTGCTCCTTCTGATGCTTTGGTTCCATCCGTATAAATACGGGAAAGAAATTGGTGGGTTCGGACATGATCAAGGTAAACTGCTCAAAGATGGGATGGAGCGGTTGTGGACTTAGAATATTTGTAACGTTTGCGACATATGCTAATAGCAGGTAACCGCAACGGTGAAGTGGAGAAATCAGTTTTAGAAGAACCTGATCTTGATGGGGAGCATAGCGATCTCGAAGAACCAAAACACGTTGGAAGAAGTTTCTCAAGTGTGGGGCCTCTTTCCTGATTCTGCGTTGGTCAGCAGGAGGCGCATTTGCTTCGGTTCTCAATTCATGTAACGGATTGAGACGCTTGCATCAACTCTGACCGCATAATTGAGACTTTTTATGGTCACATATAGCCGCAGAGGTAAAAGACCAGAGTCTGAGTGGAGGCTTGTCACAGAAGAGGTACGGTATGCTCCCGTTGTGATCCGAATAGCAGCATTTTGGATGGGCTGGAAAAGATCCAAAACGGACGGTGCTGCGAAAGAGTGAACCTCCACACCATAATCCAGCTTATGCTTAATGTAGAGACAAAGTAAGGAAATTAACAACTAGTCTTCTCGTAGTTTTAATCTTGTTCTACAACATTCGTCATATTTAGTCTTTTTTTGCTGTGATTACCAACATTTGGATTCAGTCTGATGTAACTTAAATTTGGGATTTAAATTTATTTCATCAATATGACTAAGTGTTCTCCGGTATTTTGCAGCCTGATGATTATGTTCAAAATATCGGAACGTTGCCTTTTAGAGACCGACAGTTATATAGAACTTCAACAATTAAGTGTTCTTTTTAGTACAAATGACAAGTGATTACATTACCTTCGTATTTTACCACGTGTCAAACTAGAACAGTTTCAGAAGGTTGAGAAGTTGGAGAATATGTATTTCATGAATCTGCTATTGACTGAATTATTTTCTGTCACGCACATAATTATATTTTGTATATTCATAGCTTACTTTGCGTTTTCACCTAATTGAGCAATACTTATAGAGAAATTCATTCAAATTCAAGTTTAGGTAGCTCTAGAGAAGAGCAGATAATTTCAGTGTTTAGGGTAGCACAGCTCACTAGGCTGACAAAAGAAAGCTCAGGCATCTCAAACAGACAAGAAAAAGTCAGAAAACAGTAGAGCAGGAGGTCGGTTGCACAGTAAATCGGCTTCCAAACAAGAAAAACAGAGACAGAATGAAAGAGAAGGCCTAGATGAACAAATCTGAACCTAAAACAGTCTCCTGCAACAAAATGGTGATTCCGTGATGGGAAGCCAGAGCCAGCACTGAGGAGCGTTGATTCTCCATGGTACACACTGAAGAGGACAGATAATATCCATATCCCCTCTTCGAGTTTGGCTCAGGCGTCCTACATATCCCGGAGGAGCCCCAAGTCTTTACGACGCAGTGGAAGACATTACTATTTGAAAGCTTTAGTTTGTCAATGTAGCCGTAGTGTTACTCACTAAGTCTAGTGATGTACCGATGTATCGGTATTGGCAGTATCGGCCATTTTTAGTGGTATCGGTATCGGCAAAATCAGGCCGATACTTTACCGATACTTTCCAAAAATACGTATTTTATCATTAAAACGAAGGTCATAAATCATGAAAGTAAAAGTATGTAACCTAATAATACCCGTTGTGTTTATTTATATATGTATTTGGTGTCTGCTTCTTAAGAAACATAGGTTGTGTGAGTTTGCGGTATCATGGATACCAAATTCCTCAGTGTAACATTAAAAGATGGCGTTTCCATGCATTCAAATATTTGACATTTCATCAGGATAGGTTAGCTTAGATTAAGATAGGCTAGGTTAGCACAGGTTAGGTAATACTGACAGAATTTTTTCTTGGGTCTACCTAGCTTAACGATGACATTGTCCATGGAATTTCCACGGGTCCTGCTACTATCTAATAATAATCCTTGGTTTATTTGGAGTCTGCTTCTTCCATTTTTTTGTCACACTCATAAGGAGAGTTATAGTGACCGTATCTGTGATACGAGTTTCACCAGTGCGCAAGTACAAGAATATTTTTCATTACGGGTGCTGTTAGGATGGAGACATTCGTTGGGCACCACATCTGGAAAATTTGTTCAAGAAAGTTAGTGAATCCCGTCATTTTTGACGGGCTGTGCGTACCAGTTATCAAATAAAGAGCCTATTCATACCTAGTAAATTAGTTAGCTAACTGTTGAATCATAGCATTTAATCAGACACGCTAACTAAACTCACTACTTTGAATTCCCGATGAGTCACGGTCATAAATGAAAGCTATGTAGCAAGAATAGCTGAACCCTGTAGCGACATGAAATTATTATACTTTAATGGCTAAAACCTATATAGTTTGCCCTAATACCCATTTCTTAAAGTATGTGGCAGGCTAACAAAAACCAAACCAATTTAATAAAGCTGAAGGTGCATTTGGAAGTTTTTGTGAATTTAATATAGAAGTAGCTGAAAATTCTATTTTAATTTAGCTTGTAAATCGTCAAATATTCCGAAGCTAAGAATTCATTTTAATTTAGCAAGTATATCGCCGTTCATAACGAATTTTGTATTTTTCATCAGTTTCACCAGCTCCATCATCAGTTTGTAAAAGTACAATTCATTATGACTACAATACGAGAAAAAATAAAATGTTGGATACAGTCATTGAAGGAAATCACGAAAACCAAAAAAAAAATCAAAACATGTCCCAGAAAAAAAAAATTGACAAGATCTACTTTTAATTTGCAATGGGTAGGAACTGTCAGAATTGTCGAGGGCCGGTTCTCGTTTAAAAATATGTAGCGACTCTAAAATTCCGAGGTCACATGTAGTTGAAGTCGAATCTAAGATTTTGAAGTCCGGAGAGGATATCGGCACGTTGCATTTTACTGCGTGATTACGTACGAATTGTGCAAATTGGTTCCCCGTGCAGAAGTTTCAACCCCGATGTTCGGCCATTCTGATATAAAAAATTTGTGCCGTCATGCCGACGTACGGTGATGTGCACTGCACACAACTGTACTACTGTAAGAATAAATCAGAAAGGCTCGGTTCTCCGTCAAAAGCGTATCTTTGTACCGGAATTGTGTAATTTTAAGGTTGCTTCTTTTTTCCGGTACAAGGATGCGCTTCCGATGGAGATTCGAGCCTCTCTTATTTATTCTAAACAGTTGTGTGCAGTGCACATCATCGTACGTCGGCATGACGTCACGAAATTTTTATAACAGAATGGCCGAACAGCGGGGTCGAAGCTTTCGCGGGGAACTAATTAGCTTACTCTTCACATTCCGCAGTACGTTATCACACAGTAAAATGCAACGAACCAACATCCTCTGCGGACTTCAAAATCTTAGATTTCACTTCAACTACATGTGACCTCAGAATTTTAGAATCGTTACATACTTTTAAACGAGAACCGGCCCTCAACAATTCTCATAGTTCCTACCCATTACAAATTGTTAACTAAATAATGATCTTGTCGATTTTAGTTTTTCCAGGACATGTTTTCATTTTATTTTAATTTTCTTTATTTCCTTTAACGACTGTATCCAACATTTTCTTTTTTCTTTTATTGCAGACATAATGATTTGTACATTTACGAACCGATGAAGGATCTCAACTCCGAAACGTATTCTAATAAATATGATCAAGTTCCTTGAAATTTTTCTCGTTTATAAATTCCTCATCTTAAAGTTGATTGCGTGTTTGCGGATATTTTCGGTTTTGGGGCTTATCGAATTTTGATGTTTTCTTCCGCCAAAGTTTGTACTCGTATTTGGTGCGAATAACACAAAAATGACAACCCTTTTTGGAGAAATTATTGTTCTGGTCCACTTTTGGAGCCAGTTGCTATTATAGTTAGTCTACATTACGTTGCAATACGATTAGAAACACGTATCTATTGAATGGATTTCATTTTGTTATTTTTCTCAACAATATAGTTAACATAGAGAGAGCATTTTATTATTCATAATCGGAAACTTTATTGTCAATATTGTTATATTATTAGATACTCGTTTATTAGCAAATAATTTTATTATAGCACCCATGTAGGGCTTATAATGGTTTTATTTTAATACTAGTGTGCAAGGCCTGCCAAAAATGGGATTCAATACTTTTCATGAACAAATTTTCAAGGTGTAGATGACAAACAAATACAGTATATCCATCCTAACAGTACACGTGATGAAAAATATTCTTGGACTTGCGCACTGGTGAAACTCGTATCACAGATACGGTCATTATAACTATCCTTATGAGCGTGACAGAGAAATGGAAGAAACAGACACCAAACAAATAAACCATGGGAAAGGGTATTATTAGGTAGAAGCATGACCCATGGAAATGCCAAGGACAATGTCATCGTTAAGCTAGATGGACCCATGGAAAAATTCCGTCAACATTATCTAACCTATGCTATCCTAATTCTATGTTGTGACTCGCACCGCCGCAAAGCACGTTCAAGACGCGAAGGCCTAGCGATCGTCATTACATGGTAGCAGGTTAGCAACTGCGGTTCTTGTAGGCACTACACCACTAATGCGTTGTCCACAGTTCCCAATACGTGGAACAGAAAGCCGGGTAGGTTTAAAATGTTTATGCCGAGCACATTTGCATAAGAACACACAAAGTTCTCTTGACTCTTAGTTCTCCTCCGGTGACAAATCACCATTACTCAAAAACGATGACTTCGGGCACAGCTACTCTCAAAATTACTATATTTAATTTAATGTCTTTTTATTATTCAATATGGCCTGAAAGCTGCACAAAAGCGACATTGTTAGGAAAAATGCGCAAATTACGGCAATCACAACAACCTATCCAATACTACTAACCTATCCTGATAAAATTTCAAACATATCAATGCATGTAGAGACGATCTTTCAATGTTACCGAGTAATTCGGTATCCATGATACCGCAAACTCAGGCATCCTATGTTTCTTAAGAAGCGGACACCGAACAAATACATACACAAACATACAACGGGTATTATTAGGTTAGATGATTGTAAAAGTATCGTAATCGGTAGTAGTATCGGTCAAAGTATCGGTATTTTCAAGTATCGGGGTATCGGTATCGGCCAAAAAATGGTTTCGGTACATCACTAACTAAGTCAGTGGGAGAGCTTGTCAGCAGTCACTGCTTGAGAAGCCTTTCTGCACCGTATACTGTCAAACTCAGTAATATATTCTTGAATCGAAAGTGTTCCACATACAAGTTAATATGGGCTAATTGGAAAGAAAACTTTATGAACTCGTGGATCCCTAGTTTTATCGACTTTTCCTTTTTTGAGGAGATTCAATGAAATGGAAAGCAGTTTAACTTTTTGATTATTTTGTTTCTATTCAGAAAAATTCTATTTTGCCATGAACAAAAACACTACTGATGGTAATCTTTAGGCACTTTCATGCATCAAATAACAATAACTAAAACGTTTCTAAAGCAATTCTCTTAAAAGAGGAAAACCTCCAGAAGCAATGAAATCACGTTTATTGCGAATACTTTAGTTTACAGGATGTAAATTCTGAACTGTAAGAAGCAAAGAAGATCTCTCATCCAAATACACATATGTGTAACAAATTTTAGAACAATCAGTCACGGATGGAAAATCATTGTCTCAAATAGCAACACTTCATTTCATCCAGTATTTTTTTAGCACCTTTGAGGAGACTTGAATTTAATTTCAATTTCTATATAAGTTACTTCAGGACTTTCTAGCCACAAAAAGGCATTGTCAAGAAACCAAAGAGAAGGGATAATGAAGTATGGACAGTGAAAACTGGAAATCTATACCCAAACAAGATGCTCTTTGCATAAAAAAACTGGGATAGAAGAGTATAAGAGGAAAAATAAAGAAAAGATAGCAACAAAGGCACAAAAACTGAAGAAAGCAAAGCAGATACATAAACTGAAGAAAGCAAAGCAGATACATAAACTGAAGAAAGCAAAGAAGGTACAAAAATTGAAGAAAGCAAAGAAGGTACAAAAATAGGAGAAAGCAAAGCAAAGTAGGCATGGAAGATGGAAATAGCATGGGTAATCTAGCGGTTTCCTCCCTGGGGAGATCAACTTATACGATAAACTTAAGGACACCGTCTGAGTAAACAAAAGTCCGTTATTTATGGAAGGATTTCTCTGAAATTGTCACAGTAGGTGTGAAATGATGCAAAGATCATTTGATACTTGGACAAAATTTTTGTATCTGCACTGGATGTTTTTTCATTTTCGAAAAATACAATATAATAGTTTTTTTTTTAAATCTATCTTCTTCTACAATTTTGAAGTTACAGAACCAGTACTTCGTTTTTAGCTTGCTTATATGTCTATATAACCACTCGCAATAAGGAATTTCGATAACTTCTTTTTGTGGATTTTGGGAACTTTAAAAAAAAATGTGACCTTTTTTTCATTTTGTTTTCATGGATTGATACTGCGTGTAGTTTTCAAAATAATAGATCTATCAAAAAATTTTATTGCGTGTGGATACACCTTGCTAAGCCCTATCAAATGGTATATAAATTATTTTTGTAGCTCTAAAATTGTGGAGGAAGATACATTTGAAAAACCAATTATCAAGTTTCCATAAAAACGTGTTTTTCACAAAAAAACGTTTTTCTTCTTATCTTTTGAACTACCAGGTTTTCTACAATGAACTCTAGAGCGTTTGTATCTTTTTTAAGCCCTTTCGATTGATATAATTTACATTGCTGTAGCTCTGGAACTCTGGGAAAAAATCTACATCAAAAGACAATACATGTATTTCTTCAAAACAACCACTTTTTTGGAATTTTTTTTCGACCAAAATACGTTTTTCTTTTTGAAGTCAACTCCTTTGTTTTGTAGCTCTTTTCAAGTCCTTTGGATTGGTGTGCTCGCCATAGCCGTAGCTATGATACTGCAGCTGTCATCGAGCTATGAATGAAAGCTGCGGTATCATAGATACGGCTGAACAGCTAAATTCTGAAATAGTCAAAAATTATAAAAAAATATTTACTCAGCGTTAGAATGTTTCGCTTGAATAATGGAAGCACTTTGAGTAGCCCATTAACAAACTATAATGCCATTGCCGCAAAGAAACACGCTCAATTGACCCCCAATAATGAGGAGGGGAGGGGTCAAGGTCACGCCACCCCTATCGCTTTTTCCCCTCTGGTGGGTGTACCATTCGGAGTAGACGTAAACGTAAAGTACCAATGGAAGTGCAAGAAAATCCTCTATAAGATGCATATAAAAACAGAAAATCAACACTTATCCCAATTTCTACCCAGACGGTGTCCTTAACTAACTTGAGCTAATTCAAACGTGCCATCCCTACTTACGAGAGTGACAAAAAATTGAGTTAGACATGTTGTGCTTGAGATTGATTAATCGCATGTTAGTTTTAGCCTCCCTTACCACAACAAAGATATTCTAAGAGGGGGAGAATGAAGGGTCCATTAAGTAAGAAATTAAGGATACAGGAAATCAATGCACAAGGTGTGTTCCCTCATAGGATCTGGTGCCACATAGATACAGATAGTAAAAATGAAAGGTTAGGAAACGAGATAAAAGTTGAAGAAGAAAATAGTAGGTACTGAAAAACAGGACAGCAGCAAACAAAAAAATATGGTCCTAAACCAAACAAAAAACATTTATTCCAATAAGAAGAAGGTCTACCAAACTCTCAGATTGAGCTCTCACATTTTCCCCGGGGAGATTTCATTCCAATAGATACAATGGTTGAGGGGAGATTGTGCTTCCGACAAGAGCACTTCCCAAAATATCCCATTCATTTTAATTAAACCCTTGGTTTGTGAGTTACTTAACTTAGAGTACACTTAATGATGAATTCAACTAGCTGAAGACAACAAAAAAACTTATAATTTTATTTGAACAGGAAACAAAATATCAAATTGAAGAACAATGGCTAAGTCCTTACCATTCTCTACCAGAGTCTGTGCAGGTGAAGATTTCGAGAAAGAACACTGCGAACATCAGCAGTGAAGCGCAGAGCATCTAACACAGGAAGAAGGTTCAGTAACGATGTATCTAATGGGTCACTGAACCATGACTTGATTGGGATGGCATTATCTGCAAAAAAAATATCAATGAGAAAAGCTAAGAAAGAAAATTAGTTCCTAATTAGTTTCAATTTGTCCTTGTATTTTCTGGAGAGAAAGCTTTAGAAGTAATTCATGCCTTTTTGACAATTATTCTAGCTCTATAGTCATTCTACCAAGCATTCACAGGTTTTTATTGTAGTATAAATTTTGATTTACGGACCCTTTGGTATTAATGGCCCATCCTGGACTTCTTCACCTTAAAATTATTTTTAACACCCACAATTTACAGTAAAGATCTTTACACTATGCAGCAAACATTTTACATGAAAATGTTCTGAAACAGAAACAACTTAGTTAAAAGTGGTAAAAAAAGGAAGAAGTTAGCAGTAAATTTAATTAAGGCCAAAATTACATTGAAGCATAGGTTCTCAATCATGAGAAGCGACAATGTGCATCCTACAAAACCATGTACAAAATAAAAGCTGCAAAAAACTACAAGCATTACACTTATTAGAATCCTTGATGGTTAGAGGGTTTAAAATCTGAGATTATACGTTAGTTTAAGCCTCCCTAACTTCTACAAAAAAAGAGCAGATCATAGAGATGAAGGAAGATTCCACTTAGTATGGAGATAAGGGAATATAGACTTAATGCAGAAGGGGCATAGAAACAGTAAGTTTAGAAAGAAGTTTATGAAACAAGATAAAAATTGAAGGAGAAAGTAGTGGGAGTTGAAAAACTAGACAGCAGTGAACCCAAAAAAGTGGTCCTTAACTTTCAACTTCACAAAAAAAAAACATTTATTTCAACAAAAACAAATGTATAATAGATCTAACTTTCAGCTCAGGCCCTCAAAAATTTTCCTTTGGGAGTGCTAATTGACTTGAGAAATTTAACTGGTTGGCAAATTTATTAAGAAGTCTTTTCAAGTGAAAAGAATACAGAAGAAACCCCATGATTTAGATTACAACACATAGTAATTTACAAAATTATTCCATACTTGAAGCTAAAAATTTTAGTATAAGCTCAGCAGACACACCTCAAACTAAATTAGTAGAAGTTAGATATGCCTTTGTTGTGAACAGGGTAACATTGCAATACTGCCAAATAGAGTTTCGTAGAACAAAAAACGAATTAGGACTGATAATGCTTTAGAAAAACAGAGCACATCTGTATTCTATAGGGGACAGCAATACTTGAATCTAAGAATTATAAAATAAATAGCAGTATGCTTCAACACAGCTAACATCACCATTCAAGAACCAAGGAAACATAAGCTTAAATTTTGATGGACTTGGTCCAAAACGACGCCATTAGAAGCAAGAAGTGAAAAAGTTCTATGAACAAATCAAAGTAAAATTAAAGAAAACATGATATGAGCCTTAGAAAATTTCTTACCTCGGTAAGCCCTGTAGGCACCAGGTGAATTGTCCAATATGAAGACAGAGGCCAAATCTGGACATATTGCAGACAGATCTTTTGTATAAGATCCATAGTCCAAGGTACAATGTTGCCGATAATAACGGCGCAGTAATAAGCCTCTGCCTCCATCTAACTTGTCCGCCACAGCAGCTCCATATATTTCCATACTTGCAGTAAATACCACCAACTCATACCATTGCGAAACCTGTCGGACAAATTTGAAGCTTAACATCTTTTGTAATGAACAATGCACCACTAAGCACTCGAGTATTTTAAATAACAACCATAAAAATTTTGTTTTACTTATGCATATAAAGATTAAGTACATAATTAAAGAAATTATTTAATCAAACATAACATTATTGTGCAAAATTCGTAACCATTTAAATTTGATTACATTTTATACCATTCAAAAGAATGCTGAACGAACTAGCACAGAATCCAGGTATAATAAATATCCACTCCCTGCTTCAAAGTTGTGACTAAGCATATTGAACCAGTGTGAAAATAATGGTAAACAGTGATGTTAACCACATTTCATATCTGTCTGATTTGAATTTCTTCAACATTTATCCATTATTACAAAACTTGAAATTACCTCAAGCAAAAATTTTTTCAAGACTTTCAAAGTTCAAGTTGAAAAACATTAAACAATTTCAAGCCCTTGGTTCTTCATCCAATCTTCAGCATTACATGCACATAATGGTGTAAGAGAAAGGAAATTTTTTTGCACTTCATTAGTGGAACTGATGCATCATTTATCACAGTTAATTTAAAAAAAAATATTACAACTTCTACCAAATTACATTGCAACTTTAAAATTTACAAAAAACGATCAACTTTTTAGCACCAAAATGTAAGAGAATGCCCAATGGTTTCCCCAGACAGGAGTATTAGGGTTGGAAAGTTGAATGGATATATTTTTGACAATTTGAAATCTTCAAAAAATCAACTTCAAGAACACCATCAACTATACATTTGAGAATGCATTAAATGAGTAAATTTTCTAATTGAACTTCAAAATGTTCTATAAAATGTAAAACAAGAAAATGGGATTCAGTTTCATGAGATCAAATATTTAAATTCCTTGGCTGATGTTTAAAACAGTCCATTAGCACTCAATGGAGATGTGTTCAATCAGTGGCAACAAATAGATTTTACAGTGTTGATGAAGCACTTACCAACTGCATTTTAATACATGGATACTAGGTTGACACCAAATCACAATACTACATGTTCCACTAAGGTCATTTCCCCAAGTTCAATTTTTGAATCAGCCCTCTTCCTCCTTCTCCTACCATCATTATGGTTATCATGAAAGCACTTGGCCCAAATGATCATGTGTAAAATTGCTGCTTTGGAGTTGCAATCCTTGGAGAAATACGGTACTTCAGATACCAAAAACAAAGACTAGCAGTTTTCCAGAGGCACTATTAAGGAGCATTTTTTCCGTTACTACATGCTTTGAGGTACTAAAAATGAATGATCTGGCCTACTTTTCCTAAGTAAGGGTTCAAAAATCAAAATGAGCAAAGACTTGAATGCTTTGAAAAACTGACATTAAAAAATAAAAAATTACTTGTAACATCAACTATAGCAGTACTGACAAATTTTATTTTATAAATATTGGGATTGTTGGAGATGAGCTTTCATTCTTTAATTTCAATTGGCTTTTAACTTTTTACATTAAAAATTGAAAGTTTTTACAACAAGCATATAATGATACTACATTAGAATGGTTCAAAGATGAAAAAATTATCAAAATGTTGTTGACCTACTTCCAAAGGTAAATTTGATCATCACACTTGTTTTTCACCATTTTTGTCTTATTGGAAAAAGTATGTCAAATAGTCATGAAGACCTAATACATTAGATTAGATTTCAAGTTAGTTTAAGCCTACCTAGCCACAACAAAGCTGTTCAAGAAAAAAGAGGAAGAATGAATATCACATTGTAAGGGAATAAAGAAATTGGGAACCATGTAATAGGTTTGCTCACACACATGACCCTGTGCATGGAAACGGCGAGTTTCAAAAGAAGTAATTGAAACTATACTAGAATTGTATACTAAAATTGAAGAAAGTAATAGGTTCTAAAACAGTGAACCTAATAAAAGACAGCCTTAACAAAACAAATTGCCAATTCTGTTCGAAAAAACCTATTTGATTCTTAGCAAAGGACTACACATTTTCCCACCAGGAGTGCTAATTCCCACAGATACAAGACATGCTCCCATTAAGGGAAAACCTAAAATATTTTTGGTGGTGGATTTTTTCCTGATAAAACACCTACTTGAACTTGCCTGAGTTCTGGCTTTTAGGTACTTCCAGGTATTGATTCAGAGATACTGAAAAATATTCTCTCATGAATACAACCAATATCACATACAAAGAACTTGATGAACATATGCTTTAAATGTTGTTTGCCTGCTATTGTGTTACCACTATATTGCTTCTTTCAAAAATAATATATGCCAGTGTCTAGAAAAGGATGCAGTAGAAAAGAACTTGCAGCTTACACTTTGGTAGAAAACTATTTTGTTGCAATCCCTTCAATCACCTACATGTTAAGGAGATCGTCCCAGGCCCCTGTTGCTCAGGTGGTCATTTTTCATGTTTTTGTTGGCAAAGAACCCTTAGGTGGTGGACTATTTGGTCCTAAAATTTTATGGCCCTACGGACAATAGATCCCCCCAGGGGAGAGAAGGGGACCAAAATCCCCAAAATCTTTAACTTTGAGCCCATTTCAACCCCATATAGAAAGAGAACAAATGGGAAATGGAAAAAAGCCCATTTGAGTGTGTTAGGAATGTTCCAAAGATTCTAAAACTGTCTTTGTTTTTGTTCTAGCATCAAAACTCAATGACGAGTAACATTTTGAAACATCAAAACCTGTGAAAAGCACCAAAATTTTTACTTTTCAAGCCGATTTCAACCCCATATAAAAACAAAACAAATAGGTAATGTAAAAAAGCTCATTTGAGTTTGTTAGGAATGTTCCAAGGATTCTAAAACTGTCTTTGTTTTTGTTCTAGCATCAAAACTCAAAGATGAGTAACATTTTGAAATATCAATATCAGTAAAATGTCAATACCTAAAAACCAATATGTCAAATTTTTTAAAAAACTAAGGCCTAAAACAAAAAAATGAATGGAACATATTGTGTTTCTTTTCAGAAGTTACATATCATAGTCAAATTTCATAAGAATCAGACTGAAAATAAAAAATTTCATATTTTTGACAAGAAAAATTTTTTTGGGGGGGAGGGGGGGTTTGGAAATCAAAAATTCACAGTGTGAATATGAAGTTATGTATGGAAATTTTCGAAATAAAATTAGAACTGCATTCAATTACATAAATTGTTCATTATATTACACTTCAAAACAAAATTCCGTTTTATGCTTATACCCAACACTTCAAACTTTCAACATTCAAATTGGTACTCGTCTTTGAGTTTTGATGCTAGAACAAATCCAGAGACAGTTTTTGATTCCTTGGAACATTCCTAACAGACTCAAATGTTTTTTTTCCATATACAAATTTTTCGAAAAAATACATAGCTCTAAACCCAAAAAATTACTGTTTTATATAATTTTGAATAACTTGAATGAATAGAAAAATTTGAATTTGAAAAAAGCCCATTTGAGTGCGTTAGGAATGTTTCAATGATTCTAAAACTGTCTTTGGTTTTGTTCTAGCATCAAAACTCGAAGATGAGTACCATTTTGAAATATCCATAAAATATACCAAAAAACAAATTTAAAATAAATAAATAAGAAAAAATAAACAGAAGGTGTTAATACTTCAAATAAAGCAGAGTTTTATTGTTAGTTTTATTTCATTAGTATTATTTCTGTCTATGTATTTATTAATTTCATTTATATTATATCAATTAGCTCAAGATTATCCAGCGATAACACAGGCAATCTCAAGAGAGCAAAGGGAAAGAACCATTTAGTACAGAAAAAGGATTTCTACACACAAAGTGTTACTTCACAGGATACTTTGTATATAGAAACAGCCAGTTAACCCTTTAACGCCCAAATGGACTGTACGGTCCTCCTTCAAAAATAACCTCAATATATTGTTTTTCTCGTAAAATTAATTCCCTGATGTGTTTTTTGGACTTCACTGTCGAGTGGCAGTTCCTTCCTCATCCTGAAATTGATAAATATCTGATGCCAGCGCCAGTTCAATGTTGGTGGTTGTGATAATGGTAACATGAGCACAAAAATGTGGACGTTCAGGGGTTAAGAAAGAAGAGGAAGAAAAGACAAAGATGAGATGGCAAAGAAAGCATGAAAACTCCAAGAAGACTAAGTAAAAACAAATGATAGAAGCCCCAAAGGCTGATCTATAGCTGAGATAACTTAACAGTTTTTACCCTTGGAACGCCAGTCCCCATTGGATATGATAGACAAACCCAACTATTTTAAATACACAATTTGGGTCAACTTCCAAATAATGGTAGGTTTGGGTCAACTTCCATCACTGCTACTGTCGCACATTTACAGTTACCAGACATTTGTTTCACCAAGTCAACTCGAAGATCACTTTATTTAGATATTTTCAACCTCAGAAACCACGCGTTAACACGATATAGTACCAAATAAACACAGTAAATGACTGCATACGAGTTAATTCTGAGCATATACATCTTATAGAGTTTTCTTGCGCATCCAACGATATAATTGGCTCTCAAGTACATCTATTGGTTCGTCTCCTAGACGGGGTAGAAGACGCTTACTAGCGTGACCTTGGGACGCGCCAATGGATGGGTGACCTCCCCCTTCCCCCCTCATTACGAGTCAGTTTTGAGTGTTCCTCTACGGGAATGGACAAAGAGTTCATTCATGGCTTTGCTTGAAATGCTTTTGTACTCGAACGAAACATTCTATTACTCAGTGATAATTAATGATGGTGTAACTAAGTGTTTGTTTTGAGTCCGGTAGTTGAGTCATTAGCTTATTAGCTTGTTGTGTAAACATACAATCACCTCCTGGAGTTTTAAAGCTTCAGCAATGGCAAATGTATCAATCAAAAGGACTAAAAAAGAGCTTCAAAGCAATAGAGTTGATTATGAAAAAAATTATTCTGTAATAAAAAAAAACATTTTTTCTAAAAAAACGCTGTTCTGACACTTTAATTTATTGACTTTTGATATGGATCCTTTCTCCACAATTTTGAAGGTACAGGAATTGCTGATATATCAATCAATAGAACTCAATTAGAGCTACAAAAACAGTGGAATTTATTTTGAAAGAAGACTTAGTTCAAAGCTTAGGAAAGAAAGGAATTTTTTTTCAGAAAAATAGCTCTCCCAAAAACTCAACTTCTTGACCTTTGAAATGATTCAAGGGATGGCAAACATATAAATCAATAGCGAATAAAGAGATCTAGAGAGGCGGTGCAAAATTTTTTTCCAACTTCAATTTACGTTGAAAATTATAAGCAAGATATTCCGAAAAAGTGAAAATAGTGGTCGGCTTTTGGAAAAAGTTGCTGAAAATTTAAAAAATCAAATTATCGAAAAACTTTTGGACCGGATCGATAGACAAGACAATTAGCCACCTACAAAACGTTTCATCAGTTCTGCAAGTTCAAAATTTTAGGAGAAGAATCATTTTGTGCAACACCTATTTTTTGATGTTTTTTAAAAAAAGATCATATATTTGTAAATTTAAGAAAAAAAAACAAGTTAAAAGAATATTCCCAACAGTTTACACCTATGATAAATATCTCAGAAGAATCCATCGAGAACTTAGACTTTTTTACCTTGAACCGTGCCCTTGAACTTACTGAATACCATACCTTTCAAGAAGTTGTTTTAGAATAACTAAAACACAAGTTTATACTTTGCTATTTGTAAACAAGTTCTCATACCTGTTCACTACAAACAATCAATTTAAACTTCAAAGTTTTGAACAACATGTTATGCATGTGGTAAATCAGAGGAGCTCAAAAATGAATAAGTGATGTATTGTGTCAAGTTTATTATAAGGGAATTATGAATCATTTTCTGAGCTCAAATGCCTGTAAATTAAACTAAACCATTTGATTTTCTCAGCCCACAGTTTTCAACAAAACCAAACATGGAAGCACCCATTAAATTTAACCAATACTTTCTTGGCAGCCTGAAGTGTTCTATTGTTGCTATTTTTACCATATTAGTTCAAGACTCCCTGGAATTGGCAGTCATGTCAAGAGAGACCAGTGAGGGATTATTCATTATATCAAAAAAAAAATGGGAAATTAATTGACAGGGGGTTTTCCACCAAACGATACTCTACATATAGAAATAACTCGTGTGAGAGAGGCTGAGGAAGAAATGATAAAGAAGAGACAGCAAAGAGAGCATACAAACTGAAACAAGCTCAGTGAGCACAAAAGATAGATCTCCCAGAGGTAACCTGACAAAATCCTCTTGGGACCACTAGTCTCCACAGCATGGGACAAACAACAATGATTAAGCTACACCAATTACCTATCCTATGCCATCAAAGGGATTAAATTGCACTATGAATAGAAAAACTATCAGGCAATTGAATCTTTGGATCCTTTTCTAGTTTATTGTTTAATTAGCTTTCACTATTTCCCAGCCAACAACAATAAAAGCAAATAATGAACCTGTGAGAAACATCTAGATGTATGATACGCATTTTGACACTGCTAATGCTAATATTATTAATAAGAAAATAATGTTCTCAAAGACCATCTTATTAAAGTTAAACAGCATTTTCAGTTGATTTCCCAGTATTTGTCAAGTCTCCCCATTCTTGTATTAGAGAAATATTACTGAATCAATGAACATGTGAGAAAAGACAATTCTCTCAGTGTAAATAGAATTAAATACTTTGTTTATTTCAATATAATGCATTACACATTAAAATTCAGTTTCTACACATCCAAGTTTCAAAGTCAAGTTGTATAATATATAAATAATATTTATAATACAAAAATGAAGATGATTAGATTAGATTATTAGTTTTAGCCTCCCTATCCTCCACAAATGAGATCCGAAGAGAGGAAGGAAGAAGGCACTATTTAGTATGGAGTTAAGGGAATGCGGAATCCATGCAAAAAGGGCATAGAAACAGTAAGACGAGAAAGAAGTTCATGAAACAAGATCTCAAAGTTGAAAAAGAAAGTACAGTAGTAATTGCTGAAAAAACAGGACAGCAGTGAACCAAAAAAAGATGGTCTGTAACAAACAAAAACCTGGTCTATTTCAACAAAAAAAAGCCTACCAAACCTTCAGCTCTGGCCCTCACATTGTCCCCATGGGAGTGCTAATTATATAAAAATGAAGCCCAACAAAAACCAAGATGAGTACTGTTGAAATAATCAGATGTTTTTTGCCCACTCTGTACAAAATCAACTTGATTATAACCCTCCTGTACAAAATTAATCCAAACTAGTCAATTTTAGCACCAAAACAAACTAAGTGATGGCTCCCAAGAACACTTCCGTGAAACTGAGAAGCTTGTTTCCAGGGTTTGGGGTGAAGGAGTTACTGTATGTTTAAAACAAAACAACAACTACAATGCTGAAATTAGTAGCGGGTCCAAGCACTCATCAATGAACAAATAAATTTGTCCAATAATTAAGACAGTAAAAAGGATCAATGCCAAACTGTGGGCATTACAATATGGAGTGACTTCAACATGTAAATGAAAACTGGCATTCATGTCCATATGAGAGCAGAGAGATTTGACAATTGAAATTCAGCATACCAAAAATATATAGCCAGAACATATAAAACAGAAATATAAAACAAAACAGACTTACTATTTGGAGAAAGTAATCCACATGTGGTCTCTTATGAACAAAAAACCTGACTGGGTGCCTCTCGATGGTGACTTTGAGCACAAAATCGGGTGGTGTGCCAGGCTTCACCATTTGTCTCACAACTCCATCATGATGAGAGTGAATGAGAGTTTCATCCAAATCTAGCACAAGTACTTTGCGCTTCACTAAGCCTGAAAATAAAGAAATATCATTAGTATCATAAATTACTCAAGTAGGTAAAAAGCAAAATTGATGTAATATACATGCTGTTGAAAATCCCATGCAAAAAGCATCTTCATGTCATTGCTGAAATCAATGAAGAACACAAAATTTTATAAATTACATCAAGACCGAAAAGCATTAAAACTAATTGTGAGGTATTAGCCCTCTAACATATTAATTTTTCTGAGATAATGTTAAAAAAACTATTTTTTTTTATAAAATTAAACTTTAGGTTGTTTAAATACTATCATCCTTGTTTTGAAGATACATCTGTTTTGAAGATACATCCAATTAACATTAAAGAAACAATTATTTGTCAATTTTTGATCTGTAATGAGTTTACTCTAGGCCTCCATACTATCCCGAGTTGACTTATCCGTCTTGCCAAAAAGCACATGGAATAACAACATGAAGTATGAAAGTGGAAAATATCAGTAAAATAAAAAAATGGCAGCAATCTACAACTGAACAGACACTCACGCTCCACAAAAACCAACACTTCCTGCATCACAATGACAAATGGTACGTGACCACTTCCATGATCCATCACTGCTACTGTCGCACATTTACAGTTACCAGACATTTGTTTCACCAAGTTAACTCGAAGATCACTTTGTTTAAATATTTTCAACCTCAGAAACCACGCGTTAACACGATATAGTACCAAATAAACACAGTAAATGACTGCATATGAGTTAATTCTGAGCATATACAGAAATGATACATGTTGATTCTCAAGTTAACAAAGGATAATAGGTTATAGGGTTAATTACAAATAAAGGCATTCATATTAGAAATGACTCACAAAAAAGTGTCTCAAATATGAGCTACACACACATGTTAATGGCTTTTATGAAAAATGAAACAATCATTGTCAGAAACATTTCAAAGTTCAACTTTAATATTGGTATTATTGTTCAGTCAATTTTAAGAAACTATTATCCTTATGATGGACATAAACAATAAAACCATTATAAAATATAACAATTAATATCTCTTTACAGTATTTAATATATACTTATAATAAAGCTATGGTTAATTGAAGAAAGCTATCTCTCAAACAAGAAGCAAAAAACTATTAAGTACACATTAAAACGCAGAGATATCCCCTAAACCTATATGCCACAGCTCAAGCCATTTTTCCCCACAAGATGAATTGTAAACTAGTAGCATTGAAGCATTTAAATGTTTTCTAGGTATTTTTTGTTCAGAAAATTTTAAACTTGTGCGCATGAACATCTCTTCAAAACTCCTTCATCCGGTACAGATTCATACATGATCATTTTAACTTTTAGATCATACTTCACAGTTTTCAAATAGCTCAGAGATCCAATTTCTCATTCAGTAGAAAAGATACATGACAAGAGATGGTGTGTTTTGGGGGTAGATTGTCAACTCACAATATAAAGCCCACAAATTCACACATTGATTCTGGCAGCTCAAAATGCTAACGCTCTAACAGTAGCGGCAGCACTTTAGGTACCATAAAAAAAGTCAAAACCAGACCAAGGTATTTCAACAAAGTATAATATGAATGATATCAGTATTTATTTTATTCACATCATAAATGGAGCAATATTAAAACTTACCAGTGCCAGGTCCCTGAAAAAATCAACCTTGCATTGTGTAAAAATAACTAATTTTTCCTTTCATTACCTGTTACACAGAAGGGATTTGATGCATTAAGGAGGCGGTTCGGGATAAAAAAAAGTCTGTAAGTTCTCGGTGGATTTTTCTGAGATATCTACCGTAGGTGTAAATTGTTATGAATAACTTTTTTGATTTGTGCGTATTTTTTGTAACCATACATGAATAAGATTTTTTTTTAAAAACATGAAAAAAACATGTGTTGTGGAAAATTCTACTCCTACAATTTTCAACTCACAGAACTGAGAAAATATTTATTACATAGCAAATTGTCTTGTCTAGAGATCCGGTGCAAGTTTTTTGATTATTTGATTTTTTGAATTTTGAGAACTTTTTTCCCCAAAAATTACCTCTTTTTCCACTTTTTTGAATAATTTTCTTCTAATTTTCAAGGTGAATTAAAATTAAAAAAAACTTTTGCACCAGATCTATTTTTCTTTTCAATTGCTATTGATTATTATGCTAGCCATCTCTGTACCTTCAAAACTGTGGGAGGAGTAGGTTTTCAAAAATCAAGAAGGTGAGTATTCAGAAAAGCCATTTTTCCAAAAAAAATTTTTCATTCCGTACTTATTTTTTAATTGAGTCTTATCAGCAATTCTGTACCTTCAAAACAGTGGGTAAGGATCCGTATCATAAGTCAATATATATTAGTTTCAGAACAAGGTTATATTTTTCAACAATTTTTTTTCAATGCTGATTAAATTTTTTTTCAACTACCTGTATTGCTTTGTAGCTCTTTTTAAACCCTTTCGATTGATATAATTACCATTCCTGTAGCTTTAGAACTCCGGGAGGCGTTTATGTTTACATAGCCAGCTAATTAGCTGATGACTCAGCAGCCAGACTCAAAACAAACACTCAAATACACCCTCATAATTTATCACTGAGTAATAGAATGTTTTGTTTGAGTACAAAAGCATTTCAAGTAAGGCCATGAATGAACTCTCTTTCTATTCTAGTAGAGAAACACTTAATACTGGCTCGTAATGGGGGGGGGAAAGGGAGGTCAACCATCCATTGGCGCACCCCAAGGTCACACTAGAGCGCGTCTTTTACCCCGTCCAGAAGACTAACCAATTGACGTACTTGAAAGCCAATTATACCGTTCGATGCGCAAGAAAAATTTCTATGAGTTTATAAACTGAAAAATGACCATAATCCTGAAATAGACCCAAACCGTGCCCTTAAGGATATCGTCCCAGGCCCCTGTCGGTCCAGTGAGCTTTTTTGTTTTGTTGTTCGAAAAGGACCCTTAGGTGATGGACTTTCGGTCCTAAAATTTTATGGCACTACGGACAATAGATCCCCTCCCCCCAGGGGCGGGAAAAGGGGACAAAATTTTGAATTTTTGACCCCATTTCAACCCAATATAAAAACAAAACAAGAAATGGATAATATAAAATTTACTTTCGTTAGAAATATTTCAAGGATTCTAAAACTGTATTTATTTTTGTTCTAGCATAAAAACTCGATGAGGAGATGCAGTTTGAAATATCCATATATATGAACTAAAAAACCAATATCTCCCTTTTTTATCATAACTAAGGCCTGAATCAAAAAAATGAATAAAGGAAATTTTGTTTCTTTTCAAAAGTTACATATTGTAGTCAAATTCATAAGAATCAGACTAAAAAAAATTTCATAATTAAAAAAAATTTGTTTTTCATTTTTTTGGTTGTAAATCACATTTCACAGTGTGAATATGAAGTTATAAATGTTAATTATCGAAATAACAATGAAAACGGCATTTAATTACATAAATTGTCTATTATATCACACTTCAACAAAAATTTTGTTTTTGGCTTATACCCAAAACCTCTAACTTTCAACATTCAAAACGTACCTCCTCATTGAGTTCTGATGCTAGAACAAAACCAAAGACAGTTTTAGAATCCTTGAAACATTTCTAACATAATTAAATAGGCTTTTTTCAAATATGAGAAGAAAAAAAGTTATACAACTCTATACCTATAAACAATTTTTTGTGATGTAATCATAAAATATCACTTTTCACAAAATCTTTTTCAAAATGTTAGAACTTTACTATTTGAATTTGTTAGAAATGTTCCAAGGATTCTAAAACTGTCTTTGGTTTTGTTCTAGCATCAAAACTCAATGAGGAGATACATCTTGAAGTATACATAAAAATGTACCAAGAAACTAATTTTTTGTGAAAACAAAAAACTAAGGCCTAAATCAAAAAGTCACACGAGTAAAAAAAGGTTTACTTTTGAAAAATACATCTTCTGGCCAATTTTTGAACGAATCAGACGAAAAAAGTTGAAAAGTGGGACGACTTCCTTAATATGACCATTTCAAATTAGAACACATCATGGAATGATAACCAAAAAAATTAGCATATGGCAGACAAACATGCAAACTCCAAATACTGAAACCACAATTAATGCCTGCCTCTCTGGTTGGCAGTTCAATGCAGAAGATATCACACTGGGCCAGTCAACAGTCAGGAATTTAGATCTGAGGTTATGAACAAGCATCTTGGCACCTAAGTTAGTTTTTCAATATTTAGCTATCACTGAGTGGTTTCTAGGTGCTACTAAGATAACAGCAAGACACTGAGTAATTACTAGATGCTAAGAAGATATCAGCAGTCAATTTTATCAGGTACAAATATCAATTACTTCTAATTTTCTAATCAAACATTTTATTTTAACTTTCACAGAAAAAGTCTCCTCTGAATACTTCGCAAATAGGCTAAAATTTGCTCCAATGTTTGTTTCTTAATTTTCATTGCTTAAGAAAATTAAAAATTTTATTTCACTGTGTAGGCAGGGCTCCAAAGATGACATGTGTGCAAGGAAAATTCCATTTACAAGAAGCTGAATAGATTGTGTGGGATTTTGTTCACTCAAGTGATTTTTAATATTAAATATACAAGTTAGCAATTTTTTAAATGTGTGTTTTTCAAGTGTTTGTTGGTTGTTCTGTTTCTTGATTTTGTTGTTTTTGTGATTGAATAATTTCTTCATACACAGCTTTTCTTCCACTTTCAGTTACCTAAGTTAGGAGTAAAATATGAGTGATATAACTGTTGTGATATAGTTATAGTAGGCATATATATAAGCAGAACCGACACGACACAGCCGGCAACCGGAAGGATGCTGCGCGGGCCGAGGGAGCTTGGAAAGGGAGACAGGAGAAGGGAGGAGTCCGTAAGGGGGAGCGGCTGGAAAAAGCTAGCTCGAAAAACTACACATAACATCACACGAGGGCAACTTGAATGTGTAGCACAGAAAAATAGCGGAGTAAAAGTAATTACCAACGAGTAAGGGAACTATGGAAAATATGCACTTGAGAAGAATATGTAAGAGGGAAATGCGCGTAGCAATACCAAGTTTAGTGAAGCAGGGAACATGTCATAGATGACGCGTGAGAACCATCCAATAGGGAGAAGCCACACACTTTCAAAGGCCTCCACTATGCCGGGGCGCAGCTATAGTACGGCAGGGTATAAAAACATAGCAAGGCGGGGAACCGGTCTATTTCTGTGTGCTCCTGACTAAGTGAAGATGTAGGCCTGCGTGTGCCAAGATGGGAGGTGAGATGATATTCTTTGTTCTGTGCTAGGATCAGTTCAAATACCATATTACAACTGGGGCATGTAAGTTTTATTGTCTCAAGCAGGGACTAGAATGCCCATTATTTCTTAGCATTTTTATTTACTCATTCGAGTTTGTTCTCAAACAGGGCACTTTGTAATTTGTTTCTTGTAATAGATAAAAAAAAATTATCTCTCAAAATGGAATTTATTTGAATAGTATTCTGTGGTTAACGTAGTGAAATCAAAATAATTGTTGGGTAAAATTCAAGGGGGGGTTATTATCTCGCAGAAGGGGATTCATATTGAATGGGAGAAAGTAAATTCATTGAGTCGGGACAAGCGACATTGTCTGCGGAAGCTTCATGTCAATTCTTAACCCGCGCACGGTCGCGCATCCCTCAGAAAAGTAGTCAATTTACCCGCGTTACTCTGCCGCTCCCTGTTCACTTACCGTAATAGGCAGAGATGTAAAAATATGAAGTAATGAGTAAAAAATGTTGCTTTACACTTTGATGTTGTCAGATTTTTGATAACTTGAACCGTTTCTTTGTAATATGGAGTCAAACTCCGTAGATTTTTGCACAACATTGCTTCAAAGAGATCAATGGCCATTTTTTTGTTTTGGGAACAATGTAATGTTTTTCATTGCTATTTTATGCAGAAAATCCTTCCAAACCTGCTGATGTTTTTATTTTTCCTCTACAACAATTAGAAAAAAAGTTATGACCATTTATATGTCTACAAAGTGTTATCCATTCTTCGTTTTAGTTCCTACATAAATGCATGTTTGCATGTCTGGTTATATTACTGTAAGTATAGTGTTTCGAAACTTGTAATTTTCACACAATATGAATAAAATACTGCTCTACACGCTACTGACTTCAGATTTGTCTTATCATTTGCCATTTTTGCGAAATAAGGCGGTAAAGTTGACTGGGCGCACCCTGAGTAGTTTCGCTGGTAACTGAGGCTGCCACTGACTGTTCGCACGCACAACCTCTCACGGTCGCCTCATTTACCACACTGACTGTGCTTACCCCTCCCAACTTCCGAGTGGTTGTAGCTCTGCCTTAACCCCCACAATGTGGGGGTTTCTGGCTCCAGCTGTGTAGCACTCGCTGAGACGATCATTTTGGTGTATAACAACTTGGGGTTATGCCTTACGTCTGGCAACCAGTGAGCCTGGTAAATGAGGCGACCAGTTATAGTTCGCGGGTTAAGGGGGGATTTAATAACGTTCATGTCTCGGGGAATAGATTACTCAACCCCGCTTATTATTTGCACAGGTGGGTTGGGAAGCTGGCCTACGCGGCAGCTGAGACATCGCGGAGACTTGGGTTGTGTTGTAGCACCACGACCGATGTGCTCTTCATATCCGAGGGCAGTAGCTGCAGCCAGGCAGTATCAGAGTCGTGAAGCGGTCAGCCGCCTGGTACTCGTCGCTAACAGGAGTACCCGGGGTACAGTGCTTACGTGTCACAACCGGTCAACGACCGAGGAGTATTCAGCTTCAGTAAGGCCAAAGGAACCAACAGTGAATTAATGGCACGAAGCGTTAACAAAATGTGAGTGCTGTATGGCAGTAAGAACTCTTGAGGATGGTCGTGGTGCCAGTTTAAATATGCAGCAGCACACTGAACGGTGCAAATTCAAAATGTGGCGCGTTGTGTGACGAATTTGTGTCTGATGTTAACGCGATAAAATACGAAGCATTTCTATATTTTTGGAGACCTTGCTGTAAGTCAAGGTTCTATGTTTGTTTTTGGCATCAACCATTTCTCCTGATGTGTGCGCTAGCCAGGATATTCATTTTATGTTTCTAACATCATTTTGTTTGTGCGTAAACTCCCTGTTTGACGCTTGCCAAGAAATGCTGCATCGCGTTGAATCATGTAATCGTTCGCTGGCGTTCAATAATTTTCTAGCCTGAATCTCTCATTTTATGTGTCATATTCAAATCCACGTGTTTCTAAAATAAATCAATGTTAATCTTGCAAATTCTTTTATTCTCCATGTCTGGTATGCAGGTGTACGCAAGCATGAAAGTGTAATACTCTAAAATTGTGCGGGGGTTGAAATTCCCTCAAGCGTCTCGGAAGGGGGTCCTAAACCACACCCTTTTCTCATATCGCAACATAACATATCAGAGTTGCTCTTTCATATGACATTACCAAGTGTTGATTTGAGGAGTGCTGCTTCATTGCTCAATTCTCATTATTCATTGTTGTTTCTCTTCAATTCAGGAGAGTGTTTGTCAATGACCTTTTTTGTTGTTGCCAACATACCAGACGATGCATAGACATGCTAGAACTTGAGAGGCTATGGTTTCTTCTTGATAATCTTGATAAACATGTAGACTTATAAATTTGTTCAGTTCAATGGGTGAGTTGCTCCAAAGCCAGGTCTGCTGTATGGTAAGCCCTTGTGGCCTGCTTCACATCTTTGACGCAATCTCTTCCAATTCTATGGTCCTTGGTTCTTCAGTTATTTCCTACAATTCAAAATTTTCTTCAGTTTTTCAAGATATTTATTGTGCAAGACTTTTAGGGGTCTGCAAAATCAGTGAGCACTTCAATTTATCCTGAATTCTTCAATTTCGTTCATCAAGCTTATATTAAGGGGATGGTCTGGGTCCACTTCCGGATTATGGTAGGATTTGGGTTTATAAATTCATCTTATAGAGTAGTTTCTTGCACATCCAACAGTATAATTCACTCTCAAGTACGTACATTGGTTCATCTTCTAGACGGGATAAAAGACGCGCACTAGCGTGACCTTGGGGTGCACCAATGGATGGTTGACCTCCCTCTTCCCCCCTCATTACGAGTCAGTATCGAGTGTTTCTCTACGGCAATAGCAAGAGAGTTCATTCATGGCCTTGCTTGAAATGTTTTAGTACTCAAACAAAACAGTCCAACTCTCAGTGTTGATTATGATGATGTATCTGAGTGTTTGTTTTGAGTCCGGCTACTCTGCGTTATCAGCTAATTAGCTGTTGTTTAAACATACAATCACTTCCTGTAGTTTTGAAGGCATGAGAATGGCAAATAAATCATTCGAAAGGGCTCAAGAAGAGCTACCAGGAGAAAGAGTTGAAGATATTAAAATTTCTATGTAATTAAAAAAAAATTGTTTATTAAAAATTACTGGTTTACAGAAATTTGGATTCATTGTTTTTGATATGAATCCTTTCCCACAGTTTCAAAGTTACAGGAATGGCTAACATAGCAATCGATAGTGATTGAAGAGATCTACAATAGCTGTAAAATTTATTGAAAACAAAGGATTAGTTTAGGAATAAAATGAAAATAAATTTTTTTTTTAGAAAAATGGCTCTCCTGAAAAGTTAACTTTTTGATTTTTGAAGAGACACCTGCCCCACAGTTTTGAAGGTACAGGAATGGCAAATATATCAATCGATAGCGATTGAATTATCTTAGAGGGCAGTGGTATAGTTTTTTCAATTTCGAATCAAGCTGAAAATTAGAAGCAGAAGAATTTGAAGAAACGGAAAAAGTGGTCGGTTTTTGGGAAAAAATTTCTCATAATTCGAAAAATCAAATTATCCAAAATCCATACCACTAGATTGAAAGACAAGACAATTAGCTACCTATGAAACCTTTCCCCAGTTTTTTAACTTTAAAATTTTGGGCAAAGTCCATTTTTCAGCAACAGCCTTTTTTCACGTTTTTTAAAATAATTATATTTTGTATGAATTTACGAAAAAAACATGAGTTCAAAAAGAAATGCCGCATCAATTGACAACTATTGAGAAAATCTTGATTTTTTCTACTTGTTTTCAGGTTGATAATGACTCTGGAGGTCGAAAGGTTCCAGAAATTTGAATTCATTGACTTTCCTAAATAAATAAAGAGATCTAAAACATTTATCTTGGCACTTTTATTTACTTTTTTCTTAGCTGGAAGCCTTTCCAACCCCTTGCACTTACTCTTATCATAAATTTTAAATATGATGCAAATTTTCAAGGCAAAAATCTTCTTCCTTCTCCTATTTCGCTGGCTTCCTAGTTTTTATTCTACTAATGACCTCCATATATGTATTTTTGAAAACCTCAGGAGTACAACTACTGGTACAAATCATAATGAAGCTTTAACTGTGGTGGAAGTATGTTACTTAACACGTTAGTTGCGATGGGTTAAACTGAAGTTCAATATTCAACTTAAATTTAAAGTCAAAAGTGACAAGCCAATTTGTAAATATCAAACATTAACTGGGCCTGTTAAATACCATTAATTCAGAAAGGTTGTTAGAGTTTTTCAAAACGACCCATCGTTGATTTGTTTCGCAGCAGGAAAAACCTAACTACGACCCACCGGTGGGTCATACCGCAATGAATGTGTTAACAAAATACTATAACTCATCATTAAGACTCAGGAACACCTTTGCAACACTTCACAAACAACTTTTGAAACAATGAATGCAAAAATTCCACGTTAGTCATGAAATGCACTGGCACAAAGCAGACTTATGACACCTAAGCTTCAGGGTGATCTACTACCCTAGACTACTCTTGGACTACTCAATGATTCGAATGTCTTTTTTTATGTTTCTATCACCCTAGGGGGAACGAAAATGCATACAGGTATGTAAAAATTGCATTTTGAACACATTTGCTTCTTTACAATTGAAGGGTGGAAAGGTTTAGTGGACTACTTGCATAGGAAATCCATTGTAAGTAGTCCACTTAAGCTTTCCCCCCTTCAATTTTCGATTTTTGCAAAAAAAGTCAATTTTTGGAAAAATAAAATTGCGCAAGACCTGTCTCATTCTAGAATTTTCAACGTAAAAGCGTGATTTTGGTCTCATTTAAAGCGGAACGACTGTACGAAGGCCGTCACATAGGATTTTTTTGATTTTCGAACATGATTGACATGTAAAATAATTCCAAAAAATGTGTTATTTACCAATAAAAATTAAACTTGGAATTCAAATAGAGATTGGCTTCGTTACGCTGTTCCCACCATCAGACCGCATCGAATGAGACCAAAATCATGCTTCTACGTAGAAAATTGTTGAGTGAGAAAAATTTTGAATATTTTCGCCATTTTTTTTCTATGGCAAAAATCAATATTTATAGAAACAACTGTGTTCAGGTTTTAATTTCACATATTTGTATCCATTTTTGTCCACCTATTTGCAATAGAATGTTGCAATTTGGGGTTAGAAAAAGTTGTCTTGGATTTCTTTTTGGAAGCAATTTTTTCGACATATGGAACAACAACTTTTTTCAAATCCGAAAATCAAAAAAAATCCTACGTGACAGCTTTTGTACAGTCCTTCCACTATGAATGAGACCAAAATTACGCATTTATGTTGAAAATTGTAGAGTGAGACAGGTTTGGCGCAATTTTTTTTTAGTTTTGTTTTCAAAAATTAACTTTTTTTTCCAAATTTGAAAAATTTTATGAAGAAAATGTGTACAGAATTTAGTTTTACATATCTACCTGTATTTTCGTTCCCCTAAGTGCAATAGAAACGTGTACAGTGACTTTTGAACCATTAGGTCCATTCCAGGGTAGTCACATTTGTTCTATGGGATCTAGATCTATGAAATTTGACTTACATATGTATTTTTGATAATAAATAGGGCTTGTATTGCAGCTTTTTTGCATTACCCACCATTATCTCCGCAATTGTGGTGAAAATAGAAAAGTCTGCAATATGAGCCCTATTTGTTTTCAAAAATACATACGTATGTCAAATTTCATAGACATAAATCCCATAGAACAAATGTGAAAACCATTTCCTTGATTCATGATGGTTTTTTAGACGTTCCTCTTAGCATTATTAATACATGGGAGCTCTTTTCATACTCAATATATTAAACTGTTATTTCTAATATCTAATCAAAGTTGTAAAACAGAAAATACAGATAATTTCCGGAATCTGGCACTATTACAATTATATGACAGTGGTAACATATGTTCCATTTTAGCAATACTCAACAGACCACTAGGATGGCTCACATTACTACTTGGGGTACCGCTAAGATACTTACTGTTTACTAGTGGTTATTATCTCTCAGATGCCCCACATTTGTCAACAGAACAAACAATGTGGTGACAATGCAACCTTAGAATCAAAAGTACCATATATTTTGGACATTAACCCTTTGCCTCCTCATGATATCTACAGATGCCACTTCATGTTTTTGCTCATGAGAAGTAAATACAATGGTTAAGCACTAGAAAATACTAAAGGCATCTCACAGTCCCCTCTCATATTGCCTTATATGGCAACATTTAGCAACTTATGCCTCAAATGAGAGCTCAGCGGCAGTTTGAATTGCGTTCATTGAAGAAGTGCGGCTGTTATGTTACAGTGCTGATATTGTTTTTTCATATTTATACACTGTTGAATAAAAAATTTGAGGTTTGCATTGCCTAGACATTGATTTTTGTATGCAATGAAGCAAAAATACAAGAACATTAATTTTACAGGATATATATTGAAAAAACTAGGGAACACTGTAGATGCCGTCAGGGATATCGAGACCACAATTTCTAAATTGTTGAATTGGCAATGAGAGTGCCTTCACATCATTCGCAAGTACTTATTCATTGTAAAGGTATTATTTTTACACAATTTACACAATGTTGTCCATATAAAGAGTAAATATATCAATGAAGTCATTTTGTAATGGTCTTATAATAATGAAAATGCTTTTTGTAAATATTTTGGTTCAGGTATGACTGCAATTATGTTTGAAGTATCGTCATTCACCCAAAGAGAAATTATGCACACCAAATGTGGATATGTGAGTAATTATGCAGATTTATGTCCCAAGAAATGTCTTATAAAGGGCTCAGTTTGGAAGAGGTAAGGAGTGCCTTATCAGAAATAGTCGGATATACCATTCAACTAAGAATATAATACTGATGAATCTGACAATGAGGCAGAAGATCAGGTTGAACATTACCCAGGAAAACATTACTATGGCGATGGATGATATAGCAGTGACAATCATAAGAGAAGTCAGAGTAATGAAGGATCTTCTAGCATCATCTCCAGGTATCACCACCACTGCTGATGACGAAAGGAGTGGATAAAGAAAGCAGACTATACAAGTGGCACTACACTTTCTCCTTTCACAAAAATAAAGATAATGAAATATGGAGCTATATTAGAAAAGTTTTACCCAAGTTATATTGGTTATCAATTCAATAAGAAGCATCCAATGACTTAGATCTATGTAGTTTAGAATCTCTTTTTATTTCAAAGGAAAAACCAGATCTTGGTAGTGCTAATAGTTCATACCCATTGCAAATTCACTTGTAGGTTTTATTGTACCCTTGTATTTTGTATAGAAGACTGATTTTCTTTACTTTTTACTTGCAGACTGTTAACTGAAGATGGAGCTGGTCTCCGAAATGTTTTATGGAATTGCCTTAGTTTTGAATATATATTTAGTGTAGAATCTTAATTAAATATAAATATGATTTCAATATGTAGTGCATTCTTTGTTTTTAAATTCCTAATGATCATTCGCCTGAAGAAAAGCAACTTCTCTGACTCAATTCAATAAAGGATGCAAATTATACAGTATATTTAATTATATTCAACTAAATTAGTTTGCCCATCTATTTTATATGTATTTTTTGAATGAATATGACAGATTTGAAATATTTGAACTTTTTTACCATTACAATACAGCTTTACCTGAAATTGGTTCAGAAATATCCTATTAATAAGCCCTACAGCTGCATCTTATATCACCTAGACGGGTCTTTAAAAATACTGATGGCGTCTACAGAAGCCAGTATAAAAAGCATTATTTTTTTGAAAATATTCAAAACTTTTGCCAAAAATGTGTTCAACTAGTCTTTATCATGCATTCCATGTGAAAAACATTCAGAAAATATTGGAATTCAAATTTCAGGAGGCAAAGGGTTAAGATTGTGACTTTGTTGACATCCATGCTTCAGATACTTATGCCAGCAACTGGGCTGGCAATTTTCTCAACAACTGTGGCAATATAGGAATATATCTAGTGTAACAGGGGTTTGTGTTGCTACTTTTTATAGCAGAACCTTCATGCCTCTTTTTGCTCAGATAATCTTTATTGTTATTTTCTTGTTGATTATAGCCTAATTGTACATTTATTCTTTTCAGTTGGTAATAAATTCAACTACTATAAAATATTGGTACAACCCTAAGATAATTTTAAGTAAAAGTGAAACTCCAGTTGCACGGGGAGGTGAATCAATGAGTTCTCCTTCTTCAGGACATGTGAGGATATTGCTATACTTTATTACTTGCTTATCCTGTTATTTATTTTGTTGCAATTCAGTTATTTTTTGCCGTTTGATTTCTATTAGTTGATTTAGGATTTTAAGTTCTTATTTTGTTGAGTTATAGAACCTATTTTATTTTATGTTCTCATTCATTCAAGTTGAATGGCATAATATGTTTATTCAAGTTATATGTTTCATTTTGTAAATACCATATATTCTTATTATTTCTGTAAATATTTTCTGCAGGTATTATATTTTGTTGTTAGTTAAGATGTTTGCATCTTGCATCCCAATCTCCTCATATTCCCTCCACTGGTCTCTTAGTCTCTTTTATTAACAGGTAATTAATTTAAGGTTTTGGTTTATTTTCTACAGTGTCTCCTTCCCACCTGTCCATGCTCCATTTAAGTTCCGTTAATTTACTCCTATTAATTTAGTTCCATTGATTTAGTTATTACCATTCATGTTCCTAAGTCCATATTTCATTGACCAAAGCATTATTATCCACACTCTGTGACCCAGTCATTATCATCCATTACATTTTCATTTGTATCACTATTTTACCAATAGCAACTTATAAACTAGAAGAGTTTCATTTTCTTCAACTAGTTGTCATTCAGAAATAAGCAGATAATGAGTTCATTTGACCTTTGGGAGACAAACGGTAACACTAGTACTTGCTATTTGTTATAAATACAGTAATACCTGCAAAACTGCGCTAACTTGTTCCAAAATTGCTGCGCAGTTTTGAAGACACATCAAGGAAAATCAAGTGCAAGGGAAACTTATTTAAAACTATAGAAAAATTGAAAACGTCGTAACTCTGTTATTAACGGGCACCATCGCAAATTACTAGAATTTTTGGGAATTTCTTCTTGAAAAACTGAATTGACATTTAGGGTAATTGAAAATTAAAATACTTTCATTTTAAATGTGCTTGAATACATAAAGCATAGATGTTAAAATATACAGTTATATATTTTATTGAACATGATATGAGAGTAGCTTTAACTGAAATTATGTGTCTCTCGGATACAGTTACATGGTTAATATGTGTATATGAAAATGCAAATCAAGTAGAATATTTGGATAAGCTATTTATTTTATTCTGTAATAGCTCATTAGTGTGTCAATAGATTGCTGGAATTATTTTAGCTCTTCAAATCCCTTTCTACTTCTGATGCCTTCTCCTTAAGTTTAGTTGCAAGTTCATTAACACATTCATTGCGGTATGACCCACCGGTGGGTCGTAGTTAGGTTTTCCTGCTGCGAAACAACCTATCGATGGGTCGTTTTTTTAAAATTCTAATAACCTTTCTAAATTAATGGTATTTAACAGGCCCAGTTAATGTTTGATATTTACAAATTTGCTTATCACTTTTGACTTTAAATTTAAGTTGAATATTGAACTTCTGTTTAACCCATCACAACTAACGTGTTAAATTCAGCTAACGCCCCACAATTTTTGTTTTCTTCAGTATTCCAGCTTTCCATTTTTAAAAATTCTTCAGGAGCATTGGCTTCTGTCAGATCCTTATAAATCTGAACTAATTCATCATTTGACAGCTCGTTTTCATTACATTTTATTTCTTTTTCCATATCTTCAACTGTCATATCATCAAAGTTAGCTTTCTTTGCAATCTCTTTAATCTCTTCTTCCTTTAATTTTAGCCTCTTGGGACTCGGTTGCACGTCATTCTCTCTTTGGCTTTGAACCCATTGGTATAGCATAGATTCAGTAATAGCAATATCTTTTGTGCAACTTTTTCTACATTGCGATACTGCATTAGGTACGTGTCTGGCATGACCCTCAATTTCATCTTCATTTTGAATGAGAGTCTAACGGTGGATTCAGGAACTCCAGTTTCAAGAGAACTCGCCATTACTTTCATTCCAGCTTTAAACTTTCCAATAATTTTTAATTTTCGTCTATACTTAATAGTTTTTAATTTTCTTCTTAACACTAGCTCCTTTTCTCATTGCAGATCTTTCTTTAGTTTTACGCTCCATATGTGGTGGTGTACTCTGTAGAACTAAATATGTACTACGATTTTTGAGCCACATACTTTTCTTTGTTTACTTTAGAGCTGTCTAGAGCAAAACAGCTGCACATCGACTAGCGCAGTTTTGGAAGCGCAGTTTCTAAATCAAAATTGCAGTTTTGAAGTTTCATAGTTTTGAAGTCAGCAGTTTTGCAGGTATCACTGTAATACCAATTTGTCTAAGAAGCTCAAGCAACCACTTATACTGATGACTGGATTAAGGACAAACAAACCACATTTGATACATGTACACGTGAGCTTCATCACTACAGAAGTTGGAGAGTATACACATTCACAGGAAACAGGTTCACATACAAATTTAAATGACAATTTCATACTCACTGAGTCTGTGACGAGAAAGGGGAGAGAGGGGCAGCACCTGATATTTTACTGCCTGGTGCTGGAGCACCTGTTGGAGAAAATACAATTATTTAAAACTCAAAGTGAAAATTAAGACCTGAAAAACCAATTTTCATCCTGAACTTGACAAACAAAACTTTAATAATAAATGAAACACATAGCTGATTTTTTGGTGTGGCTAGTGGGAGCTATCAAGCCTATTTTTGACAAACCCATTACTTCATATTTCCTGAATTTCCTGCACACAAAACAGGCAATCAGTCTTAATGGGTATCATCAAAGAATATCTTCATTCATGAATAGAGCAATAGCAGTTCACAAAAAATTAGTTATTGCCCCTAGGGTTGCTAATATCTATGGAATTTTCGTCTAAAAAGATCATTGATGATATTTTAGATACTCATCCAATCTTTTCAACAACCACATATAAAAAAGGAGGCGTTATTTTCTCAGTAATGCACAAAATCACATATACTTCTAATTAAATTACATTTGACAATGTAAGCCTACCCAACTGCAAAAAAAGCTTTCCAAAAAGAGGAAAGAGGAAGACACCATTTCTATGATGTCTTCCATGACATTATAAAAATTCCATAGAAGAATTCCTTTCCTCATCAAAATATCAAATTTCACTTCTACTAACAGACTACTCTTTTGCTTAGTTTTCAACTCAAGGAGTGTCAACAGAATTTGTTAAGGGCCTTTATGGATGCATCACTGTGCATCATGAAAATATCCTCAAAAATCTGACATACGGGTTTTATTTGAGTTAGGTAGGACAAGCAGGAAGAGACTGGTTGCTATGGTGGCCGCACCGCACGGTGGCGCTATGGGGCATCTAAATAAGACATGAGCAGATCCTGTTTCTATAAGTTTTTTCCATTCACTGCTATTAGAATCACAAGTAATAATTTCAAACAATATACTGTTTTTTACAGGATGACAAAGCACCATATAATACACTGTATTTCAATTACATCAAGATGGTATACACACTTCCTACACAGCTGTACTCTTCTGATGATGCAGCCAAGTTAGAATTAGATATCAAAACCTTTGCTTGTGTTTCTGGTGAAAATTTAGCTGAAGTGCAGCACGACAATTACTGCATTATTTAGTATGCATCTATGACATTCACTTTTTCTCACTGTCAACTACATTATTTTACTTTAGAGAGACTTGAAAGCCTGGCACTGAGGCATCAAAACTTTCCACCTTTTCATGTGGTATTTTGTTTATTCTCGTTTATTGACTATCAGCCCTTGGTGCACTTGCGCAACATGAAAATTCTGTGGTTGTGGTATGCCAGGTTGTTGAGGAACTATCTGATTTTGTGTGTGACATTGTTTATGTACCAGGCCATCTCAATTTGGCTACTGATCTTCTATTATGTATGGGAGCACCAATTCTGTCATTGAATATTCAGGATAATACCTCACCTAGAGGTTATGTTGTAGATAATCAACTCATATCAGCATGAGGCAATTCACTTTGTGTCTTGAATAATCATTGCCTACAGCTCAGTGGTCTCCAAACTTTCCAGCCTTAGGACGTACTGATAGCTCTGGTAAAATTCAAGGGCCAAACCAGTTTTAATACTCCTGCCATTATATAGACGATGATTCTTAAAGAACGACCCTATTTTATGATTATATATCTCATGAAGGAAAAATAGCAAAAATAAAACTCATAATACAAGTCTTCTACTAACAGTCAAGTTCTATTTCAAATTACAAATGGTCAAAATTGCCTCCCTTGCAGGACAAACAACATCAATACAATATGAAAATTCATCCCAAACACATTGAAGCACATCAAGATCAATTGAATTGATTGCTGTTGCTATTCGATGTTTTAAATTTTCCAGATTAGTTAGTAATGGTGGGACACAGACTATTGTTAGGCTATTGCCAAAAGATGTCAACTAGTGCCTTTGTAATTTAACAGGAGGAAAAATAACTCTTCTCGTAAATAACTGAGCTCGCGTATCACAGATACTTGAGATATATACTTCCGTCATGGACTTCAAAATTTTATTAGCTTGATTTAGTTCAGCTCAAAATTTGAAGCCTGAATTAGTTTTGCTCAAAAACTTTAAAGCTTGATTTAGTTCAGCTTCAATTCAACAAATGAAAACAGCTCAACTTCTTCAAAGCTTGAAAACAGCTCGAAATCTTCAAAACTTGTAACCAGATCGAAAACTCTAAAGACTACCTTAAATGTTTGCAACAATTGAAAACTATTGATGAACCAACTTAATAAAAATAAGTCTGCAAAAACTGAGTTCTCTCCTATCCCTGAAGTGTCAGGAAGATTCCTTAGGAATAACAAGTCTCAGATATAAGGCCCTCAAAAATCCCTAAGATAGGGACAATACCAAAGGGTGGCATCCAAGAAGGATCAACCCAATTTAACTATCAACTGGGCCGAACAGGACTCGCCCACCAAAATAGTCTATCAACTGGAGCCCAAGAAGGATACACTGCCTAACTATTCAACAATTGGCGCCCGAAAAGGACTCCTCTAATAAAATAACAATTCAACAATTGGCGCTCAAAAAGGATTCGGCTAATAATATAAAAATTTAACAATTTGGAGCCCGAACAGGGACTGTCCTATAAAAATATTAAACAACCCACACCCAAGAAGGGATAGGCCTATAATATAAAAAAACTATATTTAATAAGCCCCAGAGAAAAAATCAATAACTGTGAAGTTAGGAGATCTAGGAGGCCATGCGCAAAGATCAATGTCTTGAGCCCTTATCTGAACAATCCCTTGCTGAGGCAGTTTTTTCATTTAAAAATGCTATAACTGATAAGCTCCAGTGGGGAGGCTCAAATGGCAATCTTTGAAGTCTAATCTTTCAAACACTCACTCCCTTATTCTAATTCATACATTTACTTACAACATATATGATCATGAAATAGGGTCATTCTTTTTTAATCATCCTGTATATTAACAAATGAGCTCTTAGCTGCAATAAAGTTGATATCTATGATATGTTTTTTTTTAGAATAATGTTCAATAAGCTAGGCATGATGAAAAATGTAGAAATATTATTGATTGCTCTAATTTATCTCAGAAAAAAAAAATGAATTCATAATAAGTCACTCAATAACATTGGATAAAGTAATGCAAAATTCCTATGAAAATAATAGTCAATACATATAGGCTCTAAACAGAGGGACTCGTAGCACGGCTGCATCTTTTGAGTTCGAGCTCCAAAGGGTAAGAATGAATGTGTAATTGTGATGATACGTGCTAATCAAAATGTAATGCAATATTCAACATGTAACGTGTTTATATCTATTTGAGTTGTTCAAGGTGGACACATTTGTAAATGTATCGAGTTATGCCTTAAAAAAAACTATTATGAGTAGTGGGCTGGTATGGAGATATGTAGAGGCTATGAAACACGTATATATTGCTATATTAGAGATAAGATGAGCAATGTGAATTCCTGTGTAATATTGTTGGTTAGTTTTGTGCATTTGAAAGGTAGTTTATGGAGAATGAAGACGATAGATGGGTTTAAGAATGATTTTGTGGCATAGCATGATTGACCAGGTTTATACCTAAATACAGGTAGATGTGTATCATTAAGAACAAAATGCATCTGTGTGTGTAGTAATTCTGATAAGTCTAAATAGAATTAAGTAGAATGTAACGGTTCAAAAAAAGCAATGATCTACCGATGTATCGGTATCAGTGTTGGCAGTAGAGATGGAACTCAAAAAAAAAAACGTGCTGTTTTTGAAAAAAACGTTTTTTTTACAAAAAAACATGGCTAAAAAAACGTGGATATTTTGTTTTGTTTTTGATATTTTGTTTAAAAAGAACTCAGCAAGGAAATGAACCACTTTACATTATTGGTTTTCATGTCAGATTATGAGATAAAAAAGCATACTTCTTAATTCATGGTTTTCTATGCTTGCATTGAGTTTTTTATTATTCTGTGGTTTCATGTTTTTATATTTCATTTATTTTACAATGCATGTGAATCACTTTCAACATCCCAAATAGTGTGTTGTAATAATATATCTTTATTTATGGTCATTGATAGAGATGTGACCAAAAAAAACATGTTTTTTCAAAAACATGTTATTTTTACAAAGAAAAAACATGACTAAAAAATATAGGTATCAATATATTTATATGACAAAAAATCCATACTTTTTTTACAGAAAAATCATGACTTAAAAAACATGGATAATATATTTTATTGAACCAAAAAACCATGCTATTTTTTAAACATGTTTTTCTAGAAAAATTCATGACTGAAAAAACATGGGTACTATTATCTTTTATGTGACCAAAAAAACATGCTTGTTTTTTCAAAAAACATTTATTTACAGAAAATCATGACTAAAAAATGTGGATATTAATATATTTTATGTGATCAAAAAACCCAATGCTGTTTTTCGAAAAAAAAAACACTTTTTTACAGAAAAATCATGACTAAAACAAATGGATGTCAATATATTTTATTTGACCATATATAACCATGCTGTTTTTTTAAAAACATCTCTATAGAAAAATCATGACTAAAAATGTGTATATTGATGTATTTTATGTGACCAAAAACCATGCGTTTTGTAGAAAAATGTTTTTTTTACAAAAAATGACATAAGTAGATATTAATGTTTTTCAGTAAAATAAACATTTTTTTTAAATAGCATGTTTTTGTGGGTTAGATAACATATATTAATATCCATGTTTTATATTTTTAACTTTTTTTGTATGAATTTTTTCATAAAAAAGCATGGTTGTTGTGGTCACAAAATATATTAATATCCATTTTCTTCACAGATGTCATGACCAAACTATGAATGTTATTGACTTATTGTAAAAAAAATGAGTTTGAAAAAAGATGATTTTTTCCGTCAGAATAAATATATTAATATCCGGATTTTTGTGACATGCTTTGCTTTTTGTAAAAAAATGGTCAATATGCAGTTTAATGCGCTCACCAAAATTAAAAATTCTGCACCAAGGAATCACTAGGAACACATTTAAAAATGTTTTACAAGAATATTCTGCTTGCATATGCGTTATTATCAAGTTAGCGTCCAAATTTTTGTACTTATATTACCTATAACACAACCACCGTCACTAAACTGGCGCTGGCATCAGGCACTCACCAATATCAGGAAGGGATAGGAACTGCCACTTGGCAAAGAACTTCAAAGAACACATTAGGAAACTAATTGAACAAGAAATACAATATGTTGAGGGTATTTTTGAAAGCGGACACTGGTGTCCTCTGGAGCGTTAAAGGGTTAACTTTCATTTGTGATGGTAAAATAGTTTAGTAGCAATAATATTTCGAATATTTTGTGTGTACACTGTTGTAATTCCACTATGGACTCTAAAATCAATGCAATCCTTTAGTATGAAACTAGAGCAAAATACTAGTAACTTGTGAACTTTTAAGCAATCATCACCAACAATTTTAACCCAAAGAAATAATTATGGTCAATATTGAGTTTAGGTGATGTGGGGTAGGACATCACCTAAAGCATTCCGTTTTGAACAATCAGTAAAGGAGCCCATTTAAAAACGTTTTACAGGAATGACATTTATGGCGCTGATTCGTTATTTTCGAATTATTCAACTTCGAAGTTGGCTTTTGTGCGCCAAGGAAGCGAGCGCGCCATGCGAAATTTTATTAATAACGGAAGCTAACCCCCTATTACAAACATAAAGAGGTTGGGTTGTGAGGGGTAGCCACAGTTCTTCTAGAGAAAATTATGGTCAATGTGAAGCGTGATGTGATCAAAGGAAATGGGAATTGTATTCCCAAGAATCACTAATGGAACTCATTTAAGAACATTTTACAGGAATGACATTCTGCTCACTGATGCATTATTTTAGAATTATTCAGCTTCAAAGTTATAGGTGAAAGCGCTTTCCCATGCAAAATGTGCAACACAGAGTACGACCAGGTATGGTCAGGAAAGGCAAAGTTTGGATCATAAGGTGTTAAAGTTTTCGCCAGAATTTCGTAGAAATGAAAGAATGATAGAAATTGTTAATAAAATAAGAAGAAATATTGTTATCAGTCAATAACAAAAAATTCAAAGTACTATTTCTCGAACTTGGTGCTTCTGACGCTTTTTTTAGGCGTCATTATCAGGGTTGCGGAGTCGGAGTCGCATGTTTTAGGGTGGAGTCGGAGTCGTTCATTCGGATGGGGTGGAGTCAAAGTTGGAGTCGCTATTTTTTGCTGTCTTCGATTCTAATTTTTACTAAAAATTATTTATAATTGTTTAAAACCAAAAGTAAACATAACAGAGTTAGAATACTTTGCTGAAAATCTAAAAACATGCAATGTTTTTGTTGATTTTGTTTTTAAGTTTGAAACAGCGTATTTATACCTATCACCTAATACCGTCATAGTTATCTAGTCGTTGTGGGTTTGCATTCCTATGTATGATAAATACAAGAAAGAAATATAATTGTACTGGAGTAATAATGAATATTTTGCAGTTATTTAAGCAAGAATTAGTAATTTGAAGCATTGAAATTTGTTCTGTATACTTCTGTTCTGTTCATTTCACCTTCAATTAGTACGCAGGAAGTAGCAAATAGTACTAAATGTGTTGCTAGTTACTTGTGGAACATTTTAGCTGATGCAATACATTGTACTCACGTAAGGTGTGGTAACTATGTACGCTCTTATTGATGTATTGATTGATAATGACTAGTCTTTGCAAAAACTTAAAGTTATGTTGTGATCATAAATATTTTTAGTCTTTATGTTATGATTCCTTGCCAATGTGTAGTCTTTGCCAAAACCTGAAGCTATGGTCTGGTACATAAAGACTTATAGTTTTCAGGCTATGTTATCAAAATTGATATGGCTTCCTTGTCTTTAGGTCAAGTTAACCCTTTAACGCCCAAATTTTTATACTCATATTACCGTTATCACAACTACTATCACTAAACCGACACTGGCATTAGGTAGTCACTGTTATCAAGATGTGGAAGGAACTGCCACTCGGCAGTGAAGTTCAAAAGACTTATTAGTGAACAAATTGAATAAGAAATACAATATATTATTGATATTTTTGAAAAAGGACCGTACAGTCCACTTGGGCGTTAAAGGGTTAACATGTATTATTAATAACAATTTCTGCTCATTTCTAAAGTTATTTCTTGAATGTTGTTTGGTTCTTTCAGAGCTATATTGTAATTCACTATATCATTATCATGTTGAATTTTTATCTTCGTATCACTCCCCAGTTTTAAAGTGAGCATACGCTGAAATGGAGAATTTTATATTATGCTTATACAATTTTAAACACTGAAATAGTATCTGTTTTGCAGCATTACATAATTAATTACTTCTTCTGATGGAAGATTTGGAAATGTAAGGTAATCAATATCGGCATTGAGACACATGAAAAATTAAAATACAATGTAAACGAGCTGCAATGAAAATAATACCACACTAGCAAAAACTTCACTTTGTCACACACATATTGTAACTGAAAGCAATGCACTATCTCAGCTGCAATGGTTGTTAAATTTATGCTCTAGTACAAACTTTCTTACTGGAAACGTTTCAAATCACTCCAAAAAACATGAAATGGGAAGAACATGAGCGTTTATTAAAATAAGAAAGTGTCAAACATAAAGTAAAAAGTTAGATGACAATAAGAGATAGTATATTACACGCAAAGACGCTAAAAGTGACTTTTATTCGTAAACAAAAGGTTCCGAAAACTTCAGTCTCCTGCGACGAAAGCAAAACAACTTTTGCCTATTATAGCCGAGATATACAATAGTGTTGAGCAATATTATGACCTTTTTTCTGCATTGTTACCCTGCATAGTGTAGACACAGAGAATAAGAGGCAGTATGCAAATCTTGCCTACTTTATCTACATTATATCACTTTGTGGATTTTAAGCATAGTCAATTAATTAACTATTATAATTTCACTGAATGAGTGTTTACTTAGCAATAAAAAAAACTGTGGATACATATCTATGCTTCTCAGTGTAGGCAGTGACTACTTTACCTACTCAGAAGACACTTGTTAGTAATATACAGGGTGTTTCAGAATAAGAGGCAAAAAATTACCCACCAAGTAGAAGATGTCCGAATAAAAACTTTTTCTTTGATGAAATTTTCTCAAGAAAGAGACATTGAGATATTAGCCGTTTATTGTTTTAAAGGATGAAATTGTAGTACTAAATTACTCGCAACATTTATTTGAATTTACGTTGATCGGGCAAATATTTTCAGTTGCATGACCTCCTAGATCTCCTTACATGACTCCATTCGATTTCATTTTTTGGGGACACGTGAAGAGCCTTGTTTATGCTACACTCATTGAGTCTAAGGAAGATCTTGTGACCAGAATTGCAGCGACTGCTGGCCAGATACCTAAATGCCAGACGTGTTTCCTAATATCCGCGGCAGTCGTTAAGGCTAACATTCGAAAAGTGCATTGATGTAGGTGGACCACGTTTCTAACAATTTTGGAAAGTAAATTTAAAATAAATATTGAGAGTAATTGTGCCATTAAATTTCATCATTTAAAACAATAAACAGCTAATATCTCACGACCCTGATTTTTGGGGAAAAATTTCATGGAATTAAAGGTGTTTATTTAGCCATTTTCTACTTGGTGTGCAATTTTGTACCTCGTGTTCTGAAACACTCAGTATATAAAATTGTGTACTCGACCCGTGATAAATGATGGGATTTAATATTGTCTTTATACGAATTCTCCAGATGTGGATCATAAAGAAATATTTCCAACCTAATAGTACCCGCGATTAAAATATTCTAGTGCTTGTGCACTGGTGAGACTCGCATCACAGATACAGTCATTAAGCATCTTTAAGAGCTTGAAAAGGAGACAGACAAATCAACAAAGACGGCCAGCCAATTTTATTAGTTCAATGAAATTTCCTGTTGAAAACCTTCCGTATTTCTGATGGCGGCTTTGTGGAAGAAAAAGTTTCCTTCAGATGGCCTGTCATAGTTGACAGACAAGAATTTGAAACTGTTGCAATTAGTTCTTTCTTTTCTTCGTCTTTTTGTTTTGCAGCTACATCTTTTCTTTTTGATTTTTGTTTAAATTTAACTTTCTGTAATTAAGCATGTTTGAGCTTCTACCAGACCTGCATTAACCTAAAACCGCTTAAATTAACATTACTCGTGACGCACTGGCGTTCACTAATTAAATTATCTTTGAGCTTACTCGGCTTGGGCAGCATGTCGCCCTTCTAATAAAAGTCGATCTGGAACCTCTAACTTATTTCTCTTGCATAAAAAGCAGTCTCTTTCTGCAACTTTAACTCCTTCACCCGGTAAACAGGCACTTATGATTCAAGGTAATTAATTGTCAATTAATTGTTAAAATCTTAGTGCTATATGCAATCTTGCAATATGATACGATATTCAGCTAGTCGGCGACCAGACATCTCAAAACTCTGTTTCTATCTACTCAGAACGCCACTAAAATTTCCTAACGGAGTACCGTACTGATGACCGGCCACGTCCATTGGTTGTCTTCTATTTTTAAGGAGTTTCGTTTTTAAAACTAACATTTTGTTAACCCGCCAACTATAACTGGTCGCCTCATTTACCAGGCTCACTGGTTGCCAGACGTAAGGCATAACCCCAAGTTGTTATACACCAAAATGATCGGCTCAGCGAGTGCTACACAGCTGGAGCCAGAAACCCCCACATTGTGGGGGTTAAGGCAGAGATCCAACCACTTGGACGTTGGGAGGGGTAAGCACAGTCAGTGTGGTAAATGAGGCGACCGTGCGAGGGTGTGCGTGCGAACAGTCAGTGGCAGCCTCAGTTACCAGCGAAACTACTCAGGGCCTTATTTTGCAAAAATGGCAAATAAGACAAATCTGAAGTCAGTAGCGTGTAGAGCAGTATTTTATTCATATTGTGTGAAAATTACAAGTTTCGAAACACTATACTTACAGTAATATAACCAGACATGCAAACATGCATTTATGTAGGAACTAAAACGAAGAATGGATAACACTTTGTAGACATATAAATGGTCATAACTTTTTTTCTAATTGTTGTAGAGGAAAAATAAAAACATCAGCAGGTTTGGAAGGATTTTCTGCATAAAATAGCAGTAAAAAACATTACATTGTTCCCAAAACAAAAAAATGGCCATTGATCTCTTTGAAGCAATGTTGTGCAAAAATCTACGGAGTTTGACTCCATATTACAAAGAAACGGTTCAAGTTATCAAAAATCTGACAACATCAAAGTGTAAAGCAACATTTTTTACTCATTACTTCATATTTTTACATCTCTGCCTATTACGGTAAGTGAACAGGGAGCGGCAGAGTAACGCGGGTAAATTGACTACTTTTCTGAGGGATGCGCGACCGTGCGCGGGTTAAGAAGATCATCGGTCTCGGTTTTAAAGGAACTTAATAATAAAAATAGTACAGAGGACGCTGCTGTGCGTACTGTTGGAATCCTCAAGATATTCCTAACTTGGGCACTGTTCACCTTTTGGCGCATCTCGGGAAACGACTTGCTATTGTTCCCTCGAAGTTCTTCTGTATTTGAAATAAATGTTCAAACAGTAGCCCTTAAGTTTTAAATCCTAAAATTCCATTGTAATAACATAGGAGAGATTACGCACAGGAAATACCTAAACCAATTTATTTATTTGTTCAAGGGGACACTTGCCCTTTTATTGTATGAGAACAATCAACGCTATACCGGGTGCCCCACAAAAATGTCCCCGAATTTTTAATTGATTATATCTCCGCTTTAAATTAACATATTTCAATTTTCTGTGTTTCACAATGTAGTAAGTTTCATTCTCTTTTCAAATAATTTAGGTTTTTGAAAATCAGTTGAATAACCACTTTACAATGATCAATTTACTGAAAAGGGTAGAAAAACTAATTATTCAAAGGGAAAGTTTTAAAAGCAACACTTGTGTCCTTCTTTATTTCTCAATACCTACTGTTAAGAATAATTACATAATGATGTATCCTACATACCACCAAGTATTTAAACCCTCTGAGAGGTTCCAAGTGTTTTCAATAACAGTGTTTCAAGCACTGAAAGAAAACGGTGAAATAATCTGTAAAACTCTTCGTTCAATGGTGGCCAGAAGTAATACTTGCCTCGAGAGAAATGGAGGGTATGTCAGAGGATGCTGAATTACTTATTTGTTTGAACGTTATTTATGGTAATGATTTATTACTTTTTTATATTTTTGTTTGATCATTTTTCTGGAAGGTACAAATAAGGAAGAGTATCAATATTGCTTAAGGGGACCGTCCAGATTTTTGAACTTTTTACGTCCGATTTGTTTGAAAATTGGCCAGTATATGTCTTTTGTGAAAGTAAACCTTTTTACTCCTGTCACTTTTTTGATTTAGGCTTTATTTTTTTTTTACGAAAAATTTGTTTTTTGGGGCATATTTACGTACCATTCAAATCCTATGAGGGCATTGAGTTTTGATGCTAGAACAAAACCAAAGACAGTTTTAGAATCCTTGAAACATTTCTAACAAAAGTACATTTATTTTCTTTGAAAATTCGAATTTTTTTTTTCAAATTTCTAAAAACATTTAAAAATTTTTTGGGTTTAGAACAATATATTTTTTTGAAATATTTGAATTTGAAAGAAAAGAGAATGTACTTTTGTTAGAAATGTTCCAAGGATTCTAAAACTGTCTTTGGTTTTGTTCTAGCATCAAAACTCAATGCCCTCATAGGATTTGAATGGTAAAAACGGAAATTTTTCACTAGAGCCCAAAAACAAAGTATGTCCATTGAATTGGAATATCATGAAAATTTTAGTACATGAATGCAGTTTCCATGATTTATTTCTATGTACAAATTATGAGCAACGTTTTCCCTCTTGAATTTCAATGAAACACAAGAAATATAGTGCATAAAATTATAGAGAAATATTACAGTTCTTTAGAGTACTCAGTCATATTGAGGTCTCACCAACTTTTTTTGTCCGATTCGTTTGAAAATTGGCCAGTATATGTATTTGTTGAAAGTAAACCTTTTTTACTCTTGTCACTTTTTCGATTCAGGCCTTAGTTTTTTATTATTTTTCGAAAAACTTATTTTTCACTAGAGCCCCTTTGGACCTCTCGTGGGGGGTTTCCAGCGTCCGTAGCGCCATAAAATTTCATGGCACAATAACCCAACCCCTAAGGATCCTTTTTCAAAAAAAAAAAAATTTGGTCCATAAATGATGTTTATCAGTCCCTTTTGGACCCCCGTGGGGAGGTTTCTAGCGTCCGTAGCGCCATAAAATTTCATGGCACAATAACCCATCCCCTAAGGATCCTTTTTCAACAAAAACATGCATTTCCATTCGGGGACCCAATTTGGCCCCGGACGGTCCCCTTAAAAATCTTTTCCTTCGAACAATTAATTTTTCTACCCCTTTCAGTAAATTGATCATTGTAAAGTGTTTATTTAACTGATTTTCAAAAACAGAAATTATTCAAAAAGGAAATAAAATGTATTACATTGTGAATAAAAGACAATTCAAATATTTAAATTCAAAGCGGAGCTATAATTAATAAAAAAATGGGGGACATTTTTTGGGACACTCGGTATGATAAAAACCCAGGTGTCCGTCAATTTGTAAATAAATATATGTTCTCGTGCGTAACTTCTCCTATTTTATTACAATGGGAATCTGCTTGCTTGGACAGTATCATGAATACCATTGAAATATTATGAAAGACCTGGCAACTGCTCACTTTCGTTTATAAATAAAAAACTTTGCGTCAAAATTGAATCTACTGTCACGAAAATGCGGCTAATCGTAGTAAAAAGGTATGGCAATTTTTTAAAAACTTCTTGCCGAATAATAATTTAAATTATAATACAGTGTTGCTTGCTTGGTTGGTGTGTACGTCAACGAGATTCTTAAAGATGCTTAATGATCGTAATTGCGATAAAAGGTTTACCAGTGCACAAGTACGAGAATACTGTATTTTAATCAAGGGTACTATTAGGATGGGTATATTTGTTCTTTATCTTTATATTTTTTTAAAACGATACCATCAAATCCCGTCATTTTTCACCACTCATGTACTCTAGTAACTTGATTATTAACATTCTGCATTCAATTTAAAAGTCATTCGTTAATACAGAATATAGTGAACATATGTACAGGTTTCAACATCTGCAACCGTCTACTACTAAGAATGACAGTCTTGTATTTATTTATATGTTTCGTGTCCCGCTCTTATGAATCGATAGGAAAAAATTAGCACTGGTGGTCTTGGTTTCAGTTAACGGTCAATTATTACACTCATTTTTGTACAAGTGCTCTAGCTATAATGCCACTTTCAAAACAATTGAGAGACCCAGAGCCTTATACACCAGAGTTCGAATCGTGGATACCGAGTTCGGCGGGGTATTGTATATTACAATGTACTGTATTACAATTAGTGATGTACCGATACCATTTTTTAGGCCGATACCGATACCCATTTTTTGGCCGATACCGATACTCCGATACTTGAAAATACCGATACTTTGACCGATACTACTACCGATACCGATACTTTTACAATCATCTACCCTAATAATACCCGTTGTATGTTAGTTTATGTATTAGTTGGGTGTCCGCTTCTTAAGAAACATAGGATGTCTGAGCTTGCGGTAAATTGTGAATTCCTCAGTGTAACATTGAAAGATCGTCTGCACATGCAATGATATGTTTGAAATTTTATCAAGATAGGTTAGTAGTATTGGATAGGTTGTTGTGATCGCCGTAATTTGCGCGTTTTCCTAACCATGTTGCTTTTGTGCAGCTTTCAGGCCATATTGAATAATTAAAAGACATTAAATTAAATATAGTAATTTGGTGAATAGCTGTGCCCGAAGTAATCATTTTTGAGTAATGGTGATTTGTCACCGGAGGGGAACTCCGAGTCAAGAGAGCTTTGTGTGTTCTTGTGCATATGTGAATTTGGCATAAACATTTTAAACCTGCCCGACTTTCCGTTCTACGTTATTGGCAACAGTGGAAAATGCATTAGTGGTGTAGGGTCTACAAGAACCGCAGTTGCTACCATGTAATGACGATCGCTAGGCCTTTGCATCGTGAACGTGCTTTGCGTCGGTGCGTATCACGACATAGAATTAGGATAGCATAGGTTAGATAATGTTGACGGAATTTTTCCATGGGTCCATCTAGCTTAAAGATGACATTGTCCTTGGCATTTCCATGGGTCATGCTGCTACCTAATAATACCCTTGCCCTTGGTTTATTTGTTTGGTGTCTGTTTCTTCCATTTCTCTGTCACGCTCATAAGGATAGTTATAATGGCCGTATCTGTGATAAGAGTTTCAACGGTGCGAAAAATATTTTTCATCACGGGTACTGTTAGGATGGATATACTGTATGTGTTGATCATCTACATCTTGAAAATTCGTTCATGACAAGTATTGAATCCCATTTTTGGCGGGCCGTGCACACTTGTATTAAAATAAAACCATTCTAACTCCAACATGGGAGTTATAATATAATTATTTCCTTATATATATAATAATATAAAAATATTGACAAAAAAGATTCCGGTTGTGAAAAATGAAATGCTCTTGCTATGTTAACTATATTGTTGAGAAATACAACAAAATGAAATCCATTCAATAGATATGTGTTTCTAATCGTATTGCAACGTAATGTAGACTAGCTATAATAGCAACTGGCTCCAAAAGTGGACCAAAACAATAGTTTCTCCAAAAAAGGATTGTCATTTTCGTGTTATTCACACCAAATACGAGTACATACTTTGGCGAAAGAAAATATTAAAATTCGGTAAGCCCCATAACCGAAAATATCCGCAAACACGCAACCATCTATAAGATGAAAAATTTAAAAACGACAATTTCAAGGAACTTGATCATATTTATTAGGAATACGTTTCGGAGTCCAGATCCATCATCAGTTCGTAAATTTACAAATCATTATGTCTGCAATAAAAGATAAAGCAAAATGTTGGATACAGTCATTAAAGGAAATCAAGAAAATAAAAATAAAATTAAAACATGTCCCAGAAAAACTAAAATTGACAAGATTACTATTTAGTTACAATTTGTTATGGGTAGGAAATATCAGAATTGTTGAAGGCCAGTTTTCATTTAAAAATATGTAGCGACTCTAAAATTCTGAGGTCACATGCAGTTGAGGTTGAATCTAAGATTTAGTTGCATTTTACTGCGTGATTACGTACTGCGGAGTGTGAGGAGTAAGCTAATTAGTTCCCCGCGCGGAAGCTTCGACCCCAATTTTTGAACATTCGGTTATAAAAATTTCGGGACATCATGCCGACGTACGATGATATGCACTGCACACAACTGTATAACTGTTAAAAATAAATCAGAGGTCGAGGTTCGCATCTCCATCGGAAGCGTATCCTTGTAACGGAAAAATGAAGCAACCATAAAATTATACAATTCCGGTAAAAGGATACGCTTTTGATGGAGAAAGAACCTTTCTGATTCATTCTTACAGTTGTGTGCAGTGCACATCATCGTATGTCGGCATTACGGCACAAAATTTTTATATCAGAATGGCCGAACATCAGGGTTGAAGCTTCCGCACGGGGAATGAATTCGCACAATTCGTACGTAATCACGCAGTAAAATGCAATGAACCGATATCCTTTGCGGACTTCAAAATCTTAGATTCGGCTTAAACTACATGTGACCTCAGAATTTCTGAGTCGCTACATATTTTTAAACGAAAACTGGCTCTCAACAATTCTGACAGTTCCTACACATCGTAAATTGGAAGTAGATCATGTCGATTTTACTTTCTCTGGGACATGTTTTGATTTTTTTTGTTTTCGTGATTTTCTTTAATGACTGTATCCAACATTTTATTTTTTCTTTTATTGTAGTCGTAATGAATTTTAATTTTACGAACTGATGATGGAGCTGGACTCCGAAACGTATTCCTAGTAAATATGATTAGGTTCATTGGAATTTTCCTCGTTTTTAAATTCATCAAGTAGCGATGAAAGCAATCAACTGACCCGTTCAGATGTATTGAACTAAAAGATTGTTCGTGAATTGTTCGAACATCTTAACATAGAAGAAAAATGCAAGATTCGTAATGAACGGTGATATGCATGCTAAGTTAAAATAAATTATTAGCTTCGTAATATTTGGCGATTTACAAGCTAAATTAAAATAGAATTTTCGGCAATTTCTTCATTAAATTCACATAAAATTTCAAATGCACCTTCAACTTTATTAAATTGGTTTGGTTTTTGTTAGCCTGTCACATACTTAAAGATATGGACATTAGATCAAACTATAAAGGTTTAGTCATAAAAGTATAAAATTTTATGTACTACAGGGTTTAACTATTCATTTTACATAGCTTTCAGTTATGACCATGACTCATCGGGAATTCAAAGTAGTGAATTCAGTTAGCGGGCCTGATTGAACGCTATAATTCAACAGTTAGCTCTCTAATTTACTAGGTATGAATAGGCTCTTTATTTGATTACAAGTACGCACAGCCCGTCAAAAATTACAGGACTCACTAACTTTCTTGAACAAATTTTCCAAATGTGATGCCCAACGAATGTATTCATCCTAACAGCGCTCGTGATGAAAAATATTCTTGTTCTTACGCACTGGTGAAACTCGTATCACAGATACGGTCACTATAACTCTCCTCATGAGCGTGACAAAGAAAATGGAAGAAGCGGACTCCAAATAAACCAAGGGTATTATTAGACAGTAGCAGGACCCGCGGAGATTCCATGGAAAATGTCATCGTTAAGCTAGGCAGACCCGAGAAAAAGTTCTGACAGTATTACCTAACCTGTGCTAACATAGCCTATCCTAATCTAAGCTAACCTATCCTGATAAAATGTCAAATATTTAAATGCTTGGAAATGCCATCTTTTAACGTTACACTGAGGAATTCGGTATCCATGATACCGCAAACTCACGCAATGCGGACACCAAATAAATATATAAATAAACACACAACGGGAATTATTAGATTAAATACTTTTACTTTCATGATTTATGACCTTCATTTGAATGATAAAATTCGTATTTTTGGAAAGTATTGGTAAAGTATCGGCCGGATTTTGCCGATACCGATACTACTAAAAATGACCGATACTGCCGATACCGATACATCGGTACATCACTAATTACAATATACAAACACAAGCTCGCAGTTGCTTTCAGTAATGCTGAATTTCTGTATCTAGGATACGACAAGAATGGCTATAACTGCTTCTCTTGCGGCTCAAATATACAGTGTTCCAAGTGTAAATTACTCTAATAAGAAAAATAAGTTACCTTTGGAATGAGTTTAAGCATGGAAATTCCACTCGAACAAAAATTTGTTGAAGAAAGGTATTGAATCCCGTCATTTCTAACGGACTGTCTGCGCTAGTTAAGATACTACAATTGACTCTAAATTTGAGCTGGATATTGAACTTCAGTTTAACCCGCTGCACTAAAGTGTTAATACGCTTCCATTATTAATAAAATTCCGCTCGGCACGCCCGCTTCTTTGGCATGCGAAATCCAAGTTCAAAGTTTAATAATTCTAAAATAACGCATCAGCGAGCAGGATGTCATTCTTCTAAAACGTTCTTACATGGGTTTCTTTAGTGAGTCAATGTTAAGTTTAATGCAATCACGGAAAATAATAATTTTATTCCAAAGCATAACTAAAGCAACCCATGTAAGAACGTTTTACATGAATGACATTCTGCTCGCTGATGCGTTATTATCGAATTATTGAACTTTGAAGTTGGCCTTTGCGCCCAAAGGAAACGAGCACGCGAAACGGAATTTAATTATTAACGGACGCTATAACAAACGTAAAAAGGTTGGGTCGTGAGGGGGAGGTACAGTTCTTCTAGTGAAAATAACAAATAAAGCTTCTAACCCACCCATTAGGGTGACGACCGCAATCTTGTTTACGTCGGCTCCAAGATGGCGGCGCCCATGGTGGTCGCCATCTTGGAGCCGGTGTAAACAAAATTGCGGACGTCATCCTAATGGGTGGGTTTGAAGCTTTGGTAAATCTGGAAGGATATGTCAGTTATCGATTTTGTAAATTTTGATGCCTAAGCATAGTTGATTAGATCGAAATAAACAAGTTATCTTCCATGCACTTTCCATCTCAAATGAGTATTTTATTAGTTATAGCGGTAAATGACTTACCGCAACTCCAGTGTTTGAAGCGGCAAGTAATTCAACACGTTCATTGCGGTATGACCTACCGGTGGGTCGTAGTTAGGTTTTTCCTGCTGCGAAACGACCCATCGATGGGTCGTTTTGAAAAATTCTAACAACCTTTCTAAATTAATGGTATTTAACAGGCCCAGTTAATGTTTGATATTTACAAATTTGCTCATCACTTTTGACTTTAAATTCAATTTGAATATTGAACTTCGGTTTAACCCATCGCAACTAACGTGTTAAGGAGCACGTCGGACAGCAACACTGCAATGCGCACTCACTTCTAGTGCGATCGTCATCAAAGACAAACCAAACCTAGTGCTATTACCTCGTTAAATACTCATTTGACAAGAAAAGTGTATAGAAGAAAAAATGTTTATTTCAATGTAATTATCATGATTTTAGCAACAAAAATTAAAAAATTGATGGATAGCCGTTTATTCGAGCGCATTCGTCATCAAAGACGAAACTAAACTTACCACTATAAATCGTAAAATACTCATTTGAGACCAAAAGTGCATAGAAGAAAACTTGTTTATTTTGATTCAAATAATTAGGTTCAGGCACCAAAAAGTGGAAAATCGTAAACTGGCATCTTCTTCAGATTTACCGAAGCTTTATTTATAATTTTCACTAGAAGAACTGTGCCTCCCCCTTACGACCCAACCTCTTTACGTTTGTAATAGGGGGTTAGCTTCTGTTATTATTAAATTCCGTTGCTTCCTTTCGCGCGTGAAGGCCAACTTCAAAGTTCAATAATTTGAAAATAACGCATCAGCGAGCAGAATGTCATTCACGTAAAACGTTCTTAAATGGGTTCCTTTGGCGATTCCTAGGATCGTAATTCTTATTTTCTGTGATTGCATTAAACTTAACATTGACCCTTTAGTGATTCTTGGGAATAAAATTCCCATTTCCTTAGATCACATCAAGCTTCATATTGACCAAAATTATAAATAAAGGTTTCTAGTGAGGTCCGTTTACATCATCTCCACTGGCTGTCCCCCGGTACCCAAGATGACGGCCGCCATCTTGGGTACCAGGTGACTGCCATTGGAGATGATATAAACGGATGTCACTAGAAACCTTTATTTATAATTTTCACTAGAAGAACTGTGGCTACCCCTCACAACCCAACCTCTTTACATTTGTAATAGAAGGTTAGCTTCCGTTATTAATTAAATTCGGCTTGGCGCGTCCGCTTCTTTTGGCCCGCTCACTCCCGAATGGAGCTTCCATGACAGTGTTGCCATACTTGCGCTCCCGCTTCAAACACTTGAGTTGCAATAACTAATTCACCGCTATAACTCTAAAACTAAGCATCAGTGCCAAAAATGTCGTTCCTGTAAAACGTTTTTAGATGGGCTTCTTTACTGATGGTTCAAAATGGAATGCTTTATTTCCCTACATCACCTAAACTTAATATTGACCAAAATGGTCCCTTAGAACTGTATTATAGAATTTGATCCAGAGAACTAACCCACTTAAACTGCACTACAAACTACTTCACATACATAGCCATACGTGAATATCAGCCAAATAGGTAAATGTGTAGCGTTGGTCAGTAATCAATTTTCCACTTTTTGGTGTCTAATCGTAGTTAATTAGATCAAAATAAACAAGTTTTCTTCTATGCACTTTCCGTCATAAATGAATATTTGGTAAATCTGAAGGAGATGACAGTTGTTGATTTTCCACTTTTTGGTGCCTGAACCCAATTAATTGAATCAAAATAAACAAGTTTTCTTCTATTCTTTTTTCGTCTCAAATGAGTATTTTACGATTTATAGCGGTAAGTTTAGTTTCGTCATTGATGACGAATGCGCTCGAATAAACAGCTACTCATCGATTTCCGAATTTTTGTTGCTTGAAACATGGTAATAACATCGAAATAAATAACTTTTATTCCATACACTTTTTTCGTCAAATGAGTATTTAACGAGGTATAGCGGTAGGTTTGGTTTCGCCTTTCAAGACAGAGCGCTGGAAGCGAGACGCCATTGCAGTATTGCCATACAACTCGATCAAAGAATTTCTTTCCGCTTCAAAGACTGGAGGTGCGGTAAGTCATTTACCGCTTATAACTAATAAAATGCTCATTTGAGACAAAAAGTGCATAGAAAAAAACTTGTTTATTTCGATCTAATAAACTATGCTAAGGTATCGAAATTTACAAAATCGACAACTGTCATCTCCTTCAGATTTACCGAATATTTTACAAGTTATAGCGGTAAATTACTGACCGCAACTCCCGTGTTTGAAGCGGGAACTAATTCAAACAGCACGTCGGACGGCAACACTGCAATGCCGTCTCGCTTCTAGTTCGTTCGTCATCAAAGACGAAACCAAACCTACCGCTATACCTTGTTAATTACTCATTTACGACGGAAAGTGCATAGAAGAAAACTTGTTTATTTCGATCTAATTAACTACGTTTAGGCACTGAAAACTCAAAAATCGATTACTGACCAACGCTACACATTTACCACCAAATATTCAAAACAAAATTAAGCTTACAATAAGGATTTAATTATTCAAAAACATTTTTACACAATGTAAATCAAAAACAGTTCATAAAATTGTGATATATAAAAGCCATTTCCAATTCCACTATGTACCTCATTTAAAATTAATAAAAGTAATAGACTAAAAATACTTACCATTCTGAATTGTTTTCGTAGCACATAACAAACAAAACTCCAAATTTTTTGAGTAAACAGAATGAAAGCTCGAACTCCCATCTGCACTTGCTTCCACATTTGAGCAGAGCTTCGGGGTGGCTTTACTATCAGAGCACGCACCATCGGTCACGTATTAGCAACTGTCTCCACGAACTTTTTTTTAATAAAGATAACTCAAGTTATCATCATATGTCAACAACTAATTTGAAGATATAATCATCTGAATCTATGAACTGATCAAATGAATTGATTCTTAACTACCGAGTTCTGGACACATCAAATACCAAATGCTATCTTGCAGCAACTAGAGGGCTATGCAACAAATGTACCTGAGATGAGAACGAAAAGTGAAAAGCTAACGCGAGGAACCTCCGACTGGAAGATGAATTGCTCGAAAAATCAGGCACAAGTTGCGATTGAATGACAATTTTTCCCTCGTAGTATTTCATTTAATATGTAACTCATTCTACGACATCGTTTTTTACAGTCATTAAAATTTCACGCAGAAATTAGTTTCTGTCGGGATGAGGCTTTTACGTTTGGTCGGGGTAGACTTTACGATAATATTACCCAACCACCAAAACGTAAATAATCTCGAGAAGTACGTTTAAGATCACGATAACGAGAGGGGAATGACGACAATGTTGGGACTCAGCTTTATAGATTTTTATTGGAAGAAGCCGGGAGGACCGCTGCGTTCTGCGTTTGGTGCTCGCGATAGCCATGTGCTATAGGTTCCGCCGCTGTGCGGCCGGGACCCGGGTTCGAAACTCGGCGCTGGCAGTGGCGATTTTCTCTGTTGGGTATAGGAGAAAAATTCCAAGCACAATACCCCACTCTACCCAGGTGTCTGAAATGGGTACCGGTCTCGACCGGGGGAAAGCGTCATGGCGTCCTGGCGTTAGTTATAAGGCATTTGAAAATCCAATGTACAAGGTGATATGTATCAGGCTTGATTGGAAATAAAGCATCCGTAGATGCCTTCATTATTATTATTATTATTATATTATTATTCTTGATTACTGAAGAACTTGAGTGAGATGGTGCAGTCCGTGCAGGCGAAAGGCTCCGGCGAGTGACGAAGTTGACAGGGTGTGCGTGTGTGTGTTTTGTGGAAGTCACTTTCAGAGTGCGGGCAAATTAACGAGCCAGAGAAATCAGTGGGATTTCAGGCTCAGCTCCAAGTCTGCTTAATTTGAGCAGGTGAATGAAAATCAATTTGAGCCGTGATTGATGTTGGTAAATCGATCTTAATTGGTTTTGAAATTTAAGATCATCACACGCTGAAGACAAGTGTCCGTGGTTGGAAGCAGTTTAATATTTAGCCAGTAATTAGTGCTCTCTGTTAAGATTGGTGGGTATGGTTAGTTATTCACATCCAATCGTTAACGTTTTCTCAATAGTGTTTTTCAAAATTGCAAGAGAGGGCTAATAAAGACACTTTATGGGAAAACTCAGCTTGGATTATTTTTATTGAAGGAAGCCGTGATGACCGATGGCGTGCTTGACTTCGGACGATCTTTTCTTAGATGGGAAAACTCCGTGCAGGCGAGGTCCGGCGAGCGATGACGTTGGCCAGGTGTAAGTGAGTGTGTTTGTGGAGGTTCACCGTCTGTTTAAGGGGACCGTACTCCAAAAAAAATCCTAAACTATTCGACCGATCTTCATGAAACTTGGTATAGGTATGTAAAATTGAACAAGGATTAAGATTGAACTCGTATGTTTTTCCTTTTTTCCCCATAGAAACGTGTTTTTCAAAGAAAACATACATATAACATATATACGTACATTTTACCCCAACCCCCTTTTGACCCACTTCCTGTGGTCTTCTGGGTGTAAAACGTCACCAATATGTCCGCCACATACATACGTACATTTTAATGAATGAAAACGAGATTCGACAACGTCTCGATTTTTTGGGAGTACGGTTCCCTTAATGTTAGCGACTGACAGAATATCAATTCCACCCGTGATGTGTGGATGAGTCACTATTTATGGGTCAGACTTTAGAATAATTCCACGATGTGAAAAGCAAGTTGTCGTGGTTGAGCGGGTAGATTAGTAGCCATTTGTTGTAATATACTAGGCTCTACTAGCTCCGAACCAAATGATTGCAAAGTGATATATGACCAAAGGTCAGACCGTCTCACGTCACAGATAGGCAATTTACGTGGTGTAACTCGATGGTTTAGTGAGAGATGATATGCCACATGAATTTACAACTTGTACAGCTCAGACCCAGGGAATGTGTGTTGTGGCGTTTGGTGCCGTCGAGGATCTGCAATAATCGTAGACGCTGAATGAGAAGGTTCTCGAAGAGGCATCAAGGAAAAATTCCACAACTGTCAATCCCTACACTGCAATGGTAGATTTCCCATCACGGAGAAAACCCTGAACCTCTTCCATAGATTTAACTCAAAGCTATTACTTTCTGTACAGGCTCAGGAAGAAAATAGAAAGGTTACAAGCTGGCAATGGCTGTTCCTTTATGCTTGAATTACAGTATAAGCATGACCGTACAAGACTTGTGATTTTTAGAGCAGTAATAATCTGTTATTCAATTTTGTGGAATTATGGAAAATACATGTGATTTAAGCACCATGATTCGTGGAATCTAGCTGAAATACGAAACAGCTAAAAAATGCAAGAATATGAATGAATAAATTTCGTACTCTATAATATATCTATATCCTTACGAGAAATAAAAAAGAAAGCAGTCCTAATTCATTAACATGTCAACTACACTGAGAAAAGAAACACTAAACGTATCTCTTGCAGCAAAGGAAAAATATTCAAAACATAATACTGTGAACATAAAAATGACATGACACGGCAGTTTACGCTCCGCCATCTTTTCACAAAAACGCTGGCAAATCTGCCGTGCGCTCTCACGAAGTAATTTGTTGAGCGAGTTTCAATATCATAATGACAACTGCAAGTATATTTTTTTGCAGTAAGGAGAAAGACGTGGTTAAACATTTATACTATACTCTTGACACAAGAAATGAACATGACACGCAAAATTTACGCTACGTCATGTTGAGATAGCACTTGGAATGAGCCACGCTATTCTACGACTCCTACGACTATTTACATGTTTATATATATATCACGACACTGACAAGATCCTTATACTTAAACACAATGCACACTAAGAAATGAACACGATATATTTTACCAGATTTGCTCTATTTGTATTGGAGGTAGGTTAAGTAAGACGAGACACTTGGAGTTTGTATAATCAGTACACACAGCAGGACACAGTTTACATCACGAAGGATAGCGGTGGAGTGGGCTCCAGCCAAGCCCGAGAACCATGAGCTCAGTTCTCTCCGCGGAGTACTGTCTAAACACATTCTAACACAAGAACACTGTAACATAATGAGTATTATACACATATACATTCAAGGTGCTACAATAAAGGTTTCAACACTCCTTCTCACATTGAATGTGTGTCAGATGAGACCATTTCTAACTTCGTTCTCAGCCTAGAGAACTTTTCTATGGGCAGGTTCTTGGTAAATATGTCGGCGAGCATTTCGTCGGTAGGGCAATACACTATGTCTATGTCTTTGTTACTTACAAGATCCCGTACATAGTGAAACTTAATATCGATGTGCTTGCTCCTCCCATGATATTTGGGATTGTTGGCAAGACAGATAGCTGACTGGTTGTCTTCGTTTATAACCATTGGTTCCACAGTACCAAATTTTAGATCACTGAGTAAGTGCTTCAACCAGACAGCCTCTTGAGCCGCACCGGCAAGAGCAACGTATTCGGCTTCTGCAGTTGAGAGGGCTACACAAGTTTGTTTATTAGATCTCCACGTAATTACCGAATTACTGAGGGTGAAACAGAAACCAGAGGTAGACTTTCGGTCATTTTTATCACCAGCCCAGTCAGCATCTGAATAACCAATGCAAGTATCAGAACATTTGCTATACAAGAGACCTAGTTTGGAGGTACCTCTCAGGTACCTGAATATTCTCTTAACACACATCCAATGCTGTTCAAGAGGTTTGGAGCTGTATTTAGCAACATTATTCACTGCGAATGCAATGTCAGGTCGAGTTCTGGTTGACAAATACAAAAGGCTACCTACAGCACTTTGATAAGTAGGAGGGTCAAATTCGACATCATTTGGGAAGCATATCGGATTTACATTTACATCAGCGGGAGTTGCAACAGGTTTACAATTATCAAAGCCAAATTTTGACAACAGAGCCTCAGTGTAAGCAGTTTGATTTAAGAAAACATTGTTTTTAGATTGTACAACACTTACACCTAGGAAGTAACTCAGCACACCAAGGTCTTTCATTTGGTATTGGGTAGAAAGACTCATCTTTATTTGATTTATTTCGTCACCAGACTCAGAAGCAATTATTATATCGTCTACATACACCACCACAATACACAGTTTCTTCTCTTGAACACGAGTGTATATACAAGAATCACTCTTAGATTGTACAAAACCCAATTTCTTCAAATAGCTATCTAGTGTAGTATTCCAACACTTAGGAGCTTGTTTTAGTCCGTAGAGCGATTTTTGTAGTTTACACACAAGATTTTCTTTGCCTTTGATAACAAAACCGTCAGGTTGAACTAGGTACAGTTCTTCAACCAGTTCTCCATTAAGAAAGGCTGTTGCAACGTCCATGTGATGAACTTGCATGTTGCATTTGGCAGCCAAAGCTAGTACTGTCCTGACAGATTCAAATCGAACCTTGGGACTGACGGTCTCGTCGTAGTCAGTGCCATATTTTTGTGAGTAGCCCTGAGCCACAAGGCGAGCTTTGTACGAGCAAATGCTTCCGTCGGGTCCGGTTTTTCTTTTAAAGATACACTTTGATTTGATAGGTTTTTTGTCATAAGGACACTCTACAAGAGACCATACTTTGTTTTGATTTATAGACTCCATCTCATTCTCCATAGCTGTTTCGCATAGTTTTGCTTCTTGTCCACTGAGTGCTTCTTGAACACAAGATGGTATATCAAGCTCATTTTTCATTATATACACCCATTCACCAAACCTATCAGAAGCGCGTCGATACCTGGCTGATTGTCTAGGCTCTACTCCCTCCATCCCAGCATCTGACTGTCTATGCTCCACCCCTCCCTCAGAGTCTTCTGGTTCTGGATCCTGAGGAAGAAGAGTAAAATTACCATCATTTACTTCAGAAGGCTCCTTCTCAATTGGCATCTGCTGAGATTCATTGAACATAACGTCTCTACTCAAAAATATCCTTCTGCTGCTTATGCCATACAGACGATATCCCTTGGATCCACTTCCATATCCTACAAGAACACACGGTTAAGATTTTGGATCAAGTTTTTCTCTCTCATCTTTGGGGACATGTGCGTACGCACTGCAGCCAAAGGTTTTGAGGTGCTGTACATTGGGCTTGTGTCCATTAAGGGCCTGATAAGGGGTCATATCATTCAATGCACTAGCAGGGCTCCTATTTTTAACATACACGGCAGTTGATATAGCTTCACCCCAGAATGATTTTGGTAACTTTGAACCAGACAGCATAGCTCTGACAGAGTCAAGGAGAGTTCTATTCATTCTTTCTGCAACTCCATTTTGTTCAGGTTTCTTAGGCACAGTTTTTTCATGGATAATTCCTTCCCTTTTTAGGAATTGTTCAAAGTCATTAGAGATGTATTCCCCACCGTTATCGGAGCGCAGAATTTTAATTTTTTGATCATAGTGATTTTCTACCAAAGATTTGAACTCCTGAAACACTTTAAAAGCATCACTCCTATGTTTGATAATGTTCACCCAAGTATATCTGGAGCGGTCGTCTATGAAGGTTACAAAATTCCTTCCACTCCCAAGTGATATGGGATTAAGCTGGCCACACACATCACTGTGGATAAGTTTTAAGGGTTGGCGTTCCCTTTTGTGATTTGTTTTGGGGAACGGAAGCCTATGATTTTTACCATCACAACAGTTTTCACAAAAAATGTTATCTCCACTCACAGAAAAATCAAAACCTCTAACAAGATTCTTAGTGGCTAATTTCTTAAGATTATTGAATCCTAGATGACAAAATCGTTTATGCCACAGAATTTCATCAGAGGAAACGTTCATGCATTTAGCAGCTGAATTAAGGGTGCAATTAAGTTTATACAATTTTCCTACTTTACTGCCTAAGGCAATTAATTCATCGTCTTTATTTACAATCTTACATGAGCTTTCGTCAAAGTAAACTGAGTTTCCACTTTCTGTAATCTGAGGCACAGAAAGTAAATTGTAGGCTAAGCCAGGTATATACAAGACATTCTTAACAACACAGGTATCTACTAGACCTTTAGGCAACAACACCATAACTTCAACATCACCTACACCAACACCTTGCAAGTTTCTACCATCACCAACTTCAATGTTAATTGGACTAGATAGCTCATTCATACAAGAAAAATCCTTCCTATTATTACACATGTGTGCTGTTGCACCGGAATCAATTACCCAACAATTATTGATATTTATCACAGACAATGCACTGATATAATTTGTTTTACCTGCTACAAAATTGTTTTGGTCTTCTGTGTGGTTCCCATCTTCTTACTTCAACTTTTTTTGATAGATCCAGCACTTGGTACGTAGGTGTCCCAATTTTCCGCATTCATAGCACCTTGAGTTTTTCAATTTGGAGGTCACAAGGGATTTTTCACTGAAGTCTGAAGCACTTTGGTTTTTTAGTTTTGCTTCTTCATTCAGAAGACGCTCTGTCACAATATCCCATTACGGTAGTTTTTCATGAGCTTCCAGTGCAGTCACCAGTGGGGAGAAATGGTCGGGAAGTGACGACAGCAAGATTATTACACGACTTTCTTCATCAACAGCGTCATCAATCACACTCAAGGACTCAAATATTTCAACAAATGCTTTGAGATGAGTTTGTAAGTCTTGGTCTTCTTTTAGTTCCATGTTGTAGAGTCTTTTGCGTAGTCTGAACTTGTTAGACCAAGTTTTCTTTTGGAATGTATCTTCAATCTTATGCCATAGTTGCACAGGGTCAGTAGGATCACCCAATAAATAAAGTTGACTTGTTTCGATACCAAGCACAATTGTTGCAAGTGCACTGTCACGTCTTTCTTCAAATTTTCTTCGAGCAGTCTCGTCCGTAGTCTGTGGCATGGTTTCCGTTTTTCGAACCAAGTTCCACAGTTTTTCCTTCATCAGGATCATCTTCATTTGCAGCTTCCACGTAGGATAGTTTTTATCATTAAGAGCCGTGAGGCAGTTCTTTGCACTTTCACTTACGAAGCCTGCCATGTTTCTTTCTCTTTCACCGTTTTTGTCTCACACAGCACTAACAAATCACCAACGTCTGTTCTCGCTGTCCCGGGCTGTTTTTTGCTTCGGGACTTAGGATAACCTCACTCACTTGATATTGCTTCATCGGAAGGTTTTCTGGGCCCATAACCTATTGGAGGTAGGTTAAGTAAGACGAGACACTTGGAGTTTGTATAATCAGTACACACAGCAGGACACAGTTTACATCACGAAGGATAGCGGTGGAGTGGGCTCCAGCCAAGCCCGAGAACCATGAGCTCAGTTCTCGCCGCGGAGTACTGTCTAAACACATTCTAACACAAGAACACTGTAACATTATCAGTATTATACACATATACATTCAAGGTGCTACAATAAAGGTTTCAACAATTTGAACACTTGATTTTCCACTTACAAGAACGCTGTAACGCACAAGCTAAAGACGCACGAGAGAGTGACGCTCCACAAAGCGTCCCCGCGCGGTGTTGCCAATTCCCAAAGGCTTCAAACTCGAAAATGTCGACCGTTATTTTATATCCAATGCATTTACACAAAAACTTCAAGGAATACTAATTATAAGTAGAAAATTAATAATAATTATTTAGAGTAAGATTTTTAGTGTCAATAATTATGCTATTTAAGTGCGAATGGGAAATTTTATACTTTTACACTTTGTAGCTAATGTTACATCTCCGTGGCACAGCGGTTAAGGGATCGTACTTGTATGCTGGAAGTCGCGGGTTCGTTCCCAGCGCTGGCACGGAGATTTTCCCCGTTGGGTATAAGGGAGAGCTCAAGCACAATACCCCACTCAACCCAGGTGTCGGAAATGGGTACCGGCTTTACGGGGGAACCGTCATGGTGTCCTATATATAGGGTTAGTTATAAGACATTTGAAAAACCAATGCTAAGATCATATGTATCAGGCTTGATTGGAAATAAAGCATCCCAAAGATGCCGATGTTAACCTAACCTTTACCCCTAGATAAAATACCAGGCTGAAAACAGCTCGAAACCGAGGTGAATGCAAGGTAAATAAAGCCCAGGTAAAGGTCCGGCTCACGTCAGAACTAGGGCAAAGTAAATGGTGAAACTCAAGGCTGAGTTAAAGGTAAAGCTCAAGACCCAGGGATAATGTGTTGTGGCGTTTGTTGACGTCGAAGAATCTGGAATATTCGAAGACGCTGAATGATACATTCCCGGAGAGGCACCAAGAAAACCCACAACAACTGTTCTCCCTAGCATTGCAACGGTAAATTCTCATCACGGAGAAACCCTGAGTTTCTTCCTGCAGATTTTAAACTCGAGCTATTCGTTTCCCTCTTTGTTAAGCTCACGAAGAAAAGGATAGATTTAACATGCTAACAATCTGTTCTTTAATGCTCTTGATTTAAAATATAAGCATGACATTTACAAGAATTGTGATTTTGAGAGAGTCATAATTTGTTGTTCATATTATGAAAACTACATGTGATTTCTGAACACGATCGGCGATCTAATTTAAGCACACAATCAACAATAGAATGAATGAATATGAATGAATCCCGTAATTTTATAATATGCCCGTACGAAAAATCAACAGGCAGTCTTACACTGTCCACATGCCAATTATACTGAAACACTGTAAGTATATACTTGCAGTGGAAAGGAAATATTTGAATATATACAGTGTAATCTTGAACATAAAAATGAACATGACACACACTATTCACGCTACGCCATCTTTGAGAACACTTCAGAATATTCCATGCAATTCGCACGAAATATCTACGAACTATTTGCACGTCTTTAAATAACACAGCACTGATAAAAATCACTTAGCTTAAACACGATGACAAACACAAAATCTTCTAAGCAAGATTTGCTAAAGTCAAAACACTTATTTTCACTTACGAGACGCTGACCCACACGAGCCAACACACAAGTAAGAAGTGACGGTCCGACAATGGCGTCGGCTGCGATGTTGCCATCACAACGACTTAAAAATTCGAACAACTGTCGGTAATATTTTCATTCTTGTGCTGTTACACAAAAACTTCTAAGATTATTAATTATAAATGGAAAATTCTTAATAATTATGTGAAGTAATATTTTTAATGCCAATAATTATGCTATTTAAATGTTAATGAGAAATTCACTGGATTTATACATTTTGTAGCTAATGCTACAAGGCGGCGAGATTCCGATCACAGCTCTGCCGTGTGAGGCAATAAGCGAGCTGTTTCAATACTACATTAAACTCCAGCAGTGAAGCTTCTTCTAAAAAATATTCTTAAGTCATTCTAACAAACTGAAAAAATCCAGTTATTAAGAAAATGTTGTGTAGTTTCTTTTCACTCAACATGCGGTTTATTTAGCTGTAGCTGCAAACTTGAGTTTCAGTAGCTTTAGACTACCATGGCAGGAATAAGAAAACACCAGAAAGCTCGTATAAGTGTACTGGGCGTCTGTTGATTACAGACTTCGTCTCAAAACTAGCCGTGCTCGGAAGTCGGGCAAGAAGCGTGTAACAATACCTTCCAGAGCTCGCAAGAGGAGCGTAATAACAGCTTTCAAAGCTCTTACTTAAAAAAACAGAGCCACATTATAAGAACGCATTTTAATTTACAACAGAAAACTAAATGAAACCATATTAAAACAAACAGAGCTATGGTGTCAGGGATCCTCATCCCCCCCCCCCCCCCCCAGCAAATCGAGTCTTTATGTTGTCGCAATTCAAGCCATTGCTCGAACGCTGAGGTCCTTTGCGGACTTTGTAAGGCAGAGTTAAAAGCCTTCCGCAATAAAGTTCTCTGGATTCGATCCTGTTAATCAGGCTAAAATAATTAATTAATAACGCTGGTAATCTTTGACTAAACGGAGCAATGGCGGGGGATCCTCACATCTTCAGCGAAAAATGTATATGCAAACACTAAAAACGTTTGTCTGCCCATCTTGCTACGAGTCTAAAGCCAGAGCAACGGAATCGGGCAAGCTAACGAGCGTGTCCGCCAGAGGCCGACACCATCATGAGGAGGTTGAGGAGGCCGACACGTCAGTGCTCGCGGTGGCATAGCGGTTAAGGGATCGGACTTGTATGTTGGAGTCACGGGTGTTGAAACCTTTATTGTAGCACCTTGAATGTATATGTGTAAAATTCTAATAAAGTTACAGTGTTCTTGTGTTAGAATGTGTTTAGACAGTACTCTGCGTTGAGAACTGAGCTCATGGTTCTCGGGCTTGGCTGGAGCCCACTCCACCGCTATCCTTCGTGATGTAAACTGTGTCCTGCTGTGTGTTTCCAATATTATACAAACTCCAAGTGTCTCGCTGTACTTAACCAACTCCATTAGGTTATGGGCCCAGACAACCTTCCGATGAACCAATATCAAGTGAGGTTATCCTAAGTCCCGAAGCGAAAAACAGCCCGGGACAGCGAGAACAGACGTTGGTGATCTGTTAGTACTGTGTGAGACAGAAATAGTGAAAGAGAAAGAAACATGGCAGGCTCCGTGAGTGAAAGTGCTAAGAACTGCCTCACGGCTCTTAATGATGAAAACTATCCTACGTGGAAGCTGCAAATGAAGATGCTCTTGATAAAAGAAAAGTTGTGGAACTTAGTTCGAGGAACGGAAACCATGCCACAGACTACGGACGAGACTGCTCGAAGAAAATTTGAAGAAAGACGTGACAGTGCACTTGCAACAATTGTGCTTGGTGTAGAAACGAGTCAACTGTATTTATTGGGTGATCCTACTGACCCTGTGCAACTGTGGCACAAAATTGAAGATACATTCCAAAAGAAAACTTGGTCTAACAAGTTCAGTCTACGCAAAAGACTCTACAACATGAAACTAAAAGAAGACCAAGACTTAAAAACTCATCTCAAAGCATTTGTCGAAATATTTGAGTCCTTGAGTGTGATTGATGACGCTGTTGATGAAGAAAGTCGTGTAATAATCTTGCTGTCGTCACTTCCCGACCACTTCTTCGCACTCGTGACTGCACTGGAAGCTCATGAAAAACTACCGTCATGGGATATTGTGACAGAGCGTGTTGAGAATGAAGAAGCAAAACTGAAAAACCAAAGTGCTTCAGACTTTAGTGAAAATCCCTGGTGACCTCCAAATTGAAAAACTCAAGATGTTTCGAATGCGGAAAAATGGGAAACCTACGCGCCAAGTGCTGGATCTATCAAGAAAAGTTGAAGAAAGAAGATGGGAACCACACAGAAGACCAGAAAAATTTTGTAGCAGGTAAAACCAATTATATCAGTGCATTGTCTGTGATAAATATCAATAATTGTTGGGTAATTGATTCCGGTGCAACAGCACACATGTGTAATAATAGGAAGGATTTTTCCTGTATGAATGAGCTATCTAGTCCAATTAACATTGAAGTTGGTGATGGTAGAAACTTGCAAGGTGCTGGTGTAGGCGATGTTGAAGTTATGGTGTTGTTGCCTAAAGGTCTAGTAGATACCTGTGTTGTTAAGAATTTCTTGTATGTACCTGGCTTAGCCTACAATTTACTATCTGCGTCTCAGATTACAGAAAGTGGAAACTCAGTTTACTTTGACGAAAGCTCATGTAAGATTGTAAATAAAGACAACAAATTAATTGTCTTAGGCAGTAAAGTAGGAAAATTGTATAAACCTAATTGCACCCTTAATTCAGGTGCTAAATGCATGAACGTTTCCTCTGATGAAATTCTGTGGCATAAACGATTCTGTCATCTAGAATTCAATAATCTTAAGAAATTAGCCACTAAGAATCTTGTTAAAGGTTTTGATTGTTCTGTGAGTGGAGATAACATATTTTGTGAAAACTGTTGTGATGGTAAAAATCATAGGCTTCCGTTCCCCAAAACAAATCACAAAAGGGAACGCCGACCCTTAGAACTTATCCACAGTGATGTGTGTGGCAAGCTTAATCCCATATCACTTGGGAGTGGAAGGTATTTTGTAACCTTCATAGACGACCACTCCAGATATACTTGGGTGTACATTATCACACATAAGAGTGATGCTTTTAAAGTGTTTCATAAGTTCAAATCTTTGGTATAAAATCACTATGATCAAAAAATTAAAATTCTGGGCTCCGATAACGGTGGGGAATACATCTCTAATGACTTTGAACAATTCCTAAAAAGTGAAGGAATTATCCATGAAAAAACTGTGCCTAAGACACCTGAACAAAATGGAGTTGCAGAAAGAATGAATAGAACTCTCCTTGACTCTGTCAGAGCTATGCTGTCTGGTTCAACGTTACCAAAATCATTCTGGGGTGAAGCTATATACACTGCCGTGTATGTCAAAAATGGGAGCCCTGCTAGTGCATTGAATGATATGACCCCTTATCAGGCACTTAATGGACACAAGCCCAATGTAGAGCACCTCAAAACCTTTGGCTGCAGTGCGTACGCTCATGTCCCCAAAGATGAGAGAGAAAAACTTGATCCAAAATCTAAACCGTGTGTTCTTGTAGGGTATGGAAGTGGATCCAAGGGATCTCGTCTGTATGACATAAGCAGCAGAAGGATATTTTTGAGTAGAGACGTTATGTTCAATGAATCTCAGCAGATGCCAATTGAGAAGGAGCCTTCAGAAGTAAATGATGGTAATTTTACTCTTCTTTCTCAGGACCCAGAACCAGAAGACTCTGAGGGAGGGGTGGAGCATAGACAGTCAGATGCTGGGATGGAGGGAGTGAAACCTAGACAATCAGCCAGGTATCGACGGGCTCCTGATAGGTTTGGTGAATGGGTTTATTTAATGAAAAATGAGCTTGATATACCATCTTGTGTTCAAGAAGCACTCAGTGGACCAGAAGCAAAACTATGCGAAACAGCTATGGAGAGTGAGATGGAGTCTATAAATCAAAACAAAGTATGGTCTCTTGTAGAGTGTCCTAATGACAAAAAACCTATCAAATCAAAGTGGATTTTTAAAAGAAAAACCGGACCCGACGGAAGCATTTGCTCGTACAAAGCTCGCCTTGTGGCTCAGGGCTACTCACAAAAATATGGCACTGACTACGACGAGACCTTCAGTCCCGTGGTTCGATTTGGATCTGTCAGGACAATACTAGCTTTGGCTGCCAAATGCAACATGCAAGTTCATCACATGGACGTTGCAACAGCCTTTCTTAATGGAGAACTGCTTGAAGAACTGTACCTGGTTCAACATGACGGTTTTATTGTCAAAGGCGAAGAAAATCTTGTGTGCAAACTACAAAAATCGCTCTACGGACTAAAACAAGCTCCTAAGTGTTGGAATACTACACTAGATAGCTCTATGAAGAAATTGGGTTTTGTACAATCTAAGAGTGATGCTTGTATATACACTCGTGTTCATGAGAAGAAACTGTGTATTGTGGCGGTGTATGTAGACGATCTAATAATTGCTTCTGAGTCTGGTTACGAAATAAATCAAATAAAGATGAGTCTTTCTACCCAATACCAAATGAAAGACCTTGGTGTGCTGAGTTACTTCCTAGGTGTAAGTGTTGTACAATCTAAAAACAATGTTTTCTTTAATCAAACTGCTTACACTGAGGCTCTGTTTTCAAAATTTGGCTTTGATAATTGTAAACCTGTTGCAACTCCCGCTGATGTAAATGTAAATCCGATATGTTCCCCAAATGATGTCGAATTTCACCCTGCTACTTATCAAAGTGCTGTAGGTAGCCTTTTGTATTTGTCAACCATAACTCGACCTGACATTGCATTCGCAGTGAATAATGTTGCTAAATACAGCTCCAAACCTCTTGAACAGCATTGGATGTGTGTTAAGAGAATATTCAGGTACCTGAGAGGCACCTCCAAACTAGGTCTCTTGTATAGCAAATGTTCTGATACTTGCATTGGTTACTCAGATGCTGACTGGGCTTGTGATAAAAATGACCGAAAGTCTACCTCTGGTTATGGTTTCACCCTCAGTAATTCGGTAATTACGTGGAGATCTAACAAACAAACTTGTGTAGCCCTCTCAACTGCAGAAGCCGAATACGTTGCTCTTGCCGGTGCGGCTCAAGAGGCTGTGTGGTTGAAGCACTTACTCAGTGATCTAAATTTTGGTACTGTGGAACCAATGGTTATAAACGAAGACAACCAGTCAGCCATCTGTCTTGCCAACAATCCCAAATATCACGGGAGGAGCAAGCACATCGATATTAAGATTCACTATGTACGGGATCTTGTAAGTAACAAAGACATAGACGTAGTGTATTGCCCTACCGACGAAATGCTCGCCGACATATTTACCAAGAACCTGCCCATAGAAAAGTTCTCTAGGCTGAGAACGAAGTTAGAAATGGTCTCATCTGACACACATTCAATGTGAGAAGGAGTGTTGAAACCTTTATTGTAGCACCTTGAATGTATATGTGTATAATACTCATTATGTTACAGTGTTCTTGTGTTAGAATGTGTTTAGACAGTACTCCGCGGAGAGAACTGAGCTCATGGTTCTCGGGCTTGGCTGGAGCCCACTCCACCGCTATCCTTCGTGATGTAAACTGTGTCCTGCTGTGTGTTTCCGATTTTATACAAACTCCAAGTGTCTCGCTTTACTTAACCTAACTCCATTAACGGGTTCGTATCCCGGCGCTGGCGCTGCGTATCGCATTTCTTTGCGGATTATGATCTTCGCTACGGCAACGCGGGTTATCGGGCGCGGACGGATAAAAAAGGGGCTTGTGACTCTTTCTTTATTTCGGTATCCGTGACGCCTCAAACTGCACAAACAGGTATAGTTCAGACTCGGGACAGCAATTGCATGACAAGAAGACTCCTAATTTAAGATCATAGTCGACTGACCAATTAATATATATGGTACCGCATAACAAGAAAGGTATTTCATACCTCGAAGGTATATGAGAGGTAGCTGAGTAAGACACGAAGAGAGACTAAAACATGCTAGAACTAGGTATGATATTCTCATGACAGAAGAGCGATAAGAGAGCGGCCATGAGACATTGTCATGGGAGAATAGCAGCACATAAAAAGGGGATTCGCTGCCCTGCTAACAACATAGCACAATGATAATTCATAACACAATTATTATTATTATATAAGAAAGTTTTAGCCTCCCTTAACCACGACAAATATGTTCCAAGAGAGGAAAAGGAAGGCACCATTTAGTATGGGGTTGAGGGAACGCGGAATCTATGCACAAGGTGCACAGGAGCAGTAAGCTAGGAAAGAAGTTCATGAAACAAGAAAAGGTTTCTGTTGCAATGACAGGGAAGAAAATAAGTCTCTCCAGTCGAGGAACACATTGCCAAGAACACCCTGCCAAAGAACACATTGCTGGAAAACACATTTAAAAAAAACACATTTGTAATACACGCACAGGACCAAAGGAGGACAGCCTACTCACACACACATTGATTACAACGTTTTTAGCGTCTGAGTCAGCACGTTAACATCGCAGACTTTCAAGATAAGAAGCACATTTCATTCTCTACATGGAGACTTGTTAACTTGTTATAACCTTTAGGCTATCAGATATGTGCACTGTGTTCAGAGGAAGACAGCACGTTACACTAATTTTAAATTTAGGTACCGGCTTCCTCCGACTGTTTGCACAATCAAGTGCTACAAAGGCAACGGTTGCTTCCTCGATAGAACAATCTGACAACGCTTTAGGTTACTTACAGACGGTGGGGGAAGGTCCCTCACGCTAAAAAACTCGGAATAGCCTATTTCCACCTACAAGAGGAATGACTACTTATTTTTCTTTGCTCTACCTGTGGGAAGGGAAATGATTAAAGATTAGGTCTCTGATGCAGGGACAAGCTACTTAGGTTACAGCAGATCACTCATTGTCAAGAAATACTATCATTAATAATAAAAACGGCTATCTCATTGACCAGCCTAATACTGAAAAGGTTTGACACGGCTCGCCAATTTTTAAATGGCTTAATTTAAATACAGGGCAACAGGTACACATTGACCAACGTCGCATTGAAAACACAAATCACATGGGCTAGTGGTCTCATAAATTTCTGTGCCTATTCTCAGTCTACCTTTGAGAATGCTTTAACTTTAGGCTTCCACCTTACTGACTGGCGCAACTTGCCCAGCACAGCTCATAGGTGAGGAGCCAACAGATTGACAAAATATTTTACTTTATTTTATATCTTTTTCTTAATGAAATTTTGAGCTATGCATGTTCGAGTTGTCATGGGTTAAACTGAAGTTCAATATTCAGCTCAACTTTAGAGTCAAAATTATTTAACAGGCAAACCTGTGAAAACCACACATTCAGTGTTCTGCTAAAATACTGTTAATCTAGAATCTGACTTATTTCTAGCATTACACTGCAGCACACTGGCTATAGAACGCACTAGATTCACAACATCACAACGGCTAGTCTGGCTCAATGTGGGTGGTTTTCCGGCTGCCAGAAATACCCTTGAATGCTCTAGGAACCGGCTGTTCACCGCTGTCAAACACAAAGATACTTGATGGCGATCGACGATATAGCTAGTTCGAAGACACTTTTGGATTAATAATTTTTAGACATATCACACTAAAAAGACACAGAAACTTAAGATTATCCGGGAACCTGTTCCTCCCACGCACTTCGACCAAATAGAACGCTGGCGTCAGTCTTGCGAACCAGCGCGGATCCGCAGAATGTTGCCGAAAAGGACTTCCCAAATTTCGCGTCTGGTAAGACGCGACACTCCCCCCTCTTTGTGGATTATCTTCACTAAATGCTGCCGTCGGGGGGGGGGGGGGGGCGGTGGATGAGGACCAATTCAGGTGGCGGGACGCACCACCCGTTGGATCCCGTCGTTGTCGTTTCGGTGCGCGAGCCGCACGGTGGCTGTCCTCAACGATCCATCGTGACTGGGGAGGGTCTCTTCGATAATGCCTGTCGGCCAGGTGGTTATCCTAGCCATCTTCTCCCTCACTAGGACTATGTCTCCTTTCTTTAGCGGTGGGTTGACGGCTCTCCATTGGCTGCGTTGTTGCAGTTCGTAGATGTAGCCTCTCCTCCACCTCAGCCAAAACTGATCGGCCAGGTACTGCACCTTTTTCCATCGCAACTTCCCGTAAGCGGGTTCGTGTCAAGTGAGCGCGGGCCTGTCGTGTTGTGGCGTGCTGGTCTTCTGCGTCAGGAGCATGTTTGGGGTCACTGGCAGCGGTTCATTGGGATCAAAGGACGTCTCCCACAGGGGAGTGGAGTTCACGATGGCTGCCGCTTCCTGCAGTAGGGTGTGTAATTCGTCGAAGGACAGAGGGTGTTGACCAGCGTGCATGAGAGCTGCTTCTAAACACCTTCGGATCTGACATATCTTGCGCTCCCACACTCCGCCGAAGTGAGAGGCGTGCGGTGGGTTCATCTCCCAACGCACTCCCAGGTCCGATAGGGCCCGACTGGCCTCCTGAACGTTGACTTCTTCGGCTAGGTTCTTGGCTCCGATGAAGTTGGTGCCTCTGTCGGACCGCAGGACTGTGCAGGGACCTCGTACCGCTATGAACCTCCTGAAGCCGTTGATGAAAGTAGGAGTATCGAGGGATGCAGCATCTCGATATGAACTGCCCGGGAGGCGAGGCAAGTGAGGAGTAGAGCCGAGCACTTTCTGAGGGGGGCGTTTCGTCTTGTGGTTGGCCCGTTTTTTATCATCCAGTGTCCAAAGACGTCGAAGCCCACGAAGGTGAAGGGCGGCGCGGCCTCGGAGCGTTCCTTCGGCAATTCTGCCATTTGCGGGGTCAAGAACGAGGCCCTTAGTCGCTGACAGATGACGCAGTTCCGCAGTAACTTCTGTATCGCTCTTTGGCCGTTCTCGATATGATACCAGGCTTCTCGGATGGAGGCGTGCGTCACGGGCCGGCCTTGATGCTTCGTTTTCTGATGGTAGTGCATCATGACAGCAGTGCTGATGGGGTGGTTAAAGGGGAGCAGCAAGGGGTGCTTGATATCTTCTGGGAAGTCTGAGATGGCAAGTCTACCTCCCACTCTGATCAGCCCGCTTTGATCGACGAAGGGTGCGAGGCTGGAAAGTTTGTGTCGAGGGGCTACACTTCCCTTTCGGCGCATCCGGTCAAAAAGATCTGAGAAGGCGGACTTCTGGGCTTCCAGGACCAGGACGTTGTGAGCCAGGGCCTGAGGGTCGGCAACAGCGATGTGGCTGTTCTGGTCGGCTCTTCGAAGGAGGACCCTGTTGAGTAGCTTTTGCGACAGAGCTACTACCCTGGCGGCAATCCTCAGGATGGCCGACCATGAACTGAATTTTGAGAAGAGCTTGGAGAACAGAAGTTCAGCGATATTTCCCGTCGATCGAAGAGCTTGAACGTCGGCCCTTTTTTCGACCTCGGGGAGTTCCTCGGGATCCTTCGGGTAAGCCGAGGTGGAGGAAGGGGAAACGACATCGCTGATTAGGAATGCCGGACCCTTGAGCCATTCTGTCTGCATTAGTCTCGACGGGTCTGTCGGCCTCGAGGCTAGGTCGGCAGGATTCGATGTGGTGTCGACGTAGCTCCATAGGGATGGGTCGCTGCTCTGACGGATGATGTCCACCCTTCTCTGAACATACCGACTGAATCTCGCAGAGTTGTTTCTGATGTAGCCCAGCACAACCTTGCTGTCCGAATAGAAGTATACTCGAGCGGGTTTCCTTTTAAGTTCCTGTACCGTCTGCAGGCTTGACAAAACTGCTCCCACTGCTGCACACAGTTCTAGTCTAGGAATCGAGGGGGCAGCCCTTGGAGCCACACGGCTTTCTCCGTGTACGAACGCGACGTGGCCTTGGCTGCTGTTGGTGGTCGTACGCAGGTACGTCACGTTTCCGATTGCCTCCTGCGAAGCGTCCGAGAAAACGTGCAAGGTTTAGGTGTCGTTTCCATTCGGTTCTGGCGGAAGGAAGCACCTTGGAATCGAGAGCTCGTGCAGACATTGAAGGCTCTGGAGCCAGCGCAGCCACGACTGAACTGGGCAGCTCGGAATGGGCTCGTCCCAATCCAAGGTCTTGCCACCGGGTGCTCGGTCGGTTTCGGAGAGCAGGTTTCGTAGGATGAGTCGCCCGCCGAGTGTGACTGGGCTGGCGAAGCCGATGGGATCGTAGATCGAATTGATTGCGGATTGCAGTCCTCGCTTCGTGTGAGGGCGGTCTGGTATGTTCACTTTCAGCACAAAACAGTCGCTGGCAATGTTCCACGACACGCCGAGCGTGCTATGGTTGGGGGCTGTGATCAGGTCGATTTTGTCTTCGGTCGCTCTCTCGCCCGCGGGGAAGGCCTTGAGGACCTCCATGGAGTTAGACATGATCTTGTGCAGTATGTGGTACCGCGACAGGAGATATTTGGCCGTTCGCAAGATTCCGATAGCTTTGGTGGGGTCTGGTGCAGTTCCAAGTCCGTCGACGCAGTAGAAATGCGACGTTACATAATCTTGCGCCGCTTCGAGGTGTTCTATACCTTCGAGCTGCAATTCGCTGGCGGTTCCCTGGGCAGCGCGGTGAAGGCACATCGTGGCTACGGCGGGACTGCTGGTGTTAGCAAATACGCGTACGCGCACTCGATGCGGCACGAGGGGCTTCTGAGGGTTGTTGTCGGCCCACCAGTAGAATCTCATTAGGTTCTTGTGATCCGGCGGTACGTGGAAGGCGTGGAACATGCTCTCGACGTCGGCTACGAAGGCGATCTTGGGCTCCCGAAATCTCGTTAGCACGTCTCGTAGACGGTTGTTGTAGTCCGGTCCTGACAGCAGACACGTGTTGAGGCTAGTCCCTTGGTACTTGGCGGCGCTGTCGAAGACGAGCCTCACCTTGGACTTCTTCTCTTGAACTACCGGGAAGATGGGGATGTACCAGGTGAGACCGCACTGTCGGTTCCTCTCGCCCGCAGGTATCTGCTCGACGTGTCGCATGTCAAGATTTTTCTTCATGGCATCCAGACACTGCTGTAACTTCGCCGGCTCCCTCGTTAGCCTCTTCAGCGTGTTCTCTTGACGACGAAACGCCGCCACTCTGTTGTCGGGCAGCGCCGCGTCGAGCGATCTTAGCGGCAGTGGCGCTTCAAGGTGGCCTTCGTCAGTTACCTTTATTTCCTCCATCGCTTTCAAGAACTTGCGGTCGTCGTGAGACAGACCAGGCATCTCGTCGTCGGGTTGTTGGACGAACATGTTCTTTTCGGGGGACGGCCCGAAACACATCCTGGCGCTGAGGTGTTCATGAACAGTTTCAGCTGCTATCTTTAGGATTGTACATCTTCGTCCGAGTGAGGGCCCGGCGCTGTCGTTCACTTTGCCGACCACGGCCCAGCCCATGGCTGTGTGGTGAACAAATGGAACACTTTGACGACGTTGGTCAGCGTGGCTGTACAGTATGTCCCCGTTGTCCGTCCCGAGAAGCACCGCAACTTCTGCTCTGTCGTCGAGGGTGAGGAAGTGGGGGGCGAAGTAGGCTTTTTCCGGGGTCCTTTCCACACGTTTCTTAGTCGCCACTTCCCTCTTGGTGTCGGGAATGAGGTCGCACTCGTACATTGGGGGGAGCTCGAAGACTTTACTTTCGGAAACTCCCTTAATCTTCAATCCGGACACGCATCTGCCCTGTCGAACGACAGATTGATCGGACAAGGTCTCTAGTGTGTAGTAGGACTTGGGGCCTGTCACCAGAAGAGTGTCCAGTAGCTTAGAGGAACAGAAGGACATCGTACTTTGCTCGTCGATAATAGCGTAGACGCGACACGACTGGCCCGATCTCTCGTCGAAAACGTCGGCCAGGACGGTTTTGCTGCATGCTCTACCTCCGGTCGTAGCCGAACGAGAATTCAACGCCCTGGCTTTCGGGTTCTCTCCGACCTTGCTCGGGGTGTGTTTGTCGCTCGGGTCCTGCTTGTAGCGTGCCCCGCTGATAGCCACACCGGGGTTCCTGGTCTTCGTTCGGTTGAAATGGGCTGTCGTGCTGTGGTTGTCGGCTCCGCAATCATCGCACTTCACGAATTCTTTGCAGTGCTTTGCCCAGTGAGTGCCTAGACAGCGGTGGCATAGCTTGTACTCACGTATGAAGTCCTTCTTCTTCTGAGGTTCCATCTTTCTTACCGCTTGGCACGAGTTTGTCGCATGTTGTGCACTCTGGTGGAGAACGCAGCTGCCGGTTTGATTCTCCGAGGACGTGTAGAGGACTCGCGGGGCTCTTGGATTGGGGCGAGCGGGGGCCGCGGTCTCGCGTCGAGCACTCACTCAGTTGAGGTTCGATGCCCCAAAACTGTCGCATTGGGTATCTGACAGCGTTTTGATGAAATCGCAGAACCTCGCGAAATCAGGTAACGATCCAGATAATCTTCTGTGCCTACTTCTTTCGTTTCTCCAGGCATCCAGAACGAAGAAGGGCAGTCTCTCTACGATGGGGGATAGCCCTACGTCGGTGTTCAGGAAGGAGAGGCCGTGGTTATGTTGCATGGTGTGATGAATCGCTAGACAGGCGTCACTGAACTTCCGCAGCTTGAGACCGACCGTGCGGTCGCCCTTCGACCCTTTGATGTCCGAGGTTTGCGCGAGGCGTTCGAGCAGGCTGTCGGCTACCCTGTCGTCAGAGCCGAAGCGAGTCTTCAATTGTTCGACGATGTGGGTGAGCAGGGCCGCTGTGTCTAGGTACGTTGCGGCCAGTATATTGTTGATCAGGCTCCTCGGCTCTCCGGTTTGTGAGTATCTCAATGGCGTCGATGGGCTCCACGGCGAGCCTTTCCATCCTTCTCTTGAGAGCATCGAACCACCTGTGGAACAGATGAGCCTCTCCCGCGTAAGGCTGGTTGGCCCCCTTTTTTAAATCTTCGATCATCGAGAGCCTCATAGCTCCGTCGATCACTGGTGGCCTTGTCTCAAAGACCACGGCCGGTGAGCTGGTGGAAGCACTAGGCTGGAATGCTGGTGCAGAAGGGTTCATCAGAGGTGCGAGGGCGGTGTCACGGGGTAGAGCGTTCGCGACCGCCGTCGCGCCCCCTGCGGGCTCCACGACGTGGTGTTGGAAAGCTTGGTCGACCCAGGCACCTGTGCGAGCACCTTTGCTCTCGACATTCTCCTCGTCAAAGGGCTGATCATTCTCCGTTCGGTTCCCATTCCTCAATTTCGACCTCTCGATGGTGATTTATGCCAACAGCACCGATGGATCTTCGGTGATGTCGATAATCATCTGCTTGTTGCCTTGGCAAGGGGGTTCGCGGCGCTCGGACTCACCGTCCTTGTGACGAGAGCTGAGGCTGGGAAGGCTCTGGCTATGATCGCTCTCACTGTCTCGGCTCTGGCTGTAATTGCTCGAGCTTTGGTGACTCTGACGACGATGGCTGGGGCTGGTCTGGTCTTTGCCCCGACGGTGGGAACCGTGTCCGTTCCGGCTCTCAGCCAATAATGACCTTGAGGGGTTGTTCTGATACGCAGCGCCTTGCTGCTGGTTTTTGGACGATGTTTTCTTTGACCTCGAACTCTTGCGTTGGGAGGGTTCTTTTGCCACACTCTGTGACGAGCTCCCCCAGAGCTCCTCGTTTCTGTGATCCATTGAATTCGCTAGTGTTTTTCTACGAGCTCTGGCGCTTGTCAATGAGTCTCTGATTACCGTCGCTTCTGCTGTGGCCCCTGAGTTCTCGGGAGTCGTGACTAACTGATCTCCGAGCTGCTTGACGGACTTAGCCTTTGCTCGGATTCCAGAGTACACTTGGTCAACCTCACCGGGAGTCTTGAGATCTCGTGGTACTGCACCATTCAGGAGACTGTTCAAGGCTGCTAGCTCGGTGTTGAACTGGTCTTCCAGCTGTAGAAGTCTAGGCTTGTTCTTTCTTCCGAGAGATTTCATTTCTATGGTCTCGGATATTCGCCACGGGCTGCTGAGAATCTGCTGTGGGCCTCCTGTTTGGAGGACTTCTTCGTGGAAGGGCACCTTCCGCTGACGTCTTTTACAATCGCGTTTCTTTGCGGATTATGATCTTCGCTAGAGCAACGCGGGTTAACGGGCGAGGGCGGACAAAAAAGGGGCTTGTGACTCTTTCTTTATTTCGGTATCCGTGACGCCGTAAACTGCACAAACAGGTATAGTTCAGACTCGGGCCAGCAATTGCATGACAAGAAGACTCCTAATTTAAGATAATAGTCGACTGACCAATTAATGTATATGGTACCGCATAACAAGAAAGGAATTTCATACCTCGAAGGTATATGAGAGGTAGCTGAGTAAGACACGAAGAGAGAATAAATAATGCTAGAACTAGGTATGATATTCTCATGACAGAAGAGCGATAAGAGAGCGGCCAAGAGACATTGTCATGGGAGAATAGCAGCACATAAAAAGGGGATTCGCTGCCCTGCTAACAACATAGCACAATGATAATTCATAACACAATTATTATCATTATATAAGAAAGTTTTAGCCTCCCTTAACCACGACAAATATGTTCCAAGAGAGGAAAGAGGAAGGCACCATTTAGTATGGGGTTGAGGGAACGCGGAATCTATGCACAAGGTGCATAGGAGCAGTAAGCTAGGAAAGAAGTTCATGAAACAAGAAAAGGTTTCTGTTGCAATGACAGGGAAGAAAATCAGTTTCTATAGTCAAGGAACACATTGCCAAGAACACCCTGCCAAAGAACACATTGCTGGAAAACACATTTAAAAAAAAACACATTTGTAATACACGCACAGGACCAAAGGAGGACAGCCTACTCACACACACATTGATTACAACGTTTTTAGCGTCTGAGTCAGCACGTTAACATCCCAGACTTTCAAGATAAGATGCACATTTCATTCTCTACATGGAGACTTGTTAACTTGTTATAATCTTTAGGCTATCAGATATGTGCACTGTGTTCAGAGGAAGACAGCACGTTACACTAATTTTAAATTTAGGTACCGGCTTCCTCCGACTGTTTGCACAATCAAGTGCTACAAAGGCAACGGTTGCATCCTCGATAGAACAATCTGACAACGCTTTATAATACTTACAGACGGTGGGGGAAGGTCCCTCACGCTAAAAAACTCGGAATAGCCTATTTCCACCTACAAGAGGAATGACTACTTATTTTTCTTTGCTCTACCTGTGGGAAGGGAAATGATTAAAGAATAGGTCTATGATGCAGGGACAAGCTACTTAGGTTACAGCAGATCAGTCATTGTCAAGAAATACAGTCATTAAAAATAAAAACGGCTATCTCATTGACCAGCCTAATACTGAAAAGGTTTGACACGGCTCGCCAATTTTTAAATAGCTTAATTTAAATACAGGGCAACAAGTACACATTGACCAACGTCGCCTTGAAAACACAAATCACATGGGCTAGTGGTCTCATAAATTTCTGTGCCTAGTCTCAGTCTACCTTTGAGAATGCTTTAACTTTAGGCTTCCACCTTACTGACTGGCGCAACTTGTCGAGCACAGCTCATAGGTGAGGAGCCAACAGATTGACAAAATATTTTATTTTATTTTATAACTTTTTCTTAATGAAATTTTGAGCTATGCATGTTCGAGTTGTCATGGGTTAAACTGAAGTTCAATATTCAGCTCAACTTTAGAGTCAAAATTATTTAACAGGCAAACCTGTGAAAACCACACATTCAGTGTTCTGCTAAAATACTGTTAATCTAGAATCTGACTTATTTCTAGCATTACACTGCAGCACACTGGCTATAGAACGCACTAGATTCACAACATCACAACGGCTAGTCTGGCTCAATGTGGGTGGTTTGCCGGCTGCCAGAAACACCCTTGAATGCTCTAGGAACCGGCTGTTCACCGCTGTCAAACACAAAGATACTTGATGGTGATCGACGATATAGCTAGTTCGAGGACACTTTTGGATTAATAATTTTCTGACATATCACACTAAAAAGACACAGAAACTTAAGATTATCCGGGAACCTGTTCCTCCCACGCACTTCAACCAAATGGAATGCTGGCGTCACTCTTGCGAACCAGCGCGGATCCGCAGAATGTTGCCGAAAAGGACTTCCCAAATTTCGCGTCTAGTAAGACGCGACACTGCGATTTTCCCCGTTGGGTATAAGGGAAAGCTCAAGCACAATACCCAACTTGACCCAGGTGTCGGAAATGGGTACCGGCTTTACGGGGGAACCGTCATGGTGTCCTATATATAGTGTTAGTTATAAGACATTTGAAAAACCAATGCTTAAGATCATTTGTATCAGGCTTGATTGGAAATAAAGCATCCCAAAGATGCCGATGTTTGTTTGTTTGTTTTGTTTGTCAGAAGAGACCTAGCTGTGAGCGCGGGTGCATCTTGCTTTGTGCTCTGCGGAACTCCGGCAAACCGACCTCGCTACTGGGGACTTCTACGTCTTCGACAGCCGGCTACATCGAAGAGTGTTCGCCTGAACATTATATTCGAAATCGTCAGGTGAGCCCTCCAGCCAGATTCTGCTTCGCTTGTCATTTACTTATAACTGTTTTAGCGTTACCGGCCCCAGATGGGTGCCCGGTAAATTTGTGTGTAATAGGGCCCGTTAATTCGGGATTTGTGTCCACTGGGCGGGTGGCAGCACACAAATTTTTATTCGAATATAATTTTCTCATTTAATCAGATTAGGTTGCACCACACGGCAAAGCTTTAAAATGAAGGTTATAGCGAAGACAATAGATTTAAAATACATATCTATTAGAAATTAGGACGTTTCGATCATCTAGACCATCATCAGCTATTCTGAAATACAAGAAATGACAAATTAAGACCGGTAATAAAAACCATTCAGTAAGTAACATAATATGTACATGAATGAAAATTAAAAAAGAAAATTACGTAATACCTATTTTCAATGGATAGGAAGACTGCATGTCATTAAGGTTAGGTTTCAATTTGCTAATAAAGAGGGATTCAAGAATGCGTAAATTAAAACAAGAACCTGCAGAACCTAATATTGAAAAATTTTCGAGTGAGATATTTGTATCACATTTTTCAGCACGGATTCTAATGGCGGAATGGGAAGGCCTACTTAATGAAATACCAGTCCTAAAACTTCTGCCACTGTGTTCAAATACCCTCGTAGATAGCAACCGAGATGTCGAACCGACATACACAGACCCACACAGTGAGCAACAGTACTTGTATACAACAGAAGAAAGCATTGAAATGGGTAGTCTATCTTTAAAATGAAAAATTGAACCAATTTTGTAATTATTAACCAGAATAATTTAAAGGTCAACACAGGGAAAGTATTTCACAACTAATGAGAGCAATTGTTCTTTCAACTTCTCAGACTGAACACCAAGTAAGGAATGGTGACGAACAATTTCTTCTTATCTACAGTCAACACAGTAGCAATGGTGGAATACTTTTTATTTAAAAATTGCTTGAGATACTTTTGAATAAAATATAAAGGATAACCATTTTGTTTGCAAAAAACTGCTTTAAAAATTCAAACTCATTATGCAATCATGAATAACTTGAGCATATTTCATAAGCCCGAAATAAAAGGGTTTTCATGCTATTGATTTTAAATAAAAAAGAAGAATACGAGAAATAAATATATGTACGAGGAGCTCACGAGATTAGAACTCAGGACCTAAATTCACCGCACCAGAACGCTATCGATCGCGCTACCGACCACCCTAAAAGGTGATCGACGCACAATGAAAGCAATCTTGGCACAGTGAAAGCAGGCACGCACTTGGCCCGACAGATATATTTTTTCATTTTACTTAAGTATCGAGAGTTCAAAGTCAAGTCACCCCCCAGAAACAGTTACGAATCTGGTACGGAAAGCTACTGCTTCCACAAGGTTTTTCAAACAAATAAATGTACGAGGAGCTCACGAGATTAGAACTCAGGACTTAAATTCACCGCACCAGAACGCTATCGATCGCGCTACCGACCACCCTAAAAGGTGATCGACGCACAATGAAAGCAATCTTGGCACAGTGAAAGCAGGCACGCACTTGGCCCGACAGATATATTTTTTCATTTTACTTAAGTATCGAGAGTTCAAAGTCAAGTCACCCCCCAGAAACAGTTACGAATCTGGTACGGAAAGCTACTGCTTCCACAAGGTTTTTCAAACAAATAAATGTACGAGGAGCTCACGAGATTAGAACCCAGGACTTAAATTCACCGCACCAGAACGCTATCGATCGCGCTACCGACCACCCTAAAAGGTGATCGACGCACAATGAAAGCAATCTTGGCACAGTGAAAGCAGGCACGCACTTGGCCCGACAGATATATTTTTTCATTTTACTTAAGTATCGAGAGTTCAAAGTCAAGTCACCCCCCAGAAACAGTTACGAATCTGGTACGGAAAGCTACTGCTTCCACAAGGTTTTTCAAACAAATAAATGTACGAGGAGCTCACGAGATTAGAACTCAGGACTTAAATTCACCGCACCAGAACGCTATCGATCGCGCTACCGACCACCCTAAAAGGTGATCGACGCACAATGAAAGCAATCTTGGCACAGTGAAAGCAGGCACGCACTTGGCCCGACAGATATATTTTTTCATTTTACTTAAGTATCGAGAGTTCAAAGTCAAGTCACCCCCCAGAAACAGTTACGAATCTGGTACGGAAAGCTACTGCTTCCACAAGGTTTTTCAAACAAATAAATGTACGAGGAGCTCACGAGATTAGAACTCAGGACTTAAATTCACCGCACCAGAACGCTATCGATCGCGCTACCGACCACCCTAAAAGGTGATCGACGCACAATGAAAGCAATCTTGGCACAGTGAAAGCACGCACGCACTTGGCCCGACAGATATATTTTTTCATTTTACTTAAGTATCGAGAGTTCAAAGTCAAGTCACCCCCCAGAAACAGTTACGAATCTGGTACGGAAAGCTACTGCTTCCACAAGGTTTACTACCGCTTCCTGCTCGATAGCGTTCTGGTGCGGTGAATTTAAGTCCTGAGTTCTAATCTCGTGAGCTCCTCGTACATTTATTTGTTTGAAAAACCTTGTGGAAGCAGTAGCTTTCCGTACCAGATTCGTAACTGTTTCTGGGGGGTGACTTGACTTTGAACTCTCGATACTTAAGTAAAATGAAAAAAAATATATCTGTCGGGCCAAGTGCGTGCCTGCTTTCACTGTGCCAAGATTGCTTTCATTGTGCGTCGATCACCTTTTAGGGTGGTCGGTAGCGCGATCGATAGCGTTCTGGTGCGGTGAATTTAAGTCCTGAGTTCTAATCTCGTGAGCTCCTCGTACATTTATTTGTTTGAAAAACCTTGTGGAAGCAGTAGCTTTCCGTACCAGATTCGTAACTGTTTCTGGGGGGTGACTTGACTTTGAACTCTCGATACGAGAAACAACTTAAACCCAAACCAGTAAAAGTGCTATTCATATAAACAGAGGTACAAAAAGTCGAACCTGATCGTTGGACAAGACAGTCTAAAAAAGGTAATTTATTGTTTGCTTCAGTCTCCATGGTAAAATTAATATTTCGGTGTTTACTATTAATATAATCAAGAAACAAAAGAGAGTGGTTTCTATCTCGGAACAAAACAAAAGTATCATCAACGTATCTGCGGTAAAATATTGGTTTAAAATTATTTGGACATTCAGACAGCCATATTCGTTCATGATGGGTCATAAAAATATTCGCGAAAGTTGGACCCAAAGGCAGCCCCATACCCAATCCCTCTATTTGTTCGTAGTACTTGCCATTAAAAATGAAAATGAGAACCCAACTGCAAGATCTAACAGGGTTTTAAATGCTACACGACTAAGGTTACAAACGGTCTGTTCCACTTCAAATAATTGCTGCAAACAAATATCAATTGTTTCAGTTAACAGAATATTGGTAAACAAATTTTCGACATCAAATGACGTCATTATCCTAGCATGAGTGGAAGGCAAAAATTTATCTTTTTAAAAAATCAACTTCAAGGAAGAGCTCTCAGTTTTATAGAGGGGCTTCCTAATGAAGAAACTAGTTTTCAGTCGGCTTGGGCATTGCTTAAGCAAGATTTTCTTAAGGCTGACAAATTAATCTCATTAGCTATTGATGAGATCCTGAGCTGTCCCAGTGTTCAGAGTCTATCCGAAATAAATTCTTTCCTCTCTAAGGTTAAATTTCGCCTTCTTGAGCTTTCCAAGTTGGGTTTGGATTTCTCCAATGAGAAGTCGGGTAACCTACTGTTTTCTGCTGTAATTAAATCTAAACTTCCTGAATTTTTCCTGTTGGAACTCCTTCGCTATTTTAAAGCGAGTTTCTTTTCCTTGGAGGTGTTTGAGAATGCTCATAAAGTGCTTTCTCTTCTCGAAACCAAAAGTAAATCTAAACCGTCTCATGTATTCCGTAGTAAGGAAACAGAACTGGTGACCCGGACTGAGGTGAGGGACAAAACGCCAAATTTACCTAGGCCTAATAAGTCGCCCGATGTTAAGGTATGCCGATTCTGTAACTTGGCTAACCATGTTTCGTTTGCATGCAAGCGATTTAGTTCGCACGAAAAGCGTGTGAAACGGGCTGGTGAATTGAAATTATGTACTACCTGTTTGAGCAGTAAGCATTTGTCTAGTGCTTGTCCCTCCAAAGTTAAGGGTCTCCCGTTTCTGTGCTCTTTGTGTAAAGCTAACAATCATGTTAGCCCTTTGTGTCCTAAATTTGTTTAATCCAGTGCCTTCGTTGCAACCTCCTCATGACGGTTAAAGGCACGTCTAAGGATGTGCCCTCTTGTTGCTCTTACCACCAAGTATGGTGGGATAACTAAGAGTGTTAATTTTCTAATTGATAGCGGCAGTCAGTCGTCGCTTATTGATTTGGAGACTGTAAGTTCCGACTATTCTGAAGTAGACTTGCAGGAGCCAACTATTAACACAGTAGGTGCTTCTGTTCCTTTAATTGGTAAGCAAATTAGCATTGAACTCGTGCCTCCGGACAGTGAGAAGCATGAGCTTGATGTTTTCGCAATGAGAAATTTAAACCTCCAGATGGGTATGAGAGATTTGAAGGCTAAACTCGAAATTTTAAAAACTAAACTTCCTTTGTCAACTTCCTATCCTGAAGTTATGAATGATGGCATCCAAATTCGCGGAATTTTGGGTGTAGATGCTCTTCAAGCTTTTAAAGTACTGGAGTTTCAGCAAGTAAATGGCTATGAAGCCATGTGCATTTCTAACGGGTTTCTACCCTTTGGGGAGTTAAAATGTTACAACTCCTCTTTATCTTCTTTTGTTGCTTCTAAAACTAAGAAGCTAAACAATGCTATTGAAGCTTCCGTTAAAAGGAAAGTTAATGTTGAATTATGTAAACCTGCTCTGTCTCTTGATAGCGAAACTAAATCTAAACCTAAAATGAAAATTTTTAAGTGTACCTTAAATGAAGGCCGTTACCGTTATATTTTAAATAATTTCTTTGAAACTCCTAAAGTATGTACATCATTATTGAACGTTTCTGAGCAGTGCGTAGTTCAGACTGGACTTGATCAGCTGCTTGACCTTGAGCTTATTGGTATACCCTCTAAAGAGGAAGAAAATGATAAGGAATTGGAAGATTTTAAAGATAGTGTTAAACTTGATGAAGGTAGATATTCTGGCCAGTTGCCCTGGAATCGCCAACTTTTGGCTAGAGTGCCTAACAATTGTGTATTAGCAAGATATCTTGCTCGTAAAGTAGCGACTGATAATGCCCTAAAGGGGACTGAACAGGCCTATAATGACGTATTCCTTGAGCAGCTTGAATTGGGCATCATTGAACCCATTTCCGTCAACAGGATAGATGCGCGAGCTCACAAATGGATCCCGCATAGGCCTGTAATACGTACACATGTAGAAACTTCTAAAATTCGTCCTGTGTTTAATTGCTCTTTAAAGGTCGGTGGTTTACCCAGTCTGAACGAAGCCTCTTATGTGGGTCCTAATCTGATGAATAATTTGTTAGGACTTTCGGTCTATTTCCGTGCAAATAACCGTAGTTGTTCTATCTGACATTTTTAAAGCTTTCTTGCAGGTGAAACTTGCTTGTGATTTTGACCGTAATCAGTTCAGCTTTGTCCTTTACAAGGATGGCAAATTCTTGTAGTACCGTTACACTACTCTGTTGTTCGGGTTTGTTGCATCACCTTATATTCTTAACTATCTGCTCAAATTGCACGCTCAAACTATTACTGATTTGACAGTTAGAGACGTTATGGCGAATAAGCTGTACGTCGATAATTTAGTATTTACGACTGAGAGTCCTGAACTAGCGCTTAGCAAATTTCGAAGCGCCAAGAGTGCATTTGAGGAGAGTGGATTTCCGTTGCGCAAATGGAAGTCCAATAATTCTGCACTTCTTTCCCAAATTGACCCTGCTCTATGTAGTGCCGAAGTGCACTCCCGAGTGCTAGGGTACGACTATAACTCTTCTACTGATCTTCTTTCTCTGTCTGTGAAGGAGTTGGACTCGTCGTGTAAAACACGTAGAAAAATTTTATCTGAAGTTGCCGCGCTCTATGACCCCTTGAGGATTTTGCTGCCCTTTTCTGTGCGAGGTAAGCTCATTTCGAGAAAATTAACGCCCTTAAGGCTAGGTTGGGATCAGGATGTTCCGGAAGATTTATGTAAGGAATGGCAAAGCTATTGTCAGGAGTTTTCGGAGTTGAGGGATTATGAGTTTCGTAGGATGAATTTGGCTGAGACCAAAACTACGCAACTTGTATTTTGTGATGCTAGTGCTAGCGCCTTTGGCACCTGTATTTATGGCGTCCAAGAGGAACGCAGCGCCTTACTTTTCTCTGAAGTTAAAATTTCACCTTCTCGCCAGTGAAATCTTCCTTCTCTTGAGCTCCTGGCAGTGTTTCTTGCCTATAAGTGTCTTGTATCTCTTTTGTGTGATGTTAACTTTCTCTACAAAGTGTCTAATGTAACTATTCTTACTGATTCCCAAGTTACCCTAGCTTTACTCTTGAGCGGCAAACCTCCTCGAAAAAATGTGTTTGTAAGCAACAGACTAAAAGACATAGAAGCAATGCGTAAAAAGCTAGAATGTAAGACTTTGGCTGCCTTCAGCTATGAGTATGTACCCACGATGTTTTAACATTGCAGACATGCTGACACGGGGGATTAAGGTATCTTAGTTTCTAGAGTGTAAACCGTTATGGTTAGAAGGTCCTTCTTGGATCAGAGAAGGAAGAGACAAGTGGCCTAAGGGTCACTTAGGATGCATTCCGCAGCAATTAGTTTCCGATACGCGTATCGCAGTTAATGTTGCTCACCCAGGTGAAGCTTCGATTGTGGAGTTTGAGCGCTTTTCCTCCTACCCCAGACTATTAGGTGTGGTAGAGAAGGTATTTAGGGCTGTAGTAATCTGGAAGCGAACAGATCTGGGAGAGTTTAAACTGCGAGCGTTTCTTTACCACATTTCTTCTATGCAAAGAGAGCATTTTGCCAGCGAGATAGAGGCCTTGGAAAACAAGAATCCTTGTCCGCCTTTGCTTGTTAGATCTTTCTACTTGCTTCTTGACTCTAATAATTCAATTAGAATCGGAATAATTAGCGGAGGAATTGGATTACAACACTAGGAACCCTATTCTGTTGTCTAGTTCTTCTCATCTAACCTATCTTCTGATCCTGCATACTCATAAAACTCTTAATCGTCGGGGTGTTGAGTCGACCGTGCAAAAACTTAAAATTGACGGTTATTTGATACCTCGCTGTAAGCGTACTGTGCGTGGTGTTCTATCCAAATGCATAGTATGCAAGCGGGTGAACGCTAAGGCTTTCTCTTATCCTGACCCGCCTGCTTTGCCAGACAGTCGGACTAATTTTGTGAGACCTTTCGCTACAACAGGAATGGACTTTTCAGCTCATTTCTGGGTGTTAGATCCGTTTGGCCGTAAACCATAAGTGTATCTTTTACTGCTTACGTGTTTTCAAACTAGAGCTATTCATATAGAGCTTCTTCCTTCCATGACGTTGGAAGAATTTTGTTTTGCCTTCATTCGCTTCACGAACGAAAAGGGTGTCCCTAACACCGTGTATTCCGGTAATGCTAAGACTTTCGTAGCTGCTTCTGACCTTTTGGCAGAAGTTTTGACTTCTTCCTTGTATGAAGAACGTTTTCGCACTTTTAACATTAAATTTAAAACTATCCCGATCTATAGTCCACAATTTGGTGCGATCTGGGAACGCTTGTTTAAATCTATTAAGGAGAGTTTGTACAAGCTCTTTGGTCGTAGCACTTATCCTTACTCGGCCTTTCTTACTGCAGTTTCTTACATCTCTCTTAATCTTAATCGACGTCCTCTTTCCTATACAGAGACGGGGGACACTATTTTGATTATTATGCCTATTCAGTTCCTTCATCTTTATCCAACTTCTAACTCTTTAATCCTTTCCGATGAGGTCCCTGACTTGGAAACCGAGGACGATGAGCATCGAGAGCATTTGCTCTCCGCGCTTGAGAGGCGCGACGTGCTGGGGGCCAAGTTCAGGGAACTCTGGTACTCTCAATACTTAATTTCTTTGAGAGGTCCATATCCTTTTAAATCTTTGCCTCTTAATAACAAATTTCTACCAGTAGGTCAGGTTGTCTTGCTAGGGCATCCCATGAGACCTAGACCGTTCTGGACCTTAGTCCGTATCATCGCGCTGCTTCCTGGACGCGATGGCAAGGTTCGAGTTGTTGAAATTATTAAGGCTAATCACTCTGAGTCTGCCGTTAAAATTTCTCTTCTTTACCCCCTGGAGCTAGCTGATTTTGATACTGCTTCAGAGGAGGGGTGGGAAAGCGCAGAAGGGGGCTCGAGTGAGGAGTAGCAACCTTATTTCGAGCCTCCCGAGAGTTCTGTTTCTCGTGAAGGTAGTTCTCTCGCAATTGAACGCCCTGAAGATCAACATTATTTCTTTGAATCAGACTCCTCGGAAAATTCCGAAGAATCTGAAATTCAGGCAGCTGCACGCCCTAAACGGCAGGCAGCTCGCCAGCAGCGTAGCAAGCTTGCCGACTTAATTAGGAGAGGTCACCTCTGATTTCCTGTCCTTCTAAGTTTGCTATTAAAAATTTGAAAATTTATATGCGCATTAATGTAATAAATGTTCTTTCTATGCTTCCTCTGGAAAGTAACATAAATGTATTAAAATGTTTGAATTTAAAAGCTATATAACGGAAATTTCTAATGAAAACTCCGTTTTTTCTCTTGCCGGGATTGTGTCGCAATTCAAGCCATTGCTCGAACGCTGAGGTCCTTTGCGGACTTTGTAAGGCAGGGTTAAAAGCCTTCCGCAATAAAGTTCTCTGGATTCGATCCTGTTAATTAGCCTAAAAAAATTAATAACGCTGGTAGTATTTGACTAAGCGGAGCAATGGCGGGGGTTCCTCACATCTTCAGCGAAAAATGTATATGCAAACACTAAAAACGTTTGTCTGCCCATCATGTTCCGAGTCCAAAAGCCAGAGCAACGGAATCGGGCAAGCTAACGAGCGTGCAGTGTTTCCACGAGCAGGGTAATTACCCCAGTTTAGGGTAATCAGGGGTACCCTAGGGTAATGTTTAGGGTAATGAAAAATATGGGCAAATCTAGGGTAATCAGAGCTCCGTGAAGGAAGTGCCCGCCTAATCTACGAAAAATAGAAAATTGAAAGCCAATTTGCAAGCACTCTACTGGTCACCCCTGAACGAAATGCAATGAAACGAGTCAGAATTTAGTGTTCACAAAACTGCACTGCTGCTTCGGTGCAGCAGTGCACTGCTGCTTTTCGGTGCAAAACTGCTTCAACGAAAGACGACGTCAAGATACGCAGCCATAATATCTCATGTCCACTCCGTTTTGACGAATGATTCTGAGTTGCATTTCACTAATAAAAAACGCGATCTGTGTCAGGCTGTCAGTAACAGCCAGTCGACGAAAGTCACTGTCCTGTTCTGATTGCGCGCGTGCTTATAAGCTTCAACAGAATACAGGCAGGTGTGTTTGTTGTTTTTTTAAATACCACAGCAAATATATTTCATTGTAGAAATAATTTATATGTTCATTCTTGTGATAGTGATTGGATTAACAGAAGAGTTACTCCACAGCGCCGGTAAATTGCCAGCTAATTAGGTGGAAGGCGTCCAATTTCTCAACCATGTTACACGCCAACGAATGTACACATGTTATTGTAGCGATGCAAACAAAAAAATTTTGACAGGGTTCTTTGGCACTTCGAGTTGCAAAAGGTGCTAAAGGCGAAAGGAAGAAGCTATAAAATTAGTTACAAAAATTAATATGACCAAAAGTGGACAGTTATTAACTTGAAACTTGCGATATATGTTTGTAATCTCATTGTCTTCTTTAGGCGCTGTAACCCGTACGTAGAATTTAATATAGCTACGATAATGCCTATAATTCCGTCAACCGAAATTGAAGCACTGGGGCTTTTAGCAGCTGAGTGTTGAGGAAAGTTTTTACATATTAATACAAGCAAGGTAGTTTTGTCCAAAATCCTCTGAATTTCCTCATCCGCCCTTTAAGAAATAAATAAATTTAATTGCTTTACGATCAACTTTATGAGTTGATGAGTGAATGTGATTGCAACAAAGTCTCTAAGAAGCCTATGTGATGTAACAATATTGGATTAAATCTGTACTGAAAAAATATGATGAAGGTCATGTGTGAGGAAAGCCAGAATCCATCAGAAAGAGTGGATCAAAGTGTTAGGTTAGATTAAGCATGTGGAATGAATGGCTGAAGTGCGTGAAAGGATGGAAAATGAAATGAAAAATAGAATAATATACTTGGGATAGGAAAACATACTGTTGCCAATGTTGCAGCATGGCAGATGATCTCGCACCGAGTGAGGAAGAGCCAACGACACCACCGCGAAAAAAAAGAAAGCTCCACGTGAATGCTAAAAACTAGCAGCAGAAGTTTAAAGATTCGTGGACATCGGATCTTGAGTTTGAAGGATGGTTAGCCAAGTCCTCAAAAATCAACAGAGCAAAATGATGTGGCATATTGCTAGGTTTGTCGAACCGATATTATTTGTTGAAAACCTGAGATCAAGCGTCACATGCTCGTAAAGTGGAACCGCAAGTTTGTGCATTTTTAGCTGAGCATCACCTACCTATCCATTGTGTGAGCCTCTTTTAGACTTGATGAAATCAATGTTCTCACATCAGGAGTCGCTGAAAAAGGTGCGCCTTGGAAAACAGCGGGCATCAAACATAATTCGACAGGTATTTGGCAAACATCTTGTACGTGATATCGTCTGGGATATCAAACCAGCATTCTAACGCCGTTCAACTGGCCTTCCCTCCTGACGCTCATGCAGTATGTAACACAGTGCTAATTCATCCTGACGGAGCTCTGGAAACCAGTCCATTGTCTTTTAGTTTATTTATAGGTCATAGGTCAGGATTAACTGTTTTAGGGTAATCTGGGGTAATCAACACCCTTCAGCTAGGGTAATTAGAGTCACCTCGCGTGGAAACCCTGCGAGCGTGTCCGCCAGAGGCCGAAACGTCAGAAGAGACCTAGCTGTGAGCGCGGGTGCATCTTGCTTTGTGCTCCGCGGAACTCCGGCAAACCGCCCTCGCTATCGGGGACTTCTACGTCTTCGACAGCCGGCTACATTGAAGAGTGTTCGCCTGAACATTATATTCGAAATCATCAGGTGAGCCCGCCAGCCAGATTATGCTTCGCTTGTCATTTACTTATCACTGTTTTTGCGTTACCGGCCCCAGATGGGTGCCCGGTAAATTTGTGTGTCATAGGGCCCGTTAATTCGGGATTTGTGTCCACTGGGCGGGTGGCAGCACAATGTATAATACTAATGACAAAAACGAAGCATGACACTGACGCACAGATTGGAAACAATCTTACATAAATGCTAGTTTATTTCATTTTAAATAAATGAATGATTAATTTTCCATCCCACGAATAGGCCGGAAGACGGGCGAGACTGAGACACCAGTGCCCCTCCAGCACCGAGCTACGATCACTGTCACAGAAGAATGAATAGTTAGTAATTTATAGAAATTAGTCGGCAACGACTGCTCACAAGTTTATTAATTAAAATATCAGTTCAATTTAAATTTACCTCATGCCGCAAAGTTTGATAGGTCAGAAAAACCGCGTACATAACTTAAGAATCGCGACGTGAGAATTAGGTATTGGATGAACAATTAGCCCTGTAGAGAATAATACAGGGCTCAAGAGTTCAGCTTAAGTAATTGCTAGGGTTAGCTGTATAAAGACTAACTAATTCCAGTGTCAGTGAATATGCTAAATCCTAGATTAATTAAAATAATTAAATTGAGTTATGCATTATTGAGTTCAGTACTCTAAGCCTAGAACATGAAATTTAATAATAATTGAAATAAAAATTTGCAGTAACAATTGCCGCATTAATATAAAGTAATATATTGATTAAATTCATTTTTAGAAACGTTACACAAAATTTACTCTCCCATTTTATTTAAGGTAAGAGTGGCATTTTTTAGAACTGCAACTGACGTCACTACGTAAAATGTGGCGCTAACCATTACGGTGACTCACATCAGTTAAGCAGTCGAACTCAAGTGGCGAACCAGAAGCGAAGCGCAGGGACGAAGTAAGTCGGCAGAGATCACTAGCCGATTATGGCACCGTTAAGGCCCTCTCGACGTAGGAGAGCGATTGTGGAGAAAAATCCCCACATGGTGTACTTGAGGTGAACTTTTATTAGATTAGACCATTATTTCCTATGTGCTAGTTTCCTCTGAGAGGTTTGACCCTGTATCAGGACTTTTTCACTTTCCATCGACTGGAACAGACGCTTCCATGCCTCTGGCCGTAATACCTTGTTTTGTCGGACCTTCTCCCTGGACGGGCGGTCATGTGTGGCGCTGGTGGTTACTCGTCATCTTACCGTATGACCCTTCGCTGGGGGCTTTGATTGTGGAGTCGCTAGAGTTCGTTTCCTTGTTTATATTGGGTCGTTAGTAACTATTCATTAAAGCATCCAAAGGTTCGGTAATTATGGTATCTGGGTGTGAATTAGGTTTGCAACGTTCCTTGAGCTCATCTCACTATTCGTTCTCCTAGCTGGCTTGTTTGAAGTGTTGTTAGTACTTAGTTTTGCTAGGGGATGACTCGACTGTCTTCAACCTTGGGGCACTTGTTCTTGATTATTGAACTACTTGACTCTACTTGAAATCTTGACTAATTTGTATCGTCATCCACCACTTTGTTTTGCAAGGTAATACACTGAGGGTACTATTTCTATAGATGGCATAGAGTAATTTACGTTAAATTAGTGAGAACTGAACATAACTTGTCTTATTTAATTGACCTTTTGACTACTGGCATGTCAACTTTCAATATCCTAATCTTTCCTTTCTCCTTCCACAGAGTTTACATTTGGGGCCTGTCTCCACCAGCCGACTGGGTCTACGGATTCAACTTGCTCTTGTTACAATATACTAATATCTGATCTTGAATTTTTCTTATCAGACCATTATTTGAGTTAATCATCATTACCATCTTTTCTAACCCTAATACTTTTTTCCAGCTTCTCTAGCGATCGACGTGTTATTCATGACCGGAGCCTCCCTTTGACCGGCTGAGTAAGAGTGTGCCCATGGAGCTAGTATATAGGGGAGGGAGCATAATCGACTGAAAACAGAACCAGATTTTGAAATTTCTCTTAGGCCGGGCCAGACAAACAGCAGTGGAGCAGGGTAGAGCAGAGCAGACACCGCGCGGTGTTTTATGTTAGTGGTATTCCTATTAGGGTGGCCAGACAAGTAGCACAGAGCAGAGCAGGGCAGGGCAACGCTGTCCAGCGCAAGCGCCGGCGTTTTATCTTGGATGATAAAACACCGCTCCGAAGCTAGCAGCCAGTTGCACCCCAGAGCTCGTTCGGGGAGGATGTCGAACTTCTGATCTCCCCGAAGCAAGCTATTCCTGCGATCGGGGGTGCATCTCATAATATTTTGATCATAACTATGTTAATGAACAATGGTCATTTGTAGCAGGAACAATCGAAGTTAGTGGTAGGTGTGTTTGTATAGTTATTTATACGTAAATAGGTATTTTCCACCTCATAAATCGAAAAACTATATTGTATCAAGCATTTTCTTTGCCGACACCTACACTTAAGAGCAAACCAATGCCAAATATTTTATGTCATGTCTTTTTCTTGGCGCATGACACTATACCTGATTTCAAACATACCTCTTTTATGTATAAACTAATAGCTTTTAGTTATAAGCATTACTCATTTTTCTCATAGGTAATACTAAGGAAGCACAGGTCGGGTCATCTGTGAGAAAGAAAGAAAAGAAAAGCCGTTTATTTCCAGAAAGGTTGGCACATGAGGTACATGACAACATATTGGCTTTTAAAATTTCGTAATATTAGACGTCCTTAGGCCAACGTACCATATGAGGAATACTAATAACAAACTATACGTGGTCTTCTAATAGACAAACCATACGAGGAATACTAATAGACAAATTATAAGAGGTGTACTAATAGACAAACTATCCGAGGTGTACAGATAAATAAACCAAACGAGGCGTACTAATAGACAAACCATACGTGGCGTGCAAATAGATTAACCCTGTTAAAGGCTAGTTAAATCAAAAATATAATTTCTTGGAGATTTTATACCTCAGGAGATGGCTGACAACTTATAAATAATTCAAAAAACTACAAGAAAAAAGAAAAAGAAAAACGTTTATTTTCCAAGTTGCCACATGAGATACATGTCAACATATTAGGTTTTAAAAAGTTTCTTAATATAGGACGTCCTAAAACAAAAGTTCCATACGAGGAGTACTAATTGACGAACAATCAGAGGTGAACAAATAGAAAAGCCATACGAGGCAAAATAATAGAAAAACTATACGAGGTGCACTAATAAACCAACTATCAGAGGTGTACAAATAGATAGACCATACGAGGCATATTAATAGACAAAATATACGAGGCGTACTAATAGACAAACCATACGTGGCGTGCTAATAGTCTTACAAAAGTTCCATACGATGAGAACTAATTGACAAACCATCCGAGGTGTACAAATAGATAAGCCATCCAAGGCATAATAATAAGCAAACTATACGAGGTGTACTATAAGAGACAAAATATCAGAGGTGTACAAATAGATAGACCATACGAGACATATTAATAGACAAAATATACGAGGCGTACTAATAGACAAACCATACATGGCGCGCTAATAGTGTAACTCTGTCAAGGGTAGTTGAATGAGAAATAAAAAATATCGTCTCTTGGATATTTAATATTCCAAGAGATGGCTAACAACTTGTGAATAATTCGAATACTGCTAAGGAATTACTCAAAACTCCCAAGTTCTTAGTTGAAATTATCGAAGTAGGAAAAGGACAAAAAACGCTATACGGGAGCAGATTGAAACCCCATCGTAAATGACAATCAAGTATTGAGAAAAGGTTAGTCATGAAGTAATTTATAAAGAACATCGGAGTAGGAAAAAGACAAAAAACGCTATACCGGAGCAGATTGAAACACCATCGTAGATGACAATCAAGTATTGGTTAGTCACGAAGTAATTTATAAAGAACAACGCGCGACACAGCACGCACATATAGAAATGCGTAAACAAACTTACACTCAAAAATGAAATGCATGGCTTGTTCAGCATACAAATATAGAAATAATTTTTGCACGAGCGCTTTATTTTATTTATCTGTTTATACTTTTAATTTCTTCTATTCACAGAAATATCCTTCGGGGTCGTGATAGATCGATTTATAAATCATTAAACAAGCGCAATCAATTTGTTTATTTCTGAAAATTGGTTCAGTGTTAACTGATCGCAGAGCTTTAGGTAAAATGTAATGTGTCATGAGGTTTTGCTTTTTACGCAAAAAGTAGAAAATAGAAACATATATTTATATATGTGCATGTGCTTATTATATATATGTACGAAACGTGTGCATGTGTACACTGATACATAGATATTCATGTTTGCTTGCTCACACACACACACCCATGCACATACTAACACACATTTTCATATATATATACGTATTGAAAATGAACGTAAGAGAAATGCTAATAAACATGACAAATAATCTTGCTCTTTCTATGTTTAAAATGACAGCCAAAGCTCTGATGAATGGTAAGAAATAACCTAAGGAAAAATAAGGAATTGAAAAGGGACTTTCGAAAACGTAAAATGGAATCGTTTTTTTTTATAATTTCCTAAAAGAAATTTTAAGAAAATTCAAGTTACCGCCGAGGAACAACAACAACAACAAAAAAACATATTTCATATCTTCTCGATATTCTCTGCGACATCATGCGGACATGGGTACATGGGATAAAATGGAGGTACAGTGTAAGCCGGTTACCAAGCACTCATGATTGACAAATATCTACAAAATTTTGGCAGAAATGCGTAAACAAACATATACTCAACATCAAAATTCATAGCTTTTACAACATACGGACAGAAAGATAATTTTACCACGATTTATATGTTCAAATTGCGCTTTATTTCATTAATGGTATTTGTCATTAATCCGATTCACAGAAACGCCCTCTGGGGAAGTGATAGATCTATTTTTGAATTATTTCGTTAGTGCAATAAATGTATTAACCAAATGGATTTTGCGTAAAGAAATGAAATAAAAACATGTATATCTATTTATGTAGATATATATATACATATATACCTACATACGTTCACACACATATTAATATATATTACTTATTGAAAATGAAATATAAGAAAATAAAATACATTTATAGAATAAAAAATAAAAAGATAAAAACAACCTACCATCTACTACACCGAAAATGACAGTTGAGCTCACTGTGATCCTAAGAAATTATTCGGAAAAAAATAACTATAGAGAAAAGAAGACTTCGAAAAACGTAAAAATGAACTGGTTTCTAATTTATTCATAGAAATTTTTAAGAAAACTCAAGTTACAGTCAGGAAACAACATAAATCTTCAGCATTATACGGACATGTGTACATGGGATAAAATGGAGTAACATTGTGGCCGGATATCACATCTGAGTGGCTAATATTTACAAAATTTGGCACATATAGGTAGATTAAGCAATGGATCAAAGTGATAATTTTAATTACAGAAATTTAGAGTTTTTTTCGATTTGAAAGTTCAGTGCTAGTGTGCGCTGAAAGCACGGAAAAATATAAAAAACTAAATGAAATGCTTAAATTCCCCCTGCCCCTGCTGAGCCGAAATCGATGGAAAACATCATCGAGAATGATTTTGAAATAGCGAGACAACGTAAGCCAAAAATTTAATTCATTAAAAACTTTGCACAACCTTCACATCTATAAATCTGTATATTGGTATACATACAAAATGTATTTCAGGATATGTTTGTCATACGGACGTTAAATATTAATCCAGAAAAGAGAAAAAAATAATAAAATAACAATATAAAGATGAGGAAATACTCCTCATTATGGAAAAAAACGTTCGTTCTGCTGCATTGAACTGACTGCCGTGGTGCTCATTATTGTCGACAGAAATAAGTAAGATGAAAATAAGAATGGCTTAGCAAACGTAGAATGTAATAGTTTCTGATTTTCTAACAGAAATTTCAGGAGAATTAAAATTTCTGGTAGATGGGAAATTCACACCGAAATGCTGCAGGCCCTATGACAGAGATGCAAAATGACGTGACACATTTACTCTAAATTCTTTTACAGTTTTAGAGTTTTTGATATGCTGGGGAAGCTTGTTCCACAAAAAAGCTCCAGAAACTGAGAGAGCTTTTTATCCCATGTTAGATGAACGGTAACTGACTAAAACGTTATTCCTCCGATTTGGTTTTTTGTTTAGGATATTAGATGGAAAAAATTTTACCACCTCTGCATTACTTTGGGGGAGGTACAGAGAGGAGAACACTCGTCGAGCTTTTTGGATCATGAATCTGTTCGGTATTGGGATCCAGTCGAGTTTTCTTAAAAGAGGGGTGACATGATCGTATTTCTTGAAATTTCTTTTGCATACTACTTTATCTGCGAAGTTTAGACATTTTTATTTTATACAAGAGAATTCTTCCGAATTCCTAAATTATTTGTTGAATCGAGGTAAGAAAAGACCATACACGCAATACCGAAGTCGCTTGAAACACCGTCGTAAATGACTATCAAGTATTGAAAAAAGTTAGTCACAAAGTAATTTCTAAAAAAAATCACACAAACGCACGTCTAGAAAAGAAACGCGTAAACCAACTTACATGCAAAAAGAAATTCATGGTATGTTTAGCATACGCACAGAAAGAAAATTTTTTACGAGCGCTTTCTTCATTTGTCTGTTTATATTTTTCATTGTTTTCATTCACAGATGTGCCCTCTTGAGTAGTGATAGCTCTATTTTTGAATCATTAAAAAAGTGAAATAAAATATTTATTTCTGAAATATTGTTCAGTGTTGACTGGTCGCAGAGCTTTAGGTAAAATGTAATGTGTATTGAGGTTCTGTTTTTATTCAAAAAATAGGAATAGAAACATATAGATGCATCTGTGTGTGTAAAACTGTGTATATGCTGTACATGAACATGTATATGTGCCCACACGCATAGAATGGTTAAATGTGAGTCAAATGTGGAGAGCAAGAATCGTTTACTTTTCTGGACCAGCGCAAAGTGCTGGGCAAGACCGATACAGAAATATTTAAGTTGGCGTTTTATCAGTATTATATCGTTGAAAATAACTTTGAAAAAAGCAACTAAAAAACTAAGAGTTTCTCCTAAAAACGGTTGTGATGGTTGAGTTTTACGTGAAAATTGCCCTTAAATTGAAACTTAGTGCCCCACGTCAAATACAAAAGACCTTTTTATACCTAGATTTGGTTATTAATTTTAAAATTCAAAATTCGGGTTGTTATATCCAAAGTTGTGTAAATTTATACGCCTGAACGAATATGTTTCTTATTCTGTAATGTCTCTACACGTTCAGCACTGCAAAACAATCCACATTCAAGTATTTATAAGGTTTCATTCTTCTGTGAATTATTTGCATGATTATACTATCAGCAACCATAACTAGCATATTATCATGCAGTTAATTTTTTGCGGAATTTCCTGGAGCAATTTTAAACAGTGCCAAATCCATTTCAAACAATGCGGTTAGAAATATTGTAAGGAAATGAAAAGTACTATACGACAGTGAACGGATATACTTGTAATGCTAACAAGATAATAGTCATAGTAATATACGAGTATATATAAATAGATATAAATAAACTCAATTGGATGAAATATTGCCAGTTCTACATCTATTTAATGAACAAAATTTGAGGTAACCTGTCACATAAGACCGCCCTTGTGGCGCCAAGATTGCAACTGCTGCGGACTCAGGATTAGCCACGGCTGTTTGTTTGGCCACCTAACTTACGAGCATTAGCTAGCAGCTACCAGGGCGTCGAAACTGCTCTGCTCTGCCCTGCTCCACTGCTGTTTGTCAGGCAGCGGCCTTATGCCTGCGACAATCAATAGCGTTCTCGCTGCTATGACGTCAGTTACCAACTAACTACGGTGGAGAGTACCTGCACGCTCAAAGTCTTCTCGCGGCCAAATTAGTTGCACCTAGGCATTTCAACCTAGAACTTAGTTTTTTCAAGAAATATCTGGGTTTTAATTTGACGTCAAGACAGGGTTTCCAAATTAGGCATATTTTCGAGACACAATCCCTATGCTTATATCTTGAGAAACAAAATTCGACTGTTGAAATTGAAAGCATTTTGCAGTCCCCGTAAAGTTCAAATTCTATAAATAAATTTCAGTGTCAAATTTCAGATCGAAAAAAATTAACCCCAGGATTCTGGGGGTTAACCCCAGAAAAAGTTAACCCCAGGAATTATACTCACGATAATAAATTTTTATTTCGAACAATAAATTTTGAAGGAATCATTTCACAATAGTGTAAGACATAGACTGTTGATGGAATGTATTTCTGCATATTCCTTAAATTTAGTACGAAATATTTCTTTGACGTCCCAGTTCTGACAAGAATTAGTTTGGGATCTCTTAGGTTCCAAAAGATAATAAATTATCTGTCCTCACTTGAGGACACTTAAGAAAATCAAAATTAAAATCTTAATATTACTAAAAATAATTATTTATTTTGATCAGAAATACTAGGACACTTAATAATATCAGATATATTAACAGTTAAAAACCATAAATATTGCAGGCCCTTGAATATAACAACAAATTACAGAGCGACTTGCACGCACACCTCACCCTTTGATTAGTGGAGCAGTACTAATCTTGCTTTGGAAAATGAGAGGCGGAGTTGTAGAGGAGGGGAGGAGGAGCCAACTTCAGCCAAGCGTTTGTGGTTGGCTCAGAGGTGGTCACGTGTGGGGCCTTGAGTATGCCCCAGTCTCTCAACTTTTGCAACTAATTTGAATCCGATCGAAATTAGCTATGCTCCCTCCAGTATATTCTAGCTCCATGAGTATGCTAGCCGTCTTCCAATCAGCTGGACGCTGACCATCTGTTCCTGTCCATCCGTCGCGGGACGAGAGAAGGGCCATAAGGGTGCCAGCTGTTTTCTAATGAGCTAGACGCTGACCGTTAGTGGCTGTCTGTTCGTTGCAGAACTGGAGAGGGACCACAAGTGCTACGGGGGCTGGCGGGCATCCGAGCTGCAATTTTTTAACATGGCCGTTGGCAAGCGACCTGTTTCTGAATATTCCCCATATTAGGTTTTAACCAGACGGCGCAGTCGACCCGAGGTGCCAGGAAGCCCACCGTGTACCTCCAGCATACCATCACAATGTGGTGACTTTGACGTCCTAAAACTATTAAATAAAGATAAAACTTTAATGTAATTGTCATATAGCGAAAAATGTAAGTTCTAGTTAGACAGACCAAAAGTTGGCAACGCTCGTGACGGTAACAATCGCAGCTAGTCTCCCTTTGCTTGGTTCTCACAGGAACATCGTACGAGTTGGTGCTGGTGAAAGGGTGTGGTGCTAGCGAATATCTGTGCTTGCTTTACTTGAGTGTTAAGCAAAGTTGTTTCCTTTCTCTCCGAAATGCGACGCCAAGGCAGTGGCGGCAATGCCAAGCCTCCGCCCAAACCACCGCCGGATAAAATAAGAACAAAAAACAAGCAGCATCTAAAACCACCAGGGTGAAACGGCGTAATATGTCACCGACTACTAGTGCCGGTCCACTCAAGAAGCTTCCATCAATGGACCAAACCTTGCCATCAGATGATAACTCAGAAACGAGTGGAGGGTTATCCAACTCATGCCTGAGCTTGAACTCCAGAAATATACCTTCAACTCCGACCTACTCAGCTAAAAAAGGAAGCATTGGCCTTGAAAACCTACCTCCAACACCAACCTATCCTGACAAAAACAAAAGTGCGCGCATTAACTTGGATTCCACGGAACGTCTGGAAAATATATCAGAAGCAACCCGTCAAATCATAATGACCAGCACCAATCGCAAAGTGCAACTTTCAAAGAAGAATCCGTTCCGAATAGGCAAAGCAATGGACCTATTATGTGAACCTGTTGAATCAATTGTGCATCAAAACTCTGGTGCTCTTCTCATCACCACCTAGACTCTTGAGCCAGTTAAAAAATTACTCAAGGTAGAAACTCTTACAATCGATGAAGAACCAACATCTGTTGTTGTTTCTGTGGCGTGGAGCATACAATTTTCTTATGGAACAATATATGCGCCCCAACTAAAAGATGAGTCTCTTGAATTCCTGCTAGAAATTCTTCAGTCAAGCAATGTTGTTGGTATTAGAAAACTCCTATCTGACCCAAAGAAAAGTCATGTTCCATTATATGTCCTAACCTTCCTTAGCTCAACTCTTCCTCCCAAAATCCGTATTGGGTATGTCTACTACAACATTGACACGTACTACCCAATTCCTTCCCGATGTGGAATTCCTCTCCGATGTCGTTACGGCCATTCCCGAGGCCGCTGTACCCGACTATCTCCAATCTGTAGTCACTGTGCCCAAAGTGGACACCTGCAGATGGACTGTCCCACCCTCAACTCTCCTCCTGTTTGTGTCAACTGCAAGGGAGCTCATGGTGCTGCTTCTCGTGAATGCCCTGCCTACAAAGTGGAGAAGCATGCTTGTCATCTCACTGTTGACAATGGAATGACCTTTGCTTCAGCTAGAGAAAAAGCAAGAGCAGAATCCAGAGAAGACAGGGCAGAAACAACAACCTAACAAAAGCAAAGACCCTGCCAAGCAGCTGTCCCATCAAGGAATAAAAGTGACAAGCCCAGCAATGGATAGCAAGTTTCATCTCACGCCTTCCCCTCACTGACTCAACTTATGAATGAAGAAATAGCCCCCACTCCGCCCCATCAACCATCATCATCAACTGCACCATGGATTACACCTGGTCAAAATAAACGCATTTCACAAAGCAAGTCTCAAACCTATCAACAGTCTTCTCAAGAAAACCCACCCAACTCTTTACTGCATCATCAACCAGGTAATCAGCAGCCCGTCCAAGCTCTTTCTAATGATTACACAAATTTTCAAAATCAGCAAATCCCATCCAGTTCTTGTGTGAATTCACTCTCTTCAGAAATTGCCATGCTATTGACCAACATACTCCCTATGTTAATAAAACTGTTTATGAGCTCACAAGTGACAGAAAAAGTGGAATGTTTTGTAGAGCTGGGCCATATTCTTAAAGCAGATGTCTTTGTGAGTGAAACTTTATCAAGCCTAGGATTCTCTTCAATTTCAAATTCATGTTAAACTTTAAAATCATTCAGTGGAACCTTCGATCATTTAGGGCTCGTATACCTTTTCTGCAGCAACTGACAAATGAACTTAACCCCACAATGGTATGCCTGCAAGAAACTATGATGAAGGACAAAAACATTTCTCTAAATAACTTCAGTCAACCAGTAGCTAGCTGTGAAAGGGTATGTGGGGGTGGTGGTGGGGTGAGTTCTGGTAAGGAACTCTATACCTCACATCAACTTGCCAATTGTGTGTTCTCAGGAGGCTTGTGCAGCTGAATTTTTTTCTGTCAACTAACCATTTCCATCTGTTCTTTATATATTCCTCCCAATCTCCATCTTGATATCTGAGCTACCTTTTCTTCACTCTCAGCTTCCACCTCCATTTATCATCTGTGTGGATTCCAATGCACATCATCCAAGTTGGGGTTCACCACGTGAAGATGCCAGAGGCTCACTGATCCACCAATGGATTGCGAGTAAAGATCTTTTCCTTTTAAACACTAGTGAACCTACTTTTCTCTTTCCCAAAGGCACCTTTAGTCATATAGATCTCCCCATTGTTTCACCTGAGTGTGCCCCTCTCTTCTCTTGGCAGCCTCATCGGTCTCTCAGCACCAGTGATCACTTCCCTCTCATCATCACTTCTTCTCAACCACCTATAATTAATCCGCTTCCTAGGTGGCATGTTCGGTCAGCTGACTGGTCTGCCTTTCAATCTAGCCTGAAACTTCCAACAACATTCCTCTCCTCTACACAAGCATGTGGAGCAATCACACATGCAATTCTAGAGGCAGCCACTTTACACATTTTTAAATCAAAACACAAACCAAACATTCCCTCACTCTGCTGGTGGAACAAAAACTCTAGCATCACTCATTGAGTAAAACACAAAGTATTGTCCCTTTATAGAAATCACACAGGAAACATGGATCTGTGGATCAAATATAAAAAAGCACGGGCAATATTCAGACGAACTGTGGCCACAACACGACAATCCAGCCGGGAGAGTTTTCTGTCAAGCATGGCAAGTAAAACTAACAGCTCAACAATTTGGAATAAAGTGCGAGCTATTACTTCTCACACCACACAGAAGCCAATCATCTTAATACAGAACAATAAAACAATCACAGAACAAGGTACAGTTGCAAATGAACTAGCCCATCACTTTTCCAAACAAAATAATGGTGTCACCAGAGATCCTATATTCACCAATTTTAAGAATCAAGTATCAATAGATCCTCCCACTTTTCACCACAACGCCACACCATGATATAACCAACCCTTTGAAATGAATGAGCTCAAGAAAGCACTACAAACATCCACTTCACGATCACCAGGCCCAGACACCATTCCATTCTCTTTTCTCCAACACTTCACAGACCCCAACTAGAAACACTACTCAAGTTCTACAATTTTATCTACTCTGAAGGTTTTCCACACCAGTGGAGGGAATCAATCATTATTCCTATCCTCAAGCCCTCAAAATGTGCAACAGATGTAACATCCTACCGTCCTATTTCCCTTACCAACTGCTTGTGCAAGATAATAGAAAAAATAATCAATTATAGAATACAGGCACTCTTAGAACGCAACTCATACTTTGATCCATCACAGCGTGGTTTTAGAAACGGTCACTGCACTATAGACGCTCTCTGTAGGCTAGAAAACTCCATCCGGGAAACATTCATTAGTAACATATACTGTATTGCCATATTTTTAGACATCACTAGGGCATTTGACACAGTGTGGCACCATGGGATAATGCTGAAACTTCGGGAGATGGGCCTGACAGGCAACTTGCCATGTATGGTGGCAGACTACTTGAGGCTCCATACTATAAAGGTCAGACTGAGCAACACTTACTCTAGGTCTTTCCCTTTGCACTCAGAGGTTCCACAGGGACCTGTGATCAGCCCAACTCTCTTCACAATACTAATAAATGATCTACTCTCTTCCTTACCTGCACACATGCACCATTCACTGTATGCCGATGATGCAGCACTCTGGATCCAGCACTCTGATCTAACACAGGCCATAAACAATATGCAAGATGCACTCATACACATAGAAAACTGGTCACATCAAAGGGGTCTGCAGATTTATGCAAACAAATCCTCTCCAATTATCTTCACTAGACACAACCCAAGAAATGTTCCTGCACTGTTAATTCAAAACACCCCACTAAAGTTTGTCAACACCGTCCGTTTCCTCGGACTAACATTTGACAGGCACTTAACGTGGGGTCCTCACATCGGTAACCTAGTCACTCGATGCCAAGCTGATCTACGCTTAATGACTGTCATTGCTGCTAGGAGGTGGCGGGCTGACTTCTATACTCTTCGTCTTCTTTACTTCTCACTTATTCGCTCTAGATTAGACTGCGCATCGTTTCTGTTCTCTACTGCTGCTTCTTCTCATCTTGACCGTCTGGATCGCATTCAGTATGCTGCTGCCCGAATCATGCTGGGAGCTCTGCGCTGCACCCCAACCTGTAAGCTGGAGGCCGAAGCAGGTCTGTGTCCTCTCTCTATACGTCGAAAGTTTCTGCTGGCCTCAAATTGTTCACGAGTGCTCACAATACCTCGCCACCCTGTCCGGGACCTTCTTATGAACTACTTCCCATTCACTTTATATAACCATCTCCCTTTTCCTCTTCCATTTGCAGGCCGTGCGTTGTGTGAGTTTACTAAATTAAAGTTGAAATTTTCAGACATCCCAACAATACCTATGTCTGTTCGCTACTTACCCCCTGACTTTCCAGCACTATCATCTCTAGCTCACTTCTCCAAATCTTTTCTATCTGATTCTCAATGGCAGCAGGCTTTCAGAGATCTTGAGAATGGCAGGTACCCCAACAGAATCAGTGTTTTCACTGATGGTTCTGTTAGCAATGGAAATACAACCTATGCAGTTTACTCAAAGGATTTTTCGATCAAAGCCAAGCTTTCCTCACATTCATCAATATTTACGGCTGAACTGTATGCTATTTTTATATCATGTAAATTCATATCATCAATCCCAGGCAACTTTGTAATCTTCTCAGGTTCCCTTAGCTGCATTTCTGCACTTAACTCAAAAAAATCCCCAGACCACTACCTCATAGTATGGGTATTCAATATCCTTTCATCAATTAGACCTGGTAAAATTTATACTAGAATGGGTGCCAAGTCATGTTGGCATAAGGGGAAACGAGGCTGCGGACAGGCTTGCACGAGAATCTACTGAGCTTCAAGCGTGCAACTTTCTTGCTCATAGCAGAGTGGAACTTAAAAGGAGCCTGAACAGGTATTATCACGGAGTATGGCAGAGTTTCTGGTCTTCTCGCTCACATTTCATCAACCACTTTAAACCACTTTTAGGCCCATTCATCCCAGCAAACCTTAATCACCCAAATCAAGTTATCATTACTCGCCTCCGTTTACAAACCTGTCTCATCACTCACGGTCACTACATCACCAAGTCTCCCCAACGCAAGTGCACTGCATGTCACTGCAATCATACCCTTGAACATATACTAATTTCCTGCCCACAACTTGAGCCTTATAGGCAACCTCTAAGCATGTCATGCCTTAGCAGGTCCCTACCATTTGAACTCCCTTCTCTGTTGTACCCTCCTGAGGACCCAAAGCTGCTGATAACATTTCTGCAAGAGGCAGATATGCTGAAGCTAATCTAAAGAAGCTGGGCGGAGTGGGGGCGCCAATACCCTTGAAGAGGTGACGCGCCGTATGCACATCAAGTAAACATCAAGTAGGTCTTCCTTTGGCCTTAGCTTCAACAACAGAAAATGTTGGCTAAGCGTGTGTATATTAATTACCCAGTTATGGCTAACTACTAACTATAATTATTTCTAACTACCTACTACTAATTCCAATCTATCTTCCGCTCCACTTTCTCTGTCCACATGTCTGATAGTTGAGTATATAGAGTTAGAGATATCCAAGAGGTTAGTGGACTATTTACTCTATGTGACATTATTGCTATGTACTATTGCGATGAACTATTGATGTGTAGTTATACCCAGTGATGATTACAATGCTGTTATGTCTATGTTGGATCCAACCTATGTGGTGTGCTCGCCGTGTGCTTGCCGTGGCACAGTGGTTAAGGAATCGGCCTTGTATGTTGGAGACGAGGGTTCGTATCCTGGCGCTGGCGCGGCGATTTCCCCCGTTGGGTATAAGGGAAAGCTCAAGCACAATACCCCACTCAACCCAGGTGTCGGAAATGGGTACAGGCTTTACGGGGGAACCTTCATGGTGTCCTATATATAGTGTTAGTTATAAGACGTTTGAAAAACCAATGCTCGAGATCATATGTATCAGGCTTGATTGGAAATAAAGCATCTCAAAGACGCCGATGTTTGTTTGTTTATTGCTATGTTATCACTTTGGTGAAGTCTAGTGTGGGGTTACTATGTTCTGTGGAGGAACACTGCTCGTAGGTTAAGCATCATATAATATTACATATCGTCAAATTCATAAAACGTTTCGGAGTCCTGCTCCAACCTCAGTAAGTACTGTCTGAAAAAACGTAAAAAACAAAAGTTTGTCACACATGTTAAAAAAGGAATTTGACAGAAAAATCTCATGTAAAACCTTCCAGTGGATAAGAAATATTCATACTGTTTAAAACGGGTTTTTCTTTGGCTGTGTACAAAGATTCTAAAATTCTTAGTTTTGAATCATTAAAAGCATTGCACAATATTTCAAATTGGCCTTCAGCGACTCCAGCACCACACTGCTCTGCATGGAGTCGCACAGACGATGAGACAGTTGCGCAAGAGGCCTCCGGGTACGATAACTTACTCCACGACTCCACGATGCTGGGCAATCCTCATATAAAACGGCAAGGTCGTCATACCGACATAGCCTGATATACACTGTACACAACTAAATTTATAAACTAAGGACGCCTTCATTCGCTTCGGAAGTACATCTTAATACCTAAAAAATGAGCCTATTTTGAAGGAGTTGACAGAAATTAGGCACAATTTTGCGTCAGGAAAATAGCGATTGAAAAGCAACCCCGAAACTCTAGATACCTTCTCAGACAACGGGCAAAAGAAAGGAAAACTGCAATACAAACATTGTACAGGGTCGACATTGTCACCAACTTTTGAATGCTTTTTTGCCAAAACCTCTCAACATTAGTGAAGATTAAGGAAGAGGGAAACCCGTTGTTGCGGAAAAAAGATGGAGTGCATGGAGTCTGTGCGACTCCATGCAGAGCAGTGTGGTGCTGTAGTCGCTGAAGGCCAATTTGAAATATTGTGCATTGCTTCTAATGATTCAGAACTAAGAATTTTAGAATCCTCGAACATAGCCAAATAAAAACCCGTTTTAAACAGTATGAATAGTTCTTATCCGCTGGAAGTTTTTACATGAGTTTTTTCTATCAATTTTCTTTTTTAACATCTCTGACGAACTTTTGTTTTTACGTTTTTTCAGACTGTACTTACTGAGGATGGAGCAGGAATCCGAAACGCTTAATAGATTTGACGATGTGTAACATTAAATAATGCTTAACCTACGAGCAGTGTTCCTCGTTTTTAAATTCCTAATGAACGTTCGATTAAAGAAAAATGGTTTTCCTCTATATCATAAGCAGGATATATCACAATTTGGCGACGAGGACTTTGGTAGAACTATTGGGAGAAACTAGACTACTGAGGGAACTCAGAATTTATCTAGTGACTTTATTATTTGTGTTGATTTTTGTTTTCACAGGGTGTGTTGGACTGACTAAAATTCAATATGCCGATGTTAGGTTCAGGGGGTGAGTTCAATCCTTTAGAGGAAGAATTCTCCGAATATGGAACGCGTCTGAACTGCTTCCTGCGTATCAACAAAGTGGAAGACAGTGAGAAAGCCCCCACATTTGTTGCTTTAGTGGGTCCTAAAATTGCTATGTTGGTAAAGTTAAAGACCTTATCTCTCCTAAAAGAATTTTAGATGCTACCTACGACGAGATCATGGAAGCGTTAAGACGGCATTTTAAGCCAACACGCAACCAGATCTTTGAGAGGTTTAGGTTGCGGAACCAGAAACAAGAGGAAAACATTGCTGATTTTGTGTCTAACTGGAAGGCCCTTTAACATCCCTGTAATCTTAAACAGGAAGTGCTAGAAAAACGTTGCTGGACAGATTCATTTTGGGTGTCGCCAGGAATGACATTCAAAATTATTTGCTGAATGAAGCTGGCCTGACATGGCAAAAAGCCGTGGATCTATCCACTGCTAAAGAAACCACACTGAGAGAAACAGTGGTGTTGAGGCAACCTAATTCTATTTTGAATGTAGGTCAGACTAGAGTACAGCAAACTGCTATCAAGCATCAGGGCAAGACTCAGGTACAAGCTGGCCCCAAATCAGCGTGCAGCGGCTGTGGTAATTTCCACTTGCGTAGAGATTACCCCTATAAAGACAGTGTTTGTCATGGTTGTGGCCAAAAAGTTCATCTTGAGAAATGTTGCTTCAAATTAAAAAAACAACAATCTGCTATAGGCAACAAAAATAATTTTATGCATGCTATGTATGAAAAAAGGGGGAGGGAACACCACCCTAACCCTAATAAAACTAGCAATGCAACCAGTGTAGACTACCTAGTTGCTTCTCAGGGTTGCTATGGGGAGATATTTGCCGTAGCCGAGGAAATAAAACACCCCATTAAAATAAAAATGTTTCTAAACTACATTCCCCTGGAAATGGAGGTAGACACAAGTGCTGCCATGTCTATCTTTTTAAAAGCAGCATACTTTAGGTTGCCCACAAGACAAGACCCGAGTTGAAACCTTCTGATGTTTTGCTTAGGACTTATGGTGGAACTGAACTAGTAGTTGGTGGGGAGATTACGACTAACATCCAGCGTGAAGCTAGTGGTAGGGCTCTTCAGCAAGCAACTATTGTAGTTGCAGACAGGGAGGGACCAGCGTTGCTAGGTAGAGACCTGATTGACGCCTTAGGTTTGACTATATAGGTGGGAAGAGTGCATAAGCTTGTCACCCAGCAATAAGAACTAGCACAAAAATTTTCCAACCTTTTTCAACCAGGCCTAGGTTGCTTTACGGGAAGAACTTTCAAAATTGAGATTGACCCTACTGTAACACCTAAGTTTTGTGAAGCCAGGAATGTGCCTTACTCACTTAGACCTAAGGTGGAGGCAAAACTAGATAGACTGGTGCAGGAAGGTATCCTCACCCCTGTACAGTGCTCTAGATGGGCAGCGGCTATTGTTCCCGTGCTCAAGTCTGATCAAAGCATCTGAATCTGTGGAGATTACAAGTTGAATGTAAACCGTGCTACTAGGTTAGATACCTACCGTTTACCCAGGGTGGAAGATTTATTTAGCAGGTTAGCCGGGGTACTCCAATTTAGACATGTCTCAGGCGTACGCCCAATTACCCTTATATGAAGAATCTAAGGAGCTCACCGTAATCAACACCCACAGAGGTCTATTCGCCTATCCGTCTCAGTTTTGGCATCTCTTCAGCCCCCGGAATCTTTCAGCGTGCCATAGAAGGACTATTACAGGTCCTCCTAGGAGTGTTCTGTTACCTAGATGATGTGCTTATCAGCGCTACTAATGAGCAAGAGCACTTCAAGCGTCTCCATCAAATCTTATTCCAACTACAGGAGGCAGGGCTAAAACTGAAAATGGATAAATGCCAAATAGGAGTGTCACAGGTATCCTACCTTAGATATCAAACCGACAAGGATGGGTTGCACCCCACTGCAGAGAAGGTAGCAGGAATCCGGAATGCACCAGCTCGTACAAATGTGACTCAGATGAGAGCTTATTTGGGGTTGCTAAATTTCTACAGGAATTTCTAAAATCATCTGCAACTATGTTAGAACCCCTAAATGCCTTACTGAGGGATAAAACTCCTTGGAAATGGGATGCAAGTCAGGAGTGGGCATTCCAGAAATCTAAACAAACCCTCCTAGACTCCCAGACCTTGATCCATTTTAACCCTAACCTACCCATAGTGGAAGTGGCTGACAGTAGTGCGTATGGTGTTGGAGCGGTACTGTGTCACCTTATTGACGGAATTGAACGCTCCGCCTATTTTTGCCTCCAGGACTCTAACAGCAACAGAGCGCAACTACTCCCAGACTGAGAAAGAAGCCCTGGTTTTTGCGCAACGAAAATTTCATTGCTACCTGTGGGGACAGGACTTCACAGTGATCACCGACAACAAACCCTTACTAGGACTATTTGATCCTGCGAGAAGCATCCCTTTGATGGCATCCGGGCGCATTCAAAGGAGGGCTCTACTGCTGCAATCTTACAAGTTCACCTTGCGTCACCGGTAGGGCGTACTGTTGGACACAGCTGACGCTCTCAGTCATCTACCCTTGACAACTCCTGAGGAAGCCACACCCATTCCAGCGGATTGAACGTCCCTAGTAAACTTCCTTGAGTCAGCTCTGGTTACCAGCAGCACCCACATTCACGACGGCACCCTAAGGGACACCCAATACTTTCAAAGATACACAAATACTGCCAGGTAGGCTGGCCTTTGACGGTAATTGGTAACCCCGATCTCGCTCCGTAAACTAGGAGGAGAGACGAATTGTCCACACAAAACGGTTGTGTGCTCTGATGAGCAAGAATTATTGTACCCCAAGCCCTCAGACAAGCCATTGTGGATGAACTTCACTCTGGTCATGCAGGATCATCCAGGATGAAGAAGCTAGCTCGCAGCTACGTGTGGTGGCCCCTTCTGGACAAAGATCTAGAAGAAATGACTAAGTTATGCAGAGAGTGCCTGAGCACTCGAGCTGCACCGACAAAAGCTGAACTCCATCCGTTGGAATGGCCGCATACACATCGGACAACGCAACCTGTTTCACATCGGCTGAATTCCAAGAATTTTTTAAGGCATGTGGTATGCGGCATATTACGAGCGCACCATACTATCATTCAACTAATGAACCGGCAGAGCGCATGGTACAAACATTCAAGAAGAATATACGAAAGTCAACGGAACCCCTACGTCTAGCACTGGAAAGGTTCCTGTTCAACTATCGGCTAACACCCCACACGACAACAGGTGTTACGCCCGCCGAGCTAATGTTAGGCAGGAAAGTTCGCTCTCATCTTGATCTATTTTGGCCGTTAGAAGCAATCGCGTCCAAAGTCGCTCAATGCCATGACGCTCAGAAAAGATATCACCCAGGGTCACGCGTGGTTGACATTCCGCCGGAGTCACCTGTGATGGTCCGTCAATACACACCGGGTTCCCTAAAATGGACCCTTGCTACCACCGTCGAGAAAATGTGCCCGGTGTCCTACAAGTGCCAACTGCAGTGGGGAGAGGTCGTTCGTCGACACCAGGACCAAGTTATTACCTGCTCGAACACCATCTCTGAACCCATGGAACAGCCTACTGAGAAAACCGTAATGATTTCACAGTCTGCTCGAAATTCATACCCACCCCCTCCGACTAGTGAACCTGACCCAAGAACACCTGACTACTCGATTTCCACCCAGGAGGCAAGGATGCACGAGTCTCCAAGTGCTAGCTAGCATCTCACGCAGGTCTCACCGGGCTCGGAAGAATGTGGTGAGAATGGACCTTTAGGGTTGACTAGATACAATAAGAGGATAGGGTTACAAGGGGGGGGGGCGGTTGCTAATTAAGAAGGGAGGGGTGTAATATAGCGAAAAATATAAGTTCCAGTTAGATAGATCAAAAGTTGGCAACGCTCGTGATGGCAACAATCGCAGTCAGTCTTCTATCGGTCTCAGGCCCAACAACAGTATATGTTAACTGAGCGTGTTGTACTTAAATTACCTCGTGTGGCTGAGTGATTACTCTAAATATTTCTAACTACCTACTACTAACTCTGCTCTACTCTTTTCCTATATATTCCATTCTATCTCCGCTCTGCTCTCACTGGCCACATGTCTGTTAGTTGAGTATATTTAGGTAGAGATATCCAAGAGGTGAGTGGACTATTTACTCCATGTGATTTTACTGTTATGTACCAATTGCTATGTACTACGGATGTGTAGTTATGCCCAGTGATGATTACTAGGTTGCTATGTCTATGTTGGATCTATTGCTATGCTAACACTTTGGTGAAGCCTAGTGTGGAATTGTTATGTTCTGTGGGATAGGCCACCATTTCTAATACTAATAGTATCTTAGTTAGGCTATAACATAGTGTAATCCTCAGTTTTTCACCACACGATGCCAAATTGGAGACAGTGACTACGACACTGGTCACACTCAGGAAAAGATCTTCTGAAGCAGGCTTATTTAAATTGAAGAACAGTTGTCGCGTCTTACTAGACGCGAATTTTAGAAAACACAATTTAAAAACAGTTTAAACAATTTATTTACCACAAGTGATACAGAGGTAGAATGTTTCATAAGTCTAATACAATTGTCAAATTTGAGTATTGCAGCCTGTGGGCCCGAATAAGTTCAGCGACTTCTAGGGCCTCCTAACATTAACGTTATTCTAAGGTGTACAATAATGTTTAACCTAATTCACTTAACCTAGTTTCACATTAGACTGATCAATGAAATAATTTAACTTGATATTAGATGCTTCATGTTACAATATAGTTCATATGGACTTGATTTAACAGTATATTCGATAAACGATGTAAGAGCAGACTGAAGATCGGCGATATTAACCATGGCAGATAACGCAGATTACATTATTAGGACCAGTCATGTAGGAGACAAGGTTTGACTTGGTGATCTTACACGACTAGTATTCTGAAAAGAAGTGAGACTCAAGATTTCTTTTGAATACCTTGTAAGAATTACTTTCACGGATCTCCGCAGGGATTGAGTTCCAAGTTTTAGTTCCCAACGAAGAGGATACTGTGTTGCGACCGGGCCTTTGAATAATAAGGAAGCATGAATTTACTTCTATTTCGGGTTAAATGGCCGTGATGACCAGTTTGTGCAGTTAATAGTTGTTTTAGGCTATTGTCGCCATTATTTGTTAATGTTTTGTGAATGAAATTACAGATGGCGATTCTGTAAAGATCCTAAAGTTTGGGCATTTGTAAATTTTTGAATGAATCATTTGTGTGAGCATTATATTTTAGATTCTTTACCGCTCTGATGGCTCTTTTTTGCAGAGTAAAAATTAAATTGGATTTATTTTTATCAGTTCCGTGCCATGCTTCTATTCCTTATTGCAAGTATGGTGAAATGAGCGTTTCGTAGAGCATTTGTAACCCTTTTTCAGGCAGGAAATTTTTAACTTTATTTAGGATTCCGATGGATTTTGATAATTTAGTACTAATATAAGCGATGTGCCCTTTGAAGGTCAGATGTTTATCTATAATGATACTCAGGAACTTACATGAGTTAGTTTCTTCGATTTCACCTTCGCCAATTTTAATGCGTGGGAGAGATATATTTTTCTTGTATGAGAATTTAATATATTTTGTTTTATCTATGTTAAGGCTTATTTCATTAGCTTTAAGCTGCCACAATGAAACCTTATGGAGTTCATTATTTATGCTCTCCGCAATCAGAGCGGAACTTTTGTCTGGAAGGACTGCAGAAAGCGTGCTGTCATCGGCAAAAGGTATGAATTTGAAAAATGATATAGATTTAATAATATCATTGATAAAATCAGGAATAGGAGAGACCCAAGGACAGATCCTTGTGGAACTCCATGGCTAATTGTCTGTGGGTCCGATTTTGCATCGTCAATGACAACGTATTGTTCTGATTTGTTAGGTATGATCTGAACCAATCATGGGCAATCCCTCGAATGCCATAACAGTGTAGTTTCGAGAGGAATATGTTATGGTCCACACAATCGAATGCTGTGGCAACGTTGCTGCGCCTGTGAAACGTTGTAGCTGTAATTATAAAAAATTGCTGCGGCCAGCATTTTTGCCAGGAGTGAGCATAAATTGCGAAATTGACGCCTTATAAGATGTGAGCGGCTGGTTAGCTCTAACAACCTATACTTATTGAATATTGACTGTGTATAGCTAATTGAGAGATTGATTGAGAATTTGCCAAGAGAATTTCTGAATGTATACTTAGTGTTGGCCCCTCACCCATGAGCTGAGCTGAGCTGAGCAAGTTGAGCCAGTCAGCAGGGTGGAAGCCTAGGACTAAAGCGAATTTAAAGCAGACTAGGAACATTTCAGCGGAAATTTAAATTGAGTAACTTGACACGAGTGATAGTCAGAATTTTCTCAAGTTTAGTACAATGGTCAAATCTGAAGTGTAGCTACCTGTGAGCCCAAATGAGCTCAGCAAATCCTGAGGCATTACCTTCAATGTTATTCTAAGATGCGACTCTTTTAACCTAGTTAGAACTAGACTGATCAATGAGTTAATTATTTGACATTGAATGCTTATGTCCAATTGCTATTCATGTATATTAATTTTAAGCTATGACTGTCCTACGGCTGAATAAGCCGTCGTTCTTGCCTGTGAAATTTAGTGGAAATGATAGTTTGCCGTTCTGCTGTAGCGTTGCCTCTGCATCAGAGACCTAATCGATGTCGTGTCCCCCCACAGGTAGAACAAAAAGAATGAGATAGACTCATTATCTATGTTGTAGGTTGAAAATAGAAGACTTATATATGGAAACAGAAATACCGTCCCCCATTCCTTGTAAATATTAAAATTAAGATGTTGTCAAGCTATCTTCCCGAAGCTGATAAGCCCGTGCCTACAGCAGTACTTAATTGTGTGAACTGCTGGGCTTCTAGCACAGTCCCTGTAACGAACCCAAAGTGCGAGTGTACTGTCCTACTTTGACCACAGTGCACATATTTAATAGCTTAGAAATTATAATGGGAAGCTAAAGAAATAACTTCCATGTGTGTGTATATAAAATGGGATTTTTACATTACTGTATGCTCAAAACAAGGTATAAAAATGTATTTCCTATTTTGAAAGTCAAACCATCTTTAATATGTCTGCCTCAGATATTCCAATAGTTGTCTCGTTGTGTTATGCGTTTGGCCTGACAATTATTGATCTCTTTCCATGTATTGATTTGTGCATGAGTTGCCATGAGTTGTTCCGAGCGTAGAGTACTATCCGTATTGCTATTCTCCGGAACTGGAATTCTTGCTAACATGAATCGATACGTGAGCTACCCAGACTCTTGAGACTGGCGTGATAGATCATTGCCATTAGGATATCTTCCTTAGTTTTAGCATTATTTAGTTGCTCTTCGTACCTTAGTCAGCTACTTCTCATCTATATTTTCTAACTAGGAATGTCCTTATTGTGCGGTTATTTCTCGTCGTGTTCCTAAACCTAAAAATGTCCTTATTGTGCAGTCATATCTTATTTTTGTTCATGAACCTAAAAATGTCCTTGTTGAGCAGTTCACGGCGTCAGCGGTGCTGAAATAAAAACGAAAGAGTGCATCTACCTTTTTTGTGCCCATCGCCACCCGTTACTCTGACTCACGAAGCGAAGATAGCCAATCCGCGGTTGAGTCAAGACAACAGTACAAGTGTCAAGTCATGTGGCAGGCTGGTAGGCAAAGACCCTGATACTGTGGCAAAGACTGAAAGGTTTCTTATTCTTCGGTGCATTTGAGAAGAAGTTAACTTAATTGTGAAGTACACCAAATGGTACCACCTTTTTATTCAAATAAATTTCTGTGAAGTTTTATTTTAAGTCAACTTTTATTTTTAAGGGAGTCATCTATATACAAAAAAGTTTGCCATAAAATCCCCCCAAAAAACATTAGTTTTCTACGACTAATTACTACTCGAACGTTCTCAAGTCCGAATGCTTCTATACGGCTTCGGCGAGAGACGAGTTCTGGCTAAGGCTTTGCCCGGCACCTCAAACTGCAATCAACTTCGGTACGAGCCACGATATACATAACACAGGCAGGTCCTCTTCAAAGGGGACAGCCGCTCGCAACCGTTAGACAAGCCAGCCAATAGGAGACGTTTGAGCTGATGACGCCACCAACCCCATACCATACTCGCGGCAGCGATGCACTGGCTGCCGTACGTATGATTGCACCGTGGCAGGAACTGCCGAGTTTCCGCACATACGTATAGAAAAAATTTCAATAGTCTGGAAATTATGATACTGAAAAACTTTGATAATCTCGTATGCAATGCTTAAGAGCCACGTAATAATTAAAATTTGTGTGCATACTGAGCAAAACCTTCATATTTATCAATACAAAGCTGTGTTTGCGACTTGCATACTCGTTGAAATTCTCTAATTCGAAGGTTTCTTTTCGAGCGTTAAAATGATAAATCAAATGAAAGTCCTCATGAGTTTACTTTATATTTCAGAAAGAAACACCGAGTTCATCGTTTGTCAACGTAAATAAACCATAGGATGAAATTACTCCGGCAAACAATGCTTTCCGCTTCAAGAAAGTCTTCAATTCTTTTAGAATACCTGTTGAACGATGTACAAAGGAAGCAGGATTAGTTCTTTACGATGTCCATCATCTTTAATGCACATTTATTTTAGACTATATATACAGGGTGTTTTTTTTACTTTGAATAAACTTCGAACTTAGGTACCAAATCTCAAAATAAATCGATTTTCATGAATGACAAAATATCCAAAGCTCATTAGTTTTCGAGTTATGGCGTCGCAAAGCATGTTTAGAGGTGCATGTTATAACTGAGCCGCACACCAATTGTTATTTAAAGTTGTTAGTTTTAGAGATTGTCGAATACAATTAAAGCATTTTTTCTCATTTCATTATGGGTTATCCATTCCATGTAATCAACGACAAGATTTCAAGATGCAATGTGAAACTGAAATAATGAAATAAAATTTATTATTACCAATCTACATTACTGGAACGCACGTGTTGCAGTATCAGTTCGCCATATGTTGACACGCCGTTTCACTGTAACCATGGAAAGATTTACCAATGCTGAGAAGGCAGACATGCATTTGATTTATGGAGCTGCAGGCGGAAATGGTAGGCTCGCTCTGAGGATGTACAGAGAAAGGTTTCCTAGGCGCGAAGTGCCTGATTTCGGGTATTTTGCTACTCCGCATACGAGATTGCGTGACACCGGCAGCTTCAACGTTAACAGAGGGAATGCTGGGCGCGGCCATCGTCCACAGGAGGGTAGAATTGTGGAATACTTTGAGCAGCATCCACGAACCAGCACTCGTGCAGCTGCTCAATGTCTTGGCTTGCGAAACCATACTACTGTGTGGAGGGCACTACATCGTCATCAATTACATCCGTACCATTTCCAAAGAGTGCAAGGGCTCATGCCAGGCTCGTATGCTGTTTTGCCAGTGGTTAATGCAACAGGAAAGAATGGATCGCGGATTCTCAAAACTTATTCTCTTCACAGATGAAGCTTATTTCTGTCGTGATGGGGTTTTCAACCGTCACAATAATCATTAATGGGCTGGAAATAACCCTCATGTTATTCAGCCTAATAGTCACCAGCACAGATTTAGTGTCAACGTGTGGGCAGGCATTATTGGCAATAATTTAATTTGTCCGAACCTATTACCTTCTCCTCTCACGGGACCTGCGTACATCATCTTCCTGCGCGAAGTTTTGCCTGGACTACTGGAGGACGTGCCCTTGGAGACACGCATGCGAATGTGGTTCCAGCATGACGGAGCGCCAGCACATAACTTTCGTGAAACGCGCCTGTTCCTGAATAACCAATTTCAAAACCGATGGATTGGCAGAGATGCTCCTGTAGCAAGGCCAGCTTGGTCGCCTGATTTGACGCCACTGGATTTCTTCTTGTGGGGAACCATGAAGGACCTCGTGTATGCCACTCCTGTTGAATCGGAACAGGATCTGGTTGGACGCATTGTTGACTCAGCTGGCCGTATTACGGAAATGCCTGGCGTGTTTCAATTTGTAAGGCACTCACTAGCTGTTAGATGTCGTAAATGTGTTGAAGTTCATGGAGGCCATTTCGAGTAACTGTTGTAATAAAACTGTATTCAAGTTTGTTCTTGCGTTAAAGTTCTTACATTAAAGTTTGTATTGATTATGTTTTTTACCTGTGTCCTGCAATGCTTACTGATTAATGGTTAGCTTACATGATAATAATTGATAATTACTCATTTAGGGCAATTTATTCTTATTTGTAAAACGTGTACACGCAAATTTCATTGTGAAATTACAAAAATACTACATTAGTGTGGCCCAAAAACCTCTTAAACTATCAAAGGTAGCGCTAAAAATGGTGCGCGCGTGCAATCCTACTTGAAGTTCAAATATTTTTCAAGTAACTATAACTCGAAAACTAAAGAGTTTTGGACATTATGTCATTCATGAAAATCGATTTATTTTGAGTTTTTCTATCTAAGTTCGAAGTTTGTTCAAGTAAAAAAAAACACCCTCTATATATATTACAGGCCTCATGTAAATTCAAATTATAAGAATAGGCTCCCGGAGTACAAATCTTCTGTACAAATCTTTTTCTTGCACCATTTTCCTAATCTACTGTGCGCTCTTATTCTTACCTACCGATTTGTTCAGACGATTTTTGAATAATCACCGCTACATCAAATTGCGTTATAAAGAATGTGTTATCAAGATTAGTTAATTTTCGAATTGCTCTGTATCCATGATCGACGTCTAAATAGTTGAAAATTTGAATAACGTGCATCGTTGAACTAAAAGTGTAGCTGCTTTAAGGACACCGTCTAGGTAGAAATCAGGATATGTGTTGATTTTCTGCTTTTATATGCATCTTATAGAGGATTTTCTTGCGCTTTCATTGGTACTTTCCGTTTACGTCCACTCCGAATAGTGCGCCCACCGGAGGGGGGGGGGGGGGGGAAGCGATGGGGGTGGCGTGACCTTGACCCCCCACCCCTCTCATTATTGGGGGTCAATTGAGCGTGTTTCTCTGCGGCAATGGCAATATAGTTCGTTCATGGGCTACTCAAAGTGCTTTCATTATTCAAACGAAACATTCTAACGCTGAATAAATATTTTTTGTAAAATTTTGACAATTTCAGAATTTAGCTGTTCTGCCGTATCTATGATAATGAAGCAGGTCTTGATAGAAATCGGGATATGTGTTGATTATCTGTTTATATATGCATCTTATAGAAGATTTTCTTGCGCTTCCATTGGTTCTTTCCGTTTACGTCTACTCCGAATAGTGCGCCCACCAGAGGGGGGGAAAGCGATGGGGGTGGAGTGACCTTGAACCCTCCCCCCCTCATTATTGGGGGTCAATTGAGCGTGTTTCTCTGCGGGAATGGCATTATAGTTCGTTAATGGGCTACTCAAAGTGTTTCCATTATTCAAACGAAACATTCTAACGCTGAGTAAATATTTTTTTCTAATTTTTGACAATTTCAGAATTTAGCTGTTCTGCCGTATCTATGATACCGCAGCTTTCATTCATAGCTCAATGACAGCTGCAGTATCATTGCTACAGCTATGGCGAGCACACCAATCCAAAGGGTTCGAAAAGAGCTATAAAACAAAGGAGTTGACTTGACAAAAAAACGTATTTTGGTCAAAAAAAAATGAAAAATTAAAAAAAATTGGTTGCTTTCAAGAATGACACCTATTCTCTTTTGTTGTATATTTTTTCCCAGAGTTACAGAGCTACAGCAATGTAAATTGTATCAATCGAAAGGGATTGAAAAGAGCTACAAACGCTCAAGAGTTCATTATAGAAAACTCTGTAGTTCAAAAGAAAAATATTTTTTTTGTGAAAAAACACGTTTTTCTGGAAACTTGATAATTGGTTTCTCAAATGCTACTTCTTCCATAATTTTAGAGCTAGGAGAATGGTTTATATACCGTTCGATAGGGCTCAGCAAGGTGTATCCTCGCGCAATAGCATTTTTTGATAAATTTATTATTTTGAAAATTACACGACATGAAAAAATAAAAAAATGAAAAAAAGTTCATTTTTTTTAATTTTCAAAATCCACAAAAAAAGTTATCGAAATTCCTTATTGCGAGTAGTTATATAGACATCTAAGCAATCTAAAAACGAAGTACTGGTACTGTAACTTCAAAATTGTAGAAGAAGTAGGATTTTAAAAAAACCCCTATTTTATCATATTTTTCGAAAATAAAAAAAATCCAGTGCAGATACAAAAATTTTGTCGAACTAACAAATGATATTTGCACCATTTCACACCTACTGTGAAAATTTCAGAGAAATCCATCTATAAATAACGGGACTTTTTTTTACCTAGACGGTGTCCTTAAGTAACTACAGGAATATTGGCAGTATTGCTGTAGTCATTCCAGCTGCTACACTTTTCCCACTAAAAATCCCTTAATACAGTAAAACATGCATTTGGCCTAGTTTTATAACACGGCTAAAGTAGCCTTACATCCATATTTATTCGATGAATACATTACTGTAGGAATTAAATATTAAACACTACGTACTTAAGTTATTAAACATATATACATATACATACATATACATATATACATATATATATGTATATATTCAGAAATATACGGCACACATCCTATGGTACGCAACTTGCTCCGGTTAATTATAATATAAATGAATAATAATAAACTCAGTTAACGACAACTTCGGTCATAGACTATTTAGGTGTCGCTTTGGCATCTCTACCAAAGTTGCTGTGCTGTTGTAAGGTGGTACGCTGAGGTAATGAGTGTCTTCCATCTTTCTCCGCTTTCTATACAGATTACTTCAATTACCAAGTTATTGCTCGCATATTTCATTTTACTCAGTCAAGTGCGATTCAACTCAATACCATACACTTTTCACCAAAAAAATAAAACTCATGTCCGACTTCAACAATAACTGGCATAACACGTAAAGTATGCCCTCCTTTCGTCGGGCCACAACAATTCTCCAGAACTTCACCCCCATTCGTTACACAGCGATATAGCATTACATTAAAGTTGATAGCTACCGTATAGCATGAGCGACCAGAAAAGGAGCCGTCATGGACATTCTAACACTTATCACAACATTTGCTTTTTTACCCGTCATCATAAGGATTCAATTACCATATGAACAAAGATTGAGACCAATATAGCTGAAACTCTTAATTTTTACCTGAAGAACCAGGATACATGGATGCAAGGGAACAATAAATGTGGAAGGATCGAAACTAGGACCCCAAAGTTGGGGTTCCAGCTCCCACTTTGGCCGAGCGTCTTACTCAACAGACGCTTGGCCCACTGAATCATTCGACTCTTCATGACATTTTCTCTTACTTATTTTATTTCTTATATGATCCATAGTGTCCAAATGCTGAACGACCGAAGATATTCTCATGCCAGCAATCTGAAAAAAAGGATTCTTTATTCCAATAAATTAGGCTTGGTAAATATTATCTTGTACATTAGTTTTTCAAATGCCTTATAACTAACACCAGGACGGTTACTCCCCGGTCAAGCCTGTACCCATTTCAGACCCTGAGTAGAGTGGGGTATTGTAATTGAGTTTTCCTCTTACCCAACGGGGAAAAGCGTCGCTCAGCGCCGGGTTTCGAACCTTTGACACCTTCACATTTTGATTGAGTTTTCCTCTTACCCAACGGGGAAAATCGTCGCTCAGCACCGGGATTCGAACCCTTAACACCTTCACAGAAGGGTGCGTTCTCAGGCACTCGGCCACGGCGAGCACAAAAAGTTGGTTTCGTGAGTTAACCCTTTGGGTACGGCAATTCAAATGGCTTAAGAAAAAATTTCCCAGGAAAAAATTTGTCATTACTCTGAATTGTCACTGAAATTGTCCTAGTGTGCGTGCTTTTAGCTTAAGCAAGGGCCTACTTCTTTATTTTAATTGAAAATTTTTTGAATCTTCAGAGCTCCATGCTTGGCGACAGAGATTTTCGCCGTTGATAACAAAGTTTTTGAATTCACGAAGAAATTATTCATAAGCTTTTGTCTGAGTTCATCAAAAATAAAAACTTGCAGTTCAGAAAAACTTGCTCAAGTTAAGTAGATAGGTTATTGAATATGTTGCACGGACCCTGTAGCATGAACTTAGAGGTAACCAATGTTCCAGGCTTCTGGAATGTCTAAAAACTAGTTTCATGAGTGCTTGTAATTTCCCTAATTTTGTTATTTACTCCAAAATATTCCCTCACAATTCAAATTACTTTAAAATTATGTTAGATGCTCTAAACTGGAAGCACAAGTCATCTTAGCACTGGAGTAGCCGTGATTACCCAAAGGGTTAAATGAGGTATAGAGGTGAAACTACTGGCTTTCGGTGAACTCATAGTAGATTAGAAGGAGTCAATTTCAGTTAATTTTATGCTGAACCAAAAGAATTACCTTCGTTATTCATTTTTATGAGGTCGCAGCAGATATTTTGAAAATAATAGTGTCATAATATACTGTATGACAAAATTACAGTTTTCTGGCAATAAGTGCAATACAGATTTCAGTTAATGTTAAGGAGATGCAACTAATCGATTTTCGAAATTTTGTTGCCTGTATCATGGTAATTACTAGGCTTGTGACAATATGCACTGCATATTATGCATTGCATATGCAGTTAATTTTTCAATATGCATTTGTTATATGCATTTGTTAAATGCATATGCATTTTCGTATGCAGTAAATTATATGCAAATGCATAGTAATTAATGCATACGAAATTGATATGCATATTGAAACTGCATATGCGTTTAGCAATTGCAATGTAATTCCTGCATATGCACACAAATTAATTCTCAAGCATCAGAAGATAATTCTTTAACCTGCATTTAGAATGGGCAAAATTTAAATCTGTTAACTTGTATAGCTGCATTAAGTTGAGAGAAATGCGTGTCCTGAAAAGATTGTGTTAGTTAATAAATCTATTATCATCTCTTATCTTTTATTTAAATATTTTGTACATCCCCACACAAAATAACAAGAACTATGAAACAACTAGAACACCGCAAGCAGTAACAAGAACAGGAACAACACAACACTCAATTGATTGGTATCATTGTGCTTCTAAATATTAGGATTGCATTTCATCACAACTGTGTATTTGAGATTCTGAAAGTTGAATTTTCTACGGTTGTCTGCTAGAACATTTTTATATTGAGAAAATACCCTCTCGACATCACATGAAACTAGTGGGACATGTAGTAATGCTCCCATATCGGCTGGACTAAGGTGACTGGTAGAATTAGCTTGTTTGTTGTTCTGTGATAACTGGCCTTTCAATATAGCATTCACATCTTTTATCAACGAATATCCTAAATTTTTAGACAGCACAGAAACCAATTTGTTATAAAATCTTTTGTCATACAGTTCATTTAAATCTTCTTCCAGTTTAGAAATTCTGTTCACAACCTCAGCTATGGCTAATCCCCGAGTTTCAAGCTTCTCAATCGAGGAAACAATCGCCGAGAAATTTGCGTCAATAAATACGAGTGCTGTTTTCAAATGGAGGTCTTGAAGAAGGTCCTGACATTCACCAATGCATGTGGCTTCATCTCTGTCAAAGGACATTACTGTAGAATTTATTTCCTCAAAGTACGTCGAATAATATTTTGCTGCGCTGAGCCACGTGCCCCATCTTTTAACAACAGGAGTTGGAGGGAGTGGGACATTTGGATTCAGTTCTTTAAATTTTTGGACTCTATGTGATGCCTTGATGAAAATGCGTTTGGCTGATGAAATTAATCTGTTAACCTCTGGATAACAGGTCCTGATTAACTCAGCAACACGATGCAAACCGTGAGCCAAGCACGTTACATGTATCATCTTGGGAAAGAGTACACTCATACCACCTATGGCTTTAACCATGTATGGTGCTGCTTCGGTACATGCCAGAAGAATTTGATCATAGGGAACTTGTTCAGGATATATGACTTTGAGTGAATCATTCATGAAAGCTGCGATAGTGGCATGATTGACTACTGGCAGAACTGCGATGTTTGCTAAATAACATTTCTTCTGTTCTTCTGCTACTCCCAGCACTCCAAATACAAAACATGCGATGTAGCTCTGTTCAACGTCTGTGGTTTCATCCATCGATATCCAAATTTTTTGCCCAGCTGCCTTTTTCCGTATATTGTTCATCTTCATTTTTAATATCCCGGCAACATAATATTTCCTCAGAGTGGTTTGGTCAGGAATGTTTCTGCCTGTGTATTTTTTCAGAACAGCCTCCAATTGTGCATTGCTAAATTTATTCAGTGGTATATCTGCGGCTATGAAGGCTCTTGTTAAGTCTTCATGAAACTCCGTTCTCTTGTATAAGGCTGCAGGGTGGCAGATGTTTGATTTGAATGCCCACCAGATTCATTAGAGGGTTGTTGGCTAGGACCAGGTTGAGGATTTGATTGCAAATTGGCTTGATCATTCGGTGCCTCTTCAGCTTGTTTATTCTGTGCATCTCAGGCTTGTTCATTTTGTCGGAGTTGCTCTCTGTTCCTGATATGAACCCTTGTTTGCAGATGCTGGGTCACCAAGGATGTTCTGGAGATTTGTATCTGTGAGAAAATTTTTCAATATTAAGCTATTGAATAATTGACTTTGATAAATGATTTGACCAAAACATTATATACTTTAATATTATAGAATATTGGACAGTATATTTCAAAGTCTGTAAAATTGGGATATTTTCATAGAAGCTTACCTCTTTTGCACAAGGAACACAAAATAAACCTCCTTCTACTACTTGATACTCCTTGAATTCACGTTGCAGCTCATGCAGACGTTTGGCTTTGTCTGCTTAAGGCATTTTCAAAACCCAATTGATAATGATATGCAGTGTTGACAGTTTAGGGTTAAAGCTATAGCCTGCAAAATATAATTAATATGAAGCAGTTGTTATCAGAGTTGTGTTAAAATACGATTTCCAAACACAAAATTACAATACATGAAACGTAGCTTTGTTTCTAATTGCATTATCATTGTTTTCCCCAAAAAAGACAAAATTTTTTTCTGAAATATTTGAGATTATTTTTTTAAATTAGGCCTAAAATCACAACTTTTCCATACAACTTCCAAAATATCGCAAATTTCTAAAAAAGTGGTCGATTTCTTCGAAAAACTCAATTAGGAATTCCTTCTGAGTATTATTCAAAATCAATGCTAGGCTAGCAATCTAAGTTAGAAAAAAACTATTCCTGACGCTTTTGTAGGACACTATAACTGCTCACTATTTATTTTTGCAAAAAACAAAAATTCATTTTTACTCCTATATGGATCAGCTCCTTCTTATTGCGCCATTGTATTTGGTAATTTGTTAACAATTTCTAGCGTGTTTTTAGTTCGAATGCTAACTTATAATCATCACTTTTGACAAACAGTATGTCCTTGAAATTTTGTTTCATTCAAGATTAATATATTTCACCTTGGAATACAATCTGTTAAATATTTGATTTTTTTACGACAATCAACAATTATTAGATGCAATTATATATCTTAAAAGTAAATATCCACATTCGCAAATATATACTAAACAAATCTTGAAATCACTGTAAAGCATATTAGATGAACGGGTACGGAGCAAACACTAAGTACCAACAAAAAACACTTAGAAACACTGGTAAGGCACTAACCACAGATCACTAACCCTGCAGTGTATGACAACTGTATCATGAAATGTTCCAGACGCATAACAAACGCATTTTCCCCTAAAGAGAACAATAATTAGTTTAATTACGGTAAAATGTGTTACATTAAAATGACTTGTCTTATAGATACTGACTGCTCTATCTTGTTAATGAAAACATGCGAACACGTACGGACAACAGACGTCAGTCGTACGATACACGCATATTAATATATATATAGATATGCCGTGTTTATATGCATATGCAGTATTTCATATTCATATGCACTATTTCATTTATATATGTATTATTTTATATGCAAAGATTTGCATATGCATTTTTATTTGCATATGCAAGTTTTACCTGCATATGCACGTTTTTCCTGCATATGCATTATATGCAATGTCACAACCCTAGTAATCAGGGTTGCGGAGTCGGAGTCGGAGTCGGGAGACGGAGTCGTCGGAGTCGCATGTTTTAGGGTGGAGTCGGAGTCGGAGTCGCTTCTCTGAAGTGTGGTGGAGTCGGAGTCGGAGTCGCTTTTCCGAATGTGGTGGAGTCGGAGTCGGAGTCGTCATTCGGATGTGGTGGAGTCGAGGTTGGAGTCGCTTATTTTTGGTGTCTTCGATTCTTAATTTTGGCTAAAAATTATTTTTAATTGTTTAAAACCAAAAGTAAACAAAACAGAGTTAGACTACTTAACTGAAAATCTAAAAAATATGCGATTTTTATTTTATTATTTTGTTTTATGTTTGAATCAGCGTATTTATACCTATCACCTAATACCGTCATTGTTATCTAGTCAATGTGGGTTTGCATACCTATATATTTGATACATACGAGAAAGAAATATAATGGTACTGAAGCAATAATGCATATTTTGCACTTAAAATGCAAGAATTAGTAATTGAAAGCATTGTAAATTCGTTCTGTATACTTCTGTTTCGTTCATTTCCCCTTCAATTAATACATAGGAACTAGAAAATAGTAGTAAATGTGTTGCAAGTAACTTGTAGAACATTTCAGCTGATGTAATACATTGTACTCACATAAGGAATGGTAACTTTGTACGCTCTTAATGATGCATTGTTTGATAATGACTAGTCTTTGCAGAAACTCAAAGTTATGTTCTGATCATAAATATTTCTAGTTTTTAGGTTATGATTAATTGCCAATGAGTATTCTTTGCCAAAACCTGAAGTTATGGTCTGGTACATAAAGACTGCTAGTTTTCAGGTTAAATTTTCCGAAGAAAGAGACTTGAGATATTAGCCAGTTACTGCTTTAAAGGATGAAATTTAATGACTAAATTACTCGCAATATTTATTTTGAATTTACGTTGATCGGGTGCAATGTTCCAGTTACATGACCTCCTAGATCTCCTGACATGACTCCACTCGTTTTCATTATTTGGACACGTGAAGAGCCTTGTTTATGCTACACCCATTGAGTCTGAGGAAGATCTTGTGGCCAGAATTGCAGTGGCTGCAGTTGAGATCTCTTAATGCCAGGCGTGTTTCCTAATATCCGGTAGTCGTTAGGGCTAACATTCGGTGCGTTGATGTAGGTGGAACACATTTTGAACAATTTTTGTAAAGTAAATTCAAAATAAATACTGCTAGTAATTGTGCCATTAAATTTCTTCCTTTAAAACAATGAACAGCTAATGTCTCACAACCCCGATTTTTTTGGGGAAAATTTCATAGATGAAAAATTGTTTATTTGGCCATTTTCTACTTGATGTGCAATTTTTGAATTTTATACCTCATGTTCTGAAACACTCGGTATACATAATTGCGTACACCACCCGTCATAAATGACGGGATTCAATATTGTCTTTACGCAAATCTTCCAGATGTGGATCATAAAGAAATATATCCATCCTTATAGTACCCGCGATTAAAATATTCTAGTACTTGTGCACCGGTGAAGTTCGCATCACAGATCCAGTCTTTAAGCATCTATATGAGCGTGAAAGGGAGACAGACCAACCAACAAAGACGGACAGCCAATTTTATTTGTTTAATGAATTTCCTGTTGAAAATCTTTCGTATTTCTGATGGCGGATTTGTGGAAGAAAAAGTTTTCTTCAGTTGGCCTCTCTTAGTTCACAGACAAGAATTTGAAACTGTTGAAATTAGTTTTTTCTGTTCTTCCATTTTTGTATTCAACTGCTTCTTATCTTTCCATTTTTTTGTGTTTAAATTCAAACTTTCTATAATCAAGCATGTTTGAGCTTTTACCAGACCTGTATTAACCTTAAATCGCTTATATTAATATAACTCGTGACGCTTTGGCGTTCACTAATTAGATTATCTTTGAGCTTACTCTGCTTGTGCAGCATGTCGCCCTTTTAATATTATAAAAGTGAGTCTGGTCCCTCTAACTTATTTCTCTTGCGTAAAAAGCAGTCTCTTTCTGCGACTTAAACTCTTCGACCCGGCTCTTGCAGCCTCTTGAATAGGCACTTATTATTCAAGGTAATTATTTGTTAATTAATTGTTAAAATATTATTGCTAGGTGCAATCTTGCAATAAGATACAATATTCAGCTAGTCGGCGACCAGACATCTTGAAACTCTGTATCTCTCTACTCAAAACGCCTCTAAAATTTCCTACCGGAGTACCGTGCTGATGACCGGCCGCGTCCATTGGTCGTCTTCTATTTTTAGGGAGTTTTTTCGTTTTTAAAAACTAACCTTGCGTTAAAGAAGATCTTCGGTCTCCATTTTAAAGAAATTTAATAATAAAAATACTACAGAGGACGCTGCTGTGCGTACTGTTGAAATCCTCAAGATACGCCTTACTTGGGTGCTGTTTCTCTTTTTGCGCATCTCGGGAAACGACTTGCTGTTGTTCCCTTGAAGTTCTTCTGTATTTGAAATAAATGTTCGAACAGTTGCCCCAACGTTTTAAATCCTAAAATTCCGTTGTAATGACATAGGAGAGATTACGCACACGAAATTCCGAAACCTATTTTTTTATTTGTTTAAAGGAGACACTCGCCCTTTTGTTGCATAAGAACAATCAACACTACACCGGGTGTCCCACAAAAATGTGCCCGACTTTTCAATTAATTAGATATTCGCTTTAAATTAACATATTTTAATAGTATTTCATTAAAAATGTAGTAAATTTTGTTTCCTTTTCGAATAGTTTAAGTTTTTGAAAATCAGTTGGATAACCACTTCGCAATGATCGATTTACTGAAAGGGGTATAAAAAATATTTGCTCAAAGGGAAAGTTTTAAAAACAACACTGGTGTTCTTCTTCATTTCTCAATACCTACTGTTAAGAATAATTTCATAACGATGTATCCTACATACCACCAAGTATTTAAGCCCTCTGGGAGGTTTCAAGTTTCAAGTGTTTTCAATACTAATGTTTGAAGAACTGAAAGAAAACGGTGAAATAATGCGTAAAACTCTTCGTTCAATGGTAGCTAGAAGTAATACTTGCCTTGAGAGAAATGGAGGGTATGTCGAAGGATACTAAATTACTTTATTTGTTTAAACGTTATTTACGGTAATGATTTATAACTCTTTCATATTTTTGTATGTTCGGTTTCATGGAAAGTACAAAATAAGGAAGAGTATCAATATTGTTTTAAAAACTTTTCCTTCGAACAATTAGTTTTTCTACCTTTTTGAAAAAATTGGTCATTGTAAAGTGGTTATTCAACCGATTTTCAAAAATTTAAATTATTCGAAAAGGAAACAAAATTTACTACATTGTGAAAAAAGACAATTCAAATATGTTAATTTAAAGCGGAGATATAATTAATTAAAAATCGGGGACATTTCTGTGGAGCATCCGGTATAATGAAAAAAATCAATTTATAAATAAGAATATGTTCTCGAGTGTAATTTCCCCTATGTTATTACAATGGGAATCTGCTTGCTTGAACAGTATCATAAATACTATTGAAATATAATGAAAAACCTGCCCTCTGCTCACTTTTGTTTATAAGTAAAAAACATTGTGTGAAAATCGAATCTATTTTCAAGAGAATGCGGCTTATCGCAGTAAAAAAGTATGGCAAATTTTTTAAAAACTTCTTGGCCGACAATATACTAAATTATATACACAGTTGTTGCATGCTTGGTTGGTGTGTGCGTCGGTGACGTTCTTAATGATGCTTAATGACCGTAACTGTGATACGAGATTTACCAGTGCACAAGAACGAGAACACTGTATTTTAATCGCGGGTAATATTAGGATATTATATATTATTGAGTGCAAGAATCAGAGAGAAAGTAGTTGAATGGGGTGAGGTGTGATCAAGAATAATGTGGGTGCGAGTGAAATGGGGGGAAGAGTCATGGGTGTTTGTGAGCGCGTACGGACCGGGATCGGAGAGGAGTGGGGAAGAGAGAGAAGAGTTTTGGGAGAAATTGTCCGAGTGTGTGGCTAGAGTGGGGAGTGGTTGTAGAGTTGTGGTGATGGGGGACCTGAATGCAAGAGTGGGTGATGAGGTGGTGGATGGTGTTGTTGGTAAGTACGGAGTAGCTGGGGTGAATGAGAGTGGGGATTTCTTGGTGGGGTTATGTGTGGAGAGTGAGTTAGTTGTTGAGAATAGTTTGTTTCAGAAAAAAAGTATAAACAAGTATACATATGTGATGACGAATGGAGGTGTGATAGAGGAGAGAGCATTGATGGATAATATTTTGGTTAGCAGTGGAGTGATGGGTCGTTTGCTCGATGTGCATGTGTTCCGTGGTGAGATGAATGGGATTTCGGATCATTATTTGGTGGAAGGAAAGCTGAGAGTTAGTGGAATATGGGGAGGTGTGAAAAGGAGGAGTGGAAGGGAGGTGTTAAATGTAAGCAAGTTATATGATTCTGAGCGTGAGTGTGAGTATCAGGAGAAGATGAAAGTGGAGTATGGGAGGGTGAAGGATAGTGAGGTGGGTGGAGTGGAAGGGGAATGGAAGTTGTTTAAAGATGCGGTGGAAAAATGTACAAGGGAAGTGTGTGGGGTAAGGAAGGTTGGAGGGGGGATTAGAAAGGGGAGTGAATGGTGGAACGGAGAAGTAGGAGCGGCTGTGAAAAGAAAGCGGGGGGCGTTCGAAAGGTGGTTGCAACGAGGCAACCAGCAAAATTTTGAAGAGTATAAGGAGAGGAAGAAAGAGGTACAAAGAATGGTAAGGAGAGCAAAGAGGGCGGTGGATGAGGAATGGGGGAGGAAGTTGGGAGGGGATTTCATGGAGAGAAGGAAGGTTTTCTGGAAGGAAGTGAAGAGAATTAGGAAGGGTCAGGTGGAGAATGAGGCATGAGTGAAGGATACAAATGGTAGGCTGCTAGTGGAGAGTTGTGATGTGAGAAAGAGATGGGCGGAGTATTTTGAGGAACTGCTGAACGTGAGGGATGATAGGATTGCGAGAGTAGTAGCTGTTGGAAGTGATGTTAGAATGCCTGTGTTTGGTGAAGTGAATAGAAGTCGAATAAGAAGTGCAGAGGTGAGATGTGCGTTGGATGAAATGAAAAATGGGAACGCTCCAGGTTTGGATGGCTGCACGGTTGAATGTCTAAAGAAAGGAGGAAATGTGGTTATAGAATGGTTGGTGCGTTTATTAAATGTGTGTTTCGAGGCTAGTAAAGTGCCGGTTGATTGGAGTAGCGCGTGCGTAGTTCCGTCGTACAAGGGGAAAGGTGACAGGTATGAGTGTAGTAATTCTAGGGGTATAAGTCTACTAAGTGTCGTTGGGAAGCTGTATGGAAGAGTGTTAATTGGAAGAGTGAGAGTGTTGACGGATCGTGTGCTTGCTGAAGAACAGTGTGGTTTTAGGTGTGGTAGAGGTTGTGTGGATCAAATGTTTGCTGTGAGGCAGGTGAATGAAAAATACTTATTAAAGGGAAAGGATGTATATTGGGCATTTATGGATCTAGAGAAGGCGTATGACAGAGTGGATCGCGAGGCTTTATGGCAAGTGGTAAGTTTGTATGGAGTGGGTATGAGACTGTTGAATGCGATCAAGAGTTTCTACATTGATAGCAGAGCATGTGTGAGAGTAGGGAATGAGGTGAGTGAATGGTTCCCAGTTATGACAGGTGTGAGACAGGGATGTATGATGTCGCCGTGGTTGTTTAATTTGTTTATGGATGGTGTGGTGAGAGAAGTGAATGCCAGAGTGTTGGGAAAAGGTGCGCAGTTGGTGGGACGAAATGGTATGTATTGGGAAGTGTGTCAGCTGTTGTTTGCAGATGATACAGCGCTTGTGGCTGATTCAGAGGAAAAACTGAAGAGACTGGTTACAGAGTTTGGTAGAGTGTGCGAAAGGCGGAAATTGAAGGTAAATGTGAATAAAAGTAAGGTGATGAGATGTTCAAGAAGTGGAGTGTTTGGAACTTTGGATGTGAGGTTGAATGGGGAAGTTTTAGAGGAGGTAGAGCATTTTAGGTACCTCGGGTCGGATGTGACTGTTAAGGAAAGTATGGAAGTAGAAGTGAAGCATCGAGTGAGTGAAGGTTGTAAGACATTGGGTGCAATGAGGAAAGTTTTTGAATGCAGGAGTTTGAGTATGAATGCTAAGAGGGGACTGTATGAAAGTTTGATTGTGCCAGTTTTGTTGTATGGAGCAGAGTCCTGGGGTTGAGAGCAGCTGAGAGGAGGAAGTTGGATGTGTTTGAGATGAAGTGTTTGAGGAGCATGTATGGAGTAACTAGAAGAGATAGGATCAGGAATGAGTTAGTTAGGGAGCAGACGGGTGTTATCAAAAAGTTGAGCAGGCGAGTGGATGAAAGAGTGCTTGGATGGTTTGGGCATGTAGAAAGAATGAATGTTGAGCGGCTGGTGAAAAAGATATATGTCGGAAGTGAGTGGTCTTCGAGCGCGAGGTAGACCACGGATGAGTTGGATGGATGGGGTGCGACGTGCTTTGTATGAGAGGGGTCTGACTGTGGACGTGGCGAGAGGGATGGCTGCGGACAGAAGTGAGTGGGGGCAGTGTATAAATAGGTAATTTTATTTTTGACGCGTTACTGGAAGCTGCCCGCGTGTGATGGGGTTGACCTATCATGTGCGGGGGAGGGGCTGCACTCAATGAAACGGTCGGGGTAAGCCAGCTGTTGCTGTCGGGCCTGACTGTGGAAGGTGGTTGTGCTGGGCTGCTGCTGATCCTGGCAGTTCAGGTGCGGCCAGTGCTGCCTCTCTCGCCTCCTAATGACTAAGTGTGGTGATTGTGGCCTGCTGTCGGCTACCCTCCCATGGGGAGGATAAGCCCGGTATATGTATGTATGTATGTATGTATGTACTATTAGGATGGATATATTTGTTTGTCATTTTTATCTTGTGATTTTTTTAAAACGATACCACTAAATCCCGTCATTTTTGACCAATCATGTACACTAGTATCTTGATTATTAACATTCTGTAGTCAATTTAAAAGTCGTTCGTTAATACAGAATATAATGGACATATGCACAGGTTTCAACACTTGCAACCGTCTACTACTAAGAATGACCATCGTGTGTTTATTTATACGTTTCTTGTCATGCTCTTAAGAATTATAATAAATAAAATCAATCTGTAAGGAAATTATGAACACGGACTTGCAAATTATTCTGTATTTTATCAGAAAAATACAAATCGGTTCAAAAACAAAAGTTCAACATTCTAGCGGTACAAATAGAGATTTCATGGATAGCAATGCGGCTTTGCTTGGGTCTTGAAGATCACTCTTCACTGGCTGCCGGAGAACGCGTTAGTTGTGCAACGCCAAGCAGAAACCAGCCACCTGAAGCGATCATCGCCATTTACTGCAAAGAGAAAGCATAGTTATGAAGTTTAGTTAAGTATTGGAGTTCCAGGCAGTCTGAACACCAAGGTTATATTAGAGGTTATCGTTATTAGTTATATTTATCGTTATTCGTTATATTTGAAGTTATCGTTATTAATAGTTATTGCGTGTCCACGCACGAAGTTATAGTTACGGTTATAGTTATAGTTATAGTTATAATTACAGTTAGTTATAGTTATTAAGACACTTTACTTTCAGTTAAAATAGAGAAGTTTTTTCCGTAATGATGCATGGGAATGAACGTACAACTCTAAATCCAGCTCACTGAATGGACCGTATGGCTAACGTAGGGTGAGCTAACCTCCAAAACTCAGTGAGCGGACGAGACCTGAAGAGACGAGACGAGACGAGGAGTACGGGCGCAGCGGACGGCGGCAGGTGTGCGGCCTCAGCCCATCATAGCGAAGGTGCACCGAAGGTTACTGGTTGGTGAAGCGCAAGAGCACAATTCCACCAGCGTGGAAGGCGGAAGTCGCAAGTAGAACAAACATCCGCAGGCTGTGAGAAATGGCTGAGAGTAGTGATTAGTGCGATGGTAGAAGTAGAAGTGGTGTGGAGCTCAATCCGTCACTCTGCAGGTAACTTCTTAGGCGGAGAAATGTTGTATTCATAGGAGGTATTCAAGGTAAAATAGGAGTTAATGTTTTTAGCTCACCCAATAAATAAATTCAGTGATACTGGACTTAGAAATTGCCACTGTTATGAAAGATTTAATACTTATGAAATTTGACCATATCCTGACAGTTTGCTCTGGTTTTATAATTTTAATTCTTAATACTAATTTGCCAGTACTGATACTAATACTAATGTAATACCAATTTGCGCCATGGCCAAATACAGGAAGACCTGTAGAATATTCTGCATACTCCCCGCCGGGGATTAGTTTCTCTGTAAGAAAAACTAATAAGTAATTTAGATCCACAACGAGGTTAATTACACCGAGCCGTCGGCGACCCATGAGCGTATTTTACGCTGAGCAGCCATTGCAGCTTTGCGCCGAGGAGGAAGACTTTCTGTAATTGGAAAGTTCGTTGAGGACTTCATACGACCTGGCTCGTCGCGTAGCTCTTCCGGACTCTGCAGAAGTAGTATTAGTGATGACGCATGGCGGTAAACGCGGTCACCTGAGCTCTTGCGAACAACAGCAGCCGTTACCTCGCCAAGGGAATTCTCCTCAACGCTCAAGATCACACCTAAAGGGTAAGAGGATTGTTTTAGAAATTTATCTACTAACAACACTAGATCACCAGGCTTTAGACGAGTATGCTTTACTTTTCTGTAGCGATTTCGGTCGTCAGTGGCCTGATTGATCAAAGTTGCCAGAAATTCTGAGTGGTACAGCTCCTTCAGCTTATTGTGACACTGGATCAAGTTCGACAAATAGCTGTTAATATTTAAATTAGACTTAGGCTCGTAGTCTTGATCGTCCGTGTCATGCGGCTGCCACTCTGGAATTATAGTTACAGACGGGAGTTCAAAGCCGTGAATTAGTACTTCCGGTGTAATCGGGCAAGGAGTTTCTGTTTCGTTTGAACGCAGCGATTCTTTGAAGGCGATTGGCCTTTTATTGATTAAATGAACCGCCTTGGCTACGAACATTTGAAAATCGCAAAAAGACAGTGTCTTCTTGCCTAGAGATTTGAAAATCAATCTCTTCGTGGCTTTTACACAACATTCTATCAAAGACCCTAGAGCACTGTTTCCCTTTGCATATTGCGACATGGAAATATCATCAATGCCATGCTGCTCCAGGTAATTTTTTGTTTCATGATCATCCAAAAAAGTCCTGATAGTGTTGAAGCCGGCAGAAATCTGACTGCCTAGATCTGCAACACATGATTTGAAAACACCGTATTCGTAAATGTGCCACTGAATGGCTTTCAGAAAATCACGAGTGTCGGCACTGGTGCACACTTTCATGTTGATGGCTCGGCTCCATAAGCAAGTTAAAATTAAAATCCAAACTTTTTTCTTTGTGCCGTTTATCGTAACGAACCAGGGGCCCATGTAGTCTAGAAAGACTGACGAAAACGGCTTAGAAGGTGGAGAAGCTCTAAACTCACGGTAATAGCTTTGATTTAGTTTTAGAGGTCTAGCATTCACTCTTCGGCAAACTAGACACCTGGTCAGCACCTTTTTAACCTGAGAGAACGGGTTAAGAACGAAGTAATTTTGTCTGAGTTCCTTCAGAACAGGATAGATGCCACCATGGCAAATTTTCACATGAGTGTCTTCAATGATTAAGTTAGTTAAGAGGCAATTTTTGGGCAGCAGTACCGGATAAGCGTTAGGCTTAGAGTATTGAAACTTCGCTTTTACTCTAAGAAGACCATCGGGGGCCACTAGCACGTTCAAACGCTTGACTAGAGGCGGCATTTTGTTCAAAGGATATCCATTCCCTTCGAAGTAGTCAAAAATTTCAGCAAACTTTTCTTTCTGTTCTGTTAGAATGATATTATGCCAAGCTAGGGCGTGCAAATTTGTTTTAGGGACGTTAGATTTCATAACTTTGACCTTCAGTTTATGAATAAATTTCAAAACATTAGCGTGCACACGTACTAGCTTAGAGAAAGACGAGAATTTTGTCAGGGGCACCAAATGGGCAGGTTTCCCCTCTCTCGTGACACAAGCTGAGACTTTAGTAGTGTTCAATATTACCTCACTGCTTGAATTCCCCTTACAGACGGAAGAGCCGGCTGGAGGAGCGTCCTCCGGAAGCACGTCGCTCTTGCTGTGCTGACGAGGGAGCACCACGGAAAATTCCTGGTCGTCTGAAGCAGAATCGGCAATGAAGGTGGGTCCTGTAAAATACTGAGATTTCATAAGTTGTTTAATGCTAACGCAACGGGTAACAAAATCAGCAGGGTTATTTTTACCGGCCGTAAAGTGAAATGTGATTGGCACTTTAGTCGCCAAGGACTCTATTTGCTGAAGCTTGTTCATGGAAAAAACTGTTCTCTTTTGCATTTTATCAAAATCTACCGAGAACGATTTTATCCAACAGAGAGCGACTAGGCTGTTTGTGTATAGCGACAAAGAGGTTATGTTAATGGCTGCTACTGATTTCGTGCTAGAGAAATTATCGTACCACTCTACTAAAGCGGATGCTCCCAAATGGACTGCTGTGAGTTCTAGCACTGGAATAGTTTTAGTCTTCATATTTTTCGTGACAATCTTAGATTTACTAGACAGCAAGCTCACCTTGCCTTCACACTCGTTTATGAGGTAGATGACATAACCATAAAGGCTCTTTGAAGCATCAGTGAAAGCTACTAGGGAAAAACTTCCTGTTCTGCTTCCGAAAGACCTAGGAACAGGAGGACATTTCGATGAATTTACCTGTCTAGCAATGAGAATCCATTCATTAAGCAAGGACTTGGGGAGCATCGAGTCCCAATTCAGACTGTCTGATTGCAATTTTTGCAGAAAAATTCTAGCTCTGTTGAGAACAGGACAGTAGATATTAAAGACATCGTAAATTTCATGGATGGTAGAGAGCACTTTTCTTTTCGTATTTGCTCTAACGTCTAATTTTACCGAGCACGGTTGTAGGGTATCGCTCTCCCGATCCCAGGTCATGCCGAGGAGTTTGACGTGCTGCGGAGTTTCTGAGGCGGTCTCCCTGTCAATGCGGTTCTGCAAAGGTAACGCATTAGTTTGAAACTTTTGCAGGGGAAACTTGTACTCTTCAAAAACACCTGGTAGTTTTTCGTAAGAATTTTGAATTTTTGCAAGGCTATTACTCGAGTAACCGCCGTTGTCCATGTACATCATGTTGTACACAGTCTTTCTAAGTTCCGACAAGGCAGGATTGTCTTTAGGGTCATCTAGGATTAAAATTTTATAAATGGCCAGCATTAATAATGTAGGGCTTGGTCGGAGCCCGAACATGAGTCTCAGGCTTTTGAAAGCCAAAGGAGTTAAATCGTTTTTCTCGACATTTCGATACCACAAAAAGCAAAGCCTGTTCTGGTCAATTTCGCGCAGCTGAATATTCAAAAATGCTTGCTTGACATCGAAAATCATCAAATACTTGTCGAACCTGTGCCATGCTAAAGCAATATCTGGTTTTGAATTCAAACAAGGTCCAGACAATGTAGCTTGGTTATGACTGACAGAATTAGGAGTTTTGTCGGAAAGATTTGCAAGAAATACCACACGGCATTTCGTAGTGTCGTGAGTCATGCGAAAAACTCCCATATGGGGCAGAAAGCTGCACTCGGGATGAGTGGTCATAAAGTCATTCAAATTATCAATTTGCTCTATGACGTTATTTTTTACCTGTTCTTTGAAGACAGCGTCATACAACTTCAACCGTTCGGGAGTGAAAGACAGTTTCTTGAAGTTACTGCGCAAGATTTGATGCGATAGGGCATAGTTTTTGGAAAGTTTGTGCGCTATCTTGTGATTCCACATCAAGGGCATCACTAACCTCCCATCCTTATTTCGTTCTGTGTTATTCAAGACATGAGTTACTAACCTTTCATTTGTTTCCGTTTGCTCAGGGTCTGGAGGAGGGTCATGTCCCAGAACATCCCGCCAGCGGTCGCAGAGTTCCTCCGTCGACGCCAGCGGTGGCTCAGAGTCCCCAGACAGGAGAGGACGGAGCTGGTGCCCCAGCTCTTCACCAAGCGCGAGCGATACTTCAGTGGCACCGCAAGAAATGGAGGGTTCGACGGATGGGCTAAAATTGTCACCCGGTAATAAAGAGAGGTTGCGTTTCATCGTATTTACGCTGCCCGTAAGCAAAACTCCTGCCGTAGAGTTAATGAAGCAGGATTGACTGCCGACCTTTCCGGAAGTCACATACTGCATTTGGAAAAGAGGGTCGGACTCGGTACCTAGTACAAGGGTAATTTCGGTAGGATAATTGATATCCCCACAAAGTGATTTATCTGCTAACCTGTGTCCGTTAGCCTCAAAGGCAGTTACTATGGCAGCAATATCAGAAACAGGTAGCGCAATGTTTATCGTTGGGACACATATTGCGTCGACGGTGCACTCAAAATTGTTAGCAATCAAAGGTACACTTACGATTTTTGTGGTGAGAGTCCTGCTGGAATTAAAGCCCTGAATTGTGAGAGTTTCATTTTTCCTTACAACAGGAAGGTTAAGGTTATCCGCAAGGGAGGTTAATATGAAATTCTTCTGACTGCCACCGTCTTTCAGGATCCTTACATTAGAGGATCCTACACATGCAGTCAGAGTGGGCAACAAGTTCATGCCATCGCTAAATTCAGTGAAAACGTGATGCGTTAATGTAAGAGCATTAGTAACAGGTTTCGTTGCGAGCACACGCTGTTGTCCACCGTCTTTGGGCGGAGATGACCTTTGGCACAAATAAGTCATGTGTTCGCCGCCACATGTACGGCAAGTTGACGAAAACTTAAACTTACAATTCATGGAGTTATGATTTCTGAACGAGCACTTTGTGCACGCATTCATAGCTTTTAATTTGTCTACTTTCTTTGCCGGCGTATCGTACATAGAGCATTTACTCATGGGATGATCTGATACCTTACCATCATTCTGGCACAGAACGCAAAGTTGGTTCTTTGCCTTTACGTTAACTGCCATGGACGCAGTAGGAGCAGCCTTTGGTGGTCTCTGGTCCTTCCTTGCCAAGAGTTCTGTAGGAGCAGACGGGCGAAGGTAGCGTTCTGTAGCTTCAAATATATTGGTTTCAATCTGCGACAAAGAGGGGCGATTAGTGTTCGTAATTTGAATGAGACAGTTTTGGAACTTCTCATTAAGACCATTCCAGCAGAAATAAGCAAGGACGGTGTCTATATCAATATTTAGTTTTTTGAAGTTAGCTACGAGACTTTTCATTTCTCCGACATATTGGTACGGGTCACCCTCCAGTTTAATTTGAGAAAGTCTCTCGATAGCGTTGTACTGCTGAACAACTGGAGATGCAAAAGCCTTGTGCAAAAGATCCTTCGCAGTCTCGTAGGTCTGATCTGCAACATCTAACGAATCCAACAAGATTTTAGGCGAGCCAGACACTCTGCTATAGAGGTACACATACTTCTCATAAGAGGTCAAGTGATGTTTGTCGAACACTGCCTCAAAGTTGAAGAAAAATTTCTCTAGACTTTCGTTTTTAGCATTGCTGAACTTAGGTAATGGAATGTCAGGTAATTTAAGCTTCTGCGCAGTGTGAACAATACCTGGAGTAGACGCCGATGCAGAGTCACCTGTTATAGGTGCGATGGCTGATGGAGACTGGAGAGAAGCTATACATGCGTACAGTTGATCCTGATACGAATCCTGCTCATCAGAAGCAGTCTCAAGCGCAGAGTCCTCTGCTCCACTGCGAATTAGAAGCTAAAATATATTATTATCAAGTTGTTTTAGTTCTTCCTGTAAAGAAGTTACCTTCGAAAGGTGTAGTTTCTTCTGCTGTTCCGTAAAGTCTGATACAGCTGGGACAATAGTATTATGCAGGCGTGTTGCACGCTGCCTCACGTACTTTCGAGTTTTTTGGAGCGTCGCAAGTTCTCCTTTTGACACGTCCGTCGGAGTTTTAGGGTTTACGCTCGCCATTCCTGTTCCTGGGAAAGGATGAATTTCCTAAAATGTGATTATTCAAGAGGGTTAGTTAGTTGTTAGGATATAGCCGCCGCCGCCGCCACTGCTGCTGCCGCGACGTCTCGTCAACTCCAGCAATTACGCTTCGCTCCCCATACTGGCCACCATATAATAAATAAAATCAATCTGTAAGGAAATTATGAACACGGACTTGCAAATTATTCTGTATTTTATCAGAAAAATACAAATCGGTTCAAAAACAAAAGTTCAACATTCTAGCGGTACAAATAGAGATTTCATGGATAGCAATGCGGCTTTGCTTGGGTCTTGAAGATCACTCTTCACTGGCTGCCGGAGAACGCGTTAGTTGTGCAACGCCAAGCAGAAACCAGCGACCTGAAGCGATCATCGCCATTTACTGCAAAGAGAAAGCATAGTTATGAATTTTAGTTAAGTATTGGAGTTCCAGGCAGTCTGAACACCAAGGTTATATTAGAGGTTATCGTTATTAGTTATATTTATCGTTATTCGTTATATTTGAAGTTATCGTTATTAATAGTTATTGCGTGTCCACGCACGAAGTTATAGTTACGGTTATAGTTATAGTTATAGTTATAGTTATAATTACAGTTAGTTATAGTTATTAAGACACTTTACTTTCAGTTAAAATAGAGAAGTTTTTTTCCGTCATGATGCATGGGAATGAACGTACAACTCTAAATCCAGCTCACTGAATGGACCGTATGGCTAACGTAGGGTGAGCTAACCTCCAAAACTCAGTGAGCGGACGAGACCTGAAGAGACGAGACGAGACGAGGAGTACGGGCGCAGCGGATGGCGGCAGGTGTGCGGCCTCAGCCCATCATAGCGAAGGTGCACCGAAGGTTACTGGTTGGTGAAGCGCAAGAGCACAATTCCACCAGCGTGGAAGGCGGAAGTCGCAAGTAGAACAAACATCCGCAGGCTGTGAGAAATGGCTGAGAGTAGTGATTAGTGCGATGGTAGAAGTAGAAGTGGTGTGGAGCTCAATCCGTCACTCTGCAGGTAACTTCTTAGGCGGAGAAATGTTGTATTCATAGGAGGTATTCAAGGTAAAATAGGAGTTAATGTTTTTAGCTCACCCAATAAATAAATTCAGTGATACTGAACTTAGAAATTGCCACTGTTATGAAAGATTTAATACTTATGAAATTTGACCATATCCTGACAGTTTGCTCTGGTTTTGTAATTTTAATTCTTAATACTAATTTGCCAGTACTGATACTAATACTAATGTAATACCAATTTGCGCCATGGCCAAATACAGGAAGACCTGTAGAATATTCTGCATAGCACTGGCGGTCTTGGTTTCAGTTCACGGTCAATTAATACACTCATTTTCGCTGTACAAGTGCTCTATAATAAGTCTCTTTCAAAACAATTATAGAGATTCAGAGCCTTATATACTCGAGTTCGCATTGTGGATACCGAGTTCGGCAGAGTATTGTATATAACAATGTACTGTATTACATACTACAATATACTGTATTACAATACACTTTATTGCATACTATTGCATACAATATACTTTATTGCATGTTTAGACTTGAAGTGTGTGCAACAGACCCCGGAAATGGTCACTTCCGCCTCCCTCCCTGGTGAACCGCAACAACCCCCTCCCTCCTCCTCCGCATCCCCTGTCACTCGCACCGACTTGAACCGGAACAAGCTTACCGCGAATACTAACGTGGAAGCAAAAAATACCTGATGAAATAGCAAAGTTGAATTTTGTGAACACCAACATAAAATACAGTGATAAATTTATGCAATTCTCATCTGTTATTGCGAAATTTATGTTGAGTGTCAGTGAATATGAATTGAGTGTCTGTGGGTTTCTTTTCAACGCCTGACAGTTTATTTTTCAACCCATTTTAAAAGCAATGTCACCTATGTCTCCTATTTCTCAAACCATGGAAACCAAAATCGCAGCAAAATAGAAGTTGTACTCTGGCAAGACCGTGCCTCGTGACAATGAACTTTCAGGGATCATGCTTTGTTAATGATTTCAATAACTTCTAATCAATGAACAAAACCTAAAATATCTTTCACGATGTATTCATATGAAACCCGCTCTGCTACTCGTAAAGCGGCTTTACCTGGAGAAATAACATCCCTCACAACGCCGCTTGAAAACTCAAAGCCAAATAAGCAGAATATATCTGAACCGTTCATAAAACGGAAACGAAAACCACCAAAAACGTCACGCGTAAAATCGCTCGTTCAAAAGCCTCAACCGATCAAAATAACAGAAGAAAACCCAACAATAAAGCAGTGCAACGTCAACGAAAGCACCGCAACACATCCACCATCACCAGAGCGAACCGACAGAGAGTCGACAGAAGGTCGCCCGACTGAGAGTCAAGTCTCTGAGTCACCCGCCACAGACAGAAATCTCCCAAGCGCTGCTGGTAACAATGAAATTTTCACATCGGCATCGCAAGCAGTCAAAACAAGCCCTAGCAAGAGCAAGGAAGAAGCCCCTGAGCCTGGACTCCACAATCCAAGCAGTCCTCGAGAAGATACACCAGCGAAAGAATCAACAAGTATTCCACGGGGTATGATGGGTAAAAATGTAAATTTGTGACTAGCTACCGAGAATAATGCGATGAATGAGCCTAATATTTGCGATTCTAATATTTCTAATATTTATAATTCTAGTGATCATGATTACCTGAATATTACATCAAACAGCTTGCACCCGCTTCAAATTTCAATGTCCCATTTCATTCATCAGGTAAACAATAACCTGTCTCTCACTGCAGCCAACTTAACGAAAATGTCAAAACAGCGGACGCCTCCAAGTCCACTTTCGATATCTTCAACCGCTTCAAATATTAGGCTCATTACAGAACAACTTTTCAAATTGAACTTGCATGTAAGCTCTTTCGATCTTACGCCAAAGATCCCGTTTTCGACAAGCCAATTTTCTGACTCACACTGCAAAAAACCTCTGGATACTTTTCTTGTCGGAGATAAAATTCTCACGACGGTCCAAAGGACCGACATTGACCCCTCTTGTAAAATACGAACTGTAATTTCCAGTCGCAGCGATGATCTCCTGAACGTAATTGGCCAAATGCCTCACTTCACTAACTACATCGTTTGCTTCAGAGACTTAAGCCTCTCACAATCTAAAATTGCTAAAATCAAAGAACTCATATTTTCTAAGCATGCCTTAGCCCGTATTTATGTCGTGAGTGCGTGTAGCGGTAAACAATTGCATCAGGCGTTGAACTTGTGCAAAACAAACGGTATTGAATTGATTCCGCTCCGAACACACGTGCAACTGATCTCATAACTTGCAATGATGTTCGTACTTGGCCCGGTACAAGAGAAGAAACACACCATTTTCTTCAACAGATTGCTCTCAGATGGAGTCTAAAACTCACTTTACAATCTAGCTCATGTATCATAAACTCAAATGGCCTAAATGACAAAACTGAATGCTCCAGCGATATACCCTCATCACAAACGAGAACAAATCATCAACTACCAAACACGTACTCGGAAGCAGTAAAATCATTACAAAGAGAAAAATTGCAGCAGAATCTCGGTCAAAATCCGATAAAATATTTACAGCCAAACCGCATGACAAGAGCACCCCTCATTTCTCAGTCGCTCATTTAACTAAAACTGGCCACAGCCTGCCAATTCAAAGCCAGGAAAGCAAGAAATCCAAACAACTCTCGCCTGAAAATGCTGAATGTCAGCCTAAATATCACTCAAGCCCCATGTACTCACTCGTCAGTACCACCATGGATGAATTAAAACGATCATTGAAAGTGAAGCTGCATCCTACCATAGCCGATGGGCACTGCCTCCTTCATGCAGTAACTCAACAGCTTAAAACAAAATCGCCCCCAAAATGGAGTTACAATTCCTTAAAAGCAGCAATAAAAAAAGAAAGCACTACAAATGAAAACAAATATGTCAATTTCCTTGCCAAGAAAAGCGGTGATCTACCTAGGCTCATAAGTAAATACATTGACGAAAAACAGTTTGATCATGATGCTGGGGACCTAATACCACATATCATATCAAAGATCACTGGTAGGAGAATTTTCATCTTCGATGAGCAAGGCGATGGTATTTGGAGAACAGTAGTCGACCCCTCACCAGAAGTATCAACTAATAACCATCCGTTGATGCTGCACCGGAAAAATTATCACTACAGTACCCTTGTTGCACAAGACAAAAACAAGACTGATATCACATCATCTTCATGACAAAATACTGTTGTCCAGTTGAATGGCAGTCTCTCAAACACACCAGATGCTAGACTTGACACTCTGGGCAACAATGATAAAATCAATAAATCCACGAAACAGTCCCTACCAAAAAATCCCTCTGATGCCACAAATAATCGCCATAAATAAAAAACATTAAAATTAAACATATCAATGCTCGTAGCCTCTTTAGTAAGCTGGATGACATTAGAGTAATGTTGGTCACAGAAGACATTGACATTTTATGTGTTTCCGAGACATGGTTCGATTTGCGAACTCAGAGCTCCTTTTTCAATATTTCCGATTACGTGCTGTACCGCCATGACGGCGTTAAAAATAGCAAAGGTAGTGGTTCTTGTATTTTCGTAAAATATATTTACCAGTCGTCTTTACTTTTAACAAACGAAGTGTGCGAGGGCATAGAAATGGTCTGGTTGAAAGTGCAAATAAATAAACATGAATCCATCATTACCGGCAGCCTTTACCGGCACCCATCAGCCTCTCTACCAACAACAGTAGAGTTCATTGAGAAAATTTTCAAAGAAATTTTAGCTACAAAAAAGTCATTCTTTGCTTTCGGTGATTTTAATATTGACCTGACGGATGAAAAAAATCAGCTTAGCAGACAGTTGTACAAACTAAACCTTTCACAAATGGTTAAAGAACCGACTCGCGTTACAGGAGTATCTAAGACTCTCCTCGATCTAGCAATCACAAACAAACCTACGGCAATACTTAACACAGTAATATCACCCTCTGTCGCCGATCACCACTCTGTAGAATGTAAAATAAATATTGCAAAGGAAAGACAAAAGTATCGTCTCATGACTTACCGCCTAAAAAGTCAATATTCGCCGGAACTATTTAATGAAAAACTCCTAAACAGGTTCACCGAATTTCAGAGCATGATGCAATCTGACGATGTTGACATTCAAGTTTCTATCTTTAACGAGAACTTTACAGCAGCTCTAAATGAATGCGCTCCTTATATCACCAAAAAAACTAGGCGAAAACGCACTCTGTGGATTACCAGCGAAATTAAAGACCTAAGCAGAATAAAGAAAATTTTCTTGCGAGAGTATAAAGAAAACAGGTCAAACATTACTTTATACAGGAGATATAAAGAACTTTGAAAGATTCTTCGGAAGAAAATCACGCAAGCAAAACAAACTCACTTCCACCAAGAACTATTCATGGCAAAAAATAATCAAAAACGTACATGGGAAATTATTAGTGAGGTGGCTCAACATAAAACTTAGAGTGCAAAAGTGATTTTGAAAATCCTTTGGAAAAAGCCACTGAGTTCAACACTTTCTTTTCAAAAGTAGGTGCCCAAGTCTTCGATGAAGTGAGTAACACCAGTCCGAGGAAATTGACAGTTGAAAGTTCATGCCCTACTGCAATTTTAAAGGCTGGCGCCCTGTGGAAGCCACGCCCTATCGATTTACCAGAGTTAAAAACTATTTTATACTCATTGAAAAACACAAAAGCAGTTGGACATGATGGAATCAACCTCCAATACATAAAAGACAGTTTTCCAGTCACAGCACCATTGATTCGTTTGATTATCAACACATCAATAGCTACAAATAAGTTTCCCAAACAATGGAAACACTCTATAATTAGACCGTTGCATAAAACTGGTGACATAAATACAGCGTCAAATTACAGACCCATTAGCCTTTTACCTGTCCTTTCCAAAATATTAGAAAAAGTAGTAACGAATCAGCTGTCATCTCACCTGGACGAGTCAAATTTACTTCATCGAAATCAATATGCCTATAGGAAGAACACTAGCACTCAAGACGCCCTGCTTAACATCACTGAAAAAATATACAACGACATCGATCAAAAAAATGTAACACTTCTGCTGCTACTTGATCTCTCTAGAGCATTCGACAGCGTCGAACATGATCAACTCCTACGAAAAATACTGAACTTAGGAGTGGATACACAGTGGTTTAAAAGTTACCTTTCAAATCGGTCTCATGCAGTCCTCTTAGACAACAAGTTGTCCCCATTCCTTCAAAATAGCTTCGGTGTCCCTCAAGGATCAATTCTGGGCCCACTACTGTTTTCAATTTTCATTAACGATTTCCTCCCAATGCCTTCTAACACACGAATCTCCATGTATGCAGATGACGTCCAAATTGCAATGACAAGCTCTGTAGCAGAAATACCACAGACGAAAAAAGGAGCTGAAGCTCTATTGATCAGCCTCAAGTCATGGTATGACCAAAATGGTCTCAAGCTAAACGTGAACAAAACACAATTCATTATTTTTGGGTCAAAGCATTCAATAAACAACATTCGAAATTTAGATCTAACTCTTACAGTTGGAAATGATAAAATTCACCCATCAGAAAAAGTAAAGAATTTAGGTATTTGGTTCGATGGAAACATGTCCTTCAAATCCCACGTTGATAAAACCTGCAACGCAATTCACGGGACCTTATTGTTTTTCAATCGTATAAAAAACATGCTTGACGAAGAATCTAGATTGTTGGCCGTTCATTCTTTGGTCTTATCACGTATTGACTACTGTAGCCTGGTCTGGGGAGATATATCGAAAGATCTTCAGAAAGACCTACAAAAATGCATGAATTTTGCAGCAAAGGTTGTATGCAACGGTTAATTCGAAAAGCATGACCACGTAACACCTCTCCTGAATGAACTTGGCTGGGCTCCGATTCGGGAAAGGTTTCTGGCGCACAAAGCCCAATACGTTCTCTCCTCTTTATATCTTCCTCATAGCAGTGCTGAAATAGTGGAATTCCACTCCCCTACCGTCACGAACCAAAAGCCGAACAGGAGACGTGATGTCTCAATCAAATACCGTTCATCTAGCATCGGGCAGAAAGCTCTGTCAGTATCAGGCGCCTTACTGTGGAACAGACTCCCCCAGAGCTTCAAAACCCCTCAAACACTGAGAGAATTCAAAGCTAGAATGGCTCTCTATCTTGCGTCAACAAAATAAGTGTGAACTGCAGTACGTGCTGGAAGAGTGCGTATATGCAGTACGTGTGTGCGTATATGCGTATGGATATAGGTGTACGTATGTGCGTGTCTGTATGTTTAGAACATATTCCCCTTTAAAATGCTCATGTTGATCCTGTTGTGACGCAGTGTCGTCCTTTACACTCTTCCAGTATGCTTCGGCCACACCATTTAAGTTGTTTTGACTTTCTCGTTCTGCCCCAGCAATCTTGATAATGTTACGGTTGGCATTGTACATCGGTCCCTCTCATCTATTTTGAATCCGGTGAATTGTTCTGTGCCAAAGCTTGTAGTATACGAAATTTAAATTTTTCCGTTATTGTAAATTCCTTCATTTCATCCATACCAGGTATTTTAGCTTACTAGTTGATACAAAACAATGTAAAACTGCCTCTAGCATCAACCTAGCAGTCAAAGATGCAAATTAATTTTGGATCTACCCGTTGTACTTTCAACCTTTAATCCCTCATTTCACTAGTTCAAACGTTCGTAAGCTCAAATTTCAATATGGAAGTGCACCAACTGGAATGTTCTTAACAACGCATCACATGTGCAATGTTTTCTTGACCCCTTGAAATAAAATCCAGTGTTAAAATCAGACCAACACAACGGAGAGAATGCATTTATCTACGCACTTTTCTCCCAATTATTTGTTCCAAAACTTAACCGATAGAAACATTACGATCATCATGTATTTGATATCAACACAATGGAAGGAATTCATTTTCTTTGTACTTTTCTCCCAACCATTTGTTTCAAATCAACCAATATAAATATTAAGATCCTCATGTATTCGATCTTAAGTCATGGTCTTAATTTTAAGATACTCGTAAGTACTTTTCGCTCATATTGAAGCTTTTTGAACATGCTCGTAGTTCATTAGCAATTTTTTTCTTTCCTGCGCTCGTGTGTACATTGGTGTTCCAGCTATGTAGCAAATATTACGGACTCGTGATCCAATAACGCGCACCCTAACAAGATTATTTTCAGCTATGTGTCACAGGGATTTTGTGTTCTTAGTGACTCACTTTCATCTTGCATTTCCAAACCCAAATTAATTACCGCAAAGAGAGAGAGGATGTTAAATGTTAGGGTATTTTAGTACATACTTTCTCTACTTCGGTCTCATTGAAACATTTAAAAAAGGCCTCGAATCTGACGAATGTCATAACTTTAAAGATCATCATTTAAATCTTCTTATTCTGGTCTCAAATTGCTGTCGTAAGCTTTGTGTGGTAAACTCTTCTTACCTTTTTATTCTCGTGAATACACTACGACAACACTAATTTTAGATAGTTAACTTTTGTACGGTTCCACCTATGTTGAAAATATTACAGCTAGCGATGTAAAACAATACTTTTCATGTCTTTTAACCCCGATGTACTCTTTGTGCCAGTACTATTAGCGCAAGTAAAAAATATAATAACCATTTTGTGTTTTGTGATAGCAAATATTATCGTTGGGACACCTTACATAGGGATGAAAGATCGGATGTGGGCTTTCACCGGATGTAAGATATAAATAAATGTGAAGCGTGACCAAGTGTAGAGGCATGACCAGATGCGGGGCATCACCGGAAGAGGGAGTGAAGTGTTGTCGGATGGGCGAAAGGAATTTTTGGGTTTTGGAGTTGATAATTTATTAGAAAAAAGTAGGCTCCATTTCCATTCCTGGGCACCACAGATGAAGTGCTAGTAATTGTGGAAAGCAACCTCATTCCCCTGCATGGAACCAACAGTTGTGATGCTCATTTTATTCGACAGGAATAAGTAAGATCAATATTAGAATGACTTAGCGCACGTACAATAAGATAAATTTTCACTTCCTAGCAAAAATTTCAGAAATCGAAACGTAGAAATTGAAACACAGAAACTGAAACTTAGTGCCGCCCTCCAAATGCAAACGATCCTCTTATACATATTATTTTTTTTTTGTTAACTTGTGCTTCTCCCTAAATCCTGTGTCGACAACTATCATGTGTATTACGATAACCATGTATGAATAGCAATTAAGGATCTAAATCATATGTTCCAACACTTAACATGGGTGTTACGATAACCATGTATAAATAGCAATTAAGGGTTTCTATGTTAAGGTATTTGAATGCATTTTTCGCTTTCATTTTCAAAACTTGTGCGTACTAATGAAAGTGTTTTTCAAATGAGCGTCGCGAGGATTGTACTCTCTTAGTTCAAAATCAGATTAGGCAAGGAAAGGAACTCAATTTTATTGTACTTTTCTATCAATCATTTTGTTTCAACATTCTACACGGGTATTACGATACCAATGTGTTATAATCATTTAAGGATGTTAATGTTAAGGTGTTTTAAAAACCAATGTATCGACATTTCATGTTTGTACTTTATTGGAAATAAAATGTTTTTCTTTCTTTTCTTTCTTTTCTCTTACTACAATATACATGCACAAGCTCGCAGTTGCTTTCAGTAATGCTGAATTTCTGTATCTAGGATACGACACGAATGACTATACCTACTTCTCTTGCGGCTCAAAAATACTGTGTTCCAAGTGTTTACTACTCTAATAAGAAAAATAAGTTACCTTTGGAATAAGCTTAAGCATAGAAACTCCACTCAAACAAAAGTTTGTTGAAGAAAGGTATTGAATCCCGTCATTTTTGACGGTCCGTGTACACTAGTTAAGGGGGTCCTCCGGGGCCCCTTTTCTCTCCGATGGTCATTTTTCATTTTATTGTTGGAAAAGAACCCTTAGGTGGTGGACTATTCGGTCCTAAAATTTTATGGCGCTACGGACAATAGATCCCCCCCCAGGGGAGGGGGGGGTAAGGGGACCAAAATCTTAAATTTTCGAGCCCATTTCGACCCCATATAAAAAGAAAACAAAAGAAGAAATAAAAAATTTGCGAATGTACTGTTGTTAGATGTGTTTTAAGGATTCTAAAACTGTCTTTGTTTTTTTCTAGCCTGAAAACTCAATGAGTTCTATTTTTTTGAAATATCAATACCAGTGGACTAAAAACCAATATGTCAAATTTTTTCAAAAACTAAGACCTGAATCAAAAAAATGTATAGAAGAAATTGTGTTTCTTTTCAAAAGTTCCAAGTTACATATAATAGTCAAATTTCATAAGAATCAAACTGAAAACAAAAAATTTCATAATTTTTATGATATAAGTAAAATTTTTTTTAATTTTTTCCTTTTTTGGAAATTACAATTCACAGTGTGAATATGATGTTATGCATAGAGATAATCGAAATAAAAATGAAAACAGCATTCAACTACATAAATTTTCCATTATATCACACTAAAACAAAAAATTTAGTTTATGGCCTATACTGTAAAGTCACTTACTCTCAAAATTCAAAAGAATAGAAGTCATTGAGTTTTTATGCTAGGAAGAAAACAAAGACAGTTTTGGAATCCTTGGAACATTTATAACAAAGTTATATTCCCCTTTTTTCCATTTTTACATTTCATTTTTTATAATGGTTCAAATCCAAAAATTTCTTTTTTTTATTCATTGGTAAATTTTCGCGTATAAAAAAAATAAAAAAAAAATGCAAAATCCCCGAATATATCTTTGTTAGAAATGTTTCAAGGATTCCAAAACTGTCTTTGAATTTGTTCTAGCATAAAAATTCAATGACTTCTATTCTTATGAAATATGCATAAAAATGACCCAAAAAACCTATTTTTCAAATTTTTCGGAAAAACTAAGGCCTAAATCAAAAAATTTCAAGTTCAAATATGTTTGTCTTGCAAAACTACATATACTCACCAAGTTTCAGACCAATCGGATCAAAAAAATTTTCAATCCGGAGGACCCCCTTAAGAAATAAAATATTCATCTTATCAATTATGAATAGGTGGAGCTGGATTCACAAAATTGTGAATAGGCGGAGTCGGTGTCGGAGTCGCCAAATTCTGGAAAAGTGGAGTCGGAGTCGGAGTCGCCAAATTCTGAAAAGGTGGAATCGGAGTCGGAGTCGGAGTCGCCAAATTCTTAAAAGGTGGAGTCGGAGTCGGAGTCGCCAAATTCTGGGAAGGTTGAGTCGGAGTTGGAGTCGCAAATTTATTCCTCCGACTCCGCAACCCTGCTAGTAATTACATAGAAATAAACAACTTTTCTTCTATGCACTTTTTGGAGCAAATGAGTATTAACGAGTTATAGCGGTAGGTTTAGTTTCGTCCTTGATGACGAGCGCGTCTGAAACGAGAATCCATTGTAGTGTTGCCATCCGACGCGCTCGATGAATTACTTACCGCTTCAAACACTAGAGTTGCGGTCAGTCATTTACCGCTATAACTCGTTAAATACTCGTTTGCCCCAAAAAGTGCATTGAAGAAAAGTTGTTTATTTCGATATAATTACCATGATACACGCAACAAAATTTCGAAAATCGATTAGTTGCATCTCCTTAACATTAACCCAGATTTCCATCTCGGATGTCATATTCTGGTAATTCATTCTTGAAAGCAACATTCCTTACACTTCGAGGTACTTTAGGCATGGTGTAACTAATGAATAAAGATGATTGGAGGTGTGCCATTGCATAGCTTGCATATATGCACGCAATTTCATATGCAAAATCGCATATGAAATTTTGCATATGCAATATAACAGCCATAATATGCAAAATGCATTACGCATATGCACGATATCATTGCATAAATGCTGTAATGCGAATGTTGTAATTTGATTTTATTAAATATAAAACTGCAAATTTGTTCCTTAAACCAGAAATTGTGTACATTGACGGGACCTGTCGCATGCATACTCTCAGTGACTTAAGCAACGTCACACGTTTTACTCGGGGCGCTCTGCTCACTACCTGATGCCCAGGTTACCTTCTTGACCTGATCTTCAGTTGTTAAATTTGATTCATAAATAACATACAATAAAGGTGTCCGAACTGATTTTAAGGAAGTTTGAAGTTTTTAAGAATTGCATAGTGTAATAGTTTTTGTACACCTAGTGATAGTTTTCTTGTTCTGTTCTACATAGGCCTACCTATACGTACAAAAGTGTTGAAGTAGAAGTGCAACTGTGAAATTTTTATCAATTCCGGAAACATGTACCGATAGTGGTTTAATATTAAATGCCGTGGTTGTGCTGCGCTTGTTCATAAAAACTGAGAAATGCTCTATAAGGTGATCCCTCAAATTCCGGAAATCTCACGAATGCCCAAAATTTGCATCATTATGGTGATTTTACTTTCTGGACTTGCATAAGGACAATCAAATCTACAATTGACATTTAGACATTTAGTGATCCTATACTGATTTGAATATTCCTGCAATATTTGCTTATTCGAAACCTAATGCACGTGTTTGGTATTCGTGGGATGTCCGGAATGGGAGGGATTACCATGAGGAAGAATATCAGAACTTTTTGTAAGCCTTTCATAACTATGTTTGTATTTAAATTTACAGATGTATTGGATAATTTGTTGCCGAGTTAAGAATTGAGAAAATTTCTAGTAGTATTCTAATGATCATCTTTATTCATTGGTTACACCATGCTCAAAGTACCTCAAAGTGTAAGGAATGTTGCTTTCAAGAATGAATTCCCAGAATATGACATCCGTGACGGAAATCTGTATTGCACTTATTGCCGGAAAACTGTACGTTTATCATGCAATATATTATGAGAATTTACACAGGTTTTTTCAAAATGTCTGCTGCGACCTCATAAAATGAATAACGAAGGTAATTCTTTTGGTTCAGCATGAAGTGAACTGAAATTGGCTCATTTTAATCGACGATAAAATCACCTAAAGCTGTAGTTTGACCTCTATGCCTCATATAACACTTTGGGTAATGACGGCTACTCTAGCGCTAACATGACTTGTGTCGTGATTCTAACCACGACATATGAAGGAAAGACGATCATTCGAAGGAGGACGCTCCGTTAATCGAATTGTTCGAAACAGCCAAGAAAATTTCGTAAGCCGCTGGCGGTTATCAACGTTCTCTTCATCCACCAGCTTCTCTCCATCTTCGAAGAGGACGCGAAAGAAGAAACGGTGTCGACCGACCGACGGGGGTTGCCAGATTTCAATACTAGGAAGGTTTTACTATAAATAGTATTTGTCTTGTTCTGTAACTAACGTTTATTAGATCATTAGTACAATTATCGAGAATTGATACGTTTTCCATTGCGAATATAATTTAATACGCTGGAGTCATTCGTAACGCTCAATTTGTGGAATTAATCCATCTTAAGATTGCGATGGAATATCATACACCGCCAAGTGCTTGGAAGTTCACAGCACGGTAGACGAAACAAGGCAAACCAGTCTTTTATAAAATCGAGTGGTGTGTAGGTGACGTCATGACATCGCACCAATAGCAACACTTAGATTGCATCTGGCAACACTGCTAACCCGAAATCTGGCATCACTGTTAGCGTTAGTGGTACGACAATCTTGAATTTAGCCATTCCGTTCAAACGAAGTGTTCACGAGTCGAGTGAAGTGCAATGTCGCCGCTTCACGTTAAATTAAATAAGTGTTCCTTAATTTAATATCAGAATAATACTCTAAATCTACCCAAGATATTTCAATTTCCTAGTTTTAATTTGAAAGCATGGATTGCGCCAAGCTGAAATATCAAGTCAAATAATTTTAATAAGTCTCATTTATGTTAACAGTAGCCATTTCAAAAAAACCTACTACCGAAGGATCCTATCGGCATTTAAGACGCGCACTTCAATGAAAAGTGGTGTTGTGCTGTTGTTTTATGCTCACAGGAGTTTGTACCTGGAAGGTAAGAAATTGAACTTTGAATATTATTTGAATGTAATTCAAAAAGGATGGCTCATAACTGATTTTTCAACTTGATGAAGTTGCATCTCTCCATCAAAGCTTTCAAACTAGTTAGAACATTTCAAGTACAGTTGATTGATACAGTAAGAACAGTTCAAATTTGATATTGCTAGTTCCATGGAAAATTCTGTTGACTCGCCTGAAATTTAAAAATGTAAAGGAAATAAAAAATAGGAACATGATGTGCTACGACTAATGTTGATTAATCACATACTGATAATTTTTTTAATTTTTTTGAAAAACTTGAAGCTCCTCATTCCAAAAAAGTATCCTAAATCTTGTGGTAGGGGATAATTAATTGGAATAAAGCATCCTTCTGTTTACAGAAGAGATGCAAAAACCTTGTCTATGGTTTTCTATGAGAAAGTGCTACTTTTTATGGTGGTTATTTTTTTGCAAATGGTACAGTTCCAAGCATTCTTGGAAATGCATTTTTGAAGATTTTAGGCTTACTTAGATTAGGATACTTAACTAAATTAACTTTACCAAACCTAACCTCACATATCGTTACGTCAGAACCGGATTTCTGCTTATTTACCTCTCCGTTTGTTCAATTTTATTAACGACATTCCTATAACTTCAAAGTTAAATATCTCCAAAAATAAGCATTTCCTGGCACATTGTCATTCATGTAAAACGTCTTAAAATCGACTATATTACCTATCTATACCTACGAAATTATGAAATTCAATGACAACATTATATTCAATATTGACCAAAAATTGAAGCTGATAGCTATCAGCTTCAATTTTATATTTGGTCCTAATATTTGGTCCTAATCTAAGTAAGCCTAAAATATCTTAATTTAACTCAATCGTACCGAGGCCGATGACTCCCGCCAAAAAACTTGGCGTGGTCCGCGTCCGCAAAACGTCTGAAGAGCCATATCGAAACTGCCGTTAATGCTATTCTTACCTGGCGTTATTTATCCTATATCTCCTAAACTAAGCATTTCCGGGCACATTGTCATTCATGTAAAACGTCTTAAAATCGACTATATTACCTATCTATACCTACGAAATTATGAAATTCGTTGACGACATTGTATTCAATATTGACCCAATTTTTTTCTAAATTTTTGTGTGTAAATTAATCTGGAAGTAGGATGTGATATCAAATTTTACCACGTTTACAATAAAAAACTTCCCTGCCATTGTTGAAAAAATTTGATCTCTGCATAATGTTGAAATTAGCAAGTAGTAAGCTTAGGATCTACAGTTCTCAGCATGAAAGCTAGTTTGGACTGCCAGACTGTAAAACTTGTGTTCAATATTTTAGATGCATCTTCACAATAGCTCTTGTTTTTGTTGAGGAACCTATCTTATCTGAAGTTAATAGAATAATTCCTAATAACTTCCTCCCTTGTAGCTAGAATTCAAGTGTTTCAAACCATCAAACCTAAAATTTAAACCTTCATGGCGTCCTGATTTTAGCTACGAGGCATTTGAAAAACAATTGGTAATTGTTAAGGAGATGCAACTAATCGATTTTCAATTTTTCTTGCCTGTATCATGGTAATTACATCAAAATAAACGACTTTTCTTCTATGCACTATTTGGGGCAAATGAGTATTTAATAAGTTATAGCGGTATGTTAATTTTCATCATATATGGCTGGAAAGCGCTCGAATAAACAGCTGCTTATTGATTGTTGAATTTTTGTTGCTTGAATCATGGTGATTACACAAAAAAAAACTTTTCTTCTATGCACTCTTTGGGACAAATGAGTATTTAAAGAGTTACAGCGGTATGTTAATTTTCGTCTTTGATGGCTGGAATGCGCTGAGTCATTCAAGCGCGTCGGAGGGTAGAGTCCATTGTAGTCTTCCTTTAAGAACAATTTCTTCCCCTCTTTAAACACTAGAGTTGCGGTAGGTGATTTACCGCTATAACTCGTTAAATACTTATTTGCCCCAAAAAGAGCATGGAAGAAAAATTGTTTATTTTGATGTAAGTACAATGATACAGGCAACAAAATTTCGAAAATTGATCAGTTGCATCTCCTTAACATTAACCAAACTATTATACTAGATGATATGTATCTGGCTTGCTTGATTAATTGGAATAAAGCATCCTTCTGTTTACAGAAGAGATGCAAAAACCTTGTCTATGGTTTTCTATGAGAAAGTGCTACTTTTTATGGTGGTTATTTTTTTGGAAATGGTACAGTTCCAAGCATTCTTGGAAATGCATTTTTGAAGATACCAAACTTTCCAATATTTACCATTTATGATGTTCTATTTGCTGTTATCAATATCTTTTAGATATAAGGTGCAAATTTATGTTGATCATGAATTTGTTGTCAGTGCTTCAAAAATTTTATCTGAAGCAACAAAGCCATGTTTGAAAAAAAACATATATATATAATGTTAATGTCAATGATTGTATTTTTATTTTGCTCTCCTTTTATGTTTCTTAATACATAGAGGTAAAGTGAGTCTGGTAATCCACGAAGGAATATATTCAAGCAAAAATGAAATTTAGAACACTCTCCATATTATAAGGGGCTGATTTTCTTCACTTGTCAATTTTTATGAGACTTGCTATATTAGTTTTTCTATTTTTGAGACTTGTTCTTTCATAGTTTAGATTAGGTTAAATAAGGCTTATTGTTAAATACCATGGAGAAATTGACTTATATCACCCAGCAACTGTTGAAGAAAAATTGTGAGAACCAGCTTGAGTGTGCTAACTCATTTGGTTGTACTTGAAGCTACGTACAGTACTTCTCTTCCTTATTTGGTTGTAATTAAAGCTGGGTACACTACTTCTCTGCCTATTATTTTTAATTTCATTTTCTTTTTTTTCCCGAATATTTTTCACAGCTTCTTTTCGTTTTTTCCCCTATCTCTTTCTCCCTTAGGCAGGGACGGACAAAACCCTGGGTTTTTTAAAAAAACCCAACCCACGTGGGTGTTTTTTTTTTTTTGGGGGGGGGGTTTTATTGTTTTTTTAGGACTTTATTGGTTTTTTTGTAATACCTTTTTTTGTTTAAAAGAGTTATTCACACAGCTACAGTTGCCTCTTTTCCAGATTTATATATATATACACTTATTGAGGAAATATTGTTATTTGATTACTTTATTTCCAACATTATATTACATTATTATATGAATTATTACATTATATGAAAAATATTTGAATTAAGTTTGTCCATCACAATTACCATTTACCAATTACCATATGCAGAGGGACAAAGCTCTGCAGTCTGTAAAGATATGAGATGTGCGAAGAGAATTGCTATGCTTGTCGATTCATAGTAAATTGTTTCAGCAGCAGACTCACGCAAGTCATGTGAGAGGGAAGCACCATGCAGATCATAAGTAACCACCTCAAGCAACTTGAAGCAAGACAGTCGCACATCGTTTAAGTCATGCTGTTAACAACTTAACATGTGTATTGTGTGAGCTGGAGGGCTTAGCAGCGCAAGCCAAGTCAGTGAACCACCCTGTTACATGTTACAACCTGTAGTGGCATGCCAAATTTTTTTTTCAAATTTACCAAAAAAATAACTTTTCGCAGTTCAGGGTAGCAACAAACACTAAAATTATTAGAAATAAATGCTCTAACAGATTCCATCGTCAAACTTGTTCCAGTGCAGCTTGAATGTTCACCATAGGCCAGACGTTTCTTCATTTCTTACCCCATGATGGCTGCGGTCGTGTATTGCCCCATCTGACTATAATTGTTAGGGTACGGCCAGACTAAACGCGTTGACGCTGACGCGTGCGTACGCTTCACGCGTTCTGACACTGTCATTTGAATGGAGGCGGCCACACTGCACGCTGACGCGCGCGTTCAACTAGAAGCATCGTGCTTCGGGGATAACTAATTGTCATGTTGACTTCTAGTGAGAAGGTGTTCTTGTTGGAGTCCTCATATGTAGAGTACTTATTTTTTGATGGAAATCAGTGAGTAGCCGTTCATCCAATTTTATGAAACAAGATCCGAACATGGAGAATACCATCATTAATTTTCTGATCAACGGAAATGTCAAAAAAGTTTAGAGGATATACAAGGAAGAGCATGGCTATATTTGATGAGCTGCTCAACTTAGTGACTGAGGATATATATACACAAACCACTAACTTTCGGCAGGCTATCTCCCCAGAGGAACGGCTGATGGTAACAAAAAGGTAAGTAAAATTATGATAGTTTAATCAACAAGACGTACTTAATATCGCATCACAATGAAATTAAATAAAAGTTTATTGATCACCAAGTAATTCTTTACGCACTTTTATTTGCGAAGCAATTCCATTTCAGGTTATACAATTAGCTGTTAGTGATATGTCTGTATTCCAAAAGGTTATAGCATACTCTCGATTTATGTATCAGTATTATATTTGATTATTTATTAAGCGCAAAATTAATTGGTAAACCTTTAAGACTAATACAAAAACATCCACTGGAAAGTACTGAAAAAGTTGGGAAAACATATAAACATTCGAATGCCAAAATCCGCATTTAAAATAATGCGTCATTTTTTTCGTCTAAGAACTTGAAAACTAGTTCTTGAACCTTAATCTTGAACAGGCATTGATTTCATTTGCTCATGCTGTGCATTGAGGGTACAAAACTCGGAAGGAAGAGACTGCATTCATCAGGTACACTCTTTCCTTTGAGCTATGCAAGTTTCTCTTTTTCTAATTGCAGAAAATGCTCTCTGATGCCACTCTGAACTCTTTCTCTTTTTCTATAAGGTTCTTTGGGGTACTCCTACATATTTCCTCCCGTTTCATCAACACCAGTTTCCACAAGTCCTTCGAATGCTTCATCATTGTCCTGAGCAAAAGTCGAAGTAATGCTTGCACTCATCGACTCTGATTGCTGTCCATCAGCGCAGTTTTGCTTCGAAGCCATCTCTGACAAATTTCTAATTGTCTGTTTTCCGTACATTTGAGGTATTATGAAAAAACACATTTCAACAAAAGGCCACTTGCATTCATTTAATTCAGGAGGAAGTCTGCGTTTCCCGACTTTCCTTGCAGAAGTTTCTTCAATTCCACTCGAAATTTATCACGCAAAATTTTATACTTCTTCCTTCATGCTTCTTCTGAAAAAAGAAAAGATCTATCATTTAAACTGACTAATGTGACGTTTCAAACATGAGTATTATGCTTTTCAGATACGTGGCAACTGGATCGTCCTTTCGATTTTTAGCTTTACAATTCAGGATGAGGAAATCAACAGTTGTAACTATTGTGACGGAGACGTGCAAAGCTATTTGGAGAAAGCTTCAACTCATATTTATGCCTTACCCTGATCAAAAGTTGTGTAGTGAAATTGCAGAGCAGTTTATCTAAAATTTACCTTTCCCAACAGCTTTGGCGCCATAGACAGCAAACACATTCGAATCACATGCCTAATCCAAACTGTATCCCTGTATTTAACTACAAGCATTTTTTAAATAATTCTCAAATGTGTTGCAGATCATGAATGCAAATTTGTGTGAGTTGACGTTGGAGCATTTGGTAAGCAGAGCGATGGTAGAGTGTTCCCTAATAGTGACTTGTATGAATGCATGCTGGAAAATAAATTCAATTTCCTGAATCAACTAAGCTACCCGGGAGTGATGAGGAAATACAATTTTTTTTGTAGGAAATGAAGCCTACACATAGCTCCTTTATTTGATGCGCCCATGCCCACGTCTAAACTTAAATGAAATAAAAAAATTGACTTATCGCCTATTTAGCTAAAGCTGGGCGTTGTGTAGAGAGTGCTTTCGGAGTAATGACATGACAATTTAGAATTTTGACAAAATCCATTGAAACCAGTGTGGAGAGTGCAGTGGAAATCACAAAAGCAGTCACAGCTTTACACAATTTCATTGTTGTCAGGGAGAGAGTGGACATAGGGCTGGAATTTACATCACATGAATAATACTTTGAAATTAATGAACAATATGAAACATCTCAATCTGACAGAAACAGCTCACCAATTGCAGCAAATGTGAGAAGTATATTAAATTAAAAGATTATGGTATTTCTTGTGTTGGAGAAGTCGCATGGTAGCTATAGGTATGGTAAAGAAACATCGTACATATTTAAATTTGGTTGTTATTTACATGAGTTTAGTTTAATTTACAGATCATATTTTCTGCAATACAGGAAATGAATATAACTAAATTTCATAATTTACCTATCTTTATGTCAAGGAAAACTTTTAAGCGTCACGAGTATGCTAGAGGTTTCGAACACAGCAACAACTCTCCCCTGAAACTTGCAGTGCATCCGCTATCATCGACCACTGGTCGCTTAAAACACCCTTTCACTGTGCTGGGGGTGAAAAACATTCCAATTCGCAGGCACAGACTGAATGGAAGGGAGTAGCAGCTCCAGATCCATCACTCACAGCTGCTCGAGATGTACTGAACGCGCCGTGCAGTGCCAAAAATATTTCTCCCAAGTAATGCTGAATTTTGACAGCGCGACGCGGCGTCCGTACGCTTTGGTCTGCTTGCGGCCGCGCTCGTCTAGTGTGGCTACTCTCATAGCAACACATGTATTTAATATTGCAGCTACTGCCTGCGTACGCGCGCGTCAGCGCCAACGCGTTCAGTCTGGCCGTACCCTTAGATTTATTTCAGGCAAAGCTCATACAGGAGACAGATATTGAAGAGTGGTTGGCTGAAAACAATCCGGAATTCATCGGTGCGCTTTATTCCTATAAATTGAAGGACTCCAACATCTTCCCAAAACACATGTTCAACAATAATATCACTAAGCCAATGACTTCTCGTTGATGGTGGGAAATTCAAGACATGAACAGCAGAAAATGCAGATTCCTGAAAAGACACTGGCAGAGGGTTTCTGCAAGTTTATAAGCAATCTTCATTCTTGCTTCGCAAGTTCAGGATCCATTGAGAGAATTTTCTAAAAAATTTGGAATTGCGTGGAATAAATTGAGAAATAGAACAGGATCGGAACGCGCACAGAAATTGGTCTCATTATATCGCCACCTCACAAATGATCATGATGTGGATGACAACGATGAAATGGTAGTGGATGTAGAAAGAGAAACACAGTAGTACTGTAGTAGCAGTCTAGTCTAGAAGACAAAGGAAGAATTCAGAAGTCTCTATACTCTCAAATAGTCAAACTGCATTTGTTTCTTAGTTTTCGTTTTTTACTTTGGAAATGGAACTCATGGAAATATACTAGTCCCTCGAGTTTTTTTGTGATTAGGGTTTTAATTTTTTATTTTTATAGTGGTGTTTTTTTTGTTTTTCAATATGTATTGTCATGGTCATGCAAATGCCTTGGACAAATTTTTGACAATATAAATATTTAGCTCATTTTGATTCTATAAGCTTGAAACAAGTGAAATTTTAATAGCACTAATAAAACCCAAAAAAGCCCCAAAAAAAACCTTTTTAGTGGTTTTTAAGTGTTTTTTTTGCTTCTTTGGGTGGGTTTTTATTGTGCCAACCCTGCCCTTAGGACTCCTTATACTCAATGCTGCTTCATATTCAGCATCATTTCTTTTTACAACTGACCCCTTTTATTAAAAACTTTCACCTGCATCTCAATTTATCATATTTGCACCAACAGATTTCAATCTGTACCCTCACTATCACAACTGAAATATGTGCTTATTTAGCCAATAACTAATTATAAAACTGTAAGCATGAGAATTTCACTAATTTTTTTTGCCCTTTCAGGTACCAGATGACTGTGAAATAATTTCAACATCAAGGTTGATGCAGAGGAGCTAAAGGCTGCTGTGGGATCCAATTGAATTACCAACATTGGAGGAATTTTTGCCTTCGTGGCAGTGGAAGATGCTGCCGCTAAATCTCCGGTTACCTCGCCATGAAAACAGACATGTATCACCAGCAGCTGAATAACTTCTTTGACTCACTGCACTATAAGTTGTTCCATTTTTAGTGTGCAAGATTTCTATTTGTGTCGCTTAAAGTGTATGCAGTCTGATGATCCGCCCAAGGGACTTGAATTTTGTAGTAAATTTATTTTACTATTATTTGTTATGACAGGGTCTTGCAGTAACTGTTGAATCAAATTAGTCACTTCCCTGGCTTCAGGAAATAAGTTTGTGAATTAATTCATAATAACTGCCCTAAACTTATCACCTCTGCTTCTTTCCAAGGCATGGGAATTCCTGAGTTCCAGGCTATATTGAATAGCTGTAAAATTATTTTTTTTTGTCTTACATCCATATGTTTTATGAAATCTATTAGGATTGTATCAGGGCCTGGTGTTTAGGACTTGGAGCTTTTCAATGCTCTTTCAAGTTCAGGATAGGTAATTGGACGGTTATACTGATGATGAGGAGCAGGAGTGAAATGTATTGGTGAATGTTTACTGGTAACCTTATGTTCAAAAAATATAGGATCCTAAGTCTCACCAGTGCTATAGGATTTATATTGTTCTACTAGAATGTCAGCCACATCTTTAGGACATGTGACCACCTCATTATGAATTTTCAATATTATTTGACTTCTGTTTCATTTTCCATTTGCTCTGATTTTTCTCCACACCTCTGCTGACAAGCTTTTATCATTTAGACTGGCTACATAACTTCTCCAACTTTCTGTTTTTGCTTCAAGCACTGTCTTTCTGAAAATAGCTCGAGCCCTTTTAAACGCAATCCATTTTTGCATGTTTCCATGGGGATTTTTATATTGATTGTATGCCGTATGATATTCCCTGTGACTTTCCTTACATTTTTCATTCCCACAACAATTCACTTTTCGTCTAGCTGGGCCCATGCTACTCTTTTTAACACTGCCTTCAGTTGCACTAATAATTGTCTGTGTCACTGCTCTGCAAGCTTCATCACATGTTAGGTTACTAAGAATGGGGGAGATTGAGGCTAGTTCCAACGTGGGGTTTCGTTTGGAACCGCCTACGAGTTAATTATTCGTGTAGCGACTAGCAAGGGATAAGGACTAGTCAAAAGAGTAAATATTTATTTTGGCCCACGGGATTATTCAGGAGAAAAGACTGGGGAACTTCGCAACGTACTATAATCCGAATAGTAATGGAATATTCTAATGGTGTAGGATTCTAAGTACGGTTAAATACGACATGCCCGAATAATGAATAATCACTTGATCAAAATAGGTAAAGGTAGGGGAGGTAGCTTTGTTTGTAGATCCAGGTTGATCAGAGCACTTGTTTACACTACGAGGTTTAGCGGAGGAAATGGGCTGCTGAGCAGCGAACGATGCTTGAAGAGCGTGAATGTTGCCATAAAGCGGCACTCAACTCATCTCATAAGACGGTGTAGATTTTATCTATTTTAATATTTATTTATCTTTTAAATAAAAGACTTTTAAAGGTACAAAATTACTTTTAATATTAAATTCTAAATTTGTATTAATTATTCAGTAATTTTCCTGGGCACCACAGCACTACCCCGGCCAGACGCGGAGCGCCCTCAGACACCAAAATAGTGGTAGTCCGCTGAGGGTCTGAAACGAACGGTACGACCCGATCTAGTGCGAGGAGGAGGTAGCGAGGGTGCTGAAATGACCTCAGGACACCGCGGAGAAGGCTGAGGAGGAGGAGGTTCAGGAGGAGTCGGAGATGAGGGTGTAAAAGAGGGTTTAGAAGCGGTAGGGGTACGACTATAGGCGGGTTTCAAACGATCAATCGATACGTTTGAATCACCCTGAGGGAGTTTAAGCTTAAAAAATTTTGGGTTACGTTCTAGGACTTCGTAAGGACCTGAATAAGGGGCTTCTAAGCTCCTCTTGATCCGGTCGACTCGCAACCAAACTTTTTTGCAATTCTGCAAGTCAACGGGCACGTAAACCGGTGGTGAATCATGGCACGAGCCTTCGGAAAGGCGTCGGAAATCGAACTTGTGCATTTCGTTGACAAAGGTTTGGATAACGTCCGAAGAAAATGTTCTAGGCCTTGTATCGGCAACTAAAGGTTGAGGACAAAGCATATAGGCGCCAGTCACGGCGGTGAAAGGAGAAAAACCAGAAGAATTTGGAGTCATGTGCAAGCCTAGCAGAACGATAGGAAGGGAGAAATACCAATTTTCTCTACGGGTCATAATGGCAGCTTTAAGAGTTCGGTGCAATCTTTCAACTAGGCCATTGGCCTGCGGCCTGCAGCTGCACGTGCGAACATGGTGAAAACCTAGGAGGTTCGCTAATTCACTGAAAAGTTCTCCTTCAAACTGTGCACCTCTGTCGGTCACCACTTCCAACGGGACACCAAAGCGTGATATCCATCCGGATACGAAGGCAATGGCGACCGAGGAAGCAGTGGTATCAACCAGAGGAACAGCTTCGCACCATCTAGTAGCGCGATCAATGCAAGTCAATAGGTACTTGAAGGGTAAAGAAGTTGTAGAAGTAGGTAAGGAAGCAGGAGGAAGAGGGCCCACAATGTCGATATGGACAGTGTGGAAACGATCAGATTGCGGAGCGATTGGGCTAACAGGAGATTTGGTGTGTTTATGCACCTTTGCCTGCTGACAATTTTCACAATATCGGACGAAACGATGGACATCTTTGTCCATATTTGGCCAGAAAAACCGGGCTTTGACATTTTTGGCAGTATTTTTATAGCCCGGATGTGCGAGATTGTGCAAGAACGCCATGATCTGCTCGCGACAAGCGAGGGGAACATAGGGTCGAGGACAATCGGTAGAGGAATCGCACCATAGTTTAAGATCAGGGGCAATATCGAAGGGTGTCAGCCTTTCTTTCAAAACACTCGTTTCAGGGTCGTCAGCTTGGGCTATAGCCAGCTTTTTGAGATCGAATACGTCCACTGATGTCGTGCAAACGGGGCGCGACAAGCAGTCTGCTACTACGTTCAGATCTCCTTTAATATACTCTATTGATGTCACGTATTCCGACAGGAAAGACAATTGTCTTTGCTGCCTATCTGATTTAGCAAGAGTTTTGGAGTAAAAAGCCGACACGAGTGGCTTGTGGTCAGTGAACAATGTCACTGAGTGACCGTCAACGAGTGATTTGAAATGCAGCACCGCTAGGAATGCGGCAAGTAACTCACGATCGTACGTCGAGTACGTCTTTCGAACATCGGAAAGTTTCTTAGAAAAGAAAGCGACAGGTGCAGGTTGGGAGTCAATCAGTTTGTACAGTGCTGCTCCAACAGCGAAGTTAGAACTATCGGAAACAAGATGATATTCAGAAGCATCAGGAGAAGGAAAATGAAGAGTTGGACAGTCGGCGAGAGCCTGTTTTAGGTCATTAAAAGATTGCTCTGCTGCCTCAGTCCAAGGCAATTGTTTAGTTGACGGATAGTTACGCAAGAGTTCGGTTAGACCGAGAGCTTTGGTGGCAAAAGAAGGGATCATGGGGCGAAAAAAATTAAGCATGCCCATAAAACGTCGTAAGTCTCGAGAACATTGAGGACGGGCGCAGTCGGCAATCGCAGCCACTCTGTCAGCGGGAGGTCGTATGCCGTCCGCGCTCACCTCATAGCCAAGGAAGGTCAGTTTAGATTGGAAGAAACTGCACTTGTCAATCGACAATCGCAATTTATGTTGAGCGAGAAGGGAAAGTACAGTGGACACATCATTTAAGTGCTCTTCCTCGGTTTCGGAGGCAATGAGAATATCGTCCAAATAGACGATGACGTTTTTTACGTTAACGAATAGGGCATCTATGTACCTCTGAAACGTCGGTCCGGCATTCTTTAGTCCAAAAGGCATGTACAAGAATTCATACAACCCAAATGGAGTCGTTACAGCAGTTTTAGGGATAGATTCTGGAGCAACAGGAATTTGAAGGTAGGCGCGCTCTAGATCGAGCTTAGAAAAGATTTTTTTTGAGTGCAAGGACATTGTCAGAGAGCGAAGGTGAGGAATAGGGTATCTATCACATACAGTGAGAGAGTTAAGTACACGGTAATCTCCACAAGGTCTCCATTTACCAGGTTCCTTCTTTGGAACGAGGTGCAACGGCGATGCCCAAGGAGAATTGGACCTTCTAATGATGCCTTCATTCAACAGAAATTCAAATTCTTTTCAAGCGGCTTCAAGTTTAGAACCCGTTAACGGTCGTGGCTTGAAGTGAACGGGGGAGCAAGAACCAGTATCAATTGAGTGCTGCACGGGGCAGTCGGTTGATGCATCGTTCGACCCGAGTCGTAAGGGAGAGGTCAAAATCGGGTGGTCGGCCAAGATTTTGCGTACACGGGGATCTATTTGGGTCAAATCAGCGGAGTACGCGGTTAAGGAATCCTTCGAAAAATGAAGGGGAATTTTCCTACCTGTCAAGGTATCTATTAGATTACTGTTCTGGCAGTCAACAAGTATCGAGTGCGCGGCCAAGAAATCAATTCCAGAATCGGCTGAACTACCTCCGCAATGACGAATGTCCATTGCAGAGATCTTCCCAGCCCTTTAATGTCCACTACAAGGTCGGCCTCGCCTCTGCAATTAATTCTTTCCCCTGACGCTGTAGAGAGTGTTACTGCAGTGGGACGTAGGTATCCTACCTCACAGGAGGGTGGTAAAATGCTAATCCCCGCCCCTGTATCGATGAGCAGATTAACCTCACTGCGACCTATACGTGCGCTTACTGAAAGCGGTCGTCCGACGGTCACAGCTTGAACAGACGACCGATCTAGTTTTCCGACCTACGGAACGGGCTAGCAGGTCTAGCGGGGGAGGAAGCTCTACTTGAGGGTCGAGAGACCGGCAAACCGGGTTTGTAATTAGAGCACCAGCGCCGGCATGATCTAGCTTCATCCCCATAGTAAAGGTGTGCTCTACAGACCCTAGGACGCTGGTTTGAACGAAAAGCTCTGACACCTATTGGTATGTTAGGGCTATTGTATTGCCCCGCTCTCTCCTCGTTTGCGTTCCGGGCGTTACTTCGGTAATTCGTGTGTGCTCCCGCGTCAGGTGCCCTTTCTCTAAAAATTGGGTCCACAGCAGCTATCTGATGTTTCGGCAGATATTCCATATAGGTTTCTGCAATGGACGCCATAGTGTCCAAGTCGTGCTCCTGGCGCGCGGCTATCCAGTGGCGTATGGCTTCTGGCAAACTGCTCACGAACTTGAGTCGGAGGAAATCCTCCGACAGGCCTAAGTTGCTTTCAGCGGCTAAAGTGCGTAGCTTTGATGGAAATTCCCTAGGTCTGTCATGGCAATACAACCCCTTCTGTGAAAGGAGCTCATCAAAGAGTTCCTTTTCGGATCGGGAGTACCGTGCGCGCACAAACTCTTTTATCCCCTCATAATCAGCTGCCTCTATGAGCGTTTGTGGTATATGACGAGCTATGCGGCTACTCAATGCGCCTAATGCGTGGTGGAACTTTAACGATGAGCGACGCACCCCGGCGACAATAAACTGGCTTTCGAGTATGTTGAAAAACATCTGAGGATAAGCCTCATCAAAGTCGGGGGGACGTACCAAAGCCGCATTTGTGGGAATGTGCGACTCATTTTCGTCTACTGTTTCGTGACCGTTACTGTTTGATGGTGAGGACTCCATTTCTTTGCTCCCCAATGAAAATAGGAAAAGGAGAAATATAGCGAAAGAATTTGGAAAAAAAATGAAATAAATGCTATGCGCAAATACAGGAAACGTCGAAAATAGGATACGTTCGCAGAAAAGAAAAAAAATAAAATATTGTGAAATATAATAGTTATAGCGATAGAAGTTGGAGGAAAATGTAGTGCGGGAAATAGAGAAAACGTCGAAATAGGGGAAACTCGTTGGCAAAAGAAAGTAATAAAAAGGGAATAGGAAATATAGAAAATAGCTCGCTGGCGAAATATACTATGGTGCACCGGAATGGACTCTACTTATGCAATGAAAAAGTAATGAAAGCAAATCAATAAAACACAAAATATTCTAAATAAAAAAATATATGTGCTCGATCACTGGTGAATTCGCTACTCACGATAGTTTTGCAGTCTTCGGCTTTTGTATGCCACTGCGGTCTTCTTTCTTGATTCTTGGTGTCGGCGTCCGACCGGCGGCTGGAGTTTGCTACCTCCCCTGAACCATTATTGTGTGCTTCCTTTGTTTAGTATGGATGATGTGTAATTGTAAAGAAGGAGGGTGTATTTATATTTATCACGATGGGTCACCAATGAGGCTAGTTCCAACGTGGGGTTTCGTTTGGAACCGCCTACGAGTTAATTATTCGTGTAGCGACTAGCAAGGGATAAAGACTAGTCAAAAGAGTAAATATTTATTTTGGCCCACGGGATTATTCAGGAGAAAAGACTGGGGAACTTCGCAACGTACTATAATCCAAATAGTAATGGAATATTCTAATGGTGTAGGATTCTAAGTACGGTTAAATACGACATGCCCGAATAATGAATAATCACTTGATCAAAAGAGGTAAAGGTAGGGGAGGTAGCTTTGTTTGTAGATCCAGGTTGATCAGAGCACTTGTTTACACTACGAGGTTTAGCGGAGGAAATGGGCTGCTGAGCAGCGAACGATGCTTGAAGAGCGTGAATGTTGCCATAAAGCGGCACTCAACTCGTCTCATAAGACGGTGTAGATTTTATCTATTTTAATATTTATTTATCTTTTAAATAAAAGATTTTTAAAGGTAAAAAATTACTTTTAATATTAAATTCTAAATTTGTATTAATTATTCAGTAATTTTTCCGGGCACCACAAGATCATGGTTTCTCTAAACTTGGGCCAGTTAGCTGATTAAGAAGCCACCAATCCGGAAAATTAACCTGCAATATTTCTATGTTTGAGTATATGTACACTGGGAATTGGTCTGATATCATGGTGTCTGGGTGGGTTTTCCATGTTAGGAGAGAGTGCAAATCTTCTGTCACTAGTGCCAGGTCAAAATGAGTATAGTTTCCATATGATTATAAAAAAGTAGGGGTTGTGTTGTTTAACAACAAAAAATTGTTGTCTGTTGTTATCCATTACTCTACAATTCTGCCTCTTCTATCTATAAAATCTGAGCCCCATGAATAGCTGTTGGCATTTGAATCCATCACAATGATGCTGGATCCCCTCTTCAAATTGCTAATCTATAGTAGGTTGTGACCTAATAGATCATTATAAAGTGTTGGTGGCAGATACACATTGATAGGTTTCTTGTTAATGAATACTCTACAAGCTACTTCAACAGGAGTGTTGATTTAAATAGGTATACAAGGTATGGTATTATGGACATAAGTCATTACCCCACCTCCTCTATTATCTCTATCTTTTCTGTAGGATGAAACATAGTTATTTAGCTTAGTTTGATTGTGATTTTGTAAGTGGGTTTCTTGTAGGCAAATAATTTTTGGTTCATATTGATTAATGAGCAACTCTAGTAAGGGAAGTTTAGAGAAATATCCTCTCACATTCCATTGCAATATTGATAAATCCATTATGGGCTTATTAAAGAGGTGACATTTAGTTTAGTTAGCACTTCTGTTATAAGATCTTCTGCATTCAGGATGTTACCAAGTTCTGTTAGTAGTTTAATACCATCAGTGATTGAATTGGAGATTAGCATTTGACAATTGTTGGGAGAAGTTAAAATATGATGGTCCTGAGTGATATTTTAATTTCCTTTTCTGATATACTTTTATTGTTTTGCTGGTTTTTAGAGCTAGGGGGTTCCTTTCTTTCAACTGAGTACGAGTATTTGCTGTGTTGTGATTAGTAGTCATTAAGTTGTAATTTACTTCTGTGTTCAGTAAGGTTGGTGTATTATGGTTCATACGTTGACTGTGTTCCATATTTTTATTTTCCATTACTTTGTTTTGAGTAGGTTGCTTCTGCAGTTCTTGCCTTTTATGAGCATGCATAGGGTTGTCGAGATTCTGCGTTGGTATGCCACGGCTGTGATGTAAGCTCTCTGAATTGATTGCATTAGCGTATGTTTTTTGTGTCAAATTTTGAGATTCTGTTTGGGTTCTTGATTGTACAAGTGGGGGAAAGAAGCGTCTTGATTCTAATTCTGGAAGGGTGTCTTGCTGCTGGTGGACTTGGGCTTGGTTTTGAATTATTTTCCTTGCATCTGCAAATGAGATATTTTGTCTTGCTTGGACTTTACTGACATTATGTTTTTGAATATAAATGGGCCACTCTTCACAGGCAGCTGTATGGTTTCCCTTGCAGTTTGCACATCCTAGATTTTCAGCAGGGCAGGTGTTTTCATCGTGTTCTCGAGATGAGCATTTCTTACAGACTTTTCGGTTCGGCAGACTGAGGTAGTGTGTCCCAATCGCCAGCATTTGGTACATCAAGTGGGGTTGTTGTAGAAAGGGTCCACTGTGTAATTTGAATACCCTGCTTTCAGCTCTGTAGGGCAAGTCCCAAGGAAAGTAAGTACAAACAAGGGTGAATTGGCATGGCACGCTTTGGGTCCATGAACATTTTACATATACCTACTACACCAGAGGCGGCAAGTTGTTGCAGCAAATCTTCTAGTGAATCCGACAAAAATTCTGGAGCATAAATTTTTCCATAGGAGGTTTAAACCCCCCATACTATTTGAGTCTTAAGCGGGATTTCATCAAACTTTTTCAAGTTCATCAAGGTTTTTAGATGGTTTTCTGTTATAACTTCGATAATGAGATTGCCTGATCTTTTCTACTACACTTTCTCTCAACTTCACCACTAATTTGGTTTATTGTAGCTTGTACTTTGAAAAGATTCAGTTTTGTCAAATTTTGGTTATCATCTTGTGCATTTATTAGTACATTCCTAACTATTTTTGGGATTTTATCTGCATTTTCTGACAGGTTGAGTTCTATTTCAGCAGATTTTATCCTTGCAGGGCATTGAAAGTTTTGTTTCAGCTCTTCTTGTATGTTTGGAATTACCATAGTTGATTCAGAAAGACAATCATTGCTAGAAAGAACTCTTCAGGGATGTGACTCACTGAGCAATGACACATTGTGCTGAAACATTTTTGAGTCTGAGAAATTGTGTTTCCCTCTTCTTTTTACACTGCAAGTCCAAAAAATCTTGACTACTCACTAATGTTTTCTTAGAAGTATTGTTATAAGGTCCTGTATTCTTTTGCTTTGGGCTCCCATTGTTCGGGTTTGCCCTTGGGGCTTCTCGTCTTGGAGCTAGCTGTGATTTACTCTTAGGAGTAGAGGTTGTCACGAGGTAATTTTTGTTAGGTTTCCTAGCATTATTGAATTCAGATTTCTCTGACTCTAAGATAGGTCGAGTGTAGGCGTGGGTAACTTGTCTCTTGACACTGCTTTTACCTCCTCCGGGGTAGTAAGGAAGTTTGATTTTGGGAGGCATTGTATTATCAAGTCTGTTGATAACTTTCAAGAGTTTATCCTTAATAGTATCTATCGCTTGATAATGATTTATTCCTTTGTACTACCTTTATCAAAAGAAATAATCAGATTTTTGTTGTTTTATGTTATTTGTAGAACAATATCCTTTTATATATCAGTGTTATCCAAGATCCGGCGAAACAAAAATAGTAATTTAGGATTTTCCGGCGGGCCCAAGGCCCCAGTAGCAGTTTAACAAAAAATAAGTCAAAATAATTTGATTTTAATCGATTTTCGACTGATAAACAGATTTTTAACTGAATTACTTGCCAATAGTAGGTAAATTTTTCAGGAAGTTCCGTCTGATAAGCCACCACGTCCTAGCACCACAACATCCGCACTCAATATTCACTCTGTGGATCAACATGAAAAAGTGATGCACTCTGCTCCAGAGTCCTTGTTCTCATGTTCTAGAGTGAAATATGATAAGTTTTGTTGTATAAATTATTTTATATGGCTTCTGGAATATAATTACATAGGTGTACGCTGCTGGCAATGGTGTTACGGACACATTGAGTTGAAGTTGAAGAGCAGCTGTTTGAATGCACTTTTCTGTGCAAAATAAATAGCTCTGTAAGTGGTTTTGATTAAACTCCCAATGACAGCTAATGAACAACCTATTAGTCTTCGACTTGTGCAGCCTTATTTTGTTAGCGTGAGATGAATTTAAGGCTGTAATGTGTTATGTTGTAGCAAGCTTGTGATAAACCTTTTTTCTTTTTCTGTTTATAATTTAAGGCTTGGAACTATTATGTCGTTCAATGTTGTCTAGTCATTAACAGCTGGTAGTGCAAGGTTTATTTGTTGATTTGGCTAAGTGCATTGTTAGGGTGAAGCTTTATAAATAAACATTACTATCTACGCGCTACACATATTTGTTATCCTTGTTTTCTTCTCGTAATTGGAATTCTGCAGAAAAAAATCTAATTGTATTTACTCATTGAGATTTTTGCATTCCTGTGACATATTCATAATTTTGATTTCAAAATGAATTATTTTAAAAAAACATTAGACTGTGTGAAAATACTCACGTAACTAGAATTATGCTCACCTTTCAAATTTTTGCATTCTGAGGCTTATGCAATGTGAGGGTCCCAGCTGAGAGTAAGATAGGCCTTTTTTTGTTGGAATAAAATGTTTTTAATATGTGAAGGACCAGCTTTTTTCGGTTCACTGCTGTCCTGTTTTTCAGCACCTATTATTTTCTTCTTCAATTTTGGTCTTGTTTCATATTCTTTTTTCACAACTTACTGTTTCTATGCCATTTCTGCGTAGAGTCCGCGTTTCCTTAACTCCATACTAAATGGTGCCTTCCTCCTTCTTCTCTTTGGATCGCATTTGTTGCTGAGTAGGGAGGCTAAAACTAACGACTAATCTAATTTAATCTGAGGTTTATGTTGGAATAGGTACACTTCCCGGCAGTCTCGAAAGAGTTAACGTACTCTTTAAAAAGTTACCTGGAGTGTTGTCTTGTTATTAAACAACTCATTTTGCTTCTGAACGTGCCGCTGAATTTACTTCTGCTTATTGATGATCATACAATTGTGTGTACGAATTTTTTTCCGTTATGAATGATTGATTTGGAGCATGCATCCAATAGTTGGTGAAAGATGCGTCGTAGGCTTCTCACTCGCACTGAGCTAGAAGAATCTGTACCCAAATAGAAAGTTTGACGTGAACTACTGGTCTTTCTAATGTTTATCTTTGAGGTCTATTATGCCAAATTTTTTCCTTTTTGATTTAACCTTTTCATTTTCTTTTCATTTAATACTTCTTTACTTACTGGTATGCCCCTCAGGGGGATACAACTATTGTATCTATGGGAATTAGCGCTCCTTGGGGGACTATGTGAGGGCCCGAGCTAAACATTAGGCGGGCTTCCTTTTTGTTGAAGTAGAATAGGTTTTGTTTTGTTACGGACCGTCTTTTTTAGATTCACTGCTCCCCTGTTTTTCAGCGCCTACTACTTTCTTTAATTTTTTCTGGTTTCATGAACTTTTTTCTTAGCTTACCGTTTCTGTGCACCTTGTGCATAGATTCTGCGCTCCCTTAACTCCATGCTAAATGTTGCCTTCCTTCTTCTTCACTTTGGATCGCCTTTGTTGCGAATAGGAAGGCTTAAACTAACTAATAATCGAATCTAATTACGTGTATGATGGAGTCTTGTGTGGGATCAAATCTTGTGCTTACATTTCCCGTTGTGTCAAGTTCATATTGAATGATTTCTAACTTCCTTTGATTGAAATTTGTTGTGGTAGGGAGGCTTGTACCACCAATAATCTAACCTTACAATTTTTTGTTTAGGTTGTATCGACTTTTTTTTCGGTCCATTGCTGTCCTGTTCTCTGGAACCTTACATATACATGGTAGATTTTTTATTACTAACTTCGTACCTTGATGCTTCCATCCAAAACATACATGGGAACACACCTCGTGCATAGATTTCCTGATTAATTATGTCCATACCGATTGGTGCCTTCTACCTTCCTGTTCATGCTACACTTTTTTGTGGGGAGAAGTGCTGAAATGATGTCATATTCATCTAGATTTTCTGTATTTTATCATTTATTCATATAATCATTGCAAGAATGTGAACGCGAGTAATTTAACCTTTCTCTCACAACGATAACAATAATCAATGCTCTCTGCTCTTAGCCCCCTCAGGGGGATACAACTATTGTATCTATGTGAATTAGCGCTCCCAGGGGAACCATGTGAGGGCCCGAGCTAAAGGTTAGTTAGGCTTCCTTTTTGTTGTAATAGAATAGGTTTTTGTTTTGGTACGGACAATCTTTTTTCGGTTCACTGCTGTCCTGTTTTTCAACACCTACTACTTTCTTCTTCAACTTTTTTCTTGTTTCATGAACTTCTTTCCTAGCTTACTGTTTCGGTGCACTTTGGGCATAGATTCCGCGTTCCCTCAACTCCATACTAAATGGTGCCTTCCTCTTTCCTCTCTTAGAAAATCTTTGCCGTGGTTAAGGGAGGCTAAAACTTTCTTATTTAATAATAATGATAATAATAATAATAATAATAATAATATCTGTTCTTAGCGCTCCCTTGGGGAATGTACGAGGTCTTGAGCTAAAGGTTAGGTAAGCCTTTCGTTGAAATAAAATTATTTTTTTATTTTTTTTTAAATTTTTTTTCGGTTCACTCTGTTCCTGATTTTCAGCACCTATTACTTTCTTCGTCAACTTTTCTCCCATTTCATAAGCTTCTTTCTCAACTTACTGTTTCTATGCTCCCTTCTGGGTAGGTTCCGCGTTCTCTTAACTTCATACTAAATGGTACCTTCCTCTCTTCGGAAGTCTTTTTTTTTAGCTTGGAAGTTTAAATGCTGAAAATGAATATACAACTGCAAATCAATACTCCCGCCCATTCAGTTCATGAACTTACAAGCGGAATATATGACAGGTATAATTTCAAATGAATAACTGAATACTGAATCGCACATTATCTTTTTTTACGGTTAAACACGGCGCGCAATCTTCAGCTCCATCTGCATGGAAAAGGTACTAAAACGTTTCGTATGATTGAATAAAGTAAATTTTACTACAGTTTGGATAGAGCTTTCAATTTAAGAAGCTGCTGGTATGAGTAAATTGAAGATCGATAACCTTTTAGTTCTGGTAAATTTGCACGTAGCCGAACAGAATTAAAATTTTCAAAAATCCGAATCCGTACCTACGGCGGCGCACCGGCAGTCGGTCCTGTTGTTGATCGTACGTCTGGAAGGAGAGAGTACGCTGCGTAGTAGTACGCTGCAGCCGCCGCTGACGTCATGGTGTGTAGGTGACGTCACACGGCTTGTTTGAAATGAAGCCTTCTATTGGCTAGTCGAATTGGCGAATGTGAGCGGCTATCCCCGTAGAAGTGACGATACCTCCTTTAGTCTACCATGGTTCACAGCCAGTCAGCCACGCACAGCTACCAGGCGACGCTGGTACGGCAGTAAGCATGGAGCGAGGATATATGGAGGGAGCATAGCGCACTCCGATCGGGCTCAATTTGGCTGCAAAAGTTGAAAGAGTCGGGCAGTGTGAATGCCCGACACGTCACAATTCTGAGCCAACCACAGACGCTTGGCTGAAGTTGGCTCCTCCCACCTCATCTACCACTCCCCTCCCATTTTCCGAAGCAAGATTAGTACCACACCACAAGTCATAGGGTGAGGTGTGCGTGCAAGTCGCTCCAATTTGTTATAATCAAGAGCCTGTAATCTTCATAGTTTTCAACTCTTAATGTACCTTGGCTAGAAATTTTGATATTATTAAGTGTCCTCAAGTGAGGAAACCAATTTATTATCTTTCGGAGTCTTAGAATCCCAAATTAATGATTAGAGATTAACTCAACAGCTGGAAGAGCATTCAGCGAGCGTGTCCGCACTCTCACGTAGTCAGTAGGTAACTGGCTTCCGTGCTGACGTCACACTTGCGAGACGGCTATTGGTTACCCCAGACAGAGGAGAAATCTCAAAAACTGGTTCTCTTCACAGACGGCTATGCTCCCTCCATATATCCTAGCTCCATGGCAGTAAGCTCCGGACCGCCAGAGAGAGAGGAGGGTGCGCTTTGTCACCAAGTCTGCCTCCGGGCACGGCTTTGTCAAGTCTTTACCATGTATATTCAGTGTAACAGGATGCATCTATTAACGTAAATATACTTAAGCGGTCCCCAGAGCATATAGCAACATCATCTCGGAATCCACGATTAAGATGAGTTCTCATTCTATACGATTTCCCTTACAGCGTCCTCATTCGATTTCTAATGTGCAGTAGGTTAGATGGATGCCATCAGCATACATCAGTAATGTTACTTGTAACGTAAATTAGATGCGTTATACTCTTTTCTCTTGATGTGTCATTATTTCTGTATCAAGATAGGCAATTAATCATAATGTGTCTTAGCAGTATCATTTCCTGTTGTTTAGAGAAGAGGTTAATCATCATATCTGTTAATTAATAATACGCTACCTTATTAACTGATTTGCTACCAATATTCTCATTAATTGTAATTGAAGACATTGAAAAGTCTCAGTCTATTTCGATCTTTATTAACTAAAATAAAATAATGGTGACCTTCAGTCACGACGAACACCGAAAGAAATGAAAGCAACGGAAAAACGGCGATGATGAATACCAGAAAAAAACTGCCTCACGACAATTGGATGGCAACGATGTGATCAAAAATAGGAGCATCACAACAACTTGTGCTTCCAGTTTAGAGCATCTAATATTATATTAAATTAATTTGAACAGTGATGGAATATTTTGGAGTAAATACAAAAATTAGGGAAATTACAAGCATTCATGAAACTAGTTTTTAGACATTTCAGAAGCCTGGAACATTGGTTACCTCTAAGTTCATGCTACAGGGTCTGTGCAACATATTCAATAACCTTTCTATTTAATGTGAGCAAGTTTTTCTGAACATCGCTTATTTTTGATTAACTCAGGCAAAAACTTATGAATAATTTCTTCGTGAATTCAAAAACTTTGTTATCAACGGCGAAAAATTTTGTCGCCAAGCATGGAGCTTTGAAGATTCATAAAAATTTCTAAATAAAATAAAGAAGTAGGCCCTTGCTTATGCTAAAATCACGCACACAAGGACAATTTCAGTGACAATTCAGAGTAATGACAAATTTATCCTCGGGAAATTTTTTCTTAAGCCATTTGAATTGCCGTACCCAAAGGGTTAACTCACGAAACCAACTTTTTGTGCTCGCTGTGGCCGAGTGCCTGAGATTATTATATATATAAGAAAGTTTTAGCCTTCCTTAACCACGACAAAGATGTTCTAAGAGAGGAAAGAGGAAGGCACCATTTAATATGGAGTTGAGAGAACGCGGAATTTATGCACAAGGTGCACAGAAACAGTAAGCTAGGAAAGAAGTTCATGAAACAAGAAAAAAGTTGAAGAAGAAAGTAGTAGGTGCTGAAAAACAGTACAGCAGTGAACCGAAAAAAGATGGTCCGTAACAAAACAAAAACCTATTTTATTACAACAAAAAGGAAGCCTACCTAACCTTTAGCTCGGGCCCTCATATAGTCCCCCTGCAAGAGCTAATTCCCATAGATACAATAGCTGTATCCCCCTGAGGGAGCCGAGTGCCTGAGAACGCACCCTTCTGTGAAGGTGTCAAGGGTTCGAATCCCGGCGCTGAGCGATTTTCCCCGTTGGTTAAGACGAAAACTCAATTACAATACTCCACTCTACCCAGGTGTCTGAAATGGGTACCTGCTTGACCGGGGAGTAACCGTCCTGATGTTAGTTATACGGCATTTGAAAAACCAATACACAAGATGATATTTATAAAGCTTAATTTATTGGAATAAAGAATATTTTTTTCAGATTGCTAGCTCGAGAAAATCTTTGGTCGTTCAGCATTTGAACACTATGGGTCATATAAAAAAATATAATAAGTAAGAGAAAATGTCATCAGGCAAATTTAGATTTAGATTGGTGATTTAGATGGGCGCACAACAAGAATTTGGCGGAGCCGAAAGGACGCCCTCATCTGCTGTCGGGTTGGAAGCAGACAGAATCCGGCCGTAGTTGCGCTATACTGCGCAAAAAGAAAACTATAAACTTGCGGAATACACAAAACTAGTTATTTGCTTGCAGTTATTTCAATAAATCAGATGGTTGAGCACAAATTCAATAAGGAAAACAAGCCTAGTCCTCTAACCTCACCTAAGGAATTACTTCCCGAATGAAGCCATTGGAGCTTCTTTTAGAAAGGGAGGGTGGGTAAGAGATGGAAAAATACTGAAAAGTCGATAGGAGAAGAATGTCATTCAGAGCTAATATCAAAGAGTTAATGCTTTAAAGATGGCCCAACGGGCTCTTCAAACACATGGGTAGCTTGACAGCTAAGTAAGTTCGGCTCGGCAGAGTCTAGTTAATACTAGTAGTAATAACAGTAGAGGTGGCTCGAGAGCCTGGTTAGTAGAAATACCGCTCTGAACGGCTAGTAAAAAAATAGATATGAAACGCCCACATTCACACAAACCAAATTAGGAGCACGGTCAAAGAAAAGAACCAAGATTACGAGAGGTGTGGCGAATGCACAGGCGTTGTGCTGCACTTCGTTGTTTCACGTAAATCCAATTAAGTAACACACGACGAGTAGCGAGTCCAATAAAGCGTGTCGCGTGACGTTAATATGAATCCTCTAATATGAATAAAAAAGTCTCACCGACATCGCATCCTCTTCCACCCCCGGTCAGCTTTATGCCTCGCTTAAGTTCTAACTGAAAAGTACCTGAGAGGCGCACACGGAAATTCTCAACACTCGTTCGTTACCAGCATCGAACAAAAGCTGAACGCTCTAGCCGCAGATGCAACAGGAATATATTAGCAACTAATTCCCCCAATTGCAATTAGACGAATTTTATAATTAATTATCATAATTTTCATTGCATCAATCGCCGAAAAAAATATTATCTAAAACGACCTTCAATTTGGTACTTTTGCATAGAAAATCCCAGATATTTGCCAATTTTTGAGAAAAATCCTAAATCCCTAGGACACATCTAAAAACCCAAGGTCTGGGGTTAAAACCCCAGCATTGGCAGCCCTGCTAGAAAGTGCTACTCTGTCAGCGGCGAGTTCAAGGTTATAATGCAATTTAAAATAGCAGCACGATATGCTCCCCCACACATTTATACTATAGTTTTTAGTGTAAGGCTCCGTTTCCACAAAAAAATGCTATCACAGACTAAGAGGAATAGAACATCTGGTATGGACACGCACACAGGGTTTCTATGCACCATGTGCTCCTCCCACATGGGACATCCTTGTGTAGTACCACGTGCGTTGATACACATGACACAATCCGCATATAGCAGCAGGTCAGGGAAAAAAATCACAAAAGAAATAAGTTGAAGAAAAAAGTAGCATAAGTAGTGCTGAAGAAAAGGATGAAACTGAATCGAAAAATGAATGGTTCATTTACCAAATAAATCCCTATTCTACTTAAAAAAGCCAACCGATTCTTTATCTCGGGTCCTAACATTTTCCCGCTCGACACGCTTCTTACCATAGAGACAATGGTACTACCTACTGAAGGAACTCTAGCGAATAGGTCTCAAGAAATCATGCTAGAAGGTGCATTAATATTAGAAGATATGGTTTTAAAAGGAATAGGAGATATATCAACAAGTTCTTCACAAAAGATCGCAGGTGAATTTGCAGTTTTCAGTAGGCTTGATAAAGAGATAGTGTCTTCCACTTGAAGTTCACACACCGCCTCCACACGCTGAAATTCAAGGATGGTAACCTCCTAGAAAGGTTGGCGCTCAGCAATGTTTCAAAGCAAATTTAAAAAAACGACTTAACAATACGAGTGTTGGGTAAGAAATAGAAGAACTATACCCCGAAAACTATAAAATTACATTAATTATGAGTGAAACAGCATTATATTAAAAAAGTTGCACAAGTGAGAAGTTACTTTGAGCATCAAAAAATCCTCAACAAACAGAGACATCAGCATTTTCATGCGAGCCCTGGTATTGTCTAAAACGCCACTGTTCGTTTGTGGTCATGAGTCTCGCTATCATGTATCAAAAATGAATTCACCGACAGAGACCATAGCCCCTAGATACTGAAGATCATGTGTTTCTGTCAAAACATAACTCCAATAAAGGATGTCAATAAATAGGAAAAATATATGTTAAAGTGACGAAAGTTGAATTGAAACTAAACCCGGCAAATTTTAACCTACCGTAGTTGCAAAGTATATTACTGTGATTCAACGTTGGACAATTTTCAACTCTTCATATATTGATGACACAATGTAAACTGAACAATTACATTTTAAACAGGTACATGTGACGAAATAAAAACTTTATCAGGAACAGCAACCTTGTTTTGATATGGGTCACCTAGGACCTCAAATGGCCACTTTGATGTAGTGGCCTCGACACTGATGTTCAGAAGGTAAACAAGTTCTCATCCCGCGATGGCAGGCAACTCTATGTTTCGTAAATATTCCAAAATCAAGCAGGAGAGAAAGTGCCCTAGTATCTTGTAACTCAAATAATCCAAACCAGCTATCAACTCTCACCTTTGCACTTTCTGTTTCTGTTCTGGGTGACAGGTCCAACTCAAAACCCTCAGTTGAGCCATCAACACACTCCTCTATTCAACCAATACTGAGTTGGAGCTCATAACATTTTGGTGCCAGTATTTAGAATTCATATGGCAGACATACCTATTCTACAAGAAACACTCGACTTATTTGCATTATTCATATTGGCTTACAGTTGAGAAACTACTGTTCTCAGTCAAGAAGTGAAGCATCCAGATTTGTAACACTCGTGTCAGCCGTGATAGTGTCCTCCAAGAAGCTGAGAAGATCCTTGTGCTCATACGAGTATAGGATGCAGCAGCTGAGCCTGATTTCTTGAACCGGCACACCTTGAAAAGCTCAATTTTTCAAGACCTCAGTCATCCCATTTTGCTCGAACAGCTAATGAAGAAAAAACTAAGTTGCATCAATCTGAAATTAGTGAGTAGAGAAATTTACTCACTAACCATGCTCCGTAACAGCATCAAAGAATACAAAGAAGGAACAAATGCTGAATGTAGATTCTTTAACATGATTTGATTTTTGTAAAAACTTCGATGTAGTTTATGTGAAGTCTCAAAATTCCTTCCAATATTAACAGATGGAAAGAAAAAATAAACTTGTGTGAAAAACACAGTGAGTAAGAATGGTGAATGTACACTGATACTCTTAGTACAACTTGATTATACAGCATAAAAAAATCTATCTGTAATACTTGAAGGAAATTTCTTAGATTCCATTGAGAGATAAAATAGTAATAGACCACTTGAACCTCAGAGGGGCTGAAATTCATTGTAAGTCTCTAGTCAGGACAGTTGAGAACACCCCAAGCATTATGCCAGCCCTCAAATATGATGTAGTCAAATGCCAAAATATACCATTTTATTCAAGATTTCCCTCAGACAAAACATGTTAACAAGGAACCAGTAACCAAAAAGAATTTGTTTTTCCATACATAACTAACATTATCTAATTGTCAATCTATTCTCTAGTAAATTAAGGGGGTCCTCCGAGTCCCCTTTTCTCTCCGATGGTTATTTTTCATGTTTTTGTTAGAAAAGGACCCTTAGGTTGTAGACTATTCGGTCCTAAAATTTTATGGCGCTGCGGACAATAGATCCCTCTCCATGGGGGGGGGGGGGGAGGGTAAGGACCAAAATCTTAAATTTTCGACCCCATTTCGACCCCATATAAAAAGAAAACAAAAGGAGAAATAAAAAATTTGCGAATGTACTTGGGTTGGATATGTTTCAAGCATTCTAAAACTGTCTTCGTTTTGTTTCTAGCATAAAAACTCAATGAGTTCTATTCTTTTGAAATATCAAAACACGCGGACTGAAAACCAATATGTCAATTTTTTTCAAAAACTAAGGCCTGAATCAAAATAATGTACAGGAGAAATTGTGTTTCTTTTCAAAGGTTACATATTATAGTCAAATTTCATAAGAATCAGACTCAAAACAAAATATTTCATAATTTTATGAAATAATTAGAAATTTTTTTAATTATTTTTTTCTTTGTAAATTACAAATCACAGTGTGAATTTGATGTTATGTATGGAGATTATCGAAATAAAAATGAAAACATCATTCAATTACATAGATTTTCCATTATATTACACTTCAACAAAAAATTTTGTTTATAGCCTATTGTTAGGACCACCGCCAGTATGCCAGACGAGATTCTAGCCTTACGCTATCGGCTCTGCAAATAATGTTCGCCGAAAATTAATACTAGTATCCTAGATACTCACCAAACACCCTTAAATCCAGCTGATCTGAAATTTGGCAGAGCGACGAAATCATCTGTCTGCTCCCCGATAATTCGAGAGCGACGAAATCAACTGTCTGCTCACAGATAATTCGAGAGCGACGAAATCAACTGTCTGCTCCCCGAGAATTCGAAAACGACGCAGCGAACTGGCCGCTCTCTGAAAATTTGGAACATTATTATTTGGTCACCCGCGAACTATAACTGGTCGCCTCATTTACCAGGCTCACTGGTTGCCAGACGTAAGGCATAACCCCAAGTTGTTATACACCAAAATGATCGTCTCAGCGAGTGCTACACAGCTGGAGCCAGAAACCCCCACATTGTGGGGGTTAAGGCAGAGCTCCAAATACTTGGAAGTTGGGAGGGGTAAGCACAGTCAGTGTGGTAAATGAGGCGACCGTGAGAGGGTGTGCGTGCGAACAGTCAGTGGCAGCCTCAGTTACCAGCAAAACTACTCAGGGCCATATTTCGCCTTATTTCGCAAAAATGGCAAATAAGACAAATCTGAAGTCAGTAGCGTGTAGAGCAGTATTTTATTCATATTGTGTGAAAATTACAAGTTTCGAAACACTATACTTACAGTAATATAACCAGACATGCAAACATGCATTTATGTAGGAACTAAAACGAAGAATGGATAACACTTAGTAGACATAAATGGTCATAACTTTTTTTTCTAATTGTTGTAGAGGAAAAATAAAAACATCAGCAGGTTTGGAAGGATTTTCTGCATAAAATAGCAGTAAAAAACATTACATTGTTCCCAAAACAAAAAAATGGCCATTGATCTCTTTGAAGCAATGTTGTGCAAAAATCTACGGAGTTTGACTCCATATTACAAAGAAACGGTTCAAGTTATCAAAAATCTGACAACATCAAAGTGTAAAGCAACATTTTTTACTCATTACTTCATATTTTTACATCTCTGCCTATTACGGTAAGTGAACAGGGAACGGCAGAGTAACGCGGGTAAATTGACTACTTTTCTGAGGGATGCGCGACCGTGCGCGGGTTAAACGATCTGCAGCAACCTGTTCTATTAATAAAAATTGAAAAATAATCTAATCGTATCAACCTCTGAAATCAAGAAAAAAAACGACTAAATTAACCAACGTTTGACTTCCCAACGAGGATAAGTCCAAAATATAAAAGAATCTGACAAGTATTTCCCGAACAAGGGACTAGGGTTCTTCACTCTTCAATAAGCATGCAACGGTGCCAATGTCTCCAGATTCCGCAGACGTGGCATCTATTTTGAAGTCCCCTTACCGTACGCCGTCTCAGAATTACTTCACAGAGGACGAACATCCGTTTACTGCGACTACACCACTGCTTAACAGCCCGTTTAGCTCTTCCAAGGAAGGTATGTGCAAAACCGAAGAGTCTCCCGATGCCGCTCACTGCCAATTCGTGATAGGGGATATACTCACCGAAGAACCCTCGGCTGAGGATCCTCTTGGTTCCACTGAAGAATTATTGCTCTTACCATCTGGAGAGGACGATAAAAACCATGGGCTATCGAATAATAGGAGGCTCATTACTGTCCCAGATGAGACAGCGGGCACAAAGCAATTCTTGGTGCAGAGTGAAGATGGAACTTTGCAAGCTCTGCACACCGAGGGAGAAGATAGGCTACTAGGTGTCGATGGAACTTACGGCGGAAATGGGACCCAACCAATTGTCGTTGCCAAAAGTAGCGTCGTTTATGGTCTCGTTGATGATGACAGTGACGGTGACACCGAACATGATTTAGATTCGAACCTCATCCTACAAAACAACGAATTGGGTTTGAGTGCTGACAAACCTAGTTCTGTGGAGATAACTGAAGAAAATATTCCTAATGATGACGAACAGGAAGAGACTCGTTCGTATACGCGTCGACAATGTGACTTCGTGTACTATTCTATGGGTGTACTGAACCAGCATAGAATGGAACAGCAACCTCAGGCGGTTGAAGAGAAGATCCAAATTACAGTAAACGTCAAAGATGGTGTTGGCGTTACCAAGCGTTTCTTGTACAACGAAGAGCATAATACTTCGTTCCTTCCACAGCATCTCATCAATAAACATCGTATCAAACTAGTTAAAGGTGACTTTTGGAAGTGTCTCAAGTGTGACGAGTTGTGCAACAACACGGCAGACATGCTCAGACATGTAGCGTCTCATCGTGCTAATGAGCCGCCAACGAAGCCTACAATTAGGATCAGTGAGCGCAAACCTCCTGAAAAACCGCGTCCTAGCGCCCCTAAGCAGCCTCCTATCTCGACTTCCAATAATAAATTACGTTGGAAGTTCAGGAAACGTAAGGAGGGTTTTCATCGTTGTGGCATTTGTGATAGCGTCTTCGCTAGTCGTCGCCAAATCGTTCAACATCGGATAACTCACACCAATTTGCGGCCGCACAAGTGCAAGGTTTGTACGGAGGGCTTCCCTTTTCGAAGAACTCGCATACGTCACAGGAACTCTTTTCATTCCGAGTTTGCTCTCAGTCTTGCCAGTTCTGCTTACTACCGTTCCCGACAGTTTCTGAACTCAAGCGACATAGTTGTAATGCAAGCCAGAAGAGCGGCTTTCCGTGTCCGTATTGCAATTTCGAAACTTACATGGACCATTCAGCTGTTCGTGCACATCGCGACGCATGGTCGTAGTACCAGATATTTCGAGAGAAAGCTTATAACTATGTTCTTTATATAGATAAGATGTTAAAAATGCTCCAAACTAGGGCATATATCACTTAAGATTCTAGAATTAATTAGCATATAACCCCTAAGTGTCGAACGATCTCGAAACCCAAACCGAGACCTAACGGACTTCAAATTCTAATTACCGATCCAACTGGCGTGGGCTTGTTAAGACTTTGCTTTACAAGTAAAGTTTTGTAATTATGGGCGTGTTAGGCCCACCGCCAGTATACCAGACGAGATTCTAGCCTTACGCTATCGGCTCTGTAAATAATGTTCGCCGAAAATTAATACGAGAATCCTAGGTATTCGCCAAACCCCCTTAAATCCGGCTGATCTGAAATTTGGCAGAGCGACGAAATCAACTGTCTGCTCCCCGATAATTCGAGAGCGACGAACTCAACTGTCTGCTCCCCGAGAATTCGAAAACGACGCAGCGAACTGGCCGCTCTCTGAAAATTTGGAACATTATTATTTGGTCTTAAACGATCTGCAGCAACCTGTTCTATTAATAAAAATTGAAAAATAATCAAATCGTATCAACCTCTGAAATCAAAAAAAAAAACGACTAAATTAACCAACGTTTGACTTCCCAACGAGGATAAGTCCAAAATATAAAAGAATCTGACAAGTATTTCTCGAACAAGGGACTACAATATATAACCAATTATCTAACAAGTGGCGCCCGGAACAGGGACTGCCCAAATATAACCAAAAACTAACACCTATACTGTAAGTCACTTATTTTCAAAATTCAAAAGAATAGGAGTCATTGAGTTTTTATGCTAGGAAGACAACAAAGACAGTTTTAGAATCCTTGGAACAATTCTAATAAACTGATAGCTTTCGATTTTCCAATTTGTATGTTGTCTTTTTTTTCTGCTAGTTCACATCCTAAAAATTCAGTATATTTTAGGTATGATCAATCGCATTTATATAAGAAAAATTTCAAATAGAAAATTCAGACTTATCGGTTTGTTTGCAGTGTTACGAGGATTTAAAAACTGTCTTTGTATTTATTCTAGCATAAAAATTCATTGACTTCTATTTTGAAAACATCCCAAAAATGAACCAAAAAATGAATTTGAAAAAAAACTAAGGCCTAAATCAAAAACTTCTCGAATAAAATATGTTTCTCTTGCAAAGATACACATCGTGGCCAAATTTGAGACCAATCGAATCAAAATATAATTTTGACGGGAGGACCCCCTTAAGAAATATTAGCAAACCAGCCACTCATTCTGTGAGCATATGGCATCTTTCCGAGGTGTCATACTTGGCCATTGAAAACTTTAATTTCAGGAAACATTGACAAAAATAAAACAATGCAACATTTCATGCTAAGTTAAGAAAAACTAGGCTATCTACTGAATAAAATATACAAGCTTCTGACGTTGAATGATGAAGAGTAAGGTGTCAACAAATTTATTTTTGTTATATGAATTTCATCTATGGAATATCTATTGCTTTGCTATAGGAATTTTATCTGTAATAAATTTAAAATGTAAGGATATAACATGGCAAAAAAGAGACATCCTAATATAATTTTAGCTTTACACCATTTCGTTACATTAGCAAAAAAAAATTGACTGAATACAATGCCAAAGAATATCAAGCAGATGTTAAGTCCTGCAAAAAGTTTAGGTTTGTAATGTAGGTTAATAAAAATGTGCCGTGTATTAAAATATTGTTGCACACATCAAGCTTATATAAGAAAACATTTTCCCTATGTGCTATTAAACACAATTAGAAATACTAAAACACAGCCTGGACATTTTGAATGAGACACTATTGTGAACTAGACATATCACAATGACTTAGTTGAGCCTTCGTAAGTAGGTTGTAAGCTTAACTGAATTATTTAATGAAGTTTGGATTTTATATTATTGTACTCATCTTAAAAAACAATTAGCAATTGATAATTTCAGGGATCTTTATCTCAAATGAAACGGTCAATATTTATTTTAGTGGATTCATGGAAATTTAAAATTCCGTTCAGAAGAACCACGAAAGGAACACATTTAAAAACGTTTTACATGAATGACATTCTGCTCGCTTGTGCGTTATTTCAAGTGATTTAACATTTAAGTTATAGGAACGGCGCTAATGAAATGGCTTTCGCGCGCAAAAGCAGAGGGTGTTCCAACAATGCCGAGAGCGTGGAAAAGTTGTTTTAATATATGGCGTAATTTACTGACCCCGTGGAGCCTGAACCCACTTAAGGATATTTTAGTTAATAATACAATAAAAATTATCACCCAGAAATATTAGCGGGACTGGAATAGTGAAGACTTAAATCGATATGTCGTTGACATCACTTTCAAGTTGGCGGCCACCATAGAATATTATCGAAACCGTAGGAGTGAATACCGTAGATTTAATTTCATAATATTTTCATCACGTGATATTTTTCGGTAATAACTTTCATTGCGTTAATAACTAAAACATTCTAGAAGTGGGTTCAGGCTTCGCGGGGTTGGAAAATAACACATTACAAAGTACCCAAGCGTACTCTAATGGCTCAAGCGCGCAACGCAACTGCTATGGAAGACGAAAATTTCAACGTTGAATAACTCAAAAATAACGCATCAGCGAGCAGAATGTCTTTCATGTAAAACGTTTTCAAATGGGTTCCTTTAGTGATTCTTCGGAACGGAATTTTTAATTTTCCTGAATCCCCTAAAATCCCCTAAAATGAATATTGATCAATGAAACTAACGACTTCCAGAGTAAAAAGCCAAGGTTATCTCTGCATACAGATGCAAAATTTCCAATCTCAAACCAGAAGCCTGCTAAAAATACTTCTTTAAATTTTTAACACAGCAACAGTGGCCTAAAAGAAGTTTGATGGATCTTATCATAGTTGGCTTTCAGCAGATGAATGGTAAAAAATACGGTAAATGTGTAGCGTTGGTCAGTGATCGGTTTTCCACTTTTCGGTGTCTAATCGTAGTTAATTAGATCGAAATAAACAAGTTTTCTTCTATGCACTTTCCGTCTTAAATGAATATTTTACAAGTTATAGCGGTGAATTACTGACCGCAACTCCAGTGTTTGAAGCGGGAACTAATTCAAACAACACGTCGGACGGCAACACTGCAATGCCGTCTTGCTTCTAGTTCGATCGTCATCAAAGACGAAACCAAACCTACCGCTATACCTCGTTAAATACTCATTTGACGAAAAAAGTGTATAGAAGAAAATTTGTTGATTTCGATGTTATTACCATGGTTCAAGCAACAAAAATTTGAAAATCGATGAGTAGCTGTTTATTTGAGCGCATTCGTCATCAAAGACGAAACTAAACTTACCACCATAACTCGTTAAATACTCATTTACGACGGAAAGTGCATAGACGAAAACTTGTTTATTTCGATCTAATTAACTACGTTCAGGCACTGAAAACTCAAAAATCGATTACTGACTAACGCTACACATTTACCAAAAATACATTTTCAAGACTAGCTCATAAAATGCTACAAGATGACCAAAAAAGCAAATTTACCACTAAATTGATTGAGGTGATAAACTAATTAATTTGCCACACATTTAATCTCTCCAAAGAGATTTATATCTGTTTGGGAAAGGTATTCTACAAGAAAAATTGGTAAATCTAAGGATATGACAGTAATCGATTTTGTAAATTTCAATTCCTAAACATAGTTAAATCACTGAAAATAAACAAGTTTTCTTCTATGCACTTTCCGTCTGAAATGAGTATTTTATTAGTTATAGCGGTATATTACTTACCGCCACTCCAGTGTTTGAAGCGGAGAGAAATTCATCGCTCCCATAGAATGGCAACACTGCAATGGATTTTCGCTTCCCGCGCTCTCGTCCTCAAAGACTACACCAAACCTACCGCTATACCACGCTAAATACTCGTTTGACGAAAAAAGTGTATAGAAGAAAAGTAGTTTATTTCGATGTTATTACCTTGATTCAAGCAACAAAAATTTGGAAATTAATATATATTAATTTTCAAATTTTTGTTGCTTGACAACAAATTTTTTTACTGGAGATGTGTAAATTGATATAGACTAATTCGGGTACGCTGATTTCAAAAATCATAACCGTTTTGCTGTATCACGTCAGGATTTTCAGTTACAGAAATACTTTTCTTTCTGCTTTCAGTGTCGTCACTGAACGTGATACAGAAAAACGGTTATGATTTTTGAAATAAGCGTACCCGAATTAGTCTATATCAATTTACGCATCTCCAGTAAAAAAAAATTTTTGAAATTTTTTAATTTCAAAAAGTCATTTAAAGTCATTGCTGAAGTAATTTTATTTCTTACACACATAAAAGATAGTTTGTGTTTGAGTAAGACTAATTTGGGTACGCTGATTTAAAAAATCATAACCGTTTTGCTGTATCACGTTCAGTGACGACACTGAAAGCAGAAAGAAAAGTATTTCTGTAACTGAAAATTAACATATATGGTGAGCGGCAAATGTTTAAGAAGTGCTACGCTACCATGCTGGTTCTGTAACTGGCGTTCGGACACAAATTTCCTTCATTGTAAAATACATACTGGATTGAATTAATCAATAACTTGTTATTTCTCAGATATAGTTATTCCGTGAACTTTCACTTTGAAACGGACTTCTCATTTTATGGATATGAATAAGTTACACGGTATTTCTGTGCACTATCTTATGACTGAAGATTCTCGATTTCTTGTATTTTTATGTTCATTAATTGGTGCTTCAATTGTGCCTGTGGGATGTTAATGGTTGGATTAATTGTGATTATTTAATTGAGAGGTCGAATTGATGCAGCACATTGATATGAACAAAGGCTTTCTCTCCATTTAACAATAACGCTCTAACAACAGGTGAAACTTTCTTTAAACTATTCTCGTATGCAAATGTAAATGTAGTCAATAAGCAAAAATCGCTTTACCTAATTTATATTATGAGTACTTTTCTTACCTATGCAAATTAGAAAGGAATTACGCGCGCCCAAATTTTCTTTTAAATTCAACGAAATGCTCGATGTAGCTCAGAGAAATCATGTCCATACGAAAAAAGTTGAATGCAAGGCGAGGAAAACAATTCATTTCCTTTCGTTTTATAGTGACGATGTACGGGTAGTTTCCCCCCTACTTGCTGATAATGTCGTCTTGCTCCGAAACCGATCCTCTGCCGCTAAAGTAATCACAAAGCAGAATTTTTGATCGCAAAGGGTCTCATGAAGGCCTTCGGCTCTCGTTTTCCAGTCTCAGAAGTCTATTAGCGCTGTTTCTCCTGTCTCCTAATTTCACAGTTGTTTCAACCACGTCTTCGCTGTCCGTAAAGCCGATTGGAGCGTATTGGTTCTCATCAGTTTTAAAAAGCAAATCACGCCAGAAACATGTAGCAAGACAATTTGATTAACGTTCGGTACGGTTGTTTCAATCGACCGCCAGAAAACCAGAAAACTAAATTTAACTGAAATTATAACGACCGCATATAACCAGTGTTGTCCAATAATCACCCGCACAATTACGCCGAAAAATAGACAAAAGCCCTGGATCACTGAAGATATCGTGATCAATATAAAGAAACGTCAAGCGTACCTAGCCTTACTATACGAAGGGCGAATATCTAAAGTAACGTATAACAGATTCAGGAATCATGTGACAAATCAAATACGAACCTCAAAACGAGACTACTTCACGCGCAAATTTACTGAATACAAAACTGATATTAAAAAAAACTTGGCGCCTGCTAAATTCATGCTATAAACCGAATAATAATACTACGAAAACAATTGAGTCCGTCGTTCACGAAAATGTAAAATACCGCGAGAAAAAAGATATTGCAACTGTGTTTAACAACTTTTTTGTAAACATAGGAAAAAATATAGCCGATAGTGTCTTCAGTGAACCCAGAGACTACTTGTAATACATGGACCATGTCCGTGAACCTAACCCTTTCCTTTTCACGCCAACTAATCCCTCCGATGTAATTACGTGCATAAACAACTTGAGAAATAAATCAAGTGGATTGAAAAATTTTTCGGCTAAAGTTCTTAAGGCTATAGCTGATATAATAGCACCGTGCATATCTTATATTGTCAACCAATCCCTTTCTCAAGGTATCTTCCCCAACTCTTTCAAAATTGCGAGAGTCACCCCTATTTTTAAAAATGGTGATAAAACAGCATTATCAATTATAGAACTATCTCTGTACTACCAATTATTAGCAAAATATTCGAGAAAATTGTGTATAAAAAAGTGTATTCGCATTTTGAACAAAAATCTTTCCTCTACGACAAACAATACGGTTTTCGTTTTAAGAAATCTACGACACAAGCTGTATTAAATCATTTGCAATACCTTTATTCTAATATAGATGAAGGAAAGCTTGTTTTCTCCGTATTTCTTGACTTTAAAGAGCACATCGCTCATATTAGTTCTAAATTATCAAAATATATCGGAATCCTAAATAAAGTTAAAAATTCCCTGCCTGAAACAGCCTTACAAATGCTCTACCGAACGCTCATTTCACCATACTTGCAATACGGAATAGAAGCATGGCACGGAACTGATAAAAATAAAACCAACAAAATTTTTACCCTGCAAAAAAGAGCCATAAGAGCGGTAAAGAATCTAGAATATAATGCTCACACAAATGACTCATTCAAAAATTTACGAATACTTAAGCTCTCGGATCTCTACAAAATCTCCATTTGCAATTTCATTTACAAAACATTAACAAATGATGGCGACAATCGCCTAAAACAACTATTAACTGCGCAAACTGGTCATCACGACCATTTAACCCGAAATAGAAGTAAATTCATGCTTCCTTATTACTCAAAGGCTCGGTCACAACACAGTATCCTCTTCGTTGGAACTAAAACTTGGAACTCAATACCTGCGGAGATCCGTGAAAGTAATTCTTATAAGGTATTCAAAAAAAGTCTTGAGTCTCACTTCCTATCAGATTACTAGTCGTGTAAGATCACAGAGTCAAACCTTGTCCCCTACATAACTGGTCCTAATAATGTAATTTGCCTTGGTTAATTTCGCCGATCTTCAGTCTGTTCTTGAATCGTTTGTCGAATATACTGTTAAATCTAGTCCATATGAACTATATTGTGAAATGAAGTATCTAATTTCGAGTTAATTATCTCATTGATCAGTCTAATGCGTCTCTAGTTTAAGTGAATTAGGTTAAACATTATTGTACTCCTTCGACTAACCTTGATGGTAGGATGCCCTAGAAGTCACTGAACTTATTCGGGCCCACAGGTAGCTATACTCAAATTTGACCATTGTACTAGACTTAAGAAACATTTTATCTCTGTATCACCTGTGGTAAATAAATTGTTTAAAAATTGTTTAAACCTGGAACCAACTGCCAAGTATGCCAAATGCATTCTCCACTACTCGTCGTGCTCTGCTCGGTTTGTAATTAACAATGCGTTGCTTCTTGGCTAGTCCTTTTTGAAGGTAAGGCTTCATGAGTTTTTGTTAAAGGGAAAGCATTGTAAGATGGTTTATGAAACATTGAAATTAGTATTCGGCAAATCTGCATTTTCTGGCATGTTTAGAGTATTGCAGTCAATGTGACCTTAGAGACGAGACTTTGCGTACATATCTTCGTCTCAAATTCGCCTATTTCCACCAAAATTCGCCTATGTGTACAAGGATTTGAGGTTCGCATCCACGACCGGAAAAGGAACGACGGAAAATGACCCATTGTAACTGAAGAAGAGAGATTCACTATTATTTGGTTGTCGGATAGCTTCGTGCTTGCCGTCCATAGCACTTGGACAAAGGGAAATTCCAAAGCTGCCAGAATTATGTTGCCATAACTATTCTCCAGCTTTAGATGGTCCGAGATGCAAGCGGTGAGTACATGAGATATTGCTTTAACACTTCAGTTAGTATGCCGCTGACTGTTGACCTTTCCACCCGAAATTGAAAATGGTGAAGGCTTCTGCTTTCCCCTGAAGTAAACAAATTTACTGTAAGTGGTACTCCAGTTCAATACAGGTGAGATGAACGAAATGAATATAATTATGTATCACTTCAAAGTAGGGTTGCGGAGTCAGAGTCGGAGTCGGGGGTCGGAGTCGCCGGAGTCGCATGTATTGGGGTGGAGTCGGAGTCGCTTCTCTGAGGTGTGGTGGAGTCGGAGTCGCTTTTCCGAATGTAGTGGAGTCGGAGTCGTTCATTCGAAAGTGGTGGGGTCGAGGCTGGAGTCGCTTTTTTTTGGTGTTTCGTTTCAAATTTTTGGCGAAAATTATTTATGATTGTTTAAAACTAAAAGTAAACATAATTTAACAGAGTTAAAATACTTTAATGAAAAGGTAAAAAGTACGCAATGTTTTAATAGATTATTTTGCTCGAAGTCCGGAACAGCGTATTTATACATATTACCTAATACAGTCTGTGATATCTAGTCATTGTGGGTTCGCACACGTATACATGAGATACCTACGAGGGCAAAATAAAATTTTCGTACAGGAGCAATAATTCATAATTTGCTGCAATTTTTGCAGTTTAGAAGAAGAATTAGTAATTGAAAGCATCGCAAATTCACTCTGTTTACTTCTGTTTCGTTTATTTCCCCTTCAATTAATACATAGGAAGTAGAAACTAGTAGTAAATGTATTGCAAGTTACTTGCAGAACAGCTCAGCTGATGCAATATATTGTACCCACATAAAGAGTGGCAACTCTGTACGCTCTTACTGTGTCTATATTTTATACCAGGGGTTCCTTATAACGAACTTTTCTATTCTTTTGGTTATGATATATTGATGATGACTAGTATTTGCCAAAATCTGAAGCTATAGTCTGATGCATAAAGACATCAAGTTTTCAGGTTATGTTATGTCCTTAAGATTTATATTGTATTTCACTATATCATTATCATGTTCAATTTTTATCTTCTGATCACTCCCCAGTGTCTAAGTAAGCAAACGCTGAAATGGAGATTTTTATAATTATGTTTTCACAATTTTAAAAACGGAAATAGTATATGTTTCTCAGCATTTTATAATTAATTACTTCTTCTTAAGGAAGATTTGGAAATGTTGTAAGGTAAAAAATATCGGTATTAGGACACATGAAAAAAAATCAAATACAATGGAAACGAGCTGCAGTGATAATAATCACACAACACTAGAAAAAACTTCACTTAGTCACATACATATTGTAACTGAAAGCAATGCCTATCTCAGCTGAAATGATTGTTGCAGTTATGCGATAGAACAAATTTTCTTACTGAAAACGTTCCAAATTGCACCAAAAATAGAACATGAAAAGAACGTAGGCTTATATTAAATTGCGAAAGTGTCAAATACATAGTAAATAGTCAGACGAGAATAAAAGACGGTATCATATTACACACAAAAAAGCTAAGAGTGGCTTTTATTCGTCCAGAAAACGTTCCGAAAACGTCAGGCCCCTACGACGAAAGCAGAACAACTTTTACGTATTATAGCCGAAATATAACAGAGTATTGAGCAATAATATGACACCTCTTCTGGATTGTTACCCCGCATAGTGTAGATACAGAGAAGAAAAGGCAGTGTACAAATTTACCTACCTTATCTACATGTTTATCATAACTTTTGGGATTTTGAGCGTAGTAATTGAATCAACTATTATAATTCCGTTGAGTTGGTGCTCAGTCAGTAATAGAAAAAACTGTTGATACTTTTCTTTGATACTCAGGATAGGCACTGCCTACTTTGCCTACTCAGAAGACACCTGTCAATAATATATACAGGGTGTTAGAAAATTCAGTGCAAATATTTTCACCACAAGTTAAGTCATCATAGCCGTACACTGCGGTGTATTTTTTTTGGCAAAATTCAGCTTTTTAAAGAATTTCCACCGTTTTCATTTTATTCCGGAAAACAATTTTCGCTCTAAAAAAATATTTTTCAACCGATTTTGATGAAAATTGGTCACAAAGTAAATGTTTCAATGCTCTATGCACATATGTCAAAATTTGTAGAGTCAAAATAACTGGGAAAATTATGTTTAAATTCAAAATACTCTACACAAATTTATTAGTCTCGATTTTGGAAATGACAAACCTACGATGAAAGTTTATTTCAAGACCTTTTAAATGATGTAATGCAAACCAAAATATAATCAGATTAATTGCATTTTCCAGGAGGAAATTTGGTATAAGTTCACCAGTATTGATGCGCACCCACATGTTGCCCTGTCACTGCACCAGATAAGCATGGCTAGACGAAAGTGAGTGCTGCGGTAAGTGGGTTTTATTACGTTTGAGGAGAATGCTGGGATTAAGATTTGAATATAACAGCTTTAACCTGTTGTGTGGTAGAGACTATGGTACTGTGAACATATAGAATCTCATTATTTTAACCTAACGTAAATGAAAAAGAGGTTCCCATGAGCGTAGATTTGAAAGAAAAAAATTAAAGTTTAATTTTACACAACAAAATTATTTAGCTACTGAAGCTCACAGCACGTTTTGCTACTTTAGTACATGATGAACCATCATTCTGGATTAAGATTCAAGTTACAACAGATATTCAAAATGTTTCCCAGTTTCTTCCATGCGCAACCTGCACCGATTCTCTGAAGACTACCGTTCTCGTTGGAACACTCCTCTCTTTTCTGTTGTCTCCAGCAGCCACCGCAATCCTGTCAATCAAATCTTCCTCTGATTCCACGGGCTTCTCATGCATGAGGCTCTTCATTTCCCGCAGATAAACGTCTAATGGGTTCAGGCCAGGAGATATAGAAGGACAGTTAACTGGTCCTCCACGTCCTATCCATCTGTCTAGGAACTTAATGCCCGGTGTGTTTCTTGGTGCTCTTGAAAAATGAGGCGAGGAACCAACATATTGAAACAACATTCTGCGGCGAACATCACAGGGAACATTTTCAAGTAATACGGGAAGAGCCATTTGCAGGAAAACATTGTAAGTATCCCCTGTGAGGGTAGCAGGGAAAGTGTTTGGACCGATTAATTGATTTCCTACATTGCCTGCCCAAAAGTTGAAACTGTACCGATGTTGAAGTTTGTGTTCAACAATGTTGTGGGGATTTTTTCTGCCCAGTGGTACCGGTTTTGATGGTTAAAACACCCTCTTTTGAAAAATTTGCTTCATCTATAAAACGAATGAATGAAGAAATATTCCAATTGTAGTGTCTTCCATCTTGAATCGACAACCCGAGGTTGGTAATCTCCTGGAAGCAATCTTTGAACTCTTTCATATCTGTATGGGTGAACATCGCTTGCACGCAAAACGTTCCACACTTCAGCATGATCTCTGATCCCCAGTGCATCAGCCACACAACGATAACTTGCATTAGGATGAACCTGAATGTACTCTAGAACCTCTTGCTCCCGTTCAAGATTAATTCTTTCTCTTCTTGTGTCAAGTCACGTTACCTTAAAAGAACCAGTTTCTCAAAGCCTCCTGTGAATAGCAGTGAAGGTCCTGAGATTAGGCACATTTCTGTTCGGGAACTTATTTCTGTGCAGAATTGCTACTTGCCTCGAGTTTCCTTGTGCTTCTCCGTAAGTCAAATGAATGTCAGCCATTTCTTCATTTGTGAATCATTGCATGACAGGGTAGTTGGTAGTGTTACTCTTAACGTAATGAAGTCCAGAAATGAAATGATAAGCAACCAATCGTCTAGCGGCAAAAACTTTCTTCGAAGTTAAAAATTTGTTGCAGTATTTGAACTTTAAAAGTTTATATTTTGTCGTGTGAAATTACTCTCACAATTTCTTCCTAGAAACTTTTTGTCATATCTTCATTTACTTACAAACCTTAATTTCTTTGAATATTAATAGCACTGTTGCAAATGGAATGAACCTTATTAGGGTTTTAAAGCCGTGATTACTCAATGAAGGGATGAAATAAGAAAATACGTACCTAGAAAAGATTTAAGCAGTGTTTTTCTAACCATTTAATTCTAATCTATTTACATAATGTATGTAAATTTCATCGTGCTTAAGGAGAAGGCAGGTTTGCATGGTGTACAGTGTGCGCGAAAAGTTCAAACTCTGTCTATATTTAGGTAATTTAAAAAAAAATTGATATTTATTTCAAAATAGCACAGTGACTGTAATTTAGAGTGGCAGAGTTCACAAAATTGCCAAATTTTTACAATTTAATATTCAGTCAAATGCCCTCGAGCTGCAATTTCGCCTTTGAGACGCTTGGGCATGAAATGAGCAAGTTTTTTTTAGTTAGAGGCATCCATGTCCATCTTCCAGAGATTAAGTAGGGCTTCTTTTAATTTTAGGACTGATGTAGTATCTTGGCCATGGAGCTGACTCTTCATGTATGACTAGCAATTCTCAATGGGTTGAAGTCCGGTCAATTGCCTGGCCATTCAAACACTTCTATCTTCTTGTAAATAAGGAATTTAAAGACCTGTTTTGATTGGTGACAACGAGCCGAATCTTGCATAAAAAACTGACGTTCATGGATCACAAGAAAAGAGAGCAAATGATCGTCTAAAACTTATACGTAATAATCTTCATTCTTTGTTTGAATTTCAGGTAAGAAGTATAGGCCACTTCTGCCCATTTTGGCACTAAACCATCCCCATATCGTGACATAATCGGGTGTTTTACAGTCCGGCTGGTATACCTTGGGTCATATCTTAACCACTCTTCATTGACCTTCGGCAATGCACCTAAATGTCGACTCATTGTTCCACATAACATTCTCTCACATCTCAGGTGTCCATTTGATAAATTTTCTTTAGCAAAATTCAATGTTTTTTGCCATTAAGAATAGCTTTTTGGCTGGAGAACGCAAGGGTATTTTCAAGTCTTTTTGGAGCCTTTCTTGAATAGTCCTCACCGAGACAGCTCCAAGAAGCACAGGATGAGTTTTTCTCAGTTTAGAGGCACTCATTCAAAAGGTTTTCAACACTTCTCTCTCTAAAAGATGGTCTGGAGCTTATGAGGTTTATCTTGGCCTACCTTTTTGAAGCAAGTAGGTAAGAATCTCACCCGGTTGAAGGGGGGGGGGGGGGGGGGGATGGCCGACAACGCTTTTCAAACGTTTCACAGGAGCTATTCCTCGTCCAGTTCGGGCCGCTATTTCTTTAAAGAACACTTTTTCACTTATTAGGGCTAATGCAGTAGCCTTTTCTACTTGTGTGAGTACTTTCCTAGGTTTAATAATGCAATAACTTAAAAATGCATAAACTTGAAAATGACATGGAAAAAATGGCAAGATATGCAAAATAAAGCAATTCTTCGAGTAACACTGGAGCATAAATGAGCATTCAACGGCAGCTCGAAACGCACTGAGTTCTTTTGCTTCTCAATTCTCTTTCAAAAACTTAACTTGCAAGACGTCCGATGCTATTTATCGCTAAAGAACACGAAAATACTTGATACATTTACATATACAGAAATAGATAGAGAGGGTATCATCTTTTTTCGCGCATCAGCGTTTAGACAGACGGGTATCATCTATTTTCGCGCACGCTGTATTTCCGGGGAATCTCAACAGTTTGAGATGGTTCGAAAATATGTTGACAAAATGGGTTGTGGTGATAAAGGGAGCGCGCAGTTGAGAGGATTGAAGACGCGAAAGACGACAGACCAATATCTGCATTAATAGGAGTCAGGTTTTTAGCTATTTTTTGTTTGTGCAGGTGCAGGCGACTGGGATGGTCACAGAGGGACTCGTGTGAAACCGCCATCGGAAGCGCACACCACTGAACCGGCAGAAGACGAGGGCCATACTCTGCAAAAACCGGGAGTACCATTCCCCCACCCCCAACTGTCTGAAGTAATGCTAGATTTCGACGACTTTTAGTCGAAATTATTTACAGTTATGCATAACTGTTAATTTATTTTTCTTGATATATCAATATACCAAAAAATATATATTAACCATATATTTTATTGCTTTATGATTTTTTTTATTTTTTGAAGTATAGATATAGATATCAAGAATAATATGTAGATGAGCGTTGAAAGGGAACTCTGTAAACTTGATTTTATATATCTGTATATCATGAAATAAAACTAAACCATAATATATTGGTTTATGGTTTATTTCTAATTCTTGATATATAGATATATCAATAATTATTTATATTAGCAATATCTTTTCTGCTAAGCAGTTTAACTATAAAGGTTATAGCAAAGAAGAATTTTAAAATCATTTTAATGAAACGTTTCAAGCCTCAGCTCATCATCAGTCATTTCTGCAAGTACATGATATACAGTATTGAATAAAAACACGACAAAATCATAAAATTGCTCATTCTTCATGCATTCAAATAAGTGTCTAGGTACAAAAGACATGACATAAAAACTGATTAAATCTAAATATCGAAACTTCACTGACTAGAATCGTAAATGTGAGTTAAAACGGAAAATAAGAATACAAGAGTACAACTAAAATGCGGAACGGTCATAAGGTCTGCTTAGTAGCTCAAATAAAATCTAACCAAGAAGAGAGACAGAGGGTAAGGGGGGGGGGGGGAGGAATGAGTAAGAGAGAAAGTGAGAGAGAGAGAGAAAGAGAAGAAAGAATATAGAGGGGAAAAAAAATAAATACATCGAATATTTTTCACTAAGAACCTATAATTTTTTAGGGATAAGCACTCTGCATATCATTCAGTGCCGGTTTCAATTTGTGTATAGGGAGAGATTCTAGCATGCGCATTTCACAAGAATTCGAAGCGTAGTCTAAAATTTTAAATCGCTCTTTACTGATAATTGGTTCGCATTGACCCATACAATGCTGCCTTATGTTGGAATGTGAAGGTGCCCCTAACGGACGTCCAGTGCGATGACTCCTTCCGGCATGCTCAGCGACTCTCATAAATAGTGCTCGGTGGGTTGATCCCACATACCGCGATGCGCAATGCGCACAACTAAATTCATAAATGAGAGATGATCGCAAGCCCTTGGGAAGGTCATCTTTGAAGCGAAAAAAGGATCCAATTGTGAATTTGTTCAATAAAATTATGCGAAAGCGAGTCGTGGGAATTAATTTACCGAGGACATTAGATAGTTCATTTTTCAACTTTTCGGACTGATAGCCAAAATATGGTAGAACGCAATATATAATTGCTGAAATTTGTTCAGACTCTCGAGGGCTATACACATTTGAAAGAAAAGTATTAATAGATTTGTAAAAGGCAACAACAGGGAAACCGTTGGAAGAAAAGTAAGATTTGAGGAACTCATACTCACGGTGAAGGTTATCATAAGTAGAACAAATCCTATAGGCTCTGTTGATTAATTAAAGTGAATAGACTATTTCTTTTAAAAGATTTGGAACATAAACTAAACAAGCTGAGACCTAAGCCGGTAAAACTTTGTTTTCTATAAACCGAGGTAAAAAATTGATTTTCCGCTCTGCAAACTTTAACGTCAAGAAAATTAAGACAATCGCCGTGTTCTAAATCTACTGTAAACTTAATACTAGGATATTGTGCCTTAATACTAAGGCACTTTATCTACAGGCTATTTTTACTCGAAATGATATAACTGAACTGAATAAACTTGCTAATAATCCAAATATAATTGTTACAAGGCCTGATAAAGGCAAAGCAGTTGTGGTTCTTGATAAAATTACTTATTTAGCCAAAATGCAAGAAATAATTTCAGATACTACCAAATTTTTACCGATCACTGACTGTGTTCTAAAATATTCTATGAGAGTTGAAGATAAGGTTAACAATTTCTTACGCAAATTAAAGTCTCTTGACCTACTTAATGAAGATCTTTATAAACAACTGTTCGTTTCTGGTTCAGGGCCTCGTATTATGTATGGTTTACCGATGATGCATAAACCTGATTTCTTCGATTCTTTTCAATTTCGTTCGATTTTTGCTGCGTACAACTGTGCCACGTACAAACTAGCAAAATTTTTAGTACCAATACTAAGTCCTTTAACGGCTAATGAATATTCTCTGTCCAATTCATCAGATTTCGTTAAGTGTATCACAAACATAGAAAATGCGAATGAATATTATATGGCATCTTTCGATATTGAAAATTTATTCACCAACGTTCCTTTGTCGGAAACTATCAACATTTGTCTCAGTTCCCTGTTTACTAGTCCAGCTTCTCTAGTCATAGGATTAAGTCGGAATTTTTTCAAGAGTCTTCTGGAACTTGCTGTGTTTAATTCCTTTTTCTGTTTAACGGTTTTTTTTAAACAAATTGAGGGCTTGGGTCTGAGCCTTCCGCTCGGTCCTACTTTTGCGAACATTTTTATGTGCTTCCATGAAAAATTGTGGCTCCAAAACTGTCCGTCCATTTTTAAGCCTATCCTGTACAAGCGTTATGTAGACGATACCTTTGTCCTGTTCAAACGTGCAACTGATGTGCAATTATTTCTGCAATATTTGAATGTACAACATCCTAGTATTAAGTTTACAGTAGATTTAGAACACGGCGATTGTCTTAATTTTTTTGTAGTTGAAGTTTACAGGGCGGAAAATCAGTTTTTTACCTCGGTTTATAGAAAACAAAGTTTTACCGGTTTAGGTCTCAGCTTTTTTAGTTTCTGTTCCAAATCTTTTAAAAGAAATAATCTATTCACTTTAATCAAAAAAGCCTACAAGATTTGTTCTCCTTATGATAACCTCCACTGTGAGTATGAGTTCCTCAAATCTTACTTTTCTTCCAACGGTTTCCCTGTTGTTGCCTTTTACAAATCTATTAATACTTTTCTTTCAAATGTGTATAGCCCTCGAGAGTCTGAACAAATTTCATCAATTATATATTGCGTTCTACCATATTTTGGCTATCAGTCCGAAAAGTTGAAAAATGAACTATCTAATGTCCTCGGTAAATTAATTCCCACGACTCGCTTTCGCATAATTTTATTGAACAAATTCACAATTGGATCCTTTTTTCGCTTCAAAGATGACCTTCCCAAGGGCTTGCGATCATCTCTCATTTATGAATTTAGTTGTGCGCATTGCGCATCGCGGTATGTGGGATCAACCCATCGAGCACTATTTATGAGAGTCGCTGAGCATGCCGGAAGGAGTCATTGCACTGGACGTCCGTTAGGGGCACCTTGACATTCCAACATAAGGCAGCACTGTATGGGTCAATGCGAACAAATTATCAGTGAAGAGCGATTTAAAATTTTAGACTACGCTTCGAATTCTTGTGAACTGCGCATGCTAGAATCTCTCTATATACACAAATTGAAACCGGCACTGAATGATATGCAGAGTGCTTATCCCTTAAAAATTATAGGTTCTTAGTGAGCAATATTCAATGTACATATATATATAGAGATTTTTTTCCCCCTCTATATTCTGTCTTCTCTTTCTCTCTCTCACTTTCTATCTTACTCATTTTTCCCCCCCTCTGTCTCTCTTCTTTGTTAGATTTTATTTGAGCTACTAAGCTGACCTTATGACCGTTCCGCATTTTAGTTGTACTCTTGTATTCTTATTTTCCGTTTTACCTCACATTTACCATTATAGTCAGTGAAGTTTTGATATTTAGATTTAATCAGTTTTTATGTCATGTCTTTTTTATCTAGACACTTATTTGAATGCATGAAGGATGAGCAATTTTATGATTTTGTCGTGTTTTTATTCAATACTGAATATCTTGTACTTGCAGAAATGACTGATGTTGAGCTGAGGCTTGAAACGTTTCATTAAAATGATTTTGAAGTTCTTCTTTGCTATAACCTTTATAATCATTGATACAGATATATAATGTAGACGAGCTTTAAAAGGGAACTCCGTATACTTGACTTGGTATACCTATATGTCTAGAAAAAAAACATGATTGATTTTATTGGTTTATGGTTTACTTTTATTTCTTGTAATATAGATATATAAAGTAATAAAAGTATACCATAAACCAATGAAATATATATTTGTAATGTAGACGAGCGTTGAAACGGAACTCTGTGTATCTATATATCAAGAAATGAACCATATTTTATTGGTTTGTAATATATTGTTATTTCTTGATATATATATATATACCAAGAATAATATATATGTACAGGGTGTTTGGTAATTCGATGCACTTATTTTACCCCATAACAGAAAAACGCTAAATAAAAAGATTTTCATGAGCAAACTTTGAAAACTCCTTCGTTTTCGAGAAATGATGACCTAAAATAGTTTTAGATTCCCAACGGAATAGCCTAAAACGCGCGCCAACAGCCAGCTCAAGAAGTTAAATTTTACTCGTTCTGCATGGTAAGCCAATTTTAATGGGACTCTCAAATTATTTCAAGTCACAATTTCTCGGAAAGAGAGTTTTCAAGTTATTTGGTACTCGTGAAAATCGTTTCATTTTCCATTTTACTATGTAGATGGTTAAAATATGTGCATCGAATTACACAACACACTGTGTACATATATAATGTTTATGGGCGCTATATGATAGAGAATTAAATTCTCATGCCTATTTTTATGTAGTGAATATATTTGTAACAGGAAGTATTCTAGTCAGACTGTGATTGCATCTTAAATTCCAGTATTATTCTGGTGTTCCAGTGATGGGGAAGGCTGTGATCTAGAGAATGTTTAATTTTTGCATTGAAAATTACTAACTGAGAGTGATTCCTCATCCTTTTTAATGTATTGTATATAACTCATGTGCTTATAAACTCCCGGTTGCACGTGGTTTAGTCTCATTGGATGTACAATATTGTACTGAGTTTATTGGGTCAACACATTCACTATGCATTAAGTGTGAATGTATTGTAAGATCCAAAACTTCCAGTGCGATATTGTACAATCCGTGAGGCGGACCCCGCGCAACCGGGAGCAATTTTTTTACCCATAATCCACGGACGGCCAGCCGCGATTCGAAATTGGGTTGAAGTTGGGTTAGAGGCGAATGGAATAGATACGCGCAGTTCTGAGGCGGTAAACGGCCGTTAGGTAGGGCGGAACAACGGCGGTTCGCGTGCAGTTTTGGGTCCGAAAAAGCGGACATTTGACCCTTAGACCGCGCGTAATACACCTAAAAAACGCCTAGGAACCCACGCGTATCCACCGGCGAAACGTCCTTGATTTTCAATTGGGGAATATTTCCCTAGGAATTCTTAAATTTTTTAATTCCAATTCTACCAACTGAAGCAATGCGAGGCTGTAAGTTCACGAGCCTCATACATTATTCTTCAGACGTCAAAAATCTGCGTAAATCCTTTCTTAAGCTGTTATCAGGTTGTCTCACATGAAATGTTGCAGTTGAAACAAAAATAGGTGTCGGAAAGTGTATATTGCAATTATAATATGAACCTTTCTTCTCCACGACCTTCGCCTAAAGCTTTTCTGAAGCAAATATTCCGTCTTCAAAGAACTTGCTATTCTTTCATGAAAAAAGTATTCAAATGCTTCATAATTGCAAACTATAGGGTCGAAAAGCTGGAACAAAAGATAATCGGTGGAAGAAATTACAAGATAATAGATGGGGTGAGGCAAAATTTCATAATTCAGACCTTGCAGCTCGTCGACCGTAGCTCTAGAGATGTGAGGGTCCTGTACGAAATCTTTTAAACGATCTCTGAAAAGTTCTGGACAGTGTTTCAAGTGAGCTCACTTGATATTCCACATAGATTCGGCGGCCGAGTGATCCAGCGTGTATTCGTACAAGAAAATGACTTGATATTCTTCGGTTCTCAACACATCCATAGGATTACGAGTAGCGATTTTCGCTAAAAATTCTACCAAAAATAAAAGGTATTCAACATAAAACAAATCCAGAAAAAACAATCAGGCTTATATGTAAATATTAAACAGAGAAGACTATTCTAAATTCGACGTTTCATGTGATGCGACCTGATAGATTAGTTTAAAGCAAAAAATAAACTAATATGAGAGGCAAAGTGAGACTGCAGAATCCAGCGGCGTAAGAGACGACTCACACTCAAAGCGCCTCTCGATTCCGGAGCGAGCTCACTACAGCAACATAATCCAGCCTTTTAAAATCTGACGTTATTCTGAGTCACTGCAGAAGCTCGTTGTTCTGACTGACGTTTGGTTGAGTGAAAAATTCCTATCTCGGTGACACCTTAATTCTACCCTACCTCTACTTCCACAGAGCAGAACCTGTGCCCTTGTGTAGCAAAAATTAAAAAAAATTCCGAGTATGTGTGACGATACTACGCAAATAAGAATGAGGATAATCAGATAAATCTTCAGTCTCTAAAGGAAAGATTTAATTTATCGATAATGATTCTGGTAAGAAAGACCACCAATAGCAGAATAACTCAACATCTGATGACTGAGTTAGCCTACATCCAAATTGTTGCCAGGGAAAAATACTTTTTTTAGGTAGTGAAAATCAAGTCAGAAATTTTTTTAATTAGAAAATCTATATAAAACATTAAATAGGTAAATAAGGAATTATCTCTGAAAGAATAAAGGCATGAAATTTTACTCTTCCTGAAAAAAATTAGTCCAGCAGTATTTCATTCAAACTACAACTACACTGAGATTTTGAAATTTAAGTGTGTTATATACAGCGAGTTTCTGTAGTAAAATAAGTGACTTAGGTGACCCAACATACTCAAATAAATAAGAATTGAGTATGTTTTGCGTATGTTTGATGGTTTCATTAACAGAAATTTTTCAAAACTCTCTATGGAAAATGAAAAGAAAAGTAAGGAACTCTGTATTCAACTTTGAATCATTGTTCATCGTAAAAACATAAAACTGGCGTTACACTTTAGCGTTACTATAAGAAATTAGTGTTTTTGTCATTATTTCCGAGAATCTTCAATAATAAACCCAACGAAAGCCCAATATACATGTAGACTCCTGTCAATGACATCGACCACAACTCACATTTAATTCTCGTTTGAAAAATCTGAAATATCATGATGCTGGTAATTTTTTAGCTCGTGAATTGATGAGAGCTACGATAAAAAGTAGAGAAGCGTTTGAGTATTGTACTACATTATTGAGGTGTATGAATAAAAGTAGCGAGTTCAGCGTGAAGAAAATATACGACCGAAATTTTGCAATAAACCTGTCAATTAGGGCTTTCTCTGCATTACTCATTTAAAGGTTTTGGAGTAATCCAACACGACATGAAAATATATGAAGTGCATAAGCGGTAAAAAACTAGGGAAAAATACAGAATGATTTTCTAAAAAATGATGCACAAAAGCACACGCTCTGCCAATAAATTAGTTATTGGAAGTGCTTATGAATGCAAATTCTGAAATATAGTGGGTTGCCGTACCGCAGTACGTATTAAAATGACTGGTTCAAAGACTGAATGCAAAACTGCGAGAAAATGTATTCACTTTTAATTTAAAAAAATTTGAAGACACTTGTGACAAACGAAAAGGAAAACGTTGCGACGTATGATTTTGAATGCCTCGAAGGGCTTATCTCTTGTTATCATTAAAAAATGTGCTTCACGACTACGCAATAATAACAAAGGCTGGAGAAAGTGAACACTTGGGAATAAAATAACTTTGGGAAACACAAATGTGAGTTTAAAGAACCTAGAGCTACGTATGACAAGTGAGAATTAATAATCTTGCTAGTGAAACAAAAAGCCAACTTTTCTCAGTAATTTGAAACCAGCTCTCCGTGCCAGCACACATACTCGTATATAGTCATTATGTGCAGGCTACTGCTATTATGAAGATTAGGTGCCACATCAGAAATAGCGTTTCGTCTTGCAACAGCCTCACAAATTTTCTCAGTTCATCAAAGAATTTCGTTTTCGATCATTAAAATGTCACGACAAAATATTCACATTAAGGAATGGAGTCCAAAATTGTGGTGCAAAGAACCGGGGTTAAGTCCTCAGAAAATGCAAAAGCTGGAAAAAATATTCATTCGTGCATAAAATAACGAACTGATATCTGCGTGATTATAGAAAACTTCGTAAATTACAGTGCACCTATCGACTCAACAGCATGAAAGACAAGAGAGTAATAAGCATTTTTACATTGGAGACTTGTCACTAAGATGGATAGACTAAAACTGACTAGATTAAAGGTAAACTTGGGTGGCATACAAAATCTTCTCAGAGTTATTTTGACCATAATGTGACCAAACCAAGTACCACCACGAAATTACACAGTCCAATTTTCAACAACAGTTTCAACAGTTTGAATAGACACATTTTCAACGCGATGATCATCAGTTCCATCTGATAGCTTCAGTGTGTTTCACATATGTACATGGTAAGCAGTCGAATTTTGTTCGACATATGCAGAAACTTAGTAGCAAGACCCAGATACTTATTTCGAAAATGATGTGCGAGATGTAAGTAATAGTGAACGTGCCAAGAATATTGGTAGGTCACATTGTTGAGTGGAAGCATAATGAAAGTTTTCTCGATTTGGGACACAACCTGAAAGCAAGATCATCTGTATTTCACGAATTTTAAAATGGAGCTTTTTGGGGCCGTAGAACGTCAAGTATCGACCACTTCTTTATGGACAGCTATGTATGAGGACATTGCTGGACGTAGATGCGGCTGGCTTAGGGAGGGCTCTGTATCGAGTGTCTGAATAAAAAAAAGTGTTGTTGCGCAAACGTACTTGCAACGTTCACGAAGTAGCCATTGCTCTCGGGACTGCAATGACGCCCTTAGCTTTCGATGTTTTGCCAAGGTCAATTTGGAAATAGTTACTGGCAATCTACTTCGTACAGAGATGACTGCACAGTCAGCAAGCCCTGCCATTAATTCCCAATTCCAGAAGATAGTTGTTGTCGAAAGCAGAAGAGTACTTGGTGGTAGGTAGAGTTTGTTTGGAGGACGTCTTTTCCGTTTCCCCACGAGGTGTAGCAAGCGTCACACATCGGGTCCTCCGGACCGCATAGACTGCAGTCTCGCAAATTTCTACACCGCCTACCCCTCTCCCTCCACCTCCGAGCAGCTACAGCACCACCTCCGAGCAGCTACAGAAATGTTAGGTTAGGGTAATTAAGGTTAGGTTAACTTAAGTTGGGTTAATGGTTAGGTTATGCTAGGTTAGGTTGGGTAAGGTTTGGCCAAGTTCAGTTAGTTTAAGGTTAAGTTAAAAAAGTTTTAAAATGCCTGTTCTTGAGTGCCCATATGGAGGGTCGAATGGCCAAGCACCAGCGGTCGTTGTCATAACTTATTATAATGATTTAATGCAGTTTAACTTATGTATTCTGCTATACTATCCACTTACTAAGTACTTATAGTATTTATAATGCAGTGATTATTAATAACTGTATAACGAACAGATAGGTTAGTAAACCTCACCAGTACTACATAGTTAAATAATTGGCGCAAATGGCAACTTGATGTAGCAACACGGAGGTGGAGGGAGAGGGCTGGGCGGGGTAGAAATCCTGCAAGATTGGAGTCGGTGCACCCCGGCCACCTCACAGCCACGTACGAGTTCCAAAAGGTGCAGGTGCGATTCTCTGTGGTTTAATAAAATATAAAGTCTTGTATAGCTAAGGGTGTATTCTGATGAGTGTGTAGTCGATTTCTGACTTGTAAAGCAATCTACCGAATTCTCAATTTGCATCATGCCATTCTTCAAATCTTGTTTCGGGCATATAGCACGTGTACTTCATTCGATCTAGCGTACAGGGTAGATTAAAAGTTCATGCCTGATGTATTTTGTAGTAAAAATATGGTTTTGATTATTCTATTTATTTATATCGAGATCACTTAAAACCTTTAAAAAGTTTAAAAAGGTTTCAGAATTTTCCCATATTCCTAAGAAAATGAAGAACAGACATCGTGAGAGTGGACGAAAAAAGTCACGCACGTGCAATTCGACGACGATTTTGAATGTAACCAAATGGAATTACGCTCTCTCGTCCTTAGCCTCGCGCAGCGTTAGTACTCTTTGTGTAAACTCCCTAGTGGAACATTTTTATAATAATTTGCCCTTTATAGCAATCTTCATCGTCAAACGTACAGAAGTCGTGGAAGTTGTCCTCATTTATCATCAAAATTTTCCCTGTTAATGGCAACATTTTCACGCTCATGAATTTCCTGTATATTATTATAAGTTCAGATGCAATCACCACCGGTTAAAGAATTATTGACGGTCAAATTAGTCGACTGGTCCGAAATGAAAATCTACGCACATTCTATAGACACTTAATTTTAAAGTCTTGGATTTTGGCGCCCCATTTTTTAATTTGCGAGGGATATTCTCTTCTTAAAACAAACATTTCGGCGTAAAACTTTCTTAAATAATCTACGACGTATGTTCGTCTCTTCAAATTCATTATTTAGACGAAGCGGCTTTGCTGCTCAAACGTTAGTTAAAGCTTCAATTCCATTGTACATTTTTTACTATTCATCGTTATATTTGATAATGTAAATTTGTGCCAGAAATGTTGCAAGGGAAGACACAATTCTAGGATCTTAGTTTTTTGCAGGCAAAACACAACGTGAAATTCTCCTGTTATTCATTCCACTCACGTTGGTGCATATTGAAGCATTGTATATTCAAAGGAAGCTTGACATCCGCAAATCACATAAGCCCTAATTTCGCCTAATTATCAAGCCGGCTAAGACAGATGGTCAGTGGTACCAGTGGCACGAATATTTCTCTCAGTAATCACACTTGTCTGATATCGGTGAGCTCAGTTTCTGTCAACGCGTGTGCTCTGAAATTCCGAGAACGTGGTTTTAAGTTCGGTTCATTTAGGAGAATCACATCAAATAATTTCGGAAAACTGAAGAACGGTATGTTGGAAAACATATATTTCAGTCTAGCCACAATCAATAACGTTGGTTAAAATTGCAAGCTCCGTATTTCATTTGGAAGGAGCCATGCGACAGAGAAAGGAATGAAATTGATGCCAATTCTTGAGTTATGCCACGCAATCGTATGCAAATCAATCTACAAGGGTGAAAATTCGTTCCATTTTTCAACTAGTCCTTAATTTAATTCAAGGTATGAATAACTGGTACTGACTTTCATACGAACAAGCTGTGGTCCACGTAAGATGATATATAACGCTAGATATGTGAGGTTGTAGCTACGGGCTACCACGTCACTCACCAAGTGATGTTCCTCCCGCTAGAGGGCAGGTAAGATGGCGTCCTCAAATTCTTGTTGGGTAGAGAACTCGAATTCTTGGGGATTGAGCGGTCCAAAGGGTTTGGAGGTACAGCGGTCTTAGGTGTTTGGAGGTTTGGGGGCATTCAATTGTTTGGAGATACTGCAGTCTCAATTAGTTAGTACAGCGGTCTCAGGTATTTGAAGGTATAAATGTCTCATGAGTTTGGAGGCAAAGCGTTTTTTTAAGAATATTTTCATTGATACTCTGAATTTTCAGTTGACCTTCTTCTTGACTATGTCAATCAGAAGAACGTAATTATGAATTATTGTGGCTTGGTCACTATTTTGAATGGATGTTTCAGAGATGCTGTTGGCTTAAATTGGCTACATACTTTTAAATAAATTTTGAGAAGTTACCTTATGATACATTACAGAAACACAGTGAAACCTTGAGCACGTGCATGCAAACTTCGTGGTTGTTAGCTTTGTTAATATGTTGCAGAAACCTTGACTCGTTGCTAAGCGTGTAAAATTCAAGCGAAAGACAATGCAGAGGATCAATACAGACAATGCGGATGATCGTATCTCGTGTCTCGTGCAGTGAGCACGCTCCTTGTTTTGCTCTAAAAACAAAGTGCCTGAATTGGTTAATGAGCCTGCATTTCTAGCTCAAAAAAATGCCCACTCAAACCATGGGCACCCATGAGTAAATTTCAACTAACCATGATTAAAAAACATCAAACAAAAAGTGTTAGATTCCCTCACAAAAAATATTCAACCCTTACTTCTTCAAGAAATCAGTGGGTGTTTCCCTTATTCCAAGATGGTGGCAAGAAACCCAAGCAGTAGCAACGTCGAGGGTACTATTGAGTTTTACTCATCTCCTGACGTAGAAAAATTGCAAAACAGAGTAAGCAAGTAGTTTCCATCCTAATTGATCACTTCAACTCGGTTATGAAGAAATTTCAAAGCGAAATTTGTGACGTGAAAACGTTGACTGAAATACTAATGAAGGAAGAACCTGATCAAAAAATTATAAAAGACCAAAAAGAGAAAATAAATAGCTTTGTCTACCGTCTGGACCGATTAGAAAGAAACGAAAAACGTGAAGAGTTAGAAATCAGAATATGTACACACTCTGTTTATTCCTAGGGAACTACCCCATTCACGTGGCAGCGAAGATTGTAAAGAAACAGTTCGCAAACTCCTGAAGGATGAAATCAACATCAACCTATGTAACTCTGACATCACTACGGCGAATATGAAAGGGAAAACCCCTGCCCTGGAAAATGACGATGGCCGAAACATTACTTTTGAACTACGACACTAGGAAAATAGGTTTTGACAGCTTCTCGTGTGACTAAGCTGAAATTCTACGAAGTGAATATCTCATACCCTCGCGAGCCAATATTTTGTACAATCTAAGATTGGCCGAACGAAAATTTCCCGAACACAAAGAAAGAGCAACAAGTCTAGGTGGCAATATCAACGTCTTCTCTTCGATGATTCCAGGACACGAAACTCCGAGACCTCAGGCAATCAATACCCCCCGAAGAGCTTGATCAGTATTTGTTGCAACATGTCGGCAAGTCCTCGAAATAAATTATTTGTAATTAGTATTTTACGGACTGAAGACTGGATTTTATATCATTTCGAGTTATACCCGTGATTTCTCTTCATTTTGGGCTAGAATCGATTTTTGCCTTTTCAAGGTACTCACGTCAAACTTCTAACTTTAATTTTTTAATAATTATATTTTTTTTCTCCCTTTCTTTATTTTATCGAACGGTCCTATCGGATTGGCTGCTCATGTCTAATTTGTGTGCCACCACCTATGTTGCTAAATCTGAGAATAATTTAGAAGTTCTAGGTCTTTATATTGTGTAATATGTTCACTGTCACTTCGATTTAAATCCATTTAGTCTTTTGTGACATCTTTTTTGTTATGTGCGGATACCACTTGGCATGACTGCTTTCGTGAATACATTATTAGCAATTTTTGAACCCCAATGCTTCTCGCTCACGGACTGAGTGCGTGTTCTCATGAAATCGCACTAGATTGAAGGCTAATAATCTCTGTGTGTTTTTCCTTCTGTTACTTTTTTATTTAGTTTTAAGTAGGAATATATTTTATTTATTTTGACTTTGTATATATTTTTTCCAACGTTGTATATTACTTACTGTTTATTAATTTTAATGACTGACATCGTTGATATATGATTACATTGACCAAGATTTGAATTATTTGAAAACATTGTATCCAAACCTAAATGAAACTAGAAACTGTAAATATATTAATATCCAAAAATTCAAGAATCGATAAGCATAACTTGCAATGATTTTTCTTTAGTATTTTTGAACTCTAGGCCACTAAATCCAAAAATACATGATATATCTTGTACCATCACAACTGCAACTTTGACATTCTATGCTTTACCTAAAGCATAGAATGTATCATAGAATGTATGATGGAACCCACGCCAGCCCGACGCGACGATTGCAGCCTTATAGTGAGGCTACACGCTGAGGCAAGCGGCTGTTATGGTTGTGAAAATTAATTTTAAAGTAGGAAAGAGGAACATGACAAGTAATTTTATTCCATCATTCGAAAGCTCTTAACGTGAACTTTGTTACGGAATAAATTTTTTCTACATTTTCAATCGAGAACATAAACGTATTTGGGTTTGACTTTAGACCTCTGTTATTTTTTGGGTTAATATTATGTAGTTTTCAAAATATTTACTTCAAGAGTAGGCTAATTATCACCCAGAACTAAATTGTTCGCAAAATCGTCCGAGAAATAAAACTTTTATAACTAGAAATATACTCTGGGAAAAAACATTGAAGTGGTGTAACTATGTTCAAAATTTGATTTTTCGAACAATAAAACCACCACAGAGTGTGCTTTTCTGAAATCTATTTGTGGTTAAAATATGCGCATCGGATTACACAACACCCTCAATTTCTATACACATGCACACAAATATATATACACATATATGCATATAAACATATATTTATGTTTTCATTCTTGATGGCGATTTTCATTTGGGATGTAGGGAGATCGTTAATTTGTAGGTATGCCCCAGTCTTCAATGATCGCACTAAAGCACATTTATCTATGTCAATTATAAAATCTATCGTTCGGTAAAAACTGTTCACTACTCAGCACTACACAAATTGCTGAATTGTATGCACTTGTTTTCATTTAATGCATTTCAAAACATATGTTGAGATTCAGCTTAATCACTCTTATAAAAGGAGCCGCATCAGTCCGTCCGTCCGTCTGTGTCCTCTTCTAATCGATAGCTTTGATGCAACAAAGATAAAGCTTAAAGAAATGCAAGAAATTATGCTATTGCATTATTTTTCTGCGGCGATTCAATTCCCTTTCCCTGGCATTACGGTATCCCGAATACGCAATCGGCTTGTTTTTACAAATAGAAATTTTCTTTTGAGCTTTCTCTGTTGAAATTCATCGTGTTGCTTTGATATTTTTAATTGATGATGCGAATAGAAATGTTTTAAATTCGTTTGACCAATAACCTGGCTACCACTTAGTATAAAGCCCAAGATTTTGGAACTTGAGTTATTGTTTCCGAAATTGTGATTTTCTTGAAAAGCTCCGAAGAGATAAAAGACGGCATTTCAGAATAAAATTCCGGCAAAAGAGGCCACCATGGATAGAAATATGTCCAACCACAAGGGAGAAGTAGCAAGACTTCGACAGCAAGAAAAACGCCGAAGACGATCATGTGCCGATACGGTCACGCACTTGTCCTCGTACATGTGTCAGTACGTACGTTTAATGTCACGCCTAGGTGCGACTCGGGCACAGTGCGCCGCTGAGTCAGCAAATTGTATGTATAAGTACTGCGTGATCAGCTCCCAAGAGCGCACTCGGTCTACGTTACTCTCTCTATTAACAGTACACCTCGGAAGCTCTGCAAACCGCCTTTTGTGAAACAAAGACCTTTAGGACGCATGTCGCAAACCTTAAATCTTACATGTGTTTGTTACCCGACCTGACTTCCGACGATGCCAAAAAAGAATTACTTGTGCGCAGCGCACACAAAAGTGTTGGAGATTTTAACGGTGTCGTTACAAAATTAGTAAACCCTGATGTTAACTATTCCTTTGATCAGGTTATCGACATTTTAGATGACATCTACGTGGCTAAGGGTGAGCGTTCAGTGCATGCGTTAGCGTGCGATTTAAACCAGTTACGGTTGTTACGTAATGAAGGGTTGGCTGCACAATTGGTTACGGCTATGTCAAAGATAAGATATTTGAGTGATCATATTCTAAATAGCCAAGAAGTAGCATTGCAAAGACATCCATTTGTAATTGCTAGTACGAACGCAATCGATTTGAAAAAGTTCTCTGGTGCCTTGGTAGTTTTTAGTCTAGCCACAGCAATTTTAGCACCTCTCCTAGAAGAGAACTTTTGTAAAAAAATTTTCTCGAGGCAGTTCCATACATCTGAAGAGCTTTTAGCTCGTCTCGTTTCCGCTGTGCGTAATAATCCTGAGGGCAGAGAAATACTTGCGCGCAAACATAATACCCAGTCCACGTATCCATCCAGAGAGACTTACCTTGCGGTCGTGCCTGAAGAGAGTAAGTGGGACGAGAAGGAACCGTTCCCCGAGATTTTCTATGCCTCACAAAACAACAACCGACGTTTTCAAGGTCGGAGACCATTTTTCAGACAAAGTTGGAGACCTGCTAGATTTCCACGGGGAAGACAATATACATATTTTGGTGATCGACCTTTAGGTTCTATGGAATGCAACGAAGCGCAGGTAGATAATCCACAACAGAGTAGTAATGATAGATCTAAATCCTTCTGTTCACTATGCAATACCACAGGTCATGTTCAAAGTATGTGCACGAATAAGAGAGGCCAAAGCAAATCACTTTTCCGCGGTCATGCTTGCTACAAATGTGGGAAGGTGGGCCATTTTGCACGTGAATGTCATTCGCGTGGTCGAGGTCGAGGTCGAGGTGAAGCGTACTACGCTGCATCTTCCGAGGGTGATGATTTTTTAGAGTAGATAGAGAAGAATCAGAAAAATCAAAGAGTCTTGGTGTAGAGAAGGAGTTACCGGTGCCCGAGGATACAGCTGCAATCCCCGTTACCAATGATGTGGCATTGAAACCAGATACTATAACTATGTCGACTGATGTGGTGGATCCGTTATTTACGTGTACTAATAAGTTTGAATTATTAGGCGAACAAGAACTTAATATAGGCGCGAACTCTGAATTACCCGTTGAGGTTTGTCTATCAGCAACGATTATGAAAGAGGGTCGATTAAGAAAAGAAAGCGAGGGTATATTTTCCTTGAGGCGATCGAAAAAGCCTACAATCATACTGCGCCAGGATAATAGATTGATGAGCGCTCTCATCGATAGCGGTGGCGACAGATGTTTAGTGAGTTATCGTAATTTCAAAGGTATTAATGAGCAAATTAAGCCCAGTGCTCTGAGTATCAGAGGTATAAATTCAAAAAGCCAAGTGACAGGAGAGGTTGATCTTTGCATTACCCTGCCTAATAATAAAGAAATTAAAACTAGCGCTTTGCTGCTGAAGAATAGCGAATTTCGATATGATGTAATCCTTGGCAGAGATATTTTGCAAGACGCCGTGCTAAATTTTAAAGACGGATTTACAGTTCTTGACGGAGTTAAAGTGCCGTTTCATGATGTGCAGGAATTGCACGAGCAAAGTAGGAAAGACATATTTTTCAATACTATAAGTAATCCAGAATGTCTAATGGCTGACATGCTTGTCAATAGGAGGAATATAAGGAAATATCTGCTGAAGCAGAGGGAATCAAAAATTGCGAGCCAAGAATGTGGCGATAAAAATGGCCTAGAGATAAATACTGCAGAACAGAGGGGTACCCCAGGCCCAACCCCAGGGCGAGGAAAAAATGGGAAAGTAACCAAATTCCCAGGCCCAGGAATAAGGGTGAGTAAAAATGAGAATACTGCGAAAAATGCGAGAGTAACTAAACTCCCAGAGAGAAAAGCTGAGCAACCAGCGAATAATGTGAGAATAACTAAACAGCATCCGAACAAAATAAGAGAAACTAAGGAACAAGCGAGAAGTTTGAAAAAAAGTAAAAGACGAGAAATAGTTGTTCATTGTGGAGCAGTGGAAATGCCAAGTAATTGTTTACGTGTTATTAATGGGTATGTCAAGAAGGCTAAGCCCGGAAAGTATATTATGAATAAGACAATTCTCGCTAATGGAATTTATGTCGCCGAATCAGTAGTGAATATCAAGTCAAATGGTTTTGTCCCTGTAATGCTTTTGAACGTCTCTGAAGACGTGGTATATATAAGCGACAATACGATGATAAGTACCATTGAGGAAATTGACGACATGGAAATTGAACATGAGATTTACATGTCTACCGTGCACGAAGCTGTGCGAGATGCGAATTTGTGCGATGCCCACGGTAATGCGGATCTACCCGGAGTCGACAGTGTTAATGGTGGAACTTTCAATGCCATCTCTGGTAAAGACGTTGGGGTAGTATCTGTAGAAACGAGGCATTGTTGTAACGATATTCGTGTTGATGAACCAGGAATTAATGCACAGAAAAATGATGTACCAGAGGGAGGTAGTAACGAAAGACGCCTTCTGACTGGAAACGACGTAAATTGTGACGATGATGATGCTAAACCATTACTGTTAAATTTATTAAACGAATTTAGAGACGTCATCACTCTAAAAGGCGAAACAATTGCCGTTACGAATGTTATGAAACATAATATTGAATTAAAGCCTAATGCACGAGTACTTAATATCCCACCATATCGAATTCCTCATAAATATCAAAACGAATTGTTGCAAGCTACTAAGCAGATGTTGGATCAAGGAATTATTGAACCTTCCAGCTCGGAATTCAATTTTCCTTTAATTGTTGTTAAAAAGCAGTCGGGCGAGATTCGTCCCGTGATTGACTTCCGAGAACTTAATAAAATAGTGATCAAAGAAAGTTATCCCATTCCACGCATAGACGAAATTCTTTACACGGTTGGGGGGAACAGCATTTTTTCGAGTCTCGACCTACGCTCTGCTTTTCATCAGGTCGAGTTGGAGGAGAAAAGCCGTAAATTCACCGCGTTCAGTATCGGTTACGAGAAATTTCAGTTCAAGAGGCTGCTATTCGGGTTGTCCTCGAGTCCCTCAGTTTTCCAAAGAATCATTTCTTCTGTTCTTACAAATATCATCGGTAAATTATGTTTTGTATTCCTTGATGATATATTAGTATTTTCCAAATCCATGAACCAACATCTGAAAGATTTACATAGTGTTTTTGAGAAACTACGTGGTGGAAATCTGTCCCTTAAACTTGAAAAATGTCATTTCCTAAAAAACTCAATTGAATATCTTGGACACATCGTGTCGGCAGACGGAATTCGCTGCAAAGAATCAGAAAAGCTACAAAACTTTCCCATTCCAAAAAATGTGAAAGAACTGCAAAGTTTTCTAGGTGTGGCGAACTATTTCCGCAATCACATACCGATGTTTGGATCGATCTCATACTCTCTTTATCAATTGTTACGAAAAAACGTTGAATTTATCTGGACGCTTGAGTGTCAGAAAGCTTTTGAAAAAATTAAATCTGTTTAGACATCTGATACCGTTTTACGGCATCCTGATTTTACTAAGCCTTTCCACGTATTTACAGATGCTTCTAATTTTGGTATAGGTGCAGTGCTTTTACAGCACGGAAACGATTCAAATAAATCAATGAAGGCTATTGCTTACTACAGTAAAAGTTTGAACTCAACGCAAAAGAGATATAGCACGACTAAAAAAGAATTCTTCGCGATCGTATGTGCGCTGAAAGCATTCAAATACCTTATTCTTGGATATCCAATCTATCTGTACACAGATCATAAGCCGCTACAACCTTTATTTTTCAAAAAGCTTCCTGACGACTCTGCAATGGCTCGATGGTGTCTAACAGTTCAATCTTTCGAACCAGTAGTAAAATATTTCCCCGGGAAAGAAAATATAATTGCAGATTGTCTAAGTAGATTGCCCGAGCATTTAACTATTTCTGATCTTGAAGAGTGCTCAGAGTTCAATGAGGTTGACGCCTTCGCAGTAATTACACGCTGTGGTGCGCTGACCGCCGACATAGACAAAACAGACGAGACGAGTTCTCATCAACTGGCGCCAGAGGCGACTGCAAAACCCCGATTGACTGAGTACGTTCCTCAGTTAAAAGACGTATCGTGGACTTTAGACGAATTTCGAACTGAGCAACAGCTAGACCCTTTCTGTTCTGAGGTCAAAGACGCATTACTAACTAGTAGTACATCTACGATCCCTGACTTACAAAAATACTTAATTCTGAACGACATACTTTATAGACGACGACAAATAGACTCTAGGGAAAGTACTATTCTCACTTCGGTTATACCGACATCGCTAATGAACAAGGCGGTGCTCAGTATACACTCGTTGTATCATACTGATGCCACGCATACATTGTTTAAATTTAAGTTGCGTTACTTTCATTTATTAGAGAAGAGTATCATACGTAAATTTGTCAAAATGTGTGATGTTTGTAAAATTCTTAAAGCTAGCAGTACTGTGCCTATTAAGATATTGGACGCTCCCATTGCTAAAGAACCCTTCGAGGTGGTATCAATGGATTTTCTTGGCCCTCTTCCTGTCACAGATCAGCAGAATAAATATATTCTAATCGTCATTGATTTGTTTTCTCGTTACTGTAAGCTTTACGCAACCGCAGATCGATTAGCAGATACAGTTGTCTCTTGCCTAGACAACTGCTTCTCAACCTTTGGATATCCTGAAACACTTCTTAGTGATCAAGCTCTTGAATTTAAATCTGCGGCAGTTAAAAAATTCAGTCAAATTCATTCAATTGCGAAAAAGGAAGTTTTACCTTGGAGTCCTCACAGCAATGCTATTGTGGAGCGCAATAACCGCAAGATTACGAATTTATTAAAACTGTATATTAACTCCCTAGTGCATACCGAATGGGACCAGTGTCTCAACAGCACAGAGAACGCGATCAACAATAGTTTGAATACTACGTTGGGAGATACACCCTCGTATATTATTTTCAATCGAGACACGTGTGCAAACTTTAGCGCCATCACTTTTGAAAACAGTTATAGTCACGACACCGACGTCGATATCATAAAATTTCGAGCTCAAGAAGCAGCCCGTACTGTTGAAAACGTTAGAGCTATAATAATTAATAACACCAGTGAAAGAACAATGTATCACAACATTCGACGTAAAAATAAAAATTTTGAACTCGGCGAACGAGTATTATTACGAAATCACCTAAGAAAAAACAAATTAGATATTGCCTGGAGAGGACCAGGGATAATTACAAAAATCAACCGAAATTATGTAGAATTGAAAATTGGGAATAGAACCTTTAAAAGTAATAAGAATCATATCTTACCTTTACGTAAAAAGTATTGAATGACAAATGTACGACTTTCGATTGACGACGTTACTATGTTCACATAATACGATTGTGTGATTCTTGCTTCAATGTTAATTTTACGTATCATTTTAATTGGAATTTTCTTTATATAACCATATGTATTTGCTTTATTTTTTCGTTTTGATGTACCGTAGTTCCTACGTCCGTGATTGAGGATGTAACGCACGTTATTTTACAACCAAGGTTTGCATCTGCTCGCAAGCCTTGCACGGTTCAGTAACCTCCATGTGTTTACAAACGCAGCAACTCATTGCTGTGGGAGCGGAGGCCGGCTCCCGAGTTGATTTGGAGTGCCGTCGCCCGATTTGTTTTGCAATTAGCTGTGCAGCTGTCGAGACCGTGTGGGATCTGCAGCGTGCAGATATGCTGTTTGTTCTTTTCTTTGCAACTGTCACCAGCTGTCACCAATGATTTCTTTTATTAATTTGATGTAATAATCATTGATTTCATTTATTTAAATTATGTGGCCATGCTAATTGAACTGTATTTGTTTCAATTTCAGAACGAGCACGCTACCGTTCCTGTCTGCCACGATGGGCAACCGCATGACCCATGTGTCTGTGGAGGCACTAACGAATGCCCTGGAGCAACATCAGGGCCGGGTGTCAAAGGACTGGGTGGAGGCTAACGCGCTCGTCGACATCCTTCCTGATAGGGTGTCTGATCTTGGGCTTCTTTTTCTCTACCCAGCCACCTTGGCTTTAGGTGTTTCATTTTTATATCTTCGCCGCGAACTCAACCTGTTGGCAGAGCGCCTGAGATCTGAGGATGCGCTTCTGCGACGACAGCAGTTACGTTCCAGCAATGCTGAACAGCATTTGCGCCAATTGCAACCCGTCAACGAAGTTTGAGAGTCAGTGTAGCATGTGTTTTTGAAAATGTGGAACTTGATGTTTTTGCGTGTCTCCTAAGCGACACTATTTTTGCTCATGCATTATAAACGGACATTCTAGTGTTTATTTTTAACATTTAACTCAGGAATTAGTTATCAGGTATTACGTTGATTTTCGACTTGTAGTTGCGGTATATCCTTCGGATTTTTGGCGATGATGTTCGAAAATAATATCATGTTCACGTACATGAATATGTATTAATTGGTTTCCGATTTCAGTAAATGTATTCATGCGAAATATTTTGTCAACATAATTTCATAGGCAATGCGTTGTAATTAATTTCATGCGTGTTTATTATTATCCTTAACGAATGTATTGTTCTTACTAAAAATTCATGGCAAGTATCAATCCTTATTTCTTAATTATGTTTGAATAAACAGTAATTTAGTTGTTGTTTCTACGATGCGATTTTCTATTTTCGTTTTTGCTGCGTTTAGCATTTGAACTGTTTGCAGTATTTGTGACTTCATGGCGAATGTTGAGGTAACTAAAATAGGTATATAGATGCGATGTTTAAAACATAATTTTCTTCATGCGTAATGAATAAAAATTTCTTTTAGATTTTTTTAAGGGTAAAAAATAATTTTTTTAACGAATTTCATTGTTCCTTTTTTGTTTAAAATGATGCCTACGTGGTTTGATAATGATGTTGTTCGTTAATAGAATAACGTTTTTTTTTCTCGAAGTGTTCCTTACAGATCTTTCCATCTGGAAAGATAGTTAAATGCTGGTACCTTGTACCGTGGGTTTTTTTTGGTTAGATATTTCTGAAAGTCTTGCTACTTTTGGTGGTACGCTGATATTGTTCTGTTGCGTTCTTGTCGACTTTACCTCGACGCGTTTTAATCTTAAGTACGGATGTTTTTCTGTTTAGAGAAATATATTGTTGTTGTTTTACTATTGCGCTTTTGATTACGGGTTGTTGTTTAAAACACGAAATAGTTTATTTTTGCTTCCGAAATATGTTCTTCACCTACAGCTCTCACTTTACTTTTTGTTGGTGGGGGTATATTGCCAATTTTCACTTTGCGTACCTAAGTCGAATTACATTTGATGTGTTTATTTTACTGATTGTCACGAATTAGTAATTTTCAATTTTTAGACACTGATGCCTTTAGATACCCTTGTTGATTTTTGAACTTATGACTTTTAAACTTGATTGTTTTATTTAAAGATGGGTAATAAAACAGGCATGGTGAGGGAGGTGTGTGCCGATACGGTCACGCACTTGTCCTCGTACATGTGTCAGTACGTACGTTTAATGCCACGCCTAGGTGCGACTCGGGCACAGTGCTCCGCTGAGTCAGCAAATTGTATGTATAAGTACTGCGTGATCAGCTCCCAAGAGCGCACTCGGTCTACGTTACTCTCTCTATTAACAGTACACCTCGGAAGCTCTGCTAACCGCCTTTCACTAACCCCACGATCACCACGACGGGCGGCACAATCAGATGAACAACGCGAAATGGCATGACGAAGCAATGCTGCTCGCCAACGAGAAGCTAGAGCTAAATTGAATCTTGAACGGCGTTTGAAAATTCTACGGAATAATGCAGAGCAACACCGAGTAGCTAGAGAGAGCTTACCACGTGAAAGAAGTGAGGAAATTCTTCGGCACAACGCTGGACAACATCGAGTTGCACGAGAAAATTTAATTCAAGAAAGAAGGGATGAAATTCTTCAGATTAATACCGACCAGCACGTGTGCACTAGTATTCTATAGATTAAGCTTTACACGTTCACCGCGTTTCCGCGGCTCATAACGGATGGTTTGGTTAGGCTGTAAATAGCAGAATAGGGAAATCGATTTCCTACTTATAATAAATTTTAATTCTTCCTAATGAGTAAGTAAAATGAATTTCACGATGACATTTCACCTTGTATGATAACAACTATTTTAGAAAAATATCGTGAAACAGATAAAATGTCGTGCATTTATACAGGCACGTAAATGGGCTGTTTTCCTGTTGGTACACATGCGTCCCAGAGCGTGAGTAACGTTTTTATTTTCCTTCACTTCTCTGATCTGAAAATGTCAGCCATGGATTATGGTTTACTGATATACCATATGGATCACAGTTGTTATAAAATTTTGCAAAAATTCAGAATCGATTTCGCTCAATCATCTAAGATTGCATGGACTGATAATTTGGTAAGCTGAAACCAACAATTAACTGAACAGTCCAGCAAGACCCATTATCTCTAATTAGTCAAATTATGTGTAATCAACTTCTTGGAAAATCGGCAGATACGTTTTGCCTCAGTTGAGAGTCAAATGAATATCAAATAACCTGCGCTTGTTGGCTATGACACTAATATGCACTCACGGACCAGTGAGTTGAAACGGCTTTTATTTCATTTGCATCAAAGTAAATGTGATTTTTATAATGACATTCTGGCACTGCTGATTTTTCAACCAAGGTTCATAAGCAACCTTTTCCAGGACATGATACTTAATCAATTTTCGTAGCTTTCTCTCTGAAATCTCGAAAAAAATTAATTAACGACTATTTGGATGGACTTCGTCGCTGATCAGCTGTGAATGGAATACTTAAAAAGAGAAATGGTGCAAGATCGGACGACTCCAGCTATTCTGGAGAAATGAAAATACTTGCTCACACCGAATATCCGCCTGTCTGATTAATGTAGAATCCTTGAACTCATATGAAGAAGCTTGCTTATTAATTCAGAGCGCATTGCAGCTGGTGCTGTTTGCATGCAATCCATCAGTGATACCATTGGTCTTAATTTAAATCAGGCGTTTCGTATAGGAGTGAAAATCACAAATGGAAAATAAAGCTAACAAGTTCCGCATGATTTGGAGTCAAAATATTATTGCACCATGTTAGAAATCTGCGCAGTGTCCCTGCAGAGTCGGCAAAGCTTATACTCGTAAAATGCAGGCGTCAGTAGGGTGGAGTGGGAGTAGTGGAGCGGCGCCGCAGCAGACGAGGAGTCCACTTTTGGCGAGTTCTCTGCTGCAGAGGCCTCGCCCACGGATATTTTCCACATAAGCCCCGCCACTAATACAGCCCATAAGTTCGCCCACTTGTAACTTTCGAAATAGTGCACCTATCGACTGTAAATTATTCTCAAACGAAAGATTTAAACATTTTTTTGTTTGAGAGTAATTTGCAGTCGATAGGTGCCCTATATCGAAAGCTACAAGTGGGTGAACTTAAGTCTAGCATTTGTGGAGGGGCTTTTCTGAAAAGACCCCCACGCACCACTGAAGGAAATACTGCGCCGGTCTCCGTTGAACTGCTGGAACTGCTCTGCTGCGTTTGTGGCCGCCAATCAATTATTATTTAGAAATAGACTGGCGATTTGGTCTGGCAGTATGAATCAAAGTCACATCACAGAACAGAACTTGTGGAATTCTTTATTTTCTGTCACATTAGAATTAGTATCTAAACTAAATGAAAATTTGCCCAGTTCAACATCAATTTTTCGTCTTCTTGAGAAGTGCAAAGGAACTAAAAAGTCCTACTCCGTTTTGCTCGTGGAGGTGCTGTTGACTTCACTGTAGCTTATGCTGATGGAGAAGAAATGGATATTGTTGACAAGAAACTAGTGGACCTAAAAAGCTAATGCAGATGGTGAGCCTGTGGTATCATGTTACACTTGACGACACTGGCAGCAGGACAGAGAGAGCTTGAAAATTAGATATTAATAAGTAGCTAAATCATACTCCTTTTGACTAGTGTAGCTTAGCACTGTACGTACAAATCAATAATATATGCAATATAAAAAATTACTTCTGAGCAGAATTTAGGATGCCGTAATCCAATAAAAAGAGTAAAAAAGTACAACCCAATATAACAAAATGAAACCTAATAAAACCCAATAAAACCCAATGAAACCCAAGGAAACCCAATGAAACCCAAGGAAACCCAATGGAACCCGAGGAAACCCAATGAAATCCAATAAAAGCCAATGAAACCCCAGAAACCATATTAACCCCATAAAGCACAATAAAACACTATAAAACACAAAACTCATAAAACCCTTAAACGGCCCATAGATTAGGATGCTGATTAAAGATCAAGCTTTCACTTAATCTATAACTGATATTGAGGAAAATGCATCGGGAGCAATCGTTTCCGTCGAAAGGACCTTCCTTTGAAACAGTAAACCAAAGGAATATAAAGAGCTAGTTGAATTGTTAACGGAAAGTTTACATGTGTTAGGTTGCAGCATGAGTATTTAAGATGCATATTTTGAACAGTCATATTGAATAATTTCTGGCAAACTAGGGGGATGTGCGCGATCAGCAGTGTGGACGCTTTCACCAGAATATCAAAATCATGGAAGATCGATATCATGGTCGCTGGGACGTTCACCTGAGGGCGAGTATTGCTGGAGCATTTAGTGAATCTGCACGGGAAAGTGACATTATAGACGGTCTTTTGAACGCAAGTTTCCGCCTGAATATTTATATTCCGCCTGTCATTCTTCGTAAAAGCTACTGGTGAATCCACAATGTGTAATCAAGGTAAGTGAAACCAATTATAAATTAATTCTGCATGTTTGGAATGAGTTTTGAATTATATTAATTTGTACATGCTTAGAATTTTATCAGCAGTATCTGGTGATCTACCTACATATTGTCAGTAGTAAATGAGAGATGAACAACAGCCAGAAACAGCCTGAGTGCAAAATCAAATCAACCGCATTCACTAATAAAATAAATGCAATTCATACCATTTAAATTTGAACGTGCTAAGCAATAAAAGTTTAGATTTTGTAGCTACTTTGTAAACTTCGATCGTATCCATTGGTACAGTATTTCGTAAGTGAAAATTGAATTTTGTATTGGACAATTTTTTGTGTGCCACGATCAAGTTCGTTAATGAGGAATGAATAAGAAAATTATGTTGAGGCGGGATGGGAATATCCAATTCACATATTTTTCCACGCATTCAGGAGCAAAATCATTTTATATTTGTGCTCATTTTTTAGATATTTTTTCAAATAAGATTGGAAATTAGACCGACGTTTGAGCTCTCAAAATATAATTGAAGAAAATCAAATTAAGGAAAATGGGAGAGAAAATGGTGTTACGCAAATATTTCCGAAGTGAACTAAAAATTGTGGTAGCTAAAACTTTCACGTTTTACCAAAGAAATTTTGCTCGGAAAGAAATAATAGAGACAACATTACTCACGTAATCTGAAAATGCTTAATACGTGAATTTCAACATAAACATGAATGGCTCTCTTCCCTTATTCAAGGTCGAGTCAATTCACGTAAAGTAGAACAGTGAGGCATATTTCAGTAATAATCAGAGTCAGAAGAACTCGTATGTTGCCACGTTTGGAGTATGTAAATGTTTCCGAGGTATCAGGCTTCACAATATTAGTCGATTTACCCTGCGATATTTTTAGTGCACGCTCTTTCTTCTTCTGGCTTCTTCTGCAGCATTCCCAGTCCCACGAATTCTTCCGAATAATTATTGTTCCATGAGCAAAATAATGAGACTTCCGCGGTGCAAACATCATGGCAGCAGTTGCACCTGAAGGAATTATTCATGGGGGAATGATAAGTCGAGGGAAGCCGCAGTAGACGTAGAACAAAAATTTAGAATTAAAATAAATCAAATTGGAAGTAATCAAATGCAAAAATTTAATTTTTCGTAAAAAGAGGCCCCTATTGAATTTTTCGACTAAAATGAACTTCGTTAAAATCAGACAAATAGCTGCTCCTCTGATAGATGTGTTATTTACTTTCTGCCTGCCTCAGTTCAAACTCGCCACTGAAGTATGATGCAAATTTATTTGTATGTTAATATACATCGTTTTGTAAATAACTTTGATGTTCTGTCATTTTTTGGTATTTCGAAGGTTTTGTAGTAATAACTTTCTGTTTGAGAAATAGCGGCTTTTTTACTTTTCAGTTCAACTTTTTTTTAAAGCAGACGAGAGATGGAACCTGAGCATTAGATTTGAGCAAGGATAATTTAAATTTTTTTTATTTATTTGAATCGATATCAGAGATATTTTTTTGTTGCCTCACATAAACTAAAACTGCTACAGACAATAAAGCTGGCCACACACTAGCATATCTGATCGGTCAGTTTCTGCCGATTTGATCTGTACAGACCAAATCGCTCAAATATCTGCCAGTGAGTGGGGTGATACAGATAAAGTCTGCCAAATCAAATCACTCATTTTGATCTTCCATCATGTTGGAATTCCTTACCCGCCTGCAGATTTTATCGCCCAGTGTATGGGCAAATGTGACAGATATTTCCCTCCACCACAGAACTTATTGCCTTTCTGAGCATCGTATCTTGCTTTTGTATGAGTGGGGCAATAGTGGCATGTATTTCTTGGAATACCTCATCGGACATTCGCAAATAATTTCTAAAATCATCTGGGTTATTTTTTTTTTAATTCTTTTAGAAGTGTTATATGAGAAAATTCTTTTTTTTTAAACTATTCCTTTGACAAATGCGATCGTTTCCGCTTTCTGGGCTTCATAGCACTTAATAGCACCAAGCTTGCTAAAGCTTTTTTCTTTTCGTGCATGACTGGTTATCTCATATCCGCCTGCTACCACTGCTGAACACGCACTTGAGTTGCAGTTATAGTCGCTGCAGTTAGTGGCGAGTAGAGCGACAGATTTCATCAGTAGCATTCCATATCTGTCGGTCATGAACACGGTATACATAAGACAGGTAAGTCCACTTCAAAGGGGACAGCTGCTCGAAACCGTTAGACAAGCCAGCCAATAGGAGACGTTTGAGCTGACACGTCACCACACCCATACCACGTGACCCACACCACACTCGCGGCAGCGATGCACTGGCTGCCGTATGTATGATTGCACCATGGCAGGAACTGCCGTGTTTCCGCACATACGTATTGAAAAATATTTAAATCGTCTGGAAACTATGATACTGAAAAACTTTGATAATCTCGTGTGCAATGCTTAAAAGCCACGTAATAATTAAAATTTGTGTGCATACTGAGCAAAACCTTCATATTCATCAATACAAAGCTCCGTTTGGGACTTGCATACTCATTGTAATTCAAAAATTCAGATGTTTTTTTCCGAGTGTTTAAAGGATAAATCAAATGAAAGTCCTCATAATGTTACTTTATATTTCAGAAAGAAACACCGAGTTCATAGTTCGTCAACGTTAATAAACCACAGGATGAAATTACTCCGACAAACAATGCTTTCCGCTTCAAGAAAGTCTTCAATTCTTTTAGAATACATGTTGAACGATATGCATAGGAAGCAGGATTAGTTTTTTACGATGTCCATCATCTTTAATGCACATTTATTTCAGAATATATATATATTATATATATATATATATATATATATATATATATATATATATATATATATATATATATGTATAAGAATTGGCTCCCGAAGTACAAATCTTTCTCTTGCACCTCTTTCATAATCTGCTGTGCCGTCTTTCTCTTACCTACCGATTTGTTCAGACGATTTTTGAATAATCACCTCTACATCATATTGCGTTATAAAGAACGTGTTAGCTTAGATTATTCAATTTTCTAATTGTTCTGTACATGATCAACGCCTAACTAGTTGAAAATTTCAATAACGAGCATTGTTGAACTAAAAGTATAGCTTTGAGTAACTCCAGGAATATTGGTAGTATTGCTGTTGTCATTCCAGTAGCTACACTTTTCCCAGTGAAAATCTCTCAATACAGTAAAACATGCATATTACATGGAAAAGTAGCTTACATCCATATTTATTCGATGAATACTTCATTGTAGCAATTAAATATTGAATACTACGTCCTTTAATTAATAAATATACATATATACATATAGTTGTCGCTTTGGTATTCTACCAAACTTGCTGTGTGGTTGTACGGTGATACACTGAGGTCATGAGTGCCTTCCATCTTTCGCAGCTATCTATACAGATTACTTCAATTACGACGTTATTGCTCGCATATTCCATCTTACTCAGTCAAGTACGATGCAACTCAATATACAATACACGTTTCAGCAAAAAACAGAACTCAGGTCCGAATTCAACAATAACTGGCATAACACATTAAGTACGCCCTCCTTTCGTCGGGCCACAACAATTCTCCAGAACTTGACCCCCATTCGTTACACAGCAATATAGCATTACATAAATGTCGATAACTACCATTTAGCATGAGCCACCCGATAAGGAGCCGTCATGGAGTTTCTAACACTTATCACAACATTAGCTTCTTTTTACCCGTCATCATAAGTATTCAATCACCATATGAACAAAGATTGAGGCCAATATAGCTGAAACTCGTAATTTTTACCTGAAGAACCAGGGTACATGGATGCAATGGAACAATGAATGTGGAAGGATTGAAGCTAGGACCCCAAAGTTGGGGTTCCAGCTCCCACCCTCACTTTGGCTAAGCGTCTTACCCGCGCTGGAACCCTTTCTCAACTCTGCGTTGAGGAGCGCAGTACGCTCGGCCATTTAGGTTCTAAACTGTGCCGCAGAACATACCAACTGCTACAAGACTAAGACATAGGCAAGCCGTAATACAAACATTAAAACACAACCTCGCCACTCTTGAACTGGGTGGGTCCACTCAGATTTAACATCATATATTCCCTAATACATTCACTTTTTTGAAAAATTCCATTACTTTATGAATAAGCCCTCATCAGATAACAGGTTGGCCACGCTTATGTTTCCTCCTGTCACCGCTTAGAAATTACAAATCTCATTTCCTTTCCTGTTGGACATAACAAATTTTAAGACTTCAGCTGTAACCAGGCGCTTGAAACGTAAAATACACATTTTGTGAAATCTATCCTGCAGAATTGAAAACTCTTAGAAATACCTTTCCGTTATACACCAAGAACAACGTGAAGAGAACTCTCAAAGATTAGATTATAGATTATAAGTTAGTTTAAGCCTCCCTAACGACTACAAAAAAAAGAGCGTGTCGAAGAGAGGAAGGAGGAAGGCACCATTTAGTATGGAGTTAAAGAAACGTGGAATCTATGCAGAAAGGGCACAGAAACAGAAAGCTAAGAAAGAAGATCATGAAACATGAAAAAGTTGAAGAAAAAAGTAGTAGGTGTTGAAAAACAGGACAGCAGTGAACCGAAAAAAATGGTCCGTAACAAAACAAAACCCTATTCCATTTTAACAAAAAGAAAGCCTACCTAACCTATAGCTCAGGCCCTTACATAGTCCCCCTGGGAGCGCTAATTCCCATAGATACGATAGTTGTATCCCCCTGAGGGGGAACTCTCAAAGAAATGATGCTATAAATATAAAAATAACACCAATCGCTATACAAATACAGGGTGGGCCAGAAGTAACTGAGCATTTTAATTTGCTAATACAAGTTAAACTATGAACGCTAGGGAGTTGAAACTTATTTAATTTGAAAGAATAACATTTTTATGGTTTATCAAGGCTAAATTTTAAATACGTTCGCATGAGTGCCACGACTGTTTAGACAAATTAGAGCTCTTTTCTTTGTCGTTTCCATAACGCTCCTTAGTGTATCAGGCGAGAGTTGAGCTATTTCATATAAAATTTTATTTTCAAGTTCTTGTAAATTTGTTGAATTGGCTACATTAACTCGTGACTGACGGGAGCCCCACAAGAAGAAGTCGCATGGGGACAAATCTGGAGAACAAGGAGACCAAGGGATGTTACCAAATCGTAAAATTAAGTTATTTGGAGAGCACTCTCCCAACAATACCCTTTCTCTTCCTGTTAATAACAATAGTGTTGTTAACCCATAAAAAATTTTTTATTCCAATAAATCAATTTCAACTTCCTAGTGTACGGGCAGAGGTTAGAGATCACGCTGGTTAAATGCGACGTTTATTGGTGACGATGTAGTACAGGTGGGGATGCGGACCAAATGCGCTGGTTAAAGGCCCGCACCAATATTTATATAAAGATAATTGCTGATTCAGCATGCGCATTGCGGACACCCGCATTGAGGGCAACGTATTGAGAACACACATACGAACATATGCACTTACACATCTCCCCACCAACGCCAGGTAGAACGCAACCACTAAAAAAACACTCGAATCAAAAAATTAAAACAAAAACCAAATTCGAGTACCAAATAACAAGATAAACGCACACAGCTCATTAATGCCAAAAGAACAATAATATTGGCCAAGCAAAAAACTGAAAAGCTAAACAATGCGTTAAGCTAAATAGATAAGAAGGAACGCAAGCAAAAATAGATGAGTATCCCTCTTCATCAAAATAACTTTAAACTATGTACTACGCAAAACACGTACCTAATTCACCAAGAAAAATGGAAGAACAAGTAGTCCAAATTATCCATACAAACAATCGGCGTATAAAAAACCAATACCAGGGCTTAAATTTTACACATCTCACAAAAGAAAAACAAACCCGTAAAAAGGAAAAGACGCATTGAAAATCAAATTTATATTAAACATCACAAGGAATTCATTCGAATAATCACGCATTTAAAGGTAGAGAAAAGTCGCACCACAAAATCATTATAAACAAATAAAATAAATAACACTCAAACAATAAAAATAAAACACGTCGCGTACCAACCTTTAACATTGGCACCAACTCGCGCATGACACGTACAAATAAATGCAATTTAGCAAAAATAATAATAATAATAATAATAATTACGCATATAACGAAATAAATATTTCATACCTCGACAACCGATTAGATCAACTCATACGCAAGAACCGATATATCCCAAAACACAAATATATCATAATGAAATTGAACCTTTTTTTTTTTTCCTTAGAATTAAACATAAGGATGAATAACCATTCAAACAAATGACGTAACATTTACTACTCATTCAGCAAGCTCGCAAAGAAATGAATTCGCTCTATCAACTTTAAACAATTAATTCACAAACAAAACTCAATTGGGAAATGGCTAAGAAATTTTTTTTACAACATTATTTATTTTAAACTCTTCTGAAGAATGCTTCGGATGTATTCGCATTTAGAAATGAAACCAAGGGAAACATGAAATACTACGGCGAATATTAAAATATCTAATTCTAAAGAGTTACAAGCACTAGAAAATGTTTGGTCACAAGTAAAAATTATTACAAAGAGATGTACACAGAAAAGAATCTCAACCATCTAAAAATTCAGTCGATTCAGAGTACGCTAAATTTCATTAACATATGAACGACTAGGATTTGCAGAAATGAAACAGAAACAAGTCATCAAGCAATACACCAAAAATTATCCAGTTACATTTGCTAACGAAAGTAATATATCACATAGAAAGAGTTTTTGAAAACTGCAAAATATTACCGAAAATCATACATCATATTGTGATACAAACGAACAACTATTAAAATTTAAATTTATGGTTATAATACGCTTGATTAAATACGTCTAAATACATATGAAAGATGCTTAAATATATGCTTTTAACCCTTCACTGCATGGTGTGTCGAATATGACACATACCTGATTTTTTGGTGTATAGAAACAATTAGCAGAGAAATGAGCATTTCTACGGCTTGTATCGCAAACGAGACACACTGTCCACGAAATGAACGCGTATGATGCGTGCTAGATGCAACCGGCCTCTAACAGTAATGCTCACTTTGGACGCCAACACAGCCGAGTGTGGATGTTGCTGCAGCAGTACCATTATGTTCATGATAGAGCCATATCATGCAATTTATTGGCGAGTAAAAATTTGGGTTTGTGTATAAGTTATATTACTTTGATTCTATGAAGAGAAACATTGAGAATATTTAAAATAATTATATTTTATGCAAAGTTTTTAGTTTGTTTCATATATGGTACAACACGATTTTGCTGTATATTCCAACTCGGGCCAAACTTGTGTCGTAAATGAAACAAACCCATGTATTCTTTCATTATCACGAATAATTTTAGCTTTATTATATTATTTCTATGTTGTTAAATATTAAAATATATATTCAAAATACATTGGAACTATATTCTGAAAAATGTATTATTATTTTTTATAGTAAAGAATGCACGATAGATGCACAACATTAGCGCATTCGTCTATCCTAAAAATTTTGTCAAAAACTGTCACGCGTTTGCATAAAATGCATCACACAGTAATATTGTATAGAAGCTTAATAAAAAGAAATATTTATTCAGTTTTATTTTCAGAATATTCGAGTTTGAAGCGAATTTTTCACGAGAAACGATCGGGGCCCTCATCTTGGAGGTGGGGGAAGAAACTGACGGACTAGATTTGGATGAAGATTTGAAATTGGAATTGGAATCTATGAGAAAGAAGTTGAAGATCGTTTGGGAGTTGAGCAATCACAGGAACAGATTGAAAAATCAATAATAGCAACGGAACACAACGATTCCCCTCTGATCTCAAATGAAACTCGCATTACCATCTATGAAGTAAATCCAACTGCTGTGAAAATTGTAAGCAGTGATTCTAAAAGAAAGAGCTCTCCTGGAAATGTTATTTGGAAGTAAAAATCTCAAGATACCGGAAAAGCACGTAAAATTCAAGGGACGTATAATGAGCTAACCATAAAAATGAAAAAATTAGGGACTCCTAATGATGGCCGCAAGATTTTATTCAGTGAATATTTGATTTCAATAATACTTAAAGAAACACATTCTTTCACTGGTCTGAAGGATCTCATTCATGTGCTGGATATTGATAAGTTTGCTGTTCAAGAATGTATAGGGATCTGTGTCATCATACCCTACGTACATGTTCCGTGCGCCTGGGATTATTTGAGCAGCATCATGGGCAACTTATCCAAGAAATAATGTCCCTCAACAGCTTCAAACAGTTTAGGAGCTTTTTATACTTTTCTGATAACTCTAAAACTATTACAAGAGATGATACTTGCACCGAAAAGAAAACGAGGACCCTTTGTTCATGTCCCTGTGAAAAAGTTCACCCTGAAGGATTTCCTCAATAACCTTAGCCAAAAAATGAATGCCACCGCTCTAAAATGCCTGATTCCAAGTTCCAGTCATACATCAGGGTTCCAAATGTCTTGTATATCTTTGTCAAATTAAGAAAATTATGTCTCGAAAAATTTCTGTAACATGAAAAACTTGTGTTCGACCTAAAAAGACTTACTGACATGTCACTGGAGAATTATTGAATTGTGTTCTTCTACATTTTGACTTAATTGTGTACTCTTATAGATCTATAAGCGATTAAAAATTTTAAATCAGTCAAGTAACTGATAAATGGAGTTCATTGTATTTGTTTCATAAACGACTCATACATCATGCTTCAAGGCTTGATATTCGTGTTGTGTCGTTTATGACACACAATGAAAAATATATAACAGAATGAAAAAAATAATTGCCTTATGATTTGATAAGCTAAAAAGATGTCTAATAAAGAGTTTATGAGCATGTAAAAATTTTTTTCTATTTCCAAAAATAATTCATGCAGTGAAAGGTTAAAATAGTATCAAAACACTTTTACTACGTAGGTTCACCAAGGAAACTTTGACATAAACAGTCACAAATAGTTGAAAAAAGTCTACTACAAATGCACCAATGAAAACGTTTCGAAAATTTTGAAAATCTAGCAAAGGAAAAATCTAACAATTTCAAACACTACGTTTACGGTAAACATAGGCACTGTAAAACGTAAACACTCTTTTTCAAGTTAACACCAAATTAAATCTTCAAAGTAAGTTACTCTTTTGAAATCACTGCGCGCGAAGGTGAATTTCAGTAATCTCTTGATTGCGCGCGAAGGCTCAACTGTCGTCAAGGCCAACTATGTTTGTTGACAGGCGCTCGGGCGCCAGGTCGTGCACACCAACAGTACAGTACGTGAACCCATCACCCGTACTCGCTGTGCTTCCATGCTCGTACACCCACGCGAAGCTGAAATCGGAACGGAAACAAGAAGATTAGCATGGTTAAAGAGCAAAATTTAGTACATGAATGATTGAATAAAGTAAAATGAGAAACACTTTCAGTATCAGTGACCATTTACCGAATCTTACTATTTAGTTAATGACGAGGAAACATTCTTAAAACTTTGAGTCAATGATTTAAGTGTCCAGCATTCCATTTAAGTTTTCTCAGAGAATGAATGCTGACTCAATAAAGATCAGCTGAATTCCGACTAGGCATTTGATTTCTTGAGAGATCGAAAACACTGTCTCCGTGTTAAAACCTCTGCATCAGCAGCCGGATGTCGCTAGAATTTTCCAATCTGTATTTAAAGTGTGAATTCAGCATATTAATTCTCATCGAGACATGAGAGTGCGTTCCCAGACAATGCACGGCAAAAAAGATTAAATATGTGCAAAGTCGTCATTTCTTGCAACACATGCCAACAATCACGTGCGTCTTTTACACACGAACATAAGAAAATTATTATTCTGTGATTGTTAAACCTTTATACTGTAAACGATTACTTTACACTTCACATATCGCGTAACGTTAATGCCTTAATCAAAAAGGTAAATACTAAAGCGTATGCCAGGTTAACATGAAGCATAAGCAAATACAACAAAAAGACACAATTGAATACATAAGAACATACTTTTTACGTTAAATACACGATTTGTTGCCAATGTAAAGATCAATATTGGCGTTAAACACTCTAAATTTTAATCGCTCAATCAGTTGTAAATTATCAATCAGTTGTAAATGATCCCGTAGAAACTTTGGAGAGACTTGACGATAAATTCTGCATTCTTTTACGTTTGAATAATAAATTACACAACATAAAACTTTACTGATTATGAAATTCGAGTAGGCTTGAAAATGACTATATGACGCACTAGATCGTAAACGTGCTCAAAAAACATTAAAAACAGCCACTCTCGTTAAACAAATAACTAAAAAATAAATTAAATTTTGTTATTACTTTTAATTAGCTCCACTATTCAATTATTCGTCAATTGTACAAAACACATCTATTCATGACTATTCACCAGTCATATTCATGAATATTCACCTAGTCATCTTCATATTCATAATCATGATCACGCTGTCGTACATCAGCTGTCAACTGTTGCCAGCCAAATACGGCGCTCACGGCCTTGGCAGAGTTCAATGGCTGGAGCAGCCTGAGCTGCGTGCTGCTCTTGCACACTCTAGCTTCCTATTACTTGTTACTTTTAACTTATTACCAGACCACCACGTGTGGTTAATTAACGGGCGTCTATCGCCTCTCGTTATTACTCTCGTATGGTACTTCTGTTCGCCAGCACAATGACAACCGCAATCTGCAATGCTAAACTCTGACCGTCATGGTATCAATGGTATTACTTCCACCACATGAAATTATGAACTGAGATCAGAGTCCCATCCAAAATCAACGGTAACAGCTTCTCCTAAAGCTTATTCATTTGTCTGCGCGCAATTATTCAATACTATTCCTCAACAGTATCACTCGACCTCGCTGGTAAATTTACCTGGTAACCTTAAACCATTTACCAGATATATCCACAGCCCTGTCGGTATCATTGTATCATTTACCGAGCGCTGCAATACGTTCTGGGTTTACCTCTACCTGGATTTACCAAGCGCTGCAACGCTCTCTGGGTATACCTCTACCTGGGTTTACCTTTTTATTATCTCACGGACATTCACTCTGCCGCGGTTTTACCTCTACCTGGGTTTACCTTTTTATTCTCTCACGGACATTCACTCTGCCGCGGTATCTGCTCATTTCGCTCTCTATTATTTCTCTCTATTATTTCAGTATTTCTCGCATATTTCCTCTTTCGTACTCAGAGCAATAACATCAGGTATGTATCATCAGAACATCCACTATTATTCCCTTCACTTGGAAGAGTATCTTCCTACTTTAATATATTTTTAATTCTCGAAATCACATTGCATTTCTCAGTACATATTTCATCATTATTACATCATTTCAATGCATTGTACTACTTTCACATCATCTTTCAATCAATTCCTGTCCTCTTAATACAGCGAATTGTTCTTGCAATTATTGATCCTTTGATCAGTAGTACTTCCTCGAACTCTACTTATATCCTAACGCTAGAATGTTGATTTTTACAAAGGTCTTCAGCATTACCTTTGGGCAAATTGGAACGCACCTCCCCCCTGTAGCATCTTACCAGACGCCACCAGTAAAAACTCAAATATGATTTTGTATAACTGACACAATAAATGTACAAAATATAGTTACCCCGACAATGTTCTTCCTGCCCCAAAACAATCAGGTATTACTTGTAAAGAACATGGTTTGCAACTGACCGCTTCGTTCATATTACAGGGAGCATTACATGACCTACATGTTGCACAGGCTACAGAAGGCATTTAAGGATACTTATGTCTCCTTCGCCAATATATCCAGAGCAGAAAAATAACCGTGGTAGTCATTGTACTCGTTTCAAACGCGCTGGTTACTGAAATTTCAGGCATAGTTACGTTACTAGTTTGGTGTCTAGGTATTACACAAATAACATCACTGCTCAACTGAGCTTAACGATTGCTCAAGCAAAAATTACTTGAGGCTGCAATACAAATACAAATACAATACAAAATTGTGTTTCAGGCTACAATACAAAATTACATGAAACACTTATAGCAACACTTCGAGAAAATAGTGCCACTCACATTAAAAAACAGCTCTCTTAACACCTTGAAAACAGCTCATGTCTAGGGGCATTGAATACACTGCTTGCTCTCACTGCCAGTGCAGCCTTTGACCTTGACGCCCGCACTCACTGGCTATTGCAAAAAAACACTGCCTGACAAAAACTCTACCACTGCTGTGCTGCCGCACCCTGCCTGCCTCACGCACAACGAATAGCTAGGCTGCAACGGAACTGTAACAATTATAACAATTAATTGTTGCTGCGTTACTTATCTTAAATTGTAGGTTTAGTTGTCGTTGTCGAACGATGTCGCGATCTCTGCAGTCGTTGTAGGCGATGCACCGTTACTGCTTCGTCCGTAGCACGAAGATAACGTAACTGTAGTCGGATGAATCACCTCGTAGTTGTAGTTTTTTTAGCTCTGTAGTCGCCCTTTCCGTAGATCTCTGAAGCTCTCTGTCTGTAGATGCTGTCCTTATAATCGATTTCTTGTTGCTCTGACTGTCTCTGCAGATCCTCTTCTTAGACGTTACTTACAATAATTCTCGTCACCAGACGATCTTCACGGTAGTTCTCTTGATTTCTCTGTAGTTATCAGTTATCTGTCTTCTCCGCCTCGTAGATTTGCTGAAATCGCTGGATCTTCTTCTCAAACTTCTGTAGGTTTCTCGTCGAATACTATATCTTCTTCACTTCCTTAAAAACTCCTTATTTTCTGTGCTAGTTACACACGGAGTCGTAAATTCACCACAGACTGTGCCACCAATCTACGGGCAGAGGTTAGAGATCACGCTGGTTAAATGCGACGTTTATTGGTGACGATGTAGTACAGGTGGGGATGCGGACCAAATGCGCCGGTTAAAGGCCCGCACCAATATTTATATAAGGACAATTGCTCATTCAGCATGCGCATTGCGGACACCCGCATTGAGGGCAACGTACTGAGAACACACATACGAACAAATGCACTTACACTAGCGTTCATAGGTTTACTCATATTATCAAATTAGAAGAGTAAGTTACTTCTGGCCGACCCTGTAAAAACCAAGAGACAATTATCATGGGCTGGAAAATTTTGGAACACATTACAGCTACTACCACACCTTAGAAGTACTGTCGTTGCTAAAATCAGAAATTTTGAAAGGATAAAAATGAATGCTAAAAAAAGTTAAACCATTAACACGCAAGCTGGAAAGTGAAAATAACGTTTTGGAAACTTGCGAAGCCCTAGGGACTCTTAGAGCGTAATTTACGATGTTAAAAAGTTATGTCTATATTTTACGCAACGTTGATTCGAGATCAGATGTTAGGTTAAAGGCTCCCTAACCGCAACAAAGACGTTCGAAATAGAGGAAGGAAGAAGGGACTGTTAAATATGGAATTAAGGAAACGCGGAATCTATGCATAAGGTGCATTGAAACTGTACGTTCAGAAAGAAGTTCATGAAACAAGATATAAGTTTAATGAAAAAGTAGTAGTAGTAGTAGCTGAGAAACAGGACAACAGTGAACCAAAAAAAGATTGTCCGTCCCATAATGAAAAATTTATTTCAACAAAAAAGCCTACCTAACTCGCTACTCAGGACCTCACATATTCCTCCTAGGATCGCCAATTCCCTTGGATACAGAAGTTTTACCCTTTTATGATGAACTGTACATATATTGGATCCGGGTCATATCGGTCTAACCAAAATGGGACAATTTGTAGTAGCAGTAGTAGTAGTAGTAGTAGCCTGGGCTTCAGTTACTCAAACTATGTCACACCGAAGGTCATATAATTTAATTCGTACCAGACTCTTCCAAATCACCACGCAAGATGAACATCACTATTATTTGAAACATCAACATTATATGAGCATCGTGGTTATAATTGCAACTCAAGATTACAAGTGTCTCCCCATTAAAATTTGTTCACAACACTGTACAGTCGAACGCACTGGGCATCTAAACCCCGTAGTGGGGTTTCAGCTGCCCACCCATTTATGGCCGGACGACTTACCCACGCTGAAACCCCCGAGGTACCAATGTAGCTCGCCCGGCCATATTGCAGTTTCTTCATCTTCAAACTTCTAAGACAATATGACGTCTGGCTATAATTCGTTACAGCGCGGCTTCACGTTAAATCTCTTCAAGCAATGCAACATGGAATACGAGGGTTAGTCAAAAAGTTCTCAGACAATTGCCATAATTTTGAACTGAACAGAGATTTACAAGTTGAAACCTGTCCTTAGAGCTTCCTTGATAACTTGCAGCTGTCTCATCAGTCTGTGTCAGGTCAGCATCGAAAAAGGTTGCATCTCAAAATAGTAATTTTCAACCTTTCAAATGGCAAATTTTGAGATCAGAGCTAAAATCAAATTTTCAACTAAACTAAATTGGAAACCTGTTGAAATCATCGAAGCTTTGCTAACAGCAGGTTTATGGAGACTCTGCACCGTGTAGAGCAGTCGTTTATGATTGGATTGAACGCTCTAAAGAGGGAAGAGTCCAATTTGATGACGACCCATTATGAGGAAGACTCACAACAGCAACAAATGAAAACATCTCTCTCGTACAGAACCTACTGAAACAAGCTCCCCCTCCCCCCAATTTTATCAGGAAGGCATTTACAGGTGTAAACATAAATTACAAAAGTGTATTGACCACAATGGAGCTTAAGTAGAAAAATAAAAGTAATGAGTTGTTAAATAAAAATATTATGGCATTTGTCTGAGAACTTTTTGACTAGGCCTACCCCTCACATCCCCCTGGGATAGCTAATTTCCTTTGACACAGTAGTTGTGTCTCCCTGATGATTAATTATATATTGGGTCCTAAGCCCCTTGGCACCAATTAGTAATGTGAACTACTTCAAGTCTTCTGGTAGCTTAATAATCGCATAATAGAATTCTAAGAAAAATTTGCCCCTCTTCATTTCAACAGAAGTGCTCCGTGTTTTCCATCATTAAATATTGGAAGTTATAGTTAGATACACATTTGTAAAAATCTGCAATGCACTGCTGTACCCCAGAGTTCTTGGAGGACATGCGAATTAAATTCAAATTAATAAAGTAAACGCAATAATTTATGTTTTGTTCAACGCTCTTGTAGCGCTGCAGGACTGTGCATGATGCACGGGTCATACCAGTCTTACCAAAATGGGACACTTTAGAGACCAAGTTTCATCGAGGGAAAAACTTAATTGTTCGTTATTTTGTCCCTTTTTCTTTCACACATGTCTTTCGTAATGATCTACTCTGATTGATTGTACATTTCTACACTTCACATAAAATTTGATGAGGGAAAATTTAATCTGCGAGCAACAAGTGTTAGGCTTGGGACAGTTTTAATCGCTTACTTCACGAATTGTCTTACCGAAGCCAGGCAAATGACTGATTTCTGCTTAACAAAACCAAGAACTGAATGAGTCCGTAAAAAGCAAAAACCTATTCATTATAAAAAAGGGCTACTTAACCGTCAGCTCGAGATCTCATATGCTCCTTTTGGAGCACTAATTCACACAGGTAAAATACTTATATCCCCCCAGGGGTGCTTTTAAGTTGAAGTTATTGTGATAACAATTTAGCGTTGAAGAATTCTTCCTTCAGCAACAAATTTATTGTCATTTCCACACACGTACGGCCTTTCACTTTTTCTGGTTCAAAAATTTTTCGTTTTTCCATACTTCCCTTGCACATAACTGGAGACGTTTCCTCTTCTTATCCCTATTTTTTTGCTAATGGGTTGAGGGTCCTCTTTCTTCTGTTTCGGAACCTGAGAGGCAAAAAAAAAAAAATTAGCAAACTCACAACAAAACAGCATTTCTGTGATGTAGGTGCAATTCATCATCATCACAGTGAGAGAAGTTGGAACTTGGAAGAGATGTCTGTGTGATGAAAGGGGACTTGTGGTATGAACGGGATGAAGAGGATGACTATGAATTGCAAACCGTGAAATGGTGAGCAGGACCAAAAATGTACACCAGGAAATGCAAATGAATCCAAAATTCCCCGAAAACAAGCAGGAGAAAGGATGGGAATGAGAAGGATTAGGTTAGATTATTGGTTAGTTTGAACCTCCCTATCCTCAACAAATGAGATCAAGAGAGGAAGAAAGAAGGCACCATTTAGAAACCAATGATGGTAGTTTTGTACCATCTATATTGGAAATGTACTGTTTTTCTTTTTTTTCTTTTTTTCAGTAAGGAGTTAAAGGAACGCTGAATCTGTGCAGAAAGGGCATAGAAACACTAAGTTGAGAAAGAAGTTAATGAAACGAGATCAAAGTTGAAGTAGAAAGTAGGAGGTGCTGAAAAACAGGACAACAGTGAACCGAAAAAAGATGGTCATTTAACATAACCAAACATTCAATTTCAACAAAAAGTTGGCCTACTTAAATCTAAGCTCGGGCCCTCACATTGTCACCATGGGAGCGCTAATTCCCATGGATACAAAAGTCTCCCCCTGAAGGGGAATAAGAGGAGGGAGACATGGAAAGATAGAAAGAAAGGAAATGGAGAGGAAAAGGACATACATCTTTCTAGCAAACACTGTAGCAAGTTGACAGGAGTTATGTTATATGAAGCTTTTCATTACCAAAAAATTAACATAACATCATGAATAATAAAACACTTCTCTCAAAGCAAGCCTAAATTTTACAAAATAATTAATGTAACATCTCACATGTTAACTCAACGTAATTCGCCTGAAATTCTAACTATATATATACAAACCATCACCTGAACCATGCTGACTATCATTGTGCCATTTATTTTTCCATTCTGACTAGAGTTCAATCATCTTACCTTCAGAAAGAAGCCCAAGGTGTCTCTCTCAGCTGCTGATCAGAGTCTTGCAATTACAGGCAAAAGGCGTACGGATGAGAAACTCCACGGGGGTCTTCATATATCTCAAGATGAAGACGAACATTTTGGAGTTTCTGCAGTAGACGAGCCTTGTGGTAAATTTTTAAGCTTCCATAATGCACTTTGCAATGCCAGTATCCATTACTGCCAATCATGAATTAGAAGAATATATATTGTCAAAAAGGGTCCCACCTTTGAATCTATTTGTGATATAATGTTGAAATTTTTATACAGAACAGGAGTCCTTTTCTTTCTAACAGCATTTTTTCTGCCATTCCTTGTTTTTTGATGTCCTTTTCACCCTCATGGGGCATGAAAATAAATTCCTTCAACAAGATGGGTCATAAAAAGCCTTGATATTTTCTGCCACTAGACATTCATCAAAATTCAGATCTGGTTGATCCAGGGTTCTTGACAGCTTCTATTAGTTCCAGATGGGGAAGTTGTAGAGATACTTTAAAAAATTGAACTTCTTCTAGTAACACTTTCAGGAGTTACAGTAGTTAGGATGTCATAGTAACATCATAAACAGTCTGACAAGCTTCGATGCTTGCCAATTTAGGAGATTGAGAGGCTCTCTTTTAAGCTGCTCGTGGAGTTGAGCATGCTTACTTAGTTACTGTCTGAGAAGTAGAATATTTTTGACACCTTGTGAATTACCTAACTTGGTTGACCATTATTTGAACAGGCAATGTAAACTCATGTTCAACCGAAGTGGCTACATGGCATGATGCAGCATTTATTAAGGAGACCGTCTGGGTAGAAATCAGGATATGTGTTGATTTTCTGTTTTTATATGCATCTTATAGAGGATTTTCTTGCGCTTCCATTGGTACTTTCCGTTTACGTCTACTCCGAATAGTGCGCCCACCAGAGGGGGGGAAAGCGATGGGGGTGGAGTGACCTTGAACCCTCCCCCCCCTCATTATTGGGAGTCAATTGAGCGTTTCTCTGCGGGAATGGCATTATAGTTCGTTCATGGGCTACTCAAAGTGGTTCCATTATTCAAACGAAACATTCTAAGGCTGAATAAATATTTTTTATGAAATTTTTACAATTTCAGAATTTAGCTGTTCTGCCGTATCTATGATACCGCAGCTTTCCTTCATAGCTCGATGACAGCTGCAGTATCATAGCTACAGCAGTGGTGAGCACACCAATCCAAAGGGCTTGAAAAGAGCTATAAAACAAAGGAGTTGAATAGACAAAAAACGTATTTTGGTGGAAAAAAATTAAAAATTAAATTTTTTTTTCAAGAATTATACCCATTCCCTTTTGTTGTTTATTTTTTCCCAGAGTTACAGAGCTACAGCAATGTAAATTATATCAATCAAAAGGGCTTGAAAAGAGCTACAAACGCTTAAGAGTTCATTGTAGAAAACCCTGTAGTTCAAAAGATAAAAAGAAATTTTTTTTTTGTGAAAAAACACGTTTTTCTGGAAACTTGATATTGGTTTTCTCAAATCTATCTCCTTCCACAATTTTTGAGCTACAAGAATGGTTTATATACTATTCGATAGGGCTTAGCAAGGTGTATCCATAAGCAATAGCATTTTTTGATACATTTATTGTTTTGAAAATTACACCACATAAAAATAAAAATAATGAAAAATACATAATTTTTTTTCAATTCCCAAAATCCACAAAAAGAAGTTATCAAAATTCCCTATTGCTTATGGTTATATAGACATATAAGCAATCTAAAAACGAAATACTGCTTCTTTAACTTCAAAATTGTAGAAGGAGATAGATTTTACATAACCCCCTTATTTTATCATATTTTCCAAAAAAAAAAAAAAAGTGCAGCTACAGAAATTTTGTCGAAATAACAAATGATCTATGCATCATTTCACACCTACTGTGACAATTTCAGAGAAATCCATCCATAAATAACGGACTTTTTTTTTTACCCAGACGGTATCCTTAAAGGTGAAACATTCCCAGAGCAGTGACTGGCAAGTAGCATACATTACCTTGACCACACTCTTCCTGTTGGAAAATGAGAAAGAATTAGACAAGGTACAGGAAGTTGGTAGAATCATCAATCATGACTAATATTACTTGCTCCTACGGCCGCAATAACAAAATCTTGATACTACTGATACGAGAACTTAGTACAGGAATAAAATTAATTGGACTATAACAATAAACATACTACAACAACAATGTGTAATAACTGATCTGTACATGCTTCTTGATTGAAGCATTTCTGTTTCAGCTGAGAAATTTATTTTTCCCTGCTGGAAATTGGAAGCAAAGAGGGCTGAGATTAGTTGAAGACTGCAAGAGCCTTACAAATCTTTTTCATTCACATAAATAGTAGGATGTAATCTCATGACCCATAAGATTGGTTTCCAGTGTTCCTCAATCACTCAATCCATTACTAAATTCTTTCCATTCCAGCTTGTCATTTCATCTTAAGAGATTTTTAATAAACTACTCATATTCTCCCACTTTCCCCTACCCTAATCATATTTTAGAACATACATCAGGCGGTTAATGTAAATGTAAAACTCATTTTCACCCATATATTATGTGTCATTACTCTCTCTTTTGGGTATTTGAGGAGAGGACGAAAATCGATTTTCCAATTTTTGCTGCCTATATGTATTTGATATGATGAAACAAACAATTTTTTTTCTATGCACTTTCCGTCGTAAATGAGTATTTAACGAGTTATAGCGGTATGTTAATTTTTGTTTTGATGACTGGAATGCGCTCGAATAAACAGCCACTAATCGATTTTTGAATTTTGGTCCTTAAATCATGGTAATACCATCAAAATAAACTACTTTTCACCTATACACTTTTTGCGGCGAATGAGTATTTTACGAGTTATAGCGGTAGGTTTACTTTCGTGTTCCATTCAGCAGAAACCGTTACACGCTTGAGCTGTTAGAGTACGTTCGGGTACTTTGGAATTTATCAATAGCAAACCCCGCGAAGCCTAAACCCACTTCTAGGATCTTTTAGCTAACAACACAATAAAGATTATCACCCATAAACAACAGGTTATGGCGGTAAGTTAATTTTCGTTTTTGATGGCTGAAATGGGCTTGATCATTTGAACGCATCGATAGGGAAAGTCCGTTATAGTCTTCCCCTCTGACCAATTTCCTTCCGCTTCAAACATTAGAGTTGCGGTAAGTAATTTACACCTATGACTCGATAAATACCCATTATTGACGGAAAGTGCATAGAAGAAAAATTGTTTACTCAGATCTAATTAGATATGTTTAGGCACCAAAAAGTGGAAAATAGATTATGGTCCTCTCCTTCACATTTACTCTCTCTAGTTTCACTCATCCATATAACATAGTCAATTGCTCTTTTCAACCCCTTTTTCTTTTATATCAGCTCAATATAGACAATAAAAATTTGTGATTTTAAAAAAATGTCCCCCTAAGATCAATCACCATATACATCTTTCCTTCAAGCATAGCCACGTTAAAATTCATACCCATAGACATCTCTACAAGCCAGCAATATTATTGCATTCAAACATAAACTTGCATTTAAAATGCTCTTCATATATCAAAGGCTGTGTAGTTTTGATACTAATAACAACAAATATACATTTATAGGCTAACACATTTCAATATTTACTTATTATTAGTAAGCATCCTCCCCACAACCTGGTTCTTTATTCTTTCTACAAATCTCCTGCAATTGATAATTTAAATCAATACAACTAACTAAACATTTGGCACTTGTTCATCTAAAATTGTAGTTGTAAAGTTACCTTTATAATGAAACTTAAAATTAAAATCTATGACACATGCTATCTGCGTAGATTTGTCATTTATTTGAATAATTAGTTTCTTATCAACACTTCTGGTTTTTGTAAATGTGTAGCGCTTGACAGTAATCAATTTTCCAGTTTTTGGTGCCTATAAATAGTTAATTTGGTTAAAATAAAGAAGTTTTCTTCTATGCACTTTCCGTCGCAAATGAGTATTTAATGAGTTATAGCGGTAGGTTTAGTTTTGCCTTTGATGACGAATGCGCTCGAATAAACAGCTACTCATCGATTTTTCAATTTTTGTTGCTTGAAACACGGTAATAACATATAAATCAACTACTTTATTTCTATACACTTTCTGTGACAAATGAGTATTTTACGAGTTAGAGCGGTAGGTTTAGTTTCGTCTTTGATGACTAGCGCGTTGGAAGCGAGACTCCATTGCAGTGTTGCCATCCGACGCGGCCGATGAATTACTTGCCGTTTCAAACACTTGAGTTGCCGTAACTAATTTGCTGCTATAACTTGTAAAATACTCATTTACAACGGAGAGTGCATAGAGGAAACCTTGCTTATTTATATCTAATTAACTATGTTTAGGCACCCAAAAGTGAAAAATCGATTACTACACAACGCTATACATTTACCCTGGTTTTTGTCAAAATCTGTGGTCAATATTGATTTTAGGTGCCTCACGGAAATTAATAATTCTGTTCCAAACAATCACCAAAGGAACACATTTAAAAGCGTTTTACACGAATGTCGTTCTGCTCGCTGATGCGTTATTTTTGAATTATTCAACTTTGAAGTTGGCTTTCGCGCTCTAGAGGAAGCGAGCCTACCAAGCGGAATATATATAACGGAAGCTAACCCCTAGCACAAATGTAAACAGGTTGGGTCGTGAGGGGGAGCCACAGTTCTTCTGGTGAAAATTATGAATAAAGGTTCTAACCCACCCATTAGGGTGACGTCTGCAATTACGTTTACACCGTACAGGGCAACCATACCGGGTGGCCGTCATTTTTGATGGCAGCCATCTTTCTACGATGGCAGCCATCTTCCAACTGATTGTTTCTCTGTACAACATGAATAGTATTACAGTTGAATAACTGTAAAATATCGCATCAGCGAGCAGAATGACATTCATGTAAAACGCTTTTAGGTAACCTTTATTAATAATTTTCACTAGAAGTACTGTGGCTCCCCCTCACGATCCAACCTGTTTACGTTTGTAATAGGGGGTTAGCTTCCGTTGCGCTCGCTTCCTTTGGCGTGCGAAAGCCAACTTAAAAGTTGAATAATTTGAAAATAACGCATCAGCGAGCAGAATGACATTTATGTAAAACGCTTTTAAATGTATTTCTTTAGTGATTGTTTGGAACGGAATTATTAATTTCTGTGAGGCACCTAAAATCAATATTGACCAAATCTGCATTTAAATTGGTAAATCTGACGGGTATGACAGTAATCGATTTCGTAAATTTCAATGCCTAAACATAGTTAATTTAATGAAATTAAACAAGTTTTCTTCTATGCACTTTCCGTCTGAAATGAGTATTTTATTAGTTATAGCGGTAAATTACTAATACAACTCAGTGTTTGAAGCGGAAAGAAATTTATCGATCACGCGGAATAGCAGCACTGCAATGGAGTTTCGCTGACCGCGCTCTCATCATCAAAGACAAAACCAAACCTACCGCTCTACCACGTTAAATACTAATTTGACGAACACAGTGTACACAAGAAAAGTAGTTTATTTTGATGTTATTACCATGATTCAAACAACAAAAATTCGAAAATCAATGAGTAGCTGTTTATTCAAGCGCATTTGTCATCAAAGACGAAACTAAACCTACCGCTATAACTCGTAAAATACTCAGTTCAGACGGAAAGTGCATAGACGAAAACTTGTTTATTTTGATTCAATTAATTAGGTTTAGGCACTGAAAAGTGTAAAATCGATTACTGTCATATCCTTCAGATTAACCTTTAAATTTAGCACAATCTTTGTATTAATTGTTGCAAAATTATTTTATAGACTATATTTTGCAATTTGTGGTGTGATACATGTATTTCTGTTTAAATGAAATCTGATTTTAGTATTTTTACTGTTAAAAATCTACAAATTTAGCACTTCATTTAGAACTACAATTTGAAGTAATGTGATAATTCAGTCTTGTAATGCATAGGTGGAATTATTATTGATCAATTTTTGATAGTCTTTCCATCTGTGCCAAGTATCCAGATTATGGTCAATAATTATAATTGAACTATTAAACACTTCTGGTTACTATCATTAATAAGTCACTCAATAAAGTGAAATTTTGAAAACCTCATAAAAAAGAAATAGACAGACATTTATAATCGTTAAATTCAAGCAAATTGGCATACCAGCTGACTAAAATATCATCTTCAACCACCCTTTTAATTGGCACGGAAAATAACAATTTATGAAGAAATGTTTTAGAGCATAATTAATTAAGCACTTCTAATAAAAATCTGCCTGGCATCATTTCTTCCATTGTAGCGTAGCAACGAGTTCAGAAAAACTTTCAACTATATTATACTACCATAAATCCACAAACCATATGAAATGCCCCCACAAATTTCCAATAAATTCCCAGATAACGAACTAGTTGTAAAACATTTTCAATTTCATACCTTCCACTTTCACACCTTCCACTTTCAAGCTACGGTGAATAATTATGAGGCAATTACCTTACACCAGTTTCTAGATATACGTAGATTTTGTTTGAAAATCTAGTCGCCATTGCGCCCGATTCAAGGGCCGCCAATTTGGTATTGTTGTTGTCCAACTTGTCGTACAGCTGATTCGATGTCACATATTGTCGCCAGGTGGCGTATTTCTATTTATCTGGGTTGCTATTCGTTCTAGGCCCGTGACGTCACCACACCCAGGGCCCTTTCGAGAAATTACTTGAATGCTCCTACCTGTCTTATTTATACCGTGGTCATGACCGATCAGATATGCTAGTGTGTGGCCAGCATTAAGAGTCGTCGTCTCAGTCTATGCAAGAACAACGTAGTCCTTAACATCACGCAACCAGTAGCTGGGTTGGGCTGAGTCTACTGCGGTAGCGCGCGTGTAGTTTTCACTGCGCAGTAAGTGGCCACTAACGGTTCACTGCAACCAATACTGCTGACACAACGTACTGCGCAGAACCAGCGCTAAACTCCACTTACTGCGCCGAACTGCAGCGAACCGCAAAAGACAATACGCCGATCTTAACTGCGTATGGAGCCTCCTGAGCGTGTTACTCATTAGAGGAAGTGCGAGTAAGAGAAAAAATAATGTTGAAGTATTTTATCTGAACGCCTCGGTTGGTCGGTTCTAACGATGTCCTTACATACAGCAAATGAGTAACCATTTCCTTTGTGCTGTTACTACCTCTAGGGGACAGTCTCACCAAAATAAGTCTGTCATTTCTGAAGGATTTCTGCGAAATTCTCACCATCGACGTAAAATGATTTAATTTTTTGTACTCGTGTGCTTTTTACCTAGTTTTAGTACAAATGGATTTATTTCAGAAAAACTGAAACATTGGTAATTCGGAAAATGGGTTTCTTCCTACAATTTTGAAGTTAAAGAATCGCTATTATATTTTCTAGATAGCTAAATGTATTATCTAGGGAAATGCCGGAAAGGATTTTTGATAATTTGATCAGTTTAATTTCAAGATTATCTTTCCCTAAAAAAGCTCGACATTTTTCTTTTTTTCTTTTTATGTCTCTTTTATGTCTTTTTTATGTCTTTATAATTTTCGACCTAAAATAAATTTTAAAATTTGTTTCCAGTATTTTTAAAGCCTTTTTCAAGCCCTATCGATTGATACATTTGTTTTTCCTGTACCTTTGAAACTGTGGGAGAAATCCATTTCGAAAGACTAAAACTGTAAGTGTTCAGGAGAGCCGTTTTTCTAAAATAAAGTTTCGTATATTTTTCATAATTTTCGAAATTTTTCCAGGAAAAACTTGATTGTTTTGTAGCTCTATTTAAATGTTATCGATTGATTTATTTGTCATTCCGGTACCTTTGAAACTGTGGGAGGAGACCCACTTCAAAAAACAAAACCTGGAAGTTTTCAGGATTGTCGAATTTTATTTTATTTTTAACAATTTTCGAACTACATATCTTTTTAAAAATCAACTTCATTCCTTTGCAGCACTTTTCAAGCCCCATCGATTGAAATGTTTGCCATTCCTGTACCTTCAGAAATGTGGGAAACGATATATTTCAAACGACGTCCAGGAGATGTTTTCACAGCAGTGTAATAAGCTAATGACTCAGAGCAGCCGGATTCAAAACAAACAGTTACATCATCATAATTCGTTCACTGATTGTTAGAATGTTTCGTTTGAGTACAAAAGCATTTCGAGCAAGGCCATGAATGAACTCTCTGGCTATTCCAGCAGAGGAACGCTCATATCCAAGTATCCAAGTATAAGGGGAAAGGGGACGGTCATCCTGCCATCGGACCGCGCTGAGGTCAGCAAGTGCGCGTCTTCTACCCCATTTAGGAGATGAACCTATGCACGTACATGTGAGCCAAATACATCGAACAATTCAAAAGATAATTTTCTATATCATGAAAGAAAAAATCGAAAATCGAGATTTTTTTAGACTTTGACCTGGACTGTCTACATGGTTATGAATGTGGCCTAAAGGTTAAAACCATGAATTAGTGGATAAAATCGTGGCTTAGTGACTAAGAACATGAGTTAGTGGATATGACTGTGGCCAGTGCTGAAACAGTGATCGTTGCGGCATAGTGGTTATAAGACCGTGGCTGAGTGGTTAGAGGGTAAGTAATATTCACCTTGCCCGTGAAGGGTGGTTCGGACTTTGAACGTAAATGTTACCGTCATGTTGAACTTAATACTTCTATTTTCAACTATCTTACTCTCGGTCAGCTAATTCTTTACTAACGCAAGTTTCTTACAGAAGAAATGATTCATAAAAAAATGAATTGCAAAACAATGCGATTGAACAGGCTTTATGGATTTGCACCTATATCGGTTCACAAGGTTCTCGACCAGTGGACAGCAGAAGAAACTCTTCGTAACTGGAACAGAGGACGATGTGGTTGGTAGCAAGCTGGAATAAGTGATGTTAACTTTAGGATTTTAATAAGTTTGTGATTGAAAAGATGGCACTTGTTCAACCAGAAAGATCTCAGTTTTCTGTTGTGATTGTACTATTTCTCTCTCATGAATAGAAATTAGGTAGAAGCAATTAAAAAATAGTATTTTTTCAGCCTAACGAGTGAATGTTATTGATTTTTTTCTGTCTTGAATACTGGAAGGAAAATGTTATTGTACGCTGTTTGAACACCAGTTTAGAACCTATTTCAACATCCCATTTCATAAAATACAGATGGCTAATTGTCATGGTTCACACTTACAGACCTATCAAGAATAAGTAATTTTGCAATAATATTCGTAATATTCTTAAAATATACCAGATACAAACTCCATTTCGCAGCATGATGAGCATAAGCTTAATTCTTAAATTGGCAATGTTCATGGTGACATCGCTGTTGCTTAACTACGCGGTGTACAGCGACTATGCCTCAGCTCTGTTCACAAAGGTAAGCGTGGGGCAACTCCGTGATAGTCCTTGATGGAGGTCTTCTAAAATTGATACACAGTAACAATGATGTCAATATCAAATTAGGTTGTACGGTTATCGCGAAGGTTTGCACGGTCATCGGCTGAAAGTAATATTGAGGTTTGCGACGCGGTCATCTATAAGTGTGATACACAGTTACGCTGATGGTTCTATTGAAGTGGGTGAGTTCCACGGTTCTTGTGAAGGATTACGTGATTGCCCTTACGATATAAATGATGTATGCAACGGGATGGTCAAGAGATAATACAATGCAACGGAGATGCTTTCACAGAATTGGGTAACACGGCTATAGCGAAGGATTGTGTGGTTACCCTGTCAGTTTTGTAGCGCACTAATGGGTAACATACAAATCATGTGCGTTGGGTTACACACTGATCAAGAAGCAACGCACAACCCTGCACCTATGACTTGGGTCACTTCTTATCGATAGAGGATGAGCAGTCCCTGTGGAAGTGCAACGATTCAAGTACTGCGGTTGCACAGTAATCCAGAGACAGGACCATTTAAGTTGAGAAAGGTTGTTAAAAAAATTAATGAATATTTTGTTACTCATCTTGAGAGGCAAATACTGAATGGTTTCATACGCAAAAACTGCATATGGGTTCATAAAGATTGCAACTCTAGGAATGGGAAAAACAACACAGAATAAGAAAATATATCCCACCAAATAATTTCATTGACCGTATTAGTTTCTTTTCTTTAAATTTAACTAAAATGTAATTTCTATAAACTATTCCCTAGAGGTACACTGCACACTGATCATTAATTCCCGTGAAATCAGTCAAGTCTGAGTCATGATAAAAATTGCTGAATAGATGTAGGTGGACCAAAGAGTAAGTTCTAAAAGATCTTTTTGGCGCGATGCAAGTAGTGACATGACAGGTGTTTAGTAGCCATAATAATACCATACTTTCTAGCCTAACTTTTTCACCGGAGCATCTGTGAATTTAGCCAGACGAAGCACTCCGCCTGTATTGGGCGGTTAAATTTGTAGAACCTACTCCGAAGAATTTAGGATGAGTTTGGTGCTCAACTAGCTGGAAATCTAAACAACTATTACCACGCGTGAAAAGTCAATGCTTTGAATGACCTCGCATGGGTTTGAATGATAATAAGTTTGCTTTTTATTGTAGATTTTGGTAATGATATTTGGAGACACCAGTGACGTCAAGATATTTTCTACAGAATTGGGTTGTATCGTGTACCGCTTGTGTTCTCCGTACACTTTCGGTAAAACCTTGTTGATGACAATTGACACTGTCGTGAAATGCCGTTTGCAAGTTAACGTTCAGGTTAAAACATAAAAGTATGATCTATTCTGATCATTGTTTTGGAAAAAAACAGAGTGAGCGTAATAATACTTCGTAGAGTAACGAACAATATTTTTCACTCTGCGATGAGGATGAACGTTAGTGATTGAATAAGAAAGCTTCTCTTCATTTTTTACCACATAAGTGGAAACTTTTGTCATAGTGAAACAATTCAACTCAAAAGCCCCTAAAGATAAAGAAACGCTTCGTTTAAAATTGAAATTCACTCAAATCGTTAGCGAGGTTGAATACAGTGCTCATGAACTTTTTTCGAACAGATTGACAAGCTGCAAACAAGTAATATCGATCTCAGTAGATTAAGAAAAACAACATAAAATATATACATAAATGTAAAAGGTATAGATTTATTTGGGGGATACCTAAGTTTAATTAAAAACCACAAGACAAAGGCAGGTAAAAACATACTAGTTTAAAATTATTTTACTCTAGAGCTTTCGAGCAATCATTGCTCATCTTCAGTAGACACTGTAAAAGGCAGAAATATCGTACATAAGTAATCGTATGACATAAGAAAAAATTATAGGAAATCAAAGATAAAAACAAAACCAAAATTACATATAAACCTAACTTAAAATGTTTAATGGCACAGATGAATCACAGCTATTTAAGGTTGGCTTGCGGTGATGAATTAGAATGCTTTCAGCCAACCTAAGATCAAAAACTTTGCATTTGGCTATAACTTTGAAACTATTTAAACGTATTGGATGGTCATTCTCATCAGCGTGATCTCTGATTTTGCTATGAAGCGGTGCAGTTACCGGTCGGTCAGTACGGGCCGACCTACCCCTATGCTCTGCGATGCGCGTGTGGAGGTGACGAGATGTCTCCCCACAATAGGTAGCTTCACACTGGCTACACTTATACCAATAAACGACATCGCCGAGCAACATAGTGGGAATTTGGTCCTTTACCCTAAACAAACTACCAATGGTTAACCTATTGCGAAACACGATTTGTACTTTGAGTTGTGGGTAAAGTTCATTTAATATAGACAGAACACGCTTCTTTATACTATCATTGATTAGCCAGTTGGTATATGGTATGCTAAAATACAAATCTTTACGAGGGACAGTTGAAACAATAGGTCGATTTTTGTAAAAACTATCAAGTCTGCGGCTTAAAATATTACACACTAATGCATGTGGATATCCATTACGGCAGAAAAAACCTTCTAAAAAATCTAACTCTTTAGTAAGGGAAACATAATTAGAACAAACTCTGTACGCTCTAAAAAATAAACCGGTGATAAGACTAATTTTGTACGCTAATGAAATAGCACTGTTAAATTTAAGGCCTAGTCCAGTGAAAGTTGGTTTTCGATATATATCTGTTGAAAAGGAAGATGGATGCTTAGTAACCTCTACATCTTTCTGCCGTAATGGATATCCACATGCATTAGTGTGTAATATTTTAAGCCGCAGACTTGATAGTTTTTACAAAAATCGACCTATTGTTTCAACTGTCCCTCGTAAAGATTTGTATTTTAGCATACCATATACCAACTGGCTAATCAATGATAGTATAAAGAAGCGTGTTCTGTCTATATTAAATGAACTTTACCCACAACTCAAAGTACAAATCGTGTTTCGCAATAGGTTAACCATTGGTAGTTTGTTTAGGGTAAAGGACCAAATTCCCACTATGTTGCTCGGCGATGTCGTTTATTGGTATAAGTGTAGCCAGTGTGAAGCTACCTATTGTGGGGAGATACTCGTCACCTCCACACGCGCATCGCAGAGCATAGGGGTAGGTCGGCCCGTACTGACCGACCGGTAACTGCACCGCTTCATAGCAAAATCAGAGATCACGCTGATGAGAATGACCATCCAATACGTTTAAATAGTTTCAAAGTTATAGCCAAATGCAAAGTTTTTGATCTTAGGTTGGCTGAAAGCATTCTAATTCATCACCGCAAGCCAACCTTAAATAGCTGTGATTCATCTGTGCCATTAAACATTTTAAGTTAGGTTTATATGTAATTTTGTTTTTGTTTTTATCTTTGATTTCCTATAATTTTTTCTTATGTCATACGATTACTTATGTACGATATTTCTGCCTTTTACAGTGTCTACTGAAGATGAGCAATGATTGCTCGAATGTAAAAGGTACATTAACATATTGTTGAATACCTTGGATGAGTGAGGCTTCAGTTCTAAACACATGAATCAACTTCTCTTTAACTTCATATTGGATCAACTTCTCTTTCATAATCAACTTTTTCTTAACGGTACGATAATATTTTCCACTCATGTGTGTTAAATATTTGGTTTGGCAGTCCCTTAGTTCGGGCGCCAAATTGTTAAATATTGCGTTTGGCTGTATCCTCTTGGGCGCCAAAAGTTAGATAGTTTCCCTATTTTAGGGTTCTGAGGGCCGTAAGTTCCAAGGCTTTTATTCCGGAGAATCTTCTTGATTTTTCAGGGATATGAGAGAAGTCAGTTGCTGAGTATTTATTTTATTAAGGCGAGGGCTTTTCAACAGTTTCCAAGTTGCGAATATTATTCGGTAATTTTTGGAGTCCGATCTGGTTACAAGGTTTGAAGATTTGAGCTGGTTTTTCAAGCTTTCTAAATTTGAGTCGAGACGAAGGCAAGCTCAGGAGTTTTTCGCGCTGGTAATACAGGCTTCGAAAGTTTAAGAGCCGAATTGAAATTCGAGCTGTTGAAATTTGAGCCGATATAAAAATCAAGCTTTGAAGTTTTAGAGCCGAAGAATTTTCTGGCTGCTGAAATTTTGAAATCTGAGACGGATATATGGTTCGCAAGTATCTGTGATACGTCAGTTCGATTATTTGCGAGAGAATTATTTTTCCTCCCGCGAAATTACAAGGCACTAGTCGGCATCTCTGACAATAGCCTGACAATGTGCATAGAAATTACCTGAGTTTACTTACTGATAACTAGTATTACTGTCTGTGATGTTTTTTAGTTCTGGGGTGTTAGTGTTACTTATTCACGGATATGACTAGTTTGTATGCATAGATTCGTTTCCACTGTGTTGTCCCAAGATCGTGTAGAAATAATATCTCTACAAAACCATGGATTCTACAGTCATTAATTCCGTAGTGAATTGTTTTCCTTCGGCGTCTCTTAATTTAATTTTTGTAGAAATAGAGGTAGATCCTGGTCGTCTATTTTTATTAAATTTCGTTTGTGGCTTGCTTGCCAGTATTGAATAGTCAAACAACTTTAGTGTTCGTTCAGCCATAAAAGGTCAATTTCCAAGCAAAAATGTTATTCGATTGTCTACTGCCGCAAACAGAATGGTTCATAGTATTTTTGTCTCATACGAAACTAATATTGTAGCCCTTATGTGCGCAAAATATCAGTTTCTGAACAATTTTCTGGGCCCTAGACATCATGGTTGAACCATTGCGCTGAATACTTAGGCTAATTCATGTTCAACCAGCATTCGTGCAACAAACTCCGTCGAGAAGAGGAAAATTTCTATGTAAAACGTAATAGAACAGCTGACTCGTGAGCTATAAGTTAATACTTTGAGCAACTCTCAACTGATATTAAAGATGAGTCCTTCTTATTCAACATATATAATGTTTTGTTCAAGTTATAAATAGCTGCGACATTTTGTGACTTATAAGTTTCCGGGTAAGTCAAGGTTCTCGATGATCGACTGTAGATCGTAAGCAGATGTCTGCCACATTTTTCTCTCATGCAGGTGCAGGGGCGGACACCGAACGCGACTGACTCTAATTGCCTGCAGGGCACCGTTCTAGCTCCAAAAGGCATCAGTATCCGAATGTTCTCCAGCATAAGATGCATGGCGACTTCTGAGTGCCGTTTTTTCTGCATTAATACAGGTATGAATGTGCACTCACCTGTCTTCCATTCCGGAGACTTTTTTTTAAATTGATCCCTTATCAAAATTGATCCCTTCAAATGATTTTCCAGCTTCATCACCAAAACAGAGGAAGTGTGGGCATAAAGACTTTTCTACTCAGTGAGTAGAAAAGTTTTCCCTCTGTCCGCTTCCACCCTCCTCTCCCGTTCCTCTCTGTATGAGAGTGCTGAGTTCTGGAGAAAAAGCCTCACGTACCAGACTGGAGTCGAAACATGGTCCTTCCGTTATTCGGTCGAAGATTTAGTTATTCGAAATTGGTCGAAAAAATTGGTCTAAGCTATTCATAACTAAAATTAAATGCCATATTAGTTGAAAAATTGGAGCTAATTTTCATCCGTATGAATTGCGGTTTACATACAATCGCGTCGTATAACTCATACTGAGTGTAATTCTGTATTTTCTTCCGTCGCATGGCTCTCTCCAAATGAAATACCGAACACTCCATTTTCCAACGTTTTCAATTATTGTAGCTAGACTGAAATTCATTTCGTCCAATATACGCACCATTAGTTTCCGGAAATTATTTGTTATAATTCCTGCGCAATAAATCGAAGTTGTAAATCTCATTCCGGAATTTCGAAGTGTTTGAAATTAAACTCAAAATTATCGGGAAAGTGCGATTGGTGAGGGAAATACTCATTCCGTATGCATCAAGGGCCGTTGGTCTTAGCAGGGTTGATTGATAAGTAAATTTAGGACTTTTACGCATGATTAGGGCTACAGTGTACTCGTCGACTGATTAGTAAAATTAGGGCTATCGAGCTCATTTTGAATATTCAAGGTCTCAACACGTATAACTATGATTCAATAATAAGGGGAAAGAATGACAGGTGAATTGCATGGTGTGTATTCTCTGCACGAAAACCTGGAAACACAAGTTGCTTGCATCATTGTAATTACGATGGTACAAATTTAAAGTACACTGTGCATTGTGCAATAGATTTCAGGTTCAATCAATAATAGAATACGTTACGCAAGACCTGCTTCAAGGTAAAAAAATACTCTGATACTGAATTTAACTCTTATTCCTCCAGATTAGGCAGGCTTTCCCTGAACCATGAATCAAACAGTATTATTGGTTATGAATGAAAAATACGCAACTGTTGGCTTAACCATTTTTCCTTCCAACCTCTTGGGGGAGTGCGATGTTATCTTGAATATCACAGCAGTAGCCTGCCAGCATCCGAGGGAGCCGTTTTCCTATGCTTTATTGTTGCTCCATCAGTGAAATAACCTGATGGAATCTTGCGTAGTGTACATCACTCATATCACCAAGATTTGCCGCACAAAATATGTATGAGAATGGATCACATGATATTTTAGAGACTTATTACATCCCTTTTCAAGATAAAGGCTTGGCAGATCATTCACAACTTAAATACAGTCTTCTGAACGATACTTTGAATGTCTCATAAGTAGGCTTCTCATTTATCATGAAATGTGTGATGGAAGTTGCTTCGAATATAATTTTTCTTATTTGGAGACCTATGAAGATACCTTCTTTAATTTTAGCTCGACTTAGGGAAAGGAAGTTCTCTGTAAGATAAGCAAGTGCTGAGGAATCCTTGTTCCGGGCTTTCATAAATTGCTTTAACAAACCAAGTTTATTATGCAAAGGTTGTGAATAAATTATACCCTTTTTACAAAAGGTTTGTGCCAATGTTATGTTTTCTTTGCTCAATTTCATCTCGGATCGGTCAATCCTTGAGTACATAATGTTCAGTTCTTGCTCTTGAGTTCCATATTTAGGAAGCAGAAAAATTCAGTGTAGCCAAGCGGAAGACCAGTAAGCATGACCACAACCTTAAAATTTACACAAATCTTCCAGGCATGGTCATCATACTGTATGTACATTGGGTTAGAATTGCGTAGGCCCTTACGAGCTAAACACTCGCCGAGGAAACCAGCACCCGGACAATATTTGTCTCGCAAAAAAGGTCCATACCCTGCTGACCTTAGACAATTGTGAAACATTCCAAGCTATGATAGAACTGATGTAAATTGCATTTGAAATGTACTCTAGTTTCCCGAATATCGCAGAATTTCGAATAATTCTTCCGGAAACGCCGCATATTCAGTGAAGTAGCTTTTTCAAACAACTTAAAGGGTAACATACAGTAAATTTGAACTGGCATTGAAAGTCTGATCGTGTAATTTCTTCTTAATCTGGAACTTGTCTTGTTCCTATTCCGGTCCGACTCATAAACTACAAAATACATATAAGGCTGCGACTTAGTACACAAAAGTAGAACTATTACTTACGGTCATACAATCACGTAAAGGAATTAAAAATATCATAAATGATCTTAGCCATCTTTTCTAGTAATTAGTAATTGCATTATGTTCCTTATTTTCCACTTCTCTGAGATCACGAAACAACCATTACGTAGTTTGTTGTAATTACTCATGAATGATGCTGTGGATAATCAAAAATTCTACGCACTTAAATTCTCTTCATTGGTCGGACTCGTAAATATTTGACATCTTTTTTGGCGGTTTCCTGCAACGTGTGTTTACCTTGAATCTAATGAGCTCTACTCGATCTATCCTCAGTGATAAATCACGAGTATAAAGTCATTCATTACTCTCGCGTCTTTCATGCTGCTGGGTCAATAGCTGTACTGTAATTTACGTAACTTCATCATTACCACATAGATGTGCTTTTACTGTTGGATGCACGAATGAATATTTTTCCCAGTTTTTACGGCTTTTGCCTCCGACTTCTCCATTAAGGCAGTAGCCTGCACACTAATAACTATATGTGTGTATGTGTGCTACCACTGAGAGCTTGTTTCAAATAACTGAAAAGTCAACATGTCTCTCTACTAGCAGGAAAATGTATTTTCACTTATCGTACTTTGCTTGTCGTTCTGTAAACTTGCATTTATCCCAAAGTCGTTTTGATTCACAGGTGTTCACTTTCAACAGCATAAGGCATTATTGGGAAATCGTGATGCGCTTTTTTAATTATAATAAAAGTAAGTCCTTCGCGTTCACTATTATATTGTATTTAATTAGAATAAAGGATAAGTTCTTCAAGGTCACAATAATATTATATTTAATTATATTAAATGATAAGTCCTCCGCGTTTACAATTATATTACACATAGGTATAATAAAGGGTAAGTCCTTCGCGTTCATAATTATATTATATTTAATTATAATAATGGGTAAGTCTTTCGCGTTCATAATGACATTATATTTATTTACAATAAAGGGTAAGTCCATCGCGTTCACAATTACATATCCGTAATAATAAAGGGTATGTCCTTCACGTTCACAAGTATATTATATTTAATTGTAATAAACGGCAAGTCCTTCGCGTTCACAATTATATTATATTTATATGTAATAAAGCTTAAGTTTTTCGCGTTCACAATTATATTATATTTAGGTATAATAATTTATGTATTTAGGTACAACCACACGTCACAGCGTTGTCCTTCTCGTGTTCTCGTGTGTCACGCGTGTGCTCATTGCTTTCTAACTTAGAACAAACTATGAGAATACAATTCACGCTTTTCCGTTTTCAGTTTTCCAACCAGTCATTGACATACTTCCTGCAGAATTTTTATTCATTAACACTATCAAGAAGGTATGTAATTAAGTATGGTCATGCACAAGCTTTTTAGAAATTTTTCGTATTTTTTCCATTTTTTCCATTGTTAATGCACTTTCTTTGTTCTCATGTTCTGATGGATAACTCTAAAAACCCTTAAAAGGGTAGTGCAGAGGAAGTTCTAAATCTAGACTCACAGCAAATTTTCGTTGCTCTCATTTTTTCTTACGGAACTCTCTATTTTCATTCACAAACCTCATGAGTACTGCACTATTCTCGAAATGCCCTCGCCTCCTTCACGTCGTTCTTATTTCTTTACATGCTAAGAAATTGTTTGAGCGGTGCCGTTTCAGATTCTCCAAACGAGAGTTATGTATGAGTTGTAATCAATGTCATTAGCAGGAGACTAAATTTTTTATTATTGAGTGTTTTTATGAACGATCCTCGGAAGTAATGCCAAAAAACTCTCATCTAATATCTTTATGCTGATATTGGCTGCCAGTCGAATATTTTTAACATAAACAGTGAGACAGTGCTGATAACAGATCTGAATTTTAGGCTCTTCATTTCTCATGTAAATATCTGAAAAAAAACTTTTGTTTATAAGACTGATTGGTAGCCTAAGTGACTAATTATTACTTCATAAAATAGCTTTATAAACAACACTCAAATTTCACTATCCCAGTGCGGTTGTATTTCACACCAAATCCTACTCAGTTGGAATTTGTTCCTAAGTTTTGAAATATTCTACACTTCTATTTTGTCTAAGCTTAAAACTCATTTCATGTCAAAACTTGGTGGTCTAATAGTTCGTGCTGGCAAAAGCACAAATCGCCCATATCTTCAACTTAAGGACGAGGACAATTATACGTCAGTTAACATCTGTTTTCGAAATAGTGAATACTAATTTGATACTTGGCGTCAGCACAGCGCAGATAATTCAGGGTGCCTGTTATCAGGGTTCCACGTGAGGTGCCTGATGTAACCCAGCCTGAGGTAACATAGCGCCACGCCGGTGTTGTGGGTGTAGCAGGCACAAGGCTTTTCTCTTCGAGGGCTCGGCCCGACGTTTTCAGCAACTTTCATATCATCGAGATTGTCCACAGAATTCTTTCTAACATCTTGAAGGGAGCGTTTCTCAACTTGTCCGTGGCCCTCTGATATGTATTCGATTTCGCCGAAGAATCCAAAGCACCCTGAAGGCTGCTGCCACGAAAGGATTGTGCGAATCCAGGAGGGGTTGAAAAATTCAGGCATGAAGGCGGACGCTGCGCAGAGAAAGCCTGATGTAGAAAAAACGTAGGTGAAATGAAGCACATTGCAAACAAACGTAAAACCAACACATATAGTATTCTGTTATTATCTTAGGTTATAGACGCTGTAATTGATGCGAAGTAACCATACAAATTGTGTTCCAATTTTAGTAAAAAATTTCGGTGTTTCTTTAATTAGCTCACAATTTTTTTTCAGGTAAGCCAATTTTACCTTAGAAATTTGCGTGCATCTTCGTAGATAACGCTCAATATTGAATTTAGTCTCCAAGTTCAGATTTACGGGAAGGGCAAACTTTGTGCGTGAAAAATCCCGTCTAATTGAGAGCCTTAGAACTCTCTTACAACGACGCACTGTGATGAGCTTTCTACTTGAATTTCCGTCACAACCAACCTTGTGCAGGGAACAAAATTAATCTCTGTCGTTGTCAGGAATGCCTGTGGCCACGTAGAGAGAGGCTTCTAGCAGAACAAGTTGGCACTGGTAGCGCTTAATATCGTGTGTAATTGGATCAGCGTCCCACGGAAGACGATTTCCAAAGTAGCGCTGCGCATTGGCTTCAAAATACTGACCACAACCCGTATGAGGGATATTCAAACATTAATTCCGTTAACTTGTTCAACTCATTTTAAATGACACACCGGTGTACGAGTGTCATGCAAGCTCGAATAAAGGATGCAAGAAAACACATGAAACCTGATTTTTCCCTCATAACTCTGTTCAGTACTTTGCAATAAACTTTTGCCCGTAAGAAAATATCTAATTTCAAAGCCGTTACAAGGCGAATAAAACATCAGTCAACATTAGATAGGCCTGAACTTACGAGTACATTGGTTCGAGACTACAGTAGATCATTGGAATTTGCGATATCGTCTTATTGCTAACCTCAACGCAAACGTTCATAATTATTCCCATTAAATCAACTGGGAAGAATCTAGATTCAATTTACAAATGCCGGACAATATTGAGGAATAATTAGCATTCAGATAAGTTGAGGTGAACATATGATGAGATTGTATGACTCGAGAGTAAACTATCAAGTTGTGTCATGCTCCTCCCATATTGAACTGTTGTGAAATATAATAGAAATTATATTATATATTTATATAAACAGCATTTATAAATTATCGAAGACAGGTTAAACATATGTGTTCTCTTATCTGATCTTTCTTCTGTTGACCGCGTACTTTTAGTTTAACTTGTTTTTTCTTACAATTTCACATCTCCGTAAGTACACTTTTCCTCTGAAACTGGCTCTTTTATTTCAGATTCCCGTCGAAAAACTGCTGCAAATTACATTTTCTGATATATGCTACTTATGGCATGGATTGATTCGTTCTCGTATCAAATGTAATCACCTACCAAATTTGGTAGATTTCGAATTGGTAGTCATTAATATGTAGAGACAGCTCAAAATTTCAGATTACAATATTCTCTTCCTGGAAAAGAGACATCACTAACAATTAGATATTTGAATTAGATCATATGTTGATAACCAGAACTGTCTACCGCTTGGAAACACAGCACTTGGGATCCAGAAAGTCAAAATTTAATTTAACTCTAAGAGTTTTTAGAGTGATACGTTGTGACATCTTCAATTCCATTGTTTCTAGGAAATTTAAAAGTAGCGGCCGCTTTTACTCAAAGATCCTAAATACGGTTTTAATTTTAATTTGAATAAAATGAAAGCTAACAGCCTGATTTGAACAATCTTCTTAAAATATTCTGCTTGAATAGAACTATTTTCTATACTTAGTTTCTTGACCATTTTGGTGCGCAGTAATGTTTTTTCTTTATAGCAGTTTCATTAATTGAAGATCATTAAATGAAGCATCGAAATATATATAAGTACTTGAAGCAATATTTAGACATTCGGTCACTTTACAGACCAAATATTTCCCCAGCTTAATTCATCCTGTAATTAATCAATCCTAAACTCCTGTGAAACACTTATGATATCTGTACCTCCATTCACGTGAGACCACTTTATCTGCAAATGCTTGACCGCTATACCTCCAAACCCATGAAGCCGCCCTGAGCCAGGATAATTAATACTTCCATACATTGAATATCTAGATCGCCATCTTACCGTGCTTCCCAACACAAGAAACATGACTTTGTGAGTGCGGTAGTAGTCCTTGGTGTTGGGATTGGTCATCATCAGCCACCAGGGGTCGTCCACGGCACAGCAAGAGCTTCTGTCAACCTGCGTCGCCTCCTGGCAGGTCTCATCCTCAGATCTCAGCTGCCCCATTCATCGATCCGAGTTCTCACGATCCTCCAGGATATCTGTGACATAGTAAAGTCGTATTTATAGCTTCAGTTCTGCAGTATATATACTAGGTTGTCCACACCCTAGGTCGAGAATGAACCTTGACTCAAATCGCTTTGTAGTTCAAGTTCGACACAGACTTTGTAGACTGTAGATTATAAATTCAGCAGCTGTGATAAGTATAATGGAGAGTTGAGATAGTTCGGAGTACTTCTTCGTACTATTGAACTATAAGCCGGTTTTTGCCCTATTTTAGTATTTCTATTAAAAATTTATCACTGTGAGACTGTCGCTCACTCTATGCAGTGATAGGATCTTAATTTCTCAGTTGTTTCGGGGAATTTCTTCATTGTAAACTAGCTCAAAGGAAACATTTTTACTCTGCGTGGGAAATTTTTACCATTCAAGTTTGTTTTTTCTGCTCTATGAAGGAATTATTGTCCTGCATTTAATTATTGTCGGACACGTTTACCAGGAAAGACTCATTTTGATGAACATGAGGATTAATTCATCACCCGATTATATACATCATTCTATAAAAGGATGTGCTATAGTTAGCGTAGTCTGAATCTGGCGGCGTTAAATGTAAGGAAACAACCGCAAAACCAAATTTGGCAATAGATCATGAAAGCAGAGTGGATTTCCACTGTCAGCTTCAAGAAGCTTCAGCATCTAAGCAAAAGACAAATATTTGAAAAAAACACATCATTCAATTTCGAGAAACTTACCGCTCGCCTCGGCGAGGTTCTCCTGGAAAGCTGCGAGCCACTGAAGCCCAAACCCGGGAAATTGTGGGCCTTGGATCGATCTTCTCCGCAATCATTCCTCGTGCGGGGTACATTATAAAGTTTAATTCTGAAAGGTAACATCATAAATGAAGTGCTTCATGCAGGTACCTAATTCAAACATTATCCTTTTTTGTTAGAATTCATTGCTGTTTTTAAATGCTTGAATCGTTGTATAATTTCAAATTTACATGCATTGACTACGTGAAAAGGTTGGTTCAATCATCTACCAGCTAGGCGTGAAGGTAGTAAACAAATTGCCACAAAGGTACAAATGAATACTGTTATAAATGAATATTAACATGAATTTAGATTCATACTTGTATTTTACATTGTCACACCTGAGACCATGAGGAGTTACATGGAGGTCCGAAAATCGACCTCTTCCTTTGACCAAGTCACAGCTGGTGGTTAGAAGCTTGGCCCGGCCTCACTAAATAACCCTTTTCTTGTTATATACTTCTGTATATTCCTAACATGAATATATAATTATTGACCGTAATACCAATGAAATGTTGACAGAGAATTGAAAAAACAGAATCAAATTAAGATAATTTTGAAACTAATACCTACGATGTGGCTACTTCCGTACCGCTGAGCAAGCTACACTTGAGACACCTTTAGGAGAAAGTAAATATTTTTCATTCGAGATGTGCATAAAAGGATCCAGGATCATCTCTATTCCTGTCATAGTTGTACCCTTCCTCACATTCAGATGACTTTTTCACATATTTTAACTGAGTGTCATTTCATTGGTGAATTATTTGATAATTCACTTGCGTAACTTAAAGCACTCCAATTCACCACAATTTGTGAACAGGAACAGAAATAATTTGACGTCGGTGTTTTGTGCCTGACTGAGCATACGTTAATGTCAAATTGAGCAGCGTATTATGTTTTGGTTTTGTTACTACTTTTATTGTCAATTTTCTTTTTCCACCAACTGAATGAAACCTTATTCAAGAATCGTGCCTAAAATTGAATTCTCTTAAAGACGAAATTATTCTTTCGAAGAGCTTTGCTGAGCTAACACATGTAACTTATTCCACGGATTGGCTGTTGCAAGTACAGATGAAGCCCAGTCATGGAATAAAACTTTTGTGCATACAGTCAACCGGAGATGAAGTTTAGACTGAAAAAGTAATTAAATGTTATGTTCAAACAATCAGTACCTTTTGTAGTCAATTAACTATAAAGTGCCATTGATTCTAAGTCTGTGAATGCCCTGTTTTCATAGTTTATTCAAGTCAGCATCCTTAATTCAAGCGCGCAATTCTGCGCCGTCTCATTATGTTGTCCAGCGTGCGCAAGGGTAAAATGTATTGGTTTTGATTGGGACTGGGCTTCATCTGTACATTCAATTGATTGATTAATATTCAATTGATTAATATTCGCTGAGCTTTTTAGTGCCCACAAGTAATTAGATTCAAACGTGTCCCTTGTCAAAGTTTTGAGCAATTATCTTCTTGAAATATCACTCGTACTGAATAAATTCATTGAATTGTATCAGTTATTGAAATAATCGACCCAATGAGAGAAAGTGTGCGTTAGTACAAGCAATAATTGTAAAGAATTTGTGGAGCTGAATACACACGGCCAATTGCGGTAGACCTTGTCGTAGAAACGAATTCATTCCCTCCCAGAGTTATGATCATGCTCACCAGTTTGTTACTGACGTATGTAGAGACTCTCTCGCGTACTTAATCCGTGGAAATGAACCCATTTGTTCCGGAATTAACTTTTTATTTCTGATTTTGCTGAAACTTCAAATACTAACTAATTCTGACCTGAGGAACTCGAATCTGGCGTCAGAAGTTTAAAATCTCTAATAATTTTTGGGATAGACCCCGGTGCCATATGGCACTTCAAGGAAAATAAGTGTACAAAAATACATTTTTTGGAATATTTTTGTATTGTATCTTGATATATCATGCTGAAGATTCTATGATATTTTAGGAGTTTTCACATCACAAATCAACGTCTAAATAAGTGAAAAATAAATTCTTCCATATTATAAAAAACACATATATATATATCAAAATAAATCAAATAAGGTGCAACTAAGAACTTTTCATTGCAAAACAAAACTATTTTCCTTTGAAACATTGCTAAATCAAATGCTGGCTTCTATAGAACAATGGAAGCCTGATGCGATTTATTCATTTGGCATAAAATATACACATACATATACCGGGCTTATCCTCCCTATGGGAGGGTAGCCGACAGCAAACCACAATCACCACACTTAGTCACTAGGAGGCGAGAGAGGCATCACTGGCCGCACCTGAACTGCCAGGATCAGCAGCAGCCCAGCACCACCACCTTCCACAGTCAGGCCCGACAGCCATAGCTGGTTTACCCCGACCGCTTCATTGAGTGCAGCCCCTCCCCCCGCACAGGACAGGTCAACCCCATCACACGCGGGCAGCTTCCAGTAACGCGTCAAAAATAAAATTACCTTCTTATGCACTGCCCCCACTCACTTCTGCCCGCAGCCATCCCTCTCGCCACGTCCACAGTCAGACCCCTCTCATACAAAGCACGTCTCACCCCATCCATCCAACTCATCCGTGGTCTACCTTGCCCTCGAAGTCCACTCACTTCCGACAGATATATCTTTTTCACTAGCCTCTCAACATTCATTCTTTCAACATGCCCAAACCATCCAAGCACTCTTTCATCCACTCGCCTGCTCAACTTTTTGATAACACCCGTCTGCCCCTTAACCAACTCATTCCTGATCCTTTCTCTTCTAGTTACTCCATACATGCTCCTCAAACACTTCATCTCAAATACATCCAACTTCCTCCTCTCAGCTGCTCTCAACCCCCAGGACTCTGCTCCATACAACAAAACTGGCACAATCAAGCTTTCATACAGTCCCCTTTTAGCGTTCGTACTCAAACTCCTGCATTCAAAAACTTTCCTCATTGCACCCAATGTCTTACAGCCTTCACTCACTCGATGCCTCACTTCTACTTCCATACTATCCTTTTAACAGTCACATCCGACCCGAGGTACCTAAAATGCTCTACCTCCTCTAAAACTTCACCATTCAACCTCACATCCAAAGTTCCAAACACTCCACCTCTTGAACATCTCATCACCTTACTTTTATTCACATTTACCCTCAATTTCCGCCTTTCGCACACTCTACCAAACTCTGCAACCAGTCTCCTCGGTTTTCCTCTGAATCAGCCACAAGCGCTGTATCATCTGCTAACAAAAGCTGACACACTTCCCAATACATACCATTTTGTCCCTCCAACTGCGCACCTTTTCCCAACACACTGGCATTCACTTCTCTCACCACACCATCCATAAACAAACTAAACAACCACGGCGACATCACACATCCCTGTCTCACGCCTGTCACAACTGGGAACCATTCACTCACCTCATTCCCAACTCTCACACAGGCTCTGCTATCAATGTAGAAACTCTTGATCGTATTCAACAGTCTTCCACCCACTCCATACAAGCTCACCACTTGCCATATAGCCTCACGATCCACTCTGTCATACGTCTTCTATAGATCCATAAATGCCCAACATACATCCTTTCCCTTTAATAAGTATTTTGCATTCACCTACCTCACAGCAAACATTTGATCCACACAACCTCTACCACACCTAAAACCACACTGTTCTTCAGCAAGCACACGATCCGTCAACACTCTCACTCTTCCAAATAAAACTCTTCCATACAGCTTCCCAATGACATTCAGTAGACTTATACCCCTAGAATTACTGCACTCACACCTGTCACCTTTCCCCTTGTACAACGGAACTACACACGCGCTACTCCAATCAACCGACACTTTACTAGCCTCGAAACACACATTTAAGGGAACCGTACTCCCAAAAAATCGAGAAATTGTCGAATTTCGTTTTCATTCATTAAAGTGTACGTATATATGTAGCGAACGGATTGGTGACGTTTTACACCCAGAAGACCACAGGAAGTGGGTCAAAAGGGGGGTGGGAGGAGGAGCGGTGGGGTGCGGGAGGCGGCTCGCACGGATTACCAGAAAGTGAAAGAGGTAGCTTCCAATGAGCATCATACAGTTTTTCAGGGTTTATTCATGAAAATTACATATCCGGTTCTAGATCATGGATTAAGGGGACCGTACTCCCCAAAAATAATCCTAAACTATTCGACCGGTCTTCATGAAACTTGGTATAGGTATGTAAAATTGAACAAGGATTAAGATTGGACTCGTGTGTTTTTCCCCATAGAAAACGTTTTATTCAAAGAAAACGTCAAAATAAGGGGTCCGGGGAAAATCTATGGACGTAATCAGATTTTGAGATACAGAGATAATGTTGGTATCAAAAGAAGCAGAAATGTATTCTCTACAACGTGACGTGGAGTTATGTTGAATTTTCGAAATACTTTTTGAAAAAAATGGAAAAATTATCCATTTTCACACTTTAACTACTATGCGTGTGGAAAAATGGCTCTCCTGAACAATTGAAATTTACGGCTTCTACACATAGGGTGGTTTTCAGTTTTTGAGCTACAGTTATGATTTTAGTATCAAAAGAACCGGAATTTAATCCTCTACAAGATGAGGTGAGCTTTTATTCATTTTCCGAATAGAAAATTAGCTACATTTTCTTTTGTCGGAAAAATTTTGAAAATGGGTAAAATTTTTGTATTTTTCATTTTTTTCAAAAAGTATTTCGGAAATTCAACACAACTTCACGTCACGTTGTAGAGAATACATTTCTGCTTGTTTTGATACCAATATTATCTCTGTATCTAAAAATCTGATTACGTCCATAGATTTTCCCCAGACCCCTTATTTTGGTCGTTTTCTTTGAATAACACGTTTTTTATGGGGAAAATGGGAAAAACACACGAGTCCAATCTTAATCCTTGTTCAATTTTACATATCTATACCAAGTTTCATGAAGATCGGTCGAATAGTTTAGGATTTTTTTTGGGAGTACGGTCCCCTTAACCCTTTAATGCTCACATGTAGAATTTGGATAAAAAAAAATTTTCATGTCAAATTCCTTTATCTTTGAAGTAGAGTAACAACTTTTGTTTGAGAAAATATTTCGTGCCTAGCATATTTCTCGAGTTACGAGTCTCAACAATATTGTTCAGCTGCCACATTACGGTAGCTACAATTTTGTCGAGCTGCCTCATTATGGTAGTAATTAAGGTAAACATGCACACTGACTCATTATATCATTATATTTTCCACAAAAAATAACATAAGTAACAAGCTTATTTCCTTCTAATGTTATTATGAAATACAAAAAAATGACGGGTGCGCCGGAAATCAATATTTTGTGGCCATATCAACTGAAAATCTTTGGGTTGTTCTGTATCAAATGAAAAAAAGTTTTTGGATGGGTTTCAGTGTAACTGGAAGATCCGACTGGAGTCACTTGCAATCACCGCCCTGGCGCATGTTCACTTCATGTGACAATCAAAGCAGCAAGTTTGCTTATTTTTAGGTATGAGAATACATCACACTTTACACAATTTTGTTAAAAAGTTATCACAAAAACAACAGCTGACTGAGGGTTAGGGGCAGATCTTGTCATTAACAACACCACCTTTTAACCGAGCGAAAGGTCTTACTCATTTTTTTCCAAGTTTTCTGTGATAAATAATGTTTTTCCTTGAATAGATAAATGTTATTTTTCCTTGTGTTTTTCCTTGAATAGTAAATCATGAATGATTTTACCACAGCTTGATCTACAAAAGATCTTGAAGCCCCACTTATTGGGTTAATTTCTGATGTACTAGCAAAGTTTTCCTGCCCTAGTGCCTTTGCAAGACACCATTTTTTCATCTACACTCTGGTATGGGATGCCCTCAACCTTCTTATAGTGGTCACAAAGCATTTGAGACAGCTGCCTAAGCTTCCAAAATTTATTGTTATTATTGTGTTCACTATTATTGGTAGTAAAACATGTGTATTTATATATATATATATTCGGAGATATAACCCTTGGTACTTGGTCCCTCTAGCTGTTAGTTTGAGCTACCTTCATTAGCATGCAATATAGTTGTGTCTTTATCACATATATCATCGCCTTCATCAATGTCATCAGCTATAGCACCATTTGTGTTGGGAATGAAATCAGGATCAGCAACATCGTCGTCTGTGTCCATTCCATCATCAGAATTGTCAGCATAATTTGGAGCCACACCTCGCAGATATCTATTACTAGTACCATTGAAACCAGACACATCCATTTTGGGGCCTGTGAAGGTTAAATGCAATGAATAACCGCTATAAGTAACATAGTTCAACAATTTTGTTGAGCTGATTCTCTACTCATAATTTTTATCATGAATGGGCAGCACAACACAATTGTGGACCAATATTCAAGTACCTTACACGGCGTCATAATTGCATAATTATCTGCAAAACAAGTATTCAAACACGTCTACAACAACAAATTAAATATCTGATGTATGATGGGCGTTGATTATTTACTAGTTATACCCTGAAATTGAATTAGGAAAGCAAAGAAGTTTGGGTACACGTACACAGGGATCAAAAGGTTGTTGACGTTGAGGCTTGCCACTACCTCAGGGCCGTCTATTGCCTACTTTTTGTACCTATGTGACGCGTAACAATTCTGTTTAGCCTCCAGAACAAGAGAAAATATTGAGTAACTGCAATTTCATATATTTTATCAGGCTTGAAAATGCCTAGGCAATTTTGATGAGCAAACCATTAAAGGGTTAATAAACGTACCAACCATTCTACAGCCACATTTCCTCCTTTCTTTAGACATTCAACCGTGCAGCCATCCAAACCTGGAGCTTTCTCATTTTTCATTTCATCCAACGCACCTTTCACCTCTGCACTTCTTATTCGACTTCTATTCACTTCACCAAACACAGGCATTCTAACATCACTTCCAACAGCTACTACTCTCGCAACCCTATCTTCCCTCACGTTCAGCAGTTCCTCAAAATACTCCGCCCATCTCTTTCTCACATCACAACCCTCCACTAGCAGCCTACCATTTGCATCCTTCACTCTTGCCTCATTCTCCACCTGCCCTTTCCTAATTCTCTTCACTTCTTTCCAGAAAACCTTCCTTCTCTCCATGAAATCCCCTCCCAACTTCCTCCCCCATTCCTCATCCGCCGCCCTCTTCGCTCTCCTTACCATTCTTTGTACCTCTTTCTTCCTCTCCTTATACTCTTCAAAATTTTGCTCCTTGCCTCGTTGCAGCCACCTTTCGAACGCCCCCCGCTTTCTTTTCACAGCCGCTCCTACTTCTCCGTTCCACCATTCACTCCCCTTCCTAATCCCCCCTTCAACCTTCCTCACCCCACACACTTCCCTTGTACATTTTTCCACCGCAACTTTGAACAACTTCCATTCTCCTTCCTCTCCACCCACCTCACTTTCCTTCACCCTCCCTTACTCCCCTTTCATCTTCTCCTGATAGTCACACTCACGCTAAGAATCATGTAACTTGCTTACATTTAACACCTCCCTTCCACTCCTTTTTACACCTCCCCACATTCCACTTACTCTCAGCTTTCCTTCCACCAAGTAATGATCCGAAATCCCATTCATCTCACCACGGAACACATGCACATCGAGCAAACGACCCATCACTTCCCTGCTAACCAAAATATAATCCATCAATGCTCTCTCCTCTAATACACCCCCATTCGTCCTCACATATGTATACTTGTTTATACTTTTTTTCTGAAACAAACTATTCCCAATCACTAACTCACTCTCCACACCTAACCCCACCAAGAAATCACCACTCTCATTCACCCCAGCTACTCCATACTTACCAACAACACCTTTCCACCACCTCATCACCCGCTCTTGCATTCAGGTCCCCCATCACCACAACTCTACAACCACTCCCCACTCTAGCAACACACTCGGACAATTTCTCCCAAAACTCCTCTCTCTCTTCCCCACTCCTCTCCAATCCCGGTCCGTACGCGCTCAAAAACACCTTGATTATTCTTGATCACACCTCACCCCATTCAACTACTTTCTCTCTGATTCTTACACTCAATAATATAGCCAAACCCACTCTTGCATGTCCCCCACGTACTCCAGTCACTCTCCTCCCCACACTCCCAAACATCAACTCACCACTACCCTTCAATTTCGTCTCAATCAGGGCCAACACATCCATCTTCCGGTTTAACATCATTCTTCCGATCTCCTCCTTCTTACTCTCAGTTGCTCTACTTCCACACCCCCTTACATTCAAAGATCATAAGATTAGGGTTTGAGTGGTCTTTCGACCACTCTCATCCCCTTCATCCCCTTCATCTTTCTCGGGAAAATCATTACAGAGAAGGGGATCCCCAGTCCCCTCGCTCCGTCCACTATAGTCGCCTTTCACGACACTCAGCGGACCACGATGGGAGAATTCTAACCCCCTCCCACAGGGGGGCCTCGCTCCGTCCACTATAGTCGCCTCTTACGACACGCAGCGGACCACGGTGGGAGAATTCTAACCCCCCTCCATAGGGGGGTAAAATATGATATCAAATAATTAAAATATGATGCAACTGTTGTTGCAAAGCAAAAATAATATCCACTGAAAACATTTCAAAACAACATGTTAGCTGCTATAAAATATTTGACGCCTGATGCAATTTTTTTATTTCACATGGTAGCCTACAAAACAAGCAATGCATAATCCTACATCACCTTTTTTCCATGAGAGATACTTTGTGATGGAACATAATGCAACATGAAATTTCTTTGTAAATGTCGTAGAAGCGGCCGTAATTTAGTAAATTTATCTTTTTTTCAATGGTGACACACTGAAATTAAGGCTTTGCATTATATTATCAAACCTATCACGTCTCATAGCGGTCGTAATAGCTTCATTGTAGGTATCTTTTGAATAAGACTAGTACATATGTCGACGGGGTAATTCATTATACCCAGATACAATGAGTGTTGCAAAGAAAACTTTCATTTCATTCAATGTTATGTTTATTGGATAGATTTTAGTTAGACAACATTTCGTTATTTCTGTGATTATATGCTCAATATAATCTAATCATCTTAAAATAATTCAAATAATTGAACAGGGCAGATATCTCGGTATTTTGAATAATTGCTTTCAGAAAAAATTGTGCTCGTACTGCAGGAGATCCATTTTTTCTCAGGTAATTTTCTATTTACGTTTTTTCTTCGCATTTCCTCTCTTCCTTCTGTTAGTTCCTAAGATGTAATCAATGCTTTGATCTGTATCACTACCATCATTCGTTTCGGCAACATGGTCCCCGCGCATCCGCATTTCTGCGGGAGCACGAAGTTGATTCAGCGACAGGTGATGAACATGTTCTAAGCCCACTTCGTCTTCCTTTGATAAATCTTCATCGGTCAAAATTGCGTCATCAGGTGGTTCTATAAACACGTCAGTAGGTGCTATTAGTGGCTCATTGAACAAAATGACCAAAATTTTACTTGTTGGCAGATTTTTCCTGCAACAATGCCAACAAAAATAATAGTCAATTTTTGTACTCTGTCTTTCCGCGGGGTTCGATACGGCACTTTGATAAAAGGAATAAAAGTAAATGTCTCTCATATAAACAGAGTAAATTATTTTGATGTGCTTTATTTTTTTCGTACTGTATAGGTATCCTACTTATAATATCTGAGAGATTTGGTTTATGTTACTTCTGGATGCGCTATGGTAAAAGAAATAAAACTTGCCTTCTTTCCGAAGCCATGAGAAACAGTCAAAATTTTCACAGAAAGTTGATGCTTAGTCACTCAATGTCAGGAAGCTACTGCATACTGAGTCACAGATGTAGTCTACATCCGTCTGGTACTCGTTCGGTACAAGTTTCGTTCGACACATGTTTACATATTTTTTTTATGAATTTTTCATAATGGAGTAAATTTAGGATACCATATGGCACCGCACGGAACAAATGGGTTAAAAACTGCACTATAAATACATTGAAAAAAAAAATTTGGTTAATAAAATCAATAATTCATTCAATTAGTTATTAGAAATAAATTATTATTTGCATGAAGGGTTTTAACAAGTGTAATTGCGTTCCAGAATTCAACAACTTATTGGATCCTGAGCGAGGGTGGAGGATAAAAAGGATCAACGCCTCCAGTACAATCAGCGGCTTCTGGCATCAGTGGGAGGAGGCTTTCCAGGCGAACCTTGCCAGCGCTTGTGGTGAGATGACTTTAATTTTCTCGATAACGCAGTTGAAAATGGCTCTGTGAATTTACTGCTTGTCGATACTATCGTGCGGTCGACATGAGGGTTCGTGGAAAAGGGGCTGTCTCCTGCGCAGCTACCTTTTCCGGAGCGCTAACTTTTCAGCGCAACTGCCCTTCCTGAGGTTCGTGTGAGTACCGCTTACGCCGTTATTAGTCCGCTAGGGCAACAGAAGTAATTTTTGTATGTGCCGAACTACGGCGGTACCGTTAGGGTGAGATTTGTGTGAGTACCGCCTACGTTGTAAATTAGACTGCTAGGGCAACAGAAGCGATTTCTGTTTGTGCTGAACTACGGCGGTACCGTTAGGAAGACGAGCAACTGTCTGCGCCGTAATCAGTCCGCTAGGGCTGCTCAGGATAATCTTTATTCGCCGAACTACGACAGCGCCTTCTCATGCGACGAACCATGTGAATTAGTTTGTCTACCCAAGGTGGCTCCTCAAGCCCCTTAATCGCTTTCGATATTAAAAATTGAAAATCAAACACTGAAATGATTTGCTTCCCAATTGTTTTGAAAATAAAGCGTTTCGCAGCCTATACGCACGATTCTACCGACGCACTAAGTGCGCTATTTCCTTTACAATATTGATTCATGGTAAGTGTATTAATTCCATGCTCCTCAAAGTACATCATTGTTTCGTGATCACCTAAGAATGATTTTATTGTACTAAACTCTGCCGATATTTGAGTACCCAAGTCTGCTATGCAGTTCTGAAATAACCCGTAATCATAAACGTGCAGTTGAACCGCTTCCAGAAACTCTTTAGTATCGACTGTTAAACAGATTTTCATATTAATTGCCCTGCTCCACAGGCACGTGACTACCAGCACCCAGACTTTTTACCTCTCAGCGCCTATCCTTACTGTCCACGGGCCCATGGAGTCCAAAAAACTGACGAGAATGGCCTTGCGAGCGGGTTGATACGAAAGTCTCGGTAAGCACTTTGGTTAATTTGTATGGACATAGCATTCAAACGTTTACAGACAACGAACTGCTTGAGAAGTTTACTGACGGTCGAAAACGGATGTAATAAATAGTACTTGTTCCTGGGCTCCCTAAGGACAGGGTAAATTCCTAAGTGTCCCACCTTAACGTGCACTTCTTACGCTATCTTTTAGCAACAAAATCGGATATCGACCCATGCAAGTCTCGCTGAGGAAACTTTGACTTTACTCTCAAAAGCCCATCCGAATCAGTGACTATATTCAACCGTCTCATCAACTGAGAAGTTTTGTTTACAGGTTGGCTAAGAGTCTTCAGAAATTTATAAATTTCTCCAAATTTTTGTTTCTGCTCAACTGAGATAATACGCGTCAGCGCTTGCAAGTACAAATTCTCACAGCTAGGACCAGTTTTATTAGTAACTTTGTATTTTAACTTATCAATGAATATTAATGCATTCCTAAAAACTTTTACTAACTTTGTCAAAGAGGAAAATTTGTTATGCGGTATCAAATGACTTTCTTCCTCCAGATTCGCTTGGCAAGAACTTACTTCCAACCGGCCTTTTGATGTTAACCCCGCTCTATTTTCGCAGGTAATCCCTTCACCGACAATATCCCTGGATTTGGCACCATCCACCAGCGTGCTCATGAAATTTGGTAAGCAAATTGAGAACTCCAACGAATCTCCATTCTGTCTGTCGCTAAGAAAGGCCGGGCTTGTATAGTAGTTTGAACTTTTTAATTGATTTAGACTAGCCGGGTGGCCAACAAAATCTGCTGGGTATTCCCTGCCTTCCGTAAAATGAAAGGTCATAGGAGCATTATTACACACCGTATCAATTTTCTCAAGTTTATTCATCGTGAAAACATATCGTTTTTGCATCTTTTCAGAATATATTGAATGGGACTTTATCCAGTGAAGCGCTACCATGCTGTCGGTATACACGTGCATAGAAACTATCTCTCCGTATCATCGGGCCAACGCACCTACACCCAAAGACAATGCCGTCAATCCCAGAACCGGCACAGTTTTACTTTTCTACTGTTTGGTCACTATTTTAGATTTACATGAAAGCAAGTTTAATTTGCTTTCGTTACATTCTTTTATGTAAATAACATACCAGTACAAAAGTTTTGATGCATCGGTAAATGCTATTAACGAGAACTTCCCCTCTCTATCACCAACGGATCTAGGCACTGCGGGACATTGTGCAACATTGACCTGTTTAGCGATGCAGAGCCATTCTCATTCTCTTTCCTGAACGAGCCTCAAAGCATTATATCTCAGTTCAACAATTCTCTTTATAGTGAAATAATAATCTGCGGGGATTTCAACTACGATCTTCTACAATATGATAGCTGTGAGCAAATCTCAAACTTCATAAATGTTTTTCAGTCTAGCTCCTTCCTTCCAATCATCACGAAACCTACACGTGTTGCTTCTGAATCGGCTACGTTACTCGATAATATTTTAATGTTAGATCCGACTGATTTTCTTACCGGAATAATAATTTCTGACTTATCTGACCATTTCCCGGTGTTTCTCATCAAGAAAAATGTCTATAATCCTTGTACCAGCCCACAGGCTGATACTTATTCATTTCGTTGTGTAAACGAATACAACTTGGGAACAATGCGAACTGTTCTAGAAGAATTAATGCCATCATTAGACGTCTATGAACGGGACAATAATGCGATTAACATTGATGAAGCAATACTAAATTTAACTAAAATTATAACGACCGCATATAACCAGTGCTGTCCAATAATCACCCGCACAATTACGCCGAAAAATAGACAAAAGCCCTGGATTACTGAAGATATCGTGATCAATATAAAGAAACGTCAAGCGTACCTAGCCTTACTATACGAAGGGCGAATATCTAAAGTAACGTATAACAGATTCAGGAATCATGTGACAAATCAAATACGAACCTCAAAACGAGACTACTTCACGCGCAAATTTACTGAATACAAAACTGATATTAAAAAAACTTGGCACCTGCTTAATTCATGCTATAAACCGAATAATAATAATACGAAAACAATTGAGTCCGTCGTTCACGAAAATGTAAAATACCACGAGAAAAAATATATTGCAATTGTGTTTAACAACTTTTTTGTAAACATAGAAAAAAATATAGCCGATAGTGTCTTCAGTGAACCCAGAGACCACTTGCAATACATGGACCATGTCCGTGAACCTAACTCTTTCTTTTTCACGCCAACTAATCCCTCCGATGTAATTACGTGCATAAACAACTTGAAAAATAAATCAAGTGGATTGAAAAATTTTTCGGCTAAAGTTCTATAGCTGATAAAATAGCACCGTGCATATCTTATATTATCAACCAATCCCTTTCTCAAGGTATCTTCCCCAACTCTTTCAAAATTGCGAGAGTCACCCCTATTTTTAAAAATGGTGATAAAAACTGCATTAACAATTATAGACCTATCTCTGTACTACCAATTATTAGCAAAATATTCGAGAAAATTGTGTATAAAAAAGTGTATTCGTATTTTGAACAAAAATCTTTCCTCTACGACAAACAATACGGTTTTCGTTCTAAGAAATCTACGACAAAAGCTGTATTAAATCATTTGCAATACCTTTATTCTAATATAGATGAAGGAAAGCTTGTTTTCTCCGTATTTCTTGACTTTCGAAAAGCATTCGATTGTGTGGACCATAACGTATTACTCTCGAAACTACATTGTTATGGCATTCGAGGGGCTGCCCATGATTGGTTTAGATCATACTTAGCAAATCGGAAACAATACGTTGTCATTGACGACGCAAAATCAGACCCACAGGCAATTAGCCATGGGGTTCCACAAGGATCTGTCCTTGGGCCTCTCCTATATCTAATTTTTATCAATGATATCATCAAATCTACATCATTCTTCAAATTCATACTTTTTGCCGATAACAGTACCCTTTCTGCGGTCCTTCCAGACCAAAATCCCGCTAGGATGGCGGAGCGTATAAATAATGAACTTCATAAGGTTTCATTGTGGCTTAAAGCTAATAAAATAAGCCTTAATATCGATAAAACAAAATATATTACATTCTCATACAAGAAAAATATATCTCTCCCACGCATTCATATTGGCGAAGCTGAAATCGAAGAAACCAACTCAATTAAATTCCTCGGCATCATAATAGACAAACATCTAACCTTTAAAGAGCACATCGCTCATATTAGTTCTAAATTATCAAAATCTATCGGAATCCTAAATAAAGTTAAGAATTTCCTGCCTGAAACAGCCTTACAAATGCTCTACCGAACGCTCATTTCACCATACTTGCAATACGGAATAGAAGCATGGCACGGAACTGATAAAAATATAACCAACAAAATTTTTACCCTGCAAAAAAGAGCCATAAGAGCGGTAAAGAATCTAGAATATAATGCTCACACAAATGACTCATTCAAAAATTTACGAATACTTAAGCTCTCGGATCTCTACAAAATCTCCGTTTGCAATTTCATTTACAAAACATTAACAAAATGATGGCGACAATAGCCTAAAACAACTATTAACTACGCAAACTGGTCATCACGACCATTTAACCCGAAATAGAAGTAAATTCATTCTTCCTTATTACTCACAGGCTCGGTCACAACACAGTATCCTCTTCGTTGGAACTAAAACTTGGAAATCAATACCTGCGGAGATCCGTGAAAGTAATTCTTATAAGGTATTCAAAAAAAGTCTTGAGTCTCACTTCCTATCAGATTACTAGTCGTGTAAGATCACAGAGTCAAACCTTGTCCCCTACATAACTGGTCCTAATAATGTAATTCGCCTTGATTAATTTCGCCGATCTTCAGTCTGTTCTTGAATCGTTTGTCGAATATACTGTTAAATCTAGTCCATATGAACTATATTGTGAATTGAAGTATCTAATTTCGAGTTACTTATCTCATTGATCAGTCTAATGCGTCTCTAGTTTAAGTGAATTAGGTTAAACATTATTGTACTCCTAAGACTAACCTTGATGGTAGGATGCCCTAGAAGTCACTGAACTTATTCGGGCCCACAGGTAGCTATACTCAAATTTGACCATTGTACTAGACTTAAGAAACATTTTATCTCTGTATCACCTGTGGTAAATAATTTTTTTTAAAATTGTTTTAAATTGAGGACAAAGACAGTTTAGAGTCCTCACCTAAAGTTTTATCGGATTTCAATTTATGAAAGAAAATTTTAGCTCTATTCAGCATTTGACTATACACATCGAAAACGTCTTAAATCTCATGTAAAGTACCTTATATATTTCTCTTTATATCCGCCTTTATGTTTAACTTAATACTACAAGGCTTCAGCGTGTCATCGTGCCTGTCCCAGTTCATCCCCAAAACCTTAACTTTCTTGGGCGCTTCTGCACTACCGTCCCTCTCTATCTGCTCTTGGAGGCTTTGCTCGTTCGTCAAAAATTTCTGCTTAGGAAACTTATATGGTTCAAATATTTGTGGGAGCACCGTATTGCACCACCGTAAGACCTCTGAGTTATTCGTGGAATATGCTCCATTATCCATGTACATATTGTTTTAAACAATTCGTTTGATATCCCTCATTTTTTATGAGTCATTCTCGATATCTAACATTAAAATTCTATAAAAAGCTAACATCAACATAGTAGGACTTGCCTCAGACCGAAGGGTAGCCGTAAACATTTGAAGCCAATAAGAGACAAGCCTCCCTTAAGGACGATCTGAAATCACAAAAAACAGAGCCTGTTCTGATCATCATGTCCCAATGAAATGTTCAAAAATGCTGGTTTTACATGAAATGTAAGTAAATATTTAGCAACCTATGAAAAATCAAAGCAGTATCAGGTTTCGCGTTAAAACACGGGCCTGACAACATGGCCTGATTATGGCTCACCGTGTTTTTTGTTTTCTCACACAAATTCGAAAGGAATACTACGCGGCATTTTGTGGTCTCACTCTTCATACGAAAAACTCCCATATGCGGCAGAAAGCTACACTGAGGATTATCCTGCATAAATTTTTCGAGGTTAGGTATTTTCTCAATAATGTTGTTACGCACTTGTTCCCTGAACACCGAGTCGAACATTTCCAACTTTTATCAGAAACTATTTTTTTTATAATTAGATCGAAGAATTTGATTAGACAAGCTATAATTTTTAATCTGTGAGATATTTTGTGGTTCCACATCAGAGGCGTTTTAAGCCGGCCATCCTTCAGTCTCTCGGTACCCCGAAGGACATGCTCTACCAATTTAACATTCAATTCTGTTTGTTCCAGATCGTCGGATTGGTTACCTCCCAAGACTTCCGTGCAACGTCCCTCCAGCAGAGCGCCCGAGGCCCCGTTGAGCCAGGATCCCGACGACAGGTCCCCAGGAGAGTCGCAACCGCCAGAGTCCAGCTCGGCAGGCCCCGACGACGCCCCACCAAGTCCCTCGAGAGCACATGTCGAGTCCGAGGAAGCAACAATCTCCCGATCTTTCGCGCTAACCTTTGTGTGTGAAGAAGGCAAAAATTTTATATTTTTCCGTAAGTATTCTACATTTCCCGACAACAGAACTCCCACAGTTGAATTTATAAAGCTTGAAGCTCTGTCGCCCTCACCGAACTTTACGTATGCCATCTCAAATAGTGGATCAGTTCCAGTTCCCAATATTAAAGCAATTTTATCAGACAAGTTCTTATTGTCGCCCAATATGGACTCGTCTGACAAACTGTACTTTCTTGAAATGAATTGCGTGACAATATCCGCCAGACCACGAGTTGGCAAACTAATATTGATGGTAGGCACACACACAGCTTCAATCATCCTCGTCTGATATCCGATACGCAATGGAATTGCTACCATCTTTGTAGTCAGCTTTCTGCTTGAATTAAATCCATGTATCTTGATGGTGACGTCTTCCTCTACTACACCGAGATTCAAATCCTCTGTCAGAGAAGATAATATGAAATTTTTGGACTGCCGCCATCTTTTAAACCCCTTATCTTGAAGTCTTTCGACTTCCCGACTATCCTGTCCGTTAGAGTAGGCAGCAGATTTGAGCTATCACTAGTTTCGCCGAAAGTCACGACCCTTACTGTAGTGGCAATAATTACAAATTTTGAACCCGACGCACCTCTTTCCGGGGAACGTGCGAATGGCTTTTAATTTTTCATATTTCTTAGCAGGAGAATCGTATTTTGAACAATTGATTAGCAAGTGTCCATGCGGTTTAATAATTCACGCTCTCATGCAGAGAAGTCCGACATTCCTGTCAGAATAGGCTATTTTAGAGTAATTTCCTCTGCATCAAACCAAATAAACCTTCGCAAACAAAAATCTAGTCCAAAGGCAGGAAGATACCGGAGACGAGGAGACGGGTGCACGGAACAGAAGCTGAAAACCACTTTTGAAGGGTCACACGGCTGAATGCAATTGAAGAGACCGAGGTTTTGAAACTTTTTCTCGTGGGTCGATTTGGTAGCAGTCGCAATCGACGCAATCGACGTGGTAGCAATTGTGGTAAAAGAATAATTGTCTCTTTTTTTGACGCTACTGTGTACTGAGGGTAGGTTTCAAAGTTCTGCTTTCCGTAAGCAAACATTTACCGAGTTAGGAATTATTTTTTTCAATTTTTGTACATTCTCCATCAAACTAAGTAGCATCAAAACATTGTTTTCTATGGCCTATCGTGTGTGATCTTTTTTTGAAACTATGCATATGGAAGTTGAGTTTCTAAAGCTTTTTAGTAACAATGGATTTCCTTCACCACTGGTTGATTATTGTGTAAGGAACCATTTGAACAGAAAAATTTACCTACCGCTCCTAAAAAAGAACTCTTTTACTCGTTTCCGTTCTTCGGTCAACAATCGGAGAAACTTAAAAAGACCTCGTCATTTATCTTTCGAAACATTTTCCGCAGATTGATTTTAAATTTGTGTTAATACGTACAAAATAGGATCATTTTTCAATTATAAAGATAAAATCCTAATGGTATGATCTCATCTGTGGTTTACAAATATAGTTGCTTACAGTGTGCGTCAGGTACGAGGGCTCGACACATCGAGCCCTCAGTTTTCGTGTTGCAGAGCATGCCGGCAGGAGCTTTAGAACTAATCAGTTACTTTCCACACCTTCCCACTCTTCAGTCCGCTCTCATGCAGAGAAGTCCGACATTCCTGTCAGAATAGGCTATTTTAGAGTAATTTCCTCTGCATCAAACCGAATAAACCTTCGAATTTTAGAGATATCTCCACATTTTGAAAGAAAAACCTGTTTTAAATGATATGCAATCAGCTTTTCCTCTAAAGCTAACGTAATTTTTAGAAACTTAAAAACGAAGAAAACTCAAATAAAATTCATCATCTTTAATAAGAAAACGTTTCAGAGTCCCACTCCATCATCAGTTCAAACGAAAAAAAAGAATTAAGGCTGAAATATAAGATCAAATAAAAATATTTTAAATAAAAGATCATAAACCCAGATTTGAACAATATGGACAGGTCGTACTCATTGTAAATAGTGAATAGGTAGATTCCTCGTCAATACCAGCCTAAGTTCATTTCATACTTATGAGTCACATTTGCTTCTGTATTTTATTTTTTGTTTTTGTTCGTGTCGTACTTTATGATTTTACTTTCATGAAATGTTTTAGTACCTACAGTTCTTGGTACTTTCACCTTTTATTTCAGACTTAATTCTTTGTTTTAACATAATTTAATACTGTATAAGAAATACAGTGCCCTCATCTCCGTAACAAAGCCGTTGTTAGAAATTGCGTATTTCTTGAATTTCCCCGTAAAGAAAAAGATTAAGTAGCTTAGGAAATTTACGTGTATGTGGTGCGGAGGGGTAAAAAGACAGTGCTTCTGGGCAGACCGTTTACACATCATGGCCGATTCTTCGTAATTCGTTTTTATTTTGAGTGATCACTCTTTTGATTTTAAGTTTAATTAAGTTTAATTTACGTTCTCGTTGCATGTTTGAGCTCCTTAAAAACTCACCGAGAGGCCTAGTACGCTTTAAGCCCTACTTCGGGAATATATTTACTCTCCTATTTAGGAGTCCTTGAAACTTTAACTTTAAAACCTTAAAATTGGCCTAAAGCGCCTAACTTAATATTTCTACTTACCTCTTAATGAGAAGTTATCTTCTTATTGCCTTAATATTACCTTAAAACTTAAAAGTACTAAGTCTTCACTTACTTAACCTCTCTATTTTTCATCTTATGGCCTTTTATGTGTGCCTCTTGAACTGTGCCCATTAAAGTTTCAAGATTGGTACAGCCGTGTAGCTCTTAATTGAGCAATTTAGATACTTTGAACGATATGAAATATAGGCCTATAAAATGGTAGCTGGGGCTAAATTCAGTAAACTAATATAGTTCTTCTTCTTCTAGAATAACTTGAAGTCGTCTGCCTGAGACTGCGTGCCTTTAACCCTGTCCTGTTGTCTCCGCATTCGTTTCTCCACCGCACCTGTACGATTATCTTGTTGCCAGAGCTGAGCTGTGCTGTTTAATTCACTCACCGTTGTTGTGGTTCGAGGTCAAGCCAGCCGCTTCGTAGGTGTGTTGCGTTTAGAGATGTGAAATGTTATTGGAAATATAAAATATCTAAATAAATTCTCGTATAACAATATAAAAACACTTAGTAACGTTACGCTTTAAAATCTGTATATTCTGTTTCAGTTGTGTAGGACTCCCAATCGTGGGTCCCGCGGATGTTGGTGGGATTTTAACCTTATACCGGCACATCAGGAGGTGGTCGAAGTTCAATAAAAAATCGGTTCCTCTGTATAATAAATCGGATTTTGAAGGCTGTATTTTTTTTGGTTTAAATTACTTGCCAATAAATGTAAATATCGGAATTCATCTTTATATTTATCATTGATTTAATCCTTTTGCGGTCGCTGAGTGTTCGACAATTGTCTCTGACTGCCTTCCCAACTTCTTCTTGGAAGAGTCAGAAAAAGAAAATTTAGAGGTGACCTCAGAAGGTTGAAGCCTGGTTAGGCAGACTGATAACGTGGGAGAGCCTGCCAGATATCTCCGCAGAACTGTGCCGTGGTCCGCCCCTCTCCCTGTTCGCCCTCGCTGGTGCCCATGTTTGTGTGCGAAGTGACGGGACTGCTAACATGAGCGGCTAAAGGGGTGTTTACACTAGGGAATATTTCGGCCTTGAGGCGCGACTCGTGTAGACGAGGCTCATCACAGAGGTTCATATTTGTGTGTGTGTGTGTTCGAATTTCCCGATTCACTTTGCTCGAATCCGTACGGCGCCGCATGTGTGAGAGGCGCAGCTCTAGACCGGTCAGTGCATGGAGCTAGGATATATGGAGGGAGCATAGCGCACTCCGATCGGGCTCAATTTGGCTGCAAAAGTTGAAACACTCGGGCAGTGTGAATGCCCGATTCTGAGCCAACCACAGACGCTTGGCTTAAGTTGCTCCACCCACCTTCCCTACAACCCTTCCTCTCAATGGCTCTCATTTTCCAAAGCAAGATTAGCACCTCACCACAAGTCAAAGGGTGAGGTGCGCGTGCAAGTCGCTCTAATTTGTTATAATCAAGGGCCTGTAATCTTTATAGCTTTCAACTCTTAATGTATCTTTGCTAGTAATTTTGATATTATTAAGTGTCTTCAAGCGAGGAAACACAATTTATTATCTTTCGGAGTCGTAGAATCCCAAATTAATCATTACCGACTGAATGATTAACTAAACAGCTGGAAGAGCATTCAGCGAGCGCGTGCGCACTCTAACGTAGTTGGTAGGTTACTGGCTTCCGTGCTGACGTCACACTCGCGAGACGGCTATTGGTTACCACAGACACAGGAGAAATCTCAAAAACTGGTTCGCTTGACAGACGGCTATGCTCCCTCCATATATACTCCCTCCACGAATCAGTGTGCAGTAGGTAGTCATCAAGTGAGGTTGCGCCTCTCGCTCACCCGTTATGGCTGACTCAACACTGCCGCGAGAAACTACACTGCTTTTAATTGAAATGTACTAAGCCCATCAATGCCTTTGACAGACTAAAAGCTGCGAATGTAAAGAGGCTGCTTTCCTTTTTATTTTAATGAAAATGAACGAATATAGTAACATTTCACTCATGCAAATAAAAAAGAGATTACGTAGCTTTACGATGCAGCAACATTATTCACACAAGCTTGTCTACAGCAATCCATATTTCATAGCAGCAGCAGGCCACACTGACTGGTTTTGTGCTGCATGGCTGCCACTTTTGTTTGAACAAAAAATCTAGTGTGACCTCAAAAAATATCGAGAAACATCTAGATATAAAAAAACATCCAAAAATATATCTAGAAATAAATTAATTATCTACTTTAATAAGTTAGTTGAACAATAGCATACAGGGATATTTATATCATAAATTCCTTTATATTAGGCAATTTATCTTTATATGAATTATCGAGTATCCTGATATTTACCCTATTAAAGCTTGGTATCCAAATATTCTTCAATTCCACACGTGTTGCGAGTAGAAAGGTCAGTCTCTATTGCATTGCAAATTATCAATGCTCAGATTCCTACTTATCAACAATTGTTTTAAGGCTTTCACACCGCTATCTTCATCACTTTTAATAATTTTGCAATTGCTAAATAAGTTGATTCTACTTTATTAGATGCATTACTTTAGAATATAACTGATACACCAAGTAGTTTCATGATAGAAATATCATTGCTTCCATCCAACAATAAACTGAACTCATTGTTACCAATATCATTGGTCAGTCTTTCGTCAAAATGAGGCCACAATACATTCTTGATAATGTATGTGCATTTTATTCCATGATTTTTTATATCATCACTAGTTTTGCAATTGGAGATAGTGTGCTTTAGCTTATGAACCGTGAAATAGCCGTCTTGGTGTCGTTCATAATCTGAACATAACATGATCAGAATATGGTTGCTTCACTATTCAGACAATTTGCTCAAGTAAATTAACAGATATAATAAGAATGAAGTAGTAACCAACCGTTATGGTAAATTCCTAACTCGAATTTACAGTAATCTATCATATACATAGCTCAATTGTAATTCTAGCTAAAAAATTTCTTGCACGCTGAAAAACTATATAGATTTTATAGCTAATATCTAGGTTCGAAATTTTACATCTAGGCTTCAGCAAAAACATTTAGATCTAGCTATATAATATCTAGAGTGGCAGCCCTGTTGAGCAGCGCGCGCTCCATGGCTCGCTCCAATGGTGTCTAGTATAAACGCACATGTCTCTTGTGAAGCTCCACACGACGCGTGTACACGTGAACCTGCAGCAAAATGTAGACCAGTGTAAACGGCCCTCAAGTCTCTCCTCTGCCTCCCTGGGGCATGGCTTCGTTGGCCTTCGTTCTCCTCACCGCCTCATCGGCGTCTTTACACTTCAACTTCATATCCAACTACGTAAGTCAGAGACATCGGGAATATTCAGCGACTGACTAGTTTTGAAGTTCTTGAATATACGTTCACAACCTGGTCTAATTTATTGAAGGACATTAATTAAGAAATCATTCTTGAAAAAGTTTTGTTGCATTCATTCAAAGCCATTCAAAATCCGATCATTGTAAAGTCTATTTATTCTTAAATAATACCTTTGAATTTATTTCAATCTTTCTTTCTAAATGATACTTCTAAATCTAAATGATACTTCTAAATCTAAATGATACTTCTAAATCTAAATGATACTTCTAAATCTAAATGATACTTCTAAATCTAAATGATACTTCTAAATCTAAATGATACTTCTAAATCTAAATGATACTTCTAAATCTAAATGATACTTCTAAATCTAAATGATTGATTCTTCTAAATGATACATCTTTGACCTTCGAATTTCTTTTCTTTATTCCAGCAATGCACGTGTCCTTCACTAACGAAATAGGGCGGGGACGTGCCAGAGTGCCGCGACGCAGTCGGTCTTCGGCTGGCCTCTCGCGCATCGGACGAGTCAAATCTGCGCCGCACAATACGCCTATTTAGCTTTCTTTTTTTTGATTAATTTATTCTCCTACAAGCGAATTATTATTTATAAAGAGCCACATATTAAGAATTTATATCTAAAAATAAATTTATATAATTGGCTTATATTTTCGTTGCCCCGCCATAATATTTTCGTTATGGCGACCTTGCCAGGGGCTGTGAACGATGAGGTCTGATGGGGCTGAGGATGGCGGATGGAGGCGGGCGTTGTGTTCCCGGGGGGTACTCCCTTCCAGTCTAATTTTATTCTCGAGATTCGGATAAGTATTTCTTATCAACTGTGTCTACTAAATAAATGATGTCGACTGATTGTTTAAATAGATCTCGTGGCAGATTGCGCGCTCGCGTCACCAAACTGCACACTAAAATTACTGATCCTTCGACAAATTTGACCAATAGCGAGAAATTGTCTTCGTTAGCTTGTCTTGAGGATCTTAAAATTGAAATAAAAAAACTTGATGAAAAAGCATGCAAAGCCCAATGGGACGATAAAGCTAATGAATCATTATTGAATTCGGAGTGGGATGTTTGTGAATCCTACGAATTTAAAATTAATGATAGTATTTCTAAACTCAATTTCAATTTCAATTTCCCCCTGGGGGGGGGGGGGGTTAGAATTCTCCCACCGTGGTCCGCTGCGTGTCGTAAGAGGCGACTATAGTGGACGGAGCGAGGGGACTGGGGATCCCCTTCTCTGTAATGATTTTCCCGAGAGGCAGCAGGCCAATAAAGGGGGTGAGAGAGGTCGAAAGACCACTCAAACCCTAGTACTAGGATCTTTGAATGTAAGGGGTTGTGGAAGTAGAGCAACTGAGAGTAAGAAGGAGGAGATCGGAAGAATGATGTTAAACCGGAAGATGGATGTAGTGGCCTTGAGTGAGACGAAATTGAAGGGTAGTGGTGAGTTGATGTTTGGGAGTGTGGGAGGGAGAGTGTCTGGAGTACGTGGGGGACATGCAATAGAGGGTGTGGCTATATTATTGAGTGTAAGAATCAGAGAGAAAGTAGTTGAATGGGGTGAGGTGTGATCAAGAATAATGTGGGTGCGAGTGAAATGGGGGGAAGAGTCATGGGTGTTTGTGAGCGCGTACGGACCGGGATCGGAGAGGAGTGGGGAAGAGAGAGAGGAGTTTTGGGAGAAATTGTCCGAGTGTGTGGCTAGAGTGGGGAGTGGTTGTAGAGTTGTGGTGATGGGGGACCTGAATGCAAGAGTGGGTGATGAGGTGGTGGATGGTGTTGTTGGTAAGTACGGAGTAGCTGGGGTGAATGAGAGTGGGGATTTTTTGGTGGGGTTATGTGCGGAGAGTGAGTTAGTGGTTGGGAATAGTTTGTTTCAGAAAAAAAGTATAAACAAGTATACATATGTGAGGACGAATGGAGGTGTGATAGAGGAGAGAGCATTGATGGATTATATTTTGGTTAGCAGGGGAGTGATGGGTCGTTTGCTCGATGTACATGTGTTCCGTGGTGAGATGAATGGGGTTTCAGATCATTATTTGGTGGAAGGAAAGCTGAGAGTTAGTGGAATATGGGGAGGTGTAAAAAGGAGGAGTGGAAGGGAGGTGTTAAATGTAAGCAAGTTACATGATTCTGAGCGTGAGTGTGAGTATCAGGAGAAGATTAAAGTGGAGTATGGGAGAGTGAAGGAAAGTGAGATGGGTGGAGTGGAAGGGGAACGGAAGTTGTTTAAAGATGCGGTGGAAAAATGTGCAAGGGAAGTGTGTGGGATAAGGAAGGTTGGAGGGGGGATTAGAAAGGGAAGTGAATGGTGGAACGGAGATGTAGGAGCGGCTGTGAAAAGAAAGCGGGGGGCGTTCGAAAGGTGGTTGCAACGAGGCAACCAGCAAAATTTTGAAGAGTATAAGGAGAGGAAGAAAGAGGTACAAAGAATGGTAAGGAGAGCGAAGAGGGCGGCGGATGAGGAATGGGGGAGGAAGTTGGGAGGGGATTTCATGGAGAGAAGGAAGGTTTTCTGGAAGGAAGTGAAGAGAATTAGGAAGGGTCAGGTGGAGAATGAGGCAAGAGTGAAGGATACAAATGGTAGGCTGCTAGTGGAGAGTTGTGATGTGAGAAAGAGATGGGCGGAGTATTTTGAGGAACTGCTGAACGTGAGGGATGATAGGATTGCGAGAGTAGTAGCTGTTGGAAGTGATGTTAGAATGCCTGTGTTTGGTGAAGTGAATAGAAGTCGAATAAGAAGTGCAGAGGTGAGATGTGCGTTGGATGAAATGAAAAATGGGAAAGCTCCAGGTTTGGATGGCTGCACGGTTGAATGTCTAAAGAAAGGAGGAAATGTGATTATAGAATGGTTGGTGCGTTTATTAAATGTGTGTTTCGAGGCTAGTAAAGTGCCGGTTGATTGGAGTAGCGCGTGCGTAGTTCCGTTGTACAAGGGGAAAGGTGACAGGTATGAGTGCAGTAATTCTAGGGGTATAAGTCTACTGAGTGTCGTTGGGAAGCTGTATGGAAGAGTGTTAATTGGAAGAGTGAGAGTGTTGACGGATCGTGTGCTTGCTGAAGAACAGTGTGGTTTTAGGTGTGGTAGAGGTTGTGTGGATCAAATGTTTGCTGTGAGGCAGGTGAATGAAAAATACTTATTAAAGGGAAAGGATGTAAATTGGGCATTTATGGATCTAGAGAAGGCGTATGACAGAGTGGATCGCGAGGCTTTATGGCAAGTGGTAAGTTTGTATGGAGTGGGTGGGTGACTGTTGAATGCGATCAAGAGTTTCTACAGTGATAGCAGAGCATGTGTGAGAGTAGGGAATGAGGTGAGTGAATGGTTCCCAGTTGTGATAGGTGTGAGACAGGGATGTGTGATGTCGCCGTGGTTGTTTAATTTGTTTATGGATGGTGTGGTGAGAGAAGTGAATGCCAGAGTGTTGGGAAAAGGTGCGTAGTTGGTGGGACGAAATGGTATGTATTGGGAAGTTTGTCAGCTGTTGTTTGCAGATGATACAGCGCTGGTGGCTGATTCAGAGGAAAAACTGAGGAGACTGGTTACAGAGTTTGGTAGAGTTTGCGAAAGGCGGAAATTGAGGGTAAATGTGAATAAAAGTAAGGTGATGAGATGTTCAAGAGGTGGAGTGTTTGGAACTTTGGATGTGAGGTTGAATGGGGAAGTTTTAGAGCAGGTAGAGCATTTTAGGTACCTTGGGTCGGATGTGACTGTTAAGGATAGTATGGAAGTAGAAGTGAAGCATCGAGTGAGTGAAGGTTGTAAGACATTGGGTGCAATGAGGAAAGTTTTTGAATGCAGGAGTTTGAGTATGAATGCTAAGAGGGGACTGTATGAAAGTTTGATTGTGCCAGTTTTGTTGTATGGAGCAGAGTCCTGGGGGTTGAGAGCAGCTGAGAGGAGGAAGTTGGATGTGTTTGAGATGAAGTGTTTGAGGAGCATGTATGGAGTAACTAGAAGAGATAGGATCAGGAATGAGTTGGTTAGGGAGCAGACGGGTGTTATCAAAAATTTGAGCAGGCGAGTGGATGAAAGAGTGCTTGGATGGTTTGGGCATGTAGAAAGAATGAATGTTGAGTGGCTGGTGAAAAAGATATATATGTCGGAAGTGAGTGGTCTTCGAGCGCGAGGTAGACTACGGATGAGTTGGATGAATGGGGTGCGACGTGCTTTGTATGAGAGGGGTCTGACTGTGGACGTGGCGAGAGGGATGGCTGCGGACAGAAGTGAGTGGGGGCAGTGTATAAGGAGGTAATTTTATTTTTGACGTGTTACTGGAAGCTGCCCGCGTGTGATGGGGTTGACCTGTCATGTGCGGGGGAGGGGCTGCACTCAATGAAGCGGTCGGGGTAAACCAGCTGTTGCTGTCGGGCCTGACTGTGGAAGGTGGTTGTGCTGGGCTGCTGCTGGTCCTGGCAGTTCAGGTGCGGCCAGTGCTGCCTCTCTCGCCTAGTGACTAAGTGGGGTGATTGTGGCCTGCGGTCGGCTACCCTCCCATGGGGAGGATAGGCCCGGTATATGTATATGTATGTATGTATTTCTAAACTGAAACAGTCTCTACATGAAGACGCTTCTAACACAGCTGGCCCTGAGCCCGGTGGTGAGTATCGTCCTATTTTGGTTATTAAACTTAAATTACCCGAAATACCTTTGCCAGTGTACTCAAACGGTCCTGATGAAACTTTAACGAACTTTCTCGGGAACTTTGAAAACGTTATCAGTAGGTATGAACTTTCAGATTACGAACAGTTTGTTTATTTGAAACGACAATTGAGAGATGAACCATTAACTTTGATAAATTCCCTTTCAGGTTCGAAACAATCTTATGCTCGAGCCAAGGATCTTCTTAATCAGTCTTTTGCTGATGAAATATCTAAAAAATTTGATGCAATTGAAAGACTCTCACAGCTTCAGTTTGACTCTGATGGTGACCACTATAAATTTTTCAGTGAAATGAAACTAATCCAAGATCTATTCCAGTCTCTTGCTATAGATGCAAATGTCATTTTGCAATACTTTATTTGGTCCGGTATGGGTACGCTCTTACAAAACCACCTTGTTTCGATTTGTAATAACAATAAGCCTAATCTTGATGAAATTAATTCTAATATTTTCAGAGCATTGGAACGCCTGAGGGAGAATGCCAAGAATCAAAGTGTGAAATCTAAACCTAAACTTGCAACGAAAATTCAAACCTTCGCTGCGGATGTTAATTACCAACAAAAACCCATGCAATCCAAATTTACTTATTGTAGTCTTTGTTCAGATGGCAGAGATGTCAAGATAAGGGCTCATTCAACGAAAGATTGCCCCGTTTATCAAACTGCTGAAGAGAAAATTACTAAGCTGACTGCCATCGGCGCGTGCTCTCGATGCGGCAATTCCAATCATTCTAGTGATAAATGTCATTTCAAGTTCCGCAAAAATTGCTTTAAATGTAACGGTGCTCACATGACTTTCCTCTGCTCTGCGCAGCCGAGTGTGGATTCCAGTAAAAAATCAGCCTTTATGGCTAAATCTAACCACAAGGCCAAAATCGACAAAAAGTGTGATTTGGTTTCCACAGGTATTGTGTGGGCGGAGGAGGCCATGCATATCGGGGTATGAAGCTATTTCCTGCTTCTGACTTTTGTTACGAACATTAACGGCGTTCAGATCAGGTCCATGAAGGATTCTGGTTGTCAGCCGAGTTTCATTCAAGCCGATGTTGCCGAGCAGCTGGATTTACCGGTTCTGGTGCGGGATTTCTCCGTGACCGTGAACGGATTCAATGAGGGTAAGAGTTATTTAACCAAAGTAGTTTCCGTTCCTTTGCAGTTGGGTCCCGTTTCACGTGCGGTGAAGGCTATTTGTGTTCCTCAAATCAAAACTTCCATTCAGGTTCCTGGTTTGAAACGTGTAGCTCGACGCTTTGTGGAATTGGGCTGCCGTTTGGCAGACCCAATGCTTCTGGAGTCGGACGATATTTCTGACATAAAATTTGTACTTGGTACTAGTGATCCCGATGTTCTGATGGAACGGCAGGTTGCTTTTGGTTTTAGCCCTAGATCTGTTTTTTCAGAAACCATCGCCGGAGTTTTGCTGTATGGTAATGTTGATTCTCTTGAGCAAAATATCAGAGATTTAAAACCTGATGATTTTGAGGTGTCTACCAGAGCTGTTGCCTTTGCTTCTTATCTAAGCGAGAGTGAAGACAGTCCTCCAATTGATATTTCTGATGAGGCGTGCCATGGTCAATCTGGGTCGATAAATGTCATGGAGGATGATGGTACAATAAATGCTGAGGCTCTTTTGAGGGCATCTGATGAAGTTTTGCAGATTGAATGTAATAAATTTTTGCGTTACGATAAAGAGAACTTCGGCGATGGCAATACTGCCAATGATGAAATTATTGAATATGTGCTTGACAATACCACAGAACATTTACATAAGAAAAACTGCAAAACTACGGTGGACCGCAAGTCCGCTCTAGACAAACGTACTCACGCACGCCAAACAATCAGCTTCTAGCAGCCATGACTCGCAGCTGACGTCATTGTTGACAAGGCTTTCAATTGGCTGCGTATCCAGGCTTTACTATGATACTCGTTAGGATTGGAACTCAAGTTTTTATTCAAAAGTTAAGAAACGTTTCTTGGCGTAATAAGGATAGTGAAAGCCTAAGTAGTACATTTCGATTATATTGATAACACTTTTTTATATTTTCCTTCACTATACATAAACGTGAATGTGCATTCATGAACATATTTACAATTTATATTTATAAACTAAGGCGCATTTAAATTAGCCTCAGGTTCTAAATGTGATAAAACGTCGGTGCCGTATATTAAGTTTTTCGGAAAGAGTTCATTAACATTTTAAACCATTAAATACCAGATTCTTGTATTAGTCGAAACAATACGATAATGAAGAAATTAAGATGTTTGAGTGATAAAAAACTGCTAAAAATAGGTAGCACACTTTTCCACTACGCATTTTCTAAATGTACGTAAGGAGCCATTTCTGCTGCAACCTTCGTTACACCTCTGTCAAAGGCTCATAGCCATGTAGCTAGGATATATGGAGGGAGCATAGCGCACTCCAATCGGGCTCAATTTGGCTGCAAAAGTTGAAACACTCGGGCACTCTCAATGCCCGATTCTGAGCCAACCACAGACGCTTGGCTGAAGTTGCTCCACCCACCTTCCCTACAACCCTTCCTCTCAATGGCTCTCATTTTCCAAAGCAAGATTAGTACCTCACCACAAGTCAAAGGGTGAGGTGCGCGTGCAAGTCGCTCTAATTTGTTATAATCAAGGGCCTGTAATCTTTATAGTTTTCAACTCTTAATGTATCTTGGCTAGTAATTTTGATATTATTAAGTGTCCTCAAGTGAGGAAACACAATTTATTATCTTTCGGAGTTTTAAAATCCCAATTAAATCAATAACGATTGAATGATTAACTAAACAGCTGGAAGAGCATTCAGCGAGCGTGTGTGCACTCTAGCGTAGTTTGTAGGTAACTCGCTTCCGTGCTGACGTCACACTCGCGAGACGGCTATTGGTTACCACAGACACAGGAGAAATCTCAAACTGGTTCTCTTCACAGACGGCTATGCTCCCTCCATATATACTCCCTCCACGCTCATAGCCGACTAACGACTTCAGATTCAAACTAGAGACACGTAACAATTTACCGGCTCTGTCATTGGCCAATTGGCCCCTACGTCATTGTCGACAGGGCTGAAACTCACTTAGTGATAAGTTGAGGATTTTCTAGTGTATGATCTGTGACAATACTAATAGACTTCCCGATGGAAAATTAGTCATGCCTCTGACCTGGCGCGGAAATGTTGTTAATTTTCTTGGTAAGAATTTTGTGCTGGCTAGACAAATTTTGATGAGTCAGAAAAAGTTGCCTCGTGATAAGCTGATAATGATTGACCAGAGTATCGCCGAGTGGGAAAGTGACAACATAATTGAAAGAGTTTATAACTTGCCCGAATTTCTTGCGCAAAACCCGGTGCATAGTTTTCTACCTCACATGGGAGTTTTTAAACCTTCCCGAGAAACAACAAAGTGCAGGGTAGTTTTCCTTTCTAACCTTTGTGAAAAAAATCAGAACGGTACTGTTAGCATGAGTCACAATCAAGTAATGCACGCTGGCCCTTGTTTAAATCAAAAATTACAAGTGCTCTCATTCATTTAAGTTTCGAGAAAGCGATTCTGTGCTATGATCTCAAAAAAGCATTCTTACAAATTGCCTTGAATGACGAGGATTCAAATCGTCTCTTATTTCTGTGGTTCCGAAATGCGAAAGAAAAAGATTTTTCTTTGATTGCTTACCGGAATTTACGATTAAGCTTTGGGCTGCGTTGCAGTCCAGCCATACTTATGATTGCACTTTTTAAAATCTTATGCATAGATTCAGCAAATGATAATGTGAAATTGAAGGAAGTAAAAAAGATCCTTTACGCCCTTCTGTATATGGACAACGGGGCGTACACCGGTTCACCCGAAGAGGTCAGATTCGCATACCGTAATTTGTCTGCCATTCATGAACCATATGGATTTGATGTTCAACAGCTGGTGAATAATGACACTGGATTGCAGGCAGAAATCGACACGCAACAAATCACTGAAACTCCCAAAGTAGTGAAATTGCTCGGCATCCAGTGGGAGCGAGATTCTGATGAACTCCGCTCGAACAAAATCTTGTTGGATCAGAAAGCCAATACGAAAAGGTTGATCTTGAAAACGGTCGCTAGTCAGTACGATCCATTTAATTTTCAGGGCCCATGTCTTAATCGAGCGAGGTTGTTCTTGCATTCCTTACAGATGAACAAGAATTTTACTTGGGACTCGGTGCTCGATCCGTCTCTGCAGAGGCGATGGCGAACCATCGTTAATTAAACAGGTCAACAGATCTTCCCATGTGGCAGTGCAGCGCTCTGTTGGCGATCGGAGTGACGAGTATGAGTTGGTAGCTTTCACAGATGCAAGTAAGCTTATCTATGCTTCGGTTGTCTATTTGAAGAATATCGATAAAAACTCGATCCATTTTTTGATCGCTAAAATGAGATTAGTGAGTACACCTCTTGAATCTAAGACTATTCCAGCGTTAGAATTACAAGCGATTACTCTTGGAGTGGAAATGTTGATAGACTTGAAAAACGAGCTATCGGGGTCGCAATGTTTGTTACCGGTGCAGGTACGTAGGATGCGTTTGTTCACCGACAGTTCTATCTCCTTGCATTGGCTTCACTCTGAAGTAAAAGATCTTTCTAAAATGCAGAAACAAAGTGTGTTCGTTTTGAACAGACTCGACTTTATCGAGAGGAAGTGTCAAGAAATTCCAATTACCTTCAATTTTGTGGGCACGAATGATAATCCAGCTGATTGCTTGTCTCGCTGTCTCAGTCACAAACAATTGAAGAAAAGTTGCTACCTAACTGGTCCAGAATTTCTGACGAGTAAAGATTGGTCAATGGCTGACCTATCTGTGACCGTACCTAATCCTGAATTTCAGACAGTTACAGAGGAAAAGCTGTCCAGCTTGCGGGCTTCACTAGTGGAAGAACCTCGTGAGTTGGTGTCTGTTAGTGATTTCAGCTCACTGAAAAGGTTGGTTCTCGCATTTCGAGGCGTTTTGACGTTCGTGAATAAGTTGCGATGTAGACTGAAATCTAAGAACCCGGAAAAATATCAAACTACAATCGTTAGTGAACCACATTCCTTGCATCAGCAGGCTCTGACTCTTATAATCAAGGTCGAACAAGCCAAATATTTTTCGGATGTGCTAACATTCCTGGGTCAAAATAATAGGACGCCAAATAAAGATATTTCGCCTCTGATGAACAAACTAAATTTGTTTCTTGATAGTGACAAGCTATTAAAAGTGAAAAGTTCACTCGATGGCAAAGTGATAGAAACTTTGCCTTTCCAGTTCTTCTTCCTGATCAGAGTCCTCTAACTGTTCTAATTATTAAAAATGCTCACGAGCGACTAGCCCATGCGGGTTGTTACTCGCTTCTCGCTCACTTGCGTAAACAGTTCTGGGTTTGCCGCTTTTTCACGGCAGTTAAGAAATACTTGAAAACTTGCATAATTTGTAAGCGATTCAATGCTTGCGCTGTAAAGTTGAACCAAAGTTCGTATAGAGACTTCAGAGCATTCCCTCCTTCTGAACCTTACCGTTTCATCTTTCTTGACTATTTGGGACCTTTCTCTGTGAAAACAGAGGGAAAGCGATCAAAGATGTGGCTGTTGTGCATAACATGTCTTTGGTCTCGAGCTATCAACTTGATAATCTGTCCTGACCTGACGGTCAAGAGCTTCCTTAAAGCTCTACAGATTCACATGTTTGAAGAGGGTCTCCCTAGTAGGATTTTCTCAGATCTGGGGTCACAGATTACGGCTGGTGCTGCAATAATCTCGAGCTTTATAAATGAAGTAGAATCGAGAAATTATCTGGCCGAAAACGGGATTGGCTTAGTGAAGTTCGAACAGTACTTTTAAGGGCAACAGTTCTCTAAGAGCATTGGTTGAGATTTGCGTGAAATTCACCAAAAAACTGTTATTTGGGTCAATCCGAAACCATGTTCTAAATTATAATGATTTCTTTTTGCATGTAAAGCAATCTATTCACATACTAAATAAAAGACCAGTCGCCTTTAAAGATTCACTAAGAGACCAGTCGGAAACTCCCTGTGCTATTACTCCGGAATACTTGTGTAAGGGCAGAGAACTGATTTCTTTGAATATCATACCAGCCTTACAGCCTGATCCTGATATGGGTGCCGATTGGACTCCTGCTATCGGTTCTGACGATGTTCTCAGGGCCCAACTTGCAAGCTTACGCAAGGTCCGAGCTAACCTTATCAAGACTTACAACGACGAATTCAAGCAAGTTCTGATTGAGTAGGCAGTCAATTCTAAGGACCGGTACAAGCCAGTATTTCATAATTTATTACAGGTGGACGATGTAGTGTTATTGAAGGACCCACTCTTGAAATCCAGTCATTATCCGTTGGCCGTTGTGAAGCCAACTGTGTTGAATGAGAATGACGAAGTGACTGGAGTTGTCGTGAAAAAAGGTAACACAGGCGAGTCCGTCGAAAGACACGTGAATTCAGTAATTCCCTTACTGCGACCAAATTCACCAGATTCGGATGAACCTGTAAATTTGAAGAAGGGTGCTGGCCCTGACTCGGTACCGCGTAGCGTACGTCCGAAAAGACGAGCGGCTGTCGCAAGCAGTCGTAGAACAGAGGCTCTCCTAGGAGCTGCATAGAAGCGGACATTGCTTTGCTTTGGAGCACTTGTAAATATTGTTTACTTTTTAGTGTTCTTTCTTTCCTTGATTCTTGTTTTAGTGAAAATGATCTAATTAGAATTAAGTGTTCTTTTCTTAATTCTTAGAAATAAATTTATTCGCGTTCCACCCTTCTTGTTTTGGAATGCCGAATCCGGGCGCGCCAATGTATAATAAATCGGATTTTGAGGGCTGTAGTTTTTTTGGTTTAAATTACTTGCCAACAAATGTAAATATCGGAATTCATCTTTATATTTATCATTGATTTATTCCTTTTGCGGTCGCTGAGTGTTCGACAATTGTCTCTGACTGCCTTCCCAACTTCTTCCTGGAAGAGTCAGAAAAAGAAAATTTAGAGGTGACCTCAGAAGGTTGAAGCCTGGTTAAGCAGACTGATAACGTGGGAGAGCCTGCCAGATATCTCCGCAGAACTGTGCCGTGGTCCGCCCCTCTCCCTGTTCGCCCTCGCTGGTGCCCATGTTTGTGTGGGAAGTGACGGGACTGCTAACATGAGCGGCTAAGTCTCTCCTCTGCCTCCCTGGGGCATGGCTTCGTCGGCCTTCGTTCTCCTCACCGCCTCATCAGCGCCTTTACACTTCAACTTCATATGCAACTACGTAAGTCAGAGGCATTCTCGTGTCGGGAATATTCAGCGACTGACTGTAGTTTTGAAGTTCTTGAATATACGTTCACAACCTGGTCTAATTTATTGAAGGACATTAATTAAGAAATCATTCTTGAAAAAGTTTTGTTACATTCATTCAAAGCCATTCAAAATCCGATCATTGTACAGTCTATTTATTCTTGAATAATACCTTTGAATTTACTTCAATCTTTCTTTCTAAATGATACTTCTAAATCTAAATGATACTTCTAAATCTAAATGACTGATTCTTCTAAATGATACATCTTTGACCTTCGAATTTCTTTTCTTTATTCCAGCAATGCACGTGTCCTTCACTAACGAAATAGGGCGGGGACGTGCCAGAGTGCCGCGACACAGTCGGTCTTCGGCTGGCCTCTCGTGCATCGGACGAGTCAAACCTGCGCCGCACAATACGCCTATTTAGCTTTCTTTTTTTGATTCATTTATTCTCCTACAAGCGAATTATTATTTATAAAGAGCCACATATTAAGCATTTATATGTAAAAATAAATTTATATAATTGGCTTATATTTTCGTTGCCCCGCCATAATATTTTCGTAATCCCCGCTGTAAAAGCTTTTTTTTCCTTTATAAGTCTAACACCATCTAGACCTCGTTTCACCACATGCTTGAGGTTTGGAGCGCGAACGGAGGTGAGGTCGTGAACTTGTCCCTAGTTTTAAGCATCATTATTATCATCACTTCTATTATCATTGTCATCTTGACCATCGCTTTTAAAAGTCACCCAGTGTTACCTGTGCCTGCGGAAGTTACTCTTTATGCAAACGGATGAGTGCTGTGAAGTTCCGTCGGGGCTGGCATCAAGGCCAGCGGTTTACCAAGAGGACGAACATTTCTGTTCCTCTTGTGCTGTCTTCTCTTTTCTCCTCGATTTTGGACTTCTTTCTTCCGTAACACTTTCTTTCACTTGGGTGTTCATAATTATTAATGTGTAACCTAGCAGTTAATTACTTACCTTTACTGTCTTCTTCGAGCGGCGATTAATTACCTACATTTACTGTCCTCCTCGAGAGGCGATTAATTTCCTTAACTTTGCTGTCCTCCTTGAGAGGGGACTATTACGATACAGTCATCAAATAGGCAGTGCGTAATTTAGGTGGTAAAAAATTACTTTAAGGCATTATTAAGGCCTACTGTATTATCTCTTCCGTGTTCCGTTGCTCCACTGGAGCCTTTCATCTTACTTGCCACTAAAAGAGGAGAAACCTCACTGAGGATAGATTCCTTAGGTGAGTTTCCACCAATCTATGAATTGGAGTAGTTTCTGCATCATATTGACTTGATTATTTCAATTCGCTCTTTATTACCCTATTTTTACTCCTAAACCTTCTTTTACAGTGTAACTTCACTTCACTGCCGAGGCACCTTCCTTTTGATCCTGCAGCTTTCTTCTTTTGTCACATAGCGCAAGCATTTTGCACCGAGTGCCCAGCGTTAAGCGTGTAAGAGTGTTTTTTTTCAGATTTATACAATTTTTCTCATTAAAGGAGCTATTTACCTTCATCCAGGTAATTTGACAAATTGATTATCTCAACTTTTCTTTCTCCTCTTGCAGTAAACCGTTGCCCCTCTCTCCTACTTTTGCTCAATACCAGAGTCAGGACGCCTGGAAAACCTCTTTCCAGCCCTTGCTGGCTGACGGAGACATGAGCGCGATAATGCATCTCTTCGAATTTGTGCAACCTTAAACAAGGTTCCCGACGCTGAGAAATTACCAGCGTCTAGAGCTACGACTCAAAATTATCGTCTAATACTCGCTTTGACGAGCAACCATAAACCAATTGGCACTGGAGAGTTGTATCGTGCCTGTTCACGATTTTCTTTCGACTACTTTCTTGTTTATTTGTCAGCCCACTGTATTAAAATTAAAAACCTAAGCCTGCAGTGTGTGTTATTCACAACTTAACATTTACATTATGTTCCTTTCATAGTTTTTTACTTTTCTTCTTCCATGATTGATGCAAGTTTGACATTTGACTAGTTTTTTCTATTTGTTTTGAGGTTGATAATGACGCTGAAGGTCGAAACGTTCCAGAAATTTTTATTCATTGACTTTCCTAAATAAATAATGATTTCATTTGAGACGTGTATCATGGCACTTATATTTATAATTCGAATATGCAGAAAGCGAACCACTTGTATGTATTATCAAATTCGGCATGCCACTGCATTGACACGCGTATTTAAGGGACACTGCATATTTTCCACACTACAATGTGTTGGTATATGTGTCATATAATATTTCTCACTTGATTTATGGAGCAAAAGTTTATGCATATTTCAACTCATATTATGTAAACTTTACTAACTGCATATATTACCGAATATATTTTTGTATTTGTTCGTATTATACCGTGGTGCAAAAACAAAGTTTACCCTACGATTTTTTTGGGTTAAAACATATAGTTATAGAACATTAGACGGCACTGCGAGGGAATAAATCTGAAAATAATGGCAGTAATAAACATAAATGTGACATCCATACTTCTTTCCTTGAATTGCCGTTTTGGAGAAGATTGGTTGTCATATATGTATAAGAAACTATGGTCACTAAATGGACATCATTCTACACAGAATGAACGCCTTCAAATTTGTGTAAAAAGTGATTTCATTAAAACTTTATATTAGATCTATGATGACCACATCTGTAAACGTTAAAATATCAGTCTGAACGGCATTATTAAACAGAATCATTGCGTATGGAAAGTGCAGTTCCAAAGGAGCAATTGAAGACCGGAAAGTTTTAGTTTACTACTTGCATTAGAAATCCGTTGCAAGTAGTCCACTAGGGCCACTGTGTGTTAGCAGGAACAAGTAAACGCTTATAAAAAATATAATATAATACTTACATGTGAAAACTTGCGCCTGAATTTTTTTTGCAAGTACTACTGCACTTATACACAATGCATGAACGCGTCATATTGGAAAAGTAGTCCATGAACGCAGTGTGGATAAGCAGCGTCCTTCCACACTGAGGTCCAGAGACGAACTGCGCACCACCTCTGTGTCTGGCGCCGTCCACCTACACCTGCGGCAAATTGGCTTCACTTTGAAGCGATGACGCCGGCTCCATATATTTAACCTCCTTGGGCAGCACAATAGCAATTCAATCAATATACACCAATAAATAACATAGCATAATATCGCAACAACACACATAGATTAATAGTCCACTCACCTCTAAAATATATATCTTTTTTCTAGCAACTCTAAATAGGGTCCAGGACAATAAAGAGAAAAACGGAAACGGAATATAGGACACAGTCAGGATACACAGAGTGAGAAATAGTAGTTTTAGATTTAGTTAGTATTAGTCAGGCCTTAGCCTAGGGGCACACTTGACCGCCATGCACTGTTGACGCGTCAAAATTTCTATGGTGATTGGCTGCAGGTCTCACGATCCGCAGTGTTGCCACAAAGATGACTAACTAGTAACTTACATTTTACACTATATTTCATAGGAAAAACTATACAGTATTTTTAGATCTAAATATTCAATAATAATATTGCGAATCTGATTTTTACGGCAAGAACAAATGAACCGCTGGAAAAATTAAAAATTTAGGCATATAGTTCAATTAAAACACGTCCTTCAAATCTCATGGTGAGAAACATCACAATGAAAGCAAAGCTAGCGAAGCCTGTTTGCTGAAGTGACCTTTCTGTGATGTTCTCCTTGGATACTTGTGTTCTTCCTCAGGCTACTTTACGCTCCGGGGAGATTATGAATACTTAGAAGTTTTTTAATTTTAAATCCTGAAGCAAGGGCCTTAGGTACCAACGAACCCGACATGGTAAAAAAACACAACTGGAATAAACGCCGTTCTTTTATGAATATGGCCGACAGTGATGGCACACGAGGAAAAGGATGTTTTCATGCTGTACCGCACCATGAGATGTCTTGGAGGACCGTCAGGCGATGTGGAGTTGCAGCACGGGTGGCGGTAGAGTCACTACTGAGTTAGAAGCGGCGTTAGAGGCAGTAGAAACTATTGCTGGTGAGCGTCTTCGGTGAGTGTTGTGAAGATCGGAGCCGCTGTGAGAAGGCTGAGTTTCTTCTGCAGCTCCTTGTATAGGGCCTGGTGAGTGCGGTAAAGCGCTGGGCACGAGTCTCCATTAGTTGGTGGTGACGTGGTGCTTAGGCCAACGTGAAAGCCGCCTCGAAGCCCGCCGTCGCGTGGGATGGCCGATGGCCACTTGAAGCTAGAGAGGGGGGGCTACAAGCGAACTGCTTGTTGAGGCCACCACATTCTCTAAAGTATGTTGTGTCTTACTGTAATTTCATATTAGAAAAATTGTTGCCTATTTTGCTATTGTTACGTGTTCTTACCAAGCGATTTAGTGTCTTGCACAATTGTTAGAATATTTGATAACGGAGCACGATCGGCTTCTAACACATTTATTAGTGTTGCAGGGAATTACCTCAGCACTTGTAGCAAGTCAAGCTAGTGTCGACTCCCGGTGTTTATTTCAGCAAGTATGCTATATTGAAGTGCAGGAAATTAGGTAAAAAATTTTCACCCGTGAGCTAGGCTATGTGAGTTATGCCAGTCAGAAGTTTTGGAAGCTTGGAGATGAAATGAGTTTAGCATTTGCATTGTATGCTATACTTTCCCATGAGTGTAACTCATTTTCTAATCAGTCATCTAGAGCTGGGAGTGCCTCTGAATATGTTCTTGTAGGCTGCGGATGCTAACGCTAGCACTAATTATTGTGTATTAGTTGATCAGTGAGAATTCAGTTTATTTTATAATTTATTCTAAGTATATACTAGTGTCATGGCCAGTAAAGGCTTAGATTGCCTTGCTGCAGATAAAGCTCCTATGCTTATTTGTGACCTAAGTTGCGACACCAGTCTGCAAAAGCTGGTGAGATGGGAAGAGGTGCCTGATGTAGCTGGTGAGAGTTATATAGTTAGGCATTGGCCCCATGGTGAACTCTTACTCACGTCCAGCACCCATTTGTGAATTGTTCAGTAGGAATCAATGGTCTAACATCTCATCCTCAGCACCCGTGGCCTTGACTATTTCAGTACATATCTGAGTGGTAATGAGATCCGTCGAGTGATAGTGGCAGACTTGTCTAGAAATTCTGTAGAGCATCATCCCCTCATACCTCGTAGGTATGTATATGACAGTAACATATCATCAGACGTTTCTTCCTTTAATACTAAGGCCGTTTTAGAAAAAGTATTTAGTCCCTAAAGATTCCCCTTTGCAATTTTCCTCCCCGGCAGTATTCATTTTTCGTGAACCTGCTGGATTTCTGTGTCTGGTGCTCATGTTGAACCTAAGCTTGCTAGTAGGCAATCCAACGCTTGTATTGGTGTACAACAATCTCTATACTGAATGTGGTGTGAGCTACTCTCAACTTGCAAGTTAGTGCCTCACAAGGTCACTGTCATTTCTCCTGAATTTGATTTGTTTGTCAAGTGCTTATGTCGGCCTTGCAGCAGCTATTCTTTGAGATAGGCCATTCAGGGCCTAAATTAACTCTTACATACTCAATGTCTCCCAATGTTGTGTGAGTCACTCCTACCTGTCCAGCATGTGTTTTATTTCGTAATATCTCACGTGGTCATGTAAGCTCTGCAGCCTCCCCTGCCCGTCAGTGCACACGATTTGTCATTTTGTATATACAGTCCTTACAGTAGTATATAAGCAGGCTTCCAAGCAGAGTTTAGGCCTTTTGGAAAATTTCAGCAATTAAGAAACCATCTCCAAAAGCCCCAAATCCATTTTCACAAAATCCCTCTACTACAAACCTTAATCCTCCATTTCTTTTGGTTCTGTCTCAGATTTCAGTTCAAGAAAAATTATTTCCGCACTGATTTCCGATAAAATGTTAAACAAATGTATTATCGCAATAACACGTTTAAAATATATTATTAAATACTCATAATTCTGAAACCAATGTGTGAGTATAGGCTGATGTTTTAAATTCTAGGGATTTACAAAGTCTTTAAAGTACTTTAAAAACATTTACTCTGAACGTTTCGAGCCTAGGCTCATTCTCAACAAAAAGTCTGCAAATAAAATAATAAACAAGTCAGTACATCCAAAATTACAGAAGTGCAGGATATAAGCACGAAAAACAAACAAACAAACAAAAAATAATAATGATAATAATTTATCGGTTGATTATTTTCAGAGGGTATGCACTCTGCATTTCGTTGAGAGAAGGTGTGAGTTTATAAATTAATAATCACTCTAAAATACGTAGGTCAAAGTTGGCGGTACAAGTATCTGATATTATAAATTTGCTAATGTCAATAATCTGCTCACAGGAATCATTACTACAATATTGTCTGATACTAGAATGAGTAGGAGAGGTAAGTAAGCGACCTGTACAATGACTTCGACCAGCATGTTAGCAGCCCTGACGTAAAGTGCTCGGTGGGTGGAACCCACATACTGCGATGCGCAATGCGCGCAACCGAAATTATAGACGAGGGAAGATCGTATGCCGGTCTGGAGCACATCCTTAAATCTAAAAAATGATCTAATTGTACGCTTAAATAATACGAAAGGAAATTTCCGGGAAAAATGTAGTCAAAAGCATTAAAAGGTCTTTTCTCAACTTTTCCGATTGATATCCAAAATATGGCAACACACAATAACTATAGTTTAGAGCTTGAACACGAGATTCCGGAATAAATTTGCTATTCAGGAACTTATTAATGGCACGAAAAATAACAGAATGTGGATAACCATTGGCTGTAAAATAAGACTGCAAAACAGTAAATTCTTTATGAAGGTCAGTGTAATTTGAACAAATATTATAGGCGCGAGTTATAAGGGTTGATATGCTATTAAGTTTAAATCCCTTGCAACAGAAACTTAAGTAACTTAGACCAACCCGGAGAATGTTGGTTTTCTGTAGACTGAGGTTATGAATGTATTACCAGATCGGTGAACATTGATATCAAAATAATTCAATTGTTTATTTTTTTCCAGATCTAAAGTGAATTTGATATTAGGATGCCTGGAATTGAAATATTGAAGAAAGGAATGGGCATCAAATTTATTTTTGAAAAGGACAAAAGTATCATCAATATAGCGCCTATAGAAAACTGGTTTGAATGAAGTCGGACACTGATTTAACCATTTCTGTTCACTGTGGCACATGGAAATGTTGGCCAAAATAGGGCCTAAAAGGAGACCCATACCTATTAACAAATATAAAAAGAAATATATATAAACAAATTGAAGGGTTAGGTAGGGGTCTTCCATTAGGCACTACTTTCGCCAACATTTTCATGTGCCACTGTGAACAGAAATTGCTAAATCAGTGTCTGACTTAATTCAAACCAGTTTTCTATAGGCGCTATATTGATGATACTTTTGTCCTATTCAAAAACAAATGTGATGCCCATTCTTTTCTTCAATATTTCAATTCCAGGCATCCTAATATCAAATTCACTTTAGATCTGGATATATTAGCAAACGTTGGGCCTGATGTAAACCCATTGTTAATATGTTTGCTAATATATTTCTGTGCCACCATGAATAAAAGTGGTTAAAAAAATGTCCTCCTGTTTTTAGGCCTGTATTTTACGAGCGGTATGTTGATGACACCTTTGTTTTGTTCAGAGATAAGGCTCACGCTAACCTCTTCCTCCAATATTCAAATTCTCATCATAGCAATATTAGATTTATTGGGAAAGATGAAGACAATGATTAATTACCGTTTCTTGGTGCTTGTGTAGAGTGTTAGCAATACTTTTCAATGCTCACTTTTCCAAAAGAAAACCTTCTCTGGACTTAGGACTGGCTTTTTTAGCTTTTGTTCATACAATTTTCAGGCTTGCGGCATGCGTACTCTCGTCCATAGAGCGTTTAATGTGTGGTCTAACTTTCAATATTTGCACAAAGAGTTCGATTTTTTGCGATGATATTTTGCCAAAAACAGATTTCCTTCTTCTGTTATTGACAGCCATATATATAAATTAGCGTCAAAAATTTATGAAAACTCTCAATCTGTTCAATCTTGTGCACAAAAAGCTTTCTTTTTGAAGTTGCCATATTTTGTAGATCAGTCGTTGAAACTAACGGCTCACACCATCAATCTTTAGCCCGAAGTTCGTGTTTTTCGGCAGTCCGCGAACACGAACACAGATGGAAAGTTCCCAGATTTCGGTGTTTGTGTTTTCGATCGTGTTGGAAAACTCCGAACACGAACTTTCCTTCAAACAGCGAACACTCGCTTGTTTATGTATTGTGGAAGGTGGTTTTGCTAGTGAATTACTTGGTTTTTATGTCTCTTTTTCCTATTTTATCGATTTGATTAGGCTTTTGGTCCAAATCAAGTTAATTGTAGGGCGGCATAGAAATTTATTTACTAAAAATAACTGCGTAACGTTGTTATTTCATGTTACTCAGATATGACTGAATATGTAATTAGGTTTGGATTTAATTGATGTGATTGTAATTAAAATAAAAATTGCCTGAACTGAAGCTGCATATGCATAAAATTATCAAAGTTTAGTTATTTTGGCATCAAAATAAAATTTGAATATTTTTCAGTAGCATTTCAACAATGGTAGCTCTATTAATTTGCTGCTGATGAAATTGCCACAAAAACTCATTTGCGCAGTCTGCGGATTTTATTCTTTGTATTTCTACATAACATTTTTTATTATAATAGAATACTTTATTTCCCTTATAGCCTGATACTGATATTAGAATCAAGTCCCTAGATTAGAAATTGTATTATAAGAAAATCATCTGGAGGAAATAAATAATCTTTTGCAAACTTATAACTTGTAGTTAAAAAAAACATAATTACCACTGATTTTAAAAATTTAACCCGGACAGTTGACCCATTGGTTTGGACAACGGCACTAGTTGTGTGTAGTCATTTACATATTTGTCAGAATTTGAATGTTTTTGTTTATGAAAAAGCATTGGGAAACTCTTACTATTTATGTTTCTCTTTGCATTTCTAGAAACTGCTTGCTGGGACTTGTTAGGTTTTTTGAAAACTTTAACTACTTTTCTTGTGGATCCAAAAGTGAATTGCTTTAAATTAAACTTTTTCTACGATTTTGATAACAGCTAATCCTGTTTACATCAGGCTTAAAATCTTTTGCTTTGGGTAATGTATTGTTTTCATTTGTTATATCATGAATGTGGCCAAACATATCATGAATTGGAAGTAAGATAAATCAGCTGTTTCAAACTAATTTGTCTCAAATTGAATTCAAAAGATTTCCGTTATCTGTGTAGAGAAGTAAATTCATCCAACATCCCATTCTTATTGGTAAAGTGTGTGCTGTAGTAGAAGCATCAATTATCATTGCATTGAATTGATGTATGTTTGTGTAGACTTTGCTGTAACAGTGATAATAACTTCAGTGTTGTTTCTCTACTGTCATTTGCCCGGTCTTTGAAATAAAACAAAATTTTGTATCCATTCCTACAAATTTTCCAGATTTTTGCAAATATTTGGCTATTCTGTTACTATAAAATGAGTGAAAAAGAATGGACTAAATAAAAGTCCTGTTTTTAATTTAAAATCTAGTGCCTTTTCCTTGCCTCTGGAATGTAAAATGTAATGATTATGAGGTGAAGTCCAAAAAATTAAGGCTTACCATGATTTAACATCGCAACTGTTAGAAGCTTGCCCATCAATGACTGTTGAAAATTTAAGAATAAAATCAATATACTCCGCACACCGTTTTGGAGAGAAATTTGACAGCGACAAAATAGCCATCGAAGCGAGGCAGGAGCAGACGATATATACCTACCTCGCTTATAATGTTTCAAAGAACTTCAGTTCTTAAGCAGTGGTGACACAATGGCTCTTGGTTTCTCTACTATGGAACTGCCAGCTGGGTCTTTGGGCCTTTGCAAGTGGTTAGTATTTTATTTCATTGCATAATTTTTCTCCCTTTCTGCGTTGTTGAATATTGAGTTCAGTGGTGTAATGATGGTTGGTAATGCAGTATCATGTAAACAGGAAATTTTTTACTTGCACCTATATTTCCATACTTCAATTATAAGGAAGACTTCGGAAGAGATGTCCTACATAACTATTTACTCAGATGAATGGTCTAGTCTTTAGAACAAAATAGGGTGTATTATGGGTGCAAAAATAAGTTCCTTGAACTGTTCTTAAGTTGCCACGCAAGACCCACGTCATGACAGACCAGTCACCCATATTTGTAACTCATGCACAGGCATCAGTATAAGCATTCTATCGAATTTGATTTTCGAGTGTATTAATGTTACATTAAGTGAAAATCTGAGTTATATTTTATTAATATTAGGGAGGCTTAAACTAACATCTAATGTATATTTTATGCCAAAATTGAAGGTATATCTATAGTTATGATTCCTAATCCATGGCTGTAATTAATATTTTTTCAGTTTGCTTATTTTGTAATTTTATTTCATGTATAATGTAACAAAAAGAACAAGGATTATGAATGCTCTTTGTTTCATTAGGGTTAAAATGAACCACCAGCACTGTATAAAAGAATATACTTCTTGAGCATTTGGTTTTCATGGCATTTATTGATCAAAAATAAGTAGTGCATAAGTGTGAATTAAAATTAATTTATCCATTGATTTCTGAAATGAAATTTCAGTAATTTAATGAGCAAACTTTTAATGCAGATTGTAAATTGAATCAGTTTTTGCTTAATCAAGTTAATTAGTTGCAAATAATATGAGCAATGTTTATTGACTTTGGATACTACATGACAGTTCCAAAGTCTGCCAAAGCTTTAGCTTTGTCAAAACTCTGGCTTTGTCACATCTCCCACAAAAACCATTTTGATGAACTTCATCTGTTTGATTCAAATTTTACAAATTCAACTCTCAATTTCCCCAATTGTGTAATTCTAATGTAACATGTCTCATCATTTGTTTACATTTTCTATCATTTGTAGAAATACATGTTTGGTTAATAAATACATAATTTTCTTCCCTTCCATCAGGTTGATGATGACCTTCAGTCCATTGCCGCCGAAGAAAGAATTGAAGTCATTGAAGGGCATCCACAGGCATTCATACAATTGGTTACCTCTGAGGAATCCCTACCACCATCAAGGCCATCCTCTTCTCTGCTGGTGTCATCCCAACAGTTGGATCTTCCTTCTTCTCAGTCCATGCCATCAATTTCATCACCTTTACTATAAGCGGACTTGCATCATGTATGTCATTGATTTGACCTATAAGAATTGAAGGGTGATGATTAAGAATTTTGAATAGAATAGAGTAGGATGCCTTCTCTTCATAGTGCGTGAAAATGATGTGGCTGATGCATTATTTCCTTTTTAGTATGATTTTGCACGGGAATTTTTTCTGCCCATGAACGGAAACCAACAAATAGTCAACAACTTGGCTGCCATTAGCTCTGTGATGTACTTAAAGCTGAATATATGTATTTACTTTGTTAATATAGATATTGTAAGGTACTTATAGATGAAGTTTTGGTAAAATTTCTATGCAATGCTGGAAACAATGTTATGAGAATAAAATGAGTGAAGTGCATACTGAGGCCATTTAACCCTATAACGGCCGACTGGACTATTCGGTCCTCTTTCAAAAATAACAATAACATATTGTATTTCTTATTCAAGTTGTTCACTTATGTGTCCTTTGAACTTCACTGCCGAGTGGCAGTTCCTTCCTCATCTTGATAACAGTGACTACCTAATGCCAGTGTCGGTTTAGTGATAGTGGTTGTCATAACGGTAATATTAGTAAAAAAATGTGGGCGTTTAAGGGGTAAGTCTATGTTTATCTTACTGATCATGTGCTAAATCAGTAATTCCAAATTTTTTTATGCTATAGCTGTTCTTGATTACCATGTCTGCTGTTGTCTGTTTAATTTTATGGTAATCTGATGTACAATAGGGCTTACAGTACAAAGTCATGAATACGTAACAATACACTGCCATAGGGCACTGCACCAAGATCAGAAATTGAACATTAAAATTATCTGCATATGATATGTAAAATATGAAAAGCTTTAGTTCAAAGACATATTTTTCTAAAATGCTTAACATTCTAGCATTATTCACAATAGTGTGAGTCATCTGGAATAGTAATGATTAATCTTTTCCATATTAAATATTTATTCATAAAATACATTCTATTAGTTTGGTTTCAGAATTGAATGGCTTGCAATGAGCTATTTTTAGAAATTTGTACTGCATTTTGTTAAATACTTGTTTTGTCAAAGAGATGATTATATATTCATGATCTGTACCCGCAATAAGTCACCTGAGCTACTTTTAACTTTTTAAGGTATTTCTATTACTTCAACCTTAGCCTCAGCCTTTGGCGATGTTTTCTTTATTCATGCTTTTTTATTTTTGTTATGAATTTTGTATCGAAATGAATGTACGCGCTTATTATTTAGAAAAATACAGCTATTACATGTGTAGTAAGTAACACTTGCAGGGAGAGAATGTGTGGTACATTTATAACGGTTATGTATACGTTCTTGTTATTAAAAGGAATATTTGTTTGTTAATGAACATGCGTTTGCATTCGTTGCTATCCTCATCGTAATCATTTTTTTGAACATGCATTCTTAAGGGGGTCCTCCGAGGCACCTTTTCTCTCCGATGGTCATTTTTCATGTTTTTGTTAGAAAAGGACCCTTAGGGGGTGGACTATTAGGTCCTAAAATTTTATGGCGCTACAGACAATAAATCCCCCCCAAGGGAGGGGGGGGGGGGGGTAAGGGGACCAAAATCCTAAATTTTCGACACCATTTTGACCCCATATAAAAAAAAAACAAAATAAGAAATGGAAAATTTGCGAATGTTCTTTTGTTAGATATGTTTCAAGGATTCTAAAACTGTCTTTGTTTTTGTTCTAGCACAAACACTCAATGAGTTCTATTCTTTTGAAATATCAATACCAGTACGGACTAAAAACCAATATGTCAAATTTTTTCAGAAACTAAGGCCTGAATCAAAAAAATGTATGGAAGAAATTGTGTTTCTTTTCAAAATTTACAGTTAGTCAAATTTCATAAGAAGCAGACTGAAAACAAAAAAAATCATAATATGAAATAGGTAAAATATATTATATATATATATATATACCGGGCTTATCCTCCCTATGGGAGGGTAGCCGACAGCAGGCCACAATTACCACACTTAGTCACTAGGAGGCGAGAGAGGCAGCACTGGCCGCACCTGAACTGCCAGGATCAGCAGCAGCCCAGCACAACCACCGTCCACAGTCAGGCCCGACAGCCACAGCTGGTTTACCCCGACCGCTTCATTGAGTGCAGCCCCTCCCCCCGCACATGACAGGTCAACCCCATCACACGCGGGCAGCTTCGAGTAACGCGTCAAAAATAAAATTACCTCCTTATACACTGCCCCCACTCACTTCTGTCCGCAGCCACACATCTCTCTCGCCACGTCCACAGTCAGACCCCTCTCATACAAAGCACGTCGCACCCCATCCATCCAACTCATCCGTGGTCTACCTCGCGCTCGAAGACCACTCACTTCCGACATATATATCTTTTTCAACAGCCGCTCAATATTCATTTTTTCAACATGCCCAAACCATCCAAGCACTCTTTTATCCACTCGCCTGCTCAACTTTTTGATAACACCCGTATGCCCCCTAACCAACTCATTCCTGATCCTATCTCTTCTAGTTACTCCATACATGCTCCTCAAACACTTCATCTCAAACACATCCAACTTCCTCCTCTCAGCTGCTCTCAACCCCCAGGACTCTGCTCCATACAACAAAACTGGCACAATCAAACTTTCATACAGTCCCCTCTTAGCATTCATACTCAAACTCCTGCATTCAAAAACTTTCCTCATTGCACCCAATGTCTTACAACCTTCACTCACTCGATGCATCACTTCTACTTCCATACTATCCTTAACAGTCACATCCGACCCGAGGTACCTAAAATGCGCTACCTACTCTAAAACTTCCCCATTCAACCTCACATCCAAAGTTCCAAACACTCCACCTCTTGAACATCTCATCACCTTACTTTTATTCACATTTACCCTCAATTTCCGCCTTTCGCACACTCTACCAAACTCTGTAACCAGTCTCCTCAGTTTTTCTTCTGAATCAGCCACAAGCGCTGTATCATCTGCAAACAACAGCTGACACACTTCCCAATACCTACCATTTCGTCCCACCAACTGCGCACCTTTTCCCAACACTCTGGCATTCACTTCTCTCACCACACCATCCATAAACAAATTAAACAACCACGGCGACATCACACATCCCTGTCTCACACCTGTCAAAACTGGGAACCATTCACTCACCTCATTCCCTACTCTCACACATGTTCTGCTATCAATGTAGAAACTCTTGATCGCATTCAACAGTCTCCCACCCACTGCATACAAACTTACCACTTGCCATAGAGCCTCGCGATCCACTCTGTCATACGCCTTCTCTAGATCCATAAATGCCCAATATACATCCTTTCCCTTTAATAAGTATTTTTTCATTCACCTGCCTCACAGCAAACATTTGATCCACACAACCTCTACCATACCTAAAACCACACTGTTCTTCAGCAAGCACACGATCCGTCAACACTCTCACTCTTCCAATTAACACTCTTCCATACAGCTTCCCAACGACACTCAGTAGACTTATACCCCTAGAATTACTGCACTCATACCTGTCACCTTTCCCCTTGTACAACGGAACTACGCACGCGCTACTCCAATCAACCGGCACTTTACTAGCCTCGAAACACACATTTAATAAACGCACCAACCATTCTATAACCACATTTCCTCCTTTCTTTAGACATTCAACCGTGCAGCCATCCAAACCTGGAGCTTTCCCATTTTTCATTTCATCCAACGCACATCTCACCTCTGCACTTCTTATTCGACTTCTATTCACTTCACCAAACACAGGCATTCCAACATCACTTCCAACAGTTACTACTCTCGCAATCCTATCATCCCTCACGTTCAGCAGTTCCTCAAAATACTCCGCCCATCTCTTTCTCACATCACAACTCTCCACTAGCAGCCTACCATTTGTATCCTTCACTCTTGCCTCATTCTCCACCTGACCCTTCCTAATTCTCTTCACTTCCTTCCAGAAAACCTTCCTTCTCTCCATGAAATCCCCTCCCAACTTCCTCCCCCATTCCTCATCCGCCGCTCTCTTCGCTCTCCTTACCATTCTTTGTGCCTCTTTTTTCCTCTCCTTATACTTTTCAAAGTTTCGCTGGTTGCCTCGTTGCAACCACCTTTCGAACGCCCCCCTCTTTCTTTTCACAGCCGCTCCTACTTCTCTATTCCACCATTCAATTCCCTTTCTAATCCCCCCTCCAACCTTCCTTACCCCACACACTTCCCTTGCACATTTTTCCACCGCATCTTTAAACAACTTCCATTCCCCTTCCACTCCACCCACCTCACTTTCCTTCACCCTCCCATACTCCACTTTCATCTTCTCCTGCTACTCACACTCACGCTCAGAATCATGTAACTTGCTTACATTTAACACCTCTCTTCCACTCCTCCTTTTTACACCTCCACACATTCCACTAACTCTCAGCTTTCCTTCCACCAAATAATGATCCGAGTCCCATTCATCTCACCACGGAACACATGCACATCGAGCAAACGACCCATCACTCCCCTGCTAACCAAAATATAATCCATCAATGCTGTCTCCTCTATCACACCTCCATTCGTCCTCACATATGTATACTTGTTTATACTTTTTTTCTGAAACAAACTATTCCCAACTACTAACTCACTCTCCACACATAACCCCACCAAGAAATCCCCACTCTCATTCACCCCAGCTACTCCGTACTTACCAACAACATCATCCACCACCTCATCACCCACTCTTGCATTCAGGTCCCCCATCACCACAACTCTACAACCACTCCCCACTCTAGCCACACACTCGGACAATTTCTCCCAAAACTCCTCTCTCTCTTCCCCACTCCTCTCCGATCCCGGTCCGTACGCGCTCACAAACACCCATGACTCTTCCCCCCATTTCACTCGCACCCACATTATTCTTGATCACACCTCACCCCATTCAACTACTTTCTCTCTGATTCTTACACTCAATAATATAGCCACACCCTCTCTTGCATGTCCCCCATGTACTCCAGACACTCTCCCTCCCACACTCCCAAACATCAACCCACCACTACCCTACAATTTCGTCTCACTCTATGCCAATACATCCATCTTCCGGTTTAACATCATTCTTCCGATCTCCTCCTTCTTACTCTCTGTTGCTCTACTTCCACACCCCCTTACATTCAAAGATCCTAGTACTAGGGTTTGAGTGGTGTTGCGACCTCTCTCACCCCCTTCATTGGCCTGCTGCCTCTCGGGAAAGTCATTACAGAGAAGGGGATCCCCAGTCCCCTCGCTCCATCCACTATAGTCGCCTCTTACGACACGCAGCGGACCACGGTGGGAGAATTCTAACCCCCCCACAGGGGGAACCCCCCTACAAGGGGGGGGGTAAATTTTAATTTTTTTATTTTTTGTAAATTACAATTCACAGTGTAAATATGTTGTTATACATGGAGATTATCGAAATAAAAATGAAAACAGCATTTAAATACATAAATTTTCCATTATATTATGCTTCAACAAAAAAAATTGTTATTGGCTTATACTGTAAAGTCACTTATTTTCAAAATTCAAAAGAATAGAAGTCATTGAGTTTTGATGCTAGGAAGAAAACAAAGACAGTTTTGGAATCCTTGGAACATTTCAAACAAAGTTATATTCCCACTTTTTGCCATTTTTACATTTTATTTTTTTTATGATAGTTCAAATCCAAATATTTCGGTAAATTTGATATATTGGTAAAATATCGCATATATAAAAAAAATAAAAAATAAAGTGCAAAATCCCTGAATATATTTTTGTTACAAATGTTTCAAGGATTCCAAAACTGTCTTTGAATTTGTTCCAACATAAAAACTCAATGACTTCTATTGTATTGAAATAGGTATAAAAATGACCCAAAAAACTGATATTCAAATTTTTCGGAAAAACTAAGGCCTAAATCAAAAAATTTAATGAATTAAAATATGTCTGTCTTGCACAACTACATATACTGACCAAATTTCAGACCAATTGGATAAAAATTTTTTTTTTCCGGAGGACCCCCTTAAACTAACATAGTTGTAGGCACCGGGCCTAAAAAGTTTATTCGGAATAGGTTTATCTTCGTTTAGGTAAACTATCAATGTCCTGAAAATTTGGGATAATAAATACATTGAATATTCAACTGTTTATTCCCTTGCTTAGATTCAGGATTGCATGATTTAGAAAACTTGAAATGAAGGATAGTTTACATGAGTAGGTCTAAAGGACATTAATTCCTGCCACTGCACACCATCACAAGACATTATTTTGTGAAGAGACTGCAACTTCTACAAAGTACTTGGCAAAGGAGTCTCTCACTGTCTTAGCATCGCCAGTCACATTGCGAGGATGTGTTTGTATGCCCAACATCTGAGTTGGCATGAACCAAGGTTCTCCAATTGAGACACCAGAACTTTGGTGAACATTCCATATATCTGGGCATGTGCGGCTTAGCATGTTGTGCGTTGCTAAACAGGCAAGAACTATTTTCTCGACTTTCTTAGAATACAAATTGATAGGAGAAAGAAAAACTCTTAACTTATTGGCAAGAATCCCACACGTATTTTCAGCAGCTCTTCGAGCACGGGACAATCGGTAGTTGAAAATGCGTTGTTGGTACGACAAATCACGCAATGAATAGGCTTTCATCAAGTAGCTTTTCATAGGGAATGCATCATCTGCTACAATAGCGTGTGGCGCGATCACATTACTGTTAGGAAGTGCTCGAGGAGAAGGAATGCCTAATTTATTTGATTCAATATAGTGCTTCAAATTTGACATTTCCCAGGCACTGGCATCCGATACCCTGCCATTCATTCCCACGTCTACTTACAGAAATTCATAATAAGAATTCACAAGAGCGAGCAATATTATGGAGTGTGATTCCTTGTAGTTGAAGTAGTAAGATCCACTCTCTCTTGGGGGTAGTATGAGTACATGTTTGCCATTGAGTGCTCCGATGCAGTGTGGAAAGTTCCACTTCAGGTAAAAATCGCTGGCTACTGATTCCCACTCTGCTTGAGTTTGTGGAGTCTGTAAAAGAGTAAAACAGAAGGAATTGCAGGTTGAAGTCCACCACAATTTTATTTGATGGTTAATACAACATCTTTTACTGAGTTCTGAACAAATTTATTGGAAGAAGACAGTGATTCATGAATTCCACTACTATCCATGTATTAATTTATTGCAAAAATATGCATTTATCTCATGCATCTAAAAGTTCACTGATAATAAAGCTAGTCATAGGTTACAATGAACTGGAGAACAATCAAATAAATCTTATAAGTACTTTGCACACGACTAACTTTCTGAGCAATTGTTCATCAACTCAAGTAGCACCCCAAGACCAGACTGCATTTGAAGAACATTGTGCATTTATTATATTCAGCTCCGTTATTGTACCAAGTCAATGCTGTATTCAAGATGAAGCGTGAGTCACTTAACTCATTTCATTACCCTATTTTGAGGGAATTCAACGTGCTGCAAATTTTAAAATGGCTGCCATATTTCAGAACGTTTATTTTCCCAGTTGAATTACATTATAATACTCATTCCAGAGTAATATTTGAACACGACACTACAATGAGATCCTTACCTTCATGTATTCATCCTTAAGAACAGTATAGATGGCCTCACAAGTTTCAGGTATGATGATGGAGAGTGACTGCTTAGATATTCTCGTCAAATATTGTAGAGAAGTGTATGAACCACCTGCTGCCAGCCACCCGTAAAAAATAATCCAGACATGAGAAACACAAACATGGTTGTGCACTAGCATCAGAATTTCTGAGATATAATTTCTATTAGGTCCAGAGTAACAGCAAATTTTTCCTAATCGACATAGGTTATGAGTTCTCTTACAATAATTAAGAACTGTAAAATCACCAGGAAAAAGCATTTTACTCTCACATTTCCTATGAAATATGAAGGTTAGCGGCGACTGAAGAAAATGAAAACATTCAACCAAAAAAGATGGTCCGTAAGAAGCCAAATCTATTTCAACAAATACTCGTACATTGCGTGCTTAACATTTAGCATTGTGTTCGTACATTCTTCCTTTAAAAGATCTAATTCTCATAGGTATGTTCAGTACTTAAACCAGCTCTAGGTGAAAAAACAAACAAAATTCTAAAGCATAATATTAGAAGTAAGTTCTGATTTGCTGGGCCAAGCAATGGTTGCCTCAAAAATGTGCAGCAAAAATATAGGTACAGCATATAGCATATGGAAAATTACTGTGTATTGATGTAATTGTTGATTCATGACTGCATTTTAAACACAATTGAAATGTATTAGCCCAATTGCAAATTGAAACACAAGCTTCAAGTCATTTGTCCATTTTCTAACTTTTAATTATTATGCACATGTACTACAGTTCAAACTTACTCTTCTCTGACTGCTCATAAGTGATTACCTAAAGTATGAAATAAAAACAAAGCATTTCCTTAATAGAATAATAACAATGAAGCAAGGGAAAATGGATACAACATTATAATGAATGTTTTTCATTCATCATGAATGTGAAGATAGAATGAAATAAAAAACACAAAAAATTATGTCATAAAACAAAACTTTGCCCTCTAGGGGTAAATGATTTGGCACTCTGAGGAGCCACTCTCTTCAACACAAATAAGGAGCCCAAAATAAAAACTATGTTCATCTGCATTGCAAATAGTAACTAGATCGCAATTTTGTCAATTTTATTTTTCGTGACATGTCCTCATTTTGGTTTTTGAGATCTTTTTTAATGACTGTTTACAACATTTCCTTTCTTTTTTTATTGCAGACATAATGACCTGTATTTTTAAACTGATGAAAGAGCTGGACTCCGAAACATTTTCGAATTAAATATGATCAAGTTCCTTGGAATTTTCCTCATTTTCAAATTCCTAAATTTCTAAGAAACTATGTTACTTTGACAAGTAGCATCAAGTACTTACATAACCTTTTCATGATGCACATTGAAATGGTTATCTAGCAAAACAACATTCATACATAGAATTTTCCTGGAAGACAATGCACAATGAAGGAAATATGAAATGGCTTGCCTCAGAGTAGCTTCCAGTCGAGCACCCACAGGGAGACTTTCACGGAGATGAGTGTTTTTCTTCTGGACGAGTGGAGTTATCTTCTGCAGTAGGATGCCAAATATTTCTTCACTCATCCTGGTATAGTTTTGAAAGTCTGCTTTTTCTTTGAACAATAATTCTGGCAGCAGTTGATCATAACTGCATTGATGATATTTCAACCACGGCTTTGTCCATCGTGACCTCCGAGCACCTTCGTTCTGGTTTTCATCACATAGAAGTGCAGCTGCCCCTCAAATTAGGGCAACACATGCACTTTCTAAAGCAACTTGAGTTTCTGGAGCTCTTATTGTATTATCAACTACATCTGCAACAAGAGTTATTAATGATTTTGAAGGATTTTTTATAAAATGCTGTTAAATATATTTTTTTTAAATTTAATCTCATTTTCTGCACCACTACAGGGTGGGCCATAAGTTTCCATACAAAAGTAAACTAAGCATTCCATATTGAATAAAGATTTATACATATGATATACTCTATATGATCATCAACGTTTCCAATACACATATCAACTTCAGTATTCAAAATAATGATAATCATTTAAAGCACATATGAATATAACTTTGTTCCATATTTACCATTTATTCTACCTACGCATGGAAACTTATGGCCTACTCTGTAGTCTTTTACATGACCTAGGCACTGTATTATATGGATCAATAAAAATTAGAACAATTGTTTAGCATGCGTATAGGCACTAGGGCTGTAACCATCTGCATTATGGGATTAATGTTCAAAATTCATGTATGCTACCTAGTACTGTATCAACTTAATATTCACAACCAATGAAAAGAAAAACCATCAGACAATCGTTTTAACCCTCATGCACGTAAATGAAATTGACAAATTTTACAGCAGTGTTATTAATTCTGTAAAAAACTAATCAAATAATTACACTTAGCAATTTAAGAAGTTTTATTTGAGCTCAATCATAAAAATTTTTAACAAAATATAAGTAAATTTCAAGATTTGAAATAAAAATTATCATTAACTTTTAAATCACTTCAATCAGTGATTTTTTCTAATGCACATAACCTCCATTTTTTCTGGATTTCAGTTCTGTTCATATATGCACACACACACTTCAAGTATCTTTACTACCTTCCAAAGAAATTAATTTAACAAAAATATGTATCAATTGACAAAACGCACTCGAGGAGCAGCTTTGTTTGTTTACTTATTGTTCGCAAACAAGTTCACACCGCCGAACACGTAGTCTGGACGTCTGGACACGATTCGGAGAAGTTCGTGTTTCTGTTCGCGTTTTGGTGTGTTCGTGATTGACGAAAAGTTCGATAGTGTGGACGGGGCTTAAGCGAGGATGATAAATCCCTCATTAACAAGTTTTTCCCGCAGCTCAAAGTTCAAATAATCCTCGTGAATAATTTTACAACTGGTTCTCTATTTTGTTTCAAAGACAAACTACCACCCTCATTGTGCTCGGCTCTGGTGTACCAATACAGTTGACCACGTTTTGTATCGCGGCACTTTGGTTCTACCTGTCGTACCCTGATGACTGCGTCAACAATACTAACCTTGAATTGTTTTTTACAAGCCAAAAGTGCACAATGGAACCAGTACTACAAAGAATTCGGCAAGCCATAACACAGTATAACATTCCGACTCTTCACACCTACTTAATTTTTATGGATTCTCAGAAGACCGGATATTGAGCAGCACATGGCAAATACGAAAAATGAAGAAATAGACCCCCATCCACCGTTAGACAGATTCACTGAGATATTATGAACAGATATCAAAAGCAAAAAATCACCTACACGGACGGATCGAGTCACCGACAGGGGTTGGAGCAGCGGCCGTGATGGGCGATGTCATCAGAAGTGTCTCTCTCCCAGTCGTGGCAAGTGTTATGACCGCCGAACTGCATGCCATCAAGCTCGCCTTAAATATCATAAAGGAAACGCAATTCCAAGATTTTGTAATATGCAGCGACTCCATGAGCTCAATACAAATAATCGATAGCTACACTGAAAATTATCAACTTTTGAATAAGATAATAATAGAGATGCACCAAATTATTTCGGATGGGAAGAAAGTAACGATCAGTTGGGTCCCAGCACACGTAGGCATAGCCGAAAATGAATGTGCGGACCAAGCGGCGAAGGCAGCAGCAGCAAGACCCGCTGATTTTGTGCTGATTCCGTACAGCGACTGGTTCCCGGTTACCAGGAAGAAGACATATGAGATATAGAATCTGGAATGGTAGCAGGAACAGGGAGACATGAGAGCAATAAAATCCACGCCTGGAAGATGGAAGAAATGCAGCTACAAGTTGAACCGGCAGGAAGAGGTCGTCATCAACAGATTACGACTAAAACACACAGCTCTAAAGTGCAATTTGAGCATATGAATCGTAGTAAAATTATCTTTCTGTCCGTATGTTGTACAAGCTATGAATTTTGATATTGAGTATATATTTGTTTACCCATTTCTACCAATATTTTGTGGATATTTGTCAATCATGCGTGGTAACCGGCTCACACCGTATCTCTATTTTATCCCATGTACCCATGTCCGCATGATGTGGTGAATATCGAGAAGATATGAAATATGTTTTTGGTGGTGATAGGGCTTTGCATATTTTTGGGGCATATTTTTCATTTCTCATTCAACTACCCTTGACAGAGATAGACTATTGGCACGCCACTTATGGTTTGTCTATAAGTACGCCTCGTATATTTTGTCTATTAATCTGCCTCGTATGGTCTATCTATTTGTACACCTCTGATAGCTTGTCTATTAGTACACCTCGTACAGTTTGCCTATTATCATGCCTCGTATGGCTTATCTATTTGTACACCTCGGATGGTTTGTCAATTAGTACCCCTAGTATAGAACTTTTGTTAGACTACTAGCACACCACGAATGGTTTGTCTATTAGTACGCCTCGTATATTTTGTCAATTAATATGCCTCGTATGGTCTATCTACTTGTACACCTCTGATAGTTTGTCTATTAGTACACCTCGTATAATTTGTCGATTTCTATGCCTCGTATGGCTTATCTACTTGTACACCTCGGATGGTTTGTCAATTAGTACTCCTCGGTTGGAACATTTGTTTTAGGATGTCCTATATTAAGAAACTTTTAAAAGCCAATATGTTGGCATGTATCTCATGTGACAACTTGGAAATACACATTTTTTTTCTTTTTATAACTCACAGCTATCTCTTAGACCCGGAGGCACTTCGACAGAGACCCATGTGCGGGTGGTGTGGAGTTGAGATCCTAACCGTGAAACATATTATGGAGAAATGTAACGCGCTGAAGCCAACAAGAGACCTAATACTAAGACCTAGAGCCGGAGGGAATGCTAACGTAAACAATTTGCTACGTGACGGAGGACCCATACGTAAAGTGCTGGAATTTGTTAAGGAGATAAACGTGTTTGGAAATCTGTAAAAGTGAAAGAGAGCGAGAGGACACTGTCCTGACTCAGCGAGTGCTACCTTTATAATTTGGGTTTAAGAATCGGCGTGCCTTTGCTCTGAGTTGAGCATTTCGTCCAATTAGGATATACACTCACCCTGAACTCTAATGAAGATGGCCGCGCGCACCGTGCTGATATCCTTGACTCTCTGTTGAGAGGGGGTTCCAGCATGGGTCAGGCGCTCGGCCAAAGTGAGGGCGGGTAGCTGGAACCCCCACCGTAGGGCCCTAGCAACCACTCATATAAGTAAGCTTCGAATAAATCCCTTTCACCATCAAGTCCGAAAAAAATCTTCTTTAGGCTACAAGTTCCTACACCTCAACGCAGTCAATTGTTTCTCGGTGGAGTTGCTTTTGAGGAGTCCCCAGATTAAAGCACAACAACAACGATAATAGTGGCGACTGAGAAGAGATCATGAATCTATAAAATCTGCTGTGTTGGTGAGGTGTTGAATCGGCGATCTGTGAGATATAAGTGTATTTTCTGTGAAATATGTGAAATATACAGGTCGGACCTTCACTCGGTGTGAATAGTAATTGAAAGAAATTCTGTGACTGCTGCTACCCGGTTTGTTGTGGTGGAGGTATTAGATACTGCCCTCCAATGAACGTCATTGTCAATCCTGATGAGATGGATGGTTGACACTTGAAATTTGAATCCTGGAACGCGATACAGTTTGAGCTGTTGAGGAGTTAGCGAGTTTCAAAGTTGCTGCTGTTAATAATAGTGCGAAGACATTAATGTATAAATTACGAAAATAACTTTGGTTGACTTACCAAAGCTACAACTAAATAGTCTCTGACCGAAGTTGTCGTTAGCTGAATTTATTATTATTATACACGCATATACATGTGAGTTTGTTTGCAAATACCAGCGTATATGCAATCAAATCATAATACATACGCATACTTCAAAACTGTTGTGTAACGTGTTGAATTACACGACAATGAGCAATGGAGATACTGAGCAAATGAGATTCGTAAATACTGATTCAGTATGTTCTGTAACTAAGAAGTTTTGTTAAGACGCAAGATGACGAGCTATTATGGTTTTAAATTATCCCAGTTTTGAAGAATTTTGATACTCAGGGGAAGTTTGTTCAGCAGCAAGGCGCCTGATATTGACAGAGCCTTCTGCCCTATGTGAGATGAACAATAGACGACCAAGACATTTTTGTTTCTGCTCTGCTTTAGGTTGGTTACAGGGGGTAGATGGAAACGCGCTATCTCAGCATTGCTCTAAGGAAGATATAACGAGAAGAACACGTATCGGGCCTTCTGCTTGAGGAGCCCTCCTTGAATAGGAGTCCAGCCGAGTTTATAAAGGAGAGGGGTTGCGTGATCACTTTTTTGGAAATAACCCTTGCGTACCGCTGCGAAATTCGTGCACTTTTATAAATCTCTTTGAAGGGTTTGAGGTAAGCCTCCCCATTCTAGGCTGCAATAGTCAATGCCAGATAACAATAAGGATTGAATGGCCAATAATCTGGATTTTTCGTCTAGCATACTATTTATATGATGAAAGAACATTTTAGTTCTGTAAATTTAGGACATGTTTCTATCAAACCAGATACCTAGATTATTAACTTTTTCTGATGTCCTAATTTCATTTGTTCCAACTGAAAGAGTAATATTTGAAGTTTTATTGATTGCAACTTTGGATCCGAAAACAATGCATTGCGTTTTACTAGCATTGAATTTGCGACCATTTTGGTCGTACCATGATTTCAGGTTAATCAGTATAGTTTCGGCTTTGATTCACGTCTGTGGTATTTCCGAAACAGAACTTGTTATTGCAATTTGAACATCATCTGCATACAATGAGATCCGTGTGTTGTAAGGCATTGGAGGGAAATCAACAATGAAAATAGAAAACAGCAGCGGACCAAGAATGGATCCTTGGGTAACACCAAAATTATTTTGAATGAATGGGAACAATTTATTTTCTAAGCGGACTGTAAGAGATCGATTTGACATGTAACTTTCAAACCAATACGTGTCTACTCCTAAGTTCAATATTTTTCATAGAAGTCTATGATTTTTAACGCTATCGAACGTTTTAGAGAGATCGAGTAGCAGCAAGAGTGTTACGTCCTTTTGATCGATATCACAGTATATTTTTCGCGAGATATTGAGAGATATTGAGTCTTGAGTGCTAGTGTTTTTCTATAGGCGTATTGATTTCGGTAGAGTGGATTTGACTCGTCCAAGTGAAATGGAATTTGATTTGTCACCACTTTTTCCAATATTTTAGATTTGATATTTAAAGGGCTGATGGGCCTGTAGTTTAATGCTGTATTTAGGTCACCACTTCTATGCAACGGTCTAATAATGGAGTGTTTCCATTGGTTTGAAAAGGGTTGGTTGCTTTTGATGTATTAATTAGCAGACGAATTCATGGTCCTATGACTGAGAAACTGTCTTTGATATATTGAAGACTGAAACCATCATGTCCAACTGCCTTTGTGTTTTTCAATGAGTATAAGATATTTCGTAACTCGGTAACTCGACAGGACGTGGCCTCCCCCTTACATCAGTCCTTGAGGGTGCATTCGGACATGAATTTCGCATTGACGGTTCATTTGAATTAGTACAGACCTCATTGAAAGCTGTAACCCCTACTTTTGAAAAAAAATGCGTTGAAACCCGTGGCTGTTGTAAGGATTTTCAAAATTACTTATGCGATCTAAAGTTTCATATCGGGCTACCTCTCTAATGCTTCCCCAAGTTGGTTTCGGGTTATTTTTAGCCGTTAATATTTCCTGGTGGAAGTGAGTTTGTTTTGCTCCAGCCATTTTTTTGAAGAATTTCTTCATGTTCTTTATATCTCATGTATAAAGTACTATTTGATTTATTGTTTTTGTACTGTTGTAAATAAGTTTTCTTTTTTCTGCTCAGGCCTTAAATTTGGTCAGTAATCCAAACAGTGCGTTTTGGCTTAGTTTTTTTTTGCGATGCAAGGTGCACATTCGTTTAGAGCTGCTGTGAAGTTCTCGTTGAAGATAGGCACTTGAATGTCAACATCGTTAGATTGTATCATATTCTGGAATTCGGTGGACCTATGGAGTAGTTTTTCTTGAAATAGTTCCGCTGAATGGTACCTTTTCAAGTGGTAAGTCATTATGCGATGCGATAGTTTTGCCTTTCCTCTGCAATAATAATTTTACATTCTATTGAGTGGTGATCGAAAACAGAATGTGACATTACTATATTAAGTATTGCCACAGGATTATTTGTGATTGCCAGTTCGAGGAGAATTTTAGAGACTTTAGTAATCCGAGTCTATTCTTTGACAATTTTTGATAGGTTTAGCTTACACACCAATTTGCTTAGCTGATTGTTTTCGTCCATGAAGTCGATATTAAAATCCCCGAAAGCAATGTATGACTTTTTTGCCTGTAGGATTTCTTTGAAAATTTCCTTACTGAACTCTAGTGTTGAACATTGTGGAAGCGATGGGTGCCGGTAAAGGAGAGCGTCCTCTTTATGAATCCATGTTTTTGAGATTTCTTGCGAAACTGGGACTTTTTGCTGCTATAAAAAGTGTAAGAGGTCAGGTACATCCTGTGAAAAAATGAGACTCGTACGTTCACTCGCTCGCCCGCTACGGGGGTTTAAAGAATGGGGGGAGGGGAGGGGAAAGTGGTATTTTATCATGTTACACCTCCGCCATGGTACTTTATTCACGGCGCGAAGTTGCTATGTCATCTCCTATGTCTCTGGATTACTCTACAATGATTTCAGGGGTCTAACTTGAACCAAAGTTTAGAAAAAAATTATTTGAATTGTTTATGTTTCTTTGTTTTGTTTATAATGTAAACAATGGACTTTAGAGTTTCAAAATGCTTCTCCTCCAAAAGTTTTTGAGATACAGTGATGATATTCGTATCATTGAATGCGGGAAGACACGGGCTTTTATGGAAGTTAAAATTTGTTTGCTCAAATTTACATTTTCAATATGAAAAAGTGTAAAATTTGGAAAAAATCCTGTTTCGAAAATGTGCAGCTTTATGACGTCATAACTTATGAACAATAAATAATTTTGGAATGAATTTTAGCTTTCATAAGAGCCCGTGTCTTCCCGCATCCAATGATACCAAAACCATCACTCTACCTCAAAAACTGTAGGAGGAGAAAATTTTTGAACCCCCCCCCTTAAATTTCATTTTCTTCGATTTCCCATTTTCTTTTCAAGAAAATCGAACTTTTGCTCTAAGTAAAAACGATTCCAAATTCAATTTCATATCAGTACACCAAATTTCATTGTTCTAGGTTCAATAATAAAGAAAAAAGTCCGTACGGGGGACGCTCTCCTAAAGGCTGACGATAATGATGCATTTATGCTTATTTATTTGAGCTTTTGCGCAAACCATTCCATGCCTTCACAAACTTTATTCGCTAGTAGTAAAGTGTTGAGTATATTTATTTAACGAAAATATACGATCCACTACCTAAGCTGGTTTTAACGCCATCGTAGCGGTATAAAACACGTTGTCAGGAATGTTAAAAAATTAAATTTGGGTTCGTGTGTCAAATCATGTTTCTGAAACACATAAAATGTCAATTTTTTCCGTAAACAACTGATGTCATCTAATTTACCATACAGGCTTCGAGCGTTTATAAGCCTTATTTTGATTATACTTTTATTTAAACTCTTGTTAGAGGTAGCAAAGTTACTGTCTTAATGGGATCGTTTACTGTCTTGATGGGAGGATTCATCGATCTTGTCTACGTTACCCAGGGTGTTAGGCCTAGCGTCTGCTGCGTAATAAAGTCTACTATTTAGCTTGGCAACGGCAGTTTGTCAAGGTGATGTAACTCCAGTCTGATTTTTGCTTTGTGTGACAGGAGCACTGAAATGATCGTTTTTACGATGGAGCAGTAGTGTAGGGTCATTATTTGAAAATTATGATGGGGGATCGACTGATATTATCTAAAGACCATGATCCTTTTCATTCAGGATGAGAAGTTTTTGACCTGCCACAATTGAAATGATTAGTAGTATAAGGTCTACAGCAGCATTATCAAAAGTTTGTCGTCAGTGTAATTATTTATGAGGTTTTGCATGTCACCGCTGTTCTTGTCAACAAACTGAGTGTATGTGCTTTTGTTTGCTTTGCTCTCCGCTTTGATCTCCGCTCTTTTAAGAATAGTAATTTAATTTTGATGCTGGTTGTTTTGTAAGTAGATGAGCTACTGCATGAACGAGGCAGTGTCTATCGGCTTTGGTGGGTAACAGCTCTATTTTCCATGATCGTTACAACTCATCCATTGCAGAACACATGCGTTCACAAATCAGGGCTCAATAATTTTTTCAACTTTTTACAGTATTAGAAGGTCCGGAGAGGAATAGGGATTTTTCGGAATTTTCTTTTTTCTAGCTCTGAAATTGCTGGATGTGGTGATTTATTAGATGGGGATCTGCAGAGAAATGAGAAAAGCTCGTGTCATTTCTATTTTCCTGGTGATGATTCGCCTGCAGTTGGGTGGTAGATTTTCCATCGATTGGCGACTGCAATTTTGCAGCGATCCTCTTTTCCTGTTGATTTCAATGCTTTCGAGTACGTGGTTGGATGTTGATTTATACTCGTAACTGAGATGAGCTTATCATCCTCGGTATCAGCATCAGGTATCTATGAAATTTTTTTTTGTAGGTACATTGTAGAGTACTACAAGCTACACAATCCAATCCAGAATAAATGAAAGATAGAATATGAAAATAAATTCATTATTCGAGATTCCCATACAGCAACGGCTGGGGGAAAAGATTAAAAGTTGAACAGCCAGCTCTAATTAGAGGCTGGCAACAAATTTCAGAAATTAAAAACTATTGAAAACTAGGGTTCGACCTATAGTTACACGTTCTTTGACCGATCTCGATAAAATTTAATTGACGGATCTCTATAAATTTTAATTTTGTTAATTTAAAAAGGTAAAAATTTGCCTGATGCGGGAATTCCCTTTTCGTAAGAGCAATACTGCAATACTCTTAGAGACGCAGGACGTTACTGAAATGCTATAGGGCCCAAAAGCAGATTATGCTGGGCAACTGACACGTTGTAGTTCATAATCTTGACTCACCGGATATTAACAATCTTGGGCCTCCAATACTGCCTGGAGACGCAGACACGCACGAGGTGCCTTCTCAGACTGCCCGCAGGTCGTCGTGTGGCTCAGCAGCGGAGAACGTAAGCAGATAACGCCTTTGCCACACGGCGCAATACGACGTCACAGGTGCGAGACGTCAGCTGGTAACGACAGAGCCACATGGCGCAACACGACGTCACAGCTGCGGTCGAGATAGTGGCCCACCCTCGTGACAGAGACAAGCACGTGTCGGCGGCGGAAAACTCAAGGACCACGGTAACACAACAGGTGCATCTACTCGTCAGATAAATAAACCAGTGCAGTGAGTGCAATGAGTGGTGTAGTGCAGTGAGTGCAGTGAGTGGTGGAGTGCAGTGAGTGCAGTGAGGCAGTGAGGACGTCTGTGTCTTTGCTCCGAAACAAAGTGCACAACTGGTTAATGATCATGCATTTCTAACCAAAAAAGAGTGCCCACTCAGACCATGAGGATCCAAGAATAAATTTTATCAAACCAAATTAAAAAAATCGAACAAAAAGTATGATATTCCATCAAAACAAGCACTCAACCCTTGCTTCTTTTTGAGAGTGTCTCCCTTCTCACAAGATGGCGACAAGCCCAAGCCAGGACAACAACAGCGAGGGTACGCTGGAGCTTGACTATCCAGACGTACGAGGCCTGCCAAAATAGAGTAAGCAAGTAGTTTCCATCCTAATTGATCTCTTCAAATCAGTAATGAAGAAATTTCAAAGCGAAATTCGTGACTTGAAAACGATGATTGAAACACTAACGAAGAAAGAATCAAATCAAAATGCAAGGATTGAAGAGCAAGATAAGAAGATAAATAACATAGTCTCTCGTCTAGAGCGACTCGAAAGGAAAGAAGAATGTGAAAAATTGGAGAACAAAAAACGCACTTTGGTTATATCAGGGGAACTGCCGCAATCACGTCCTGAAGAAAATTGCATAGAAACGGTGTGCCAGCTCCCGAAGGACCAACTCAAAATCAACCTGAGTAACTCTGACATCACCACAGCGAGTAGATTGGGAAAAAATCCTCCACCCGGAAACGTCGTTAGAAGAAACATTTCTTTTGAGCTACGACAATACGGAAAGAAGCAATAAGTTCTGATAGCCTGCCATGTGACTAAACCGGAACAACTCTACGTGAATGAATACTTAGTACCTTCGCGAGCAAGTATAATGTACACTCTGAGATTGGCCAAACCAAAATTTCCGGAACAAATAGGACCCGCAAGAAGTTTGGATGGCAATATCAACGTCTTCTCTCCAAAAATACCTGGCCAAGTAACTCAGAGACCTCTAACCATCAATACACCTGAAGAACTAGACAAGTACTTGTTGCAACATGTCGGCAAGTCCTCAGAGGAAATTATTCGTGATTAGTATTTTTTTGGACTGACGTATTGAGTTTAATATTATTTTGATATCTGTTCACATGTTTTCTTTTTGATTTTTGATTGAATTACCTTTACCTCTTCAAGGCATCCACGTCGACCTTGCAGCTTTGTTTTGCTGCTTACTAAATTGTTTTTGAATTTCTTTCTTTTCTCTTTTTTATCAAATGCTCATACCAAACTTGCTGCTCAGACTTAACTCGTGTATATGTTTCTAAATCTGGAAACAATTTAGATAGTCAAGATTTTTAAATTCCAGAAATAACTTCACTGTCACTTCGTTTTAAATCCATTTCGTCCTTGCTACATCTTATAAGTGTTATATGCGGATACCACTGGTACGACAGCCTTGTAACTACATTATTTGCCATTTATGATCCCTAATGTTCCTGCTCATGGACTGAGTTTGCGCTCTCCTTATGAAATCATACTAGTTTTTAGACAATTTAGACTAATAATCTCTGTGTGTTTTTAGTTTCTCTTTTTTTAAATTTAATTATAAGTAGGAATATCCTTATTTTTACCTTGATCCTATGGTTTGTATCATTTTTATTTTTACGTTACATTTTACTTACTGTCTCTTAATTCTAATGACTGACCATGTTGATATATTCGACAATATTGATCCAGATCTCAATCATTTGAGTAGACTGCACCCAAACCTAAATGAAACTGGAAACTGTATATACCTAAATATTAAAAAATTCAATGAATCGATGAGGAAGACCTGTAACGATTTTTCCCTATTATGTTGGAACTGTATATCCATTTATCCGAAAATAGATGAAATATCTTGTACTATCACTGAGCTGAACAGCAATTTTGATGTTATCAGTTTCACCGAAAGTTGGCTAGACGACTCATCTAAAGACCTGATTCAAATTCAAAACTATTATAGCCATCATTCACTCCTTGGTAACAAACGTGGTGGTGGCATCAGTACGTACATATCTAAACATATATCTTCGAAAGTCATTTTAAGTGCAACTATGAATCGTGAACATATTGAGACTTTATTTATAGAACTAACGAAAAATGATAAACGGATTATGCTTGGGACAGTATATAGGCCCCCAACAGCTTGTAACGTCTCTTTCCTGAACGATCTTCAAAGCATAATACCAAGTTCTACAAGTCTCTATATAATGACATAATAATCTGCGGGGATTCCAACTACGATCTTCTACAATATGATAGCTGTGAGCAAATCTCAAGCTTCATAAATGTTTTTCAGTCTAGCTCCTTCCTTCCAATCATCACGAAACCTACACGAGTTGCTTTTGAATCGGCTACGTTACTCGATAATATTTTTATGTTAGATCCGACTGATTTTCTTACCGGAATAATAATTTCTGACTTATCTGACCATTTCCCGGTGTTTCTCATCAAGAAAAATGTCTATAGTCCTTGTACCAGCCCACAGGCTGATACTTATTCATTTCGTTGTGTAAACGAATACAATTTGGGAACAATGCGAACTGTTCTAGAAGAATTAATGCCATCATTAGACATCTATGAACGGGACAATAATGCGATTAACATTGATGAAGCAATACTAAATTTAACTGAAATTATAACGACCGCATATAACCAGTGTTGTCCAATAATCAACCGCACAATTACGCCGAAAATAGACAAAAGCCCTGGATTACTGAAGATATCGTGATCAATATAAAGAAACGTCAAGCGTACCTAGCCTTACTCTACGAAGGGCGAATATCTAAAGTAACGTACAACAGATTCAGGAATCATGAGACAAATCAAATACGAACCTCAAAACGAGACTACTTCACGCGCAAATTTACTGAATACAAAACTGATATTAAAAAACTTGGCGCCTGCTTAATTCATGCTATAAACCGAATAATAATACTACGAAAACAATAAGTCCGTCGTTCACGAAAATGTAAAATACCACGAGAAAAAAGATATAGCAACTGTGTTTAGCAACTTTTTTGTAAACATAGGAAAAAATAAAGCCGATAGTGTCTTCAGTGAACCCACAGACCACTTGCAATACATGGACCATGTCCGTGAACCTAACTCTTTCTTTTTCACGCCAACTAATTCCTCCGATGTAATTACGTGCATAAACAACTTGAAAAAAAATTAAGTGGATTGAAGAAATTTTTCGGCTGAAGTTCTTAAGGCTATAGCTGATATAATAGCACCGTGCATATCTTATATTATCAATCAATCCCTTTCTCAAGGTATCTTCCCCAACTCTTTCAAAATTGCGAGAGGGACCACTAATTTTAAAAATGGTGATAAAAACTGCATTAACAATTACATACTATCTCTGTACTACCAATTATTAGCAAAATATTCGAGAAAATTGTGTATAAAAAAGTGTATTTGTATTTTGAACAAAAATTTTTCCTCTACGACAAACAATACGGTTTTCGTTCTAAGAAATCTACGACACAAGCTGTATTAAATCATTTGCAATACCTTTATTCTAATATAGTTGAAGGAAAGCTTGTTTTCTCCATATTTCATGACTTTCGAAAAGCATTAGATTGTGTGGACCATAACGTATTACTCTCGAAACTACATTGTTATGGCATTCGAGGGGCTGCCCATGATTGGTTCAGATCATACTTAGCAAATCGGAAACAATACGTTGTCATTGACGACGCAAAATCAGACCCACAGACAATTAGCCATGGAGTTCCACAAGGATCTGTCCTTGGGCCTCTCCTATTTCTAATTTTTATCAATGATATCATTAAATCTACATCATTCTTCAAATTCATACTTTTTCCCGATGACAGTACCCTTTCTGCGGTCCTTCGAAACCAAAATCCCGCTAGGATGGCGGAGCGTTTAAATAATGAACTTCATAAGGTTTCATTGTGGCTTAAAGCTAATAAAATAAGCCTTAATATCGATAAAACAAAATATATTACATTCTCATACAAGAAAAATATATCTCTCCCACGCATTCAAATTGGCGAAGGTGAAATCGAAGAAACCAACTCAAGTAAATTCCTGGGCATCATAATAGACAAACATCTAACCTTTAAAGAGCACATCGCTCATATTAGTTCTAAATTATCCAAATCTATCGGAATCCCAAATAAAGTTAAAAATTTCCTGCCTGAAACAGCCTTACAAATGCTCTACCGAACGCTCATTTCACCATACTTGCAATACGGAATAGAAGCATGGCATTGAACTGATAAAAATATAACCCACAAAATTTTTACCCTGCAAAAAAGAGCCGTAAGAGCGGTAAAGAATCTAGAATATAATGCTCACACAAATGACTCATTCAAAAATTTACGAATACTTAAGCTCTCGGATCTCTTCAAAATCTCCATTTTCAATTTCATTTACAAAACATTAACAAATGATGGCGACAATAGCCTAAAACAATTATCAACTGCGCAAACTGGTCATCACGACCATTTAACCCGAAATAGAAGTAAATTCATGCTTCCTTATTACTCAAAGGCTCGGTCACAACACAGTATCCTCTTCGTTGGAACTAAAACTTGGAACTCAATACCTGCGGAGATCCGTGAAAGTAATTCTTATAAGGTGTTCAAAAAAAATCTTGAGTCTCACTTCCTATCAGATTACTAGTCGTGTAAGATCACAGAGTCAAACCTTGTCCCCTACATAACTGGGCCTAATAATATAATTTGCCTTGGTTAATTTCGCCGATCTTCAGTCTGTTCTTGAATCGTTTGTCGAATATACTGTTAAATCTAGTCCATATGAACTATATTGCAAAATGAAGTATCTAATTTCGAGTTAGTTATCTCATTGATCAATCTAATGCGTCTCTAGTTTAAGTGAATTAGGTTAAACATCATTGTACTCCTTCGACTAACTTTGATGGTAGGATGCCCTAGAAGTCACTGAACTTATTCGGGCCCACAGGTAGCTATACTCAAATTTGACCATTGTACTAGACTTAAGAAACATTCTATCTCTGTATCACGTGTGGTAAATAAATTGTATGTTTTAAATTGTTTAAATTGTTTATATTTTTTAAACCATAATTGAATACAAGACAAAATTATCGAAATGCTAACCTTTCAAATTTAACATGACAAAGTTTTATGCAGCTGAGATGGGTAAATAGACACCGGCGAATGCAACACAGGCCCGCTTGCAATACAGAATTCCAATATATACTGCGTGAAGACAAGGGTTCGCGTAAGATAAAGCTTGGTAAAAGAAGACTGATTAGTAGGGTTATCGAATGATAACGAATATAGCAATGAAAATTTAACATAATTTACACAATTGGTTTTAAACGCAAGAAAAAGCACACCTGAACTTTATGGTTCGTCAAGTGTTGAGACTTTGAGGCGAACGAGAAGAAAAGGTTAAGGTAAAGGTACAGGGAAAGATTACCGGACTTTCAATTAAGAAGATAGTAGGAGGTGAGGAAGGAGCTCAAAATGAGGAGAGTTACAAACACCCCTGTAATGGCTTGAGCTCTCAATCGAAATTTAATCGAGAAGTAAGTTAAATTAAACGAAAGCGGGTAATAGAAAAAATTCAGTCGCACACACAGGCGCACAATAATAAAGAAATGAAGGGTAGATGACTAAGATAATCAGACGAGACGGCGGTGACGAGTAGGGCTGAAGCCCAAGAACGCCCAGGTGACAGCGCAAGCCAGTAAGTCGATTTACGGTATTGGTTGGCATGTAAAAAGCTCGTAACCGAACCAGTAAAAGGCAAAAGAAGACATAAACCACACACCTTCTGAGGGGTAAGACTAATACGAATTAAGCTCACAAAGAATTCAGTTCAAAAGAATCTATCTGTCTCAGCCCTGCTTCTCCGACCATACTGCCGGGCCGCGCTGCTGGAGTAGCTATAGTGTGAGAGTTAAAACACCGCTCGGGTAACCCTGGAGCGGTTGTGAGGGAAATCCTCACAACACACTATGCATCTGTTTGTGGAAGAGGGAGGAGAGGGTTTGTCATATGAAGGCAAACATCGGTTCATGCTGCTGGAGGTTTCACGTGGAAAGGTTGACAACTCAGAACATTCATTAAATCCATTTTGTCGTTTTGCATCATCAATTGAGTATTCAATTTCATCATTCAGGTCATGGGAGTTTCTGACACAGGAGATAAAATATGAAGTGAGTCTTATAGGTGATCTAAGAGCAAATTGTTGAAGGAAATGATGCGTTTCTTCTCGCGCACTAGTTAACAGTAAAGTTACAGTTTTAAATTTGTTTGCAGCGGAATTATTTAAGACCAATTTTTCTGCACAAACTCGATGCCGTGTACTATTTCTGACCATTGCAGGCACTCACCACATAAATATGAGAAAAAACATGCTTAGTCATGAATTTTTTTTAAATTACTGAGGATATGCGAAGAGAGGCTCAAACCTTTGAAATTGATCATATAGTGCACGTTCAATCTCATCATAGAGGTCATTGAAACGTTTGGAAGTTATGGTTTGAATTCGCATGCCCTCTCAATGTCAATTCCATTGATTTTTGAGAGACTTTTGCCTTCGACAAGAAAAGTGTCCACAGAGAATTCTGCCTGAGAATGGATACTGGCAGGTACCACCGGCGGAAAATCATGGGCGCTAATACGATAATACGAAACGGTGGAATAAACCGACACGGGGCTTGGTGGCGCATTTTTTCTCAAAGTTTGTTGCAAAAAGGCTGTCGTAAGAGATAGCGTATTGCTTATTTCGTGAATAGTTTGAGAACTAGCCATTTAGAAAGGGTGTAAGTACCTATCAAAAGCGGTAACCGATTTGTTTGTATTACTCTCCGCTGAAAATCTTACGTTGCCCTCGCAGCTCACGTTCAGAGGTATTTTACTGCTAGTATCAGTTGCTGAGCATGCACTATCAAACATAACTCCGCTGCCTGAAATACCTGTACCCAATTCCTCATTCAAATTAATTCTTTTAATTTCTAACTGGTCGCTCACATCTAAAATTATATTGCTTTCTAATGATGATGTTGGTGTTGGTTTCGTCGTCGGTGGTGAACAATTTTGAGCTTTCTCAGTGACGCAGGGCTAGGGAGATGTCGCCATAACGCAATCGTTGAGAGCTGGTGGTGCTGTGGCAGCTTCCGTGAGCGGTGAGGTATCTTTTTGCTTGATATTGTTGACTTTGTGGTTGATGGATCTTCTCGGGCGCAGTTTAAAATGTGGGGTTGAAAGATGAGTGCAGCTTTTGTGCAATTACTTGAGCTTTCTTCGGGTGCGCACGTAGCTTGTGTCGAAATTTGGAAAGTAGAGACGTGCTTTGAATTATTGCAAGCGGCGGTTGGGAGATTTTCACCCGTGTCGAATGATTTTGCTTTTTCGGTCATCACTAATGGTGGCTCTACGGGTTGACATGCACTTGTTGATATCAGAGTTCATGAACGTCTGAGAAGTCTCTGTTGTTTTGAGCGTTTGGGGCCCTTGAACGGATGGTTTTACGGGTGCGGCTTTTTGTTTTCCACCTTTCCGCTTTATGGCAGGTACATTACGCTTTTTAGTGAACTTTTCGCTCGAAGCTGCACTGAATTAAGTTTTTTTTCTTCAGATGGGGTAACCTTCCAAGTTGTTGAGCGAGTTATATATGGATACATTGCGAAATTGATAGAGAAGAAGAAAAATTAAATTTTGTTCACTGTCGAGAATTTGTCCGCGACACAATCTTTTAAGGTGACTTATAGTCAGGTTTAAGTCAAAATTTTATTTAATCTTAACGTATAAGGAATAAAGATTCTCGACACAATTTAATACTGAACTTATTAGCTTTTCTTTTACGTTGCAGGTTGTTCGCCCTAATTTATCTTTCAAAATTTGTTCACTGATTTACGAATTTTCTTCCTGTTATTTCCGGATTCTTCGCTTGCTTTCCCGTGCGCAATCCTCAGTCTTTCCGCAGGTTTCTGAGTTACGGAATCCGAGCTTGCCAAGGATGGATGCTTCTATCGCTCAGAAGAGAGGGATCTTTAAACGTAAGATCACTCTTGCTATCAAGAAGGCGTCCGAGGCAAGTGAGAGAGGCGCTACTTCTGAGTTTAATGTACATTGTGACCTCATTCGGAGAAATTTTCTTCAGGTGGGTGAATGTGACGAGGCACTGACGGCTCAAATGATAAAACTTAAACATTCAGCAGAGTCTATTAATGCAGAAGTAGACGCTCAGTTAGCCTATACTCTCGAAGTAGAGATGGCTTTGGTGGATTTCTCGCAGAATGGTGGGCCTAGTGCTTCCGCTAATGATAAAATCAACGCCGTGAAAGATGTAAAGCTTCCTCCGATAAAGTTGGAAACTTTCAGGGGGGATTCTCAAGATTGCTTGAAATACCATAGCTTCATGGTCTCATTTAATAACGCTGTGGGTAGGAGAGCTGAGCTCTCTGGGTCTGCAAAATTCACTTACTTGAAGAGTTACCTCGCTGGATATGCTGCTAAGTTGGTGGAACATTTACTGGTAAATGATAAGAATTATAGTGTGGCTTTGAACTTGTTAGAGCATGAATTTCTTAATAAGGAGGAATTGGTGTACAAATTTTGCATGAAGCTCGTCAACCTAAAATGTGATTATGACAAAGAGTTTGTTGAAACTAGAGTGTACCTGAGTGAAGTGAGAAGCTTGATAGCTGACCTTAGAATTTATGAGTACGATATTTTAGGCGAGAAAACTAGTTGTAAGATGTTCGGGCACATCGTCTTTTCTAAGCTGCCCATGATATTTAAACAAGAGTTGGCCCGCAGAATAAACAACAATTATCCGTCCCTTTCTGAAATTTTCGAGAACTATGTTGAAGTCATTGCGACTTTGAATCTCCGTGTGAATGTCGAAGCCGCTAAAAATACAGCTAAGCCTTCCATTTCTAAGCCTAGTTCGGTAAAGCGGTTTGAGTCTCCTGTGTTTGCTAATTCTACTATAACAGCTCCTGAACGTAGAGTTTGCAAATTTTGCTTGAGTCAGGGACATAGTATGACGAATTGTTCCGTTTACCCTAATTATGCCAGCAGAAGAAAACGTTGTTTGGAGTTAAACCTCTGTTGTAACTGTACCAGCGCTAAACATACTGCCAGCAATTGCTCGGCCAGGTTAGATTATGAATGTAAATTCTGTCGACAGAAATCTCATGTGGCTGCTATTTGCTCCGATGCTAGAGTTGCTTGTCCTAGTGTGAACACCAATACCTGCCTCAACTCTGTATCGGATATTCGCTCTGGCTACATATTGCCCACCATTACGTTGCCGGTTAGTCGTGGTGCTGCAGTGGCTGAGGTAAGATTTTTGCTAGACAGCGGCTCACAACGTTCATATGTCTCTGCAAGGATGCTGGAACGCATTGGGTTTACGGGTGATCTAAGGCTCTCAAAGTTTGCGGTGAATTCATTTTTGGAGAAGGCTGTGAGAGAATTTGCCGAGCTGAGTTTGAACGTGAATCTAATGGACGGTACGAAGCCCGTTCTGGCACCGGTACTAATTGATCAAAGTTTCCAGATGTCTTTTTCTGTAAATTGCTTGCAGAAAGCTATTACAAGCGTTGCTAAGTGTGGCAAGATAGCAGATTCATCCTTCCAGAATCATAGCGATGAGGTTGTGTTAGAAGGAATTTTGGGTGTAGATTTGATGCAGTACCTAACAGACTTCAAAATGATCCAGTGCTTGAAAGGCTCAGCCTTTTCATGGTGTGGTATGTTGATTCCTTTTGGGAATGTCGAGCATTTTCTTGATCGTAAGCAGGCTACCGAAATGTATTACAATTTACGCGCCACCAAGTATAATTTTGAGTCAACTGTAAATTTTGTGTTAGAACCCAGAGCTGCTAACCTAGATCCAGTCTGTGGTGTGCTTTCTGAGCCTGAAGTCGAAGCTAACTTAGACAACATCTTCAAATTAGAATCTATTGGTATATCAGAGACTGAATTTTGTGGTTCTGACCAAGAGAAAATTAAAGAATTTGATTCTGGCATAAAATTTGAAGATGGGAAATACCACGTTAAGCTAGTATGGAATGACAACTTGAAAGACGTGAATGACAATTTTCCTGTAGCTCGTGCTGTTTTGAGTAAAGTTGTAGACCGGCTCAACAAGAAGGGCATGTACGATGCGTATGATTCTGTTTTCAAGCAGCAGCTAGAGGAAGGAATCCTGGAAGAGGTTCCTTTGCGCTCTCCTCAACGTAGGATTTATTTGCCTCACAGAGAGGTGGTTAGATCAGATCCTACGTGTACCACGAAAATTAGGCCTGTGCTTAACTGCAGCATTAAAGTGGGTAAGCATCCGTCTTTGAATGAGGCGGCCTATCCTGGAGTGGATTTAATGGGCAATTTGTTCAATATTTTGCTTGGTTTGAGACATGACGATTTCTTGGTCATGGGAGATATTAGAAAGGCGTTCCTGCAAATAAAGCTGTCGGATGAGTGTGATCGCAATAGGTTTTGTATTTTGTGGATGAAGGACGATGCTTTGGTAGTTTACCGATACACATCTATTGTATTCGGTTTTATTGCAAGTCCGTTTATACTCAACTACGTAATACAAAAGCACGTTTCTAAGTATCCCTCTGATGTTTGCAGCTATTTCCTAAAAAACATGATGTATGTGGACAATGTTTATCTGACAGGCAATAATGTAAACGAATTAACTGATGTTTTCAGGAACGCGAGGTCGCGTATGGCAGACGCAGGCTTCGATTTGCGGTCCTGGTCCAGCAACAGTAAGGCGTTGCAAGAAGTTTTTCGTAGTGAAGAGGTAGGAGTGGCTCACGATGAGTCTTTTGAGAAAATTTTGGGGTACCGGTATGACAGAAATTCTGATCAGATGAGTCTACATGTTCCAGCAGAGGCAGAAGAATTAGTGGCAACTAAAAGGTTGGTTTTATCAAAGCTGGCGCGTTGTTTTGATCCGCTGGGACTTGCAACACCGGTGTTGGTGAGGGGCAAGGTACTTCTCAGAGAGATTTGGCAGGAAAAATTAGACTGGGATGATGCGTTACCTGAAAAATTGCGAAGAACCTGGCACTCGTTACAGGGAGAATTAAATAAGTTAGGAGAGTTGAAGTTTGAGCGTAAAATATTTTTTTCTGGAAGTAAAGTTTCCCTTATTATTTTTACCGATGCTTCAAAGACGAACTACGGTTTTTCTGTTTATGCGATGTCTGAAGAGTCCAACCTCCCTTCCTTACTTTTTAGCAAATCCAAAGTCGCTCCTCTAAAATCAAAAAGCTTGCCAACACTTCAGTTACTAGCTATTTACTTGGCTTTAAAATGTTCTTTTAACCTCCTTAAATCGTTGGATAGAGTAAAAATTGTAGAAATAACTATTGCTACGGATTCCCAAATAGCCTTGTCTTGGGTTCTAAATAAAAGGGTAAAATCGGGAAACATTTTCGCAGACAATCGCGTTAAAGATGTCCTTCAATTTGTTGAGCAGCTGAAATCAGATTTTGACTTGACTTGTTCATTTAAATTCGTGCCTACTCACCTGAACCCTGCTGACCTGGTTACTCGAGGTATAACTGTTAAAGAGCTACAAAGCAAATTTGAATTGTGGACGCATGGTCCCCATTTCTTGCGGTCACCCGTGCAATGGCCTATTGAATCATTGGGTTGCATTTCACAACCTAACCGCGCCTTAATTACGTGTCTAACGGTAAACGATGAGGTACCTGAGCCTCTTCCGATTTTTCCGGTGCCTCTCTTAATTCACTTCGCGCCTTAAAGTGAGAAGCACACTGGACGACCATCAGTCGCTTATGCTGCTCCTTAACTTTAATGTATATTCCTAATTATGCGTAACCTTCTAGTTCGTCAAGATAAATTTATTCGTTGATGTTTTAGTCGTTCGTGTGTTCGCGTTGCTTGTCGTTCGTGTGTTCGCGTTGCTTGTCGTTCGTGTGTTCGCGTTGTAGTTCTTTGTTGCTCGTATCGAGAACCTTTATTCCTTATACGTTAAGATTAAATAAAATTTTGACTTAAAACTGACTATAAGTCACCTTAAAAGATTGTGTCGCGGACAAATTCTCGACATCACTTAGTTGAAGTTGGGTGATTAACTTTCAACGAGAAGGATAGCCATTGAAAGATCAGTGAGAACTTGCTGCTCGTAAAGATTAGAATAGTAAAAGACACCACCTGTAAGTTAGATGAAATGAAACTGCCGATGGGAAAGTGGGTGGAGGGGTGTAGACGAGAGGAGGAGAAAAGGGAGGTGGAACAAGGGGGTAAGCGATGGGGGAGGAGCAGGATGCTTGTGATTAGCCAAGCTGGGTTCTTTTGCTGACCTGCTTGGGGAAGATAAAGAAGAAAATAAACACTTCAACTTTTCCGTCGGAAAATTACGGTGTCGTATTGGTAAAGTGTACCACACATTGTGAAATAATGTTCTGTCTTTGGACACAGGCTCGTATTGGTCACTATATTTAACTAGGCAATTTTTTTCCAAAGCTGCTGGATCAATTTTATTTGGGATTTTTGATGAATTTAAAAGTTCCTTCATAATTAAAAGAAGAAGAATTTTTTACCCTTCTCACATTTCACGTCACTAGTTGACGAAATTTGTCCATCGAGATAATAATGTAAACAACTTGGTGAATCAGAAATTGATTGTGTACGTTAGAAATTTTCAATATTCATGTTTCATGGAAATGGGAAAATAGTGCACAAAACATTATTACTGTATTTTCCCTGAGATGCGAGTTTTCCAGAGTACAATTTCTTTTCTGTTGCGACGCTGGTGACAACGACACTCGTTCCACGGTAGAAGGAGAGGCGATTTGGAGGGATGGAGCGGTGGTTGAGAGGGCGAGCGTAAGTTTGCTCTCGGTTCACCTCAGCGCGAGGAGAGCAATACAGCTTCGCATACACAAGCGTAAGTTTACACATCGCGCCCCTCTGATCTGATTGTTAAAAGGATCAGAACTGGATCAACTAAAAACTGAAATTCACTTTCACTATTTAGTAAGGTAGAGAGCACATTCACGGACACATGGTTCGAAGTTTCTATTTCGTAGAATTTTCATTCCCTTTCATTCTGACCAATTTAGCTCCGTTGACTCGGAGCGTGGGTTCACGACCGGCGCACACGAGAAAAAGATATAAAGAGGTTATTAATAAAGTAGATGAATTCACAAGAAATTCATCTAGTTGGATAATTGATGAATTATTATATTTCAGTTTTAAAATCGTCACACACAAACCTATTTAAGTATCAGGCTATGTTGAATTCCCTGAGAAGTTTCGAAATTACAATTTTAAATCGATATCTGTGCAAAACAAAGACAAAAAATTCTTTATATCGCGAAATTTTTCTATCTCAATAAAAAAACTGTCAACGAATTTCTAAAGAACTAAAATCAAAGAATGAAAAGCTTGATTTTGCTGAATTCAGTCGTACCGTAAACTAAAAGTTATTTGCAAATTCGAGAGCAATAATAATATTTCAGTAAGCGATTATAGTTTTAATTATAATAATGGATGGTCTCCTATTAGAATATCAACAGCAAATAATAAAGATGCGACATCATTACTGTTAGTTACTGATAAAAAGAGGGCTCATTATGTTCTCATGAAATCATTAAGGCCTTTTTATAAAACAAGTAATCATTACACAAAATGTTCATGTCCATTTCGTTTATCGGTTTTCACAAAATCAGATATTCTATACAGGGTGTTGGTGGAACCCTCGGTACAAACTTCGGCTGCTAGTAGAAAATACAAATTTAAACACTTTTTCATCAGTGAAAAAATATCGAAAAACGCTTAGTTTTTAATTATTGGGCTTAGAAGTTTTTAGTGTTACGCTACAAGAACACAACAGCGATTCCGCAACAGACAGGAATAAGGGCAATATGGAGAATTAAAATGAACAAGTGTTGGCAGACTCAAACATGTTTTATTTACAGTTTAAAACATTAATTCACAGATTTAGGAAATTTCTAGAAATTCCTAGTCAACGTTAGCGACCCCTGGTGAGAAGCGTATGTGTATCTTTTGTCAGTTAGTACCGTGGCACTGAAGTGGTAATGTGTATCGCCTTAAAATGCACTAATGGCAGACATGCATTTCACTTATGGTGCTGCTAATGGTAATGTAAGACGTGCCGCGAGAATCTATTACGAACGTTACCCTAATAGAGAAGACCCTGATCATCGATTATTCACTGCATTGCACCGAAGATTGACGGAAACCGGTAGTTTTAGTGTAAACAGAGTAGACGTTGGTCGCCCAATAAATTATAATCGAGAGCAAGAAGTGTTGGAACATTTCCGTAGAAACCCTTTCCGTAGGAGGCACTTGAAATCTCTGATTAATGCGACACCTGTGGAGTCGGAAGAAGACCTTGTCGCTCGAATTGCAGTCGCTGCTGGAGATTTCGCTGACAATCCAGGAATGTTTGGCAACGTACGCAACTCGCTTCGACGAAGGTGGCGTGCGTGTATCGATGTTAATGGTCGAAATTTTGAACACCTACTTTGATGCGTTACTTTTTGTTATTTATTAAAGTACCTCATGTTATTTAACGTTTTTCATTACCCTCGTGTGTTATTATTGAACATTAGTGCATGTGGTTAACTAGGATCGCCGTGAGTTCTTGAAGCGCAGCATTAAAAACTGCTAAGCCCAATAATTAAAAAACTAAGCGTTTTTCGATATTTTTTCACTGATGAAAAAGTGTTTAAATTTGTATTTTCTACTAGTAGCCGAAGTTTGTAACAAGAGTTCCACCAACACCCTGTATACACATCAAGACGATTACTCAGTTTACACTGCAACCAATTATGTACTTGAAGGGGGTAAATGAAAATTTAAACAACATTAAAAAACAGTCAGCACCCATTTGCAATGTATGCTGATTTCGAAGCAACGTTGAAAAATATATATACGCGGAAACTAAATCAATATTCAAGTTATACAATGAACATCCGGAAAAACAATAATGATTCATTCTGTTGCTACACGAAATGTGAAATAGATTTTGGTAGTCTCAACAAGCCGTTCGCTTGTACACCACCACATAAGCGAGCGACCAGCCGCCACCTTAGGGTGCGTTCACACTACGAGCGGAGCGAGCGGAGCGGAGCGGCACGGAGCGGAGCGGCAATAATGTTTGTACAGGTTTGAATGCAGAAACGCTTGGCTGTTCACACGACAAGCGGAGCGGAGCGGCGCGGCGCGGAGCGGCGCGGAGCGGAGCGGAGCGGCACGCTCGGGAAATTCGTTGGGATTTTTTGACGCTCGCGTCGAGCGTTTCTCCTCGGCTCCGCCTTTGGATCGTCATATCTTACAGGGGTAGAATTGTCGTTTGAGTTAAAAAAATCTAGTATATAACTATTTATTTGTACAACTAATCATATAACAATTATAACTGATAGTGTAACATGTAATATTTTGGTGTAATTTCACCCATTTGGGTTCATTAATCATTTATTTCTATTTTCTTCTGCTTTCTCTGATAAGTTATTTTATTATTGCTTCAGTTTTAGGAATTTATTTTGCTTTTCTCGTGATGTAGTTTCATCTTTCTTGTGATGCTGTGTATTTTATTATATGATCTTGATTAAAGTATAATTATGTACGATTTTTTAATAAAGTTTTCATTTTTTCCGTAAAATGGGAGAAAAGGAGGCCGTGTGATGATGAGGAGGACTCAATGAGTGTCAAATACACAATAAGTTGCAGATTTTTATCAGCTTGGGTGATTTTATCCAATACTAACGGAAAACATATCAGTGTTTCGAGAACTATTTGGTCAGGACAAGTCAATATTTGTCAGTATTTTTCACTTAGGTTTCTCTGGCACAACCCTGAATTTCTGAAGGGAATTACTTTACGTTCACTCACGTTTAAGTCACCACAAGACTTTTTTTGTTCGTACTGGCCTACGAAAACCTGTAGTAATATATGTGATACAGCCTATATGGAAAGACTTTAATTTTGCTTAAACTACTTTGTTTTACATGTATCCTCAATAAAAATTTGTGTATTGCTAAACAGCAAATTTATCTAATCTCGTTGGAAATTTTTCTTTCTATAAGGGATTGTAGTTCATCAAAAGTTGCCGGCTTCATCCGTAAATACTCGTAGAATTGTGATTCATCTCTCCTCAGTGCTTCGAAGAGATAATGGTATTCTCCATAGCGATCTCTCCTCATGTTGATGGGATGGATCCAGTGTTTCCGTTTTGCCGTCGAGCAACAGAAGCGCATTCACGGAACGCTCCATAGCGACTGATGCTTGTGTAGGTCGCTCTGCTCAGCTCACATGTGAACACACGCGCCGCGCCGCTCCGCTCGCTCCGCTCATAGTGTGAACGCACCCTTACGCAACGGCGGGCTTCGAGAACCTCGAGCGACCAGCGGCCACCTCAAGCAACGCCGGGCTTTGAAAGCTTCAAGCGACCAGCCCCCACCTCACGCAACGGCGAGCTTCGAGAGCTTTGAGCGACTAGCCACCACCTCACACAACGAAGGGCTTTAAGGTGGCTTTCATGCATGTTGGCCTAAGCGGCATTCAACCACCAATCAATGGGGATGAGGGCTCAGCGCGTTACCAACTCACCAGGCCATATAAAAGGAAGTGGAGAAGCTCAGCCAGTGTTCCCGCAGCGGCCCCGATAATCACAACACTCATCGAAGACGCTTCGCTAGTAACAGTCTCTACTGCCTCTACCGACGCACCGTTCTCAATAGTCACTCTACCTTCATCCGTGCTGTAACTCTACATCGCCTGACGGTCCTCCAAGACGTCTCTTGGTGCGTTACTACGTGATAGCAAGCTTTTCCTCGTGTTGCATCACTCTCGGTGATATTCCTAATAGAATAGCATTTATTCCAGTTGTAATTTCCTGACGGGTTCACTGCTACCTCAGGTGCTCGCTTCGGGCATTGATTTTCGAAGTACTTAAATATTCATAGTTTGCTCAAAGCCAAAAGTAGCCTGAGAAAGAACTCCACAAGATCGATATTCCAAATTTAAGTTATAGAATGGGGAAGATGCATCACAAAGGTTTATATACTTAGATTTAAAAACCAAAGCGAATTTATCAGTTACTGAATCATCTTTGGAAAAATATATTCATTCCATTTGAAAAAAAAGGAATTTCTAAAAGCCGTTAGATGTTAAGCATGTTGTGAAGAATTTACGAATGATAATTGCAAACTTCGAGATCACAATCATTTGGCAGGTCGTTACAGGGATACAGCTCATGTCAAATGTCATTTGAAAGTCAAAAATTCAAATTTTATACCAGCTTTGTTACAAAATCTGTTAATTAAGAGGCTCATTTGTTCGTGAAAGACTTGGGAAATTTATACGAAAAGTTAAATGTTATTCCACAAACCGATTTAGAATACATTAGTTTTACACAAGCAATAAAAGTTGATTCTAAAACATGTATACGTACAGTAAAAATTTAAAACATTACGAGGTTCTTGGAGACTTTCAGATCTATGCCGTCATCGTTGGATAAATTGTCGAAAAATTTAAACGATCATAAAGAATTTTTTGAATTCTTTCTCAATGAAGAACAATTAGAATTGATCAACATTTATCAGCTAAAAGTGGGTTTTACAGTAGGATAAGTAATAAAAATATTTCAGAGGATGAATATCAGCATGCATTCAAAAGTGTAGAAAGCTTTCGATTGTACAACATTTAAAGATTACCAAAATTTATATCTAATAGTTGATATATTATTGTTAGCAGAAGTATTTGAACAATTTAGACTAACATGCATGAAAACTTATTCGCTCGTTCCAGCACATTATTTCACAGTTCCAGGATTGTCTTTCGATCCATTACAATACATAGAAAAATATAATAGGACTTGTTTGAAAATCCTGAAATGCTTCTATTCATCAAAAAGGAATGACAGGGGGATTTCTGCAGTATCAACACGATATGCAAAAGCAGATAATCTGTACATCCTTGTCACTTATAATTATATCGCTTATATTGATGCTATTAATTTTAATGCATGGGCGTTGTCTCAGTATTTATCAACAGGAAATTTCAAATGTACAGCTCCAGACACCAAAATGTAAACTTAAGAAAGAAAAAGTTTTTTAAGTTGATTTAACTCATTCGAAAGACTTACATGCTGTATATAATGATTACCATTAGCTCCAAAAACATCAACGTAAACGATGCGAACGATACTAGATGTACATTTAGTAGTCACAGAAAGAATCATGTAAATTAGTAAATATGTCAACCTTTTACAATTATAAAAAATTCTCAGAAAATTTATTAGTTTTGTTGCACAGTTTCTTTTCAACACAACATGAGATTTATTTAGCTGCAGCTGCAAACTACAGTTTCAGTAGCTTTAGACTACCAAGGCAGGAGTAAGGAAACACTGGGAAGCACGCATCATTGTACTAGGCGGCTTTCGGTTACAGACTTCCTCTCAAAACAAGCCGTACCCGGAAGTCATGCATGAGGCGCATAACAATACCTTCCGGAGCTCGCCAAAGGCACGTAACATCACCTTTCGGAGCTATTAGGGCAAATACTCACTTGAAGACATGTTGCTTGATGTCTCCATAGACCTGGTCCATTGACCATCTATAGACATGGCCGATAGACCGTCTATAGACTCCGTTTTGGCCTCGCCTAGCGTCTACACTACGGTTTGAATTTCTCGTCTAGTCTCTAACAGTACGTCATGGGGGACATTGCTTTGTGCGGGGAAAGTTCGTGCTTAGCGCTAATTGCTAGTGAAAAAACGTGAAAACGTAAACCCTAGTGGAGTCGCGAAGTGTTTGCAGAAAGACATAGTTTCGGAATTCCATTAATAAATAAATTAAGACTGGAAGACGCCATGGGTTTTTGAAATTTCACACGCCTAATCCCTACCGAGTTCGAAAATTTGCTTCTGATGGTTGGAGGACTGCTAACAATAAATAATACAAAATTTAGAGAATCTGTTTTAGCCTCTCTTCGACTAGCAGTCACACTGCGTTTCTTAGCGAATGGAGACTCTTTCACGAGCCTCATGTATAGCTTCAGAATATCTCAGTAGGCAATATCGCAAATGGTACCAGAGGTTTGTGAAGTAATTATCTCATCATTAAAACAACATGTATAGGTGTTTATAAAACATTAATTTACATTAAACGAAAGTATTTGTTAAAGTTTTGGACCTTCTTTCGAATACGTTCCGCACTCGTGCATTAGGGGGGCATATCTTACAGAAAAAGCTTATGGCCCATGATAACATATTTTATTAAAACACATTTTTCAGGGTTTAAAATAGATGCCTCTAACTTAATTGAATTCATGGGAGCATACCGTTGGGTATTGAAAGAATAAAAGATTTTACTGTCAATACCTGTTAATTCTTCAAAGAAAAGCTATATGTTATATTGACATTTACTGCTTCCTTGTTGTTATTATTCCACTGCAATAGTAAATCTCGCGCAAGAAAGCAAGCAAGATAGCGTTAGGCAAAAAAATGGGGTAATTATACACTTAGTACGTAGTACTAGAAGCAAAAAAGAAGAAAATCCGAGTAGATGAATCTAACATCAGTTGTATGATGAACTAAGGTCCTCTATTTTCTAACCAAAATATACTACTAACGACTTTTCTAACATCGCTTTTCATGAACAAAATCACAAGTTTCAGGCATTATTGTTCTAATTACATATTGGTGAAGGTGTTCTTGCACTACAGAAATTCTTGCATATCATTGTTACCTTCAACCCTTGACTCAGATTGCTGCTGAAATGGAAACGGTGATGTATTTGGATTTGCAGAATAACTGTCATGCGAATCGTCTGACAATGGGAAATGTGATGGGTTGGTGGTGGAAGATGTAAAGGGGTCACATTATACGCGAAAAAAATTAAAAATAGCCACTTCAAAATACGGGTATATAGATATTTGTTTTAAAAAAATCACAATACCAATTAACTTGATACATTGACAATATTATGATGAGAGCACCTCCTCGAGATATAGCAAGTCCTCTGTTTCTTGAGTCGCGCGATAGAGGTAAAAATTGCCAAGTATATTTTCTCTTGGCAACTGCGTTTAAAACGTTGTCAATTTTGTGTAAATTGACCATGAAATGGCCAATCAGGCCACTCTGCGTGTATCGTTTATCGTTGCAAATGTCGTATACACTAGTAAAACGTGGCGAAACATGTCTACCGTTGCATGCTGTCTCCCATTCTGATCGGGAGACCATAGACCTGTGACTTTGGATCTCGCAATCGACTCGCAGAGGATGGTTGGTCTATAGACATGTCCACGTAGACAACGCTAGACAGGTCTCAGAGACAAAAATCGCGCAATATGTCTACATGTGAGTACGCACCTTCACTCACAGAACCAGTGCCACATTATAACGACGCATATTTTAATATACAACGATTTCCCTCCCTTTAGATGAATATATGACAAAAAGAAGAAAGAACTCAACAATCCATTCGCATTGCAGGCTTAGTCATTCTACCTGATTTACGAGGTTCATTTTCTACAGGTTCATTTTCTGCCCACACGCAGCAAAGCAGAAGGCTCAGCAGCCTTACTACTGATAGATCCCAAATCACCAGAAGAATGAAACAGCTTATTAGAATGTTTTTACCAGATTACATTTCATCCTAACATTTGAACCTGACAGGTATTTACAGCAACTTTACTAACAATAATTCCCTTCAGCCACTTGTTACCATTTCTTAAATTCAGAGCAAGAGCATGATCACCGACATCAAATTGAGTTACATAAATAGGCTTAGAGCTGGACACAGAATATTTAGGATTTACTCTATCTATGTTAGTAACAAATTTGAGATTGTTGAGCGTAACAGAGGGAGCAAATTTTGTGATAGTATGAGGAATAGAAAGTGATTGGAACAACGCTTATGCTTGACGGGATTTGAACGATTCGGGAGAAGAGAGTTTTTTCAACAGGTCTTTGATGACCCTGTAGTGTTCTCCCTCATGCTGCTTTACACTCCGGGCAGACTGTGAATATCTTTGGACTTTGAATATTTTTGCCCGTGTCGCGAAAACAATGCTGGTTAAGCACGTAACGCAGGAGGGGTCTCAACCTCCATAAATTAATTATCTATGTACACCTTGTGTTCGCGTGAATACTACATAAAAGCACGGACAATAAAGAATTAAAGATTGAAATGGGTTTTATTTTACGAACACGTTGGTCAAAATACGAGCACACAAAATATCTCAATGCAATGATTAAATCACAGGGAATTGTTTGAATGAAGTGAAAAAATGCGCACAAGTGCACTAATGCAAGATGCTCATGATTTTAACGACATGGCACTACCATACGACACAATGAGAAAACCACACCTTGGCTGCATAGGCAAATAACTACCACAAATCGTACATTGCGTACGCTTCGTGGTGGCATGAATTGGCCAACATGAGCATGTAATAAACGGGTTAACATGAGCAACATAATGAGACACACAAAGAATGATAAATGTGCTCTCCCTATTACAATGAACGCTAGAGCAACAATTTCAGGGTTACTACAAAGGAACTTCCCGCACTATGCATAAAATCAGAACACATAGTCGACGAATGGGCTAGTATGAACACGAAACAACCGGGGATAATGCAATATATAAAATCAAAGAACTTTGCTTACAACAAGGTGTTCAAAAATTAGCAAACCCTTCGCATCACGTACTATCTAAACTCTTGCTTTGTGACCGAAACACATCCTCCTGCTAAGTGCACAACACCACAATAAAAAAATACAAAATCAATTTTATAAATTGCGCGCCGCTTTGAATGCCGTATTCTGTGTACTGCTCTGCATTCTAATTTCACTTTAGATCACTGTTTTTCAGAGTTCTCAATAATACAAATTCAACTCTTCTGCGGTAAGTGCAGGCACCACCTAAGTTTCGTTCCCGTCAAGTTTTGAAGGGTGACCGCTACCAGGCTCCCTCGCCGCTGCCGCTCAATTACAGGTGTAGACCGGCGATGAAGATCTGAGATGCTGCGCCCAGAGAGCTCGCAGCTTGCGCTCCCGGCTGCGCAAGAGTCAACAGCTGGCAGATGCCCCCACTCTACCACCCCCACCCACCACCCATGCAGCACAGACGCCAATGGCGGCAGATCTACAGAAATGTTAGGTTAGGGTAATTTAGGGTAGGTTAAGTTAACTTAAGTTAGGTTAAGTAGGTTGGTTAAGTTAGGTAAGGTTGGGTTAGGTTAGGCCAAGTTCAGTTAGTTTAAGGTTAAGTTGAAAAAGTTTAAAAATGCCTATTTTTGAGTGCCGAGATGGAGGGTCGAATGGCAAAACACCAGTGGTCGTTGTCATAATTTATTATAATGATTTAATGCAGGTTAACTTTGGTATTCCGATGTACTATCCACTTACTAATTACTTGTAGTGTTTATAATGCAGTTATTAATAATAACTGAATAACGAACAGCTAGGTTAATAAACCTCAGTAATACTACATAGTTAAATAATTGGCGCGAATGGAAACTTTTAGAAGCAACATGGAGGTGGAGGGAGAGGGGTGGGCGGCGTCCAAATCTGGCGCATCACCCAGCTGTTGACACTAGCGCCTCCCGGCTCTCACTGCCCGAACAGCTTAACCACTGTGGAATTTGCGGTTTATGGTTTTTCCTTTGAAGACTTGGCAGCAGTGTGAGCTTAATTGGCAAGCTGCATTTTCTTGCTAGCTCGAAGTCGCTGTAGAACTTGACATTTGCTTTCTCTTGGGCAAACAATTTATACATTTTTACGTGCCGTTGTCACCCCAAAGTTGTTACGTTTCGAGCGGAATTTGATGCCGGTGCTACTTCAGTGTCTGTTGGGGTCCATTGCTAACTTCTGGAAACTCGATGTAGTAATATAAGCTTTGTATCGGGTGCACTTTTCTTGATATCTTCTCGATTGGCTGTTCCAACGAGGATCACGGCGGCGACCGGATCCCCGATCCGTGTACCAAAAGACCGTCTCTCGTCGTGTAACCAAGCGAAAAATCCTCCTTGATTTCTCCTCTCAGCTCCTTATAAGTCCCCCGCTTCTTTCTTTCCGAGAATGTTCCCAAATCATCTCGGTCCCTCGCCGTCTCAAAGTCAGTTCTTCTCTTTGATTGGTGAAGTTGTTCCTTGTCCCTGACGATTCCGCTTCTAATTGGTGGGTTCTCTGACACACCTCCTGGCCTACTCTACTCCTTGATTCTCATTGGTGGAGGCAGACGCGGTCGACTCCATGAGCCAGCCCCTACCTCCTCGAAGCTAACCCTCGCTTGTTTGAAGTGGGCTCGTACTCACGCCTACCCGTGTGTTGTGTGTGTGAGCTCCCATGTATTTTGTGTGTGTGTCTTGTGTTTTGTGTGTGTGTTGTGTTGCCTGTATGTGTTTGTGTTTTTGGATGTCTGAACCTTAGCAAGTTTGGACGAAGAGCCGACCGCCGGGTGACTTTGATAAATGACATCCTGTTTCAAGCACTTGAGAACGCTGCCCAACTTTTCGACCCTCGACGACACGCGATACACAACACATTCTAATGTTTGTAGCCCAGCAGAATGTTTACCTTTCTTTAAAATATTATAGCTTCACGGGATTTAGCAATAAAAATGTGACATGAAAAATATCACCTAATATTAGCTTGGCTTTACGTGATTTAGCCAAAAATTTCATGAAATATGAATGTACATATGTATCGTAACAATATACCCAGTCCCAACGAAAGAAAATTTGAGGCAAATTGTAAATTGGACTCAAATTTTCAACCCTTAATTATATATATATATATCTCCCCCGAGTTAAGTTAACCCCTTACATAATTGTTACGATATAAATGTACATTCATATTTCATGATATTTTTGGCTAAATCACGTAAAGCTAAGCTCATATTAGGTGATATTTTTCATGTCACATTTTTATTGCTAAATCCCGGGAAGCTATAACATTTTAAAGAAAGGTAAACATTCTGCTGGGCTACAAACATTAGAATATGACGTGTATCGAGTGTCGTCGAGAGTCGGCAAGTTGGGCAGCGTTCTCAAGTGCTTGAAACAGGATGTCATTCATCAAAGTCACCCGGCGATCGGCTCTTCGTCCAAACTTGCTAAGGTTCATACATCCAAAAACACAAACACATACAGGCAACACAACACACACACACACACAACACAAGACACACACACACAAAACACATGGGAGCTCACACACACAACACACGGGTAGGCGTGAGTACGAGCCCACTTCAAACAAGCGAGGGTTAGCTTCGAGGAGGTAGGGGCTGGCTCATGGAGTCGACCGCATCTGCCTCTACCAATGAGAATCAAGGAGTAGAGTAGGCAAGGAGGTGTGTCAGAGAACCCACCAATTAGAAGCGGAATCGTCAGGGACAAGGAACAACTTCACCAATCAAAGAGAAGAACTGACTTTGAGACGGCGAGGGACCGAGATGATTTGGGAACATTCTCGGAAAGAAAGAAGCGGAGGACTTATAAGGAGCTGAGAGGAACAAATCAAGGAGGATTTTTCGTTTGGTTACACGACGAGAGACGGTCTTTTGGTACACGGATCGGGGATCCGGCCGCCGCCGTGATCCTCGTTGGAACAGCCAATCGAGAAGATATCAAGAAAAGTGCACCCGATACAGAGCTTATATTACTACATCGAGTCTTCAGAAGTTAGCAATGGACCCCAACAGACACTGAAGTAGTACCGGCATCAAATTCCGCTCGAAACGTAACAACTTCGGGGTGACAACGGCACGTCAAAATGTATAAATTGTTTGCCCAAGAGAACGCAAATGTCAAGTTCTACAGCGACTTCGAGCTAGCAAGAAAATGCAGCATGCCAATTAAGCTCACACTGCTGCCAAGTCTTCAAAGGAAAAACCATAAACCGCGAATTCCACAGTGGTTAAGCTGTTCGGGCAGTGAGAGCCGGGAGCGCAAGCTACGAGCTCTCTGGGCGCAGCATCTCAGATCTTCAGCGCCGGTATACACCTGTAATGGAGCGGCAGCGGCGAGGGTGCCTGGTAGCGGTCACCCTTCAAAACTTGACGGGAACGAAACTTAGGTAGTGCTTGCACTCACAGCAGAAGAGTTGAATTTGTCTTATAGAGAACTCTGAAAAACAGTGATCTAAAGTGAAATTAGAGTGCAGAGCAGTACACAGAATACAGCATTCAAAGCGGCGCGCAATTTATAAAATTGATTTTGTATTTTTTTATTGTGGTGTTGTGCACTTAGCAGGAGGATGTGTTTCGGTCACAAAGCAAGAGTTTAGATGGTACGTGATGCGAAGTGTTTGCTAATTTTTGAACACCTTGTTGTAAGCAAAGTTCTTTGATTTTATATATTGCATTATCCCCGGTTGTTTCGTGTTCATACTAGTCCATTGGTCGACTATGTGTTCTGATTTTATGCATAGTGCGGGAAGTTCCTTTGTAGTAATTATGAAATTGTTGCTCAAGCTTTCATTGTAATAAGGAGAGCACATTTATCACTCTTTGTGTGTCTCGTTATGTTGCTCATGTTAACCCGTTTATTTCATGCTCATGTTGGCACATTCATGCCGCCACGAAGCGTACGCAAAGTACGATTTGTGGTAGTTATTTGCCTATACAGCCAAGGTGTGGTTTTCTCATTGTGTCGTATGGTAGTGCCATGTCGTTAAAATCATGAGCATCTTGCATTGGTGCACTTGTGCGCATTTTTTTACTTCATTCAAACATTTCCCTGTGCTTTAATCATTGCATTGAGATATTTTGTGTGCTCGTATTTTGACCCACGTCGTGAACTAAAACCCATTTTGATCTATAATTCTTTATTGTCCGTGCTGTTATGTAGTATTCACGCGAACACAAGGTGTACATAGATAATTAATTTATGGAGGTTGAGATCACTCCTGCGTTTCGTGCTTAACCAGCATTGTTTTCGCGACACCCGAATCGAGTGCCAGAGGTACAAACGAACCCGGCAGGGTAAGGAAATTACAACTTGATTAAGTGCCGTATTATTGTAGATATCGCCGACAGTAATGGCACACAACGGAATATTACAGTCGAGTAATACAGCACCCAAGGACGTCTTGGCGGACCGACGGTTGTCGGGGAGGAGCTCCGTGGTTGAAGGACGAGAGCAGACCGTTGAGGCTGTTGTTGGCCGAGTGTCTCCGACTAAGGAGTACCAGAGACGCTAGCAGGGAACTGGCTCGAGCCGAGGAAGTAACGAGGCGTGGCGGCTGGCAGTCGTTGCGGCGGTGAAGGTAGCGAGGCTGGTGCTTGCGGAGCGTCGAGACTTTGTAGTGATTATCAAGGACGCTGAGAGTGTACTGGGCTGCGCTCGCCGCGCAGCTGTTTAGATAGGCCTTGGTGCGGCCTCACTGCGGCAATCCAGCTCTCGGATTGGTCGAAGCGGAGTGACGTCTTGTTGCCTTCGCTTGTGCTAATCGTACGTAAGCTTCTTTGGACGTTGCCTAACTGTTCGAGGCAGGCAGCTTATAGAGCTTGGTGCGGCACCTCCGTGCCAATCTTGTACTCTGATTGGTCGCCCAGTAGGGACTCGCGAGGCCTGTTCGAGATGATGCATTTAAGCCTGTGTGGTGGTATTCGCGAACAGCTGGTAGAGACCCCCACAACCCTTACCCCCATATCAGCTTAACCATTGCTGGCTGGAGAATAAGTCGGAGGTGTGAGGCGCTCAATGCCATCAGCAATTAGAAAATCTTTAATGTCTTGAGATGAAAAGTTAGAAGCATTATGACTTACGAGCATATCACACCACCCGTTTCTGCTGGAAATCATTCTCAAAGCATCAGTAGTATCTGACACATTCGTGGATGGTACAATTTCACATTCAATATATTTAGAAAATGCATCTACAGCAATGAAAACAATTTTATTCTAGTAGTAAAAATGATCAACCTGAATACGTTCAAAAGGACGAGAAAGAGAAGGCCATTCTACGTTTCTAGACTTAAGTTTTGCTCAATTTAATTGACATTGAGGGTAATATTTTACGATGTCTTCGATATAATTTTATCCATTCCGGGAAACCAAATAACAGATCTGGCCAACGACTTCATGCCACAAATACCAGGATGTCCATCATCAAATGTTTCAAGAACTAAACTACGTAATAACTTGGGAATTAAAGCTCTTTCTTTAAAAAGTATACAACCTTTCATGATACTCATCTGAAGTAGCAGGTTCTCAAATTTAGACAAATTGGGATTAGGTTTAGGAGGCATGTCAAACATTATGTATTGTTGGAGTTCACTAATTCACTACCCATATCAGTATGAGTTTTTATATTTTCACACGTAATAGGAGTTTTATCGAGAGAGTTCACTGCAAATATCAGTTCGTACGGTTCTAGTTCTGTTACAGTTGTGGGTAGAGGGAGCCTACTAAGACAATCGCTATTTACGTTACAATTTCCTTTCGAATAGCTGAAAACATAGTCAAACTGGGAAAGTTTAGGAGCCCATCTTCGAATACGACGGAATAATTGAGAGGTACGCTTTTGTTTTGTGCAAAAAGTTTACAAAGAAGTTTTTGATCGTTATGAACGAGGAACTGAGCACCAAAAAGAAATTTTTGGAATTTTTCAACGCCAAAAACAACACTAAGGATCTTTTTCGATGTTAGAATAGTTTCGAAATGCATTATTTAGAGATCTAGAGACAAATTGATCAGGACACCAATCATGAGAAGAATCAACGCGTTACATAAGTTCGGCAGCAACCCCATAGCCAGAACTATCAGTTTCGAGCAGGTGTGCGGAGTTGGAAGAATAAATTTACGACTTCGACTCCGACTCCACCTTTTCAGAGTTTGGCGACTCCAACTCCGACTCTACCTATTCACAATTTTGTGACTCCAACTCCACCAATTCACAATTTGTAAGAGGAATTTTTTATTTCTTAATGGTTGTAGGTGTTCCAACCTATCCATATGTTACTATGTTACGAAAGACTTTTATATTGGCAATAAAATGTTAAAATCAAGTTTCACTATTGTATATATTTACTAGTACACATGATCCGTCAAAAATGTCGGGATTCTATAGTTTTCTTTAAAAAGGTTTAAAGATATAAATGATGAACTAATAGATCCATCCTAATAGTACCAGCGATTAAAATATTCTTGTACTTGTGCACTGGCGAAACTCGTACCCCAGATACGGTCATTAAACATCCTTAAGAACGTCACAGACCCACACACCAACCAAGCAACCACAAATGTGTATTATAATTTAAATTATTATTAGCCAAGAAGTTTTTAAAATAAATTACCATACCTTTTTACGCGACAATCAGTCACAAAGTAAATCCTTTAATGCTCTATGCGCCCACGTTGTCAAAATTGAAAAAATTCTATAATAAGTAGGAAAATGACGCTCAAATTCAAAATAGGCTGCACAAATTATTGGTCACAATTGTAAAAAGCGATATGCCGCCGGTGAATGGCGACTGTGGGTCGGGGTTAGTGAAACGCTGGGCAGAAGACGGAGCTGTACTGGCTGTTAGTGCTGGTGCGGTCAGAGGGAGGTAGACGTGTAAAATGCGCCACTAAGAACGCGGCGTACTTATTTATAGTCGGGGTAAGTGGGTCAAAACGCACCAGAAACGTGCTGATTACGAGAACCCTACGATGAAAGCCTATTTAAAGAATTTTCAGGTGATGTGATGCATTTACCAGAAATTGATATAAGTTCACCAGTATCGACGCGCACCCACATGTTGCCCTATAACTGCACCAGATAGACATGGCTAGACGAACGTGAGTACTGCGGTAAGTGGGTTGTACTACGTTTGAGGAGAATGTATTAATAAAACACAAGTTGTACTATATAGAGTTATTAACTCTACACTTCGAAACTACAGTCAAGTTTTCAGTCAAGTTTTTCACCTCTAGAAAATATACATAAATGCATCTAACTTTCATGTATTTGTGATATTAACTGAACCGAGTCTAAGGCATTCGTGACATGCCCTACTATGTGATATTGTATCCGTAGAGTCGTGTGGAACTTATAAATTCCAGTGAAAAATCCTTATTCTAATATAGAATATAGTTACTACACATATTTGAATTTCATTCTTAAACGTTGGCCTGAGAAGCTCACTTTCGAGAGCTTTTTGAATTTCACTTTGCAGCGAGGTTCCGCAGCATATTCCGGCATGCTGGAGAGAATGCCTGTAAAGAGTTATTCAGAATATAATTCATCTATGGAAAGATTGCCTTAGAAAGTTAACATTTATACTATATGCACCTCTGAAATAAAAAGACAAGCCAACATAGAAAAAAAAAACTTAGATCTCAACAGAGAAGACTACTACACCCATAAACAAATCGACACTTTCTCCTTCAGGATTTATTCTTAAAGTACAAGAGTTCCCTAATCATTCTGAAGCCTACATGCACAGCCTGTGATTGGCCTATAATAATATTTTTACGACAGCCTGAAACTTGCTACAAAAATGTGTAGCTTTAATTCATGTCAAAATATAATGTACATAGTTACAGCCACTCTGCTATTTATTATTTGCAGATTCGAGTGTATTCAATCGGAACAATTTCATGGAAAAATATCAAATGAATGAAGTCATCATCAACAAAAATTTAGGTGAAAACCGAACGAATACACTAAGCTGTAGGTACAATGTAGCCGATCTAGTAAGCATATTTGAAGATTTATTCGCTAAGAAAATGTAATTTATATTTTATGTAAGCCACAATTCTGCCACAATAATACGGCATGACGTACATGCCTCTAAGCAATAAATGAGCAGCCAGCCTAACCGATATCATACCTTCAATCAAGCAGCAAGCCGGCGAATTTTCGAATTTAAACTTCGACTTCTGTCGCTTGAGACCCAAACCCGTCATGATGAACTGGACAGCAAGGTTTTGAGTCATAAGGATCCTCAGCCTGCTGCTAACGGTCTTTCCGAGCGACGATTGTCTCGAATTCACCAGCATGGATTTCTGGTGGATAAGTTGAATAAAATCGTGTAACTATAACGATGGGGAACACGCGTGTTGAAATTAGTCTTAACCATGATGTAGCACATGAGTTAGAGCTGTAGATGTTTCAAGAAAGTACTGTAAACGTATGACCTGATGGTAGTTTTATTTCATATGACTGGCTTCTCTAAAAATTTGCAAACAAGAATGCATATTTGTTTGTTTTATTGAATCAAACTTGGCACTGTACGTTCTTAGAATTCACCTGTTCTTTGCAGTTGCTGAAGAAAATGATTTATAGCTTTTTGCTTCTACTCAAGACCAAGGTCATTTTTTTCATTTCAACTCTACGTCTACTGATTTATCATTTTCAAGATTAGATTATTAGTTAGTTTAAGCCTCCCTATCCGTAACAAATGCGATCCAAAGAGAGGAAGGAGGAAGGCACCATTTAGTATGGAGTTAAGAGAGCGCAGAATCTACGCAGAAAGGCATAGAAACAGTAACTTGTGAAAGAAGATTATGAAACAAGATCAAAGTTGAAGAAGAAAGTAGTAGGAGCTGAACAACAGGACAGCAGTGAAGCGAAAAAAGGTGGTCCTTGACATAACAAATAACATTTTATTTCCACAAAAAGAAGGCCTACCTAACTCTCAGCTTGGGCCCTCACATTGTCCCCCTGGGAGCGCTAATTCCCATAGATACAATAATTGTATCCCTCTGAAGGGAAAGTTTTATTATATATTTAAATTCCCAAATTGATGCATATTGGACAGAACAAATCAACTGGCTAGCGTAACGAAGCAATGCTTCTGAAAAGCTTACAACATCTAGTTCTAATATATTTACCAAAACATCTTTGAGAAGGGACTTCAATTCATCAGGCGTATCACCTGGTACTGGTAAGCAATGGGGAACTGAAGTTGCACAGGGCGCCCTCTTCTCATCCTAGCGTACTATGTCTTCGCGGAGGTTATTTCCTTTTACATCTTCCAGAATTTGGTCCAACTTGAGACTCAAGTACTTTTCTTTCTCATGACCCGTTGTTGTTTCTTTTGGCGTTCCACTGACATCAAAACAATAGTTGTATAATTGTTTTTACATGTAAATAATATAAAAAAACATAGGACTATTGAAATCAAAGACTTATAGCTATTGAACGTGCAGCAAATGCATAGTATTCGAAGTTAAATCAAATTGCAGATACTGCTCCCAAACCATCACTAGGAGATTTGCATTAGTGTCAGATCCTTCCATGGGTTGATTGATTGGTTATAAGAAAGTTTTAGCCTCCCTTTACCACAAAAAAGATGTTCAAAGAGACGAAGGATGAAGCACCATTAGTATGGAATTAAGAAAATGCATAATCTATGCGCAAGGTGCTTGGATACAGTATGCTAAAAAAGAAGTTCATGAAACAAGAAAAAAGTAGAAAAAGAAAGTAGTAGGTGCTGAAAACCAGGAAAGCATTGAACCGAAAAAAGTGGTCCTTGACATAACAATAAACATTTCACATCAACAAAAAGGAAGCCTACCTAACTCTCAGCTTGGGCCCACTCATTTTCCCCCTGGGTGCGCATAATTCCCATAGATACAATAGTTGTATCCCCATGAGGAGTCTTCCATGGATCATGTGAGGCTGTTCTCTATTTGTGGGCGCATATATAAAAATTTTACGGAGTACTAGCAATAACATGCAATCGTCAAGCAAAATACTGTAGGAACTTCATAGAGTATAAAACTCTCATGTTTAGGAGAGCCATAATACACACATCACATCCTAATTTTTACTACTAGAAGCAAAAGCTAATGAACAGCAGACCTCCTCTATCGGAAACAACACTCTTAATATATTTATTGCTAGGCAGAACTCCATTTGTAACTTTGGATGGGAGCTATTCGCATCTAGCAAAAATGGACAACTATCAACTTTTATTTAATGTTTACTTTTAGATTCAATATTCTCAAACTTATACCCCCCCCCAGCTGCCTAGAGCTTTCACAATAATAAGCTAAAATGTTTAGTTAGGCGATATTCAATTACAGTCAAAGCTATGAACAGTGTGTGACACATACAAACTGACTCATTGGAAGTGGAATTCAATGTAGCTGGTTTTACTGACAAATCTTACTACACTACCATTATTATTATAATTAATATTATAATTCCCTGCTTAGGGCTCTCTAGCAACCAAAATTCCTCAAGATAGGAAAGAAAAAAACATCTAGGGTGATGTGTTCACGACCCGGACAGAAAAGTGAATAATATTCATAAAAAAAAAGTTATTGAGCTACAGGAGAGATTTTATGCTTAGAAGAAAGCTTAACTAGTTCCCCATCTTATGCTATGAGTTTCATATCTATAGATATCATAGTATTGGTTTTACAGCCGTTTTTAAAATCCAGAATTCTCTGTCCGGGTCGAGACCGCGTGTTCACGACCCGGACGGATGTTTTGGTCCACCAAAAACATACTTACACCAATGTGTTTTATATTTTTCCTTACCAAGAACATCCAGAACATGACACTGAAAGGTGGAATAAAACAATTGGTTGCAAAATATCAATGTAATAAAAAATATACATGATAACAAAAACGAAACTGAATTCCTTAAAACTAAGCCTTTTTTCTTTCGTATGGCTTGTTTTCTTTCTGTTAGGAAAATCAATATGGGTGAACACTGAATAGGTATACAACTTACAACTTTTTTTTTAATCTGTATAAAAACTAATGACTAAACTAGCTAATAACTAAGTCGAGACCACGCACATCATTTTTTTTTTAAATTCGTAAAAAATATAAACAATTGGCCTAGGTTAAATATTTCTACTTGGGGAAGTAAACACCAATGGGGGCACATATTAATGCTAAAAATAATTAACTTCCATCAATAAAACACTTCGAAAAATCACTCGATATTTAGCCGTGGCAAACACCCAGTTCCAGCCTTTTCCATGGCTTTATCTCACATATGGTACATTATAGTAGTAAGAACTATGCAATCATTCACTTTTTAATTGTTTTTTCCAGTACACTTAATTTGCATGCATTGTCAAAAATTGTCCGAGTCGAGAACACGGCATAATTTTGTTTAGCGGGCACCCCAAACGAGTCCATTGTTGTTTAGGCACTCCGTATTATCACTGATTCTATGCCAATATGGCATATTACATAACAAAACTTATCACAAGTTGATCACGCCTTATTCGTGGTCATGGCACAATATATTCTGATGCCGAAAATTAAGATCGCGACCTTTTAAAATCGAAATTCTTACCTTGCTTACAAGTGGAGCGTCGGCGGGGAGGTTTGAAAATGGCGTCTAGTTAGGACCGCCCTCCCTCATACGTCATAGCTCTGACGTCTTCCTAGGCTCGATCGTTCATTGGTTAATCAAGAATGTCCGGGTCGAGACCTTGTCCGGGTTGTGAACATATCACCCTACTTTAAAGAAAAGGGTATGAGAAATCTACCCACAAATTTCCACGTACATAGAAACAACGAATAAAGGGAGCTTACGAAACACGGTAAATGCTGAATAAGAAACTAATGGTGTACATGACAATGGTCTATCGAGGAAAAAGATGGTCAGTGAATAAAAAACTTATTCTATTTAATTTCCATCCCATATATGCAATAGTTATATCCCTTGAGGGAGACTGAGAAATCTATAGAAAGTGAAACTAATCTGGGATGCTCACGGCATTTGGATGAACTCTTTCGTTGCCATGAAGGTCAGAGTGTGTAGAGTTGATTGTTCTTCATCTGTGTGCAGCCACCCTAACAAGTGGACTCAACTCCCCGCATAACGGGCCCTACGACACACAAATTTACCGGTAACCCATCTGGGGCGGGTAACGCTGAAATTTAAGATAATTAAGGACAAGCGGAGCGTCATTAGCGGGAGTCTCACCTGAAGATCTTCGAAAACAATGTCCAGGCGAACACTCTTCACTGTAGCCGGCTGTCAAGGACCCAAAAGTCGCTGGTAGCGAGGGCAGAATGCCGAGTCCCGCGGAGCACACAAGAAGAAGGTGCACTCGCGTTCACGGCTGGTTTCAATCTGAGGTGGCCGCTTTCTGTCGCCACGCTCCTTAGCTTGCTCGAATCCGTCGCGATGGCGTAGGACTCGAACAAGAAGATCAGACGAACGTTTTAGTATTTAGATTTACATTTGTCGCCGAAGACGTGAGGAACCCCCGCCGTTGCTCCGCTTAGTCGTAAAATTATCAGCGTTATTAGTTTTAGGCTGATTAGAAGGAGCACAGCCTATGCTCTTTATTGCGGAAGGCCTTTTTGTGCCTTATAAAGTCTGCAAAGGACCTCAGCGTTCGAGCAATGGCCGGAATCTCGACACATCAGAGCTGATCTGGTGTACTGTGAACAAAAAAAGGGCCCATAGAATTTGTTGAAATCGATCAAGAGAAACATGACAAAGAAAACTGAGAATTACTCCAAATATTTTTTTAATTCTCTCAACAAAATAAATTGGGACCAAGAAACCAATCTCATAATTCATGTCATGAAAATGTACTATACAGCATAATTACATCACCTGCATGAACCTAAGACTTGTGTCCATTATATGAGCAGAGAATCAGGGTTCAAATTCAGTTTCATTCTATAGATTCAGCATAAGTGTTGCTAGAAGTAAAATTGCTTATTATTCTTGTTCAGGACTCCATAGCCTCAACAAATATTATCTCAATAATTTATCACTCATGTTCAATACTCGCTAGTCACAACAAATACTACCTAAAGAGAGAAACAATGCAGGGATCATTTAATATGGACACATTCACAGGCAATCTATCCATGAGGTGTGTTCCCAGACAGGACAACCAAATGGATTGACACAGCACAGCAAGTCAGGAAAGAAGCTCAAACAAGAAAACAGTTTGAAAATCAAGCAGTCAGAGCTGAAAAAAGTATTCTTGTTTACCAAAAAGAGTAGGTCTCAATTGGAAATAAACAAATTAAATTCAGGTAAAGAAAGGGCTACCTAATCATGGGCTCAATAATTTACTTCCCATAATACGGTAAGTGTTTCCCTGAGGGAACTAAGCTTTTAAGTAGTTTTTCAAATTCAATGAATATTTGTTATCAGGTGAAATGAACATGAAATCTACAATTCAGTTCAATTTTACTTTTGGCAACCCTATCTGTACTGTAAAATTATTTACAGCATTGGTCCACAAAATTATAATTCCTGTTATGCAGAGATACTGCAGCAACCTTCAATCCTCTTGCAAATGAATGGATTATGAAGAGGGTAGAAGAAATTTGTAGGCTCAAGTTTATTTAGATCTATGACATTGCAAGAATGAGGTCTTATTTTAAATATACAAATGATAACCAATGATGTATAATTCTAAAATTTTACTGTAAAAAACACTGACTCTTCAAAAATAGAACTACTACCTCAATACTGTGATTTTCAATTTTTTTATATGTATTGTGATCTTAAATTTTTTAAATTGACTCTCTCTTTGAAATGTTTAATCCTAGTCGAGGATCTCATAAAAATTACAAATCATGAATATCACTAGCTATAGAATACTTGTATTCAGCACAGATCACAAGTCAAGATTGTCAATCATACAGTTAAAATCACATGTCATCTGTACGTATAAAAAATATATGCACACTGAAAACAAAAAATAAATGCCTAAGTTCATGAGTAGGTAATTGTCATATCAGCTCAAATGACAAATTGGTGCACTCACTTAATATTATGTGAACTAATGGATTATAACCAAACAATAGACAAACTGCAAGGCGATGGAAAGAAGTCACGTACCGGAAGATGCTACAACTTCCCGGACTTGACCAGGTAGTTTCAATTTTATTTTAATTTTTTGCTCGCACTGTGACATCTCTCGCATTTGGCCAAGCCACACATATGCCTTCTTTTTTTGACAACCATTTAGTTGGCACTACTTGTCAAGAGTCATCGGCAAAGAAAATTCCACAAACGATTTTAGACATTATAAAAATGATTTGCCTGCAGGGAAAATGTTGAATATCATCAAAGAACAAAACAAAAGAATTCAGATTTGCAATACAGTGTAAAAGTTTGCAATACCCCTACCTTGGCTGGGTGACCAATGAATAAGCACAAATAAAAAGTTTAATTGCAACACAAATGCATCATTCATAAACTACATTGGTAGACACTTGAAATGGACTGAATGTACTTGTTCATTAGCTGGATGGGGAATAGCTTTTTTTTATTACAACTTCAAACACAGATAAATATTCCATTAGGAAACACAATGCAAAATAACAGCAGAGAGGGGTACTTAAGAATTTCTTTACATTACTGATGGTGTTCAGAAAAAACCTCAAGTATATTTAGTTGGTGTCATCATCAACCAAAAAAGTATTTACAATGAACTATACCCTCGAATGGAACTGAAAGGGTGTACTGTTGCACAGGACTCAATGCACAGAAACACAAATTGTGAAAAAACATTTCAACAAGAGAATAGTTGAAAACATTTAGACAAGCCAACATCAAGAGCAAAAAGAAGAATAAAAAATATCCATCATGATATGGCAAAACAATTGGGATCTTTCCACTTTTTCAACTTTTTTCATCCGATTCGTTTGAAAATTGGCCAGAATATGTATTTTGTGAGAGTAAACCTTTTTTACCCATGTCACTTTTTCGATTTAGGCCTAGTTTTTTTACGAAAAATTAGATTTTAGGTGTATTTTATGGATATTTCAAAACGTGACTCGTCATCAAGTTTTGATGCTAGAACAGAACCAAAGCCAGTTTTAAAATCCTTGGAACATTTCTAACAAACTCAAATAGTTTTTTTTTAAAATTCAAATTTTTTCCAATTTTCTCAAATTTTTTAAAATTTCAAGCCCAACAATAAATTTTTGCATTTAGGGCTATATATTTTGTCGAAAAATTTGAATTTGAAAAAAGCTCATTTGAGTTTGTCAGAAATGTTTCAAGGATTCTAAAACTGTCTTTGGTTTTGTTCTAGCATCAAAACTCAATGAGGAGTCTTGTTTTGAATGTTGAAAGTTAGAGGTGTTGTGTGAAAGCCATAAACAAATTTTTTGTTGAAGTGTAACATAATGGAAAATTTATGTAATTGAATGCTGTTTTCATTTTTATTTCGATAATTTCCATTCATAACTTCATATTCACACTGTGAATAATGATTTCCTAAAAAAAGGAAAAAAATTATTTTTTTCATTCATGAATTTTTTAATTTTCAGTCTGATTCTCATGAAATTCGTTTATTATATGTAACTTTGGAAAAAAACACAATTTTTCCTATTAATTTTTTTTATTTAGGCCTTAGTTTTTGAAAAAAATTGACATTTGGTTTTTAGGTATTGATATTTCACTGGCATTGATATTTCAAGATGTATCTCCTCATTTAGTTTTGATGCTAGAACAAAAAAAGGCAGTTTTGAAATCCTTGAAACATTTCCAACAAAATCAAACAGTCAAATTTTTCATTTCCCGTTTTGTTGTATTTTTATATGGGGCTGAAATGGGCTCATAAATTAAAGATTTTGGTCCCCTTACCCCCCCCCAGGGGCGGGATCTATTGTCCGTAGCGCCATAAAAGTTTAGGACCGAATAGTCCACCACCTAAGGGTCCTTTTCCAACAACAAAACAAAAAAAGCTCATGGACCGATAGGGGCCTGGGACGATCTCCTTAACTACAATATAAAATTATCGGACCCTGTAGGAGTGCTAAGTCCTGAAGGTGCAAGAGTTATACCACGTAGGGCGATTTTTTGGCAATGATACATATTTACAGCAAGCATTTTCTTATTAAAAACTCATAGTTTTGGTTACAACAAGCGTTCACCTCTATTCTTGTTAGCACTGCTACAAAGCACCGTAAAGTTCACATTGGTATTATTATGTTAGCATTCAATTACACCTATTAATATGGTGAAAATACATAACTCTTGTGACGTCAATACACGCTTGAACTCAGAAAACATTTTTTACCCCACTGTAACACATTTGTTACAATTTCATATTCATATTTCTTTAAAGAATGATACAGAAAAATGATGATTACTATTATACACAAAAGTTATTTTTATATAAGAAATTTTTAGCCTCCCTTTCCCAAGAAAAAGATGTTCAAAGAGAGGAAGGATGAAGGCATCATTTAGTACAGAGTTGAGGGAATGCAGAATCTATGCACAAGGTGCATAGAAACAGTGAGCTAAGAAAGAAGTTCATGAAACAAGAAACAGTTGAAAAAGAAAGTAGTAGGTGCTGAAAAACAGGCCAGTAGTAAACAAAAAAAAGATGGTCCCTAACAAAACGAAAACCTACTCTATTTTAACAAAAAGAAAGCCTACCCAACCTTTAGCTCGGGCCCTCACATAATCCAACTGGGAGCGCTAATTCCCATAGATACAATAGTTGTATCCCCCTGATATACACAACTGGCAATATATATTTATTTAAATGGGGTATACACAAATGGCAATTCAAGCCTCTCTATATACAAGTAATTTTAAGGAGAGAGGATAATGAAGGGATCATTTAGAACAGACACATACATGAGAAATCTATAGACAAAGTGTGTTGGCGCAAAAGACATACTTGCATGGCAACATGCGTCACCACACACGATACCAAGTGCATCATAAAACAGCAAGTCAGGGAGGAAGTTCAATCTAGAAAAAGGTTGAAGAAGGAAGTGGTCTGTGCCCAATGCAACAATAGCAGTGAACTGAAAAAGTTGGTCCTTAACATAATAAAAACTTCTATTTTAGCTAATAGAAGGCCTACCTAACCATTAGCTCAGGCCCTCTCCTGGGTGCACAACCTATTGATAAAATTATTGCTTTCTCCTGAGGAAATCTGACAAAAATAAATCAAGCAGTATGCAATAGAGTAATTGCAACAAAAAGTTGCATTTGGGTATCATCATCATTTCCATTTGAATTTCATTGGGTGCTACTTCTTTGCAAATTTCCAGACTCATGACCTTATAAATACCTACCAGTTGAGAATCAACTGGAATTGAAATAAGCGGTTTATGTCAAGGGTTCAATCTGTAATAACAAAATCTAATGAATCTCAAGGCCATACACCTAGCCGTAAAGAATGCAATGATTGTGATTAAACATGGAAATACTACAGCTTAATACTCCTATATTTAAAAATTTGCAAATCTATGAATAGCATGTGGTACACTCATTTGTTTAAAAAATGCCGGGCTTTAAAGGTGAATCATTTCTATGAGCAAAACTTCCCAGATTATCAGCCTTTTATGAAAATAAAGCCCATTTTGCAATTAACTGCAGAAAGAGTGTGGAATGAACTCTAATTCCTCTTGTATAAATACATGTACATAATTTACTATACCTGTAAATACTATGGGAATAAACTGTTCTAGGTTTAACTTTCTTAATTGCAATACCAGCATGCAGTAAAAAAGAATACAATGCAGCATGATTGCGCACTGTGCATTCAGAGATGACACTTGAATAAATGAGACAGAGCCTCCCGTTTCTTACAAGACTCATGGAATAAATCATAACAAGCAGTTTATCTTATACAACGCTTAGAATCTACGTAAGGAATCAGGTAAAAATACAAAGAAGAAAAAATTTCGAACTCCAAATTATGTCAACTCAAAACAGATAATAAAACCAATGAAGCTTATTCACTTCCGGGTTAATATTGAATTTAGCGCATCAACGGTTTTGAAACTTTTTATTGTATATTTAGGTAATAAATGACACTTTAAAATGTTTAACTTGAATGACATTTTCCTTGCAAATACTTACTTTTTGAAATATTTAACTTTGAAGTCATAGAAATGTCATATAGAAAATTCAACAAATGGACATGTAAATAAGTTTAAATACAGTATTGATGCAGCAATAGGTGAAGTTAGGTAAAGTTAGGTTAGTTAAATAGTATAACAAAACTAAACCTAAAATAACTCGAATTTATCAAATGAAGACCGATTTTTTTGCACAAAAAACCTGCGCGTGTTCAGCATCCACCTTTCACCGGAGGGGCCATTTCAAAACTGCCGTTAATGCTATTCTTACTTGAACGTTATTAATGCTATCTTGAAAACTAAGCATTTGCAAATACGATATCATTCATGTAAAACGTCCTAAAATGTCCCCCTGTTAGGATTTATTGGCGAGAATAAGGTAGTTCCAAAATACCTTCGACATCTCAAGGTAAATCCCTCTGTCTGTGTCACCTTAGTTTGTGGCCGAGCGGCGTGTGACGGTCACTCTGTTTGTGCCTGTGACGTCCATGCTGCTGGTAAGCATTACCATATGTGATTATTTCTTTATTTTGTGCTTCTATATAAATTTGTGTAAATTTGTGTGATCAGTTTATGAAGTGTTAAAGTTTAATTTGTGTTGATAGTGTTCAGTGCGAGAGTTAGCGTTCCGTTTGTAAATGTATATACTTTTGTTCTAGGTATCGTTACCCGCACGACTCCTCCTTACCCTTACCTGTAACTCTAAGCCCAAACGACCGAATTTCATGTTAATTGTTTCATTCCTTAATCTTAAAACGTTTCTGGAGTTTCAATCCGTTGTTCTAATATGTCTGACTTGCGCATTCTATTGGGCAACTGTTTTGTAGACCCAAACTTCTTTAATATTTAATTCTTGTACTTTTTTCCAATTTATTATCCTTGCTGAGGCTAGAATCCTCCCAACGAACGTAAGACGCGGAAAGTCTTAACACCTCCTTACCTAAACATACGGAAATAAATTCAAAATCGCTGACGCGCTAAACTCAATACTGACTGAATTCTGTTTATAAACCAAAAATAATTGCGCCAGAAATTTGTTTTCAATCATTCAACAAAATGTAACAAATCGTGAGGAAAGAGACATTGCACATCTAATAAACACATTCTCAACTAATTTAGTGTAAAACATCTGGAACAGCCTTCATATAACTAAATACAAAAAATTTGAAACGAGCTTGAGCCTGCCTACCGATGAGGAAGATCTAAAATGAATTACTGTCAACACAAAATGCTCAATATTCCACAAAACTCATATTAAAATAAAAGATTAATTAACACGAGTTTATTACATTAAATGTTAAGTTCACAACTTATCAAACATAGAGAGAAAGAAATCACAACAAAAAACACGGCCTGGCAAGTCCAGCACTGCCAGTTAAGACTACGCCGCCGGCCTGCTCACGCTATGCGGTGACTCAGAGAACGAGAGTCATCAACATGGTAGACGAAAGAGGAGGTAGCGGGTGACGCTACGTGCGGGTGACGTCATGGCATCGCACTATTAGCAGCGCCGCTTACATTGCATCTGGCGACACTGCTAACCCGAAATCTGGCATTACTGTAAGCGAAGCGTTGCTGGTACGACAATCTGGCTTACCGTTCAAACGAAGTGTGATCTAGTCAAGTGAAGTGAAATGTCGCCGTCCCACGTTAAATTAAATAAGTGTTCCTTAATTTAATGTCGGAGTAATTCGAAAAATCTACCCAAGGTATTTCAATGTCCTGGTTTCAATTTTAAAGAATAGATTTCGGCGAATTGAAATGTAAAGTTTAATTTTAATTAATAACTTTTATTTATGTTAGCAGAAGCCATTTCAAAAAGACCGACTACCGAGAACTCCTATCAGCCATTTAAGACGCACATTTCAATGAAAAAGTGGTGTTGTGCTGTTGTTATATGATCACTGGAGTTTGGAACTGGAAGGTAAGAAATTAAATTTTTAATATTAATTTAAAAAGGATGGCTCATAACTGATTTTTTCACTGGATGAAGTTGCATCTCTTTATCAAAGCTTTGAAACCAGATACAATTAAAACAGTTCAAATTTGATATGCTAGTTTCATGGAAAAATGCTGTTGACTCGCCTGAAATTTAAAATATAAAGGAAACAAAAAATAGGAATATGATGTGCTAGAATTCAATGCCGAAAAATGACACTGCTTATTTTCAATTTCTTTTAATACCTCGGAGCTTTTCATTGCAAAAAGGTGACCTAAATCTTGTGGTAGGGTGCTAACAGCTTCAGTTGAGTTGTATTTAAATTTATGTGTGTAAATTAATCTGGAAGTAGGATGTGATGTCAAATTTTACCAGGTTTACAATGAAAAACTTCCCTGATATTGTTCAAAACTTAGGTAAATATTCAGAACAACACACTAATCGATTTTCAATTTTTTTCTTGAATCATGGTAATCATATCATAATAAACAACTTTTCTTCTATGCCATTTCTGGTGCAAATGAGTATTTACTTGACATTACCTTAAAAATTACTTTACTGAAAACTTACTTGCTTACATTACTTTACTTAAAAATTACAGACCAGTTGCACTGGCTGACACTGTATGTAAGATTTTTTGTGTTATTTTGATTGAGAGAATGAAACATTTGGTTGAGGAATTAGGAGTCCTGGGAAAAGAACAATGGTTTTATGCAAGATGGACGGGGGGGGGAGATAATCTGTTTGTAGTGAGTGAAATAGTTGAGCAAATGAGTAAGGATGATAAGAAGGTATATTTCGCATTCCTGGATAATGAGAAAGCGTATGACAAGAGTGGATTGTGGTAGGCTGTTTGAAATTTTGAGAAAAGTTGTGTTTAGCCAAAAGAGAGTAACCAATGTACAAAGTCTGTATGAGAACACAAGCGCTATCTGCAGGTTAGGAAATTTGGAAACAGGGCAAGTGAGGAGTGTTAGAGGAGTTAGGCAGGGCTGTATTCTGTCTCCCCTGTTGTTTGGATTGTACACAGAAGAATTGGCAGTTTGACTCAGAATGAGAAGCTTAGAATTGAAAGTCGGTAAGGAGAGACTGAGTTGTTTATTGTATGCTGATGATATTGTGGTTAGTGAATGTGGACATGAACTACAAAGGAGGCTTAACATTGTAAATGGATATAGTACAGATCTCAAGATAAACTTTGGTGCTGATAGAAGTAAGGTTATGGTTATGAATAGAGATGAGACTGATAGAGACAGACTGTGGAATATTGGGTAGATCAGAATAGGCAAAGCAAAAAGATACAAATATCTAGGTTGTATGATGAGGGTGATAATTCCATTATGAAATGGGATAATTCCATAAATAAAAATTGACAGTTATGTACTTATGTATAAAGAGTTTAAAGATTTTCAACAATTTCTTTCTCCAATAATCCGAAGTTTGCTGCGGCTTATAGGAAATATTTCTGTCAGTGGATCTGACAATCCACCGGTGTCTACTAGTTTCTAGTCTGTTTATTTGTTCATGTGATGAACTGTTGCTCTTATAGTTGGAAGATGTTAAGACAAAGTCTTTGCTGAACATTTGTTAAGAGTTCATTTTGGACAGGTTATATATGGAATTTAGGCAACTTTGGCAATAATGCGTTGGTTGCTACTTTTATTATTAAGTATTTTAAGTATTAACAAACTTGGACCTTTTTTTAAACCTGTGTTATTGAGTGAATTATTGACTCAAACTGCTCATTATTGGCCGATTGCTTACATGTTGATGACATTCATTATGTAGAAAATAGGTAGTCATTTTTTGATGTTTAAGGTTATAAAAATAGTAAAAACTATTGAAATTTGGAAATGAAATATATCAGTGGACATCCTGCTATACATATTTTTCTTTTCATGTATCTGTTAGTATTGTTTTCGAGAATCTATATCCATTAGTACCCCCATAATGATAGCTCTTCATGGGGGACTTTTTTGTTAGTTATGATATTAGAATTAAGGAAATATTGCTCATACATATGCACTTATTACCCACACTGTAGCACCATTTAATTTCATGCCAAATTTGAGTTCTGCACACTTAATGACTTTGTACAGCACTCCATTAAGCTGTGTTTTCAGTGCAAATGGTGCAGCTGCAGCCATTGTTTAAGACTCATCCATACTTATTCTTGGTATCCGTGTTTTCACAATTCAAATTTGACTCATCCAGTTTAGTGGATATAAACATTATAAAACATTTATTTTCTTTTTGCAAGTTGGTTCTTTATAAAAGCTAGTTGGGCTTGATTGTAAAAATTCAGTAAGAAGAGTTGAAAACAAAATTCCTTTATTAAATTTCAATCTGACAATGACTTACTGAGTCTTCATTTTAAGAGCCCTTTTGTACCGTAAGTGTTGTAAGTTTTTAGTTGTCTAATTAATTCTGATGAACTTTTTCTTCATTGAGAATTGCAACATCTCTAAGTGTAGTATTAAAATATCTAATACATTAATCCATTACAAGGTATGTTATGTTCATAAGCTAAAGATTAAATCCATTGAACTTTTGTTATCAAGAGTGTTTAGAGATTCTTCTAGGTTCTTAATGGTTTAGTTTTTCTCTTCCAAGATAATTATTTTTCAAAATTTAAATTTAAAGTCTTCAATAGCTTTGTTAGATTGTACTGAGCTCTTTTTAGTATTTTAGAAAACTCTTTAAAATTAAGCGGTTTTCATATGTTCATTCAAGATTTCATTACTGAGAGAGACTAAATTTTTACACAAAGTGTTGCTACGTACTGTTTCATAAGAATTTGATTTATCTTTCAGGACATGGAATGGACATGCGACCCAACCAAGCTACTGATCACTCACTGCTATTGGATAATGTTCTACCTACATACACTGGTTCCTATCCCTGCATCCCAACCAAAGCTCCTGACAAGCAATTAAGAGAGACTTTGGGCTTCTTAGCAGAGGTGAGATGAGTCTGGTAACCCGCTAAGGAATACATACATGTCAGAATAAAATTTAAATGTTGTCCAAATTCTAGACAGATTTTCTCGACTCAATTGTCAACAGTCTTATTGAATAGATTTTTTTCATTTTTTAAACTTATTCCTTAAAAGTTTTCAAAAGTTTAGGTTATGATTATTATTTAATATCTCTCGAAAATCTAAATATATTAGACAACATTAAATGTTAGAAAGGAATTGTGGGAAATAGATAGAATGCATAAACTTAGGTTTTGTTTTAAGCAATGTATTCTACACTTCTCTGCCTATTACTATTTTTCTTTTGTTTCCTTTTTTACCCTCATATCTTATTTCCCCTCATATCTTATTTCCCCCATGATATCCCACATTGCATTCATTTATTTTCTCACTATATGGTGCCTTCCTCCTGCCTCTCCTCTAAACTTGCTTTTTTAGCGGTTAAGGAGGCTTGAACTAACATATAATCTAATCCTACCTTTTTGTCTCTTTTCTTCTCTTTCTCCATTGAGACTTCTTATAGTTTTACATTTAATGTTATGATATAGTTTATCATCACCATTTCCCCTCAGGGGAATACAACTATTGTATCTATGCAAATTAGCGCTCCCAGGGGGACAAAGTGAGGGCCCGAGCTGAGAGTTAGGTAGGCCTTTTTTGTTGAAAGAAAAAGCTTTTGTTATGTTAAGAGCCATCTTTTTTCGGTCAACTGCTGGACTGTTTTTCAGCAACTACTACTTTCTTATTCAACTTTGATCTTGTTTTATGAACTTCTTTCTTATGTTACTGTTTCAATGCCTTTTCTGCATAGATTCCGCGTTCCCTTGGCTCCATACTAAATGGTGCCTTCCTCCTTCCTCTCTATGGATCGCCTTTGTTGTGGATAGGGAGGCTTAAACTGACTATGAATGTCATCTCCATTTCTTCATATACTTTTCAATGGTGCTTCCCATTGAGCGTAATTCTTCACAACTGACCCCTTTTCTAATTTTTCTCGTATCGAGAGTTCAAAGTCAAGTCACCCCCCAGAAACAGTTACGAATCTGGTACGGAAAGCTACTGCTTCCACAAGGTTTTTCAAACAAATAAATGTACGAATGTGCGTGCCTGCTTTCACTGTGCCAAGATTGCTTTCTTTGTGCGTCGATCACCTTTTAGGGTGGTCGGTAGCGCGATCGATAGCGTTCTGGTGCGGTGAATTTAAGTCCTGAGTTCTAATCTCGTGAGCTCCTCGTTCATTAATTTTTCTCGCCTGCATCTCAATTTATCATATTAGCTCCATTTTCTCTAACAGAGTTGAATCTGTACCCTTAACTGCAACTGAAAGGCTTGCTTATGAAGCCAAAGACTTCAGTAAAAAAATTGTAAACTTGAGCTCACATTTTTTTTGCCTTTTAGGTGCCGAAAGAAAGTGAAATGATTCCACTTATCATTGAGGTGTCTGAAGAGGAACAAAAGGCTGCCGTGGTGTTCAACGGAGCCCCCGAGATCGGAGGAAGTTTTTCTTTTTTGGAAGTGGAAGAGATTTGAAGCCCCCAAACAAGATTTGAAGCCCCCAAACAAGATTTGAAGGACCAAACATGAATTGCATGAGGCATTCTGCAGCATGTAAAGTGCCTCCGTCAAGTCAGAGCAAGTAACCCAAACAGCTCCATTGTCAATATGGATTGATGTCTGCAGTAGGGGGTTACAGTCCTGGAAAGTATCATTTATCATTATGTTAAACAATGTTGGGCTGATCACTGATCCCTGTGTAACACCCGACCTCAGGAAACATTGCTTGGATAAGGTGTCATTGATTCTGACTCTTATTTTGCATTCTTTGATGAAAGGCATTATGGTTTGAGGTAGGTTACCTGCAAATCCTAAAATCTGTAGCTTTTGCAATAGCCCATAATGCCAGACAGTGTCAAAAGCCTGTTTTATAACAATAAATACTGCAACATAAAAATCTTGTAGGATTATTGCTTTCCGAAAGGAGTTTCCAATACGTGCGAGTCCATCCAGAGTGCAACGGCCTGCTCTGAAACTGCTCTGATTCTCATTCTAGCATTTGTTTTGTTCTATATATTTCAGGAGTCTCCAGCTTATTATTTTCTCACAAAGTTTGCTAAGTGCATTAGTAAGTGCTACTGGGCGATATGATCTTGGGTCTGTTGACACTTTTCCCGGTTTAAGGATCGGGCATATTATAGCCTCCCTACACTGCTCTGGAATTTCTGAGATCCAAACTCTATTGAAGTAATTTAATATGAATTTAGTTTGTTCTTCATTCATGTGTTCGATGAATTCAAGAGATATTATATCTGGTCTGGGTGCTTTAGTTTTAGAGTTGTGTATTTCTCTTTTGAGTTCTAACGCAGTGCGAGGGCGGTTGTAATCATGGTCTGTATCCATTGAAAATGAGAGAGGAATTAGTTCACAGATGCTCCTACGTTCATCAAATATTGGATCATGAGAATCTAAGTTGTTATGTGAGGCATATTGGTCCAACAATATATCAGAAATTTCCCTTGGGCATGTAATTATTTCATTGCCTGAATTTTTGAGCAGTATTTGTCCCTGGCTTTGTATTCCCTTTATGGCTTTAATTTTGTGACAGACCTCCGCTTGAGAAGAGGTACTTAGGCCTGTCACAAATTCCCTCCAACTGACAGCTTTAGCCTCTAGTACTTGTTTTTCGGAAAATCGCTCTTGCTTTCTTAAATGCGATCCATTTATCAATGTTCTCAAGGTGATTTTTGTAATGGTTGTAGGCCTAATGGTATTTCCTATGGGCTATCTTACACTCATCAGTCCACGAGCTGCTTGTCCTTTTTTGTTCTGTAAAGCTTTGACTAGCCTTGATGTTGCCAATATTGCTTTGGTTATGGATTGATAAGCATCAGATATTGTCTATTTCGAGCAGTTTGGGAACACTAGAGCAGTTTCAAATATTGCCAATCTGCATTGCGCAAGTGCCATCTTGTTATTTGGGCCTTGGGAATTGATAAATCTGAATCAATAATCAGTGGAAAGTGATCACTTGTAAATGTGTCACTACGAGTGTTCCATGTAAACTTGGAGTGCAGATCCTCAGTGACAATTGTTAGATCTATGTGTGTATATGTACCTCTGGAGGACAAGAAAGTTGGGGCTGAATTATTCAGTAATATTAGGTTGTGTTCAGTAATCCAGTTCTCTATTATTTTGCCCTGTGTGTCACTGAAGTCAGAGCCCCAGCTATATCTGTGAGCATTTGAGTCCATCATAATAATGCTGGATCCTGTAATCTGATGTCCTGTAACTTCTGCATTAAATCATAACTTTTCAAATGAGGTGGCAAATACGTATTTATCATATTGATCGGTTTTTTGTTGATAAATATTTTGCAGAGCACAAGCTCTAATGGAGTAGTCAATTGTGTTGTTATGTTTGGTATGCTGGAGTGAATGAAAGTAATCACCCCTTCTCCTCTACCTTCCCTTCTTTCATATCGGAAAAGGCTGAAGTAATTCTTCAATTATATGTTATGGCACTGTTGTAACAATGATTCTTGAATACTTATAATTCCTGGCTGATGTTGATCAGTATGCAAGTCAAGGTAAGGTAGTTTTGCAAAGTATCCTTTTAGATTCCATTGTAGGATTGTTAAATTCATGCTTGAATGATGAGAGAGGTAACATTTAATTTTGTGTGTAACTCGGAAATTAGTTCACCAGCTTCTAATATATTTTCTGTTTATTTTAGGGTGTCTATTTCAGTTATAATGATTGCTAGTAATATTTTGATAATAGCAGGGAGAAGTTGGATAATTAAATTTTTAAAGCAGCCTACCATTTGTTTCTCCTGGGAGGTTTTCGGCAGATGTGGTGTTGCATTTGAGTTGTCTGCATCTCTTAATTGAGATTGTCTTTCTAGCATGTTCCTGTGATCCGGAGGATAACCAGAGGCTACATCAGTCTCAGGCAATGTATTTGAGCCCAGAGAAGCGTGTTGGCTTCTTCTAGTGGTTTGTATTGGTGTAGATTGATTCCTGCAGCTTTGGCTGGTTATCATCTGCTTATGTTTTTTGTTAGCAAAAAAGCAGAACCCCCTCTTCTGAGAGGTGGTTCTGTTGTCAAGTGGGTGTGTACTATAAGATCGGGTTACAGCTGCATATGTATTCCGAGAGAAATTTTGCTGTTGTGGCTGAGTCAGAGCCGGGAATATGTGCTGTGATTCGAGGGCAATATATTCTTCAGTGTTCATCTCTAGTTGTTTTTTTGTTGTTGAGAGTAAATGGCGCGTGATTCATTAAAAGAAATGTTTTTGCTGGTCTTGATTTTGGAAATTTCGTGTTCTTGGACATATGTTGGACAGTTTTTGGAGTTAGCAGAATGATTCCTTTTGCAGTTAGGGCAATGGTAGTTGTCTGATTTGCAGTTTGCTTAATCATGTTCTGCTGATGAACAGTTTCTGCAAATTTTTTTGTTCCGGCAGATGGAAGCGGTATGCCCCACCTCCAACATTTTGTGCAATGGATTGGGTTTGGATAGAAAGGATGGACTTTGTAATTAAAATATTCTGCCCTAATCTCCTTAGGGCATTCTGTTCCTAGAAAAGTCAAAACAAACATAGGAGAGTCTGCTCGCTTTGGGTCCATGTACATTTTCCTGATACCTACTATTCCTGTAGGGGCAAGATGCAGCAGCTGTTCTCTGGCCAAGAAATTCAGGTGCATAAATCTTGTCACAAACTGTAGAGGCTCCCCAGGCTATTTGAGTATTAATAGAGATTTTATCCAAGGATTTGGCTGCAAGTAATGTTTTTGTTTGTTCACAGGTTTTTACTTTTATTATTAACCTTCCTGTTTTTTTTGTATTCCACTTGTTCCACTGGGCCACAAATTTGCTTGATTAGGCTCTGCACTTTGAATGGACTCAGTTTTGTTAGTTTGATCTGTTCATCTGTTGCACATATTATGACATGCCTGGAAGAATCAGGTATTTTATTTATGTTTTCTGGCAGGTTCAAATCAATTTTAGCAACTCTGGGTTGTGAGAAAGTTGCTTGATTGTTTGTATATTGCTCTTGGTTGTTAGGAATGGTATCCATAGTTGTATTTAGGGACCCATCCCTAGGTATCACTGCAGATGGATCGCTCTCAAACGACAAGTCAGTTGTACAAAACTCCAAGTTGTTGCTTAAGTTCCTCCCTAGGGGATTATGTGAGGTCCCGAGCTGAAGTTTAGGTAGGCCTTCTTTTTGTTGAAATAGAATAGGTTTTTATTTTGTTTCGGACCATCTTTTTTCGGTTCACTGCTGTCCTGTTTTTCAGCACCTCCTACTTTCTTCTTCAACTTTTTCTTGTTTCATGATCTTTTTTCTTAACTTTCTGTTTCTGTGCCCTTTCTGCATAGATTCCGCGTTTCCTCAACTCCATACTAAATGGTGCCTTTTTCCTTCCTCACTTTGGATAGCCTTTGTTGCGGATAGGGAGGCTTAAACTAACTAATAATCTGTTCTAATCTGCTTAAGTTCCTTTTCTTTTTCCCATGAGCTTCTTTTTCTACAGGTTCAAGGCTTTGGTCCAAAGTTCGTTTTTGTGGATTAGTGGGCTTTTCAGTTTTATTTGTAGCTGCTAATATTGCATTGTTGTCAAGACTTTAGTGCATTTGCATTTCTAATAGAGATGGTTGAGTTAGAGTAGTACTTTTGGGGGTTGAACTCCTGACTTTTGAATAACCTATTTAGGAAGATATTATATTTCCATTTTCTCTTGGAACAGGTTGCGAGTAATGACGCATTCCTTTTTTCTCTAGATGTTGCTAGACCCAGGGCCCGAGGGGTTTTTCTTTATTGGCCATTGGGTAGGTCAAGCTTTGAAGTACTGTAAGCAGTTTATTATTGATTTGATCCAAAGTTACTTACTTAAATATACAAAAAAAGAATTTCAAGTGTAAGGGTTTGTGGGCTCTCTTGAGAAAATTATCTGAGGGCAGAAGCTAAATCAGTATAAGTAGGTAAATGCCGAGGGCCTAAGGCCCAAGTGGTTTCAGCACCGGTAATATTACCTTAAAGAGTAAGGTGATAATTATTTGAACCTTATTTTAAGTTACAAAATTAATGATACTCGCCAAAACAATAAGTTTTCTTAGCCACCAGGTCCTATTAGCCTTCAATTAGACCATCCGTCAATGAACTTGAATCCTCAATAAAATGATGCATAAATGATTCACTTCACTTTGCTTTGATTCACTTCACAGTGATTTACATCTGCTAATGAACAACCATTAATGTTCAATTTGTGGTAGCCTTATTTTGTTAATGTGAAACGAATTTAAGGCTGTGAAGCGTTTTCTTGAATCAAGGGGGTGATAAACCTTGTGTACTGGTTTGCGTAGAATTTGAGGCTGTGAACTAATATTTAGTAGGATGTTGCCTATTTATTTCAGTAAACATAGTGGATGCTGTGTATGGTTTATTTGTTTATTCGGATCAGTGCACAGTTGAGTGAAAATTTTATAAAAAAAATTACTATATATGAGCTATATGTTTTTGTTATTCCATTCATTCTCCCTCTACACAGCAACTTTTTTGGAAAGGTTGTTTATAACTAACTTATGGAAACCTCTGCAAAACTATGATATATATTGTTTCATTCAGTATTGCAGAGTTAAAAGAATTGGTACTCAAATTGTGATTTTGACTAACTGGTCATTCTAAAGTTTATCTTTATAATCCGTTAAGTTAAATTTATTCATATGCGAATTTTGAGTGTTCAGGTTTTTTTTTTGTTTTACAGTTCTTTACTTACTGGCACGGAGAGTGTCCTGATGTTTGAATATAGCGCTAATGCATTGGGAGAGCTGCAGCTTATTATTTATTAGTCACTCGTCGTGTGTGATTACTCAAGTTCTTTCCTAGATTTAAGCAATTAGTTTCATGTTGTTTCTTTTGTTTTGATTTTGGAATTTATAACTGGAAAATGTCGAAATGCGCATAGAGCGGTGGTGTACCAAATGTTGTTTTATAGGAAAATAGTTTATTTCATTCATCATCACCAAAAATTTACGTGATATAAATTTAGTGTATTTTTAAGTGAGTAAAATATTTTTCCAGGGACTAATATTTATTGTCTCTTTGATTTTGCTCCCCATTCTCAAAGAACTAGTTATGTTAAGTCCCAAGGTTAGAGTTTCGTATGGCTTCTTTTTTTACAATTTAAATGCTTTGTTTTCTTTTCTCAAAAACTCTCTTTTTTATTTATTCACTCCTGTTCCGTTTCTCATCACCTATGATTTTCTTCTTCAGCGTTAATTTTGTCATAATCTTGCTCCTCAATTTAATATTTCGATGTACAGGGTATCTTCCCTTCTTTGGATGCAACTATTGTATCTATGGGAATGAGTGCTCCCAGGGGGATTATGTGAGGGCCCGAGCTGAAGGTTGGGTAGGCTTTCTTTTTGTTGAAATAGAAAAGGTTTTTGGTTTGTTATGGACCATCTTTTTCAGTTCACTGGTGTCCTATTTTCCACCACCTACGACTTTCTTCTTCAACTTCGTCTTGTTTCATGAACTTCGTTCATAGCTTACTATTTCTATGCATCTTGTGCATAGATTCCGCATTTTCTCAAATCCATACCAAATGGTGCCTTCCTCCTTTCTTTCTTCGATACGCCCTTTCCTGTAGCGGTCACGGAGGCTTAAACTTGCGTATAATCTTTTCCAGTGAAGCGAAACCTATAGCAAGTTTTATTTCAAATAAACATATAAGTACAGAATTTTATATTATCCTTACGATCCGGTGCGCAATCGTAAGCCTCATCCGCATGAAAAGATAATAAAACGTCTTCTATGATTGATTAAAGTAAATTTTCTAATTTGTTTGGAAAGGGCTTTCAATTTACGAAGCTGCCGTTATAATTAAATAAAAGATCGATGACCTTTTAGTTCTTGTAAATTTGCACGTAGCCGGACAGAATTAAATTTTCCAAAAATCCAAATCCGGACACGTGGAGGCACACCGGCAGTCGGTCCTGTTGTTGATCGTACGTCTGGAAGGGCAGAGTACGCTGCGTGGTGGTACGCACGCTGCCGCCTCTAACGTCATGTCGCGTGCGAGTGATGTCATCCGGCTTGTTTGTAATGAAGCTTTCTATTGGCCAGTCGAATTAGCGAATGTGCGCGGCTATCCCCGTAGAAGTGACTTTACCTCCTTTAGTATACCGTGGTCATTAACGAGTGCTTTTAGTAAAGTTTTTGGGAAATTTGAATTACGGAAAATAAAAGTCACATATTAGAAACAGTTTTTTGGAAGAGTACATAATACTAACTGAAAAAATATGGCATATATTTCACATGTGTTTTCAAAAATGTAAGAGTGTATTAGATTATGCCTTTATGTTCTTCGTTTCTAATTCAAGCTGGCAAGACTAGGGTAATTTATAGATGAACTTCGATTGGTCTCCGATGATCCTCGATTGGTCTCCGATGATGCTCGATTGTTCTCCGACTTTACGGGCAAGCCGCAACCCTACTGAATGCCTTCTCAGTATTTTCAACACATTTCGTTGACGATGAAGTTTTCGCTTTAAATGAAATATGAATAAAAATTGATCTTTAGTTCTTTTTTTGACGGGTGCTGAGATATGTGACGTGAGTCTAAAACGAACGCAACGACTCAATTCATTTTTATTGTTACCGTTTGATGACTGTGCTAAAATATTCTACTTCTGAAAGTTAATTTATAAAAAAAATCAAATGAACCACCTTTTATGACAGTTAGGAAAGACCTAGTTATAACATTGATCGTAAAATAAAGTAAACTTACCGCTTAAACTCCTGCTTGATTAATCAAACTAATTCAGCTGATGTGTAGCATTTAGTTGAAGAATGATGTAAAACCATACCCATTACAATGGTAAGCGCATAAATAAACGTAAGTGAATGTACCAATCTTTTTCATTCTACAGCATAGTAACGCGTTCATTAACTATGTTGTGAACATTTTTGGAGAAGAATAAATATAAAGTAAAGTATTCTACATATTGCTTCAAGCTTGATGCAGTGTACGTAACAATATCATAACAAACGATTGATGGGTCACGTCCGTCCATTATACGCACGGCGATCATTCACTGCAGCACACTACCCTCCAGCACGCCACCTGCAGCACACCACCTGCAGTACACCGCATGCAGCCCTCCACCTGCAGCTGACCACCTGCAGCTGACCACCTGCAACTGACCACCCGCAACTGACCACCTGCAACTGACCGCCTGCAGCTGACCACCTGCAGCACATCACCTGCAGGTGACCCCCTGCAGCTGACCGACTGCAGCTGACCACCTGCAGCACATCACCTGCAGCTGACCCCCTGCAGCTGACCACCTGCAGCTGACTTCCTGCCGCCAACCACCTGCAGCTGACCACCGGCAGGACACCAACGGCAGCAAACTACTTACAGCACACCACCTGCAGCACACTACCTGCAGCACACTACCTGCAGCACACTATCTGCAGCACGCCACCTGCAGCACACTACCTACAGCACACTACCTGCAGCACACTACCTGCAGCACACTACCTGCAACACACTACCTGCAGCACACTACCTACAGCACACTACCTGCAGCACACTATCTGCAGCACGCCACCTGCAGCACACTACCTACAGCACACTACCTGCAGCACACTACCTGCAGCACACTACCTGCAGCACACTACCTGCAGCACACTACCTGCAGCACACTACCTGCAGCACACTACCTGCAGCACACTACCTGCAGCACACTACCTGCAGCACACAACCTTCAGCACGCTACTGCAGCAAAAAGGCTGCAGGTAGTGTGCTGCAGGTAGTGTGCTACAGGTGGCGTGCTGCAGGTAGTGTGCTGCAAGTAGCGTGCTGCAGTACACCACTTACAGCCCACTACATGCAGCACACCACCTGCAGCACACTACCTGCAACACACTACCTGCAGCACATTACCTTCAGCACACCACCTGCAGCACACCACCTGTAGCACACTACCTGCAGCACGCTACTTGCAGCACACTACCTGTAGCACACTACCTGCAGCACACCACCTGCAGTACACCACCTGCAGCACACTACCTGCAGCACACTACCTGCAGCACGCCACTTGCAGCACACTACTTGCAGCATGCCACCTGCAGCACACTGCCTGCAGCACAAAACATACAGCAAACTACCTGGAGCACACCACCTGCAGCACACTACCTGCAGCACACTACCTGCAGCACACTACCTGCAGCACACCACTTGCAGCACACTACCTGCAGCACACCACCTGCAGCACACTACCTGCAACACACTACCTGCATCACACTACCTTCAGCACACCCCCTGCAGCACACCACGTGCAGCACACTACCTGCAGCACGCTACTTGCAGCACACCACCTGCAGCACACTACCTGCAGCACGTCAAGTGCAGCAAACATTTGTAAGGCTGTAAACCACGGATGGCCGTTTTTGAATATTACGGCCATTAACCAACCGAAAATTTTGCGCCCTCAAACCTTTCATGGCCAACTTTGAATTTCACGTCCGAGCTCGACCGTGCGTAGTTATGAGCGCGGAGAGATAGTTTAAGGGCAGAGACGGCTAACTGCCGAACAAATCATCCATGATCGGCTGCCACGTCCTTAACCCACCGGCGACACGTCCTTGATTTTTAATTGGGTAATACGACTTTTGATTTCCATTGCTCGAAGGAATTTCCCTTTGAAATTTTTCAATCAAAACACACCTGAAAATTCTGGAAGGTATTTGGAATCATTTTTCGTAATGGTTTGAAATCGTAAACATTACAGCTCAATAAATTTTGTGGCTGGGACTCATGTTCAGTATACTTTTTCTTACTGCTGACAGTTATTTTCTTCCGAGCTGCTCCCAAATGCCTCAGATTTGATGAATGAAAAAATTATCATAACGTAAAAAAATCCCCAATTTGAATTCAATGCCGTGTTAAGCCGCTTAGGAGCTGCGGTAGGCAAGATCGTTGGCAATTTTTAGGTCGGTGTATGTAAATACGTAAAATTTGTAGCGTTCATTTTAATTTTTAGCGGACAAAGACTCGAAGAATGAGTCATTTGAATTGACATTCAATGGTAAATTCCACGCTTTGATTTCAATTGAACATATGTGTGAATTTTTTGAAAATTAAGACAAACGGATAGTTAGAGAACATATATGGTTCCAAGAAGAGGTAATCATTATAATGCATTTTTTAAAGCTGATGAGGAAGTGATAGAGAAATTACGATTAATAACGTAGTGTGGAAGATACCAGCCTTCAAACTATCAGATGAGAGTACACCCAGGTTATATTGTGAAATTAAATTCCCACTCTCTAAACTGGTTGACATAACCACGGTAGAAGAAAAAAGATAGAGTCATTCCTATGGGGGAAAATACAGCTCCTTATGTTCGGCTAGCCGAAAGAATGAATTTTCTAGCATGAAAATTTATAGATTTCTATTCTTTTGAAGTGTCCGAGAAGATTATATAAAAAATAATTTCTCATACGCTCTCAAAAACTAAGGCCAAAATCGAAAAAGGTGACATGTGCAAAATGTGTTTCATTTGAAAATTACATATACTCTGCAGATTACAAAACAATCGGCCACAAATAAAAAATCGCTGGGTTGTCCCCCTGAAGGATAAGTTAGAATATGTTAGGTTAGCATAGGTAAGTAAGCATAGGTTAAGTAATGTTGACGGAATTTCTTCACGGGTCCACCTTGCTTATCGATGACATTGTCTGTGGAATTTCCATGTGTCCTGCTGGTTTCAAAAACTCATTCAAAAACTGTATTCATAAAAGAATAATCAGTTCACACGATTTTTTTCACTCTCTCTACTTGTGAGGACCAAGGTCAGGGATACGCTGTAGAACTGCAACGTTTATTGGTAGCGGTGTTGATACAGGATGGGGTGCGGACCAAATGCGCGGGCCCTAATGAGCTCACCGCTTATATGACCTCTGAGGCGAACGGGGGAAGAGGGGCATGGCGCATGGCGCACACACCTCCCCCGTTACCCAATTTAGGTACTTAGCTATAAACAATATTCGGGTAATAAACAATATATCCAAAAACAATATTCGGGCGGAAAAAACACGAACTCCAAATTTAAAAACCAAATCTGCCTTACATGTATGTAATGCTCGAAGGTAATTCTTATTAACTCGGAAATACACTGGTACATAATTGAATCGTTTTTCTTCACCCTTAAAAGTACACAGTACTTAGCTCAAGAAGTATCAACGCAAGCCGCGACACAAGCTGGGAGTATAAAGGCGGCTGAAGCAACCTAACATAATGCCTTTATCCTCAACGTTGAAAAGAAATAAAATCTAGCTGCTAGAAAAACAACAGCACAACTAATGAACTTACAATATAGCTACTTACGTCAACAAGACACGGCAAAGGAAAGTAAATGAAACGTCAGATAATCTCATTAAAACAACCAATGGTCCAAACGAATAATTTCGACAACCAATTTCGCTTCTTCTGCAATTAGAAGTTATCACTCGTCGCAACAACGTATTTTGAATTACAAACAATTTAGACATCAGGTAATCACATGGATTATTCAGAAACGTTACCACAAAAATTACCCCTACTGATATCATCACCAGATTCATTGAGTGTCACTAATTGACACTAATAAAGCCGCGCATAAACATAAGTATTACTTCTAGCACAAAATATACTAGTGATTACAGGGATTATATAGGGATTATAGATTGACTCCGAGCAAAACACGAGTTCTTCGGCAAGGCAATTTCGGAAAATTTTATAATGAACAACGCTATTACCTCGTAGGTAACGAAAAATAATTTAGAAAAGATAATGAAATTAGGTGGACATCAAATTAAAGAATCATTAAAGTTTTCACCAAAAATCAATATTGACGTTAGATAATGATTACAAATCGTCGTATGCGTTTCCGTAGACTTCAGAATAGACGCTAGTTAAAGAGACTGTTATCATACGCGTATGTTATTGTTATTGATTGTTATAATGATAAAGCCAAACATCGCACCAATTAGAACAGAACTTGTCCACTATTGGTTGAAACAATTATCGGAATAAACAGAGTGGCGTAGACTCGTAAGACTTAATTCTATCGGTAACATAATGATATAGAACGTGGAGTTAGATATAAGAAAATACGTACCAAAATCGAACACACGCTAGTTTAGAACATCAAGTATGAATATGAAAATCGGGTTTCGCACCCTGCAAACACAAAGGAGAACAATCACTAATCCGTTTTCAAACATTCGTTATCCAATCGTAATGAAAAGTAAACAAAGCTCTTAGTTCTGAACGAGCCTGACTTTATAATTACCACATTTCACGGTAAAGTAACACTGTAAAAGATAAACCCTCTTTTTCAAGTTAACACCAAATTAAATATGTAAAGTCAGTTATTTTTTGAGTTCATCAATGGTTCACCGCTGCTGTTCTCCTTCCCTTTCACAGTGGTGATTTGCCTCTAATTAGTATGGATTAACTGCTGCTAAGTCGTTGACTGCGCGCGGAGGCTTAGCTGCCGTCAAGGCCAACTATGTTTGTTGACAGGTGCTCTGGACACCCACAGTACAGTGCGTGAACCCATCACCCGTACTCGCTGTGCTCCATGCTCGTACACTCACGCGAAGCTGAAATTGAAACGAAAGCAAGAAGATTAGCATGACGAATTAAAAATAAAAATAAACACTATTTTAACAACCCTAAAAGATATGCTAAATTAAAACACAAGCATAAAAGCTTGAGCAAAGTGAACTGCTGTTATTGAGATAATGAGCTGTTGTTTAAAAAAAAATCTTTTCAAGTCAATGATTTAAATGTCCAACAGGAACAAAGTCTCTCATTATCATTTAAGTTTTCGCAGAAAATGAATGCTAACTCAATAAAGATCAGCTGAATTCCGAATGGGCATTTAATATCTTGAAAGATCGAAAACACTCAGTCTCCTCGTTAAAATCTCGCCATCAGCAACCGGATGTTGCTAGAATTTTCCAATCTGTATTTAAAGTGTGAATTCAGCATATTAATTCTCATCGAGACATGAGAGTGCGCACTTGAAACGTTCCCAGACAATGCACGGCAAAAAAGATTTGAATATTTGCAAAGTCGTCAATTATTGCATCAGATGCCAACAATCATGTGCGGTTTTTACACAAGAACATAAGAAAATTGTTATTCTGTGATTGTTAAACCTTTGTACTGTAAACGATTACTTTACATATCACATATCACGTTACGTTAATGCCCTAAACAAAAAAGGTAAACACTAAAGCATATACGAGGTTAACATGAAGCATAAGCAAATACAACAAAAAGACACAATTAAATACATAAGAACATACTTTTTACGGTACGTACACGAAAAGTTGTCAAGTTAAAAATCAATATTGACGTCGAACACTCTAAATTTTATTCGTTCAATCAGTTGTTAATTATCCCGTAGAAACTTTGGCAGACTTGACGATAAATTTTACATTCTTTGACGTTTGATTAATTTCAAATTACACAACATAAAACTTTACTGATTATAAAATTCGAGTAGGCTTGCAAAATGACTATATGACGCACTTGATCGTTAAAACGTTCTCAAAAAACATTAAAAACAGCCACTCTCGTTTAACAAATAACTAAGAAAGAAATTTAATTTTGCTCTTACTATTAATTAGTTTCCACTAGTCAATTATTCGCCAATTGTCCAAAGCATATCTCATTCATGACTATTCACCAGTCATATTCATGAATATTCACCTAGTCATATTCATATTCATATTCATGATCACGTTGTCGTCTATCACCTGTTAACTGTTGCCAGCCAGAGCCACCGGAAATACGGCGCCTCACTGTTTGGCGTATGTATCGCCTTGGTAGAGTTCATTGCCTGGTGCAACCTGCGCTGCGCTGCCCACTCTACCTTTCTATTACTCGTTACTCTCAACTAATTACCAGACCACCACGATTGGTTAATTAATGGGCGTCTATCGCCTCTCATTATTACTCTCGTATGGTACTTCTGTTCGCCAGCACAATGACAACCGCAATCTACAATGCTAAACTCTGACCGTCATGGTATCAATGGTATTACTTCCACCACATGAAATTATGAACTAAAATCAGAGTCCCATCAAAAATCAACGGTAACAGCTTCTCTTAAAGCTTATTCACTTGTCTGCGTGCATTACTTTAATACTATTCCTTAACAGTATTACTCGACCTCGCTGGTAAATTTACCTGGTAACCTTAAACCATTTACCAGATATATCCACAGCCTTGTCGGTATCATTTACCTCTCTGGGTTTACCATTTATATACACTAGAACAGTCTTTCTCTTCTCTTTTTTATTATCTCACGGACACGGTCACCGTCTCTGCTCTTTTTTATTATCTCACGGACACTAACTTTGCTGCCGTCTCTGCTCTCTCGTACTGCAAACGCTGCAACGCCACAGCATATTTCATTATTATTTCATACTCAGAGCAATAACATCAGGTATCGTCAGAATACCATTCACTATTATTTACTTTACTCGGGAAGAGTACCTTTACTCCTTCCTACTTTAATATGTGTTCAATTCTCGAAATCACATTGCATTTCTCAGTACATATTTCATCATTATTACATCATTTCACTGGATTGTACTACTTGTACATCATCTTCCAATCAATTCCTGTCCTCTAAATACAGCGAATTTTTCTCTCAATAATAGATCCTTTGATCAGTGGTACTTTCTCGAAATCATAATGCAATGATTCTCTTGCAACAAATTTTCCTCTTATTCGCTAAAGCTCGAACGTTGAGTTTTACAAAGGTCTTCAGCACTACCTTTGGGCAAATTGGAACGCACTTCCCCCCCTGCAGCATCCTACCAGACGCATCCAGCGAAAAAACTCAAATATGATTTTTAAAACTGACACAATAACTGTCCAAAATATAGTCACCCCAAAACTGTCCTTCCTACCCACAAGCAAGTAGGGATTACTTGTAAAGAGCATGGTTTGCAACCGACCTCTTCGCTCAAATTACAGGTAGCATTACATGAACTACATGTTGCACAGGCTACAGAAGGCATTTAAGGATACTTATGTCTTTTTCGCCAATATATCCAGGGCAGAAAAATAACCTTGGTAGTCATTGTACTCGTTCTAGGCACGCTGGTTACTGAAATTTCAGGCATATTCACGTTACTAGTTCGTTGTCTAGGTATTACACATATTATATCACTGCTCAACACAGTTTAAACAGTAGCTCAAACACAAATTTATACAGCAGTGACTAAAACTCCAATATGAATTCAAGAAAATAGCGCCACTTACTTTAAAAAGACAACTCTCCCAAACTCGTAAAAAAATCTTGTCTAGGGGTTATTGAACACACTGCTTGCTCTCACTGCAAGTGCAGCCTTTGTTTGACCTTGACGCCTGCACGCACTAGCTGATGTAAAAAACACTGCCTGACAAAAACTCTACCACTGCTGCTGCACGCTGTCTGCCTCACGCACAACGAATATCTAGGCTGCAAGGGAACTGTAAAAATTATAACAATTAATATTTGCTGCTGCTTTACTTATCTTAAATTGCAGGTTTAGTTGTCGTTGTCGAACGATGTAGCGATCTCCGCAGTCGTTGTAGGCGTTGCACCGTTACTGCTTCGTCCGCAGCACGAAGATAACGTAGCTGCAGGTAGTCGGCTGAACCACCTCGTAGATGTAGTTTTTAGGTCTGTCGCCGCCCTTTCCGTAGATCTCTGTCTGTAGATGCTGTCCTTCTAATCGATTTCTCGTTGCTCTGATTGTCTCTGCAGGTCCTCTTCTTAGACGTTACAATAATTATCGTCACCAGACGATCTTCACGGTAGTTCTCTTGATTTCTCTGTAGTTATCTGTTATATTCTCCGCCGTGTTGATTTGCTGAAGTCACTGGATTTTCTTCTCAAAATTCTGTAGGTTTATCGTCGAATACTATGTTTTCTTTACTTCTCAATTATATCCTCTTAACTTCGTGGATCCGTCAACTCTCTGGCCACCAATGTGAGGACCAAGGTCAGGGATACGCTGTAGAACTGCAACGTTTATTGGTAGCGATGTTGATACAGGATGGGGTGCGGACCAAATGCGCGGGCCCTAATGAGCTCACCGCTTATATGACCTAAGAGGCGAACGGGGGAAGAGGGGCATGGCGCATGGCGAACATACTCTCAGTAATTTCACTACCGCTTTCGGTATCAAAGATACATGGTTTTCTTTTTAGAAAAGTGATTCTTCCTCTCTGTGAAACTTTCAATGGAAGAACTCGTCTTTTTGACATCAATACTCAAAAAAAACGCACGCGACTCGTTCATCTATCATTAAACATGGAGTGTATGTCCCAAATGAAGTAGCGTGCAAACCACGGTAGAGAAAACGAGGTAGGCTCAACCAGTCTTTTTTCGTTGACGGTGCGGTTTTGCTGACGTCACGGTAATAAACCAATAGCAGCACTCATGTTGATTTTGGTATCACTGCTACCCCCAAATCTGGCTCCATTATTGCATGGATTGACGACATTGCGTTTTGATGACGTCATGAAGTTTGTTTGAAATGAATCCTTTTGATTGGCTCGCCTGATGAGAGGAGGTGTATTTTCTCCTATAGAAATAACCCTACCTTGTTTCTTCTACCGTGGTGCAAACGCCGTCATGAAGGGCGGCGATATTTTTCAGATATTGTTAACATGCATTACTAACAAATTTTCCACCAACTGATTCACATGGAATACACACACATAACATTTTTCAATTGAATTTTATTTAAACGTGCAAATTGCAATTCATTAGTAAATATTTGCAGTCATTATGTAGTATTGAGGTATACGTACAGTTTACAGGCTGGCAGCAGGGACAAACACACAAACCAAGCAGCAGACTGTGTTTGGGGTACTCTCGGGAGGACATAATTATTCTCTTGATGGGAATTAGCAGTCGAAGAGGGAAAAGGTGAAGTGCTGAACTGAGAATTATGTAGGGCTTCTTTATGTTGAAATAAAACGCGTGTTTTGTGTTGTTAAGGACTATATCTTATAACTTCACTTCAGTGCGTTTTTTAGCACCTACTTTTTTTTCTACAAATTTCTTTTTACTTCAAAGCCTTCCTTTTTACTTACCGTTTCTATACGCTGGATATCCTGTGTAGAAACACACTTGACATGTAGATTCCTCGTTCCCTTATCTCCACACTAAATGGTGCTTTCATCCTTCCTCTCTTTGAACATCTCTGTTGTGGTACGGAACGCTGAAAATAATTTTAATCAATCAATTGCATATGGGGAGTAATCCCCAACGTGCCACTCTCCATAGGTAATGTAATTTGTATAATTACATTACCCTATGTAGAGTGGCACGTTAGGGACTACTGCCTTGTGCAGTATTGGGGAGGCTCACTGAATGTAGAAAATAGGTTCTGAGACTTTATATGAGTCATACTCGTTCATTCTGAAGAGTGAGATATCGCCGTTTCTGTCACTGATGAAATGCCTCACTTTCTTCATGCTGAAATAAGTGAATCCATCATCGTGAAACTCAACCACAACACTACCATTCTTCATATGGCGGTTGGAGCTTTGAGGCCATCTCTATCCACGAGCTCTTCGTGATTTCAAAATTTGCTGTTTTCGTGTCTAACTTCCTCATGATTGTTTTGCCAACGTTATTTTGTGTTCTCCATAGGGTTCCATTGTGCTTCTAATTTATTGAAGAGAAAACATTCATTATGGGGAGTCTATACACAAAAACGGGAAGTCTATGCACAAGGCACATCCTGATACAGAAAACCCTGCGCTTGATCATCTTTTGCAAAATTTGTTCTATGTTCGCCTGCCACGAATTCTGCAGTTGACTTTACACATGACTATTTTGTTTCTTTGTTATGCTACGTTCCAGTAAATGTAGTCCGGAATATCTTTTAGAATATACAATCATCACCGTCAATGAAATATGTGCTCCCAGTCGGATATTTTCATGAGGAATATTCAAACACAAACTGCAATCAAATCCCAGTTTATTTTCCCCCGAAATCGGTGCATAAAAACCTGTATTAATTTTAATACGTGTTAACAGTTTTTCCACTGCTCCCTAAATACCAAACAGAAAGTTCAACAATCTTGTGCTAAGATCTCGATGAGGGAAATGATTCCCACGGTTCAGCAATATTAAAAATGTGCTTCCAGTCGGACATTTTCATAAGGAATGTTCATACACAAACTTCAATCAAATCATACTTGATCATAAACCATCATGATAAACTTTTGTTGATAGTTAGATAGTTTGAAGATAGATAATTTTGATAATAACCCATCATCAGAGTGGATCGTGCTAAAGCCCGCGAATATAATTGCAATTAACGAAAAGTTAACGGTAGGTTCTCTCAACATCCGTACCGCACAAATACATAACTTAAAGTCAAACTGCTTCATAGACATGAAGCAACTTGAGACAGTTGCTTAATGTTGTCTAACCGTTCATAGTGTGGAATTTTGATCGAAATATGGCGCCAGTTCGGTTCAGATAAGTCAAGCTAGTCCTTGAGGTACCTGATGGTAACACTGAGGTAGCCCAGCGCCACGCCGTTGTGGGAGTAGCACTCCTCTGTAATGGGCTTTTCTATTCGAGGGCTCGGCCCGACGTTTTTAGCGAGCTTAACAGAATTTTGGCTATCACCTGGAGGAAATCTTTTTCTAAATGCTTTCAACATTAAACGATCTGATCTGGAGTTTGATTGATGGTATTCAATGTTGTTGAAAAATCCAAAGCACCCTGACGGCTTCTGCCACGAAAGGACTGCGCGAATCCACGCGGAGTTGAAGAAATCGGGCATGTATGAAGACTGCCGCTCCGTAGAGAAAGCCTGATGTAAAAAAGATTGAGATTAGATGAGCCCAATCGTACCGTCTACAAACCAATTCACATCACAATTCAAAACCATGAGTTTCAAAGTCATTTTATGTATTAAAGCTGTATGAGGTGCGACATCTACAAAATGGATAAAATAGGTCAATTTCTGTGAAATCTCAATTATAGGATAAAAAGGAAGACCAACGTAGCTGAAAATATCGTGTTAAAAACAAATGTTTCGGATCATAACAAATCCATCCTCAGCACTTTGAAAAACAATAAATCAAGGCGTGAAAAAATATTTTCAAACTCAATTTTTTCTGAATAAACCGAAAATAAAACATTGACATTAAAAATCAATAATAAAACAAAAAATATAAAATATTCGACAAACAATTCAAAGTTTGAACGCCATGTTGCATTCATTAACTGCCCCACGGATTTTAAAATGTACATCGATTCTAAACTATGGAGGTCAGACCAATTTGGAGTTGAACACAAAATTTTGAAATTTGTGTTTTTAAGCGGAGCGGGTGGCAAAAAATTCGTAAAACGCATGGACTTACGATTTTGTTCTCAAAAGCAAGACGAACATGTCAGGAAGCTTCAGTGAAAAAATTAGCTTCGTAAGTGCACTCGTTCGCCCGCTACGGGGGTTTGAAGTTTGGGGGGAGGGGAGGGAAGGGGGAAATGGTATTTTATCCTGTTACACCTCATCCTTAGCACGTTCTTACGGCGCGACGTTGCTATGTCATCTTATATGTCTCTTTATTACTGTATAATGATTTCAAGGGTCCAAGCTGACCCAACCAGAAATAATAAAAAAATTGAGATTGTTTAAATTTCTTTGTTTACTTCTATTGGGAGGATCGGAATTTGGGGTTTCAAAATGCATCTTCTCCTTCAGTTTTTGAGCTACAGTGCAGTGATGATTTTAATATCATTAGATGCGAAAAGATTTGGGCATTACAAAAACTTAAATGGCGATTCATAATTCCTTTTCGATCGAAATTTATGACGTCATAAAGTACGAAATTTTCCCAGGGAAGACATGCCTTGAATTTTTTTATGTTTTTTCAACCTCAAACTAAAGTTTCGAGAATGCCATGAAGGTTTTTAGAATCTACAAGTCTTTCCGCATCTAATGGCACTAAAATCATTACTTTTACTTAAAAACCGTTGGAGGAGATGCATTTTTAAAAACCCCCCCAAAAACTCGTTTTCTATAGGGAAAATCACATTTTATCACAAATGACAAATGATTCCCAATTGCATTTCCTATCAGTATACCAAATTTCATTGCTCTAGGTTCAACATTAAAGAAAAACCTCCTAAAACCGCCTTCTTCCCTTTAAGAATTGGTCCTTATTCTAACAATATTCTCTTATAGACGACTTAGATGGCTTAAGGCCCGTCCACACTATCAATCTTTTGCCCGAAGTTCGTGTTTTTCGGCAGTCCGCGAACACGAACACAGATGACAAGTTCGCAGATTATGGTGTGTTTGTGTTTTCCATCGTGATGGAAAACACGAACACGAACTTTCGGTCAAACAGCGAATACTCGCTTGTTTATGTATTGTGGGAAGTGGTTCTGCGAGTGAATTACTTGGTTTCTATGTATTTTTTTCTATTTTATCAATTTTTTTATGTTTTTGGGGCAAATTAGGTCAATTGTATGGTGGCACGGACATTTATTTACCAAAATGAACCACGTAACGTTGTTATTTCATTTTATTCAGATATGGCTGAATATGGAATTAGGTTTGGATTTAATTGATGTGAATGTAATTAAATAAAAATTGCCGGAATCGAAGCTGAATAGGCATAAAATTATTGAAGTTTAGTTATTTTTACATCTAAATAAAATTTTGGATATTTTTCAGTGGTATGTCAAGAATGGTAGCTACTAATTTGCTGCTGATAAAATTGGCAGAAAAATTCATTCGCAAAATATGTGGCTATTATTCATTGTATTTCTTTATAACATTTTTTGGTTGAAATAGAATACTTTATTTCCCTTATAGCCTGATAATGATATAAGAATCAAGTCACTAGATTAGAAATTGTATTATAAAAAAATCATTTGGGAGAAATATATACTCTTTTGCTAACTTATAATTTGTAGTTTAAAAAAGCATTATTACAACTGATTTGAAAAATTGACCTACACTGTTGAACCACTGATTTAGAAAAAAGCACAAGCTGTGTGTAGTCATTTACATATTTGTTCAGAATTTGAATATTTTTGTTTATGGAAAAGCATTGGGAAACTCTTATTATCTATGTGTCTCTGAATTTTAGAAACTGCGTGATGGGACTTGTTAGGCTTCTGAAACTTTTAAGGTTTTTTTTCCTTGTGGATCCAAAAATGAATTGCTTTAAATTAAGCTTTTTCTTCATTTTTGGTAACAGCTAATCCTATTTAAATCTGGCTTAAAATCTTTTGCTTTGGGTAATGTATTGTTTTCATTTGATATATCATGAATGTGGCCCTATTGGAAGTGGGATAAATCATCTGTTCTAAACTATTATGACTCAAACTGAATTCAAAAGATTTCCGTTATCTATCTAGAAAAGTAAATTTATCCAACACGCCATTCTTAATGATAAAGTGTGTGCTATAGTAGAAGCATCAATCATCATTGCATTGAATTGATGTATGTTTGTGTAGACTTTGCTGTAACAGTGATAATTAACATTTAGGGCTGTTTCTTAACTGTCGTGTGTCATAGGCACAGTCAGTGAAATTAAACCAAATGCTTTACCCCTTTTTGTGTATATTTCAGAAAGTTTTCAAACAATTGGCTATTTTGCATAAAATATGTTGGTGTAGGAAAATAAATTATAGTATAACTTATTTTGAATGAAAACTAAGGCAGTTCCCTTAGGTTGCCTCTGTAGTTCTTCAAAGTAGTTATTGAGCAGTGGTGACTCAATGTCATTAGGTGACTCTACTATGGAACTGCAGAGCTGGGTCTTCATAATCTTCAACAATGGTTAGTATTTCATTGAATTGTACAATTTTTCTTCCTAACTTCATTCATGACCATTGAGGTTAGTGAGATTAGTATGTATGAAAGCTTTGTTTAAAAATTATGGTTTAAGTATTGAATTTTCATGGCATATAACAATAAAAAATGAGAGCAGAAGTGTGAATTAGAATAAATTTTTTCATTCATTTCTGAACCAAAATTTTGGTACTTCAACAATCCAGCCTGCTATGCAGGTTGTAAATTGGATACATTTTTTCTTAATCAATATTATTTGTTACAAATACTATTGGAAATGATTATCAACTTTTAGCATCAGGTGCCAGTTCCAGCGCTTCAGCTTTGGCAAAATTCGGGCTATGTCACATCTCTCTACAAAAACTACTTTGATGAAATTCATCTATGTTTGATTGAAATTTTGGAAAATTAAACTTTGATTTGCTCCAGCATGTAATTCTAATGTACCAAGTCATTCATAATTATTCAAGAGTTTCTATCATTTTTAGAGAGCCACCTATGGTTAATAAGCAAATTATTTTCTTCTTCCGTCAGGTTGAGAAGTCCATTACCACCCAAGAAGAAATTGAAATCATTGAAGACTATTCACGGCCCTTCCTCGAATTGATTACCATCCCTACAGGTCGTTACAAAGACCCTGCCTTCAAGTTCAAGCACCTCTGATGAATCCCTACCATCATCACCACGGTCCTTTTCGCTGGTAGTCCTCTTCTCCCAACACAAGTCTCTAAACAAACTTGCGTTGGGTAAGTTTTGATTAGACTCTACATGAATTGAAAAGTGAAGGTTAAGAATTTTTAACACATTCCCTGCCTTTCCGTGACTGTTGACGGTTGGTTTAATTAGCTCATAAGTAGCAGAACAGGTAAATCAATTTTCCAGCTTGAATATATTTTAATTTTTCTTAATGATTAGGAAAATTACACTTGCACGATAACATTTTACCTCGTATGATTTCAATTATTTTTATAATGTCGGGAAACATCAAATGTCGTACATTTATACCTGCACTTATGTGGGCAATTTACCTGTTGGTACACATATGGCCCAATACGCAGGGAACGTGTTAAAAAAATGAAGCAGGGTGCCCTTTCTTCATTGTGTCATAATGATTTGGCTGTTGTTTAATTTTTTGTTGGTTTTAATTCCACAAAGGAAATTTTTCCACTGATGAACATGAGCCAATAATATAGTAAACAATTTTGTTGCCATTAGCATCCTGATGCGCTGAAACAAAATGAATGTGCGTATTTATTTTGGTAGTACAGATGTTAATCAATTGTGTATGAAGTATTAAAAAAAGGTCCTGAAATGCAAAGAATAATGTTGACATAATGAAATGAGTGAAGTGCTCGATTGATCAAATTCTAGTCTTTTTGTACCTTGCTGATGATGTGCTTGACCAGTAATTACAAATTGTACTCGTACTTTCGTTATGCTACATTAAATGCTAGTTATGATTACTTAACATTACAATACCAAAGGGTATTTAAACTTTGCTTTAATAAACTTTTCATATTATTCATCAACAAGACAAATTATCTGTATTAGATATGTAGAATATAAATGCCATAATTCAATGAAATACTTTTCCATTAAGCTAAATGTTCACCAAATATTTACCAGAATGCCAGTTAGGTGGTATAGTGATTATTTTCATCAGAAATATTCATTTGCAATATACTTTTCATCAGTTTCATGTCAGAATTAGATGGCTTGTGGTTGACTACTTATTACAGAAATATGTTATTATTGTTAGTGGATTTTTAAACATTGCACAAACCCTGTATACGTATTTGTACTCAATGATCCCTACTTTATTCCTCTCTTTGGAACATCGTTATTGTGGTTAAGGAGGCTCAAAGTAACATATATGTTCTCTTCATTGGTAATAAAAGTAGTGCAAGGTATGGGGAACAACAAACTTGCAATCAAAGCTGAAAGAAACAATTAACAACTTGTGGAAAACGTTTGAAATAGTTTAGAAATTATATCTCTATTGGTGAATTAATTTTAGATAGTACTGCATTTTGTTTAATCATAGTTTTTTGTCAATGGATGATTAGATATTCAAGATCTGTGCTCACAACAAGTCACCTTTGCAAATTTTTACCTTTCAAGGTATCTCTATGACTTGTTTCTGGTGCCTTAACCTTTGACTTACTGTTTTTATTCATGCACTTACTTTCATTGTAAATATTGAATAAAATGAATTCACACACTTACTCTTTGAGAACACCTGTTCTGGGTTCACTGTTATCCTTATGTCAATCAGTTTCATGAAAATGCATTCTTTAACTAACATGGTTTTAGGTAATGGACCTACACAATTGTGTTCAGAACAGGTTTACCATCCTCTTGGTAACTGATCAATGTCCTGCACGTTTGGGATAATACACAAAAATATTCAACTGTTTTTCCCCTCGCTTGAATACAGGACTACATGATTTTACGAAATTAAGTGATTAAGAACGCACCCTTCATGGGTTGGTGTCGGTTTTTTTAATCCCAGCGTCATGCAGTGATTTCTCCCCGTTGGGAAAGGAGAGAACTCAGATACACCCTACCCAGGTGTCGGAAATGGGTACAGACTTGACCGGGTAACCGTCATTGTTTCCTTATGATAATCATGAAGTATTTGAAAAACTAATGTGCATGATGATATGATGGCCGGTGAAGGAAAGTATTTAGACACCAATGCATTATAATTTGATATTATTATTAAGTCATGAATCATTTACACCACTAGCGCAAATGCCCCTCGCCAGTCGTGGAAAACCAAACCAGGAAGGTTTGGCAGCGCAGGACAGGACCACGGCTGGCCTACGAGCACAAAAGATAGGAGGGTCGAGCTCGGGCTGTGAATAAACATTAACGTCAAACAAGGTCCCAAGGAAATGAATAATTTCAAGTGGAGAGGAGTTAAGTTTATAATTCAAGAAATGCAGTATTTTAGCTGTTCATAAATTAAAACATTGACGATATTATTGCAGCGTTTACTTTGCAAAATACCTTGTAGATTGAACCATAGCTTCCCTAAATCAAAAGATTATTACGATAATTAGAGTAGTTTGAATACCAGAAAATTTTTAAAATGATCATTCTTGGCATACTAGCATGTGTACATAAAACCTAATCCCTTATCATTGAAGACCCCAAACTCCAATCCAACCAACACAGAAATTATGGAAAAGAATGGAATGGAGGATTAAAATTTTTGATGGGAAATTCTCAAAAATAGGTCGACCGAGCCCAGCGCAACATGTCACTTCGACCCACCTCAAAAGCAAACTCGTTCTGAAGTCTCTGGTACCGCTGCAGTCGTCCACAGGAAGTTCACGGGGATGCTATTAGTGCAATGCCAATGTAGGTAGTTGAGGCGGTTCATAGTTCATAATAGCTCTAGGACGCAGCAGCAGTCTTGCCTCCACGGATGAAAGCGGCACGGCAGCACCACATCGCAGAGCAGCTCAGTTGCAGCGCCCACCGCTGCCGCCAGCCCAAGGAAACCGCAGCGCCCACCGCTGCCGCCAGCCCTCTTCTCACTCCATCATAGTGATGCTAAAGTGGCATGCAATCTCTAGAGAAGAGTTCATGAAAGTCGAGAAGTTTTATGGGAAGTTTCACTTCAGGTAGAAATCACTGGCTGCTGATTCCGACTCTGCTTGAGCTTGTGGAGTCTGTAAATGAGTACAACAAAGGGAATTACACATGGAAGTCCACCGCAACATTTTTTGATGGTTTATGCATTATCGTTTCATGAGATCTGAACAATATTACTGGAAGAAAACAGTGGTTATATAGATTCCCCTAGGTATCACACAATATACATTTTGCTCATGCACCTGAAAGTTCACAAATAATGGAACTAGTTTGGCTTCGAAGTAGTTCTAATTGTAGTAGGTTATAATCTACTACGAGAACAATTGAAATATATATATGTACTTTGTACACCACTACTTTTTTGTGCAAGAGTCCATCAATTCAAGTAGCACTCCAAAACCAGACAGTGTAGCAAAAACGTAGTGCTCAGCTCTGCTATTGTACCAAGTCAATACCGTATTTATGATGATACGTTGGTCACTTACCTCATTTCATTACCATATTTTAAGGGATTTCAACCTACTGCAAATTTCTCAATGGTTTTAATATTCCAGAAAAGTTAGTTTTTTATTTGAAGAACATTACAATACTCATTGCAAAGTAATATTTGAACCCAGCACCGCAATGGGATGCATACCTTCATGTTTTCATCCTTAAGTAGAGTATAGATGGCCTCACAAGTTTCAGGTATGATAGAGAGCGACTGCTTTGATATTCTTGTCAAATACTGTAGAGAAGTGTATGAATCACCTCGTGGCAACCACCTGTAAAAAAATAATCCAAACATGAGGAACACATAAAAATGCTTTTCTACAAGCATCAAAATTTGTGGAATATAATTGTTATGAGGTCCTGAATAGGAGCAAATTATTTATGATCAACATAAGATGTCTAACAATAATTCAGAAAAATTATTATATTTATGTTTTTTATAAACTTATTATATTATATACACGGATTATATTTTTATGCATAGGTTTTATACACAAAATTATATACATGGATAACTTATGTTCCCCAGTCATACTTTTCATGAAATATGTAAGTGAGCAGGTCCTGACATAAATGAAAATGAACTACAAAAATATGGTCCTTAACAAGCAAAAACAATTTCAATATAAAGATGGCCTGCTTGACATTCAGCTTTGAGTTCTCAGATTCTTCCCTTAGAACTATTTCTTAGATATGTTTAGTAGTTATAAGAGATCTAGGTGTTAACAATGTTCTCAGAAAAAATATCACAAAACAGCGCACAAAAATTTATTGCGCAATAGTAGAAATACATTCTGGTATGCTTTGCTGAGCAACGGATGCTTCAAAAATGTGCACAGAAAGTATGGATACTGCATGTAGTTTAAAACACCAATAAAATGCATAGGCTAAATTTTAAATTTTTGAGATAAATTGTTGGCTTAATTAAACAGAAAAATATTTAATATCTTTGGCAAATTGCTTCAAATATTTTATGACAAAATGAAAAATATGAGCATTTTTCACCTCTTATAGAAAATTTGGGTTACAAAAAGTAAAAAAAAACATTCTATAGGCAGAGTAGGAGAAGATTTTAAAGTTTTAAGCTCCAGTCCAAAAATTTAAACTTCATAAAGAGCATTGAAGAAGATCAAGGACATCAGCTGATCTCATTACCACTGTAACACTGATATTATTCGAGATATTCTCATAATACATCAGCGATTCTTAATATTTTCTGTTCACGCATGCCAACACATATAAATTATGGTTACTAACTCTCAACAAATTTAATTTACCAATTATATGCATCAATTAACTAAAACTTACTCGAGAAGCAGTCTTGTTTGTTTACATGTTTCTCGCGAATAACTTCTCTCCGCTGAAAGTGTATAGTCTGTACGTCTGGACACGATTCGGGAAAGTTCGTGTTTTTGTTCGCATTTTGGTGTGTTCGTGATTGACGAAGAGTTTGATAGTGTAGACGGGCCTTTATAGCAAACCACGTATCTACAAAATTTGTCACCCATATCTACTTGATCGTTCCAGTCTTTTAATAACACACATTTATAACAAAATTTTAATACGCTGCATGATATTAGGATTCCCTTCACTTATGTAACATAGAACACAGAACAGTCTCTCACCTCCCATCGTGGATCGCGTAAGCCTACATCTTGTCTAGCACCAGGCAAGCCAAATAGACCGGTTAGCACACTCCTTGCATTATTTATACCTCCCTTCGAACAAAAGACGCGCACCGTGGGCTGTGCGGTACCCGCGAAATCGAAAGTGACGTGGCATTTTGCCATTGGCTAACCCTCGGGCGTCTCCCTTCTACACTGCCGTGTACCTTACTTCACAACATTGCTACGCATATTTCTCTCAAATAAACCCAGCAACCCCTTATTCCCTAACTCGTAGAGCATTAAATTTTCAACCCACTATTTTCTATACTATGCATTAAAGTTTCCCTTGTCTTATTGTGTGTATAGTTTTGCGCACTAGCTTTTAATACAGCCCCTCTGTCCTCTACCTACTCCCCATTTCTCTTGCCATCCCTACTCCCCTCTCACTTTCTCACTTCGCCGACGCGTTCGCGAAAGAGTTTCGGCACGAAAAGCTGGCTACTTGACAATGTAAAATGTATCACTACTGAGAAACTGGCTGCGCCTAAAATATATCATCTCAAAATATATCACACCACTTTGTAGAAATAATCGAATAGCTATGACGACAATTTTGATCGCGAGAGGAATGCAAAATAACATAACAAAAAGAAATGTTAAGAAAACACGTAATCTTTTAATATCGGTACTAAGCGTGTAGATGGCCGTCTGGGCCGTATGGCCGGTGGGAATCGGACGTCTAGACCGCCTAGGCCGTCTGGGTCCTCTCGGACCAGGACGCCAGATGATTGTTGCATTGCCGCCAAACACCATTATACCTCTCCAGTGGACGCTAACTGGTTGTTGAACTTCAGGAGCGACTTTAACATTTGCCGTCGAAGGATAAAATCCTCCGACCTAACTCGCTCGGCCAAAGTTTCACTTGCTTATTGAGATTATTGAGATAATATGCTACAACTATCAACCCAATGAAGCAATTGTTATTATCATCAAAATTACACAAAGCAAAATTAAAACAAAATTTAAAAACACTTGCGCTTGCATGATCATATTCCGAATTTGATTTCTAGCAAAAAGGTACCAGTCCCTTTTGATTTCAAGGTAAATCTTTTGAATTTCCAATCAAGAGTTGCTTTCTTACTCTCGTTGAGGAGATTTCCAGTGATCTTGAACGCTGATTCAATAACAAGCGACTGACTTCCGACGATCCATTTAATTATATTTTGAATTTTGCTTACGTCTCGAAACTTACAGTCTCCTGAGCCGAAAGGCGGTATCAGCAATTTCATTTTGCAAGTGTGGAATTCACGCACCAATAAAACTGTTAATTCAGCGATAACATTCTTGCAAACGTTAGCGTCGTCTGACATGAGCCAAGGGAACAAAAAACACAAAAATACGCAAGCTCAACATCTCTGCCATCGACAGAACAAGTGACAACACAGATCGCAACAATTCTTGTCAACGCACTTAACCCATTGGTAAAATTAAAAACATAACTTACAAAAATTTGAACCTTAAGCCCATCACGCGTTCGATTGATCTCGGTGGTCATAGACAGGGTAATGTAATTAAAAAAACACAATACAATTTGTTATAGAGAATAAACGGATATGTGCGCTTATATTATACTAAAACTCAACGAAAACTATAAGCACAAGCGTATACAAGGTTATTATGAAGCATGAGAAATAAATACAATGAAGATATATAATACATTATCAATACATGACATTAATGAAAGTAATTCAGTAATACATACCAGTAAAGTCGTAATGCATCGTAAGTCGTAAACGTTTTCATGTTGTTTCACGCTGAGGCAGTTCATGGTCCATATTACTTTTGTTAATTTTGTCTCCTATTCCGGGGGCCAAGCACGAAAGAGCGAGTTTTTCGTTTTTTTAATGATTTTTCAGCATTACTCAGTCGCCCAGAACGAAATTTTAACCCGTACGTCCTAAGTTATGATGCATTGTGCGGTCAGCTAAGTCATTGATAATTAGTGTCCCAACGTTTTCGACAGTCCTAGCTGCTTCCTTTGCGCGAAATTTTACCAGATCTATGTCGGAGTCGTAGCTGTAGGAAATTAAAAAATTCTCAGCCTGAAAATAGGGGCACGCATCACTGCAAAAATACTATAACTAATAGTATTTCCTTGCATAGAATTTAAAGAATAATTGGTGGCACTCTCGACCATTTCTAAATGCTGATCCCATTTCGTGTGAGTCAGGAAATCTACGTACAATTTCAGGAGGTTCGTAATTTTCTTACTATTGCGTTCAACAATAGCATTTGAATGAACACTTCACGGTTGTACTTCTTTCTTTGCAATTGCCTGAATCCTAGCAAATTGTTTTACTGCCACTGATTCAACTCGACAGCTTGGTCACTCAGTGATGTTTTCGGGTCACCAAAAGACGCAAAACAATTCCCTAAGCATGATATGACCGTTTCTGCTCGCCGGTTAGAATTAGAATACAATTTACAATAACGCGAGAAAAGGTCAATTACTACGAATATGTACTTGTTTTGAAATTATCTGTAACTGGAAGTGGACCCAAGTAGTCTATCGATACTACTTCAAAAGGCTCTCTCGCTACTGGCGCAGCTAAAATCTTATTAGGTACGGAATCCGTACCTATTAAGATTTTCTGTGTTTTCAACAACCTACAGACAACAAACTTTTCCACAAACTTACGAAGGATTCTTCTCTCTAAAGGGTGGTAATATCTCAGCTTGAATTTAAATAAAGTGTGCAAAGCATCCGTATGCTACGTAGAATGTATACCGAGAATTTCTTTTTCCATCAATGAAGTTGGTATAACAGATGTCAATATAGTGCTAGTCCGTGAGTCAATTCTTCGTCGTCTGTACAATATATCATTTACAATAAAAAACTCTGCAAGCAGGGAATTGTTGAACTACTACTATGTAGTAATGTCTCTCTTACCTACGAACCGAAAGAATCTTGTTTATGTTCGCAAATGAACTCATTTCAGGACCATGACACTCTTTTTTCTGTCAGAATGTAGTCAATTGATTTTGGTACAGTCATGGGTACAGGTACCGCGTCTCCATCCTGTCTCGTCAGCGCGATGCACACCTCAGGCTCTGCTTCTGTCTGCAGCTCGACGCAACCTTGTCGCTCTTTAGCAGTGAGTCGGTCATTATTTATAGGGAATCTACTTAGGCAGTCGGCAACGACGTTGTGTCTGCCTGGTAAATACTTAACAATAAGGTCGGAGGAGTGCACATTAATACACCACTTTGCCATTACAGTATCATTAGGCAATTTTTTAGTGAACAGGGGAGAGAGGAGCTTGTGGTCGGTGTACAGCTAAATTGGATACCCAAGGATTAAGTATTTGAACGCTTTAAGAGCACTTACATTAGCAAAAAATGATTTTTTTGGCGTACTATAACGCTTCTGGCTAGCATTCAGGCTTTAGCTGAAATAAGCAACAGGTTGCATAACCTTGTCCTCGTTGTTATCAAGTTGCATAAAGGAGATCGTCCCTATTTTTCAACTTTTTTCGTCCGATTCGTTTGAAAATTGGCCAGTATATGTATTTTTTGCAGGGAAACTATTTTCACTCATGTCACTTTTTCGATTTAGGCCTTAGTTTTTTTACGAAAAATTAGTTTTTTTGGTAAATTTTTATGTATATTTCAAGACGTATTTCCGCATTGAGTTTTAATGCTAGAACAAAACCAAAGACAGTTTAGAATCCATGAAACATTTCTAACAAAATCAAATAGTAAAATTTTAAAATTTTGCGCAAAAAAATTTTGTGGTATGCGATATTTAATGATTACATCACAAAAAATATTTTTATATTTAGAGTAGTATAACTTTTTTTCCTCTCAAATTCGAAAAAACTATTTGATTGTGTTAAAAATGTTTCAAGGATTCTAAAACTGTCTTTGGTTTTTTTTCTAGCATCAAAATTCAATGAGGAGATACGTTTTGAATGTTGAAAGTTAGAGGTTTTGGGTATAAGCCTTAAACAATATTTTTTGTTGAAGTGTAATATAATGGACAATTCATGCAATTGAATGCTGCTTTCATTTATATTTCGATAATTTACATGCATAATTTCATATTCACACTGTGAATTGTGATTTCCGACAAGAAAAAAGAATAAAAAGTTATTTATTTTTTCAAAATGATTTTTTTTATTTTCAGTCTAATTTTTATGAAATTAGACTATAATATGTAACTTTTGAAAAGAAGCACAATTTCCTATATTCATTTTTTTGATTCAGGCCTTAGTTTTTGATAAAAATGGGACATATTGGTTTTTTAATTCATTTTTATGGATATTTCAAACCGTATCTCCTCATTGAGTTTTTATGCTAGAACAAAAATAAAAACAGTCTTAGAATCCTTGAAACATTTCTAACACAAGTAAGTTTCAAATTATCCATTTCCCGTTTTGTTTTCTTTTAGATGTGGTTGAAATGGGGTCGAAAATTCAAAATTTTGTCCCCTTTTTCTCCTCCTGGGGGGAGGGGATCTATTGTCCATAGCGCCATAAATTTTTAGGACCGAATAGTACACCACCTAAGGGGCCTTTTCGAACAACACAACAAAAAAGCTCACCGAACCGACAGGGGCCCGGAACGATCTCCTTAAAACAGCCCCTACTCCAGAATTTGAAGAGTTCGTAAATGAATAAAATGGTTTACTGAAATCAGAGTGTCGTAAGACGGTGACGGATGTCAGAGCTGCTTCAATACTATCGAAACTCTCTTGACATTCGTTTGTCCAGTCAAAAATCAACGTTTTTCCGTAAAAGTCTGTACAAAGGATTTGAAATCGCTTCAAACAGAGCAATATGTCCAAGGAAATAATTTGCTACGACGAGAAATTGCTGCAATTCCTTCACATTTACTACTGCCGGGAAATTTTGAAGTTTTTCAGATTGTTTACAACAAATACATCCAGCAACATGTCCTAGATATTCTATAGATTTGTTAAAACACTGACATTTCTCAAACTTAAGAGATCAATTTCCGTCGTGTAATGTGGTAAGGACAGTCCTAATGTCAGTCAAGTGTTGGTTCTTGGATTTCGAATACACCAGGATGGCATCGAGGAACACGAAACATAATTTTCATAATACTGGTGTTAGGACGGAAAACATCACGCATTGGAAAACGCTCGGACTTGAACTAAGTCCAAAGGGAATTTTACGGAACATGTACTTTTCATAGCCTATACTAAAAGCCCTAAATTTTCGGCTATGCCGTTCTACTTCTACCTAGTTCTATCCCAGTTAAAAATTCATACCGTTTTTCGAGCGACAGGTAGCAGAACATAGTGAAACATGGCTGCAGAAGGCCATAATATTTCTTTGTCGGCCGCTCACGACTACAATTTCCCGTTCGACGGCCATTCGCTAATCTAATTTGGACGTTATAAGCGCGGAAGAACCGTGCTCTTCCACAAGGCCGGTTTCAAGCTACACTGTCGGCTTGCGGTCGACTTCGATGGGCAGTTCCAAAGTTCCAAAGCTGCCAAGGGAAGCTTGGTAGTCAGAGCTGCCAACTAGGAAATTGGTAAATAAACATTGAAATTTTAATTTAAGGAAAGTTTTTATGTTATTAGAAATTTAAATGTCAATATAATAATGTTTGCCAGTTTGTTATGAATAATACTATCCCGCTGTTCGTCTGAGTGAATTTTTTTCTTTGCATTCGAGTTAGAGGGCAACACTACACTGACATGTTGGGTTGGTGAACCTGTCACGCTGTCTCACGCGCGTTTTCGCGCCAGTTTTGTCCTTGGTGTTCTGTGTGACAGGTGTCTTAGTCGTGTCTCTATTATTTAAAACGTTTCAAGAAAAGTGTTCAGTGTTTATATCAGAGCGAGTGTATAGTAAGTGAGGGTGTATTTTTTTTTGTAATAAATTTGTGCTATAAGGTATAGGATGTTCGCTCCCACGTGAGTTTCCAATTCCATTGAGGACGTTAGAAGCCGGATAGTACGTCTGGCCTGATACCGGATAGTACGTCTGGCCGGATAATTTGAAACCAACAATAAAGGAAAGAGCCCAACTGTTAGCTCCACAACCTCGGTGAATTAATATATATGACAATTTATCGTTGTGGTGGGACTGGTAGAGAAGGCAATCCAATTTCAGCATCACCAACGGAAAAACAAAACATGGAAACCATACGTGACTTTCCCCCCGGACAGTCTTCAGCAACTCTTGAATTGAAGGACCTTCTGGCAGGTGATGAACGATGTGTACATCTACATGTTTGTGTACGTGTGTACGTACGTGTGGGTGTGTACGTGTGTGTGTGTACATGTGGGTGTGTACGTGTGCGTCTGTGTGTGTGTACGTGTGTGTGTGTGTGAACGTATGTGTACGGAAGGCCGGTGTAATTGAGTTCGGGCAAGGTCGAAATAATGCGGCATGAGGCTGATATAAGTTCGGGCGGAACGATGCGGCGCGTGGCCGTTTAGGTCCGTATAAAGTTGATACGTAGCCGATAGAAGTGGAAATTTAGGAAAAGCTGCAAAGGAAATTAAATGGTTTGAAGTCGTTTTTTACTCCATATAAAGTGGTCATGGCGACCAAAAAACTACTGCTTTTCCGAATAATGTACGGCTAGAAGTCTTGCCTACCGCAGCATAGAAACTACTTGAAAACGTCTAAAATTTTTAACTGGGATATGCAGATCTTAGATCCCATGCGGAGAAAATGCTATTTCCTCCAGGGGTAAAAAGTATTTCATCTATTCGGGGGATCGGAGACGACTCTTTAGCAATTATTTTAGTTAGAGCCCTAAAATCAATTACTGGCCGTATCTCGCCACTCTTCTTTTTTACAACAATAACAGGGAAATTGTGGTCTGACAAAGAGGGTTCAATAATTCCCTGAGCTAGCATTTGCTTGTTTACCTGGACGAGCTCCTCCTGATATTAATGAGGAATGCGGTAAGGCGGGATATTTAGCACTGGCGCATCAGGTTTAAGAACAATGTGGTGCTTAATTACATTCGTAAGACCTATCGTCTCACCTTCTAGCGTTATTACGTCGCGATAATTATTTAGCACGTCAATCAGTAATGGTTTTACGTCATACTCGTCACAAGGTACGTCATCAATCGTTAACGGATGCCGTACGCCCTTCGGTACAATAGGTGCCTTCGGCACATTCTCAACTCGTGCGTAAGCTTTCCGTTCATCAATACGAGAACATTGACAATTCTGCCCAGTTCGTCAACTTCCAACTCAATCTCATCCCCAGTTATTGCATTTACGTTTTCGCTTCAACAACTCGAGTTGACTTTAGTTGAATTTGACCGATCAATGAGCTCAAAACAACTTGGTTCCTCAAAGCTCCTTCTACAGAAGTCAGGTGAACCTCTTTTCCCATTTCTTCCTCATCTACACATTCTAAGTTGCAAAACATATTATTGTCGATAAAATAAATAGCATCATCTGTGCCGTTCAACCCTAAAAGTGGCACATTACCATCCTTCTCTATCGTAACTAGGGACTTTGCGATCAGTATACCGTTTTCTAACATTCTTTTATTCACTATATATTTACCTAGTTTAGCCTTTCATACGAAACCATTAATCAACTTCAATGAATTACCCGCTACCTCCAAAGCAATACGGTGAGCCACTAATGCTCTTTCCTTCTTTTCTTCCTTCATTTGCTTCCCAGCGCCTCGCTCGAGGACAGCGTTTTTTCTTTAATTCTCTTGCGGTCACTCACTCTGCCGCGGACTCGGTTGCCTTTCTGCTTTCTCTGTGCGACTACTTCCAACATCAGGCATTTGCTATTGCTTACAATGTTCATTATCACTTCCTTCTTACTTTGTGTATTCTCATCACCAATTTCGTTTAAAGGAATCTTAACTCCTTCCTACACCAAGTAACCCTCTTTGAAATTAACTGCATTATTCAAAATATCTCTGCCTTCAATTAAACCGTAATTGAATTGACCGTTCTATATTATCAGTGCACTTGTGTTTAGTACCTTGTTATCGTCTAGCGCGATAGTTATATCAACCAAACCACTAACACTACTTTCGTAATCCCTCTAATGCTCAAATTGCTAGGTTTTAATGTTTCATTGAGGCACTTGATTTTAGAATAACTGATGAGACATTCATCGTTGCAGCTGTCTTACAGCGCACTTAAATATTGTTCGTTGTTTTTCAAAATATGTGTAGATTTCTTCGAATTCCGGATGGAAATTAGTTCAGCGCCTTCTTTTCTAAGACGTCACGCCGTCTTGATCGTAGAAGCTAAATAAGTCTCAGCTGATTTCCCTAGTGATATCCTATCGGCCAGCTTTTGCTCTTTCAACACAGCGAATTTGTTTATGAAGTGAAACCAAGGAACTACAAATTCGTTCAACTCAGATGTACCGGGATCCGAAAATGCCGCAACGTTAGGATTAACGAGAGCTTTGCGGTATCAAACCCTCGGACAAAATCGGTACACGCCTCTACCTACACCTTCTATATTTAATGTAAAAAGTCGTCGTGCTCTCTCTAAGGATCCTCGGCATAATGAATCTCATGCCTGACGCGGCTATTGACGGTTTGCGTTGTATACAATACCGAACGAAGTGCTCCCCCCCGAAAATATAGCAGGGAACAACTGGTCGACGGGGTTTGCTCATAGCACCTTGTCTTGACCTGCAGTTGGCATCAACGTGACCTAAACTATGACATAAACTACAGAAAGGACACCCTCTCGTTTCAGCTCCAAAATTGTTGGGAGACTGACTCGAGCTTTCAGCTTGCACTGTATGGCATTCTAGGGATCCTATGGCCTTATCCCCCACATACCCACCTGATCTAGGATTCCTTTGGTGAACCAAGAGGAGACGCCCGCCGCCCCGGGAAACGGCGGCTACGATAATTCGAGCTATAGGAAACTTCACTCTCCTGAGTGGGTTCCTGCTCGTCATCCTCCGTCTCGTTTTGAACGTCCACCAAAAAAAGTCTTCCTGGTCGCATACTGAGTCCTTGCTACAATAGGCTAACTTTACAGATGATTCCGAACCGCTGCAACTATTCGGGCCAACAACTCCTCTGAGGTGTTGAACGAGACGAAAATTATTTTAGAGAAATTTTCGTCAAGTAAAGGTGCCAGCACATTAATGCCCAAACTCAAATCAATTGAATCACCCACAAACCTTTTTAATTGTTTCTGATTCGCACTAGCCCCCAAAAATGGATGCCTTTGCCACGCCTATCGTTATCGAATTTAACACGTGTTCCGACAACCTTGAGATCTATGCGAAGGCAGTAACTAGCTGAGCGGAAAGACTTTCGTTCCTTATGAAACGCAACTGATTAAAATGACATGCTTATGCTTGTACAGATTTCACGCCTTTGGCGATGCATACATCATCAAGTATCTTAATCACATCATCACAAGAAACTGCAGATTCGAATTCACCAACTTGGTAACTATTCAATTGTAATCTCCAACCTGCTTGTGGGCTGAACGCACCAGTAATTCCTTCTTAGCGTTATCCTTAACGTCAGGCAAAAGCGTCCATCCGCTTTTAAATTTGAGACGTGCGTCCTGAAAGATATATTTTCACAAAATTCTGGGTCTTCCTTACGCCTGCCCCCCTCCCCTGTAGAAAGTAGGGGTTCGGCGTTAGAAAGGATCGTACCCGCCCTGGGCATTGCGGCAGCTACCTCTTGGACATAGGTGGCGCTGCTGGCGGTGATCGTCATACTAGGGATACCAACCGTAACCGCTCGAGTCGTCATGGTATTTGGTCCGTCCACACTGGCAACCGCAGCTTCATTCGTGGTTGTCGTCGTGTTATTATCAGCACGGAATCGAGGTACCGGGGCTCGACCTCTTGATGTCTTTGTGATAGTTGATCGAATATATTCAAGCGAGTCTGAGTCCGACAGGTAGAAATTACTACTCTGCAGCACAATTTTACACAAACCTAAGCCGCAAAAATTTACGCAAAAGTCATTAAATTGAAAATAAAAGAAACTGTAAACACAAAAGAAATAGCGGCACTCACTTCCATATGCTACAGCCATTCTCGCACTGCTCTCGCTGCACGACTGCCACGACAGCACTTACAGAGTACTACAGCATGCTCGCTGTCAGAAAGCAGAATGCTGTGAGCCGACACATTAAAAAAATATCTTCAGAAAAAAACTGACTGGCTGTCTGCAACGGGCTGCCAAGCAACAGCTCTGCACAATTTATTGTCACTTATTCTTTATCTTCACTTAACTCGCATCTGCAGATTCGAAAGCGCTCGCCTGCTGTAAACGACTCTAGCCGCTTCACTGTAGACGACTCTCAGCAATTGCCAATTGCCCGCAGAGATGAACACACTTTTATTTTAGATGGACACTGGGACTCTAGATGATTCCGTAGATGACGTATATGTAGTCGTTGTAGATACTTACCTCACTCTTCCCAGGGTTTCAATTACCGAATGTCAATTCGAGGACCACCTCGAGCTTAGCAACTAATACTAAGTATGTGATCCTGAAACTTATTCGTAGAACGTTACTGTGTTGCTACCGCAATTCACGTACGGTATTCTCAAAGTTCATAGCTGTCATCACTTGGCACAACACTTATTCAACAATCTTTTTTTCTTGATAATCTTCTGAACTTCTTCACAGACTTCGTAACCAAATTTTTCCGTGGGTCCTTTGAAACTGGCTACTATATGCCGCACCCAAACGTGGGGTCACGGAGTAGTCTGGTTGGAGGAATAAGGAAACGCTTCTTCTCGTTTACGTTTACTGGTACAAGCGGAGGCGGACAGGTGGTAGTGGTTTGGAAAATGCGAACCGATTAGCAACCCGGTCTGAGTGACCGGTGCTCCCATATGTAAAGAGGGAGGCACATTGGGTGAAGTGGAGCACATAGCACTACACTGTTGACCCAGTAACTTGGAGGTTAGCAATACACTGTAGCGCCGGTAACTTGGAGGTTAGCAGATTCAACAGTAAGATTCCGGGTAAAAGGTCTAACAGTATTTTGAATTTGGACTAGAAGATTCCCCAGGTAGCAAGAAATTATTAGGCCAATATTGGGTTGATAATTATTTATTGACCTGACATTGGAATCTTGGATTACAATAATAGGCTAATAACAAGACAATACCGAAAAAATATGTATTTATTTATGATATCACCTTGTTATTGGGACAATGTAGTAAATAGTTTTATTTCTGATATTAAACTAACAGTGTATATATATATATATATGTACGATATTCCTATAAGTGGAAACTATCTCTTAATAATTAAAAATCTCGCAATTTAATAAAATTTGTTAAAATAAAAATAATTATTGCCCAAATACTGGGTTGATATTGTGCGCCAATAATACGGAGTAATTTGTGTAAAATTTGCCAATAAAGTTAATGAATAGTTATTGCAGTCATTAATGAGTGCAGATATATTTGAGAGATATCAAGAAATTTTAATACGTTACAATAATATGTATATTCAGAATTACTGTAATCACAGGTTCACAGTTCTTGTTTTTTCAGTCGTCCAATGAGTTTCGAGGATCTAATTTTTTCAAAAATATGCTAAAATCGTTTGCCATATGTTACTATAGCAATAAATGTCTACATATCGAATTAAGATGATATAAAGTCATTTATATAGATGATATAAATGACTTAATTTCGTAACGAAGGTATTGAGTAGGCCTATTCCTACCATTCAACCCATTTTGCATGCATCATTCTTTGAGTAAAGCGCTTCCGTGCAATTTTTCAATCACGCATATATATGCTGCTTAGATGAACGTATATATGCTGCTTAGTACAGGTTGCTCGACCACTGGTACGTACGTGCAGCACAAAATTTGGACTACGATGCCAAAGAGGTTTGTAATAATGGATTTTAGATAAATTTTGAATGCAGTTTAATTCATAGTCTTGTAGGTGTGTAGGTATGTACATAGGATAACATATTTATCAGAATTATATACATATATTATCTTTGAACCCTTCTGAATATTGATGCGATATTAGAAATTAATTATTTAGCCAACGTGTTGTTTAAGGAAACACCTCAATATCAAGTCAATAGTGATACAGTAATGAGCTGATACTGGGTTAAAAATAAATTGTTATTGGGACAATATATTCTACCAATATCCACTTGATGTCAGAAAATAAGTATTGGGCCTGTAGTACCCTACCTTAGTTACCCCTCAAACTCAGTTCTAGTCCATTTGTATTCAGTAACATTAGTATGTGTATATGTAAAATTATCCAAGAGACAAGTGGAAAATTCTGGCTAGCGTTTGTCCGATACGAATTGCAGGAGAATACGAGTATTTAACTTAGGTCGCTGCATCTCTCGCCGCTAGCGCAATCATTTTCTGAAGCAGTAACAACTCCAGGCCTTCAGGTAAATGTTTTCTAAGGAACAACACAATAACCAGTCTATATTGACACAATAAGCAGCTAATATTGGGTTAGGGAAATTATCATTACCGGGGCTATATGTTTTACAAATATCAACCTATCAGGAATTGAGTATTAAGCCAATGTTATTGTAGGGAACACTTCATTATCAATTCAATATTGACACAATAATTAGTTGATATTGGGTGAATGATAATATTGTTACTGGGCCAATATATTTTTCTAATATCAACCGAATTTTCCAAAATAAGGTATTGCCCCAATGTTCATTTTGAATATCCAGTCAATATTGAGACTGTATATTGGCTCAATATTAGGTCAATAAATTTTGCTACCTGGGTCATAGGGTTGATGAACGATGTACTGACGTTAAATACACTGGGAAACAAATTTCGATGCTGCTATAGCGTGACGTATATCGCCTAAGCATGAGTTCTACTCCTAGCCAGTACTATAGATCGAGGATAGGTTAAGTGATTGATGGATATAACTATTTTCATAATTAACTTCTTTTCTAATTTCTCAACTTTACCAAACGGTTGAAGTTCATCACGTGATAATTTACGAAGAAATTCACTCAGCATTTTCTATTGAAAGACTGTCAATCGTTAAAATGTCTTATCCATGAAGTCTATAAAAGGCAACGTTTCGATGTACAAACATCATCATCAGGCTGAAAATATACAGAAAAATTGATCAGTCTCATTGGTAAAACGCAAATCTAATTCTTGAGCTATTTGAGACTAGTATGAAATATGAAATCAAAGCACAAAAGTATTTTATAAAGAACTAAATATAAAGTTTGTAGAACAAAAATATGTATACTCGAGATCAGGTACAGTAATAGTATTGCACACTATAGTTGTTCGTTGAACAAGCGATAGGGGAGAAATGACCGGACGAGCAGTTGCCTCAGACTTCTAAGCTGCTGTTTTAGTAAATAATTTTAGAGCAAAAAAGTCATTTGTGTTTTCGTTGAGAACAGGTTTAAGTTTATGGATGTGTAACGCTTCTATAATTTAAATATGCTCCTTTTTAGTCACGTTATATAAGTTTTTTATGTTTGGATATAGATCTTCTTTTGATAGTTTGCCACTATGGTCAATGCCGAAATTGTTGACAGTAGAACCTTGGTATTTATGGGCGGTTAATCTTTACCTCAGGGTCATCCTAGTCAAGCCAATGTAACATTTATTAAGAGACTTACATTCTCTTCTGTCGCGTTTAAATTGGTAAATTACATTGGTCCTGTCCAGAATAACCCTGGATGCAGACATTTAATTTTTCGCTAAGAGGTCACTGATTTTTCGGTTTTTATAATATAGGGCCTACACTGTGCGGAAACCCAGATAGGTCACCTTATTAATAAGGCTACCACTCAAATGAACTTTATTTGTTGAGTTGACCAGTCACGATTTGTGCGTTGTCAGTGAATTGTTCTGGTCGGGTGACTACTACATAAAAAGCTTGTCTTCTTAAATCACTCGCCATGCAACCCTCTCTCGTCTCGCCCCAGATTCCGCCTCGTACAGTGCCACTGGATCAGCCGCCGCTACAATCCTGACGTTACTGTCAACGAGGGCTGCGTATTACGCGAAGCTTTGGGTCACCGAGGAAGCGTCTTTAGGTACTGATGAAGTTTGGCGCCGGAAGAAAGGGGTAAAGTGCAGAGCAAATCGGTCGCTCCGTACAGAAGCAGAGATCGCCTCTTCGCCCGCTGACGTGTGACCTGACCATGGAAGCCTGGAAGCGCTGGCGTGTGGCAAGAACCGCGTGGTTTGCACTCGTGCCCGTTCAGTGCTACTCCTCGCCCATTGATTCGTTTGACTTTGTTTAATGTTGTTACTAATCTATCGTTGAATTCAAATAAAATTCTCAAACCGGACTTTCTTTAACTCCATCATCAGTTTTTTTGTATATACATTATACACAGACTTTAATTGACGTATCCTAATCTAATGGCTTAACAAAAGTTTTAACAATGTTCTTAAAGACTCGTTTATTAATTTTGTAATTTTTGTGCATTTGGTTTTCGTAAAAGATATTAACATTGTGAGAATTCAGTCCAGGATTATTTTTATTGCCCAAAGTTCGGTTTAAGAAATTACCAATAGTTCTATCAATGAGCGTATTAGGAAAATTGCTGTTAACTAGCAAACGCTTAAAACCTATTTTATGAACCCTACCCTTTTCGCCACACACTGCAGGCCAAAGAATATTCTCATACAGACTATCCAAAGCACGATGCATTGTTGAAAATGCGTTTGGAATTTTGACGGATAAGTTTCGCATTTTATTTTCTGACATTTATTTAGCCCCTGCAGAAGTAAAGAAAATTGTTCGTGCCTGTATTTTCCTGCATAATATTTTGCGACGAAAAACCTCTCTTTCAAATGCAAGTGTTGTTCACCGAGGACGGTGGAGGAACAACGACAAACAACTTCTCAATTTGCAGGTTCAAGCACGAAGATCCAGCGAGGAGGCCAAGCAGGTTGGTGAGCAATTCACATCTTACTTTAATCAAGAAGGTGCAGTTTCATGGTAAAGGAAAATGGCTGGACTTGAATGAATTTCTAGCCAACACAAATCCGACAATGACAGCTTACATATACAGTAAAATCAAGAAGAAAAAGGAAGAACAAAAAAGAGAAAAAAGAAAAACAAAGAGAATGACTTTCGCTACCTGCCTATTTCGTTCATGTTTGAATAATTTACAGTCGATCATCGACAGAACTACCGAACTATGTTTTATAGTGATGTTTACTTATTTTCGTTTGGGCTGTCTAATAAACAAGGAACTCAAATGTATAGCATTTCAACAAGAGAAATGTTTCATATTTTTTTATTATTCACGGAACTCACACCCTCAGGGGATACAATTATTGGATCTACGGGAATTAGCGATCCCGGGGGCGAAAATGTGTGAGGGCCCGAATTGAGAGTAGGTAGGCCTTCTTTTAGTTGAAATAAATATTTTTTATGCTAAGGAACACATTCTTTCGGTTCACTGCAGTCCTATTTCCGCACCTACTACTTTCTTCTTCAACTTTTATCTTACTTCATGAAATTCTTTCTCAACTCACTGTTTTTATGCCCTATCTGCATAGATTCAGCGTTTCCTTAACTCTATACCATTCGGTGCCTTCCCCCTTCCTCTCTTCGATACGCTCTTATTTTAGCGGTTATGGAGGCTTAAACTAACATATAATGTAATTTAATACGAAACTCATTTTTCGTGATATTTTTATTAGCTCTCGTCTAAATGCTATGTCAGGAATTCTTTGTTTATCTCCTATGTGATTCCTTCAAATAAATGATGACCATAATTTTCCTGAGCGACTATTTCACTGTCCAAATTTGATGCTGACTGCCGGCTCTCTGCTCCATCATTGAGGAATGACAACATATCATAGCACCATAGGGTCGGTCGCTTACATCCTCTGTGCCTGCTCCTGATTTTCTTGAAACGTTCAATCTTCTCTTCCGTTTCAAATACTGGGTCCTCAATGTATGAATTTTATTTTTTATCATATCAATTGTCAATGCTTTTTTCAGATCTAGAGATGTTAGTATAGCTTTGTAAGCTAATTCTTTTAAATTCCTGTCTTTATACGTGGAATTTTTGACATTCCATAGGCATTAATTAGCTTTATATTGATCTATGAGCTGAAGCAATAGCTCGCACGGCCAATCACTCGTTGTAGAAAGTGCAAGCAATCAACACAAGCACAATAGACCACTCCTCGGTGAAGTGCAGCTGCAAACTAGGAGAGCTGTCGGGCGATGACCTTGAAATTATGTGTAGTTCACTCCTAACCACGAGCTACAGATGCTTGCTTCACAAGGAGACGCGTGAAAAACCGCACGCCGTCGAAGTTCATGCAGCACTCGTGCGACCGCATGCATGCGTCAAATTTTGGCGAGTTGCGCTTGAGTTGCTCGAAGAAAAGCATAGTGTAGCCGCGCCTTGCCGCAGCTCTGCTCCTCCACCGCGTTAAAGGTCGGACTTCACTGCCAGTAACGGCTATGCTCACTCGAGAAGGAGGCCGGTATAATCAACGGCAGGTGATGAGGTTGTGGAGAATGTTCTGTTTTGTTGAAACTAACAAGCTTTAGTTAACATTCTAAAATAAATTTATTCATATTATGCGTCGGAATATTTTAGAAGTGCGTAAAATGCGACAATGAAAACAGATTTTGCACAATTGTACTGTAGGTGCGTAGATGATATTTTTACTTGCGGCGGGCGAACTTTTGAGGGAAGGTTGCGAGAAAAGACTAAAAATGGTACTCGTGAAAAGAAAAAAAGGTGGACAGTGATCGAAATTGCTTGTCGCCAAAAGGTGGAGTATCGCGTGTATACTGAAAACACCCCTAATAACTGACAATCCACACTTACCGTAGTGCCAGCGCGCTCAAACTTGGTGAGCGTATAAAGCGGAAAATACAAAGACTTACGGACCCCTTTCCAGTCCCCTAGACCCCATAGGAGACCCCCCACAGGTCAAAAACCGACCGAAAAAGGGGTCATTTCACACTAGAAGAAAGTTTTCATTGCGGGTTTGGAGGAGCTCAATTTGTCGGAACTAGTAGACAAAATGTCAGAGTTTATGACGGTGTGGTCGGTAAGTGGAAAAGTATTCGAGAAAATGTTCAAATGAATGAAAAAGTTGGGGTAAAAAAACGCGCGTTTTTGAAGGCTGACTTTGGCCGCCATTCCTGGCGTTTTTCCTCGGCGTTCACATTCCAAAACTTGATAGAATGTAGATTGAACCGCTTTCTCACATCTATCAAGTTTGTGAAGCGTCAGCTTTGTTAGTTTTCTCAAAAGAAGTGGTTTGAAAGCACCCATTTTTCCCGGAAAAATCACGAAAAAAAATATGCGAGAAGGGTGCGTCGCAAAGGAAAAGTTATTTAACACTTTTTGCTTGTTGTCAAACGTTACTTTACATAGATTTTAAGTTGTTCGATATTATGCATGGTTTTAAATGTATGCGGAAAAAACGGGTTTGGACGTAATTTTGACTTTTCTTACCCCCCTGACGCCACATTCATTTTTTATCCTTGAGGGCTTTGAAAAACACTGTACTAATGCGTCTCAATAAGATCTTTCGGTTGATACCCTTTTCAAAGTCATAGGTTTTCAAGTTTTTGAGAAAAATGCAAAAAACATCGAAATTGATATTATGAAGCGAAAAGAGTCTGTGAAAAAGTCAATCAATCTCCGTAGATTTAATACATGGATTATTCCCTTGTACACATTGAAGTCTCCATAATCGAGACCATGGGTGACTGCGTTGAGGCGCCTGAAATTATGATTGCTTGAGTTTTGAAGGCTGTATATGGATGTCGAACATCAAGACGCTGATGTTTTCATGTTTTTCGAGTTTGATGCGATACATTTAGAGTGACTATCAAGGTTCAAAGTTTTGCCCAATTTTTTGCCGTTTGAGGCCCTGTTAAAATTTTTTATAGGTCTTCAGTGTTCTTTGAGTTAAAAGAAATTTATTTTGACTTAGAAGTAAACACTCGAACTCGCATCTTTCGCTTTCAGATTCGGGTAAATTTTATTCATGACTAGTAATTCACCCGTTTCAAGTGTTTATATTGGTTTCATAGGGAACTTTATGGATACCAAATGTGTTTAGAATTTGTGACTTACCTTGTGGTAGTATTATTTCGATTCCAACAGAGAAAATCTTTCTGTTTAGCGTTCTAATTTCGCTGCTTGTGTAGGTCCATGAATTTTCGACAAATTTTCACCGGTGTGGCCACTTTCAATTGCAATATCTCAAAGAGGTTTAGTGTTTGAGACATAATCTTCAGCTGCTTTGAATAGTGGTACCATTAGTAATTAGGTTAGCAAAATAACGAGCCATAAGTCGGAAACCAGCTCCAGTGTAGAGGCTTAAATATTGCTTACTATTCGTTGTTAAGAGAAACGATGGTCATTCGTTCGAGGTGCCGAATTTAGTTCAGTTTTTTTGTATTTCGGTTTAGATACGGGACGTCGAAATGTCACGATCGTGTTGAGAATCAATTGTTCTATATCCTGAATTAGATTTAAGTCTCATCATCGTTTAAGTTACTTCGTAATTTGAGGTGAAATGTGCATTATGAGTATTTTTAGACGCGAAAAATTATGCAAATACTGACCTGGTACTTAGAAGATCCCTATTTTCTTCCAACCGTCAATTTTTTCGAAATCGCAAATTCTGCGTACTGATTTTGGTTTATACAGAAAACAAGGCGTTTTCGTTAAAGTTTCGGAAATGAAGGAGAACTGCGATTAATTGAACTTCAAATTCGTTATCTCTATACAGATGTAGCTGCTAAATTGTTTTCGTTTCGGCACAGCTTTTCGTGCCTCTTTGTGTTGTGTTTTCAACAGGTTTGTTGTCATTCGAAATTAGAAGAGCACCTAGTATACAAGAATCTGACTCTTCATTTCGTAAAGAGAAAAAGTTCATTCGGGAACAAATCTCTCGATATTGCGGCTCAAACTGCACGAAAATGCTTCCTTTCGACATGCTCTGATTAAACAAAGCATTTTCTAGGAAAGGTAGTTTGGGTGAATAGTTTTCTCATAGATTTCTATGACTAGGACTTGAAATGTCAGCATCTTTATGACCAGAAGCTTGGTAATTGTTCACGAAAAATGAGATCGGCAATAATGATAGAAATTCGTTGTTCGAAGGCCTCAAAATCGCTTACCTGCCATTTGTGAGTTGCAGGATATCACATTCGAGTGCTTAGACAATATTTTTATGCTTTAACTAATGGGTATAATATGGTGAATGTGTGTCCCCGTTAGCGACTAAATTTTGTAGATGTTATGCGTGTTTCAATAATGTTATTGAGGGATTTTAAAATGGTATAACTGGTATATCTCCAACAATTTGTAAATTCCCTCTCAGCCTAATTTAATGAAGGTTTCTGTCTCGATCCATATAAGAAATAAAAGAATAGAAAAAGGTGGATATTGTTCCCATTCATGAAATGTTTGATTTTGGCGAGAAAAATGTCGAGTAAGAAACATCAGTGATTCGAAGCTATATAGCCGCTGATGTTGACAGACGCATATGTTTCATAAATTTGATAGATATGTTCGGATATGATATTGTCGTAAATAATGAGGAATTTCTAATTTTAATTTGTGATGAAGAGATGAAATTCATGCCAATGATACTTAAAAGGTTTTAGTGAAGTGTACAGTGCACCCAAAATTGTGACCGAATGCCAAATGGTCATTACCTTTAAAAAGTTTGTAAATGATTTTAAGTGAATGCGTTTTTTCTTCGTAAAGTTACTGACATCAAGACGAAAACGCTTCCGCTCGGCGAGAGCTTGAGATCTCGCCTAGCGGTCCCAAAATGAAAATTTATTTTTTTGGTCCTCAATTGAACAGCGCGACAGCGCGTTGAATATTCGTTGACCTATTTCTGATGCACAGATTGGAAAGTTTTACTGTTATACCCGAGTTAAGTTTCGTTGGCCTAGTGTTTTCATGGTAAGTGGTTTTGTTGATAATTTCTGTTTTATTTGCAGTTGTTTCTACCGTAAAGAATTGGGTTTGAATATTATATGCGAGGTCATTGGAAAATGATCGAAATTTGACCTAATGTTTTCCAATAGACATCGCTGTAATTGACGTCATTGATTCGTGAAAACAAATTTCCATTCACTATGTAGGTTGGACATCATCAATTCTTCATAAGAATGGAGCGCAGTTGTCATTTTCGAAACTGGGCAAAATTCGATTGTTGTAACGCTATGAATAAATCAAAATATAATATGTTTCGTCAGAATTTTTAGTCAGATAAGGTTATGAACATGGTTCACCAGACCCTAATTCATAATTTACCGGGAAAATATTGCAACCTGAACTTCTCCTCTGCGGAAATATTTATGGAACTCATTGTTTTCATGTGGTGATATTGCGTGGTTATTAGTTAGTTTGATGAAAGAACGTTAGCATAAATAAAGGTTAGGGATTCGTGAAGAATAAGGGCAAATGCGATAGAATCCAATACGATAAACAAAGTGGGACCTAAATTTCAAGTATAGAACAGGACAGGGCATCCTGTATTAGTAAAGTTTAGTTGTATGTTGGTGAGTTCCAACAATGTCGAGTAGGTTAGTTCACGTCATATATAAGCAAGATAGGTTTACTAAAGTTAGGCTAGAGTAAGTTACGTGAACTTAGGGTTGATTACGTAAGTTTCGATTATGTTTCGTTAGTTGAGGTTAGGTGACCTTGCTTTGCCTTAGGTTGGTTGAGCGTTCGTTATATTACTTGACGTGGGGATAGGATAGGGTGTGACATGAAAAGTGATTTAAAAATGGGATGAATTGTAACACATACGTTTAGTCAGAGTAAGACTATGAATGAGGGTCCAATCGTTTGTTAGGCTGTATTATTCATGGGAATGCTTTGGAAGAATGATTTCTCACTTGTTTGTTGATGGCAAGGCTAGGTTAGGTTTTAATTGTAGTACATTGGTGTTATTAAACGAAATTACTTTTGCTAAATGAGAACTTCGAACCTCCTAAGTGAATTTGAACTTTACAAGTGCTCTAAAATTAGGGTGGCGTGTTCTACAGTTAGCTGTCCTCCATTCGAGGATGAAGTGGAAACAGTGAGTGAATTCCTTCAAAGGATTCAAATGCAGTGTGCAGACGCTCTTCAGGAAGCAGGAAATAATGGCGGTAAAAAAGCTAGTATTTCAATTAAAGCACTGCCGATAAATATAATTACTGATCTACAACGAAGAATTAAACCTACGCTACTCACTGAGGCTACATATGAGGAACTTGAAGAAAAATTAACACAGCAATTTGAAATAAAAAATCCATCGTCGGTGCATCGGTTACATTTCTGATTAGAAAACAAAGTGTTAATGAATCCATTAAAAGTTATGCTAAAACGTTAAATGACTTAGCATCTGCATGCAACTATGGTAATTGCTGTCGTGATCGTTTATTGAGAGATGCCTTCGTGGCTGGGCTACATTCAGCGCAAATTCTCAGCGCGGTTCCACAGAAGTGCGACAGCAAGTCCTTCAACGAATGCGTTGAACATGCAAAACTCATCGAACAGTTAAGCTCCGACGCTCAAGATGTTATTCGTGAGAATTCATCTTCATCGTTTTTCACTACAGAAAACTCCCGCCAAAATACATATGCATTCGCTTCGGAACCAGGCGGAAGCACCTTGCAAAGAATTGCTATGCTCTGAAATTGAAATGCCAAAAGTGTGGAAAAATAGGCCACATTTCTAAAGTCTATAAATCTAAGACGACAGCACGGCCTTCTGCAGCAGGACCTACACGAGAAAAATCTGAAGCCATTCGCTCCTACGCGGTGCAGCCGGAGATGAGCGGTTGCCGTTGCAACGTCGGAAGAGAAGACGTGTTAGTGAAGAGTTCACGGGTGCCTCTACAGCAGAAGAACGAAGTTGTTCTACAAACACCTAGGAACGAAAGTGGTGACGGTAATTCTATACATGAATTTTCTGATTATCCCTTAAATGATTCCAATTTTTGGAGTGAACATCACTGTAATTCCCGTTACTAAAGAGCCTACTATGAGTGCATGCAACTTAAATGGTAAACCTGCTGAATTTCTTCTTGATAACGGCAGTGCCGTGTCAACTATACGTAAAAGAGATGCACTTAAAGTTGGCGCTGTTGTAAATCCTACGTGCAGCAAAATTCTCGGTTACAGTGGTGGCTCTGTAAACCTGCTTGGTCAATATTCAGTAACTGTCACTTATAAAGATGTTAGTTTTGATCATAAGTTTCTCATTGTGGAAGATAATGGAATCAACTTACTTGGCCGTGATATTTGTTCTAAACTCAACGTAAACGTTGTCATTCCTGATAAATACGACTCCATAAATAAAACGGATTGTCATAATTTGCCGAGAAGCTTGTCGTTGAAATATGATTCATATTTATTATCTGATTCACAGTCTAACGTTAGAGAAACAGTTCATTTTGATGTCTTGCCTAATGCAGTTCCTGTATTTTGTAAAGCACGCCCTGTTCCTGTAAGACTAAGAGCCTCTGTCAAAACCGAACTGGAGCGCTTGCTGAGTATGGGCAAAATTTCTAAAGTGTATGATAGCCAATGGGCATCTCCTACTGTTAATGTTCTAAAGTCTGACGGTAGTGTGAGAATCTGTGGAGATTTTTCAGCCTCCATTAATAATTTTCTGAATCCAGTTCAATCTGTACTACCTGTTATTGACGATGACATTTCTCAAGTCGGAGACGCTAAGTTTTTCTCAAAAATTGATTTGTCTAACGCGTTTTTGCAAATTCCGTTGGACGAAGAATCAAAGAAGGTTACTACCATTAACACCTCTGAAGGTCTATTTATGTACAATTACTTACCCTATGGTTTACATGCAAGCCCCGGCATTTTTCAAGCATTCATGAATAGGACTCTTTCTGGCATCGATAACATCATTTTGTACCAGGATGACCTACTCATTTTGACCTCTTCATATGATGCTCATTTGAGAGTTCTTGACAAAGTCCTGTCTGTCCTTAAAAATGCTGGAATTCGCTGAAATCTATCTAAATGTGCCTTTCTAACTGACTGTGTGTCTTATCTAGGGTACGTTTTCGATAACAAGGGTGTTCACCCTAACTCTGAGAAAGTAGACGCTATTCTCAATGCTCCTGTTCCTAAAAACCTCAAACGGTTGCAAGCCTTCATCGGATTGTGTAATTTCTATTGTCGTTTTGTACCCAACTTTTCTAGTGTCATGTATCCTCTGTATTCGCTGCTTAAGAAAAATGTAGAGTTCCGGTGGACTCCAGAACAGGATAAAAGTGTCCAGATAATCAAAGACATCTTCCGTTCGCATAAACCTCCAAAGTTGTTTGATCCAAACCATTAAACTCTTCTTGAAACTGATAGTGTGGGTTATGGAGTTGCTGCCATACTCACGCAACGCGTTAGTCCTTCTCATGATTGGTGTCCTGTTCAATTTGCTTCAAGATCTCCAAATAGTGCAGAACAAAACTACTCTAACATTGAAAGAGAGAGCCTTAGTGTTGTTTTTGGCGTTGAGAAATCCAAGAAATTTCTACTTGGTGCTAAGTTCATTATCCATAATGATCAAAAACCTCTTTGTAAACTTTTTGCACATAACAAGGGTGTACCTCTCAACTGTTCCGCTCGAATTCAAATGTAACGTAAATAGCGATTGTCTCAGTAGGCTTCCCCTACCCACTACGGTGAAAGAACTAGAACCGTACGAAATGATTTTTGCAGTGAACTCTCTCGATAATACTCCTGTCACATGTGAAAATATAAAAACTCATACTGATATGGATAGCGAACTATGCCAACTTAAACAATAAAAAACTTTGGCATGCCTCCTAAACCTATCGGCCCATGCAAGTCTCGCTGAGGAAACTTTGACTTTACTCTCAAAAGCCCATCCGAATCAGTTACTATATTCAACCGTCTCATCAACTGAGGAGTTTTGTTTACTGGTTGGCTAGGAGACTTGAGAAATTTAAAAATTTAGCCAAATTTGTGTTTCTGCTCAACTGAGATAATCATCGTCAGCGCATGCAAGTATATATTCTCACGACTAGGACAAGTTTTCTTAGCAACTTTGCATTTCAATTTATCAATGAATATTAATACATTCCTAAAATCTTTTACTAACTTTATCATAAAGGAAAATTTGTTAAGCGGTATCAAATGACTTTCTTCCTCTAAAATCGCTAGGCAAGAACTTGCTTCCAACCGATCTATGGACGGTAACCCCGCTCTATCTTCGCAGGTAGTCCCTCCACCGACAACATCCCTGGAGTTGGCACCACCCACCTGCGTGCTCAACAAATTTAGTAAGCAAATTGAGAACTCCAACGGAACTCCGCTCCGTCTGTCGCTAAGAAAAGCCGGGCCTGTAAAGTAGTTTGATTTTTTTAATTGATTTAGACTAGCCAAGCGGCGAAATCTGTTGGATTTTCCCTGCCTTCCGTAAAATGAAAGGTCATGAGCGCACTATTACACACCGTCTCAATTTCCTCAAGTTTATTCATCGTGACAACATTTCGTTTTTGCATCTTTTCAAAATCTATTGAATAGGACTTTATCCAGTAAAGAGCTACCATGCTGTCGGTGTACACGTGCATAGAAACTATCTCTACCGGGACAACCGTAGACGCACCACTCAACTCCCCGTACCATCGGGCCAATGCACCTACACCCAGAGACAATGATGTCAATTCTATCACCGGCACAGTTTCACTTTTTAACTGTTTGGTCATAATTTTAGATTTACAGGAAAGCAAGTTTGATTTGTTTTCGTTACATTCTTTTGTGTAAATAATTTAACATAGCCTTACAAAAGTCTCGATGCATCGGTGAATGCTATCAACGAAAACTTGCCCTCTCTATCACCAACGGATCTAGGCACTGCGGGACATTGTGCAACATGGATCTGTCTAGCGATGCAGAGCCATTCTCTAACTAAGGACAAAGAAAGTTTAGAGTCCCAACCTTAAGTTTTATCGGATTGCAATTTATGCAGGAAGATTTTAGCTCTATTCAGCATTAGACCATACGCGTCGAAAACGTCATAAATCTCATGTAGCGTACTTAATATTTCCCTCTTCGTATCCGCCTTTACGTCTAACTTTTTACTACAAGGCTTAAGCGTGTCATCGTGCCTGTCCCAGTTCAAACCCAAAGGCTTAACTTGCTTGGGCGCTTCTGCACTACCTTCCCTCTCAATCTCCTCGTGAAGGCCTTGCTCGTTCGTCAAAAATTTCTGCAGAGGAAACTTGTATGGTTCAAATATTTGTGTGAGCACCGTATAGCACCACCGTAAGACCTCCGTGTCATTCGTGGTATATGCTCCATTAAGCTCATTTTACACCAGCGGTATGGAGCGACGGTGTGGAGCGACGGTGAACTTTCTACATCTCCTCCCACGAGAGGATTGAGCGTCAGTGTGCAACGACTTGCTTTTACATTGCCGCTCAATACGACGCTTATTCCCCAGAGACAGCAATCGTCAGTAATGCTCTAGCAATACTGACAGAATAATTTGCAGAACAATTTGCACAATATTTATAGAATAATTTGCAGAAACAAAACGCTAATATTTTAAAAACCTCAGATGCTACCCAATTACCTTCAAAAAACACTGAAAATGGAAAGAAAAAATAATGTTGTTACGCACTTGTTCCCTGAACACCGAGTCGTAAATTTCCAACTTTTCATTAACAGAAAAAAAAAATTATAATTAGATCGAAGAATTTGATTAGACAAGCTATAATTCTTAGCTAATCTATGAGATATTTTGTGGTTCCATATCAGAGGCATTTTAAGCCGACCATCCTTCAGTCTCTCGGTGCCCCGGAGGACATGATCTACCAATTCAACATTCAATTCTGTGTGTTCCAGGTCGTCGGATTGGTTACCTCCCAAGACTTCCACGCAACGTCCCTCCAGTAGAGCGCCCGAGGCCCCGCCGAGCCATGACCCTGACGACAGGTCCTCTGGAGAGTCGCAACCGCCAGGGCCCAGCTCGGCAGGCCCCGACGGCGCCCCAACAAGTCCCTGGAGAGCACATGCCGAGTCCGAGGAAGCAACAATCTCCCGATCTTTTTTGCTAACCTCTGTTCGTGGAGAAAGCAACAATTTTATATTTTTCCTTAAGCACTCTATATTTCCTGACAACAGAACCCCCACAATTGAATTTACAAAATATGAAGCTCTGTCGTCCTCGCTGAACTTTGCGTATGCCATCTCAAATGGTGAATCAGTTTCAGTTCCTAATATTGAAGCAATTTCATCAGACAAGCACGAATTTTGCCCAATTTGGACTCGCTTGTCAAACTGCAATTTTTTTAAATGAATTGCATGGCTACGTCCTCCAGACCACGAGTTGGTAAACTAATATTGATAGTAGAAACACACACAGCGTCGATCATCCTAGTCTGATTGTCAATACTTAATGAACGGAACTTTTGACTCAAGCCTTTGCCTCTCCTGTTACTCGTAAATTTGAGGCTGTTCAGCGCATGGCAGAATTAAATCTGAAGACTGATGGTGATCCCTATAGCTTTATTAGTGAAATGAGAATAGTAATGGATTCTTTCAAAGCTATTAACATTGATGTGGACACCATCCTTCAGTATTTTGTATGGAGTGGTTTTAGTGAAGGGATGCGGCAGCAGTTGGTTACTATTACCAATAAGAGTAAGCCTGCTCTTGAAGAAATTCAAAAACATATTTTTGACGCTACTGAAAGGTATAATAACCTAGTCGTGTAACCTGTAGACCTGTTTCCTCTGTGGTCGGTCTTGCGGCAAATGTTGAGTTCAAGCCCGGTAATACCCAAGCTTCTTCTAATGCTACAAAGCTGAGTCGCCCTTGTATTCTTTGCACCTCTGGTGATGGATGTTAAAGCAGATCACCCCATTTTCAAATGTCCGCGGTATAGCTCGCCAGCGTTAAAGCTAGAAAACTTAAATCTCTTGATGCATGTCTCAAATGTGCTAATAACCATAAGACTAGTCTTGGCCGCTTCAAATTTTTCAAACTTTGCAAATGTTCAAGGTTTCACTTTAGTTTTTTGTGCGACAAATTACAAGGTGGGAATGCTCCGGCATCTAATAACGCTTCGCGTAGGCCTACCAAAGAAAACCACACTGAAATCCGTGGTGGGGTTGTGGTTGTAGAGTCTGCTTCATTGTACTCGCACACTAGTGATGCAACCATTTTGCCTACATTTTCATTGACATTAACAGTGGACATGTTATTAGAGGTCTGAAAGACACCGGTTGCCAGTCGAGTTTTATACGCAAAGATGTGGCAGAGAGAGCAAATTTGCCCGTAGTGAAAGAAAACTTTCACCTACCCGTAAACGGTTTCAACTCCTCTCAGAAATTTGTGACCAGTTTGGCTGAAATGCCAGTAAGGATAGGTTTTAGGCCTTGCGTGTTGCAAGCCATCGTTATGCCCAAGTTACGAAACTTTCTAAGACTACATGGCTTATCTACTGTTGCTGAATCTTTCGTTCGGAAGGGTTATAAATTGGCAGACCAGACCTTTCACTATTGAGTTGCTCTGACGAAATAGAGAACGTAGATTTCATTCTTGGTGCTAATTTTGCACATTTCCTTCCTGAATGGATCGTACCTTTTGGTCTTTCAAACGCTTCTATTTATCTTGACACTCCGCTAGGAGTTATAATTCTTGGCCCTATTACCGATGTAAAACGCAATTTGGAGTGTTTGCCAGACTTTGCAAAGGCGGTTTCGAAAAAGCCTGAGGTACCCACCTTCCGTAGACTTGTGGCAGTCTCCTATAGAAAATCATTGTTTGTTAGCCGATACTATCGTGCCGAGGGTAGTTGAAAGTGCCTCTAACGATGTAGTTCCAGAAGCTAGCTTTCTGCCAAGATTCGATCCGGGAGCCGAAGACTTTCTTGACTCTAATGCTAAATGTTCCTTAGCCCAGGACGTAAGTTTGGTAGATGTAACTTTGAGAAACGTCGATGTAACTTCTCTTGATGTACTTCGTAGCAATGTTCTTGGCCGTGATGAGTCTGCCGATAATGAACGTAGCGAGCTGAATGACTCTATTGTTAACTTTGTTCTTAGTAATTCCTCACGGTCTGATGACAGCTGAATTCAAATGTCCCTTATTTGGAATGATGAGGTTAAGCATTTGCTAAAATCTAACTTCAATGTTGCCCGACAAATACTCAATTCAGGCTTGAAAAAGTTGAAACGTAGCGATCAATTGTTAACTGTTGATGCAATCTTCAGAGAGCAAGAAAAGTTAGGTATAATTGAAAAGATGGACGATGTAAAGGATTTCATCTCGGCACATCCGGAAGCTAGTTTTCTAGCCCACATGCCAGTAATACGCCGTGACCGCGAGACAACAAAGTGCCGGGTCGTCTATCTTTCTAGCGTGTCAGCCAAAAAAATTGACCAGCCATCTATTAATCATAATCAAGCTATGTTTGCGGGTCCTTGTCTCAATAAGAAAATTTCCACTTCTCTGTTATTGTTAAGATTTGACAAGGAAGTAATTTGTTTTGATATTGTAAAGGCATTTTTACAGCTGCAGTTGAAACCCGCAGACCAGCTAAAACTGTGTTTTTTGTGGTATAAAGATATTTCCGCCGGAGACTTTACTTTGATCGGTTACAAATGTTGCCGCTTGCCTTTTGGCTTGAAATGCCCTCCTGTGTTGCTAATGCTGGCCCTGTTTAACATTTTGATTTCAGACGCAGAAAGAGACGAGCAGCCACTCAAAGATCTGAAGCGTAGGGTCTATGATCTGATGTACATGGACAATGGGGCTTTAACAGACGATGATCTTTCCTCCCTGAATGTCGTAGATTTTCTTCAAAAAATGTTTGCTCCCTATTGTATGGATTTGCAGCAATTTGCCATTAACAATGCTGATCTGCAGTCTGAAATAGACAAATCTAACGATTCTGCCACCCCGCAAGTAGTAAAACTTCTTGGCATACGGTGGGATTGCCTAAATGACCAGATTTCTGCTCCCAAGCTCAGTATCAATGAAAATTCTAAAACTAAACGGGAAATACTATCCTCGATTGCTTCGAACTTTGACTTGTTCAATTTCAATGATCCACTGTTGAATAGAGCTAGGCTCTTTATGTATAAACTGCAATGTTCTTCAACCTTGGCCTGGCCTGGTTGATAAACTACGCCAATGGAAGAATATAGCGACACAGGTCAACTAAGCTCCTGAGATTTTTATTCCGCGTATGGTTGGAAAAAAGTAATTCTGAGTATGAACTGGTTGCATTTATTGATAGCAGCAAAGAGATAATTGGCGTGACTTTGTACATTAGAGATGTCAAGGCTGGTAAACTTAATTATTTGCTTGCCAGAAATAGGATTGTGGGGCAGAACTTGTCCAGCAAAAACATCCCTAGTCTGGAACTTCAGGCCGTTGTTCTTGGCGTAGAAACTCTGATCGAAGTGCAGCAAGAATTGTCTGGATCTTCTTGTGTCTTACCACTTAAAATTACCGGAAGGCGCTTGTATTCAGACAGCCAAGTTTGTCTGGACTGGCTGAATGCCTACGAAAACAAATTGGATAAAATGCGACATCGCAGCGTCTTCGTAATGAACAGATTGCTGAGAATTTCGAACTTGTGTACTGATAAGCCGATTAGATTTTCGTTTCGTCCTGGTCTTGTAACCCAGCGGACTGTATTACTCGGCCCCTGTCTTATCGTCAGCTTCTACAAACCAACTACTTTTCTGGCGTAGATGAAACCGTAACCGTTCTGTCTCTCGCTGATGATATGCCTACAAGAATCGTTCCTAACCCTCTAATCACGCCTTCTGCAACAGATCCAGGCATGGAGCCCCGAACAGTAATGGCTCTGACCGCAAAAAACGCTGCTGCTGCATTTGATCCGCACGCAGTCCCGCTACAGTTTTGGCTCCATCGTCTCTGTTTACAAGTATGTAATGCAATTTGTTAACTCATTGAAGCAGAGACTGAGGAATAAATCGAGCAGCTTTGGGCATCTCTCAGTAGAATCGGAGGCCGAACTATCTAGGCGAGCATATCGCTTCGCCATCCTGAGAGACCAGGAAATTCATTTCCCTGAGGTCTTTACTTACTTCAATTCAAAGCAGCGTAATAATATGCTAAATTTAGTAGCCCAGCTTAATTTGTTCAAAGACAAATTCGGTCTCTTGAGAGTTCAGACCAAGCTCAAAACATGGGCAAGTACTAAGCCTCTTCCACTCCTGATGAGTAGAAGTAGTGATCTTACAAAAAAGTTCGTCTCCGACTTACACAAAAAAATGCACCACGCCGGCATTTATTCAGTATTGTCAGAGCTTAGGAAAACAATCTGGGTTCCTCGTTCGTTTTCGCTCGTCAAATCTGTTCTAAAAGAATGTGTGACTTGCGCAAAGCGTAACGCTAGGCCGGTAAAGTTAAATCAGAGTCCATATCGTGACTTCCGTCTAACCCCACCGAGCATCCCATTTCGTTACGTATTTATGGATTACTTCGGACCATTCTTTGTGAAAGTTAATGATCAAAAAATCATAGTGCATGTTTTATGCCTAACTTGTTTATGGAGCCGCGCCATAAGTCTGAAGCTTTATCTGGATCTTTCTGTAAAAAAATTTTTACGCGCGTTTCAGCTCCATTCATTTGAGCATGGGTTGCTGGAGAAGTGTTTTAGTGATTTTGGCTCGCAAACAGTGGCAGGTGCAGGCATAATTTCAAAATTTCTTAATGACCCTGATGCTAAAGCGTATTTTGCTGAGCAAGATGTGCAGCCTTTACAGTTCGATCATTATTTTAAGGGTAAAAGCGCACTCGGCGGATTAGTCGAGAGTTGCGTTAAGCTTTCGAAGCGCCTCATACACGCTGCAATTAGTAACGCAGTTATTACGTACCTTGAATTCGATTTTTTAATTGCGCAAGCTGTTCACCTTAACAGGAGACCGATAGCGTTTAAGGAAGCTTTGCGTTCAAATGACAATGACTCTGTTCCCTTACCTATCACGCCAGAGATTCTCCTCAGGGGTTACGAGCTCACCTCGTTGAATATGATTCCCTCTCTAGAGGTAAATGACGATCCTGATCCAGAATGGAATTCTAATCTTGATGCGCACATACAAAGTAGTTCAGACTTGTTGAGAAAGGCTCGGTCGAAGTTAATGACCTTGTACAATTCAGAATTCATATCTACATTGATGGATCAGGCTACCAATGTAAAAAACAGGTACAAGAGCTGCACTCACAATGTGTTAACCCCAGGAGATATAGTACTCCTTAAAGAACCATTGACAAAAAGAACCAACTTCCCCATGGGAGTTGTCACAAAGGTTCAAACGAGTGCCCTCGGAGAATCCACTGGTGCAGAGGTCAGGAAGGGACGAACGCGCGAACTGGTGAAGAAACACGCGGAATCTCTAATTCCCATAATGCGGAGCGAGCGGCGTCGTGTGGCTGATGGGTCACACGATGGTCTCTCTGTTCCCAGCACAAACTCAGAACCACCCGAAAACCGGGTCTTGGCTCGACAGGCCGCTCTACGTAGTGCTCAAGCTACTAGGCAGATGATAAATGCCGACCTAGTCTGGGTAAATACCGTTTTTAAGTAAGTTTAAGTTGTATATTTATTCGTTTGCTGAAACTTCACTGTTCGCATTTAGCGCATTTAGAAGCTTTGTTCCTTGCTCCGTTATTTTCGTTCTGCGCTTTATGCTAGTCTGAGTAAATATCGTTCATAAGTTAGTTTGAGTTGTACATCTATTCGTTTGCTCAAACTTCAATTTTCGCATATAAGTGCATTTAGACGCTTAGTTCCATGTTCGGTTATTTTCGTTCTGCGCTTCAGGCTAGTTTAGTTTGACTTTACTCACCTCTGTAAAGTCAAACGTGCTCGCGGGAGTGTTGAATAATTAATTTAGGCTTAGAAAAGCTTTTTTGCACATGCCAGCTCCCTCAGATTTAGTCCCAACTTTCACAATCTGTAAAATTTTCGTTACAAATGCAACGAACAAGCTCAGTCTCCCACAAGAGAAGACGTGCTCGAGCGTGGTTCGGTTGAGTCCACACACGCACTTCCACACTAACCTGCAACAACTCTCTCATTCAGTCCCAAGGATGAGCATCCGCCTCAGCGTAGCTGTGTTAGCGCGGCTCACTTTTCCCGGATCGCGACATCAGTGTTATGGCTGAAGTCAGTTTTGGCTAGGTCCGACTTCGGGGGGACTGCGCGTCGGCAGCGGGGGAGGCAGATTGGATCGTCTACTGAGACAACCACCACGGGGGAAGAAATGGCCCACAAGGATACTCTTCGTCTGAGGTTGGTTCGATGCCGTGCTTGGCACCTGCATCTGATCCTGTATCCGTTCTTGCGCTTCGCAAGCGCCTCTTAGACTACCTCTTCTTCATTACAATTTGGCAGTGCAAATTACTTTCTTCAAGTCTAAAAATATTATTCTTTGAAATGTGGTACCGATTTGATCAAATTATTACTTCGTAGTCAACAAGCTCACTTTCCGTGCTTCCGTAGTACGATAAATTGAGAATATAGAGCTTGCCTAAATTCTACAGCAATGATTTTGTAAAATCTCAATGCTTTGCCCATTTTCTCATATAAATTTTATATGCAGGTGGGGCGCAACAGTGCGGAGCAGGCCGGTCTCGCGCCGTGTCTCGCTATTTCCTGCGTACTCGCGACTCGCCCGGCTCACTATAGTTGCTCTGCTGCTATCGCTGCACCCCCACGCAGTTTTCTGAGACTTCTCTCAATTTTGAATTTAATTTTTCGGTATTCTTTCTTTCAATAAAGAAAACATTAAAGAGCCTTTTCGGCTTCTAAGCATTAAAGCGTACTGTTTTTACCCCATAACTTTTGAGCAACCAGCTTTCAAATTTATATTAGAGATTTTTTCTACAATTGTAACTATCTTTGTAGTCAGCTTTCTGCTTGAATTAAATCCATGTATCATGATGGTGACGTTTTCCTCTACTACCGCCAGATTCAAATCCTCTGCCAGAGAAGTTAGTATAAAATTTTTCTGACTGCCGCCATCTTTTAAGCCCCTAACCTTGAAGTCTTTCGCCTTCCCGACTATCCAGCTCGTTAGAGTAGGCAGCAGATGTGAGCTATCATTAGTTTCACCGAAAGACATGACCCTTACTGAAGTGGCACTAACTACAAATTTTGAACCAGGGCCACCTCTTTCCGGGGAACAACCATTAGACAACTTTCTCGGTTTCGTGTACAGATAAGTCATGTGACTAGCATTACAATAATAATAATAACTTTACGGAAACGTTTCTACTGGGGTCACCAGCGTAACGCCAATATGGACCCCCAGCAGTAGCCGGGAAACTCTCAGAGATTTCGACTACGGCAGGCTACAGAAAGTTACACTATGCCCCAGCTTTCCGGCACGTCGTACCGAACATATAGAGAGGCAAACAGTAGGTAAGGTTTAATAGTGAATGGTTTAGGCTTGTGAAGTGGCGCAATTTCCGAAATTTGACAAGTTCCTCGTATCAGATCACGTCGTACGCTTTTATTCTTTGAAGAAAGGTTATTAATTGATCTACGGGTGCATTGTGACCAAGTATGTTGCTTATTGAATGTGGCCGGCTATCGTCGGAGAAGACTTCAAAACACTGTCGTCGCGTATTGCGCAGCGCGGCGCAGTCGATGAGAACGTGCTTCACAGTGAGGCGCGCCCCCAGGCACAAAGGGCAACCAGGCGGAGGCTCTTGTACCTCACTGTTCATGAGGTAGCTGTGGGTGAGGTAGGTGTGGCCGCTTCTGAGTCGATTAAGTACGACCTCCGCTCGGTGTGGCAGTCTTCTTTTGGGCCATGATCCCGGTTCCAACTGGGCCTCGTGCATGAGGCTCCTCCGCTGGTGCCAGCCTTCCTTCCATTTGTTGTGGATCTCTTTCTCGAGAACCGTGAACCAGTCCCTATAAAATGTTGGGAATCGCTCTGGCGGGCGAAGTGCGGCTGCTTTTGCTAGACTATCGACGGTCTCGTTTCCTCGAATCCCCACATGGCTGGGGATCCAGCAAAACTTGATGGTTTTACAATTCTGGGCAAGGTCGTGAATCTGGTGTTGGAGAAGGCGGGCATGAGGATGGTCCGTGCGTTTGTCGAGGAGAACTCGCAAAACACTCAGGGAATCACTAAAGATAATAAATTGATCCTTAGGATGATCCCGAATGATCTTTAGTGCTAAATCAATGGCATACAGTTCCGCAGTGAATATAGTGGATACTTGGGGAAGTGAAATCTGTTTCTGAATGCTGCTACAGAATGCCGCCGCGCTCACGCCGTCGCTGCTCTTGGAGCCATCTGTGAAGACGGCAGTGTGGCCTGGGTAATTTTCGCTTGCTAGTCGGTGGTATTCCTGGATGTATGTAGTTGGATGGGTTGTTTCCTTTTTTAGGGCTGTTAGTTCGAAGTTTATGTCGATGGTGACCGTATTCCATGTTGGGACGTTAAGGTTCAGTAGCCGGTACGAGAAAGCGGGTTTTATATAAGGGGGTTCGAGATTTAGGGATTCAATGTTATTGAGTGTGCGAATGGCAAATGAATGCACAACTTTCTTATTTACGTACAATCTCCTGTCAATAGGAGGGATAGCAGAGTTAAAGGCTGGGTTTCCTAAGTGGCTTTTTATTTTGAAATAATGGTTTAAGGAAAGTAGTTGCCTTCGCAGGTTCAGCGGCATTTCACCGGTTAGAACTTGGAGGCTTGCGGCAGGTGTAGACTTGGAGGCTCCTGCAGCCAGACGTAGGCAGTCGTTGGCGACGGGATCCAAGAGCTTAAGGGTGGTGTTGGATGCTGATGCGTAGACAATGCATCCGTAGTCAATTATCGATCGAACAAAAAATTTGTACATGGGGAGAAGAATGTGCTGATCCCCTCCCCAGTCATGGGAGGAGATGGATTTGAGCATAGCGCATCCTTTCTTGCATTTGGCTCTAATTTCGTTGATGTGTTTTTTCCATGTGAGTTTTGTGTCCCACGTAAGTTCAAGAAATTTGATTTCTTCTATAAACTCAATATCTTGATTTGCGATTTTTAGTGGGGGCATCTGGATACCGGGCAACAGGGTGAAATGTACAGCTTTGGATTTTTCTGATGAGGAAGTGAAACCGTTCTTCAGAGTCTATCGTACGGCACGATCAATACAGTCCTGGAGTTTAATTTTTATGACATTTGGATCACTGTGTCAATAGCCGAGCTGAAAGTCGTCCACAAACAGTCAGGCATGAAATCGTGGATCCTGAGGAATCAGAGAGGCGATACTATTGATTTTAATGGCAAAAAGGGTGACGGAGAGCACTGAACCTTGCGGGACGCCTTCATCTTGCGGGTAGGGGTCGGACAAATAATTGTTGATTCTGACTAAAAGTTCGGTCGCGTAAGAATTCTTGGATGAACGAGGGGAGTCGTCCTCGTAGTTGCATTTGATGGAGATCTCGCATTATTCCAAATTTCCACGTTGAATTGTAAGTTTTCGTTAGGTCGAAGAACACGCTTACGAAGTGTTCGTTGTGTACGAAAGCTCTCCTGATCGTAGTTTCGAGGCGCACTAGGTGGTCGGTTGTGGATCTACTTCGCCTACCGCCGCACTGGATGTTCGTGAGGCAGCCGTGCATGTCGCAGAAGTCCGATAGTCTATTGCTTACAAGACGTTCCATTGTTTTGCAGAGGCAACTGGTTAGTGCGATGGGTCTGTAATTTTAGGTCGATTGTGAATATTTATGCGGCTTCGGAAAGGGGATTATAATGGCCTCCCGCCAGCTGGAGGGGAAATATCCGTTCAGCCAAAATTTATTCATCATGGATAGTAGGCATTGCTTGCCGGCTTCGGGTAAGTGCTTTAACATCTGATAGGAGATTTGATCCGCTCCAGGAGAGGTGTCTTTGGTGTTATGAAGAGCAGTTCCTAGTTCTGCTGCTGAGAACGATATGTTGTAAACTTCAGTGTTCGTAGATGAAAAATCTAAGCCTTCGTTTTCGACCTTTTCTCTTTCTGGTTGAAATTCGACGGGGTAGTTCGTGGCGCTGCTTGTATTGCTGAAGGCCATCGCTAGCTTGTTTGCTATTTGGGGCACGGCGGCATACGTAATATTATTTTCTTGCAAGATGGATATTTTTCGTTGGGGTTGGCCTTTTATTTTGCTAATATTTGCATAAACGGTTGTTACAGGTGTATTTCTGGTGAACTTATTAGCGAAACTTATCCACGCCTTCCGCTTTTCTTCACGTAAGAGGTTCCTGTGGATTGCTCGGGCTCTTTTCCAACGAAGAGCATTTTGCATCGATCTGGTCTGGCGGTACTTTTGGTATAGGCGTTCGCGGTTTCGTCGTGTTTCGGTCAATTTTGCGCTCCAATAGGGCTTTGGAAAGAAGGTTTTTATTTCAATGGTGGGTATGCAATCCGTAGCTACAGCCAGTATGGCATTAATGAAGGCTTGGAGGTGTTCTTCACAGTTAGTTTCCGGCGAGATTTCCAGCTCGTTCCACTTCGGGTGGTTTTCGTATGAGTGCCAATCTGCCGATTTTAGGCACCACACAGTTCTCCTTGGCTCGCTTTGTTGTGCGTTCATTAGCTGGATTATGATCGGGCAGTGGTCGCTGTCCTCAGGAGAGAGACAGGTAGACCATTCCAACTCCGCGTTCAGGCCGGGAGAGGCTAGTGTTAGGTCTATGGCGGATTCTGAGTTATACGAAATTCTGGTTGGGGATCTTGTATTTAATATAACGAGGTTCGACTGTTCTAGATATTGCTCAAGAATGCGCCCCCGAGTATCCGTGGTTCTACATCCCCAAATTGTGCTATAACTGTTGAAATCACCAATAATAATGCTTGGAGTTGGAAGTTGATTTTCTAGATCACGCAGTGCGTCTAGGGTAAGGCTATGATTTCTAGACGTGTACATTGAGACGACTGTGATCGGCCGACTAAGTTGGATGGTGACTGCGATGAATTGAAACTGGGACGTCAAAACGTGTTCTCTGAATGGGACCGAGTTATGGATAAGTAGACCCACTCCTCCATGGGGAGTGAAGTTAAAGTGACCGTGTTTGATAAGAAGGGAGTAATGGGGTATAGAGAATGTGTGATTGTGTCATAGCTTGGTTTCCTGTAGCGCTACGACAGCTGGTCGGTGCTGGTGTATCAATTCCAGCATTTCGTCTTTCTTGGCTCGAACCCCTTGACAGTTCCACTGTATAATTGAGGCTAGGTTGTTCATTGCTCGGATGTGGATGGATTTGTTTTATATTCGTAGAAAATTTCTTCGGTTTCTCTTCTGACTGCAGGATTGTTCTCGCTGGTTATTTCACAGTCGCTGAGAGCGGAATCGTAATTTGGGGTCATTTGTATTGCTTTAGTATAATAAAGTTCGCCGGTATCAGGATTCATACACACTGCCTCTGTTAGTTGTTTCTTTTCCGTAGGGCGCTCCTGACGTTCAGAGTTTTTCCGCTTTCTTCGCGTGCTTCCGTCCACAGGTTTGACGGGACTGTCAGCAGCAGCAGCAGCAGCAGCGCTCAGAGATTCCTCTTCCTTCGGTGGGGTTTGGCTTGACGCTGTGTAGGCGGCGGTTGTCTGCACTGCACTTACAAAGGAGCGCTGATACTGCGGACATTCTGCATCCAATTTAGCTTTGGCTTGGGCTCTACTGAGTCTAAATTTGTGTTGTATTGTGAAAATTTCTTGTTGGTATTTGAATTCGATGCATTTAAGGGATCCAGTGAAATGATTTTGGCCACAGTGGTGACATTCTATTCTTGAGCTAGTACATTCTGTGGCACTGTGATTGGCGTTATCACACCGAGCACAGATTGGGGTGTTGCTTGAGCACCACTTTTGTGTATGCCCGTATTCCAGGCATATTTTACAAAGCATCGGGCGTGGTACGTAGGCGTATACTTTGCTCTTTGATTGTTCGCCTGGCACTGTTAGATATTCTGGGAGGTCTCCACGGAAAGTTAGTAGCAATGGTTGGGCGAGTGGGTCCTTGGGTCGGATCCCTGTTGCCTTGGTCACATCGTGGAGATCGTGGTCTTCTTTGAGTCCTTTGCGGAAGTTCTCAAAATCTGTCAGGTCGTACTCGTATATGTAAACAAGTCCTTTGGTGGCATTGGGGTGGCAATATTCGGATATGGTGACAGGTATGTTATTGATTGACTTTATATTGCAGACAGAGTCGCTCTGGCATGAATTGCAGATTTCAATTATGAAGGAGTCGTTCCCCTTAGAGGATATGCGTTTGGGTTTAGTCCCAAGTTCCAGTTGCAGGCTCTTCTCTAGTGTCCACGGTGAAAGTTTGCGTTTTTCGGTTGCATCGATTTTGCAGAGAAAGTGCTTGGTGAAGGTTTTTGATGTTTTTTCAGAGTATTCGTTAGAATTGTGGTAAAGTTGTCTTGCGCGACGGATGCCTTTTTTGTGCTTTGCTTGAATTTCTACTATTTTCTGTTCTTCAGTATGCTTAGGACACATTTTGCTTTTCACCGGGTGGGGACCACGGCAATGGAGACATTTGGCTTCTGCTTCCAGGCACTGATCACTTGAATGTCCCGCTGTGCCGCACTTTGCGCAGGTTGGTGGCCTGTTGCAGCGTTTTTTGGTGTGGCCATACAGCTGGCAGTTGGAGCAGTGCATGGGTTTGTCGATGTATGGATACACGGGCGTGTCCGTGCGCTCACCTGGAATATATATATATATATTTATATATAGCTGGGGAGTGTTTCGGAGATGAATTCGAGGATAACGGCGCTGGTTTGTTCGCGTCTGGTCTTTATGAATGCAACGTCAATGACGTTGCTGATGTTGTAAGCTTCCTTCAGCCCGGCCGCAAACTCTTCGAAGTCGCTCATGTTGTACTCGTTGAGGTAGATGAGTCCTTTGGATTTGTTCAGTCTTGGGTGGACTATGACTTCGCAGGGCACGCTATTCACGCTATTGATGGTCAGCATGGCTTGTCCCTGTTTATTATCCCTTGCTTCGAGTGTGAAACTATCTTTACAGCTGGTGGTAATTGACTTGGGAGGAAGTCGAGTAGCATTTATGATGCTGGCCTTAATTGCGTACGGATTTAGGTTGCGTTTAGTTTCTGGTTTAAATTTCATGCAATAAAAGCGCATGAATGTCGGTGTGGTTGAAAGTTCCATGAGGTCCAGGGGCACATATTTTCGCTTCCTGGTAGATCCAGGGGAACAGGTAGGCTTTTGTTTTCCCTCTGAAGGGGGTGTTAATTTATCAATGATGTCCGCCAGTTTGCTCACAGCCAGTTCCACTTTTTTGATTCTCTCCTCCGTAGACGTTTGAGACAGGTAGACCATTGCTGAAGGCCATGAAACGATCTCTAGAACCTTGGACCTCAGGGAAAACCCTACATTTGGCGCCCGAACCCAACATTTGGTGCCCGAACATACCTATTATAGCTCAAAGGATTTTTAAGAGATCGTTCAACATTTCAATAACGGCGCTGGTTTGTTCGCGTCTGGTCTTTATGCATGCAACGTCAATGACGTTGCTGATGTTGTAAGCTTCCTTCAGCCCGGCCGCAAACTCTTCGAAGTCGCTCATGTTGTACTCGTTGAGGTAGATGAGTCCTTTGGATTTGTTCAGTCTTGGGTGGACTATGACTTCGCAGGGCACGCTATTCACGCTATTGATGGTCAGCATGGCTTGTCCCTGTTTATTATCCCTTGCTTCGAGTGTGAAACTATCTTTACAGCTGGTGGTAATTGACTTGGGAGGAAGTCGAGTAGCATTTATGATGCTGGCCTTAATTGCGTACGGATTTAGGTTGCGTTTAGTTTCTGGTTTAAATTTCATGCAATAAAAGCGCATGAATGTCGGTGTGGTTGAAAGTTCCATGAGGTCCAGGGGCACATATTTTCGCTTCCTGGTAGATCCAGGGGAACAGGTAGGCTTTTGTTTTCCCTCTGAAGGGGGTGTTAATTTATCAATGATGTCCGCCAGTTTGCTCACAGCCAGTTCCACTTTTTTGATTCTCTCCTCCGTAGATGTTCCATCGTTGCTGGGTCGCCACTCTGCACATCCCGGACGTCGCCGCCACATCCCATCTCACCCAGACTCCGCATCAGCCTGCTCACACTCCTCTCCACCTCGCTCATCCGCTCGGACGTGGTCCGCTCAGCCGCTGCACTCACGGCCGTCTCTCTGGCCGCAGCCTCACGACACTCCGATTGAATTCTTCCTTCGTTGCCGCCGGTAGACTCAACAGTGTTCTTATTGATTGGAGTCCTGATTGACTTGATGGGATTTGGCCAAGTTTCTTGTTTTCCTGTCTTTCCCTGGTCCGTCTTGCGCTCGCTCCCCCCACGCTTACCTCCGGACCGCGAGCCTCTCGCTCCTTTGGGCATGATGCCCGACCCCTGAGGCCGCCGGCCTCCGAGATCAGGGTTGGCGTTTTTACTCTTAATCCTAGGCTCCAGAACATGGACAAAACTACACATTTAACGCAAAATTGGAACGATAAATGGTTTGATAGGTTATACAACCTAGTTCTTCACCTCACACTTCCAGTCGCGTAGCAAATCAAAATGAAAAAGAAATTACAACCTAGAGCACCGAGGTACCCTAGGCGCCCCCCGCGTTGGTTCCACCGACAATAATTCTGATTGGCGATAAACTATTACAATAATCAAGTCGCTATCCAAGTACAACAGGTTGTACAAATGACGGTAGTAGTAGTGGGTGTACTAACGGCACCACCACGAGAAGGTGCGGGTGGGCTGGATACCCGCACCTGAGCACGGGTAACCTCTATCAAATCCTTGTCTGTTTTTCTTTTTTGTTCCCTAAACCATAAGAAGAAAATTGCACATCAAATTATCGGGATTTCTTGTGTCGCTATTCTTGTATTGTTATCAGTATGGGAGAGCCCGCCTAAGATACTGCTACCTATATAACGCGCTGTAATGTTAGAGCGTGAGGCATTCAGATATTCAGAGAGTCGAGCGCAACCCGCCAAGCTCACGGCGTGTGTGCGTCGCACAGCGGTGCTGGGGCGCTGCTCTGCCCCGCCCGTTCATTGTGTTCACTGTATTTTGTATCAGTACTGTATCAACACTTCACCAACAATAAAGGGACATTGCCAGCTGCGTGTAATTCTCCTTCCCCTCCACAAAAGAAAATGAAACGATCTCTAGAACCTTGGACCTCAGGGAAAACCCTACATTTGGCGCCCGAACCCAACATTTGGCGCCCGAACATACCTATTATAGCTCGACGGATTTTTAAGAGATCGTTCAACATTTCAACATTTTGCGCTGTGACATTGGCGCCGAAACTGTTGAGATAGTGAAGGGGAGAGTGAAGTGAGTGAAGTGAAAATGCTGTGGTGTTGAGATTAACCCACCGAATTCCCGAGATTGACACGGGAGAACCAAGAAACGAGCAACGCATCCCATTAAATCCGCGGAAGCCGCGATTATTAAGTGTTCATCAGCATCCCAGAGAAGATGGAGACCACGGAAGCTGTTCCGTGACGCAACTAGAAATTTATCCTGCGTGATGGCGGCACCGTGACGAAGAAATTAATTGTTTCGTTATTTTACGTAACGACCTCACGACGCACCCAACTGCAACCAACGAATCAGGTGCAGAAGATGCGGAACTTCCCGACGACTGGACAGAAGTATCAAGGACGAAACGCGTGATCATCAGATATCCCGCGGCACGGCAAGATACGACAGCTGATTCCGGATGGCCAGAAGCCCATCTTTTGTTTTAGAAAGGAGCAAAAATGTGTTTTCTGCAATCGTGTGAGAACCAGTCTACGAACTGTGAGAAGATACGAGAACTGAGTACTGTGAGAGAATAATGCTGTTCGTGTTTTTTCCAAGGTGAAAGCCGTTTCATCGTACGTTGTAAGTTGAAGTCCAGCATTTCGTTTATTTTTTTTGGGAGGGGGGGGGGAACGGCTGAGGTCGCTGTGAAAAAAATGTGAACGTAGAAAGAGTGTTGACTGCTTCGAGTTCGTGTTGGCCGCATAACTCTGAAGTTGTGCGTCACTGAGTATACGCTCAGCAGCGGTATTCGGTCGAGTGTCCAACACTTGGGAGTGAATTTATTCGCGATAATCGAATGACCCAGCGCCGTTTCCTGACGATGATGATTTAAGGTTTCAAAGTGTCCGAACGTGGATACAAAGTTTTATTTTTTTGTTGTTTTCGTTCATAGTTGGTGAGCGCTGTAATACGAGTCGGCGACGAAGATCGATTTATACGTGAGTCCATAGCTTTGATTCACGAGCAAGAATTGACAGTATAGTAGTCCGTCTTCGTGAAAATAGAAGCAGGGGTAATTCCAAACTTAGGATTATTTTTTTTTGTATTGTGAATGGCAGTGTATTGTTTTTCATTGTTTGTATACTGTCACGTTTTTGTCAGTGTAACTACGGTTGCGCTACGGTGAGATGTCTGCCTTGCAGATATCAGTGTTGCTTGCGGCATCCGGTCCAAGCGATAGTGAGCTGTGTGGCTCGTGGAGCTACACGTTACTGTTACTGTTATGTGCCTGTTTCTGTTAATTTACTGCTGAGTCGCGAATTCTGTACTGAATTCTGTACTGAATTCTGTATTTCATTTCTGGTTTTATTTTCGAAATGTTATTTTGAAATGTTTTTTGTTGTCATGTTGGGTAACAGGTGCAAGTTTTCACGTTGCACTTGTATTTTCCGGAAATTTTTATAGTTTTTTCACGTGTATTGTGACGCGTGCGGATTTCGATTGACGGTGCAATCTCTTCTAGAGTGGAAGGGATGGTGTTCGGTCATTATTACTTGAAATTGTTGAAATTGATTTATTGATTGATATGATTTTTGATCTATTCGGCATATAATATTTGGTAAGAGATGCAGAGCGGAAAGAGGTGCTTGGTGTTGGGAAAAGCCACGCTGGGAAAAAACGACAAAAACAACGATAGAGAACCTTGTTATCTGAGACAGAAGGGTTATCTGAGAGAGTAATTCCCCACAACAGACGGTGGAGACCTTAGCATCAGCCTAAACAGGATACGTTGAAGCGCTGAGCCTTCGTGTTTGTGAAAACAGCGGATGCAGAGTGGATATCGAGCCAGCAACGACTGGGGCTTTCGGTGGAAAACAACTTGACAAACTTTCTATTTAAGGTTCAACTAAGATAAGGCTCGACTAACAACAACTTCAGTCCAACTTGTTTTAAATGCACCAGTGCAAACTATCATTCTGGTCTGGTCATGTAAATTTCATCGATACTAATTCAGTCCTATAATGTTTTAATAATATTCCTTAAAATTTTAAAAGAATTCCCTCCAAACGACATATTTGTTTAACGATGAAGTTGGGGCATTTCGATTCGGTAACATCTTCAAAGAATAATACGGGACATAAGTCTTTTCTCAGCCCGTTACACGTGAGAACTTGTTCTTGTTCATCTTTTGGTTATCCTTGGCTTGATTGAATTTGATTTCATTTATTTTTATTCGTGTGTTGTATTTTTATCTGAGTTCATTTTTTAGAAATGTTGCGGTACGTAGTGGGCTACAAATCATTTGTATATATTTTTCTATGCACTTGATATTTATGTTCAGCTGTCAGCTGTCGCGCTGCAGGCTTACAGTTGCTCTTGGCCGTTTCCGGTCCTTGCGATAGAATGTCGTGAGACTCTCACCTTTTCTTTTATTTGTGTTCTGTTCAACTTTATTCTTGTATGCGTTATTTTGTTTTATTAAGCTTAAGATGTGGTAATCGATGTGTTGGTTATCAAACTTCCATGTGCTATGTTTTGATACGTTTGTTAAATGTAGGCGTTCTTTTCATCATGCACATCATTCACGACTCTATTACGTTTCATATTCTGTTCGGAAAACTTTTGTCTTCTTTTATTCCTCAGGTAAAATGCCACTCCATCATCATGTAAACAATGTTTTCTTCAGGAAACTCCGAATAATAATTTTATCTCAACGTAGAATATTATGTAGTAAGTCGATACATTAGAGAATAAGGATACATGGAGTAGAGTAAGTATCGTTCAGAAATTCTGATCGATTAAAGGATAGAGTAGATCGTAATTACTATAAAAAGTAAGTGAATGTTTCTAGAACATTCGTTAGGTTAACAAAGTGCGTGGGATGTGCGGATGTGCGAGACTATGTGTATGAGTGATGGATCCGAAAGTTAAATGTGTGTCGCGTGCTTGCGTTAGTCATAAGGTCTTACGTCTTTCGACGGATGTTGTCCGTCAAGAAATTAATAATAACACGTACCGTGCCTTACTTCATTTTGGAGTGTTTTGTTCTCTGTTTTGTGTCTTTTAGATTAGCTTCGCTTTGCGGCATCACTATTGTGTGTTGTGGTGTATTTTAGCTTTTGCAGTGTTCTTTGCTTAAGAAAAAGCGATGATGATTATCCTTATTATCCAAATTCGACTAGTAATGAGACCATTCGTAATGTATATTCACATCGGCTCTACCTTCATTGATTTAACGTAAACTATCAACATCAATAGTGAACCTTTTGTAAATTTTTGATATGGGTAAGAAGTGGTGGGAGGACCCACTTCCGCGATGAGGGGAGCCATGTCGGGATTTCTTGTGTTGCTATTCTTGTATTGTTATCAGTATGGGAGAGCCCGCCTAAGATACTGCTACCTATATAACGCGCTGTACTGTTAGAGCGTGAGGCATTCAGGTATTCAGAGAGTCGAGCGCAACCCGCTGAGCTCCGGCGTGTGTGCGTCGCACAGCGGTGCTGGGGCGTTGCCCTGCCCCGCTCGTTCATTGTGTTCACTGTATTTTGTATCAGTACTGTATCAACACTTCACCAACAATAAAGGGACATCGCCAGCTGCGTGTAATTCACCTTCCCCTCCACAAAAGAAACTGAAACGATCTCTAGAACCTTGGACCTCAGGGAAAACCCTACATTAGGCGCCTGAACCCAACAAAATAACCGTAAGAAAATACTTTGAGTTTGATGCCAGTAAACGTGGTAAAGGGAACGCGTAAAATTTCCTCATTTTAATAGCGACATTTCGAAGTAAACTAAAATTTGCAATTTGCGGTAGTATGATTTTTAAGAGAACACCTCGTACAGGCGTGAATGGCTTTTAATTTTTCACATTTCTTAGCAGGAGAATCGTATTTCAAGCAATTTCTTAGCAAGTGTCCATGGGGTAAGTTATCACTCTGACACAAAATACAGAGTTTTTTTGCATTTAACGGAAACTGCCAACGTCTTAGCAACACTAGACCCGCTAGAACTTCGCTGCTTAATTTCGTATTGCTTGGCAAACCTAGTTTTCTTAGAAATATCTTTCTGAAGTAAATAACGATCAGTTGCTTCGAAAATTCGTTCTTGAATTTGATTCAAGGACGGTTTACTCGTATTCGTAATCTGAATCAAGTTATTCTGTAACTTCTCATCGAGAACATTCCAAAGAAAGTATGCTAAGACGTCATCGATGTCTATCTCAAAGTTTAGAAATGCTGCAACGACTGTCCTCATCTCTCAAATAAAAACATAAGGGTCGTCGTTCTCGAGTAATTTGAGGTTAGCCAGTTTCTCAATCCCGTTATACTTTCTCACCACCGAGGAAGCAAATGCTTTTAATCTCTATTCCGCGTTCACCGTGAACGCACGCTCCATTTTACCGGAGCTAAATTGTTCAAAATGTGGGGAAGGAAAACTCCAGGAAATACGAAATTAGAACTATGTGACCGTGAATGTGCCATCTACCAAACTAAATGGTGAAAGTAAACTTCAGTGTCTCAGTGACTCAGTTCCGATCATTTTACAAAGCAGATCAGAGGGGCGTGATGTGTGAACTTTTGTCGCAGTGTTGTTTCCCTTGCGGTAACGTGTACCGCGAACAAGCTCACACCCGCCCCTCAACCTCCGCTCCATCCCTCTAAAAATCACCTCCACTCTAACGTGGAACAGCAAGTACCGTTGTCTCCAGCGTCGCAACAGAATAGAAAGTGTGCTCTGGCAAACTCGCATCTTTGGAAAAATAATGGTGACCATCTTATGCGAACTATTTTCAGTTATTATAGAGAATGTATGTTGAAAAAATTTCTAATGTACACGATCAATTTCTGATTCACCAAATTAGGTTACATTATTATCTTGTTCTTTTGATGGACAATTTTGGTCAACTAGTGACGTTAAATGTGAGAAGGGTAAAAAACTTCTTCCTCCTTGAAGGAACTTTCAAGTTGAAAACTATATAAACTTGATCTAGCAACTTCGGAAATAATTTACCATGTTAAACATAGTAAGCCTGTGTTCACAGACAGAACATGTGAGGTAACCCTAAAAAATATGACCTGTCTCGAACAGCTCACCATAGCAATCTTCTGGTGGAAAAGTTAAAGTTCGTTTTTTTTTTGCTTCTCCCTTTTTCTTCCCCAAGCAGGAATGCAAGCTACGCTGCTTCGCCGACCGCTAGCATCCTACCCCCTCCCTCCCGCTCACCTCTTGTTCCACCCACCCTCTCTCCTCTTCTAGCTTACCCCCCCCCCCCCCTCCCCCCTCTCCTCCCTCGCTTTCCCATTGGCAGTTTCTTTTCATCTACCTTTAGAAAACGATGTCTTCTTTCTCAACTCAATGAACAAAATTTAATTTTTCTTCCTATCTATCAACGTCACAATGTATACATATAAAACTAGTTCAACAACTCGGAAGGTTGCATCTTCTGAAAAAAAAACATCCTCCAGTGCAGCTCCATACGAAAAGCTCACTAAAAAGCGTAATGCACCAGTTACAAAGAAGAAAGGCGGACCCAATAAATCAGCCCCCGTGAATCCATCAGTTCAAGGTCCTCAGACACTCAAAATCACTAAAGCTTCTCGATCGTTCATGAAGTCTGATATCAGCAAGTGCTTCTCAGTAACTAAAGCCCCACTAATGATGACTGCAAAATCAGAGTCATCTGACACGGGTGAAAATCTCTTAAGCGCTGCTTGTAATAATTCAGCTCCCAATAAAAGTTCATCTTCTCAAGTTCCGACACCTGCTACGGGCACACCAGAAGCGAGCTCAAGTTAGTGCACAGTAGCAGCACTCGACTTTCAACCCCACATTTTAAATGATGCCCGAAAAGCCCCGTCATCCACAAGGTCAACAATACCGAGCAAGAACGATACCTCACACAACACGAGTAAAAATCTTTCTAGAGCCGCTTGCAATAATTCAAAGTACGACTTAACTTCTCAATTCTCGACACCAACTACGCACACACCCAAAGCTAGTTCAAGTAATTGCACACAAGCAACACTCGACCTGCAACCCAACAATTTGGACTGTGCCCGAGAAGATTCATCACTCACTATGTCAACAATCTCGAGTAAAGAAGGTACCTCATCACTGGCGGGAGCTGCCACAGCACCGCCAGCTCTTTCGTCTCGTCCCAACGATTGCGTCATGGCAACATCTCCCCTGTCTTGCGTCACTGAGAAAGCTCAAAATTGTTCACCACCGACGAAGACTCCAACACTAACGTCATCGTTAGAACACGATAAAATTTTGAATGTGAACGACCAGTCAGAAAGCAAAAGGGCTAATATTAATTATAAATTTAATGATAAATTGTGCGTAGGCCTTTCAGGCGGCGGAGTTATGTTTGAAAATGCATACGCAGCAGCTAATACTGGCAGTAAAATACCTCAGAACGTAAACTGCGAGGATAACGTAAGATTTTCAGTGGAGAACAATATAAACAGACCTGTTACCGCTTTTGATGGGTTCTTACACCCTCTACAAATGACTAGTCCCCAAACTATTCACGAAATAAATAACACGCTGTCTCTTACAGCTGCACTTCTCAATAAAGCTTTGAGACCAAATTGTCCCCCAAGCCCAGCGTCGATTTTTTCCACTGAATCAAATATTGAAATGATTACAGAACAGATTTTTGCTTTAAATTATTGTATCTGCGGTCATGATTTTAAGACGGTGGTAGGTGCGATTAACCATCCTATTGCAGAATCCCCTCTAGACACTTTTCTTGTTGGAGTCAATAGTCTCACAAAAATCAACAGGATGACATAGATAGTGCATGCAAAATACAAACTATAACTACTGAACGTCTAAAGGGGCTTTCACACGATCAGTTTTTTTCGTCAGTGACACTCACACTCACAGAGTGTGGTCAAAACACTCACGTTCACAGGTACGTTCGCGTGACTGAAGTGGCGCGGCACTGGCAAGCTTGGCAGTGCTTCGCTATGCGGTGTCGAGAAAGATTCGTCGTAGTCAAAGCAAGCATTCTCGTCGGCTTTGCGGTCATAGAGAAGAAAAACACCGTAAATAGATAGTGGGTAAAAGATTGGCTGGCTAAACATCCAGAAAATGGCAGTTATAACCGGATTTGTAGGAAGTTAGGGCTAAATATCCAAATTTTGTTCACTAATTATTTGTTGCATTCCTTCCTTTTTTCAGCATTTATAAAATTTGGTCACACCAAATCTAAAAAATACTACAACTACTACAAATGTAATAATCTACTTCATAATAACTTCAAGTGCAGGTAATATTTTCCGCTCGTTCTAAACAGTTTTGCATGTACCAGCGTGTAATAGTGCAACAGCTCGTAAATTGAATTTTTTTCTTAAAGAACTATATTCGGTCATTTCCTAGCGACATAGTGACAAGGATACAGAAATAACAATTGAAATCGAGCGCACATTCATTAGAACTGTATAATAGAATGCACGCGTAAATCTGGCATCCGAAAGCAAAAATTATAAAATATAATAAGCCTCTCAAATTACTACGTGATAATATCTAATAATGCATGTGAATGTGACAGCGGTGGGGATAAACTAATAAATGTTTAGATTTATTTCAGGAAAAATTTTCATGCTGAAATTAAATGTTGAAGAGAATTCATGAAAAAAGTTTTTTATTTTGTTTGAAAATGCCGGAAAAATTGTTGAAATCGCACTTCGGTTAAATATTTAATTTTTTCATTCTAATGAACAAAAATAATATACATTTGCAGTATTTTCTGAGTGAATATTAAATAAGATTGTAAATCCTTTGTAAATGGCGCTGACACTACAACAGGACGAATGCATTATGATATGCTTGTAAAAAGTAAACTATTGTTCCTCGCACCTATGAATCCAGGTGTTATCCTCTGCTAAATAGTAAATTTTTTGGAAGCAAAGGCTCTAAATTCTTTCCTAAACTATTTTTGAAGCGTATTAAATTTTTTCCTTCAAATCATTCTCATGTAAACTAATACTGTGTTGATTCATTGTTTCAATAACAATTTTGAGCGACTTGATTCTAATTTCTCTGTTCTTGTATTCGTTGTTGTGCACTTTCCACAAAGCGGGCTGCTCCCGAAAATAACTAATAAAAGAAGCCGTCGCATCTTGAGGCCAAGCGGAGACCATTTGATTTGCAGGAGCAGCAACACACATCCTTACTAGACGCCCTCAGGGCAGACACCATGGAGCTAGGATATACTGGAGGGAGCATAGCCAATTCCAATCGGGTTCAAATTAGCTGCAAAAGTTGGGAGACTGGGGCATTGGCAAGGCCCCACACGTGGACGCTTGGCTGAAGTTGGCTCCTCCTCGCCTCCTCACCTCCTCTACGATTCGCCCTCCCATTTTCCAAAGCAAGATTAGTACCGCTCCACAAATCGAAGGATGAGGTGCGCGTGCAAGTCGCTCTCTAATTTGTTATATTCAAGGGCCTGTAATCTTTATAGTTTTCAACTCTAAATGTATCTTTGCTAGTAATTTTGATATTATTAAGTGTCCTCAAGTGAGGAAGCACAATTTATTATCTTTCGGAGTCTTAGAATCCGAAATTAATGATTGACGATTAACTCAACAGCTGGAAGAGCATTCAGCGAGCGTGTACGCATCCCAGCGTAGTCAGGAGGTAACTGGCTTCCGTGCTGACGTCACACTTGCGAGACGGCTATTGGTTACCACAGACATGGGAGAAATCTCAAAAACTGGTTCTTTTCACAGACGGCTATGCTCCCTCCATATATCCTAGCTCCATGGCAGACACTGATATGCAAATGGGAGCAAAGCGACAGTCAAGCCAACACCGTCAAGAGTGCCGAAAGAGGGCTAAAGAGAGCACGCATTCCCAAATATGGTGTTGCGGAACCGTGAGTGTGAGTGTCACAGATGAGAAAACTGATCGTGTGAAAGGCCCTTAAATGATCTCAAGGATGTGATTGAACGCGCACCTCCTTTTAGGAACTATATAATTAGTTTCTAAGGTTTAAGCCTTTCGTCCCACAACCTTACTAAGGTAAAAAATCTCATCATGTCTAAGAGTGTTTTTTCTCATATTTATGTGGTGAGTGCCTGCAGTGGTCGGCAATTTTACATGGCATCGAGTCTGAGCAGAAAAATTGGTCTTAAACTGATTCCGCTGCGAGAAAATGCAAAAACAGTTACTGTAAATGGAGCTTACAACAATATCCGCACTTGGCCTATTACGCGAGAAGACACGCAACATTTTCTTCAACAATTTGCTCTAAGATCACCTTTGAGACTAACTTCACATTTTATCTCCTGTGTCAGAAACTCCCATGAACTCAATGAAGAAATTGAATACTCTAATGAATATTCAAAACAGCAAAATGAGTTGAATGACTGCTCCAAGTTGACAGCCTGTCTACGTGAAGCCTTTCCACGTGAAACCTTCAACAACATTAACCGATGTTTGCCTTCATATAAAAAAACTTCTCCTCCCCTCTCCTCCCGATGTTTGCCCTCATATAACAAGCCCTTTCCTCCATCTGCCACAAACAGTTGCAGAGTGATTACAAAAAAAAGGTTTTCATTGCTATCCAATGCTGATACAGCTGATAAAAAGCCCCTCTCAGACACGAGTATGAATCAACATCCAATCACATACTCAGAAGCAGTGAAATCAACAGGAAGAGAGAAATCGCTGCAAAATTGTAGTCGAAAATTGATGGAAAATCCACCACCCAACTGCATGCACAATCATCACCACAAAAATAGAAATGACACGAGCATTTCTCAGTTCTCTGCAGAACCCCATACTAGAAATCACCACAGCCGGCCCATTCAGAGCCAGAAAAACGTAAATTCCCTTCACCTCTCCGAACCTTCTAATGATGCGAAAAGTACGAAAAAAGCGTCTCCACTCCCATTTGTGAACGCATAAATTCCACAATGGATGAATTGAGACGATCATGGAAAATAGAGCTGATTCCCTCCAAAGCTGATGGACACTGCTTCCTTCATGCAGTAGCTCATCTTCTTTCGAAACAACCAGCATCAAAAAGGAACTACAATTCCTCAAAGACTGCAATCAAAACGGAGAGCAAAGCAAACACAAGCTCATATGCTAAATTTGTTGACAAGATCAGCGGAGACATGCAAAACCTCATAAATAATTACATTGACGACAAACATTTTGGTCAAGCTGCTGTAGACCTTATACCAATAATCATCTCGAATGTGACAGGCCAAAAACTTCTCATCCTGGATGAACAGGATCATCGTGTTTTGAAAATATCACGGTATACTAAAGGAGGTAAAGTCACTTCTACGGGTACAGCCGCGCACATTCGCTAATTCGACCGGCCAATAGAAAGCTTCGTATCAAACAAGCCGGATGACATCACTCGCACGCAACATGACGTCAGCGGCGGCAGCGTGCGTACTACCACGCAGCGTACTATGCCCTTCCAGACGTACGATCAACAACAGGACCGACTGCCGATTTACCTCAACGTGTCCGGATTTAGATTTTTGGAAAATTGAATTCCGTCCGGCTACGTGCAAATTTACCAGAACTAAAAGGTTATCGATCTTCAATTTAAGCATACCGGCAGCTTCGCAAATTGAAAGCCCTTTCCAAACAATAAGAAAATTTACTTTAATCAACCATACAAGACGTTTTGTTATCTTTTCATGCGGATGAGGCTGACGATTGCTCACCGGATCGTAAGGATAATATAAAACTTTGTCCTTAAAGGTTTATTTGAAATAAAACATGCTATGTATTTCGCTTCACTGGATAAGATTATAAGCAAGTTTAAGCCTCCCTGACCGCTACACGAAAGAGCATATCGAAGAAAGAAAGGAAGAAGGCACCATTTACATTGGATTTGAGAAAATGCGGAATCTATGCACAAAGTGCATAGATATAGTAAGCTATGAAAGAAGTTCATGAAGCAAGACAAAGTTGAAGAAGAAAGTCATAGGTGGTAATATATAGGACACCAGTGAACTGAAAAAAGATGGCCCAAAACAAAAACCTTTTCTATTTAGATTAGATTATAAGTTAGTTTAAGCCTCCCTAACCGCTTCAAAAATAGAGCGTATCGAAGAGAGGAACGAGGAAGGCACCATTTAGCATGGAGATAAGAAAATGAGGAATCTATGCAGAGGGGACATAGAAACAGTAAGATGAGAAACAAGTTATGAAATAAGATAAAAGTTGAAGAAGAAAGTAGTATGCGCTGAAAAACAGGACAGCAGTGAACCGAAAAAAGGTGGTCCTTAACATAGCAAAAAAAAATTTTATTTCAACAAAAAAAGGCCTATCTAACTCGCAGCTCGGGCCCTCACATTGTCCCCCTGGGAGCACTCATTCCCATAGATGCAATAGTTGTATACCCCTGAAGGGAAGATACCCTGTACATAGAAATATTAAATTGAGGAGCATTGATTATGACAAAATTAACGTTGAAGAAGAAAATCATAGTTGATGAGAAACGGAACAGCAGTGAATAAAAAGAAAAGCGAGTTCTCAACTAAGGAAACAAAGCTTTGAAATTTCTTCAAGTAGTAGTAGTAGTAGTAGTAGTAGGAGTAGTAGTAGTAGTACCATGAGTTTGCTAGCGCTTCAGTAGGTCCTACTATACCGCGCCGAAGGTCTCGCGTCACAATTATCGGCCTATCGGTCACATCACCGCTGTGGTACAAGATAACCATCAATCACCATCACAGAGCACCATGCAACAAATTTAAGAATACGCAAACAGGTTAGACATTGCAGCTACATACACAACAAAAAGTCAGTCATGACAAGCTCAAATTAAATTCAGTTGCTTCAAACACAACTGCTCCACCAGTTCAGTCATAAAAACAAGTATTAAGTCCCCGGAATTATTCCGAAACGCGTAAAAAAACAGAAAATCAGGTTACATATGCATTGATTGGGCAGCCGAGCCCCAGGGGGTTTCAGCTGCCCACCCATTTTACGGCCGAGCGCCGTACCCACGCTGAAACCACCGTTGGGCATCACGTAGGCGCGCTCGGCCGTATTACAGTTTATCATTAAGATAGCAAAGCTTGAAATTTATTTTTCATCACAAAATTAAATTTTTGAAAGTATATTGCACGATTCAATAAACGCTCTCAGTGCATGAGTGTGGAAGAGGGCACGCTCAGGTTGCGCCAGAATGCTGCGCATCATTGCATACGGATCATTTCCGCGCAAACGTGGGAAGCACGCGCGCCGGACACCAGCATGCAACAGGCACACGACAAGGAAGTGTTCAACGGTCAAAAGGACCCTGCATTGCTCACAGAGCGGTTGGGGGAGCCGCTCCATGAGGTAGATGTGCGTAAGTCTCGTATGACCTATCCGCAGACGGCACAAAGCCACCTCCATCCGGCGGCTATTTCTTCAAAAAGAAGCCCTACAAAACACTCACTTTGGGACTTAACATAACTAGTTCTTTAAGGATGGGGAGCAAAAAACAAGCAACAATTAGTCCCTGGAAAAATGTTTTCCTCACTTAAAAAAAAAATTATCTACATATATCACGTAACTTTTTGGCAATAATGAATGACAAACTATTTTCCTATCAAAACATTTGGTACACCACCGCTGTAGGCTAGGCGCGTTTCGACATTTTCCAGAATAAATTCCAAAATCTACACAAAAGTAACAACATAAAACTAATTGTTTAAGTCTAGGAAAGGACTTGAGTAATCACAGACGACAAAAGACAAATAATAACCTGCAGCACACCCATTGCATTAGCGCTATATTATAACTTTAGGACACTCTCCGTACCAGTAAGTAAAAAACTATAAAATAAAAATAACCTGAACACTTAAAATTCACGAACGAATAAATTTAGCTTAATGGGTTATAAAGATAAACTTTAGAATGACCAGTTAGTCAAAATCACTATTTGAGTACCCATTCTTTCAACTCTCTGCCATTCTGCATGAAACAATAAACATATCATAGTTCTGCAGAGGCTTCCATCAGTCAATTATAAACAACCGTTCCAAAAAAGTTACAGTGAAGAAGGAGAATGAATGGAATAACAAATATTTATAGTGCATACATAGTAATTATTTTTGATAAAATTTTCACCAAACTGTGCACTGATCCGAATAAACAAATAAGCCATACACACCATCCACTATGTGTAATAAAATAGGCAACATCCTATGAACTATTAGTTCACAGCCTCAAATTCTACGCAAACTAGTACACAAGGTTTATCACCCTCTGGATTAAAGAGAACGCTTCACAGCCTTCAATTAGTTTCACATTAACAAAATAAGGCTACCACAAGTTGAACACTAATGGTTGTTCATTAGCAGAATTAAATCACTGTGAAGTGAATCAAAGCAAGGTGAAGTGAATGATTTATGCATCATTTGATTGAGGATTCAAGTTCATGGACGGATGGTCCGATTGAAGGCGGATAGGACGTGGTGACTAAGAAAACTCTAACGTGTTGGCAGGTATCATTAATTTTGTAACATAAAATAAGGTTCAAATAATTATCACCTTACTCTTGAAGGTAATATTACCGGTGCTGAAACCGCTGGGGCCTTGGGCCCTCGGCATTTACCTACTTAAACTGATTTAGCTTCTGCCCTCAGATAATTTTCTCTCAAGAGAGCCCACAAACCCTTATACTTGAAATTCATTTTTTTTATATTTAAGTAACTTTAGATCAAATCAATAATAAACTGCTGAAAGTACATGAAAGATTGACCTACCCATTGCCCAATAAAGAAAAAAACCCTGGAGGCCCTGGGTCTAGCAACACCCAGGGAAAAAAAGGAATGCATCATTACTCGCAACATATTCCAAGAGAAAATGGAAATATAAAATCTTCCAAAAAAGGTTATCCAAATCAGGAGTTCAATAGGATATCCAAAAGTACTACCCTAACTCAACCATCTCTACCAGATATGCAAATGCACGAAAGTCTTGACAACAGTGCAATATTAGCAGCTACAAATGAAACTGAAAAGCCCACTAATTCACAAAAAAAGACTTTGGACCAAAGCCTTGAACCTGTAGAAAAAGCTCATGGGAAAAAGAAAAGGAACTTAAGCAACAACTTGGAGTTTTGTACAACTGCCTTGTCCTTTGAGAGCAATTCCTCTACAGTGATACCTAGGGATAGGTCTCTAAATACAACTATAGATACCATTACTAACAACCAAGATAATATACAAACAATCAAGCAACTTTCTCACAACCCAGATCTGCTAAAATTGATTTGAACTCGCCAGAAAACATAGAAAAAAATACCTGATTCTTCCACGCATGTCATAATCTCTGCAACAGATGAACAGATCAAACTAACAAAACTGAGTCCATTCAGAGTGCAGAGCCTAATCAATCAAATTTGTGGCCCAGTGGAACAAGTGGAATACAAAAACACAAATACACGATGAAGCAAACTGTAAATACACGATTTTACATATCCTCTATAAACACAGCTAGAAAAGTTTATAGCAAAACCAGTGAATGTAGGCTTCCTGTAAACAGAAGTGATGAGTGATGTGTCACGTATCAAGTATCACGATCGTTGAGGGGTAGTTAAAGTCCAGTAGATGTTCCGAGTATACTTGGTGAGAGAGGTACACAGGTCCAAATGAGCCTCTAAGAGCCGCGCACGTCCTTTTATATTCTCAATATGCTGACCAAGCACCCGCATTGCGGTACTCCGCAACAGGGCGTTGCACTAGCATACGTACAAACACACGCACGCCAACTGCGCAGACACACACCTTCCCCCCATATATGATTGATTACCAACCACAAAATTAAACAATCAAAGGGAAGAATAATAAACCAAAATCAACATAGATATCGAAAGGCATCCTAAGGAGGAAAACCAAAAACAATAATCAATTTTTCGTGGCAAAAACAACAGCCATGAACAGGGAAAAACAAACGCGTTCACTCAAAATCGTCATAACAAACGCAAGGAAAAAAAATCCAACGCTAATTTCATTAAAAATAACATCGACAAATAGGAAGTCGAGAAAAAAAAACTCTACGGTGCCAGCAACCAGGATTTAACTTACTTTCTGGTTATGTACTGAAGGTATATGCAAAACAAAATTCGCTAACATCAACATCAACCATGAACATCACAATTAACTCGAACATTATTGGTGAAAGCAGTTGAAATTATAACGCAACAAAAAAAGAAAAAAAATCGCATCGTTGAAACAACAACTAAAAAAAATCTTTTCACTCAAACATAAAATGAAACACGGCACGCAGATACCTCGTACATGAGCATCGACACTCGCCATGAAATAAAAGAAAAACAATATACCCGTTAAAGAGAATAGGAAACACGCATGAAAAAAAATTTTTAATGCCTCTAAAATTTAAGTGAACAAAATATTCGCATAAATTCAGTCATTCAAAACAGAAACGGGATAAATCGTAATTCTATATTTGAACATTGCATCAACTCGAGCATCTTCGCGAACATAGGTAAAAGTAAATACTAAAAACATGAAGGTGAGAATACAACTTAATAATAATTCCTGAGTAAATTGTAAAACAACCGCTTACATCGCGTGTAAATAAGTAACGCCCTTAAGGCGACACCCAAAACCGTGAAGTACCATCGCATCTAACACACTCGCGGCACGTTTTTTGTTATGGGGCGTTATGCGCTGGCATTGTGCGCAGCTGCTGGTCGGCAGTGCTCGAACGCAGCTGCTGTGGGCGGAGGATGAAGTCCTCAGATCTTATACGTTCCGACAGAAGGTTTAACTCCCGGCGAAAATAGAAGAGAGAAACACCTAACGCCAAAAAAAAGGAAAAGAAAGATAAGGCCTAGGTCTGAAACTCTATCCGGGAGGATGTCAATCAGGGCGTTTGCGCGCACCCAGTCGTCCGACACCCTTCCTTGGTGTTGTGCCAAGGCGTTCGTAAGCACCTCGACGCTGATAGTAGTCATGCGATTCCCCATCGTGGACGTCAGGGACGTTAGCGTGTTCGTCCTGAAATCGAAACAGATACAGTCCGATTAGCATGACCACAAAGGAAATAACAGGTAATTAATAGTAATAACGGCAAAGTTTTGAAAGGGATAGCCGCAACTGAAAGAAACAAACATCATGTCCGCGCGGCCCATGTCCCGAACAGACACGCCCGCTACTGAGCTACTGCATAAACAACTCTGGCGTCAGCACTCTGCTCGCACAGCGTTCAGGTACCGCGCCACAGAAGCAAATGGTCGACATGTAACCTCGCATATCCGTGAGCAGATGCAAACCTTGGATGTAAAAGAAAAACGAGTGACACCATCAATGGCGGACTTAGATCCTACGATACATCGAACACCTAAAAATTAAAGGAAAAATGCACACAATAATATAAAGAGAATTCCCAGTACAAGCTGATACATGAAAGTAAACATCGAAACAATGATCTGAGAACAGAAATACATCAACACACAAAAATAATATGCTAAACATTGGAACACAGTCAGTCGTAAGTCGTATACTTGTTCAAACCGTTTTACGTAAAGGTAATACGTGGTTCTTGTTACTTTTATAAGTCTTATTCCCAATCTTCAATTCTAAGTAATTGCGGTTAATTTTTGCAATGATTCATGGCCCGACCCATGAAAGCTCCAATTTATGCTTTCTCAAATGATTACGTAACAAGACACGATCACCAAGGGCAAAGTTCTTATTTTTACGGCGTAAGTTGTGGTACATAGTTCTGTCACTGGTGTTATTAATTATCACAGCTCTAACGTTTTCTACAATACGAGCCGCTTCCTTAGCTCAAAATTTTATCAGATCAACATCGGTATCGTAACTGTAAATTGTTTCGAACGTTTCGGCATTGAAATTTGGACAAGTGTCACGATTAAAAATAATGTAAGAGGGTGTATCCCCCAACGTAGTATTAAGCGTGTTGTTTATAGCATTCTCAGTGATGCTGAGCCACTGATCCCATTCTGTGTGAACTAATGAATTTACGTAAAGTTTCAGTAAATTTGTGATTTTTCTATTATTCCTCTCTACAATAGCGTTACTATGGGGGCTCCACGGTAGAACCTCTTTTTTCGCAATTGCGTGAATTTGAGCGAACTTTTTAACTGCCGCAGATTTAAATTCCAAAGCGTTGTCACTGAGAAGTGTTTTCGGATACCCGAATGTCGCAAAGCATTCGTCTAGACAAGAAACAACGGTGTCTGCCAACCTGTCTGAGGTGGCATAAAGTTTGCAATATCGAGAAAATAAATCTATAACTACCAGAATGAATCTATTCTGCTGCCCCGTAGTTGGCAAGGGGCCCAGGAAATCCATCGAAACTACCTCGAAAGGTTCTTTAGCAATTGGTGCATCTAAAATTTTAATAGGTACAGTACTACTAGCTTTGAGAATTTTACAAACATCACACATTTTGACAAATTTACGAATGATAGTTTTCTCCAACAAACGAAAATATCGTAATTTAAATTTAAACAATGTATGTAAGGCATCAGTATGATACAAAGAATGTATACTGAGCACTGCCTTGTGCATTAGTGATGTCGGCATAACCGAAGTCAAAATAGTACTTGTCCTAGAATCTATCTGTCTCCGTCTGTAAAGTACGTCGTTTAAAATTAAATACTTTTGCAAATCCGGAATCGTAGATGTACTTCCATTTAGTAATGCGCCCTTAACTTCAGAACAGAATGGGTCTTGCTGTTGCTCAGTCTGGAATTCGTCAAGGTCCCAAGATACATCTTGCAGTCTAGGAATGTAGTCTTTCAGCTGCGGTGAGGCAGCCGCTGCTGGCGCCAGTCGATTAGAGTGCGTCTGAGGGTCTGTTATGTCTACCCCAGGGTTCAGTGCTCCACGTCTGGTGGTCACAGGGAACACGTCGACCTCCTGAAACTCCGCACAGTCATTGAGTTCAGAAACAGTCAATTGCTCAGGCAATCTGCTTAAACAATCGGCAATGATGTTTCGTTTACCGGGGAAATATTTTACTATGGGGTCAAAAGATTGAACTGTTAAACACCAACGTGCCATGGCTGGGTGGTCAGGAAGCTTTTTGAAGAACAAGGGCTGCAACGGTTTATGATCCGTGTACAAATAGATTGGATATCCAAGAATGATATATTTGAAAGCTTTCAGCGCGCTCACGATGGCGAAGAATTCTTTTTTGGTCGTGCTGTAGCGCATTTGCGTTGAGTTTAAACTCTTACTGTAATACGCTATCGGCTGCATTGATTTAGTTGAATCGTTACCGTGCTGTAAAAGCACTGCTCCTATACCAAAATTAGAAGCATCTGTAAATACACGGAAAGGCTTATTAAAATCAGGATGCCGTAAAACGGTATCTGATGTCAAAACAGATTTAATTTTTTCAAAAGCTTCCTGACACTCAGGCTTCCAGATAAACTCAACGTTTTTCCGTAATAACTGATAAAGCGGATACGAAATCGAGCCAAACATAGGGACATGGTTCTGGAAATCGTTCGCTACACCTAAAAACTCTGCAATTCCTTCACGTTTCGTGGAACGGGAAACTTTTGTAGCTTCTCCGATTCCTTGCAGCGACTGCCGTCTGCCGACACTACGTGACCTAGATACTCTATTGAACTTTTTAGGAATTGACATTTCTCAAGTTTAAGGGAAAGACTTCCACTACGCAGTTTCTCAAAAACACTATTTAAATCTTCTAAGTGCTGGTTGATTGATTTAGAAAAAACTAATATATCATCAAGAAATACAAACGTTAGTTTCCCGATAACAGTAGCAAGTACGGAAGATATCACACGCTGGAACACACTGGGAGAAGAAGAGAGACCAAAGGGGACTCTCCTAAACTGGAATTTCTCGTAACCAATACTGAACGCAGTGTATTTGCGACTACTTTCTTCTGATTCGATCTGGTGGAATGCAGATCGTAGATCTAGACTGGAAAATACACTATTTCCACCAAGGGTGTAAAGTATTTCGTCAATTCGGGGGATTGGGTAAGAGTCTTTTACAATGATTTTATTCAAAGCTCGAAAGTCAATTACTGGGCGTATTTCCCCAGATTTCTTTTTCACGCAAATGATAGGGAAGTTAAATTCAGACATTGACGGTTCGATTATTCCCTGGGCGATCATTTGCTTGTTTGCTTGTACCAACTCCTCTCGATACCTATGCGGGATTCTATATGGAGGAATGTTAAGTACTGGAGAATCGGGTTTCAATTCAATTTTATGTCGCATTACATTCGTAACGGCAATAGTTTCGCCTTCTAACGTAATTACGTCTCTAAAATCATTCAATAATTTTATCAGTAAGGGTTTCGCGTCATCGTCGTCACAAACTACGTCGTCACTCGTCAGAGGACGTCGTTCGCTCCTACCTCCCTCTGGTACATCGTCTTTCTGTGCATTAGTTCCTACTTCGTCAACACGAGTATTGTTGCAACAATGCACTGCTTGGTCAGATTCCAACCCAACGTCTTTACCAGTGATGGTATTAAAGCTTCCACCATAACAACTGTCGACTTTGGGTAGATCTGCCGTACCGTTGACGTCACATACATTTGCTTCACGCACTGCTTCGTGCACCGTAGACATATATATTTCTTGATCTATTTCCATATCGTCTACTGCTTCAATATTACTCAGCATGCTATATTCACTCAGGTATACTACGTCATCCAAGACGTTTAAAAGCATGACAGGGACAAAACCCTCCGAACCTATATTCACTACTGATTCGGCCACATAAATGCCATTTCCAAGAATTCTCTTATTCATTATATACCCTCCGGGTTTAACCCTTTTGACATACCCATTAATTACTCGTAAACAATTACTCGGCCTTTCCACTGATCCACAGTGAACAACTATCGCTCGTCTTTTAGTTTTTTTTCACTTCCTTCACTGGGGTACCCCACTGCTTCGCAGCATTTATCTCTAGGCCATTCAATTGCCTGTCGCCATTTTCGTGGCTCTCTCTATCGCCATTCACTAGGCTTATTTTTCTAGGTTCCTTCTGCTTCAGCAGGTATTTCTTTTTACGCCTCCTCTGGGCAATCACGTCTGCCATCAGACACTCTGCATTATTTACCGTATTGAAAAATACTTCCCTCTTACTTTGACCGTGCAATTCTCGCACATCATGGAACGGCACTTTAACTCCGTCAAGAACAATGAATCCTTCTTTAAAATCAATCACGGCATCTTTCAGAACATCCCTACCGAGGAACATCATAATTAAATTCGCCGTCCTTCAACATCAAAGCGCTAGTATTTATTTCTTTATTATTAGGCAGGGTAATACAAAGATCAACTTCTCCTGTCACTTGGCTTTTCGAATTTATACCCCGGATACTCAAAGCACTAAACATATTTCGCTCGTTAAGACCTTTTAAATTCCGGTTACTGACTAGACACCTATCGCTCCCACTATCAATCAGAGCGCTCATCAATCGTGTATCATTACGCAGAATAATCGTAGGTTTTTTAGATCTCCTTAAAGAAAATAAACCATCGCTTTCTTTTCTCAAACGACCTTCTTTCATTATCGTCGCTGACAAACAAACTTCTACGGGTAATTCAGAATTTGCACTTACAGTAAGTTCTTGTTCACCTAGTAATTCGAACTTATTTTCACACCGGAATAACGGATCCACCACTTCGGTCGACTTAGTCATAGTATCTGGCTTCAAAAACACTACATCATTGGTAACGAGAGCTGTGGAATTACCCCCGGGCATTGGCAAAGAATGCCTCTCTACACCTACACTCTTCAACTCGTCTGATTTTATTCTAAAAAATCATCACTCTCCGGAGCTGCAGCGTAGTACGCTTCACCTCTTCCGTGGCCTCTACCGCGTGAATGACATTCACGAGCAAAATGCCCTACCTTGCCACACCTATAGCAAGCATTACCACGGAAACTCGTCTTACCCTAACCTCGCTGTTTCATACACATCTTTTGAACGTGACCAGGGGTATTACAGAGTGAGCAGAAAGGTTGTTGTTTTGTCCGTTCACTATCAATCTGTTGTGGATTCTCCACAGACGCTTCGTTACATTCCATTGAACCGAGAGCTCTATCACCAATATAGGCATGTTGTTGTCCTCGCGAAAACCTCGCAGGTCTCCAACCCGGTCTCAAAAATTGTCTTCGTCTCTGAAAACGTCGGTTGTTCTGTTGTGAATTATAGTAAACGTCGGAAAACGATTCCCGCTCGTCACACACGTACTCGTCAGGTACGTCCACTAGATAAGTTTCCCTAGTCGGGTACGAGTACTGGACACTAGGCTTGTGCGCAATGATTTGTTTACTCTCAGGGTTATTTCGCACAGCGGAAACAATACGAGCTAATAGCTCCTCAGATGTTAAAAATGGTCGCGAAAATATTTTTTTGGAAAAATTTTCCTCCAATAATGGAGCTAAAATCGCTGTAGCTAGACTGAAAACAACCAAATCTCCTGCAAACCTTTTTAATTCATTAGCATTTGCACTAGCAACGACAAAGGGATGTCTTTGTAACGCTACGTCTGGACTGTTTAAGATATGGTCACTCAATTTTCGGATCTTAGCCATGGCGGTCACTAACTGAGCAGCTAATCCTTCATTACGCAAAAGCCGGAGCTGATTTAAGTCACACGCTAGCGCATGCACTGATCGCTCGCCCTTCGAGACATAAATATCTTCCAGAATTTCCACAACCTGGTCGAAAGAATAATTAATATCAGGGTTTACTAATTTTGTATCAACACCGTTGAAGTCACCAACACTTTTGTGTGCGCTTCGCACGAGCAATTCCTTCCTAGCTTCATCTGACGTGATGTCAGGAAGTAAACACATGTACGCCTTGAGGTTAGCAACGTGAGTTCGAAAAGTTTTTGTCTCACAGAAGTCAGGATCTTGACCCCTTTTACGGCCTCGGAACAAGGGAAGCTCGGCGCTTGACAGTATGGTACTGCCCCTTTGCAACGTCGTTGATACTCCACTACTAGCAGAATGACCACTACTACTAGGCATTGTAGCTACACTCGGTGTACTGAACGTTACAGTTTGAGTCGTCGTGACGTTAGACACAACTGTGGTAGGCACCGGTCCTGACATTGTCGTAGTATTAGGTATCGTAGTACTATAATTCGGCACTGACACACGCCCACTGCAAGTCGTGGTTGCAACAGAACGAATAAACTCGGGTTCGGAATCACTATCTGGCATCGTGTGTCACGACAAGAAAAGTGTTACACCGCTAAAATCCCCCCTCACAAAAGAAAAACAATGACACGTTAGAAATCCACATCAAAAGATTGTAAGAAATTAAGTACTAATACCTTCCCACTGATACAGAATTTAACACTAGCAAATTCGATCAATAAATAAAAGAACTGTTATGAACTCTCTACAAGAATACAACTGTACCGATCTTTAAACAATTGAAAATGACACAGAGCACTGCGGCAGAACATCCGACCTGGCTACATAAAGAACAAAACCAGAAAATGTGCTGTACTCAACTGGGTTCACAGCAGCCCAGCTGATGCCGCAGCTGTTGTCAAGGTCACGCGCTGTAGTGCGCACTGCCACAGCCCTCTAGGTGTCGCGACGCGACAACTGATGCCAAGGTCACACGCTGAGCGCTTGGAGTCGGGAGAGCACAGCGCTAGCACTGTGCTGAGCGCGTACCGCCTTGAGAGCGTTCGAAGTCCCTCACTGCACGTTATTAGCACCGCTCACAGTTTATTAAAACCTTTATACTAACACTGTTCAGTATGCCACCTGGTATCACGGACACCACGCACTATGCCGTTGCAGATGTTGAATCACTTTGGTCGTTCGTAGAATGTCCAATCACACTTGCACGGATGAAACGAACCACGCAGGCGTCCCCGGCACTCCTACTGCCGATCTCGGTGGAAGGTTACGCAAAGTTGCAGGTTACAGAAATCTCCGTCTCTTTCCAAAGACAGACGCACCTTGTAGGCTTCTCCAAGTGGGACGTGGAACTCCAGATCGTATGTATTTCGCAGCCTTTCTTCCGAGACACGTCGCACAACAATACGAAACACGTTATCGTATGCTTCACGGACTTCTCTTCCGCTGACTGACCCGTTGTCCATATTATTTCGTCGGTATTGCCAGACTCATCCACTTGTCACGGAGTGATGCGCAGATTCCCTTTCGTAGAAGGCACAATTTATCCCGTCACCAGACGATCTTCACGGTTAATCTCTTGAACTTTCTGACGTTACCTCCGCCGTCTTGATTCGCCGAAGTCACTGGATCTCCTTCACTTCACAAGTACAATTTCCTCACGTCGTGGGTCCGACACTCAAATGGCCACCAGTGTCACGTATCAAGTATCACGATCGTTGAGGGGTAGTTAAAGTCCAGTAGATGTTCCGAGTATACTTGGTGAGAGAGGTACACAGGTCCAAATGCGCCTCTAAGAGCCGCGCACGTCCTTTTATATTCTCAATATGCTGACCAAGCACCCGCATTGCGGTACTCCGCAACAGGGCGTTGCACTAGCATACGTACAAACGCACGCACGCCAACTGCGCAGACACAGATGTAAACAGAAGTGATGATGAGCAATAAACGTAATGTTCGTTTTTACTCTGGTTCTTCTCTTTATTCTACGAATAAGATTCTCTACGAATCGTCCAATTGGAAGTATGAAATAGAAAATATATTAGAAGCTGGTGAACTAATTTCCGAGTTATTCACAAAATTAAATGTTACCTCTATCACCAGTCAAGCATGAACTTAACAATCCTACAATGGAATCTAAAAGGATACTTTGCAAAACTACCTTACCTTCACTTACTTATTGATCAACATCAGCCAGGAATTATAGGTATTCAAGAATCATTGTTACAACAGCGCCAAAACATATAATTGAAGAATTACTTCAGCCCTTTCCGATTTGAAAGCAGGGAAGGTAGAGGAGGTGGGATGATTACTTCCACTCACTCCAGCATACCAAACATAACACAATTGACTACTCCATTAGAACTTGTGCTCTGCAAAATATTTATCAACAAAAAGCCTATCAATGTAATAAATATGTATTTGCAACCCCATTTGGAAAGTAATGGTTTAATGCAGAAGTTACAGGACATCCGTCATCAGATTACAGGATAACTGATTACTGCAGCACTTTGCATGCTGCAGAATGCCTCAGAAAAGAAAGAAAAGAAAAGAAAAACATTTTATTTCCAATAGAGTACAAACATGAAATGTCGATACATTGGTTTTTAAACACCTTAACATTAACATCCTTAAATGATTATAACACATTGGTATCGTAATACCCGTGTAAAATGTTGAAACAAAATGATTGATAGAAAAGTACAACAAAATTGAGTTCCTTTCCTTGCCTAATCTGATTTTGAACTAGGAGAGCACAATCCTCGCGACGTTCATTTGAAAAACACTTTCATTAGTACGCACAAGTATTGAAAAATGAAAGTGAAAAATGCATTCGAATACCTTAGCATAGAAACCCTTAATTGCTATTTGTACATGGTTATCGTAGTATCCATTTTAAGTGTTGGAACATATGATTTAGATCCTTCATACTTGGTTATCGTAATACTCATGATGGTTGTCGACACAGGATTTAGGGAGAAGCACAAGTTAATAAAAAATAATCATTAATATGTATAAGAGGATCGTTTGCATTTGGAGGGCGGCACTAAGTTTCAGTTTCTGTGTTTCAATTTCTAAGTTTCAATTTCTGAAGTTTTTGCTAGGGATTGAAAATTTATCTTATTTTACGTTCGTTAAGTCATTCTAATATTGATCTTGCTTACTCCGGTCGAACAAAATGAGCATCATAACTGTTTGTTCCACGCAGCGGAATGAGGTTGCTTTCCACAATTACTAGTACTTCATCTGTGGTGCCCGGAAATGGAAATGGAGCGTATTATTTTTCTAATAAATTATCAACTCCAAAATCCAGGAATTCCTTTCGCCCATCCGACAACACTTCACTCCCTCCTCCGGTGATGCCCCGCATCCGGTCATGCCTCTACATTTGGTTACGCCTACATTTGTTTATATCAGATGCAATTCTTGTTTGGTCCTCCAAATTTTGTTTGGGGGATTCAAATCTCTTCCATTTCCACAAAAGGAAAACTTCCTCCGATCTTGGTGGATCCGTTGAACACCCCGGCAGCCTTTTGTTCCTCTTCAGACACCTCAATGATAAGTGGAATCATTTCACTTTCTTTCGGAACCTGAAAGGCAAGAAAAAATGTGAGCTCAAGTTAACAATTTTTTTAATGAAGTCTTTGGCTTCATAAGCAAGCCTTTCATTTGCAGTTAAGGGTACAGATTTAAATCTGTTAAAGAAAGTGGAGCTAATATGATAAATTGAGATGCAGGCAATAGCAATTAGAAAAGGGGTCAGTTGTGAAGAATTACACTCAAAGGGAAGCACAATTGAAAAGTAACCGAAGAAATGGAGATGATATTCTTAGTTAATTTAAGCCTCCCTATCCGCAACAAAGGCGATCCAAAGAGAAGAAGGAGCAAGGCACCATTCAGTATGGAGCCAAGGGAACGCGGAATCTATGCAGAAAAAGCATTGAAACAGTAACATAAGAAAGAAGTTCATAAAACAAGATCAAAGTTGAGGAAGAAAGTAGTAGTTGCTGAAAAACAGGACGGCAGTTAACTGAAAAAAGATGGCTCTTAACATAACAAAAGCTTTTTATTTCAACAAAAAATGCCTAACTAACTCGCAGCATGTGCCCTCACATTGTTCCCCTGGGAGTGCTTATTTGCATAGATACAATAGTTGTCTCCCCTTGATGGGAAATGGAGATGATAAACTATAGCATAATATTAAATGCACAACTATAAGGAATCTCAATGAAGAAAGAAAAGAAAAGAGACAAAAAGATAGGATTAGATTATATGTTAGTTCAAGCCTCCTTAACCACTAAAAAATCCAGTTTAGAGGAGAAGCAGGAGAAATGCACCATTTAGTGAGAAAATAAAAGAATGCAATGTGGTATATCACGGCCGGGGGAAATAAGATATGAGGGAAAAAAAGAAAACAAATGATTGATAGTAATAGGCAAGGAAGTGTGAAATACATGACGTAAACCAAAACCTAAGTTTATGAACTCTATTTTCCACAATTTATCTCTAACATTCAATGTTGTCTAATATATTTAGATTTTTGAGAGATATTAAATAATAATTCTAGCCTACACGTTTGAAAAATTTTAACGAATAGGTGTAAAAAATGAAAAAATCTATTTAATAAGACTCCTAATAATTGAGTCGAGAAAATCTGTCTATAATCTGGACATCTTAAATTTTATACTGACATGTATGTATTCCTTAGCGGGTTACCAGTCTCATCTCACCTCTGCTAAGAAGCCCAAGGTCTCTCCTAATTGCTCGTCAGGAGCTGTCTCGCAATTGGAAGCAAGAGGAGCTCGAATGAGAGAAGAGGCAGAGAAGAGCAGTGAGTGATCAGCAGCTTGATTGGGTGGCATGTCAATTCCATGTCCTGAGAAATAAAAAAAATTCATATGAAACAGTACGTAGCAACACATTACATAAAAATTAAGTCTCTCTCTGTAATGAAATCTTGAATGAAAATATGAAAACAAAAAATATTGACCCTAAATGACAACACCTAATGTTAAAGAGTTTTCAAAAATACTAAAAAGATTAGATTAGATTATTAGTTAGTTTAAGCCTCCCTATCCTCAACAAATGAGATCCAAAGAGAGGTAGGAAGAAGGTACCATTTAGTATGGAGTTAAGGTTACGTGGAATCTATGCAGAAAAGGCACAGAAACAGTAAGATGAGAAAGAAGTTCATGAAACAAGATCAAAGTTGAAGAAGAAAGTAGTAGGTACTGAAAAAACAGGACAGCATTGAACCGAGAAAAGTGTTATTTCAACAAAAAGAAAGCCTACCTAACCTTTAGCTTGGGCCCTCACATTGTTCCTCTGGGAGCGCTAATTTAAATAGATACAATAGTTGTATTCCCCTGAGAGGAAATACTAAAAAGAACTCAATACAATCTAGCAAAGCTATAGAAGAAATTAAATTTAAATTTTGAAAAATAATTACCTTGGAAGAGAAAAACTAGACCAATAAGAACCTAGAAGAATCTCAGAACACTATTGATAACAAAAGTTCAATGGATTTAATCTTTAGCTTCTGAACATAACATACCTTGTAATGGATTAATGTATTAGATATTTTTATACTACACTTAGAGATGTTGCAATTCTCTATGAAGAAAAAGTTCATCAGAATCAATTAGATAACTAAAAACTTACAACACTTACAGTACAAAAGGGCTCTTAAAATGAAGGCCCAGTAAGTCACTGACAGATTGAAATTTAATAAAGGAATTTTGTTGCCAACTCTTCTTACTGAATTTTTACAATCAAGATCAACTAGCTTTTATGAAGAACCAACTTGCAAAAAAAAAATAAATGTTTCATAATGTTTATATCCACCAATATGGATGAGTCAAATTTGAATTATGAAAATATAGATACCAAGAATATATATGGATGAGTCTTAAAAAATGGCTACAGCTGCACCATTTGCACTGAAAACGCAGCTTAATGGAGTACTGTATAAAGTCATTAGGGGTGCAGAACTCAATTTGGCATGAAATTAAAAGGTGCTACAGTGTTGATAATAACTGGATATGTATGCACAATATTTCCTTAATTCTAATATCATTACTAACAGGAGTCACCCATGATGAGCTATCATTATGGGGGTACTAATGGATATAGATTCTCAAAAACAATACTACCCAATACATTAAAAGAAAAATATGTATAACAGGATGTCTACTGATATATTTCATTCCCTAAATTTCAATCGTTTTTTACTGTTTTTTACTAATAATAGTTTTCTATTATTTTTTACTAATAATAGTCTTCTACCATTCATTTCTTCAACATCCAAAGTTTATTACCTATATTATACATAATGAATGTCATCGACATGTAAGCAATCGGCCTATAATGAGCAGTTCAAGTCAATAATACACTCAATAACACAGGTTCAAAAAAAGTTTTAAGTTGGTTAATACTTAAAATACTTAATACTAAAAGCAGCAACCAACGCATTATTGCCAAAAAGTTACCTAAATTCCTAACATAACCAGTCCAAAATGTACTCTTAACAAATGTTCAGCAAAGACCTTGTATTAACATCTTCCAACTATAAGAGCAACCGTTCATCGCATGAACAAATAAACAGACTAGAAACTAGTAGACACCGGAGGACAGTCAGATCCACTGACAGAAATATTTCCAATAAACTGCAACAAATTCCTGATTATTGGAGAAAGAAATTGTTGAAAATCTTCAAACTCTTTATAAATAAGTATATAACTGTCAATTTTTATAGAATTATCCCACTTCATAATGAAATTATCACACTTATCATACAATCTAGATATTTGTTTCCTTTTGTTCTACCTATTCTGATTTCCCCAATATTCCACAGTCTGTCTCTATCAGTCTCATCTCTGTTTAAAACCATAACCTTACTTTTGTCAGCCCCAAATTTCATCTTGAAATCTGTACTATATCCATTCACAATGTCGAGCATCCTTTGTAGTTCATGTCCACATTCACTTACCACAACCACATCATCAGCATACAACAAACAGCTCAGTCTCTCATTACCAACTTTCAGTCCTAAGCCACTCATTCTCAGTCGAGCAGCTAATTCTTCTGTGTAGAATCCAAACAACAGGGGAGACATAGTATAGCCCTGTATCACTCATCAAACACTCCTCACTTGCCCTGTTTCCAAATTTCCTAACCTGTGGATAGCACTTGTGTTCTCATACAGACTTTGTATAATTTTTACTACTTTTCTGCTAAACCCAACTTTTCTCAAAATTTCAAAGAGCCTAACCCGATTCACTCGGTCATAAGCCTTTTCAATATCCAGGAACGCTAAGTATAGCTTCTCTTCATCCTTACTTATTTACTCAATTATTTCACTCACTACAAATAGATTATCTTCCCCACGTCTATCTTGCGGAAAACCATTCTGTTCTTCTCCCAGGACTCCTAATTCCTCAACTAAATGTTTCATTCTCTCATTCAAAATAACACAAAAAATCTTACATATAGTGTCAGAGAGTGCAATTGATCTGTAATTTCCAAGTAAAGTAATGTAAGCAAGTAATTTTGGTAAATGTGTAGCGTTTGGTAAGAATGGACGTTTGAATTTTTGGTGCCATAACATGGTTAATTAGGTAGAAATAAACAAGTTAACAAGTTTTCTTCTATGCACTTTCTGTCACATATGAGTCTTTTACGAGTTATAGCAGTAAATTAGTTACGGCAACTCTAATGTTTGAAGCGGCAAGTAATTCATCTACCGCATGTTTGGCATCACTGTCATGGACGCTCTGATCCAACGCGCTTGAATGCTCGAGCGGTTCCCGCCATCGACGATGAAAGTTAACATACTGCTATAATTCGTTATTTATGGGTGATAATTTCTATTGTGTTATTAAATAAAAGATACTAGAAGTGAGTTCAGGCTCCGCAAGCGTTGCGGGGTGAGCTAAAAATAAATTACAAAGTATTCAAACGTACTCTAACTTCTCAATTGCGCAAAAAATAAAACCTTCAGCTCTAAACTGGTAGAATACTTATTTTCCGCAAAAAGAGTATAGAAGAAAAGTAATATATTTCGATGTCATTACCATGATTCAAGCAACAAAAATTTGTAAATCAATTAGTAGCTCTTTATTCGAGCGCATTTGTCATCAAAGACGAAACTAAACCTACCGCTATAACTCATTAAATACTCATTTGCGACGGAAAAAGCATAGCAGAAAACTTGTTTATTTTAACCTAATTAACTATGTTTAGGCTCCAAAAACTGGAAAATCGATTCCTACCAAATGCTACACATTTACCGTAATTTCCAGTAAAGTAATTTTTAAGGTAATGTTAAGTGAATACTCATTTGCACCAGAACTGGCAGAGCAGAAAAGTTATATATTTTGATGTGATTACCATGATTCAAGCAAAAAAAATTTGAAAATCGATTAGTGTGTTGTTCTGAAAATTTACTCAAATTTTGAATAAAACCTGTGATGTTCTGGACAAATTTTACTTTAATTTAGTCAACGATTTTAACAATTTCATTATCAAAAATCAATAAAGAAACACATTTAAAAACATTTTACATGAATGACATTGTGCGCGCCGATGCGTTATTTTCGAATTATTCAATTATGAAGTAGGCTTGTGCGCGCCAGGAAAGCAAGCGTGCCAAGCGTAATTTAATCAATAACTAAAACGAAAGCTAACCCCGTATTACAAACGTAAAGAGGTTGAGTCGTGAAAAGTAGCCACTGTTCTTCTAGTGAAAATTGTAAATAAAGGTTTCTAGTGATGTCCGTTCATTTCATCTCCAATGACGGCCACCCGGTACCCAAGATGGCGTCCGCCATGTTGGAGCCGATGTAAACAGACTTCACTACAAATGTTTATTTATAATTTTCAGTAAAGAACTGTGGCTACCCCTAACGATCCAACCTCTTTACGTTTGTAATAGGGGGTTAGCTTCCATTTCAACTCTGAAATTGCGAAAAAAGGCCATTCAGGAGCGCGGTCAATATTGAGTTTAGGTGATGTGGGGAAATTAAGCATGCCGTTTCACATAATCACTTAAGAAGCCCACTTAAGAACGTTTTACAGGAATGACATTTTTTCCGCTGATGCATTATTTTCGAATTTTTAAACTTTGAAGTTGGCTTTCGGGCGCCAAGGAAGCGAGCGCACCATGCGTAATTTAATTAATAACGGAAGGTAACCCCCTATTACAAACGTAAAGAGGTTGGGTCGTGAGGGGGAGGCACAGTTCTTTTAGTGAAAATTATAAATAAAGCTTCTAACCAACTCATCAGGGTGACGACCGCAACCTTGTTTACATCGGCCGGCTCAAAGATGGCGCCGCCATCTTTGAGCCGGCTCCAATGCCAATGCTCCAATGCCAATCCCTCCAATGCCTTTTAACACAAGGATATCAATGTATGCAGATGATGTTCAAATTGCAATAACAAGTTCTGTATCGGAAATACCACAGACCCAAATTAAAGCCGAAGCAATACTGACTAGCCTGAAATCATGGTACGACCGAAATGGTCTCAAATTAAATTCTAATAAAACATAATGCATCATTTTTGGATCCAAACATGCAATTAAAAAACTTCAGATCTCACTCTTGCAGTTGGAAATGATAAAATTAATACATCAGAAGAAGTTAAAAATTTGGGTATCTGGTTCGATAGCAACATGTCCTTCAAATCTCATGTTGTGAATACTTGCAACAAAATTTACGGAACTTTAATGTTTTTTCATTGCATAAAGAGTATGCTAGACGAAAAATCCAGATTATTAGCCATTCAATCCCTGGTGTTATCGCGCATTGACTACTGCAACCTAGTATGGAGAGACTTAACTCAATACCTTCAAAGGGACTTACAAAAGGGCTTGAACTTTGCGGCCAAGTTGGTATGCAACGGTAATTTCAAAAGAAGTGATCACGTAACCCCTCTCCTTGATAAACTCGGCTGTATTCCTATCCAAGAAAGGCTCCTCATGCAGAGGGCCCAATTCGTATTCTCCTCGTTATATATTCCGCAGATCAATGCTGAGATAGTGCGTTTCCATCCACCCACTGTAACCAACCAAAAACCGAACAGAAACAATAATGTCTTAGTCAACTATCGTTCATCTCACTTAGGGCAGAAGGCTCTATCAATATCAGGCGCCTTACAGTGGAACAAACTTCCCCTGAGTATTACAAGCCCTCAAAGACCGAGAGAATTTAAAGCCAAAATAACTCGTCATCTTGCGTCTCAACGATAATTCTTAGTTACAGAACATACTGAATAAGTATTGACGAATCTCATATGCCTGGTATCTCCATTGCTGGACAATCTCCCTTACTCATTGTTTTATGATTCAAGACATCATTTAATCGCCTACACGCTGCCATTTGCAAACATGCTAACTTGTATATGTGTATACGTATATGGGTGTATGTGCGCATATGGGTATGCATACGTACACGAACACCTGTGTGTACTGGACTAGATGAACCAGCCGAAGGATGCTTTTTATGTCTTTCCTACCTATGTGTGTGTGTGTGTGTTTAGACATTCTGCACCATATTACAAAAACAATGAGAATTTTTTTTTCTCTTCTATGAAACCCTTATAGGGCATTCATGTCTTCTTTCTTATTTCACGTTCAAAAATGCTCTTGTTAAGCTAGTGTAGTGCATATTATCATACCATCTCTTACGCTCTAGAGTATATAACAACAACCTCACCTAGGATTTTCTGTACTTAGGAACCGTTGTAGAACAATCGTTTTCATGTTTCTGACTCAGGTAGACTGTGTTTGTGCCACTACTTTAGGGATGGAAATTTCATAAAATTCATGCCGTGACAAAAGATATTTTCTCAGAGTCCCTCGACTGGAATGCTGGTTAATATTGACTAGTTTACGCTGATATTTGCACACATGCTTATTTGTGTATTTGAGTGCGTGTGCACGCTATGTGTGCGTATAAAGGTGAATGTTTCACCACGTAATACTTCATTTCACTTCATTTTTCTAAAGCATTTATGAAGAACATGTGTATGTTAGTTTGTTGCGCGATCATACACATATGATAAATAAGACGCTTATCAACCAATGTTCTTTTCGCTACAATATTTAAATAAACATCGCTTCGATATTCCCGTAGAAATTGTAAGCAGCAACACCTACTGAAAAGTTGTCACGAACTTCATTTGCTCATTCTCCTGTAATTCAGTACATCACACAGCATTTTTGTAGAACGCATATGTATTGTAATTGCCTAGTTGCATAGGTATGTATTTATGTATGTGTGCGTGTTGGGCGTATGTATGTGCGTAGGTATGCATGCGCATGCAAATGTGTATATATTTACATGTACATGTGCACATATGTGTGTACTAGCCGGACAACTGGCATTTTAACTAAAGATACTGGTCCTTTTTTCTGTTTCACTCTCAACTTGTATGAATAACGAAATCGTCATCTTTTTATTATTGTAAAGCATCCATGTAAAAAAACAACAAATCCGTTGTCTGATCAATGATCATCCGTTTATACTTCAATAATATGCTTATAATGCTTATAATAATATGCTTATAATAATGTGGTACCTAAGTATGTTTATCAATTGCATACATTTTGCGCCATATTTCAAAGATAATGTGATTTTTTTTCTAATATGAAAACCTTTTAGGACATTTATGTTTTCTTTCTTATTCACGTCCAAAAATACTCTTGTTAATCTAGTGTAATACAAATTATCAAATTATTTCCTACGCTCTACGGTATATTATAACAACCACACCTAAGCATCACGTATTTCTGGAAATATTCTGTACTTGGGAACCTTTGTAGAACAATCGTTTTCCTGTTTCAGACTCAGCTAGTCTGTTTTGTGCCACTATTTTTAGTACGGATATTTCATAAAATCCATCCCGTAATCAAAGATATTTTCTTCGAGTGTCTTGATTGGAATGCTAGTTTATACTGACTAGTTTACGCTGATATTTTCGCACATGCTTACCTGTATATATGTGTACGTTTGCACGCTATGCGTGCGTAGATAGATGAATGTGTCACTACGTAATACTTCATTTCGCTTCATTATTGAAAAGCATTTATAAAAATATATGTACATATTTGTTGCGCGATCAACCACATATGATAAATAAGACGCTAATCAACCAATGATCTTTCAGTACAATATTTAATTTAAACATCTGTACAATATTTCATTAGAAATTGTAAGCAGCAACACATACTGAAAAGTTGTCATGAACTTCATTTGTTCATTATCCCATGTTTCGTTATCCTATATTTCAGAACATCGCACATCATTTTTATAGAATGCTTATGTATTGTAATTGCCTCGATGCATAGAAATGCATTTGTGTATGCTTACGAGTTTGGTGTAAGTATGTGCGTGGGTATGTGTGTGCATATGTATGTGTATTTGTATATATATATATGTATATTTACACGTATGAATGCACACATGTATGTACTGGACCGACAACTAGCATTTCAACTAGAGATAATGGTCTTTTTTCTGTACACTCTCAACTTGTAAAATTACCTAACTCGTCATCTCTTTATTAGTGTAAAGCATTCATGTACAATAACTATACATTTGTTGTGCGATGATCCATTCATATTAAAACAAAATGCTTATCAACTAATGACCGTTATGTTAAAATTGTTCAATATTGTTCAATTAGAAATACAAAACTTATAATTTTCGTGGTCCTCATGCTTATGTATATATATATATATATATATATATATATATATAATCACCTATTGAAAAACTGTATTGTGACATCACCCGTGCTCGTGACAATGTAAATATAGAGCATGAAACAAGACTTAAAACGGAACTTAAATTAGTTGGTCTGAAGAACGTAGTCGATCACAATAAAGACATCATGACTAAAGATCAACACATGATACTCCGGGACTTTACCAAAAGAGAAGACTTGACAGTGAGAAAGGCTGACAAAAGTAACATATTTGTTATTATGAAAACAGATACATACCTCAGGAAAATTAATGAACTCCTCAAAGATAGGACAAAATTCTCTAAAATTGAGAACGACCCAACACCGGATTTGAAGCGCAAACTGAATCATCACATTTCAGTGGTAAACGCGGTACAAGGCGGCGTCCATTTGCCAAAGCTGGTGGGACACTATGAGCCGGGATACATTTATGCTAACCCAAATGTTCACAAAAAGATCATTAATCCACCGATGCGTCCCATAGTTTCTCAAATCGGTACACCAACTTCAATAATTGCAGCCCAGTTGAACGAAATTATCGTTAATTACATGCCTAGAACATACTCGGTATCATCAACCGGTGATTTTATTTCGTCTATTGCTAATTGCCGCATTACCAACAACACTATTTTGGCGAGCTTGGATGTAGAAAGTTTGTTCACAAACGTTCCTGTACACCGCACAATTGAAAAAATTTTAGATAATGTATACCGCCATGCTTGCATAAGACCGCCTTCTATCCCTGAGCTCACCATGAAAGAACTACTCATTCTGTGTACCACAAAAACCCCTTTTAGGAATGCTAGTGGTGACTTGTACCTAACCGACGGTGTAATGATGGGAAGTAGCCTCGGACCTATAGTTTCGCAAACTTTTATATGGCACATTTAGAAGAAACCGTATTTACTCTCCGGCAAGACTTGATGCCCATCCGCTACGCAAGGTATGTCGACGATATCTTTTTACTAGCTGAAAATATGGAACAAGTTCTTCTCATTAAACATGCTTTTGAAGAAAATTCGGTTTTGAAGTGTACATGCGGAGAAGACCGAGACAACCAGCTAGTACTTTTAGACGTACTCATAAAGAGATACCTTCAAACTTCTGTTTACACCAAATCTACATCCAACGGAGAATGAATCAATTATTTAGGTATTTGCCCTAAAAAATACAAAACCGGAGTTATAAAAACGCTACTACACCGTGCCTAAATTATTAGTAGCAATTGGGCCCTCTTCCACGCTGAAATCGATAAACTTAAACAGCGTCTCACCGATAACAATTTTTCCCATGAGCATCATTGATAATGAAGTAAGGAAATTTTTACAGAAGAAAAATGTTAACACCGATGTAAAAAATCACACAAGATTTATTAATTTTTATTTTGAAAATCAAATGACTGCAAACTACAAAATGGAAGAGCTTCACTTGAGGAAGATTATCAAAAGAAATATCGAACCGAAAGACGTCTCCAGCCGCATTAAATTAAATATTTTCTACAAAATCAAGAAATTGAAAAGCCTTGTTATAAGGAACAAACCTAACCTTCCGACACCAGAGTTCAATGTGGTATACCACTATACATGCGACCAGGAAGAATGTAATTCTTCAAAGTATATTGGATACACAGAAAAAACTATTAAAGAAAGATTCCGCCAACATCAATCGATTTTAAAACACCAGCGATAAGCTCATCATATTTTGCGTACCAGGCCCAGCACCTTACTTGAAAATACTGTAATTTTATACCGAGGATCATCCAAACAAGATTTGATTTTAATGGAAGCACTACTCATCGCAGAAAACAATCCGAAGCTTAACAGTCAAGATGAAGGGAGGGACAGAGTACTGAAAATTTTTTAATTCCTCTTAGGCCTATTTTTTAGTTTTTAGTTTTATTGGTCATTTGTTTTTCTTTTTTGTTTTTGTTTCGCTTTGTTTCCTAGTATTATCTGGAATTAATTCACTCGTCTTTAAGTGAATATCTTTTATTCTCTAGGAATTTTTTCAGACATTTTTATTTCATTTTACGATAGTTCATCAAGATTTACCCATTGTCATAACTTATATTTATTTGTTTAGCAATTCATCACATCTTAAGACTACATTTTTATCATGATAGGCTGCATTTTAGGACGCCGAGATTTCTTTTACCTTCTGAAAATTTCTACAAGAATTTTTTACAAATTACGACTTGGCAACCCTACATTAGGTTATAAGTATCAGCGACCTGCTTGTTCAGACTAGTTCTATTTAGGAAAGATTATGGGTGCGTGACATCTGAAACGTTGTCCTTTTATCTCGTATGTTTTTTAAATTTGAAGAAATTCGTCATGACTCCAAGTTTTATTGAATCTTTATGGCTTTCGAAATGTATCTTAAGAATAGTACCAGCTTTTACACTTTTAAAATTCCACGCTCATGAAAAACTAATGATCAAGAGAATAAAGGATATGTGCCATCTAACTTTCAAGGAAGTGTGTTTGCAAAATGACCTGCTGCCGACATACACCAATATATAAATATATATTTTTTTCATGCTTCCTTAAAATAAAATTTTTGAACATCGGCCGAAACAAGCTATTCATATATTATTTCCTGGCGTCAAGCATTGCGAAGTTTTATGTCATGTATTTGTAAACTGTCATAAGTGTTTCCACCCCACAATGAAAATGCATCGTCCATGAAATTGTGTTCTCTCTTCCAATTATCATTACATGTATTAACAAATGTAGACTAAGCAAGATTAGGAGTACATTGCCCTCAATCATTTCTTTTCGACTAGTGACACATGAGTATTACAATACTCGTGTGTGTGTATCATCTAAGTGTATTAACTTTGAGATATTTTAAAAACCAATGATGGTACTTTTGTACCATCTATATTGGAAATAAAGTGTTTTTCTTTTCTTTTCTTTTTCTTTTAAAAGCAAGTCTTTCACCGTTTTATAATTTTGTTCCTGTACATCCAGCGAACCAACAAATTTTTTATGTGATCACGGTAACTGATTTCTCATATATGTGAATTTTCCGTAAGACGTTAAGTTATATTCATCAAATATGGCCTCAAAAATACTGAAGAATTTCTCCAAGCTTTCGTTATCGCTATGATTAAACGTTGGAAGAGGAATGTCTGGCAATTCCAGTTATGCCCAGTGCTCATTCCTGCCAAGACAGACACAGAGGCGTTAGCTGAGGTACTACTGTACTATGGTTCCACTCCCGACAACCTCCAAAGACGACTCCCTGGGCTGTAAAAGAGGAGCTAGAGACTGAAATATTACATCCTCGTACAACTCCAACTCCTCCGTCTCCGACTGCAAAGCTTCATCGGACGCACCACTGCGAATCAACGCACCAAAAATTTTCGAGTCCACCTGTTTATGCTCAGCCCGTAAATCATTCATCTTAGTAATGTTCAATTGCTTTTGGCTCTCAGAATAGGTTTCAAATTACGCCCTAATTCTGTTGAAAGTCTTAGTTATACCTTGCCTTACATATTGTCGTGTTGCAGTTAAAACTTTAATATCACAATCTGATCCCGCCATAGAATCGCCACCAGTTGCTACACTAGTCATGGCTGCTACTCCTGCAACCTAACAACCAAGTAGAAAATCAAATAAATAGAACACCAAGTTGATAGAGAAAAGAGAAATATGATCACCGAAAAGAAATTGGCCGCAATTTCCCCCGTCTCACTCTTAACACCTGAAATTACGGTACGCACCTACTGGCCACCATATACAAAAAGACTGATGGTGGAGTTAAAGAAAGTCCCGATTAAGAATTTTAATTAAATTGTACGAAAGACTAGTAACAACAGTTAACAACAAAGTCAAACGAATCAATAGGCGAGGAGCAGCACTGAACGGGCAAAAGTGCAAAACACGCGGTTCTTGCCACACGCCAGCGCCCACCGCTTGACCCGAAAGACCGAGACCTAACGGTCTGTAGGGAAAAACAAATGTGTTATACGCGGATTCCACTGGTATGACAGCCTTGTCACTACATTATTCGCATTTTATGATCCCAAATGCTCCCTCTCATGGCCTGAGTTTGTGCTCTCCTCATGAAATCGTACTGGATTGTAAACAATTCAGACTAATAATCTCTGTGTGGTTTAGTTGCTCTTTACTTTTTAAATTTAGTTATAAGGGGAATGTCTTTATTCATATCTTGACCCTGTAGTCTGTATCATCTTTTATTTTTCACGTCACATTTTACTTACTGTTTCTTAATTTTAATGACTGACCATGTTGATATATTCGATAATATTGATTGTCCCGAAATACTACTCTCATAAAAGATTTTGGGAATTATTAAGATTTTTGGGAATTATTAAGATTTTTGGGAAATTTTAAGAAATATTCTCGTAAAATATCTTTTTGGGAAACAGGCTCGTACAATTTTTGGAAAATACTTCACTTTAGGAAATGTCTAAAAACCGTTATCACTGTTATTCTCGAGCGTGAGAACGTGAACCAAAGTTTAACCGTGTGTGAAAGGACAATTCTTCACAGTTCGGTCGGAAAAACAAGCGGCGATTGTTTGGGGTAGAGGTAGGTGTCACGGCCTCAAGTGCGGCGAGCGCAGGCATAGAGAACGACGCACACACGAACACACGCACGATACAAGCGCACCCAAGCCGAGGCTTTGCAGGGCAAGGAGGCGGACGTGACGTATGAACACAGGCCCGCACAACCGGAGCCAATCACCGCTCGCCAAAGCTATGACGCAAGAAGGTGTGTCTGAGCACACACCAATGGGAGACCCAGACGTGAGAACAAACAAGTATCCCGCCAATCAGGATGCAGATACGGCCTCTGTAGAATAGAAGCGTCGAGACTAATCTCGAAACAAGGAAGCGAAACGTATATAAGGAGGGTAGATGAAGCCTCGTGAGGGATTCTTTGGGAACGCACGTGAGATACTGAGTACGACGTCTGAGAGTGCACCACACCGCAGGTCGGCCTCGCCGGCTGGCCTTCTTCTACCAAACTGCAATTTGAAAGTACAAGAAACTATAAACCAGCCTCGCATCGGTGATCGTCATGAATAAACAACGTCGGAGTCTGCAACGATAACACAAGTCGTGAGTACTGCACGGTCGAGCGCCTGGTACTCGGAGCATCTGAGATCTTAAGCGCCGGTCTACGACTGCGATGGAGCACGTAATCAGGAGACACGGAAGTACCACCGACATCAAATTCCGCTTGTTACGCAACAACGTCGGAGTCTGCAACGATAACTCAAGTCGTGAGTACTGCACGGTCGAGCGCCTGGTACTCGGAGCATCTGAGATCTTAAGCGCCGGTCTACGACTGCGATGGAGCACGTAACCAGGAGACACGGAAGTACCACCGACATCAAATTCCGCTTGATCCGCAACAACGTCGGAGTCTGCAACGATAACACGAGTAGCGAGTCCTGCACGGGCGAGCGCCTGGTACTCGGAGCATCTGAGATCTTGAGCGCCGGTATACGACTACGATGGAGCAGCCGTGACAAGTGAGCCTGATGGCGGTTAATCTTCAAAAGTGACGGAAAGAAATGTAGGGTGGTGCCGGAAAATCACCGCCGAAGAGTTAAATGTGTATTATTGAGAAGTTTGGAAAGAGTGATCCACAGTTAAATTAGAGTGCAAAGTAGTTCACGGAATGCGGCATTCAAAGCGGCGCGCAATGTATAAATATGGATTTGTGTTTCCTACTGTGGTGGTGTGCTCTTGGCAAGGAGGATGTGTTTCGGTCACAAAGCAAGAGTTAGAGGGTACGTGACCCGAAGCGTTTATTAAATTTTGAACAACTTGTGGTAAGAAAAGTTCTTTGATTTTTTATATTGCATTATTCCAAATGTTTCGTGTTCATGCTAGCCCATTCACCGACTATGTTTCCTGATTTTATGCACAGTGCGGAAAGTTATTTTGCCGAAATCCTGTAATTGCTGTGCTAGCGTTCATTGTAACAAGGAGAGTAGATTTCTCGTTCTTTGTGTGGCTCATTACGTTGCTCATGTTAACGCGTTCATCTTGTGCTCATGTTGGCCCAGTCATGCCGCCACGAAGCGTGCGCAAAGCACGATTTATGGCAGTCATCGGCCTAGACAGCCAAGGTGTGGTTGCCTCATTGTGTCGTGTGGGATTGCCATGTCGTTAAATTCATGCGCATGTTGCTATAACATTTCTTTGAGCTTTAATCATTGCATTGAAATACTATGTGTGTCATATTCAAATCCACGTGTTTCCAAATAAATTCATGTAAATCTTCAATCCTTTTATTCTCCATGTCTGGTATGCAGGTGTACGCAAGCATGAAGGACAATATTATAAAATGTGTACGGGGGTTGGAATTCCCTGTTGCGATACGGAGAAGGTGGGTCCTAACTGTTGCGATACGGAGAAGGTGGGTGGGTTTAGGACCCCCTTCCCATACGCTGAGGGAATTCCAACCCCCGTACACATTTTATGATATTGTCCTTCATGCTTGCGTACACCTGCATACCAGACATGGAGAATAAAAGGATTGAAGATTTACATGAATTTACTGTGCATAAAATCAGGAAACATAGTCGATGAATGGGCTAGCATGAACACGAAACATTTGGAATAATGCAATATAAAAAATCAAAGAACTTTGCTTACCACAAGTTGTTCAAAATTTAATAAACGCTTCGTGTCACGTACCCTCTAACTCTTGCTTTGTGACCGAAACACATCCTCCTTGCCAAGAGCACACCACCACAGTAGGAAACACAAATCCATATTTATACATTGCGCGCCGCTTTGAATGCCGCATTCCGTGAACTACTTTGCACTCTAATTTAACTGTGGATCACTCTTTCCAAACTTCTCAATAATACACATTTAACTCTTCGGCGGTGATTTTCCGGCACCACCCTACATTTCTTTCCGTCACTTTTGAAGATTAACCGCCATCAGACTCACTTGTCACGGCTGCTCCATCGTAGTCGTATACCGGCGCTCAAGATCTCAGATGCTCCGAGTACCAGGCGCTCGCCCGTGCAGGACTCGCTACTCGTGTTATCGTTGCAGACTCCGACGTTGTTGCGGATCAAGCGGAATTTGATGTCGGTGGTACTTCCGTGTCTCCTGGTTACGTGCTCCATCGCAGTCGTAGACCGGCGCTTAAGATCTCAGATGCTCCGAGTACCAGGCGCTCGACCGTGCAGTACTCACGACTTGAGTTATCGTTGCAGACTCCGACGTTGTTGCGTAACAAGCGGAATTTGATGTCGGTGGTACTTCCGTGTCTCCTGATTACGTGCTCCATCACAGTCGTAGACCGGCGCTTAAGATCTCAGATGCTCCGAGTACCAGGCGCTCGACCGTGCAGTACTCACGACTTGTGTTATCGTTGCAGACTCCGACGTTGTTTATTCATGACGATCACCGATGCGAGGCTGGTTTATAGTTTCTTGTACTTTCAAATTGCAGTTTGGTAGAAGAAGGCCAGCCGGCGAGGCCGACCTGCGGTGTGGTGCACTCTCAGACGTCGTACTCAGTATCTCACGTGCGTTCCCAAAGAATCCCTCACGAGGCTTCATCTACCCTCCTTATATACGTTTCGCTTCCTTGTTTCGAGATTAGTCTCGACGCTTCTATTCTACAGAGGCCGTATCTGCATCCTGATTGGCGGGATACTTGTTTGTTCTCACGTCTGGGTCTCCCATTGGTGTGTGCTCAGACACACCTTCTTGCGTCATAGCTTTGGCGAGCGGTGATTGGCTCCGATAATATTGATCCAGATGTCCATCATTTGAATAGACTGTATCTAAACCTAAATGAAACTGGAAATTGTAAATACCTATATATTAAAAATTCAATGAATCAATGAGAAAAACCTGCAACGATTTTTCCCTATTCTGTTGGAACTGTAAGTCCATTTATCCGAAAATAAATGAAATATCTTGTACTTTCACTGAGCTGAACAGCAATTTTGATGTTCTCAGTTCATCGAAAGTGGGCTAGATGACGCATCTAAAGACTTGATTTAAATTCAAAACTATTATAGCCATCATTCACTAAGTAATAACACACGTGGCGGTGGCGTCAGTACGTACATATCTAAACACTATCTTCGAAAATCATTTTAAGAGCAACTATGAATCGTGAACATATTGAAACTTTATTTATAGAACTAACGAAAAATGTTAAACGGATTATACTTGAGACTGTATGTAGGCCCCCAACAGCTTGTAACGTCTCTTTCCAGCACGACCTTCAAAGCATAATATCTCAGTTTAACAAGTCTCTATACAATGACATAATAATCTGCGGGGATTTCAACTACGATCTACAATATTTAAACAATTTAAACAATTTATTTACCACAGGTGATACAGAGATAGAATGTTTCTTAAGTCTAGCACAATGGTCAAATTTGAGTATAGCTACCTGTACGCCCGAATAAGTTCAGTGACTTCTAGGGCATCCTACCATCAAGGTTAGTCTAAGGAGTACAATAATGTTTACCCTAATTCACTTAAACTAGAGACGCATTAGACTGATCAATGAGATAATTAACTCGAAATTAGATACCTCATTTTACAATATAGTTCATATGGACTAGATTTAACAGTATATTAGACAAACGATTCAAGAATAGACTGAAGATAAGCGAAATTAACCAAGGCAAATTACATTATTAGGACCAGTTATGTAGGGGACAAGCTTTGACTCTGTGATCTTACACGACTAGTAATCTGATAGGAAGTGAGACTCAAGATTTTTTTTGAATACCTTATAAGAATTACTTTCACGGATCTCCGCAGGTATTGAGTTCCAAGTTTTAGTTCCAACGAAGAGGATACTGTGTTGTGACCGAGCCTTTGAATAATAAGGAAGCATGAATTTACTTCTATTTCGGGTTAAATGGTCGTGATGACCAGTTTGCGCAGTTAATAATTGTTTTAGGCTATTGTCGCCATCATTTGTTGATGTTTTGTAAATGAAATTGCAAATGGAGATTTTGTAGAGATCCGAAAGCTCAAGTATTCGTAAATTTTTGAATGGGTCATTTGTGTGAGCATTATATTCTAGATTCTTTACCGCTCTTATGGCTCTTTTTTGCAGGGTAAACATTTTGTTGGTTTAATTTTTATCAGTTCCGTGCCATGCTTCTATTCCGTATTGCAAGTATGGTATATGAAGGCTGTAAGCAAATTTCAAACTTCATAAATGATTTTCAGTCGTAATCCTTCCTTCCAATCATCACGAAACCTATATATGTTGCATCATCATCTGCTAAGCTGCTCGATAATATTTCTTTGTTATATCCGACTGATTTTCTTACAGGAATAATAATTTCTGACTTATCTGATCATTTCCCGGTGTTTCTCATCAAGAAAAATGTCTTTAGTCCTTGTACCAGCCCACAAGCTGAGACTTTTTCATATCGTTGTGCAAACGAATATAACTTGGGAACAGTGCGAACTGTTCTAGAAGAATTAAGGGGAATTTCAACCTTTTTGGACTCGAACAGTCGTATTTCTTTTTTTTACAGTTCTGCGTGGCAGATCATGTTAGCTTAGTCCTGTGAAAATCTCAAGTCGCTAGCTGCTATGGTTCTGAAGGTACATCCCCTAGAAGTGGGGGTGGTGGACCGTTTTTGCACCATTTCAAAACTTTAAATTGCGTTTTCTCAACATGTTACTTATTTACATTCAAATCCCTAAGGCTTCTACAGTTTTCAACGCAGTAACGTGATATTAGTCTCATTCGACGCAGGAATACAATGGAGACAAGAAAATGCTTCGGGAATTTGATTTAAATTGAAAAAAGAAAAATTTATGAGAAAAAGTGTACTTTTTTTTGAAGGTCAAAAAACATTATTTTCCAAAATATTCGATCTTTTTTCTAATTCAAGGAGATCATCCCGGGCCCTTGCCAGATCCTGTCGATTTCATGGTCATTTTGCATGTTTTTGTTGGAGAAGGACCCTTAGTTGGTGGACTATTCGTTTCTAAAATTTTATGGTGCTACGACCAAAATTACCCCCCTTCCAGGGGGGGGGGGTGAAGGGACAAAATTTTTCAATTTTTCCCGATTTTGACCCCATATAAAAAGAGAACAAATGGGAAATGGAAAAAAGCTTAATTTGAGTTTGTTAGAAATGTGCAAGGGATTCTAAAACTGCATTTGTTTTTGTTCTAGCATAAAAACTGAAGGAGGAGTTCCATTTTGAAATATCAATATCAATGAAAAGCACCCAAAATTTTTAACTTTTTATTTATTTTGACCCCATATATAATGAGAACAAATGGGAAATGAAAAAAAGCTGAATTTGAGTGTGTTATAAATGTTCCAATGATTCTAAAACTGTCTTTCCTTTTGTTCTAGCATCAAAACTGAAGGAGGAGTCCCATTTTGATATATCAATATTAGTGAAATATCAATACCCAAAAAACCTATGTCAAACTTTTGCAAAATCTAAGGCCTGAATCAAAAAAATGAATGGAATCAATTGTGTTTCTTTCCAAAGGTTACATATCAGGGTCAAATTTCACAAGAATCAGACAAAAAAAAACATTTTGTTGATAAAAAAGAAAAAAAAATTATTATTTTTTTTGCAATCACAATTCCCAGTTTGAATATGAAGTTAAGAATGGAAAGTATCGAAATAAAATTAAAACTGCATTCAATTACATCAATTGTTCATTATATTACACTTCAACAAAAAATTTTGTTTTTTGCTTATACTCAACACTTCCAACTTTCAACATTCATCCTGGGACTATTTCTCGAGTTTTGGTGCTAGAACAAATCCAAAGACAGTTTTAGAATTCTTGGAACATTTCTAACAAACTCAAATTCGGCTTTTTTTCAAATTCGAATTCTTTGAAGAAATATATAGCGCTAACCTCAAAAAATTGTTGCTGATTTTTGAAATTTAAAAAAATTTTGAAAAAATAGAAAAAATTTGAATTCAAAAAAACGAATTTGAGTTTGTTAGAAATGTTCCAAGGGTTCTAAAACTGTCTTTGTTTTTGTTCTAGCATCAAAACTGAAGTAGGAGTTCCAATTTGAAATATCAATGAAAATATACCAAAAACACATTTTTCGTCAAAAAAAATAAGGCCTAAATCGAAAAAATGACATGAGCAAAAAATATTTACTTTCACAAAAAACATACTGGCCAATTTTCAAACGAATCGGACGAAAAAAGGTCTCCAAGTGGGATGATCTCCTCAAAATGCAATAAACCCGAGACATTTTTTTGTTTCCACAGTCATTTTGCGTTGAACGAAATCAAAATAACGTTTCTAGGTTGAAAGCTTCAAAAGCCTTAGGGATTTGCGCAATTATGTGTATTTTTTTATTAGCTTAATAACTTTTTTATACTGTGAAATCTAAATTTTTTATGTAAGAAAATCTGCTCAGAATCTTATTTTACTTATCACTATGAATTTTCATCCATCTAGCTGGCATAAAAATCGAGATATGTTGATTTGAATTTTAAAAAGCTCCCAAGGGTAGGAATTCCCCTTAATGTCATCATTGGACATCGATGAACTGAACAGTAATGCGATTAACATTGATGAAGTAATACTAAATTTAACTGAAATTATAATGACCGCATTCAACCAGTGTTGTCTAATAATCATCCGCACAATTACGCCAAAAAATAGACAAAAGCCCTGGATTACTGAAGATATCGTGATTGATATAAAGAAACTTTTTATGCGTGCCTAGCCTTACTATACGAAGGACGAATAACTAAAGTAACATATAACAGATTCAGGAATCATGTGACAAATCAAATGCGAACATCGAAACAAAACTACTAAACGTGCAAATTTACTGAATACAAAACTGATATTAAAGAAAACTGCTTAATGCCTGCTTAATTCATGCTATAAACCGAATAATAATGCTTCAAAAACAATTGAGTCTATCGTTCACGAAAATGTAAAACATCACGAGAAAAAAGATATTACAACTGTGTTTAACAACTTTTTTGTAAACATAGGGAAAAATACAGCCGAAAGCGTCTTTAGTGAACCCACAGACATCTTGCAATACATGGACCATGTCCGTGAACACAAATTTTTTTTTCTCGCCAACTAATCCCTCCGATGTAACAACGTGCATAAACAAGTTGAAAAATAAATCAAGTGGAATAAAAACATTCTCGGCCAAAGTTCTTAAGGCTATAGCTGATATAATAGCACCGTGCATATCTAATATTATCAACGAATCCCTTTTTCAAGGTCTCTTCCCCAACTCTCTCAAAATTTCCTAATTGACCTCTACTTTTAAAAATGGTGATAAAATTACTTTAATAATTATAGACTTTACTACCAATTATTAGCAAAATATTCGAAAAAATTCAGTATAAAAAAGTATATTCTTATTATGAACAAAAATCTTTTCTCTACGACAAAAAATACGGTTTTCGTTATAAAAATTCGACGAAACAAGCTGTATTAAATCATTTACAATACCTCTATTCTAATATAGATGAAGGAAAGCTTATTTTTTCCGTATTTCTTGACTTTTAAAAACATTCGATTGTGTGGACCATAACATATAAGCCCTAATATCGATAAAACAAAATATATTACATTCTCATAGAAGAAAAATAATGTCTCTCCCATGCATTAAAATTGGCAAAGGTGAAATCGAAGAAACCAACTCATGTAAGTTTCTGGGCATCATAATAGATAAACATCTGACCTTCAAAGAACACATCGCTCATATCAGTTCTAAATTATCAAAATCCATCGGAATCCTAAATAAAGGTAAAAATTACCTGCCTGAAACAGCTTTACAAATGCTCTACCGAACGCTCATTTCACCATACTAGAATACAGAATAGAAGCATGGCACGGAACTGATAAAAATATAACCAATATAATTTTTACTCTGCAGAAATGAGCCATCAGAGCGGTAAAGAATCTAGTATATAATACTCACACAAATTATTCATTCAAAAAGTTACAAATACTTGAACTTTCAGATCTCTACAAAATCTCCATTTGTAATTTCATTTACAAAACATTAACAAATGATGGCGACAATAGCCTAAAACAATTATTACCTGCGCAAACTGGTCATCACGACTATTTAACCCGAAATAGAAGTAAATTCATGCTTCCCTATTTTTCAAAGGCCCGGTCGCGACACAGTGTCTTCTTTGTTGGAACTAAAACTTGGAACTCTTACCTGCGGAGATCCGTAAAAGTAATCCTTACAAGGCATCCAAAAGAAATCTTGAGTTATACGTTATAAGGTATTAAGTTATAAGTTATACGTTATAAGGTTTCAAGTTATAAGTTATATGTTATAAGGTTTCAAGTTATAAGTTATACGTTACAAGGTTTCTAGTTATCAATTTATAAGTTATACGGATTTAAGGTTTATAGTTATCAAGTTATAAGTTATACGGTTTTAAGGTTTAGAGTTATCAAGTTATAAGTTATATTCGAATGCGTGTGTGACGTTGCACCCTAATTGACCAGCGCACGATATTGATACGTTGACAGTAAATCACAATGGCCAACCAGCCCACGAACCCCTCGGTGCTATCCAGTGCTTCGACGTAAGACGGAGAGGAGTAAAACGGTCATCGGTGAGTTAGGCTTCCATGGGCAGGTCACACGTCAGCGGGTGAAGAGGCGAAGAGGCTAACTCTGCTTCTTTACGGAGCGACCGAATCGCTCTGCATTTCACCCCTTTCTTCCGGCGCCAAACCTCATCAGTACCTACAGGCGCTTCCTCGGTGACCCAAATCTTCGCGCAATACGCAGCCCTTGTCGAAGGCAACGTCAGGATTGTAGCGGCAGCTGATCCATTGGCACTGTACGAGGCGGAATCCGGAGCGAGACTAGAGAGGGTTGTATGGCGGGTGATTTAAGTAGACATCCCTTTTATGTAGTAGTCATACGACCAGAACAATTCACTGACAATGCACAAATCGTTACTGGTCAACTCAACAAATCAAGTTTCTTTGAGTGGTAGACTTTTTAATAAGGTGACCTATCTGGATTTCCGCACAGTGTATATTATGAAAACCGAAAAATCAGTCACCTCTTTGAGAAAAATAATATGTCTGTATCCATGATTATTCTGGACAATGCCAATGTTATTTACCAATTTAAATGTGACAGAAGATAATGTAAGTCTCTTAATAAATGTTACATTGGCTTGACCAGGATGACCCAGAGGCAGAAAATAACCGCCCATAAATACCAAGGTTCTACTTTCAACCATTTCCGCATTGACCATAGTGGCAAATGAAGATCAATACCGTAACATAAAAATCTTATATAACGGGACTAAAAAAGAGCATATTTAAATTATAGAAGCGTTACACATCCATAAACTTAAACCTGTTCTCTGCGAAAACACAAATGACGTTTTTGCTCTAAAATTATTTACTAAAACCGCAGCGTATAAGTTTGAGGCAGCTGCTCGTTCAATGAACGAGGCAACAAGCTATCGCTTGTTCAATGAACATCTAGAGTGTGCAAAACTATTACGGTACCTGATCTCGAGTATATATATTTTTGTTGTACAAACTTTATATTTAGTCATTTATAAAATACTTTTGTGCTGTGATTTCATCTTTCATTCAAGTCTCATATACCTTAAGAATTAGATTTGCATTTTACCAATGTGACTGATCAATTTTTCTGTAGATTTTCAGCCTGACGATGATGTTTGTACATCGAAACGTTGCCTGTTATTGACTTCATTGGTAGGATATTTTAAGGACACCTTCTAGGTAGAAATCGGGATAAGTGATGATTTTCTGTTTTTATATGATCTTATAAAGAATTTTCTTGCGCTTCCATTAGTACTTTCCGCTTACGTCTACTCCGAATGGTACGCCCACCAGAGGGGGAAAAGCGATTGGGGTGGCGTGACCTTGAACCCTCCCCCCCTCATTATTGGGGGTCAATTGAGCGTGTTTCTCTGCGGCAATGGCAATATAGTTCGTTCATGGGCTACTCAAAGTGCTTTCATTATTCAAACGAAACATTCTAATGCTGAGTGAGTATTTTTTTAAAATTTTTGACAATTTCAGAATTTAGCTGTTCTGCCGTATCTATGATACCGCAGCTTTCATTCATAGCTCGATGACAGCTGCAGTATCATAGCTACGGCTATGGGGAGCACACCAATCCAAAGGGCTTGAAAAGAGCTACAAAACAGAGGAGTTGACTTGAAAAAAAGTATTTTGGTCGAGAAAAAATGAAAAAATAAAAAAGTGGTTGTTTTGAAGAACTACACGTATTGTTTTTTGATGTATATTTTTTTCCAGAGTTCCAGAGCTACAGCAATGTAAATTATATCAATCGAAAGGGCTTGAAAAGAGCTACAAAAGCTCAAGAATTCATTGTAAAAAAACCAGTAGTTCAAAAGATAAGAAGAAAAACTTTTTTTTTGTGTGAAAAACACGTTTTCATGGAAACTTGATACTTGGTTTCTCAAATGTATCTTCTTCCACAATTTTAGAGCTACAAGAAAGGTTTAAAAGCAAGGTGGATCCATACGGGCTACAAATTTTCGATGCATCCATTACTCTGAAAATTACACGACATGAAAAAAAATGAAAAAAAGGTACAATTTTTTGTTTTTTAATTCCCAAAATCCACAAAAAGAAATTATCAAAATTCCCTAGCCGTTATGGTTATATAGACATATAAGCAATCTAAAAACGAAGTACTGGTTTTGTAACTTCAAAATTGTAGAAGAAGATAGTTTTTAAAAAAAACTATTTTACCGTATATTTCGAAAATAAAAAAGAAATCCAGTGCAGATACAAAAATTTTTTCCAGGTAACAAATGATCTTTGCATCATTTCACACCTACTGTGACAATTTCAGACAAATCTATCCGTAAATAACGGACTTTTTTTCTATTCAGACGGTGTCCTTAACGATTGACAATCTCCCAATAAAAAATGTCGAGTGAATATCTTCGTAATTTATCACGTGATGAACTTTAACTATTGTGTAAAGTTAAGAAATTAGAAAAAAATTAAGTATGAAAATAGTTATGTCCATTAATCACTTGACCTATCCTCGATCTATAGTACTGGCTAGGAGTAGAGCTCATGTTATGGTGATAGACGTCACGCTATACCAGCATCGAAATTTGTTTCCCAGTGTATTCAACGTCAGTACATCGTTCATCAACCCTATGAATCTTCTAGTCCATATTCAAAACACTGCTAGACCTTATACCCGGAACCTTACTGTTGAATCGGCTAACCTCCAAGTTACTGGCGCTACAGTGTAGTGCTAACCTCCAAGTTACTGGCGCAACAGTGTAGTGTTTTATGCTCCACTTCACCATATGTGCCTCCCTCTTTACATATGGGAGCACCAGTCCCTCGGACCAAGGTGCTAATCGGTTCGCGTCTTCCAAACCACTACCACATGTCCGCCTCCGTTTGTACCAGTAAACGTAAACCAGAAGAAGCGTTTTCTTATTCCTCCAAGCAGACTACCCCGTGGCCCCACGTTTGGGTGCGGCATATGGTAGCCAGTTTCAAAGCGCCTACGGAAAAATTTTGTCACGAAGGCTGTGAAAAAGTTCTGAAGATTATCAAGAAAGAAGATTGTTGAATAAGTGCTGTGCCAAATGATGACAGCCCTAAACTTTGAGAATACCGTACGTGAATTGCGGGAGCAACACAGTAACGTGCTACGAATAAGTTTCAGGATCACATACTTAGCATTAGTTGCTAAGCTCGAGGTCGTCCTCGAATTGACATTCGGTAATTGAAAACCTGAGAAGAGTGAGATAAGTATCTACAACGACTACATATCCGTCATCTACGGAATCATCAACAGTCCCTGTGTCCGTCTAAAACAACAGTGTGTTCATCTCTGCGGGCTATTGGTAATCGCCGAGAGTCGTCTACAGTGAAGCGGCTAGAGTCGTTGACAGCAGGCGAGCGCCTTCGAATCTGCAGATGCGAGTTAAGTGAAGATAAAGAATAAGTGACAATAAATTGTGAGCTGTTGCTTGGCAGCCCGTTGCAGACAGCCGGTCAGTTTTTTTCTGAAGATAGTTTTTTTATTAAATTGTCGGCTAAAAGCCATGAGGCGTTCTGCTTTCTGACAGCGAGCATGCTGTTGTACTCTGTACGCGCTGTCGTGGCAGTCGTTCAGCGAGAGCGGTGCAAGAATGGCTGTAGCATATGGAAGTGAGTGCCGCTATTTCTTTTGCGTTTACGGTTTCTTTTATTTTCAATTTTATGACTATTGCGTAAATTTGTGCAGCTTAGGTTTGTGTGAAATTGTGCTGCAGAGTAGTAATTTCTACAAGTCGGACTCAGAATCGCGTGAATATATTCGATCAATTATCACAAAGACACCAAGAGGTCGAGCCTCGGTACCTCGATTCCGTGCTGATAATAACACGACGACAACCATCAATGAACCTGCGGTTGCCAGTGTTGCTGGACCAAATACCATGACGACTCAAACGGTTACGGTTGGTATCCCTAGTATGACGACCACCGCCAGCAGCGCCGCCTTTGTCCAAGAAGTAGCTGCCGCAATGCCCAGGGCGGGTACTATCCTTTCTAACGCGGAACCCCTACTTGCTAGAGGGGAGGGGGGCAGGCGTAAGGAAGACCCATAATTTTGTGAAAACAAATCTTTCAGGACGCACGTCTCAAATTTTAAAAGCGTATGGACGCTTTTGCCTGGCGTTAAGGATAACGCTAAGAAGGAATTACTGGTGCGTTCAGCCCACAAGCAGGTTGGAGATTTCAATTCAATAGTTACCAAGTTGGTGAATTTGAATCTGCAGTTTCTTTTGATGATGTGATTAAGATACTTGATGATGTATACACCGCCATAGGCGAGAAATCTGTACACGCATTAGCACGTCATTTGAATCAGTTGCGTTTCATAAGGAACGAAAGTCTTACCGCTCAGATAGTTACTGCCTTCGCAAAGATCTGCAGGTTTTCGTAACACCTGTTAAATTCGGTAACGATAGGCGTGGCAAAGGCACCAATTTTTGGGGGCTAGTGCGCATCAGAATCAATTAAAAAGGTTTGTGGGTGTTTCAATATATTTGAGTTTGGCCATTAATGTGCTGGCACCTTTACTTGACGAAAATTTCTTTAAAATAATTTTCGCCTCGTTCAACACCTCAGAGGAGTTGTTGGCCCGAATAGTTGTAGCGGTCCGGAATCATCAGGAAAGTAAGCCTATTGTAGCTATGACGCAGTATGCGACTAGGGAGACTTTTTTTGGTGGACGTTCAAAACGAGACGGAAGATGACGAGCAGGAACCCACTCAGGAGGGTGAAGTTTTTTATAGTTCGAATTACGGTAGCCGCCGTTTCCTGGGGCGCAGGGCGTATCCCGATCTAGGTTCAGAAACCCAAGGAATCCTAGACCAGGTGGGTATGTGGGGGATAAAACCATAGGATCCTTAAAATGTCATACAGTGCAAGCTGAAAGCTCGAGTCAGTCTCCCAACAATTTTGGAGCTGAAACAAGAGGGTGTTCTTTCGGTAGTTTAGGTCATAGTTTAGGTCACGTTGATGCCAACTGCAGGTCAAGACAAGGTGCTATGAACTAACCATGTCAATCAGTTGGTCCCTGCTATGTTTGCGGGGGGGCGGGAACACTTCGTTCGGTACTGTAAAGCTTCAGGAGACGAAATAAGACAATATCGTAGTTACATTCGTAGGTACAACGCAAACCGTCAATAGCCGCGTCAGGCATGAGATTCATTATGCCGAGGATCCTGAGAGAGAGCATGACGATTTTTTACAGTAAATATAGAAGGTGTAGGTAGGAGGCGTGAACCGATTTTGTCTGAGGGTCGTTACCGCAAAGCTCTCGTTAATCCTAAGGTTGCGGCATTTTCGGATCCCGATACATCTGAGTTGACCGAACTTGTAGTTCCTTGGTTTCAATTCAAAAACAAATTCGCTGTGTTGAAAGAGCAGAAGCTGGCCGATAGGATATCACTAGAGAAATCAGCTGAGGCTTATTCAACTTCTACGGTTAAGACGGCGGGACGTCTTAGAAAAGAAGGCGCTGGACTAATTTCCATCAGAAATTCGAAGAAACATACAAATATTTTGAAAACAAAGAACAATATTTAAGTGCGCTGTTAGACAGCGGCAACGATGAACGCCTCATCAGTTATTTTAAAATCAAGTGCGTCAATGAAACATTGAAACCTAGCAATTTGAGCATTAGAGGGATTAATTCCGAAAGTAGTGTTAGTGGAGAGGTTGATATAACTATCACGCTACCCGATAACACGGTACTAAACACAAATGCATTGATAATATGGCACGGTCAATTCAATCACGGTTTAATTTAAGGCAGAGGTATTTTGAATAATGCAGTTATTAATTTCAAAGACGGTTACTTGGTGTGGGAAGGAGTTAAGATTCCTTTCAACGAAATAGGTGATGAGAATACACAAAGTAAGAAGGAAGTAATAATGATCATTGTAAGCAATAGCAAATGCCTGATAATGGAAGTAGTCGCCCAGAGAAAGCAGAAAGGCAACCGAGTCCTCGGAGGAGTGAGTGACCGCAAGAGAATTAAAGAAAAAAATGCTGTCTTCGAGCGAGGCGCTGGGAAGCAAATGAAGGAAGTAAAGAAGGAAAGAGCATTAGTGGCTCACCGTATTGCTTTGGAGGTTTCGGGAAATTCATTGATGCTGATTAATGGTTTCGTAAGAAAGGCTAAACTAGGTAAATATATAGTGAATAAAAAAAGGTTCGAAAACGGTATACTGATCGCAGAGTCACTAGTTACGATAGAGAAGGATGGTAATGTGCCACTTCTAGTGTTAAACGGCACAGATGATGCTATTTATTTTAGCGACAATAATATGTGTAATAATGTGTAGATGAGGAAGAAATGGAAAAAGAGGTTCACCTGACTTCGGTAGAAGAAGCTGTGAGGGAAGCAAGTTGTTTTGAGCTCATTGATCGGTCGAATTCAACTAAAGTCAACTCAAGTTGTTGAAGCGAAAACGTATATACAATAACTGGGGAAAAGCTTGAGTTGGAAGTTGACGAACTGGGCAGAATTGTCATTGTTCTCGTATTGATGAGCGGGAAGCTTACGCACGAGTTGAGAATGTGCCGAAGGCACCTATTGTACCGAAGGGCGTACGGCATCCGTTAACGATTTACCATTGTGACGATAATGACGCAAAACCATAACTGATAGACGTCCTAAATAATAATCGTGACGTAATAACGCTAGAAGGTGAGACGATAGGTGTTACGAATGTAATGAAGCACTACATTGTGCTTAAGCCTGATGCACCAGTGCTAAATATCCCACCTTGCCGCATTGCTCATAAATATCAGGAGGAGCTCGTCCAGGTAAACAAGCAAATGCTAGCACAGGGAATTATTGAACCCTCTTCGTCAGACTACAATTTCCCTTTTATTGTTTTTAAAAAGAAGAGTGGCGAGATACGGCTAGTAATTGGTTTTAGGGCTCTATATAAAATAATTGCTAAAGAGTCGTCTCCGATCCCACGAATAGATGAAATTCTTTTTACCCATGGAGGAAATAGCATTTTATCCGCCTGGGATCTAAGATCCGCATATAGAACTAGGTAAAACTTGAACGGCATAGCCGAAAATTTACGGCTTTTAGGATAGGCTATGAGAAGTAACAATAATATTCCAAAAAATTTCCTTTGGACTTAGTTCAATATCACAATTGACGACGAGGCTTCGAACTTGCGAAGTGAATTTGAACTTTGAAATTAAAAGTGCTCTGAAATTAAGATGGCGTATTCTACAGTCAGCTGCCCTCCGCGACGTGGAAGTGGAAACAGTGAGTGAATTCTTGGAGCGCTGGAAAGTACAAAGTGCAGACGCTCTTCAGAAAGCAGGAAATAATGGCGGTAAAAAAGCTAGTATTTTAATCAAAGCTTTGCCTGTAAACATAATTACTGATCTACAACGAAGAATTAAACCTATGTTACTCACTGAGGCTACATATGAGGAACTTGAAGAAAAATTAACACAGCAATTTTAAATTAAAAAATCCATCGTCGGTGCATCGGTTACATTTCTAAATAGAAAACAAGGTGCTAATGAATCCATAGAAAGTTATGCTAAAACGTTAAATGACTTAGCATCTGCATGCAATTATGGTAATTGCTGTCGTGATCGTTTATTAAGAGATGCCTTCGTGGCTGGGCTACACTCAGCGCAAATTCTCAGCGCGGTTCTACAGAAGTGCGATAGCAAGTCCTTCAACGAATGCGTTGAACATGCAAAACTTATCGAACAATTAAGCTCCGACGCTCAAGATATCATTCGTGAGGATTCATCTTCATCGTATTTCACTACAGAAAAACTCCCGCCGAACTACATATGCATTCGCTGCGGAACCAAGCAAAAGCATCTTGCAAAGAATTGCTATGCTTTGAAATTGAAATGTCACACATGTGGAAAATTAGGCCACATCTCTAAGGTTTGCAAATCTACAACTGCAGCTCGGCCTCCTCCTGCTATGCCTACACGAAGGGGACCTACACAAGGAGAATTTGACGCAGCTCGCACTTACACAGTGCAGTCGGGAAGAACGGTTGCTGTGGCAACGTTGGGAGAGAAGACGTGTTAATGAAGAATTCACGGATGCCTCTACAGAAGAACGAAGCTGCGTTGCAAAAACCTGGGAACGAAGGTGGTGACGGTAATCATCTACATGAGTGTTCTGATTATTCCCCAAATGATTCTAATTTTTTAGAGTAAACACCACTGTAATTCCCGTCACTAAAGAGCCCACTATGATTGCATGCAACTTAAGGGTACCGTCTGGGTAAAAAAAAAGTCCGTTATTTATGGATGGATTTATCTGAAATTGTCACAGTAGGTGTAAAATGATGCATAGATCATTTGTTATTTCGACAAAATTTCTGTAGCTGCACTTTTTTTTTTTTTTGAAAAATATGATAAAATAAGGGGGTTATGTAAAACCTATCTCCTTCTACAATTTTGAAGTTACAGAACCAGTATTTCGTTTTTAGATTGCTTATATGTCTATATAACCATACGCAATAGGGAATTTTGATAACTTCTTTTTGTGGATTTTGGGAATTGAAAAAAAAAATTATGTATTTTTCATTTTTTTTTCATGTGGTGTAATTTTCAAAACAATAAATGTATCAAAAAATGCTATTGCATATGGATACACCTTGCTAAGCCCTATCGAATGGTATATAAACCATTCTTGTAGCTCTAAAATTGTGGAATGAGATAGATTTGAGAAAACGAATATCAAGTTTCCAGAAAAACGTTTTTTTTCAAAAAAAAATTTTTTCTTTTTATCTTTTGAACTACAGGGTTTTCTACAATGAACTCTTGAGCGTTTGTAGCTCTTTTCAAGCCCTTTTGATTGATATAATTTACATTGCTGTACCTCTGTAACTCTGGGAAAAAATAAACAACAAAAGGGAATGGGTGTAATACTTGACAAAAAAAAATTTTTAATTTTTAATTTTTTTCCACCAAAATACGATTTTTTGTCTATTCAACTCCTTTGTTTTATAGCTCTTTTCAAGCCCTTTGAATTGGTGTGCTCACCACTGCTGTAGCTATGATACTGCAGCTGTCATCCAGCTATGAAGGAAAGCTGCGGTATCATAGATACGGCAGAACAGCTAAATTCTGAAATTGTCAAAATTTCACAAAAAATATTTATTCAGCCTTAGAATGTTTCGTTTGAATAATGGAACCACTTTGAGTAGCCCATGAACGAACTATAATGCCATTCCCGCAGAGAAACGCTCAATTGGCTCCCAATAATGAGGGGGGGGAGGGTTCAAGGTCACTCCACCCCCATCGCTTTCCCCCCCTCTGGTGGGCGCACTATTCGGAGTAGACGTAAACGGAAAGTACCAATGGAAGCGCAAGAAAATCCTCTATAAGATGCATATAAAAACAGAAAATCAACACATATCCTGATTTCTACCGAGACGGTCTCCTTAAATAGTAAACCTGTTGAATTCCTGTTGGATAACGGCAGTGCCGTGTCAACTATACGTAAAAGAGATGCAATCAAAGTTGGTGCTGTGGTAAATCCTACATGCAGCAAAATTCTCGGGTACAGTGGTGTCTCGGTAAGCCTCCTTGGTCAAGCTTCAGTAACTGTCATGTACAAGGATGTGAGTTTTAATCATAAGTTTCTCATTGTGGAAGGTGATAGAATCAACTTACTTGGGCGAGATATTTGTTCTAAACTAAACGTAAACGTTGTCATTCCTGATAAATACGACTCCATGAATAAAACGGATTGTCAGAGTTTGCCGAAAAGTTTGTCGTTAAAATATGACGAATATTTGTCATCTGATTCCCAGTCTAACGTTAAAGAAACAGTCCATCTTGATGTGTTGCCTAATGCAGTTCCTGTATTGTGTTAAGCACTTTCGGTTCCTGTAAGACTAAGAGACTCAGTCAAAACCGAACTGGAACGCTTGCAGAGTATGGGCAAAATCACCAAAGTGTATGATAGCCAATGGGCATCTCCTACCGTTAATGTTCTAAAGTCTGACGGCAGTGTGAGAATCTGTGGAGATTTTTCAGCTTCCATTAATAATTATCTGAATCCAGTTCAATCTGTACTACCTGTTATTGATGATGTCATTTCTCAAGTCGGAGACGCTAAGTTTTTCTCAAAAATCGATTTGTCTAACGCGTTTTTGCAAATTCCGTTGGACGAAGAATCAAAGAAAGTTACGACCATTAACACCTATGAAGGTCTATTTATGTACAATTACTTACCCTATGGTCTACGTTCAAGCCCCGGCATTTTTCAAGCATTCATGAATAGGACTCTTTCTGGCATCGATAACATCATTGTGTACCAGGATGACCTCCTCATTTTGACCTCGTCATATGATGCTCATTTGGAAGTTCTTGACAAGGTCCTGTCTGTCCTAAAAAACGCTGGAATTCGCTTAAATCTGTCTAAATGTGCCTTTCTAACTGATCGTGTGTCTTATCTAGGGTACGTTTTCGATAACAAGGGTGTTCACCCTAACTCTGAGAAAGTAGAAGCTATTCTCAATGCTCCAGTTCCTAAAAACCTCAAACAGTTGCAAGCTTTCATCGGATTGTGTAACTTCTATAGTCGTTTTGTACCCAACTTTTCTAATGTCATGCATCCTCTGTATTCGCTGCTTAAGAAAAATGTACAGTTCCGGTGGACTCCAGAACAGGACGAAAGTGTCCAGAAAATCAAGGACATCTTTCGTTCGCATAAACCTCTAAAGTTGTTTGATCCCAATCATGAAACCCTTCTTGAAACTGATAGTTCGGGTTATGGAGTTGCTGCCATACTCATGCAACGCGTTAGTCCTTCTCATGATTGGTGTCCTGTTCAATTTGCTTCAAGATCTCTAAATAGTGCAGAACAAAACTACTCTAACATTGAAAGGGAGAGCTTTAGTGTGGTTTTTGGCGTGGAGAAATTCAAGAAATTTCTACTTGGTGCTAAGTTCATTATCCATAATGATCAAAAACCTCTTTGTAAACTTTTTGCACATAACAGGGGTGTACCTCTCAACTGTTCCACTCGAATTCAAAGATGGGCTCTTAGACTCTCCCAGTTTGACTATGTTTTCAGATATTCGAAAGGTAAATGTAACGTAAATAGCGATTGTCTCAGTAGGCTGCCACTACCTACGACTGTAAGGGAGCTAGAACCGTACGAAATGATTTTTGCTGTGAACACTCTTGATAAAACTCCTGTCACGTGTGAAAATATAAAAACTCATACTGATATGGATAGCGAACTATGCCAACTTAAACAATACATAAAGTTTGGCATGCCTCCTAAGCCTGATCCCAATTTTTCAAAATTTAAGAACCTGCTACCTCAGATGACCATCATGAAAGGTTGCATACTTTATAACGAACGGGTTTTTATTCCCAAGTCACTGCGTAGTTTAGTCCTTGAAACATTTCATGATGGACATCTTGGCATTTGTGGCATGAAATCGTTGGCCAGATCTGTTATTTGGTTTCCCGGAATGGACAAAACTATTGAAGACATCGTAAAATGTTGTCCCCAATGTCAATTAAATCGAGCAAAACATAAGTCTAGAAATGTAGAATGGCCTACTCCTTCTCGTCCTTTTGAACGCATTCATGTCGATCACTTTTTCTACGAGAATAAAATTGTTTTCATTGCTGTAGATGCATTATCTAAATATATTGAATGTGAAGTGGTACCATCCACGAGTGTGTCAGATACTGTCGATGCGTTGAGAATGATTTTCAGCAGAAACGGGTTGTGTGATGTGCTCGTAAGTGACAATGCTTCTAACTTTTCATCTCAAGACTTCAAAGATTTTCTTATTTCCAACGGCATTGAGCACCTCACACCTCCGCCCTACTCTCCAGCAAGCAATGGTCAAGCTGAGAGGGGGTAAGAGTCATTAAAGACTTGTTGAAAAACTATCTTCTTCCGAATCGTTCAAATCCCGTCTAGCGAAAGCATTATTTCAATCGCATTGTATTCCGCATAGTGTTACAAAAATTGTTCCCTCTGTTGCGCTGAACAATCGTAAATTTGTTACTTCCAAAGATAGAGTTCATTCTAAATTTTCTGTGTCCAGGTCTAAGCCTATGTATGTAACTCAATTTGATGTCGGGGATCATGTTCTCGCTCTGAATTTAAGAAATGGTCCCAAGTGGTTGAAGGGAATTATTGTTAGTAAAGTTGCCGTTAATATCTTTCATGTTCAAATATTAGCATTAAATGTAATCTGGAAGAGACATTCAAATCAGCTGTTGCACAGTAGTTTGGAATCTACCGGGAGTGGAGCAGCAGAGACTCCTGTTAACAGCTCTCCTGCGCCAAATGAACCTCGTAGATCAGGCAGAATAACCAAACCTGTAATACGAATAGGTTGTTGAGTTCCTCCTTTCCTTTGTCACATATTCATCTAAAGGGAGGGAAGTTGTTGTATAGTGACGCTCTTGTGATATTTATGGAGGTTCCGGCTACGGAGATTTATGAGTCTCGCTCGCTCGGAGTTTCCGGCGGAACAGCCGATGCGCGCCTGGTATTTACGAGCGCCAGATAGGTCGGTAGCGCCCCTACTGCCGGGCGGAAGTTCATTGTTCGAACTAGACTTAAGAGCAAGCTGTGTGAACTAGAGATCAGTACAATACCAGTAGTCCTGCTGTTCGTTTTGCTATCCTCTTGCCTAGTTTACGGTTAGGCTAACCGATCTACAAGTGCTGTCCAGTAAACCTTATATCTTGCTGAAATTCCAAGATATTACATTCAAGTCCGAGCGTTTTCCTACGCGTGATGTCTTCCGTCCTAACACCTATATTATGAAAATTATGTTTCGTGTTCCTTGATGCCATCCTGGTGTATTCGAAATCCAAGAACCAACACTTGACTGACATTAGGACTCTCCTTACCATATTACACGGCGGAAATTGATCTCTTAAGTTTGAGAAATGTCAACGTTTTAACAAATCTATAGAATCTCTAGGACATGTTATTTCGGCTGGATGTATTCGTTGTAAACAATCTGAAAAAATTCAAAATTTCCCGGCATCAGTAAATGTGAACTAAGTGCAGTAATTCCTTGGCGTAACAAATTATTTCCTTGGGCATATTGCTCTGTTTGAAGCAATTTCAAATCCTTTGTACAGACTTTTACGGAAAAACGTTGATTTTTGACTGGAAAAACGAATGTCAAGCGAGTTTTGATAGTATTGAAGCACCTCTGACATCCGTCATCGACTTACGACACTCTGATTTCAGAAAAAAATTTCATTCATATACGAACTCTTCAAATTTTGGAGTAGGAGCTGTTTTATTAAGGAGATCGTCCCAGGCCCCTGTCGGTCCGGTGAGCTTTTTTTGAAATGTTGTTCGAAAAGGACCCTTAGGTGGTGGACTATTCGGTCCTAAAGTTATATTGCGCTACGGACAATAGATCCCCTCCCCCCAAAGGGGGAAGGGAAGGGGGACGAAAATTTTAAATTTTCGACCACATTTCAACCCCATATAAAAAGAAAACAAAACGGGAACTGGATAATTTGAAAATTTACTTTTGTTATCAATGTTTCAAGGATTCTAAAACTGTCTTTATTTTTGTTCTAGCATAAAAACACATTGAGGAGATACGGTTTGAAATATCCATAAAAATGAACTAAACAACCAATATGTCCCATTTTTATCAAAAGCTAAGGCCTGAATGAAAAAAATGAATATGTGAAATTGTGTCTCTTTTCAAAAGTTACATATTATAGTCTAATTTCATATGAATCAGATTGAAAATTAAAAATTTTTTTACCGAAAAAAAAAATTTTTTATTCTTATTTTTTTGTTGGAAATCCCAATTCACAGTGTGAATATGAAGTTATGCATGTAAATTATCGAAATAAAAATGAAAGCAGCATTCAATTACATAAATTTTCCATTATTTTACACTTCAACAACAAAATTTGTTTATGGCTTATACCCAAAACCTCTAACTTTCAATATTCAAAATCTATCTCCTCATTGAGTTTTGATGCTAGAACAAAACCAAAGACAGTTTTAGAATCCTTGGAACATTTCTAACACAATCAAATAGCTTTTATCAAATTTGAGAAGAAAAAAAAGTTATACAACTCTACACATAAAAATATTTTTTGTGATGCAATCAAAATATCACCTACCACAAAATTTTTCGTTTCGCACAATGGTAAAGTTTTACTATTTGATTTACTCAGAAATGTTCATAGGATTCCAAAACTGTCTTTGGTTTTGTTCTAGCATCAAAACTCAATGAAGAGATACGTCTTGAAATATACACAAAAATGTACCAAAAAAACTAATTTTTGGTATAAAAACTAAGGCCTAAATCGAAAAAGTGACTTTAGTAAAAAAGGTTTACTCTCAAAAAATACATAAACTGGCCGATTTTCAAACGAAACGGACAAAAAAAGTCGAAAAATTGGGACGATCTCCTTTACGCAACTTGATAACGACGAGGACAAGGTTATGCGACCTGTTGCTCATATCAGCTAAAGCCTGAATGCTAGCCAGAAGCGTTATGGTACGCAAAAAAATAATTTTTTGCTATTGTAAGTACTCTTAAAGCTTTCAAGTACTCAATCCTTGGGTATCCAATTCACCTGTTCACCGACCACAAGCTCCTCTCTCCCCTCTTTTCTAAAAAATTGCCTAATGATACTGTAATGGCAAGGAGGTGTATTAATGTGCACTCCTTCGACCTTATTGTTAAGTATTTACCAGGCAGACACAACGTCGTTGCCGATTGTCTAGGTAGATTAAGGGAAGAGTTCCCCTTTAAAAAAATTTTATTATTGAACCTATAGTAATGAAATTTGGTATACAGATAGGAAATGCAATTTAGAATCATTTTCCATTCGTTAAAAAAATGCGATTTTCCCCCTAGAAAACGAGATGTTCATAGAAAACGAGATTTTGGGGGGGTTTTCCAAAATGTATCTCCTCCTTCAGTTTTTGAGCTAAAGTGATGATTTTAGTGTCATTGTATGCGGAAATACTTGTAGATTTCAAAATTAACTTGGCATTCGTCAAACTTCAGTTTGAAGTTGAGAAAATTGAAAAATTCAAAAAAAGGTATTTTTTCCTAACATTTCATACTATATGACGTCACAACTTTCGATCGAAAATGGCATGCTCACGTATTTCCGCATCCAATGAGGCCAAAATCATCACTGTAGCTCAAAAACTGTAGGAGGAGATACATTTTGACCCTCCAAAACCTATTGTTTACAGGATAAGCAAAACAAAGAGACATAAACCATTGAAATTAAATTTTTTTTTAAATTTTTGGTTCAGGTTAGACCCCTGAAATCTTTGTAGAGTAATCCAGAGACATAGGAGATGACATAACAACGTCTAGCCGTGAAGAAAGTGCCATAGGGGAGGTGTAACATGATAAAATATCACTTCCCCCTCCCCTCCCCCCCATACTTCAAACCCCCGTAGCGGACGAACCAATGAACGTACGAACTTCATTTTTTCACATGATGTACCTGACATCTTACCCTTCCTATGGCAGCTAAAACCCAATATCTCCAAGCAATTCGATGTTTTGGGGGTACTCTTCCCTCAACTGTAAATAATGACCGACTTACTGCTAAAGAGCTACAAGGTTGCGTCGAGCTGCAGGCAGAAGCAGAGCCTGAGGTGTGCATCGCGCTGACGAGACAGGATGGAGACTCGGTACCTGTACCCATGACTGTACCAAAATCAATTGACTACATTCCGACAGAAAAACAGGTGTCATGGTCCTGAAATGAGTTCATTTGAGAACCAAAACAAGGTCCTTTCTGTTCGGAGGTAAGAGAGGCATTACTACATAGTAGTAGTTCAACGGTTCCCGGCTTGCAGAATTTTTTTATTTTAAATGACGTGTTGTACAGACGACGACGAATTGACTCACGGGCTAGCACTATATTGACATCTGTTATACCAACTTCATTGATGGAAAAAGAAATTCTCGGTATACATTCTAGGTAGCATACGGATGCTTTGCACACTTTACTTAAATTCAAGCTGAGATATTATCACCCTTTAGAGAGAAGAATCATTCGTAAGTTTGTGGAAAAGTTTGTTGTCTGTAGGTTGTTGAAAACACAGAGAATCTTAATAGGTACGGATTCCGTGCCTAATAAGACTTAAGCTGCGCCAGTAGCGAGAGAGCCTTTTGAAGGAGTATCGATAGACTACTTGGGTCCACTTCCAGTTACTGATAATCAAAACAAGTACATATTCGTAGTAATTGACCTATTCTCGCGCTATTGTATATTGTATTCTACTTCTAACCGGCGAGCAGAAACGGTCATATCATGATTAGGGAATTGTTTCGCGACTGTTGGTTGCCCGAAAACATCACCCAGTTAAGCTGTCGAGTTTAAATCAGTGGCAGTAAAACAATTTGCAGGGATTCCCGCAATTGCAGAGAAAGAAGTACAACCGTATAGTTTTCATTCAAATGCTATGGTTGAACGCAATAATAAGAAAATTACGAACCTCCTAAAATTGTACGTAAATTTCCTGACTCACACGAAATGGGATCAGCATTTAGAAATGGTGGAGAGTGCCACCAGTTATTCTTTAAACTCTACGCAAAGAGATACTATTAGTTATAGTATTTTTAGCAGTGATGCGTGAGCTTTTTTTTAGCAGCTACGACTCCGACGTAGATCTGGGAAAATTTCGCGCAAAGGAAGCAGCTAGGACTGTCGAAAACGTTGGGACACTAATTATCAATGACTTAGCTGACCGCACAATGCATCATACCTTAGGACGTAAGTGTAAAAATTTCGTTCCAGGATACTGAGTAATGCTGAAAAATCATTAAAACACAAACAAACTCGCTCTTTCGTGGTTGGCCCCCGAAAGAGGAGACAAAATTTACAAAAGTAATATGGACCATGAACTGCCTCTGCTTGAAACAACATGAAAACGTTTACGACTTACGACGTGTTACGACTTTACTGGTATGTATTACTGAATTACTTTCATTAATGTCATGTATTGATAATGTATTATGTATCTTCATTGTATTTCTTGCTCATGCTTCATAATAACCTTGTATACGCTTGTGCTTATAGTTTTCGTTGAGTTTTAGTATAATATTAGCTCACATATCCGTTTATTCTCTATAACAAATTGTATTCTTTTAATTACATTACCCTGTCTATGACACCCGTGATCAATCGAACGCGTGATGGGCTTAAGGTTCAAATTTTTGTAAGTTAGGTTTTTAATTTTACCAATGGATTAAGTGCGTTGACAAGAATTGTTGCGATCTGAGTAGCCACATGTTCTGTCGATGGCAGAAATGTTGAGCTTGCGTATTTTTGTGTTTTTTGTTTCCTTGGCTCATGTCAGACGACGCTAACGTTTGCTCGAATGTTATAGCTGAATTAACAGTTTTATTGGTGCGTGATTTCCACACTTGCAAGATGAAATTGCTGATACCGCCTTTAGGCTCAGGAGACTGTAAGTTTCGAGACTTAAGCAAAATAAAAAATAAAATTAAATTGATCGTCGGAAGTCAGTCGCTTTTTATTGAATCAGCGTTCAAGATTACTGGAAATTTCCTCAACGATAGTAAGAAAGAAACTCTTGATTGGAAATTCAAAAGACTTACTTTGAAATCGAAAGGGATTTGTACCTTTCTGCTAATAGTAAAATTCGGAATATGATCATGCAAGCGCAAGTGTTTTTATATTTTGTTTTAATTGTGCGTTTTGTAATTTTGATGATAACAACAATTGCTTCATCCGGTTGATAGTTGTAGCTTATTATCTCAATAAGCAAGTGGAACTCTGGCCGAGCGAGTTAGGTCGGAGGATTTTACCCTTCAACTGCAAATGTTAGAGTCGCTCCTAAAGTTCAACAACCAGTTAGCGTCCACTGGAGAGGTATAATGGTATTTTTCGGCAATGTAACAATCATCTGGCGTCCTGGTCCGAGATGACCCAGACGGCCTAGGCGGTCTAGACGTCCGATTCCCACCGGCCAGACGGCCCAGACAGCCATCTACACGCTTAGTACCGATGTTAGAAGATTACGTGTTATACTAACATTTCTTTTTGTTATGGGTTTTTGCACTTTTCTTGCGATCAAAATTGTTGTCCTAGCTATCTGATTGTTTCTATACAAAGTGGTGTGATGATATATTTTGTGATGATATATTATAGGCGCAGCCAGTTTCTTAGTAGTGATACACTTTGTATTGTCAAGTAGACAGCTTTTCGCGCCGAAACTCTCTCGCGAACGCGTCGGCGAAGTGAGAAAGTGAGAGGGGAGTAGGGATGGCAAGAGAAATGGGGAGTAGGTAGAGGAGATAGGGGCTGTATTGAAAGCTAGTGCGCAACTATACGCACAATAAGACGAAGGAAACTTTAATGCATCGTATAGAAAATAGTGGGTTGAAAATTTAATTCTCTACGAGTTAGGGAATGAGGGGTTGCTGGGTTTATTTGAGAGAAATATGCGTAGCAATGTTGTGAAGTAAGGTACACGTCAGTGTAGAGGGGAGACGCTCGAGGGTTAGCCAATGGCGAAATGCTACGTCACTTTCGATTTCGAGGGTACCGCACACCCCACGGTGCGCGTCTTTTGTTCGAGGGGAGGTATAAATAATGCAAGGAGTATGCTAACCGGTCTATTTGGCTTTCGCCTGGTGCTAAGACAAGTGTCTGTTTGGCTTTCGCCTGTTGCTAAGAAGTGTTATCGTGTAACGCCAGTCTTTATTTCGATTTTTATTTGAACATGGGACACAGAATGGAATTCCGAATATTCGTGTTTTTTTATTGTAGCGCAATCTTTAGATTTTATTTTGAACATGGGGCATAAAACGGAAATTCAGAATATTAGTGTTTTTTTAGCGAATTAAAGTCTTTATATTGATTGCTTATAAGTCTTTATATTGCTGTCTCAAGCGGGGCGCAGTGATCTTCATTTTTGATATTAGAATGCCAATTAGTTCTTTGTTTTTCATTTCAGATTGTTCTCGATGGGGGTTTCACTTTGATACGGGGGTGGAAGAAATATTTAAATTATTTCTCTGAGGGAATTCATTTGAATGGGATTCTTTGGTTAACACAGTGAAATTAAAATATGGGGAGAGAGTTAGTTAAAATTCTTGTGTGAGGAAAAGCTAGATTGTCTGTCAAGTAAAATGTTCGGAATTAATGTACTTCGTTTTTAGCATGCATTCAGAGGGAAAATGAATATTTCAGTATGTTCGATTGGAACCTAGTGAGTATCCTTTAAATTGGTTTGGGGATCAAAGGGGATTTAATGACGTTCATGTCACGAGAATGGATTAATTCAACCCCGTTAATTGTTCCCAGAAGGGAGGGCTGTCTCTGCAACTGGGCATTCTCGGCGACGTGGTACTCTCTGCAGCTTTCAAATCTCATGCAGCTTGGGGCTGCATCGCAGAGAAAATGTCGCTGATGCGGATAGTAAAACATCGGGGGTTCACATCAAGTTTCCATCGAGAGAACCCCAGTGTGCAAAATGGGAGCGGGCGCTTTACGTATAGGGAGGTGTCTGGATGCTCGCGCGCGCTGAGTGCCAACCGTTGGGAGTAATAGCTACTTTCTCTACTTTTCCCCCTGTCCTAACATTTCTCCTTTCTTTGTTTTCGGCTCTGTTGTTTCATTTTTCACTTCTACTATGAGGTTGAGATCCCTCACTACGAATGCAGATAGGCAACAGTAGCCATGTCTGTTTCGTGACAGTGGTATCACTTTTAACTGTGTCGCGTTTATTATTATAGCTGTATTTATCCACCCGTAGTTTGAGCGTATTCAAACACTTGAAATTTTAGTACTTGTTTGCTTACACATCTGGTTTCTTGACTGTTACCACCCTTTATTCCCGTGTTCCCTTGTTTGTGATTATTATAAGAAATGCAGACAAAATTGAAAACTCGAAATGTTTCCCACTGATCATGGTTGTTTATGAAGTTAATTTCAAAACACTCACCGTCTTACGGAAATCTCTTACCGTCCTCTCTTTAGACTCTTTGAAGCATTACAGACTTTACTTAGATTTCATAACGAGTTTTTTGTTATTTTGTATGAGACGAGTTTACAGGAGATCGTTCTTATATAAATTTTCAATTTCGATATTTGCTAATTTCATTGGCTTGTTAATGTAAATAAATTTCTGATCCTGTCTTCGCACTGAACTAATATATTTGCGATGAACTTCGACGTTGTGTTGTTACGTGACTTTTGTGATTTTTTCGGCGTTACATAACTATAACTGATTTTCCTTTAATCCTTGTTGGGGTACTTGACCCGTATATAACCGGATTGTAATCGTATATTTACAATAGGTATATCCTTAACGTACCTTCAAGTTTTGAAACCATACTTTTATCAAAGGTAATTCTTCACTTGGTTTTCAATTCGTTCATTCGTTTTTTTTCTAATACCTAGTAATCCTTTATTTTCGCGCTTTATGTGTACAATTAATTTTGTTTGTGTAACTATGGTTGTAGGTTGTTTCAACCGGCGGAGTCAAAACTTGATATATGTTTTCATTATTTATGACTTTGTATGTGTAGTAAAATTTCGCAGGTCGTCAAATATTTTGCGGTTTTTAAATGTTTCTATGCAATCTTCACTACTGTGTTATTTACTAATTTGTTACTTTTATTCACTTCCCGTCATAAATTCTGTGAAACAGGATGAAATGTTTTTCGCGAATCCCAGTCGTTCAGTTGTTATTGAAAATTGGCATGTTAATATTATTACTCATATTATCGGCGTTTTTCCCTCGCATATGTTGCTATAGTTGTGCCTAACTAGAGTTTTACCCATGTTTTTTTATAACGTCAACAAATGCAACTCGGTGTTAATTCGTGTTTTCCAGGACTTTATTTGACTTTATGAATTTATGAGTTTCAAACAACCGTGTTTCTACTTGTGTTGTTTGTCTAGAACAAACCATGTATGGTGTAATTGTGTTTGAACTAGTATTTTTATTTAAATTTTTGAAGAAAAGGGATTGAACGTTATCGCTTTAACTACCCTTTTCATTTCTGTTTTGCGTTGTGAAATTTAACCAGTTCTATAGTGTTGTGTTTTTGTTTTTTGGACCATGGCGGACAGTGCTATCTTATTTGTTTTTCAATATCAAGTTTTTTTAATATGTTTTTTTAATAATAATTTAGAGTGTTAGCCAGCTATATGTGCTGTTGCCACAGATCCGTTGTCGATTGGACTTAGTCCTTTATGGTCGAATCTAGAAGCTTCGGATTTCTTTTGTAATCAATTAGTTTGCATTAGTTTGCCGTGCTTGAATCTCAAAAGTTTATTTTTATTTTTTCTTGAGTTGGAGCCCATATCTCTTTTAGTGCGGGGGGGGGGGGAGTATATGTGCCCCTCCTTCACACTATGTGCCTCGCTCTTTACACATAGGAGCACCGGTCACTCAGACCGGGGTGCTAATCAGTTCGCGTCTTCCAAACCACTACCACTTGTCCGCCTCCGCTTGTACCAGTAAACGTAAACGAGAAGAAGCGTTTCCTTATTCCTCCAAGCAGACTACCCCGTGGCCCCACGTTTGGGAGCGACAGTGCTAACCCTCAAGTTACTGGCGCTTCAGTGCAGTGCTAACCTTCAAGTTATGGCGCTACCGAGGAGTGCTAATCTCCAAGTCACAAAGAAGAGTACATCACAAAACTTGCGCGCACTCAAACTCTTCGGTCTCATCGTCTTGAGCCTTGAATTTTGAATTTTTCTGTATTGTTGAGCATGATCCCTACTACAGAAGCTTTGGTAATTTCGAAATGTTAAAAAAAGATGTTCACTCCGAAAATAAATATTGGAAACGAGTTATTATTATTGTCAATTGTGGAAGATTACAAAGTCAGGAGGAAAAATAATTCAAATAATTTTTTTATCAGTACACATATGATATGCCTAAATTTGAGCCATTGAGTGACCGATCCTTCGTTGCATTTATTCTCGCAATTGATTTGGCCCTGTAGGTACTCTAACCACATAAGTAGAACCAAACTGCTCTTTGCATTCATTATGGCGGTCATGGCCTGCAAACGCTGCGAGCATTACCTAAGTCATCCCAATGAATTTACACAATATCTAAAAATAAAAATGTGAATACCATGTTTGTGGTGTGAAACTCTGAAGCACGTGAAGCCATCGCCTTAAGAAACTGGCATGATTGCAATGCAGCCGCTCTATATACAAGCTGTTTCAAAACTAGGGGTAAAAAATGGAACTAGATATGGAAAATCGCAAAATAAAGCTATTTTCATGAGTAACAAAAATCTTAAAACTCCACATTTTTCGAGTTCTTAATCTTCTTGAAGTTCTTAAATGTCGCTCACACACAGGCTCCTGTAGAATAAAATGAGCCATAGGCAAATTATGAGTTTAATTTTGGTGACAGTTTCTAAGCTAATTTCATTTCACTAAAAGAATTAAAACGCACTATGGAAAGAGTTCACACCTTTGCTGGGCTTGTGCACCAACAAGCCTAACACTGAAAAATTAGCTGTTTTTGATTACACCGTTCTTCTTCTTGAGTCACTTGCAGACTATAAACGCAAGTGAGCTCCTCCAAAAAATCCCAAATTCGGCAGGCTTCAGCACTCGATCCTCAGGCAAGGAGGCTACATCAGCACTCCTCGGTCATCGGGACATCAGCATCGTTACTACCCTGCTAAGTGGGACCTTAATTTGAAACATTGTTTTCAAGAGTTTTACTCATGTTCATTTCTGTTCACAAGAGAAACGGGATGTCAACGATTTTGAAAGGATGAACTTATTTATAAATGTGTAAGTTCTTCGTGAAGCTCCAAGCCGAAGATTGGAGCCGGGGCAGCTCTGCGCTGTCTTGGCCTGACGCGGCATGGAAGTTCCAGCAGCGACTCCGCGCCTTTCTGTCTTCGCCTCACGCGGTGGGGCGCTGCAGCGGGCCTGCACTCCTCAGACGGCGCGCGTCTCTTGAGCTCTACTGCACGGAGGAACGGCCTTCTAAGCACGTCCTTTATAGTGAGTTGGGAAGCAATTTCAGTGCGATGTTCTCTGTCCATCTAAGTGCATCGATAATTTTTTATAATTGCCAGTGCGAACGGATAGTATAACATAGTTTTAGTCTGACCCATATATAACTATGAAATTTAAGCTCAAATTAGTTTAAGCTCTTTTGTAGCCTCGCTGCCAATCTAGCTGGTTGGCTAAATGCCATTGTTCGGGCTGATTTTGTATAGGTGCTGCTGCAAGCTCGTAAAATAAAGTAATTTAAAGTTTTTCCTAAAGTTTTGTGGGCCGCTTCAGTATGACTTTTAGTTTCCATGCAAGGCAGTCAAATTTACTATGATATATTTTCTCTCAAAGGTACACGTATTGGTTCAGACTTCTTGAGACGAGCTGGAGTACAGAGGGTTAACGCGCTGGCCCGTTTCTAACTCCGGGCTCCCACCGCTACGCCATTGAGGCGAATCGTGCCGGCCGCACTACACACTTAATTGTTTCTATTAATCTTTACTGTTTTGCACCTATGCTCAGTAAAATTAACGCTGTTTCATGTAGTTTTTGCTCCTTCGATGACCCTTCTCCAGATTCATTTTCAAGAGCTCCCAACGAAGTTGGGTTTTAGGTACGTACACAGAGAATCATAGAAAAGGAAATGTTTATAGAACAGTTGCATGTTTGTATCACATCTGAAAATTAAATTCATAGCACTAAGTTAAGTGGGGAAGAGCGCTATTTTATTGGTCATGTTAACTGCAGCACGTCGAACTGTAAGGATTGAGCGCTTCACGAATGCAGAACTTGCTGACATGCATTTCGTGTCCCGATCTACAGCAGGAAATGCTCTGCTTACTTCACAGTTATACAGTGAATGCTACTCTAATCGTGAGGTTCCTGGACACAGGTTCTTCTCCAACTTATACAGAAGATTGCGTGAAAATGGGAGCTTCAGGATAAACAGACAGGAAACATCCTTGTGATAGTACACACTACTCGTATGCTGCTCAACATTTAGAAATTTCAAGTCATGTTACTGTATGACGAGAACTCCACGGTCAAAACTTACACCCCTATCATTTTCAAAGATTGCAAAGTTTCCTTCCAACGGATCATGCGCTTCGCATGCAATATACTCAGTTTTTTTGCAAAAAGAAACAGCCGGTTTTCCTAAGTGAGCCTTGTTCACTGATGAGGCATCCTTCACTCGTTGTGGTGTATTGAATACGCACAATTCTCGCCATTGGGCTGTCAATAATCCTCACTCAATTTGTGTTCATCAACATCGCTTGAGCGTCAACGTGCGGGCAGGAATTGTAAAAGACAATTTAATCGGTCCATATTTGATGCCTTTACCTCTCACTGGCCCTGCATACAGGATTTTTTCAAAAAGTTTTACCTGCATTATTAGATGTTCCTCTGAACACACATAGAAGAATATGGTTTCAACATGAGGGAGCACCAGCACATTATTTCCTTGGAGCATGATGAGCAGTTTTCCAATAGGGGGATTGGGAGAGGTGGCTCAGTGACATAGCCACCTCTCTCACCAGACATGACACCACTTATTTCTTCCTGTGAGGGGCGATGAAGGAGCTGGTGTATGCCACTCCGGTGAATTCAAAGGAAGATCTGGTTGCTCGCATAGTTGATGCTGCAGCACAAATAGCTGAGAAACCTGATTTTTTCACAGCTGTACGGCAGTCAATTTATTACAGACATGAAAAGTGCATTGAAGTTTACGGTAGGCACTTTGAACACCTCTTGTAGCAAAAAAAGAATTTACCATTTGTGATTGTTTTTCCTCAACAAAAATATAAAAATCATTCCTTAAACGGTTTATAATAGTATGACTGGGTAATCAAGGACACAAACTCTCGTGAATACAGTAATTTTACTTCTAAACTAGATCACCTAAAGCTGCTAACCTTGAAGGTGGTGCGTGAGCGCCAACTTCGTTGGCAGCCGGTGCTTGAGCGTTCAATATTTAGGATTTAAGATATTTTCAACTTGGAATCACTCGGAAACGATGGAGTTTAAGGATTTGGTCACTAGTGAAAATCAAAATATTTTACAATTTTCTATACATAGTTTCATTTTTTACCTTTAGTTCTGAAATCCCCTGTTTATGTTTTAGCACACATGATTTGACTTTAAAATCTTTCGATAACAACCCAATTGAAAATCAAGGACGTGTCGCCGGTGGGTTAAGGAGGTCGCAGTATATCAAGGATGATTTGTTGGGCAATTGGCCGTCTCTGCCCTTAAAGTATCTCTCCGCGCTCATAACTACGCACGGTCGAGCTCGGACGTGAAATTCATAGTTGGCCATGGAAGGTTTGAGGGCGCAAAATTTTCGGTTGGGTAATGGCCGTTATATTTAAAAACGGCCATTCGTGGTTTACAGCCTCACAAATGTTTGCTGCACTTGGGGTGCTGCAGTGTTGTGCTGCAGATAGTGTGCTGCAGGCGATGTGTTGCAGGTGGTGTGCTGCATGTGATGTACTGCAGGTGGTGTGCTGCAGGTGGCGTGCTGCAGGGTAGTGTGCTGCAGTGAATGATCGCCGTGCGTATAATGGACGGACGTGACCCATCAATCGTTTGTTATGATATTGTTACGTACACTGCATCAAGCTTGAAGCAATACGTAGAATATTTTACTTTATATTTATTCTCCTCCAAAAATGTTCACAACATAGTTAATGAACGCGTTACTATGCTGTAGGATGAAAAAGATTGGTACATTCACTTACGTTTATTTATGCGCTTACCTTTGTAATGGGTATGGTTTTACATCATTCTTCAACTAAATGCTACACATCAGCTGAATTAGTTTGATTAATCAAGCAGGAGTTAAAGCGGTAAATTTACTTTATTTCACGATCAATGTTATAACTTGGTCTTTCCTAACTGTCATAAAAGGTTGTTCGTTTGATTTTTTTTATAAATTTCCTTTCAGAAGTAGTATATTTTAGCACAGTCATCAAACGGTAACAATAAATATGAAGTAAGTCGTTGCGTTTGTTTTAGACTCACGTCACATATCTCAGCACCCTTAAAAAAACTAAAGATCAATTTTTATTCATATTTCATTTGAAACGAAAACTTCATCGTCAACGAAATGTGTTTAAAATACCGAGAAGGCATTCAATAGGGTGGCGGCTTGCCCGTATAAATCGGAGACCAATCGAGGATCATCCGAGACCAATTGAGGATCATCGGAGACCAATCGAAGTTCATCTATAAATTACCCTAGTCTTGCCAGTTTGAATTAGAATCGAAGAACATAAAGGCATAATCTGACACACTCTTACATTTTTGAATACACATGTAAAATATATGCCATATTTTTTACTTAGTATTATGTTCTCTTCCAAAAAACTGTTTCTAATATGTGACTTTTATTGTCCGTAATTCAAATTACCCTAAAAATTTACAAAAAGCACTCGATGACTCTCGATCTCTGAGTGACCGCATAGCGTGAGCAGGCCGGCGGCGTAGTCTTTAACTGACAGTGCTGGACATGCCAGGCCGTGATTTTTGTTGTGATTTCTTTCTCTCTATGTTTGATAAGTTTTGAACTTAACATTTAATGTAATAAACTCGTGTTAATTAATCTTTTATTTTAATATGAGTTTTGTGGAATATTGAGCAGTTTGTGTTGACAGCGATTCATTTTAGATCTTCTTCATCGGTAGGCGGGCTCAAGCTCATTTCAATTTTTTTGTATTTAGATATATGAAGGGTGTTCCAGATGTTTTACGCTATATTAGTTGAGATTTTTTTATTAGATGTGCAATGTCTCTTTCCCACGATTTGTTACATTTTGTTGAATGATTGAAACAATTTTTCTGGCGCAACTATTTTTGGTTTATAAACAGAATTCAGTCAGTATTGAGGTTAGCGCGTCAGTGATTTTGAATTTATTTCCGTATGTTTAGGTAAGGGGGACATTTTAAGATGTTTTATATTGTCGCAAATCCAGCCATTGCTCAGTACTAAAGTCCTGCAAGTCACCCAACACCTTGCATAATAAGGGACTAGGGCCTTGGTTTCAAACCAAGCCTAAATAGTAAACGCTGCTAATTTATGACAAAGCGGGACAATGGTGGGAGTGCTTCACGTTTCCTGGCGACTATCATCGTGAACATAAATAATTTGTTCTTCTTGATCGAATCCAAACCTCTATCGGCGGATTTGGCAAGATGACGTGGGAGCTGCGCCTGGCTCGCCACGTCAGATTCCAACCAGCCTCGGTCGTGCGCGCACGTGCTTATGTGCGCTCTGACTGACCGGTCCCGACCCTGCTTCTACGGGCCTCTCGCCCTGGACAGCCGGCTATATTGAAGAAGGTGTCACCTGAGACATTATCTTCGAAGATCTTAAGGTGAGCCTCCTATTTTTTGTTCCCTTTGTCATGATTAAGCGTTTATTTGCAGTGTTCCCTGACCTTCTTGAGGCCAGTTGGCAAGACTATGTCTTTCTGAGCTAGCTTTTGCTGGAAGTTTCGCCGTTGGTCGGACGGCGGGACAATATGAACGATATCGTATATGCAAGTGCTTAATTTTCAAGATAGCATTAATAACGTTCAAGTAAGAATAGCATTAACGGCAGTTTTGAAATGGCTCCTCCGGTGAAAGGTGGACGCGGAACACGCGCAGGTTTTTTGTGCACAAAAATCGGTCTTCATGTGGTAAATTCAAGTTATTTTAGGTTTATTTAGGTTATTCTATTTCAGGGTGTCTACTAGGTAGTAAAGTAGCAAAAAGTAGTAAAAAGTAGTAAAATTTACCTCTGGGTAGTAAAAAATTGTGAAATGGAATAATTTTCTGAAAATTGGAAGTAATGTGCATATGTATAAAGTGTATTAAGATTGTTTAAAATTTATTTCTCCCAGCATTAGCTATTTTCCGCAGTTTATGTGAAACATTCCTGTAAGGCGGGATGTAATTTCAGGATTGGGGGACAAAATAGATAAATATTCCAAAATTTTTGCAAATGGCCGTGTGAATAATTCATTTTTTCTAATTCAGTTTGATCTGAAAGATTTTGAATTGTTTATTGATGAAAGGTTCATTTAGGCCATTTCAATGTTTAAATTTTACATTTCTTCAACGCCATTTCATAAATTATTATGCTAATGACTAGTAAATAATCAAGGACTGTAAACTTTCCTAAGATTGAATTCAGTTTCCTGCTTGAGTTTTTTAAATAATAAAAATTGGGTGGCTATTTCTCTCTATAATATTTAAAATTTTTGTCTTATGATGATTTTCTATGGATATACCCAATTGCATTACCTTCGAAGAACAAACTTATCTCTCGTCATATATAAGGCATTTAAGTGTCCTTGCCCTAAGTTTAATAATAGCATTTCACCCAAATTATTGCTTCATTTAACTATGCCTTACAAATGTGAATATAAAATATAACCAGTGAAGAACCAAGTGATATAACCTCTTCCAATTCTTATTCAAAGCCCCTCAGGGGGATACAACTATTGTATCTATGGGAATTGGCGCTCCCAGGGGGACTATTTGAGGGCCTGAGCTAAAGGTTAGGTAGGCTTCCTATTTGTTGTAATAAAATAGGTTTTGTTTTGTTACGGACCGTCTTTTTTCGGTTCACTGCTGTCCTGTTTTTCAGCACCTACTACTTTCTTCTTCAACTTTTTTCTTGTTTCATGAACTTCTTTCCTAGCTTACTGTTTCTGTGCACCTTGTGCATAGATTCCGCGTTCCCTCAACTCTATACTAAATGGTGCCTTTCTCTTTCCTCTCTTGGAACATCTTTGTCGTGGTTAAGGGAGGCTAAAACTTTCTTATATAATAATAATTCTTATTCAAAGATGAATATTCTCACACTACGCTCTTCAATGCAATCAAAAATATGATGTGATTTTATGTGCAATTTGAGGGAAAAACTGGATTTACATATCAACTCTTTCACATCACATTCCTTGGATCACAATTTTAAATGTATCATATTGCAATACATCATTACATCCTCAATTCAACATCAGTACATCACAATCCTTTGGCAAAGCTGTCAAAGGAACTTCTCTGCAATCCATTTACATCCAGCACTAATATCTTTCTTTGAAAAGACTGGAGTTTATTCTGTCCATTTTGGTGTGAGGGGAACAATAACAATTTACTGTAACTATCAATGTTTTTTTGCGGAAAAACTTACCTCTTCGGAAAGCTGAAAGTTTTCTCTTTCATATGACATTAATTTATGTCCAAATACTGAAAGAATTATATTGTGTAAACATCTTTTAAAACAAAATGTAATCATTTATGAGAATTAAGTTCCTTTTGGCAGTTATGGCGACTCACGGATTCAGTTCAGTTACCTCCAAGATGTTGTCAGAGGAGCATGATGATGCTTCATCTTATTAAAGTTCTGTTTTCTATCAGGTTGTAACAGAAGTTCTGTCCATTTTTTAGGTTTGAAATAAAGCAAAAATCCTTTCAAAAATATATTTGTTTAGTCTTCAATATAGTCATCATTTTTATTAATTACGTCCTCCCATTTTGCCATAAGCTTTTTGATTTCTTCTTCATGAAATTTAGCCAGTTTGGACTCAAAAAAAGAAACTAGTTTCATTTCGACCTCTTCTCTTGAAGTAAGCCTTTGTCCCAACTAAATGATTCTGTAAGCTCCTGAAAAGATGAAAATCGGTTGGAGCAAGATCGGGAAAATATGGTGGGTGATGCATGACTTCCCAGCCAAATTCTTCAATGGGAGTTTTGGTTGCGCTTGAAGTGTGGGGTCTGGCATTGTCATGGTACAGAATCACTTCTTTTGGATTGATCAAAGAAGGCCGTTTTTCCTGTAAAGCTGCTTTTAAACGACTTGGCTTCTGACAGTAAATTTCAAATGCTTTTGTTTGGTTGTCACCCATTAATTCATAATAAGCAATTCCTTTCAAATCCCAGCATCAACTCAAAATCATTTTTTGTGGTGCATTCAACTTCTCGGCTGTGGAATTGGCTTTGAACTACAACTTAGCCACTGTCTTGTACCCGTAACATTGTTGTAAAGGATCCACTTCTCATCGCCAGTTATGATTCGGTGTAGTAAATGTGCCTGAAGTTCATGAGAACACAGTGAAACACAACAGGTCGCACGTTGTTGCCTGTTGATTTCTGACAAATCGTGTGGGACCCTGTCTCTCAGCCTTTGAGATTTTGCCAAGTCTTTTCATTACCTGAAATATGGTCATATGGCTTACATTTAAGGTTTTGTTCAGTTCTCTAGAGGTGCAGATTTGATTTTCGTCAATGGCAGCTTGCAATTGCTCAGAATTGAGTTTTTTTGAGCATCCTGCTCTTGGTTCATCTTTTAGACTGTAGTCATCCTTTTTGAAACAAAAAACCATCTTCTGTAGGTCTTTTCATCCACAACATCATTTCCGTAAGTGTCTAAGTGTTTTTGCTGCTGAGCTTGCCGCCATAGCCATGTGGTATAGGTTCTGCCGCCGTGCGGCAAGGACCCGGGATCGAATCTCGGCGCAGGCAGTGGCGATTTTCTCTGTTGGGTATAGGAGAAAAATTCCAAGCACAATACCCCACTCCACCCAGGTGTCTGAAATGGGTACCGGTCTCGACCGGGGGAAAGCGTCATGGCGTCCTGGCGTTAGTTATAAGGCATTTGAAAATCCAATGTACAAGGTGATGTGTATCAGGCTTGATTGGAAATAAAGCATCTGTAGATGCCTTCATTATTATTGCCGTATTGCCTTTATGAAATTCAAACAGTAAAATATACCTGAAATGCTCTTTACTTGGAGTTTACATTAGAGCTAAAATAGTTATTAATTACGATAATTATCACACAGTCTGAGAGAAAAAATTAATATTTTATTAATTACCAGACATAAGCATACAACATTAACAAGCTAAATTGAAGTAATCTTGCCCTAAACATAAAGCTCAACAATTGGACAGAACTTATGTTACAACCTGATACTATATGCATGCATATGAAAGTTACATGAAATTTGCATTTTTGTGATTCGTTCCATAAAATTTTTTAAATAACCTATTTGTTATCATTATTATTGATCGCAATTAGGGTGCCAATTTAGATTTTGAGGTACGATAAATATAGTTTACAAAAATTCGTTCACATATTCACATTCGTTCAATAGTTCACAAGCTCAAATTTACCAAGTGCCATAGTGTTTGGTCATAATGAAGTTCCCTGATATTCTATCCTACTGTAAAGTGATCTGACAATCACCTGGTGTCAACTAGTTTCCAGTTGGTATATTTTTTGCATACCATGAATGGTTGTCCTCATAGTTGAAAGATGTTAAGACAAGGTTCTTTGTCTTAACATTCGATGAAGTCCATTAGGACGAGGTACCTTAGAAATTTAGGTAAATTTTTCACAATGTTTTGGTTGATGCATTTAGTATGAAGTATTTTAAGTATTAAGGAACTTGGAACCTTTTTGAACCTTTTGTATTGCGTGTACTATTGACTCATACTACTCATTATAGGCTGATGACTTACCATCTGGACATTTGGACAACATTCATTATGTAAAAAATAGGTAGTAAATTTTTTCTGTTGGAGGTAGTAAAAAGTAGTAAAATTTGAGAGTGAAAAATCAGTAGTCACCATGTATTTAACTAACCTAACTTTACCTAACCTCACCTATTGCTGCATCAATACTGTATTTAAACTTGTTTACATGTCCGTTTGTTGAATTTTATAAATGACTTTTCTATGACTTAAAGTTAAATATTTCAAAAAGCAAGTATTTGCAAGGAAAATGTCATTCAAGTTGAACATTTTAAAGTGTCATTTATTACCTAAATACAGCCTATAATAAAAAGTTTCAAAATTGTTGATGCGGTAAATTCCATATTAACCCGGAAGTGAATGAGCTTCATTGTTTTTATAATCTGTTTTGAGTTGAGATAATTTGGAATTCGGAAGTTTTTCTTCTTTGGATTTTTACCCGATTCCTTACGTAGATTTTAAGCGTTGTATGGGATAAACTGCTTGTTATGATTTATTCCACGAGTCTTGTAAGAAACGGGAGGCCCTGTCTTATTTATTCAAGTTTTAGGCCCTATCTCTGAATACACAGTGAGCAATTGCATTGTATTCTATTTTACTGCATGCTGTTAATGCAATTAGGAAAGTTAAACCTAGAACAGTTTATTTCTATGGTATTTATAGGTATCGTAAATGACGTACATATATTAATACAAGAGAAATTAGAGTTCATTCTACACTTTTTCTGCAGTTAATTGCAAAATGGGCTTTATTTTCATAAAAGGCTGATAGTCTGGGATGTTTTGCTCATTGAAATCATTCATCCTTTAAGGGGTCATCCGAGGCCAAAGTGGGCCCCCACGCCAAACCTGGCTTGAATTTTTTTTTTTTGCTGATAAATGATCCTTAGGGGATGGGATGGGTTATTGTGCCATGAAATTTTATGGCGCTCCGGACGCTAGAAGTGGACCCCCCCCAGGGGGGTCCACAAGGGGACCAAAAAATGACAACTCATAGTTTTCATGCTAGAACAAAACCAAAGACGGTTTTGGAATTCTTGGAACATTTCTAACAAAAGTAGGGAGGCTTTTTTTCAAATTCATATTTTTCAAAAAAATATATAGGTCAAACTCAATCATTTTTTTTTATTTTGAAATTTGAAAAAAATTGAAAAAATTTGACTTTGGAAATATGACTCCCTACATTTGTTAGATATGTTCCAAGGATTCCAAAACTGTGTTTGGTTTTGTTCTAGCATGAGAACTCAATGAGTTGATATGGTTTGAAATATACAAACAATGCATTGAAAAAACTATTTTTTCGCAAAAAAAACTAAGGCCTAAATCAAAAAAGTGACAGGATTTAAAAATATTTACTCACACAAAATACATATACTGTCCAAATTTCAAATGAATCTGGTGAAACAATTTGAAATTTTTGGTCAATGATGGTACTCAAATAAAATAGAATACATCTATATAATTTTATGCACGATATTTCTTATATATTACATTAAAATTTACAAGGAAAATGTTGCTCATTACTTGGACATAAAAATGGATCATGGAAACTGCATTCATGTACAAAATTTGTCCATGATATTGCAATTCAATAATATATTTTTTTTGGGCTCTCCCAAAAAATAACACATTTTACCATTCAAAATAGGTGTCCTCACTGAGTTTTGATGCTATAACAAAACCAAAGACAGTTTTAGAATCCTTGGAAAATTTCTAACAGAAGTGCGGTAGAAAACTTCCAAATTTTCTAAAAATAATCAATAGCTCAAAACCAAAACAATGTATCACTGATGTAAAAAATTCTAAACAAAACAATTTTTTCTTCTGTTCAAATTTTCTATCGTACTTTTGTTAGAAATGTTTCAAGGATTCTAAAACTGTCTTTGGTTTTGTTTTAGCATCAAAACTGATTGAGGAGATACATCTTGAAATATCAATACCAGTGAAATATCAGCACCTGAAAACCAATATGTCAAATTTTTCCAAAAACTAAGGCCTGAATCAAAAAGATGAATGAAGAAATTGTGTTTCTTTTACTAAGTTACTTATAATAGTCGAATTTCATAAGTATCAGACCGAAAATAAAAAAAAATCATGGATGAAAAAAATAAAAAAAAATTTTGGAAATCACAATTCACAGTGTGAATACGAAGTTATGTATGGAAATTATTGAAACTTAAAAAAAACTATTCAAGTTTGTTAGAAATGTTCCAAGGTTTCTAAAACTGGCTTTGGTTTTGTTCTAGCATCAAAACTCGATGAAGAGTTACGTTTTGAAATTTCCATAAAAATACACCTTAAAACTAATTTTTTGTAGTAAAACTAGGCCTAAATCGAAAAAGTGGCATGAGTAAAAAAGGTTTACTTTCACAAAATACATATACTGGCCAATTTTCAAACGAATCGGATGAAAAAAGTTGAAAAAGTGGAAAGATCCCTATTGTTTTGCCATATCATGATGGATATTTTTTATTCTTTTTTTTTGCTCTTGATGTTGGCTTGTCTGAATGTTTTCAACTATTCTCTTGTTGAAATGTTGTTCACAATTTGTATTTCTATGCATTGAGTCCTGTGCACCACCATTGATTCCTGAGCACAGTACACCATTCCAGTTCCATTTGAGGGTATAGTTCGTTGTAAACACTTTTTTGGTAGATGATGACACCAACTAAAATACTTGAGATTTTTTCTGAACACCATCAGTAATGTAAAGAAATTCTTTCGTACTTTTCTCTGCTGTTATTTTGCATTGTGTTTTCTTATGGAATATTTTTCTGTGTTTGAAGTTGTAATAAAAAAAAGCTATTCCCCATCCAGCTAATGAACAATTACATTCAGTCCATTTCAAGTGTCTTCTAATGTAGTTTATGAATGATGCATTTGTGTTGTAATAAACTTTTTATTGGTGCTAATTCATTGGTTACCCAGCCAAGGTAGGGGTATTGCAAACTTATACACTGTATTGCAAATCTAAATTCTTTTGTTTTGTTCTTTGATGATATTCAACATGTTCCCTGCAGGCAAATCATTTTTATAATGTCAAAAATCGTTTGTGGAATTTTCTTTGCAGATGACTCTTGGCGAGTAGGGCCAACTAAATGATTATCAAAAAAAGAAGCCATATGTGTGGCTTGGCCCAATGTGAGAGATGTCACAGTGCGAGCAAAAAATTGAAATGAAATAGAAACTACCTGGTCAAGTCCGGGAAGTTGTAACACCTTCCGGTACGTGACTTCTTTCCATCGCCTTGCAGTTTGTCTATTGTTTGGTTATAATCCATTAGTTCACATAATATTAAGTAAGTGCACCAATTTGTCATTTGAGCTGATATGAAAATTACCTACTCATGAACTTAGGCATTTATTTTTTGTTTTCAGTGTGCATATATTTTTTATACGCACAGATGACATGTGACTTTATATGATTGACAATCTTGACTTATGATTTTTGCTGAATACAAGTATTCTATAGCTAGTGATTTTAATGATTCGTAATTTTTATGAGATCCTCGACTAGGATTAAACATTTCAAAGAGAGAGTTAATTTAAAAAAATTAAGATCACAATACAAATAAAAAAATTGAAAATCACAGTATTGAGGTAGTAGTTCTATTTTTGAAGAGTCAGTGTTTTTTACAGTAAAATTTTAGAAATATACAACATTGGTGATTGTCGAGTTCTCACGGGTGTCTATTTTAGTCCTTCAGCGAGTTCGACAGGAAATTTTTAAAGCGTACTGAAGGGAACCTCCTTGGGCCGTCAGTCGCAGCCGAGATGTTGGTTACGGCTTTTATAGTAGAAGAACCTTCCTATCTAGGCAGATTACTTCAACATGAATCTCAGTACTTGGCTGGATCATTAGTAAGCGCCGGCGTTGATACCATGCGTAGCTTAAAATTAAACTCCTTTCCAGAGTTGTAGATAATCAGGAGACTTTATCCAAAGTATATCTTTATTCGGAGATGGAATGACAAAAGTACAATTCGTAAAAGTCGCCGAAACTTGGGAGCGAAGTTCTCGAAATCACAAAAAACGCTTCCCCCATTTTTTTCAAATGATGGACCTATAAGCGGCCGCGTATCCTAGTTACGCGGGAGCAATACAATATTATTTTATTTATAGGTTTGAGCTGCGACATAAAATTGGTCGCAGCAGCTCTTACTTCTTTTATACACAAGAATTTGAGATCTATTTAAATCTTTCTTCCTCTCTTTATCTCTAGACCTCCGCTAGCAATCTCGTTTACACATAACTAGGCTACATTTGTACAGGACCTCGCTGCATCTTGACATCCCCACCCTTGGTGAAGCTTTTACTTCAGTCAAAGCTTGAGGAGGTATGTACAAATAGGCCCCAAACCTATGATATTTGTGGCTTGGACATGGGGCTATCCTCCTGGTTTATTCTAGAATTTTTTTTCCGTTTAGGCCCCCTATTTTTAACCCCAATTGGAAAATAGTTAGTATAGATGCTGATTTATATAGCCGCAAGGTTACAGTACATGAAATTACAAATTATCGTGGGCCAGGGTAATTTCTTCACTCTTCTATGGGGGCACGGGATAAAAAGTCTGCCAAGTGGTTCCTTTTTCCCTCGATATGTTCGGCTTTAAACGTAAATAGGCTGAAGTAAATGGCCCATCTCTTGAGGCGTGGATTTAGTTTATCTGCCTGATCTAGGTAGAGTAATGGCTGATGATCGGTCTGTAGGACGAATTCCCGGCCGTATACATAAACCTCAAATTTTTGGAGGGCCCAATAAATTGCCAACGCCTCTTTCTCGATCGTAGAGTATTGCTGTTCTGCGGTTTTTAGCCGTCGCGAAGCATAGGCGACGGGCGCATACTGTCGAAAATCCGCTTTACTGGGTTGTAGTAGTACCGCCCCTAAGCCGGTCTGGGATGCGTCGGTCCGTAATATGAACGGAGCATCGGTATCAGGGAGTTGCAACACCGGTTGCTTGGTGAGTGCGGTTCGCAGTTGCTCGAACGCTTCTTGGGCGATGCCCGTCCATGGTATCTCCTCGGGGGAGTTTTTTCGTAGAAAATCTTGTAACGGGGCTGCGCGGTCGGAAAATTTAGGAATGAATTTTTGATAATACCATACGCTTCCCAGAAAACTTCGCAGTTCCGGTTTAGTTTTAGGTAACGCTGCTTTTGCTAGGGCTTTAGTTCGTTCCTCCAAAGGTCGGAGCTGATCACTGCTGAGTTGGTGACCTAGGTACTGCAGGTTGGCGTAGCCAAACGCTCATTTGGAGGGTTTGGCATGTAATCCATGAGTTGCCAAGGCTCTGAGTAGACCCCGGAGCGCTGCTACACGTTCTTCCCAGCTACTCGACGCGACCAACAGGTCGTCCATGTACACCTCCGTGTCTTTCAACCCTTGGGTTACCTTTCGGACTAGGCGTGAGAACGTCGCGGGGGCGTTTGCTAAGCCAAAAGGCATAACTGTAAATTCGAAGAGGCCTGTTCGTGTTTTAAATGCGGTGTATGCGCACGAATTTTCCTGTAGGGGTACCTGCCAATATCCACTGGTAAGGTCTATTTTGCTAAACACTGTTTTCCCAGCTAGCCGGGTAAAAATTGCGGAAATATCGGCTATGGGTTCGGCGTCAAAGATCGTCTGCCTGTTCAGATGTCTACAGTCTAGGCAGAACCTGTGGCTGCCGTCCTTTTTCTTAACTGCTAAGAGCGGGGAATCATGTGGGGATTGGGAGGGAGTCACAATGCCTAGCTGCAACCACTTTTCTAGATCTCTCCTTAGTTGTGGCTCTAGCGACAACGGCAATGGATAGGTGTGTTGTAGTCGTACCTCCATGGGCTCTTTCAATTTGATCTCGTGACTAACGGTGGAAGTTTTACCGGGGGTATCCGTAAAATTATGTGCCTGTTCTTGTAGTAGTTTCTGTAGTTGCTCTCGCTGCTGGTCGCTTAGTTGCGGATTAAGGTCGCAGTCTATAATACTCTCCCCTATGATCTGCGGAATTTCCGGCGTACGTTGATCTAACGCTTTTCCTTCTCCAGGGTATTCTACCGCTAAACATGCCGCGGAGAATGCTTCCTCTACCGTTTCGCTTTCCGTTTCTTCGGGATCGGCATTCGCTTCTTGCTGATTTATTGTGCAGGCATTCGGCTGCTGGTATTTCCGTAGGAGATTTATGTGGTATACTTTCTCCTCTTTCCCGACGGTCACCCGGTACGTGTGTGTTCCCAATTTCTGGCTAATTATATGGGGACCTTGCCATGCCATGGTAAGCTTGTTAGTGGAGTCTGGTTTGAAGACTAAAACCTGGTCTCCTTTTTCCAGGACACGCACTTTGTAATGCTTACCCACCCGTTGGTGTGCTTTTTCCTGACTAGTTCTCAAATTCTTTTGAGCTAGCTCGCACGTTTCTTTGAGTTTCTGCCGCATGTCCATCAGGTACTGGGCGGCATTGCGATCGGTTTCTGCGGGTTCCGGAGCTACCCGGCATTCTTTTAATATGGCTAGTGGTCCGCGGACTTGATGTCCGTAAATTAATTCGAATGGCGAAAACCCGGTCGCAGATTGTGGTGCGTCTCGATACGCAAATAATACTGCGGGTAAGTACAAATCCCAGTCTCTGGGTTTTTCTGTTGCCAGTTTTCTTAACATTGTCTTCAACGTCCCATTAAACCGTTCCACAATTCCGTTCGATTGTGCATGGTATAGTGGGGTACGCCTATGTTTGATTCCGTATAATCTTAAGAAGCTCTCAAAGGTCTCAGCGGTGAATTGTTTACCGTTGGATCGGTGGTGAGAGTGTGCGGATACCCTACTCTAGTTCAAATCTCGTTTAACGCGATGGCTATTGTTTCAGCATCGATGTGCCGGAGGGGAGTTGCATCTGCATAACGGGTTGCCTGGTCTACGACCGTCAGTACATAGCGGTTTCCTCGAGCAGACGCGGGCTGAATGGGACCAATTAGATCGACACTCAGAGCTGCAAAAGGCGTTCCGGTGATGGCGGGCATGGTGGGAATGGCTCGTGCGGGTCGTGCGGGTGCGCGTTTTTGGCATTCGTGGCACGAATGGCAATACTTCATAATATCGGTGGCTATTGAGGGCCAATAAAATTCTCGTTCTATGCGGGCCTGTGTTTTCTTTTGCGAGTAGTGCCCCGCTAGTGGGTTATCGTGGCCCATTTTAAGAATTTGGCCTCGTAGTATAGCAGGGACCATCACCTGAAGGTTGTTGTGTTCTCCGTGATTGGTGCGGCAATACAGGATGGAGTCCCGTAATTCATAAGCTCGGATGTCGCGCCTCCTAGTCTTTTCTTCTATGCCTTGCTCTGCTTTCTTGAATGCTTTCTGTAGGGTGGGGCATTCTCGTTGCAACCTGGCTAAATCTGCTCTGTTTGTCGGTTGTGGTGTGAATTCGAACTCCCTCTCGTCATTTTCGGCTTGTTTATTGATTTGTTGTGCGGCTGATCTGGTGGTCATATGATGTACCGTCACCGCGGGTTCTTGCTCCAGCACTTCAGTGCTTGGCTCCTCAAATGAACTAGTTCCTGGTACACGCCCAAGGATGACATCGTGGGACAGATTTTTCATGAGGACTACCGTAGCCTCTCCTCGGTAGTACGGGCATTCTAATCGTATGCGGGCCATAGGTGCTCTTATGGCGTGATTATCGGCCATACGTACTTGGATCACGGTGGGTAGTCGCGCGTTCTCGGGCACAAAATTTTTTTTTGCAAAGATGGCATTAGCTCCTCCATCTAGCAGGACGTCTACCTTGTGATTCCCGACGCTTCCTGAGCATGTCTTTAGCTGTCCTATTAGTAATTTATTACCGGAAGCAAGGTGATTGCATTCCACTGGCGCTGTCTCCTCCTCCTTGTTTTCTTCATACTCTTCGTCTAAAACTAAAGCATTCACTTGAGCGGAAGTGCTAGGCCTTGCCGACTCTGGTCTGCGTTGCTCGTTCCTAAATTGCGGTGTCTCTCTACACTGGGCAGTGGTGTGATCTGCGTTTGGTCCGTGCCTCTGGCAATAGTAGTTCCGCCAACCGTGGTGGTTGGTTTCCGGGAAGCGTGTCCCCATGTTTCGCGGGTTGTTGCTTGCCATGGGTCGTGGAACAACGGATTTTTCGAAGCCTGGTTTGGCATGATTGTTGAATCCATAAGTTTTATTGGTGCCAGGTTTTGTAGTTCCGGCCCCGTTCTTACCAATTTGGTTCTGTATTTCTGTTCCCGGTGTTTTGGTTTTTTCCTTGACACAGTTGCTGGAGGGACAGATGAGGTCGAGCTTGGAGGTATTTATCACCTTGCTCGCCCATCGTCGGAATATCAATCCCTCCCCGGTCTTTGATGTGGATCGCGATGTGACCTGGCAGCACTTCATATGCCCGGTCTATCAATAGAAAGTCTCTTAATGCCGCGTAGGTGGGTGCGACTTTGCTTCCTCTTATCCAGGCATCGAAAGCCTGTTCTAGTCTCCGAAGGAACCTGCTCATATTATCTCCTTCGTCCGGAGTGACTTGGTAAATGGTTTCCCGGAGTTTTGAAGGTGTCACTCGGTGGGCTCCTAACAGTAGGTTTTTGATCTCTTCCAGTTGATATCGGTCTTCTGCGGGCAAGGTCTCTATGAGCCGTCGCTCTTTTGGGGTTACTAAGGTCTCTATCGTCTGGACCTGTTCCACGTCCATACTGCCCATAGCTCGTCCATATTGCTCTATCCTCTTGAGGAATTCCTGCATCCCTTCGTGTTTAGGGTCAAAAGGAGGCGGTTTTGGAAGGTTCGGAGTCCTTCCATGGGGCTCATGTACCTCTCTCCGCTGCTGGAGTTGCAATATTTGGAGCTCGTGCTCCCGTGCTCTGATTCGTTCCTCCCGTTCTAGTTCAAAGGCACGTTCTGCTCTCTCACGCGCCTCCTGCGCTTCTTGTTTGGCTCGGTCATTCTCCTCCAGAGTTCTTAGCCGTCCTAGGAATACTTCTCGATATTCACCGTCTCCGGGGTGGAGTCCTAATGCCTCAGCATACTCCCGGGCTTTGTGTACTTGATCGTCCATCTTACTGGTGAGATCGTCGCGGCTGGTTGTGAATGAGTTCTTCTGCCGGATGATTCAATAGTCTTTGCTAGTTCTCTTTGAGGTCGTGGCCCCACGTTGGGCGCCAATATTGTCGAGTTCTCACGGGTGTCTATTTTAGTCCTTCAGCGAGTTCGACAGGAAATTTTTAAAGCGTACTGAAGGGAACCTCCTTGGGCCGTCAGTCGCAGCCGAGATGTTGGTTACGGCTTTTATAGTAGAAGAACCTTCCTATCTAGGCAGATTACTTCAACATGAATCTCAGTACTTGGCTGGATCATTAGTAAGCGCCGGCGTTGATACCATGCGTAGCTTAAAATTAAACTCCTTTCCAGAGTTGTAGATAATCAGGAGACTTTATCCAAAGTATATCTTTATTCGGAGATGGAATGACAAAAGTACAATTCGTAAAAGTCGCCGAAACTTGGGAGCGAAGTTCTCGAAATCACAAAAAACGCTTCCCCCATTTTTTTCAAATGATGGACCTATAAGCGGCCGCGTATCCTAGTTACGCGGGAGCAATACAATATTATTTTATTTATAGGTTTGAGCTGCGACATAAAATTGGTCGCAGCAGCTCTTACTTCTTTTATACACAAGAATTTGAGATCTATTTAAATCTTTCTTCCTCTCTTTATCTCTAGACCTCCGCTAGCAATCTCGTTTACACATAACTAGGCTACATTTGTACAGGACCTCGCTGCATCTTGACAGTGATCATCTGTATTTATAAAATAAGACCTCATTCTTGCAATTTCATAGAGATCTAAATAAACATGAGCCTACAAATTTCTTTTCTACCCTCTTCATAATCCATTCATTTGCAAGAGGTTTGAAGGTTGCTGCAGTATCTCTGCATAACAGGAATTATAATTTTTTGGACCAATGCTGTAAATAATTTCACAGTACAGATAGGGTAACCAAAAATAATATTGACCCGAATTGTAGATTTCATGTTCATTTCACCTGATCAAAAATATTCGTTGATTTTGAAAACTACTTAAAAGCGTAGTTCCCTCAGGAGGACACTTACCGTATTATGGGAAGTAAATTATTGAGCCATGATTAGGTAGCCCTTTTTTTACCTGAATTTAATTTGCTTATTTCCAATTAAGACCTACTCTTTTTGGTAAACAAGAATACTTTTTTCTGCTCTGACTGCTTGATTTTCAAACTGTTTTCTTGTTTGAGCTTCTTTCCTGACTTGCTGTGCTGTGTGAATGCATTTGGTTGTCCAGTCTGGGAATGCACCTCATGGATAGATTGCCTGTGAATGTGTCCATACTAAATGATCGCTTCATTGTTTCTCTCTTGAGATAGTATTTGTTTTGACTAACGAGTCTTGAACATGAATAATAAATTTTTAGATGGTATTTGTTGTGGCTATGGAGTCTTAAACAAGAATAATAAGCAATTTTACTCCTAGCAACACTTTTGCTGAATCCATAGAATGAAACTGAATTTGAACCCTGATTCTCTGCTCACATAATGGACACAAGTCTTGGGTTCATGTAGGTGATGTAATTATGCTGGATAGTGCATTTTCATGACATGAATTATTAGATTGGTTTCTTGTTCCCAATTTATTTTGTTGAGAGAATTAAAAAAAAAATTGGAGTACGTCTCAGTTTTCTTTGTCATGTTTCTCTTGATCGATTTCAACAAATTCTATGGGCCCTTTTTCTTTGTTCACAGTACACCAGAGCAGCTCAGATGAAGAACAATCAACTCTACATACTCTGACCTTCATGGCAACGAAAGAGTTCATCCAAATGCCGTGAGCATCCCAGATTAGTTTCACTTTCTATAGATTTCTCAGTCTCCCTCAAGGGATATAACTAATGCATAAATGGGATGGAAATTAAATAGAATAAGTTTTTTATTCACTGACCATCTTTTTCCTCGATAGACAGTTGTCATGTGCACCATTAGTTTCTTGTTCAGCATTTACCGTGTTTCGAAGCTCCCTTTATTCGTTGTTTCTATGCACGTTGAAATTTGTGGGTAGATTTCTCATACCCTTCTCTGTATAGTAGATGTTTTTTTTCTTTCCTATCTTGAGGCATTTTGGTTGCTAGAGAGCCCTAAGCAGGGAATTATAATATTAATAATAATAATAATAATAATAATAATAATGGGAGTGTAGTAAGATTTGTCAGTAAAACCAGCCGTATTGCATTCCACTTCCAATGAGTCAGTTTGTATGTGTCACACACTGTTCATAGCTTTGACTGTAATTGAATATCACCTAACTGAATATTTTAGCTTATTATTGTGAAAGCTCTGGGCAGCTTGGGGGGGGGGGGTATAAGTTTAAAAATATTGAATCTAAAAGTGAACATTAAATAAAAGTTGATAGTTGTCCTTTTTTGCTAGATGCGAATAGCTCCCATCCAAAGTTACACATGGATTTCTGCCTAGCAATAAATATATTAAGAGTGTTTGTTCCGATAGAGGAGGTCTGCTGTTCATTAGCTTTTGCTTCTAGTAGTGACAATTAGGATGTGTAAGCTATTATGGCTCTCCTAAACTTGAACGTTTTACACTCTATGGAGTTCCTGAAGTATTTTGCTTGACGATTGCATGTTATTGCTGGTACTCCGTAAAATTTTTATATATGCGCCCACAAATAGAGAACAGCCTCACATAATCCATGGAAGACTCCTCATGGGAATACAACTATTGTATCTATGGGAATTATGCGCTCTCAGTGGGAAAATGAGTGGGCCCAAGCTGAGAGTTTGGTAGGCTTCCTGTTTATTGATGTGAAATGTTTGTTATGTTAAGGACCACTTTTTTTCGGTTCAATGCTGTCCTGGTTTTCAGCTCCTACTACTTTCTTTTTCTACTTTTTTCTTGTTTCATGAACTTCTTTTTTAGCATACTGTATCCATGCACTTTGTGCATAGATTCTGCATTCTCTTAATTATATACTAATTGTGCTTCATCCTTTGTCTCTAAGAACATTTTTTTTGTGGTAAAGGGAGGCTAAAATTTTCTTATAATCAATCAACCCATGGAAGGATCTGACACTAATGAAAATCTCCCAGTGATGGTTTGGGAGCAGTATCTGCAATTTGATTTTACTTCGAAGACTATGCATTTGCTGCACGTTCAATAGCTAAAAGTCTTTGATTTCAATAGTCCTATGTATTTTTTTCATATTATTTACATGTAAAAACAATTATACAACTATTGTTTTGATTTCAGTGGGACGCCAAAAGAAACAACAACGGGTCAAGAGAAAGAAAAGTACTTGCGTCTAAAGTTGGACCAAATTCTGGAAGATGTAAAAGGAAATAACCTCCGCGAAGACATAGTACGCGAAGGTGAGATGAGGGCGCCCAGTGCAACTTCAGTTCCCCAGTGCTTACCAGTGCCAGCTGATACGCCTGATGAATTGAAGTTCCTTCTCAAAGATGCTTTGGTAAATACGATAGAACTAGATGTTGTAAGTTTTTCTGAAGCATTGCTTCGTTACGCTAGCCAGTTGATATGTTCTGTCCAATATGCAACAGTTTGCTAATTTAAATATATAATAAAACTTCCCTTTCAGGGGGATACAATTATTGTATCTTTGGGAATTAGCGCTCCCAGGGGGACAATGTGAGGGCCCGAGCAGAGAGTTTGGTAGGCCTTCTTTATGTTGAAATAAAAGGTTTTTGTTATGTTAAGGACCGCCTTTTTTCGGTTCATTGCTGTCCTGTTTTTCAGCACCTACTACTGTCTTCTTCAACTTTGATCTTGTTTCATAATCTTCTTTCACAAGTTACTGTTTCTATGCCTTTCTGCGTAGATTCAGCGTTTCCTTAACTCCATACTAAATGGTGCCTTTCTCCTTCCTCTCTTTGGATCAGATTTGTTACGGATAGCGAGGCTTAAACTAACTAATAATCTGTCTCTGATAGTGGTACTAGCCATACCAAAAATGAAATTTACTATGCTACGTAACTGGAATGCCCCTTTCAATTTTTGCCCCATGATAAACTTGGGTCTCTATAGGTAACGAGTTTTTTGAAACCACAAAAAAAATCTTTGAATTTGTTCACTAAATTTGGTAGAAACGTCTTTTCTACGTACGGGTGTCTATCAGGGAGTAAAGTAGTAAACAGTCCATTTAGAACGGGGTACTTAAGGAACTCGGGCAACTTTTTTGCAATAATGCTTTGGTTGCTGCATTTAGTATTAAGTATTTTAAGTATCAAGAAACTCGGATCTTTTTTTGAACCTTAGGTATTGCATGTATTATTGACTCAAAGTGCTCATTATAGGCCGGTTACTTACATGTTGACATTTGGGCAACATTCATTATGTAAAAATAGGTAGTAATTTTTTGCTGTTGAGCGTAGTAGAAAGTAAAAAGTAGTAAAATTTGGAAATGATAAACCCCCCTCAGGGTGATACAACTATTGTACCTATGGGAATTAGCCCAGGGGGACTATGTAAGGGCCCGATCTAAAGGTTAGGTAGGCTTTCTTTTTGTTGACATATCGTAGGTTTTGTTTTGTTATGGACCATCTATTTTCGGTTCACTGCTATCCTGTTTTTCAGCACCTACTACTTTCTTCTTCAACTTTTTCTTGCTTCATGATCTTCTTTCTTAGCTTTCTGTTTCTGTACCCTTTCTGCATAGATTCCACGTTTCTATTACTCCCTACTAAATGGTGCCTTCTTCCTTCCTCTCTTTGGATAGCCTTTGTTGCGGATAGGGAGGCTTAAACTAACAATCTAATCTATAATCACCAGAAATCCATGCTGGTGAATTCGAGACAAACGACGCTCGGAAAGTCGGTTAGCAGCATGCTGAGGATCCTTATGACCCGAAACCTTGCTGTCCAGTTCAGCATGACGGGTTTGGGTCTCAAGCGACAAGTCGAAGTTGAAATTCGACAACTCGCCGGCTTGCTGCTTGATTGAAGGTATGATATTGGTTAGGCAAGCTGTTCATTTATTGCTTAGAGGCTTGTACGTCATGCCGTATTATTGTGGCAGAATTGTGGCTTACATAAAATATAAATTACATTTTCTCAGCGAATAAATCTTCAAATAAGTTTACTAGATCGACTACATTGAACCTACAGTTTAGTGTATTCATTCGGTTTTCACCTAAATTTTTGTTGATGATGACTTAATTCATTTGTTATTTTTCCATGAAATTGGTCCGATTGAATGCACTCGAATCTGCAAATAATAGAAAGCAGAGTGGCTGTAACTATGCACATTATATTTCGACATGAATGAAAGCTACACATTTTTGTAGCAAGTTTCAGGCTGTCGTAAAATATTATTATAGGCCAATCACAGGCTGTGCATGTAGGCTTCAGAATGATTATGGAACTCTTGTACTTAAAGAATAAATCCTGAAGGAGAAAGTGTCGATTTGTTTATGGGTGTAGTAGTCTCCTTTGTTAAGGTCTAAGTTTTTTTTCTATGTTGGCTTGTTTTTTCATTACAGGGGTGCATATGGTATAAATGTTAACTTTCTAAGGCAATCTTTCCATAGATGAACTATATTCTGAATAACTCTTTACGGGCATTCTCTCCAGCATGCCAGAATATGCTGCGGAACCTCGCTGCAAAGTGAAAGCAGCTATTCAAAAAGCTCTCAAAGGTGAGCTTCTCAGGCCAACGTTCAAGAATGAAATTCAAATATGTGTAGTAACTATTTTCTATATTAGAATAAGGATTTTTCACTGGAATTTATAAGTTCCACACGACTCTACGGATACAATATCACATTGTAGGACATGTCACGAATGCCTTAGACTCGGTTCAGTTAATACCACAAAAACATGAAAGTTAGATGCATTTATGTATATTTTCTAGAGGTGAAAAACTTAACTGTAGTTTCGAAGTGTAGAGTTAAGGAGAAAGCAGGTTTGCATGGTGTACAGTGTGCGCGAAAAGTTCATATTCCGTCTTTTTTTAGGTAATTTCAATAAAAATTGATATTTATTTCAAAATAGGTGAGTGGCTGTAATTTTGAGTGGCAGAGTTCACAAAATTGCCAAATTTTTACAGTTTAATATTCAGTCAAATGCCCTCGAGCTGCAATTTCGCCTTTGAGACGCTTGGGCATGATATGAGCACGGTTTTTTTTAGTTAGAGGCATCCATGTTTTTCTTCCAGAGATTAAGTAGAGCTTTTTTTAATTTTAGGACTGATGTAATATCTTGGTCATGGAGCTGACTCTTCATGTATGACAAGCAATTCTCAATGGGTTGAAGTCCGGCCAATTGCCTGGCCATTCAAACACTTCTATCTTCTTCTAAATGAGGAATTTTAAGACCTCTTTTGATTGGTGACAACGAGCCGAATCTTGTATAAAAAACTGCCATTCATGGATCACAAGAAAAGAGAGCAATTGATCGTCTAAAACTTGTACGTAATAATCTTCGTTTTTTGTTTGAATTTTAAGTAAGAATTATAGGCCACTTCTGCCATTTTGTCACTAACCATCCCCATATCATGACATAATAGGGTGTTTTACAGTCCGGCTGGTATACCTTGGGTCATATCTTAACCAAGGGGCTCACCCTTCCTTGACGTTCGGCAATGCACCTAAATGTCGACTCATTGCTCCACATAACATTCTCTCACATCTCAGGTGTCCATTTGATGAATTTTCTTTAGCAAAATTCAATGTTTTTTGCCGTTGAGAATAGCTTTTTGGCTGGAGAACGCAAGGGTATTTTCAAGTCTTTTTGGAGCCTTTCTTGAATAGTCCTCACCGAGACAGCTCCAAGAAGCACAGGATGACTTTTTCTGAGTTTAGAGGCACTCATTCACAAGGTTTTCAACATTTCTCTCTCTAAAAGATAGTCTGTAGCTTTTGAGGTTTATCTTGGCCTACCTTTTCGAAGCTAGTAGGTAAGAATCTCACCCGGCTGAAGACGGAGGGGGGGGGGGGGGGATGGGCGACAACGATTTTCGAACGTTTCGCAGTAGCAATTCCTCATCCAATTCGGGCCGCTATTTCTTTAAAGAACACTTTTTCACTTATAAGGGCTAATGCAGTAGCCTTTTCTACTCCTGTGAGTACTCTCCTAGGTTTAATAATGCATAAACTTGAAAATGACATGCAAAAAATGGCAAGGTATGCAAAATATGGCAATTCTTCGAGTAACACTGGAGCATAAATGAGTATTCAACGGCAGCTCGAAACGCACTGTGTTCCTATGCTTCTCAATTCTCTTTCAAAATCTTAGCCCTCATGACATACGATGCTATTTATCGCTAAAGAACACGAAAATACTTGATACATTTACATATACAGAAATAGATAGAGGGTATCATCTGTTTTCGCGCATCAGCGTATAGACAGACGGGTCTCATCTATTTTCACGCACGCTGTAGTTCCGGGGAATCTCAACAGTTTGAGATGGTTTGAAAATATGTTGAAATAATGGGTTGTGATAATAAAGGGAGCGCGCAGTTGAGAGTATTGAAGACGCGAAAGACGACAAACCAATATATGCATTAATAGGAATCAGGTTTTTAGCTATTTTTTTTGTCTGTGCAGGTGCAGGCGACTGGGATGGTCACAGAGGGACTCGTGTGAAACCGCCATCGGAAGCGCACACCACTGAACCGCCAGAAGACGAGAGCCATACTCTGCAAAAACCGGGAGTACCATTCCCCCACCCCCAACTGTCTGAAGTAATGCTCTATTTAGACGACTTTTAGTCGAAATTGTTTACAGTTACGCATTACTGTTAATTTATTTTTCTTGATATATCAATATACAAAAAAATATACATTAACCATATATTTTATTGCTTTATGTTTTTTTTAGTTTTTGAAGTATAGATATAGATATCAAGAATAATATGTAGATGAGCGTTGAAAGATAACTCTGTAAACTTGATTTGATATATCTGTTTCATGAAATAAAACTGAACCATAATATATTGGTTTATGGTTTATTTTTAATTCTTGATATATAAATATATCAATAATTATTTATACAGAAATATAATGTAGACGATGTTTAAAAGGGAACTCCGTGTACTTGACTTGGTATACCTATATGTCTAGAAAAAAACATGATTGATTTTATTGGTTTATGGTTTACTTTTATTTCTTGAAACATAGATACATCAAGTAATAAAAGTATACCATAAACCAAAGATATATAAATATGTAATGTAGACGAGCGTTGAAACGGAACTCTGTGTATCTATATATTAAAAAATGAACCATATTTTATTGGTTTATCATATATTGTTATTTCTTGATATATAGAAATACCAAGAATAATATATATGTACAGGGTGTTTGGTAATTTGATGCACTTATTTAACCCCCATACAGAAAAACGCTAAATAAAAAGATTTTCATGAGCAAACTTTGAAAACGCTTTCGTTTCCGAGAAATGGTGACCTAAAATAGTTTCAGATTCCCAACGGAATAGCCTAAAACGCGCGCCAACAGCCTGCCCAAGAAATTGAATTTTACTTGTTCTGCATGGTAAGCCTATTTTAACGGGACTCTCAAATTATTTCAAGTCACAATTTCTCGGAAACCGAGTTTTCAAGTTATTTGGTACTCGTGAAAATCGTTTTATTTTGCATTTTACTATGTAGATGGTTAAAATATGTGCATCGATTTACACAACACACTGTGTACATATATAATCTTTATAAGCGCTCTGTGATAGAGAATTAAATTATCATGCCTATTTTTATGTAGTGAATATATTTGTAACAGGAAGTGTTCTAGTCGGACTGTGATTGCATCTTAAATTCCAGTATTATTCTAGTGTTCCAATGATGGTGAGGGCTGTGATCTAGAGTATGTTTAATTTTTGCATTAAAAATTACTAACTGAGAGTGAGTCCTTATCCTTTTTAATGTATTGTATATAACTCATGTGCTTGTAAACTCCCGGTTGCACGTGGTTTGGTCTCATTGGATGTACAATATTGTACTGAGTTTATTGGGTTAACACATTCACTATGCATTAAGTGTGAATGTATTGTAAGATCCTAAACTTCCAGTGCGATTTTGTACAACCCGTGAGACGAACCACGCGCAACCGGGAGCAATTTTTTTACCCATAATCCACGGACGGCCAGCCGCGATTCGAAATTGGGTTGAAGTTGGGTTAGAGGCGAATGGAGTAGATACGTGCGGTTCTGAGGCGGTAAACGACCGTTAGGGTAGGGCGGAGCAACGGCGATTCGCGTGAAGTTTTGTGTCCCAAAAAGTGGACATTTGACCCGTAAACCGCGCGTAATGCAACTAAAAAACGCCGAGGAACCCGCGCGTATACCCACCGGCGACACGTCCTTGATTTTCAATAGGGAACGTTCGTCTTACAAAAGATCATTGGTGGGTCGAAAGCGTTAACTTTCCGATGAAGCATCATTTGCTACTCCATGATTGCGTTTAGTGGAGGTAATGTGGAGTAATTGCGATTAACCGCCCATAAATACCAAGGTTCTATTTTCAACCATTTTTGCATTGACCATAATCGCAAACCATCAAATGAAGATTTATACCCTAACACAAAAATCTTATATAACGGGACTAAAAAAGAGCATATTCAAATTATAGAAGCGTTACATATCCATAAACTCAAACCTGTCCTCAAAGAAAACTCTAATGACTTTTTTGCTCTAAAATTATTTACTAAAACTGCATCTTAGTAATCCGAGGCAACTGCTAGTCCGGTCATTTCGCCCCTATCGCTCGTCCAGTGAACATCTATAGTGTGCAATATATATACTATTACTGCACCTGATTTCGTGTATACATATTTTTGTAGTACAAACATTATATCTAGTCACTTGTAAAATTTTTTTGTGCTGTGGTTTCGTCTCTCATTCTAGTCTCATTTAGCTTAAGAATTAGATTTGCATTTTACCAATGTGACTGATCAATTTTTCTGTACATTTTCAGCCTGATGATGATGTTTGTACATCGAAAATTTGCGTTTTATAGACTTCATAGGTAGTACTTTTTAACGATTGACAGTGTTCCAATAAAAATGTTGAGTGAATTTCTTCGAACTTTATCACGTGATGAACTTCAAATGATTGCGTTTAGAGTTGAAAACCTCGTTTTGATCAGACAGCGTTAACCAGTAAAGCGAAGTGGTATCCCTAGCACATTCCACAGCAGCTCCTGTTCATCTCGTACCATTTGTGATAGTTATCCGCATAAATTCTTGGAGGTCCATCTAAGGGAACAATTTCCCCCTTAGCTGCAGTCCAAAAGTCGATTCTCCCGATTTTTTTTTTATTGCTTTAAATGAGTTTGAGATATGTCCCCGATTGTCTGTAAAAATATCAGGAACGTATCCCAGAGCTAACGTCCCCTCCGGAGGGGGGGGAGAGCATCCCCTTACGGACGTTTTTTTTCATTTTTGAACCTAGAGCAATGAAATTTGGTATACTGATAGGAAATGCAATTTAGAATCATTTATCATTTATGACAAAATGCGATTTTCTTGAAAAGAAAATGGGAAATCATAGAAAACGACATTTTTGGGGGGGTTTTCTAAATGCTTCTCCTCCTACAGTTTTTGAGCTACAGTAATGATTTGGTATCATTGAATGCAGAATAACGTGGAAATTCAAGAAAAAAATTCTCAAATTTTCAATTTTATTTCATTTTATTTTTTTATATATTTCATCATTCATATTCCTCAAGGTATTTTCTTATTATTGAATTTAGAGCAATGAAATTTGGTATACTGATAGGAAATGCAATTTAGAATCATTTATCATTCATGACAAAATGCGATTTTCTTGAAAAGAAAATGGGAAATCATAGAAAACGACATATGGGGGGGGGGAGTTTCTAAATGCTTTTTCTCTGATAGTTTTTGAGCTACAGTAATGATTTTGGTATCATTGGATGCAGAATAGCGTGGACATTCCAAAAACTTGAATGCTTTTCCTCAAATTTCCAATATAAAAATTTGAAAAATTAAAAAGAAAAAAAATCAAAATATTCTCAAGAAAATTCAAATTTATGACGTCATTACTTTGAAACAAGAATGAATTTCGAAAAACTTTTCAATACATTGTAAAGCCCTTGTTTTTCTGCATCCAATGATACCAAAATCATCACTGTAGCTCAAAAAACTGTAGGAGGAAAAGCATTTTGTTTCTTAAAAATAGGTTTTATAAGAAAAGTAAGTTCTCAAGACGTTTGTCGTTATAACTCCGAAGTTTACAAAGCTAGGGCAATGCGGTTTGTTGCATTTGAAAGTGACATATGTGCTCTATCTACATTACATTGGAATTTCCAAAAATTTTTCTGTAAAGATTTCCGTAGACTTTTTTACCCTAAAATTATAACTTTTGCTCTGACCCTTACAATGAAAAATTCAAAAAAATTCTCATTGAAATGATTCAAAAAATCCCAATGTTATTTAGATAGAGCCAACGTTTGACTTTCAAATGCAACAAACCGCATTGCTCTAGCTTTGTAAATTTCGAAGTTATAATGAATAATATATGTATATATAATTTTTTTTTTCAAATAAATAATTTTCTATGGCCTTATGAAAAATTTTTCTTAAACAAAAGTTGTTACAAATGTGGAGATCTAGTAGTCTGCAAATTTTCATAGACGTACATCCAATAGAACAAAAGTCGACCATCGTTTGGAAATGGTTCCCCTAAATGGTGTTTTCGGTAAATACTTCTTCATCAAAAATTTTAATCAATTTCGAGATGTATTTCATAAATTTTTTGCCATTTCGAAAAATGAATTGTACTTCATTTCTACATGTACAGATGACACTTTAGGAAGATTACAAACCACTTATTCTACAAGCAGTGTAGGTTTTATTGGTCTGCGACATTTGAAATAATGAAACAAGACATCCACGTGAGTGAGAGGTTGGTAAGTTATTCTTTTCACATTCGTTTCCAACCGAATCTCAATCGCTACAATTCATGTTCATGAAAAACATTTCAGACTTATATTTTCTTTTCTCTGGATTTTTGAGGCGTCTACAAAAATCATACTGCTATATTCCCACTGGTATTTTACATAGGCTGCGAACCAGTTTTACTAAATTTGTACTTTTTCTTATACTAAGGAGAATCACATAATAGAGATAACATGATTTTTGACTGTATTCGGTGAGCCCTTGACAGCTCAATATTCATGAGCCACATGGAAGGCGACAGCTAAAGTAGCCGTTCTGCTCTGCAATGTTTTATTTAACCTTAAATTAAGAAACTGAAGGTTCTGCAAACCTTTCACAGTGAAACTACCTAACTGGTTGAACTCATCTGCAAATGGAATTACCAAGGCCTTCAAGAACCATTTCAATGTCTGAAATTAACAAACAACTCGTCAATGCGCGTACCAATTCTTCGGCAGTAGTGGCTTTTAATGCCAGCGAAGTCCACTGCAAATTCCTTTCTTTATGTCACTTCGTTTCTCATGCACAATTTTTAGGTCGTAGTGCATTGTTGCAAAAACAGATCTCATGTAGGCTGCACACAGCTCTACACAAAATACCACATTCAGAGCGTGCAACGTCTATATACCCTCTACAGGTGTGGCCAATGATTTTGATATTTTTTTATATTTCAGGCTTCATTTCACAATATACATGTGCCTGATCGTTAACTGTCTTGTATTGTTGCAAAATTACTTAGGAGCGAGGTTTAAAAAACTAAATCACATGGATTTTATTGAAACTTCACCAATTTCGTTTTCCCTAAAATACGGAAAACATATTTGTGCTGGTTTAAAAGCTGATACGGGCATTGGAACTGATGGAAAAATCATTTGTAAGAAAGTGGCAAGTTTAATTCCATATATTTTGTTTCCTCATTATTTTTTTAGATTTTTTAAAAAATGTTGTCTCTACCAGATTCAAAATCATGATAATTTCGGAAAAAATAGAAAAACCATCATTCTTCTAAATCAGAGTGGTCTATCAAAAATGAAAATCGTTGCCAAGCAACTTGCATTATCGTCAACTGTCTATAGATTGAGAGAACAGTTCAATGAGACAAAATCCATTGTGGCAAAGACAGCTCTTGTTGGAAAGGATTGTCGTCTATTCGTCAAGATAGGGCTTTTGTGCTCTACTCGTTACGGGAACGGACTGCCAGCAGTTCAGAGCTTGTGCTAGAATGGGAGAATGATGGCGCCCATGCCGCAGCGGGAACTGTTCCACGTCCACTCTTCGACAACAGACTCGATTCAAGGTAAGCTGCGAAGAAACTTCTTTTAACGACGAAGAACATCAAAGACAAGCTAAACTGTTACAGGAAGTACCAGCATTGGACTGCTGGTACTTCCTGGGGTAAAGTCATTTTCTCCGATGAATCTCCGTTCCCCCTTTTGCCCTTATCAGGAAAAGCCTTGTGCGATGAAGAAAAAGCGAAAGCTTTAACTAGGAATGTGTCGCTCCAATTGTCAAGCATCCTGCCACTCTTCACGTCTGGGGATTTTTTCAGATTAGGGAAGTGGAGCACTGACGATTTCACAAAAACACAAGAATGGATTGGGCCTGGTACCTGAAATTTAAAAAAAAAAACTATCTCCTCCTAATGATAGCTGGTCATTTTCCCCACAAGCAGGTGGCTTACCAGCATGATGGCGCTTCCTGTCATAATGCAAGAGTGGTTAATAAGTTCTTTGATAACAATGGAGTGAGGATTTTGCATCCTTTGCCTGGAAATTCGGCTGATATACATCCGATTGAATATTTATGGTCGATCATCAAAAGTCGAGAGAACAAGAAGAAGCCAACTAATTTAACGCAACTTAGAGCCTTAATTGAAGGAGACTGGAAGTCCTTTGATCATATTATCATAAAAATTGGTAAACAGCATGCCAAAGTGCATCAAAGCAGTTTTGAAGAAGCGTGGTCAACTTTGCAAATATTGAGAAGAATCATATCATATTTTTGCAGGTTATTAAAAATGGCTTGTGGTCAATTTATGTTTTATTTATCCTTCATCATGTTTTCCGGAAGGAACTAATTTAAAACAACGCAAGACTACACCTTATTTCAGTGTCGGCCAGCCTGCAGCACTATTATTGATGGCGTATTGCCTTTATGCTGGAGGGGATAATTAATGTTTTTGAACTCTAAAGATAGGGATTTGATGTGCTCTCTTGATTTTTGTGTAAAATTAGCGCATCTGATCTTTTATTATAAAGCAAGTGGCGAAAGATATGCAAAAGGTTGGCCCCATCTACCTTAGTTTAACGAGAAAATAGAAAACTCCCTTTTCCCTAAAATCATTGGCGGTGTGAGAAGCGTTCTCATAATATAGTGACCGTAACTAGCGTAGGTTTAACATTTAGCGTCGACTGCGGAGAAATTTGAGAATACCCCGATATTGGAAGCATGAGGCCATTACCTCTGGTAGGGAATGCCAGCATTTACACGAAAACTGATGTTTTGAACAAGGCAGTACCCTACCAGGATAAATTCTGTCCAGATAACTGGGTAGAGAAGAGAATAAAATGTTATATCTTTGTCTAAGACACATTACATTTTACCTAAAGCTCTGTGACCAGTAAACACTGAACCATATTTCAGGAATAAATTTATTTATTGAACTTGTTTAATGTTTCAAAAACAGATCAATCATCACCCCAGAAATGAAGAATATGAGCAAACAAATGAAATAATAGCGAAAAGAAAAATTATCAGCTCTCTTTACGTATGCTGAACAAGCCATGAATTCTTTTTACCTATAAGTTTGTTTACGCGTTTCTTTTCTAGATGTGCGTGTTGTGTTGCGTTATGTTCTTTATAAATTACTTTGTAACTAACTTTTTCTCAATACTTGATAGTCATTTAAAACGGTGTTTCGAGCGGCTTCGGTATAGCGTTTTTTGTCTTTTCTTACTTTCGGTTCAACAAATAATTTACGAATTCCGAAAAATTCTCTAGTAGTATTTTAAATTATTTATAAGTTGTCAGCCATCTCTTGAGATGTAAAATATCCAAGAAATGATATTTTTGAATTAACTAGCCCATGACAGGGTTAATCTATTATGCACGCCACGTATGGAGTGTCTATTAGTACGCCTCGTACAGTTTACCTATTTATACGCCTCGGATAGTTTTGTCTATTAGTACGCATCGTATGGTTTATCTATTTGTACGCCTCGGATAGTTTTGTCTATTAGTACACCTCGTATGGTTTGTCTATTAGTAGACCACGTATAGTCTGTCTATTAGTACTCCTCGTATAGTACTTTTGACTAATGATGTCATATATTAAGAAATTTTTAAAAGCCAATATGTTTGTCATGTATCTCATGTGCCAACCTTTTTGGAAATAAACGTTTTTTTTTCTAGAAACTGAATTCCGCATAAAATAATCAGACAATTAGGTATCAATAAAACAAAGGAGAATTGTCATCAAGTGAATTCTTTAAATTACAGAACACGTGTCGCACACAAAATAATTGTTGTTTTCAGGAAATGAATTTAGATTTTTTATCTTGTTTTCGAGAACAAAAAAGAAAACGAAACAACCCAGTAAATATTGCATCTTGTACATGGTAATGAATTTTTGGTTTACGATGCGACTTCAAGAATGTCTGTTACTGACGGACTGATTTAAATGTAAGTAAAATGCCATTATGTTTACGAAGCTTATAAGCACTTAGATTAACAGAAGGGTATTTTACTGTATTTATACATCTATTATTGCTGAATAGAAGTTCAAAAAGACTCACATATTATATTACACCCATTGTATAATTAGTTAACATATTTTTTGCATAAATACTATAATGACTTTCACACAGAGAAAGCCTAAAATTAGGAAAAAATTGAAATTTCACTGTGATACGAACCATATTGAAATGTTAAAGTGATTAATTTTTAAAATGATGAATAAATTGTAATATTCTATAATAAATTTCCTCTCTCACCGAGCACCGCTTGCCACTCCCACAACTAGATGCCAATTAATTGATCAAAACTCAGGGAAAGGCTTTCCATTTATATTCAACTTAGAAAATAACATACTGTGTCACAAAGCATGGAACATGGTGAAGTTATACGATATCATAAACTGAACGCGTTGCAGGAAACAATAAATAAGTAAAGAGAAACAAACCATAAACAAAGAAACAAGTAAAGCAAAACCAACTCTAAACAAATAGGCCAAAACCAGCTAAATAAATGAAGCAGAACAAACTATGAACAGAGAAAGCAAAAAATCTCTATATTAGCTAAACAAACTCTATATAAATAAAACAAAACAAAACCAACTCAAAAAAAATAAATGTAGTTGAAACATTTCGTAATTCAGATACAGATCAAACTCCGCGTTAAGTTACGTACTTCAACGCGACACGGTGCGTATTGCACTGGTGTGCAACGCATGGACCTTGCCAGGTCCAAAACACGTCAACTGAAGTGACCAGACGAATAGGTATCAGATGGCGCAAAATTTATATAATTACTGAGTTTCTAAGACATGAATACTAACTGAATCATATTAGAGCAACTGCCAAGTTAGTGTACTAAAGAACACATTCCTGCAAAGTTGTTGCTTCCGCTAAGTTACTCTTTCACCAAATTTCGAGCTATCGTAAAAGCGACTTGAGCTCTGATGTTGGTTCAGCCGTTCAACAGAGTAGCTGCAAAGTAAATCCAGCCGTTAAACCAGAACAGCTGCGAAGTTGCTGGACTCGTGAAATTTGCTCAGCTGTCCAACCAGTACAGCTGTATAGGCAGGCGTCCAATCCAAGACTGTACAGTTGGAAAGGCGGTAGAAAATAACCGGAGACTAAAGAATTGTGAGATTGTAGTACTTCAGGACTGTAGTGCTGCGAGGCTGTGGTGCTGCAGAGCTGTAGTGCTGCAGGGCTGTAGTGCTGCAGGGCTGTAGTGCTGCATAGCTGTAGTACTTCAGGATTGTAGTGCTGCCGGGCTGTAGTACTGCAGGGCTGTAGTGCTGCAGGACTGTTGGGCTGCAGGACTGTAGTGCTGCAGGACAGCATGACTAGAACTGCAAGACTGTAGAACTGCAGGACTGTAGTGCTGTGAGACTGACTGTATACCTTTAAGAATTTAGAACTATTGGAGTAATAACCGTAAGAGTTTAGAACAGGAGTAGGCTGCACCACGCTTGACAGTTATGCCACCTGTACCTGGCATGTAGTAGCGTAGCATGGGAAGGGGGGGGAGAGAGGCACGGGACCCATGCCACCCCCCCCCCCCCCTCCGAAATGTTGAGCTGATGGGGGGGGGCAGTTTCAGTTGCCGTTTCAAGTATAAGAATAAATAATTACGGATAATAAATGTCTGACCTCCGAATTGTTAGTCGGGGATCCTGGTCCCCGCTAAAATTTTCGGCTAGCTGCGCCACTACTGGCATGTATAACAGATATGCCACAGGTACCAGGCATATAATAGTCACGCCACTACCTAGACATGCCAGAGTAAGAAGTAGAAGCCAAGTCTTGGGTCAGGCGCAGACCCCCGCAGAGTGAGGCTAACGTGTCCAGGACTCTGCACCGCCTGTAGAGACACGGGAAATAATGAAATTTTACAAAAGCAAGCGAGCAAGCGTTTTTATCGGAATCTGACACCTCTTATTAAAAAACTTGCAGTCATAACATTGAAAAGAAGGCTAGCAAGAAAGTCACAAACAAATTCAGTCAAACTAGATAAATTGGAGGTATTTTTATTGCCTACACCTTATATTACGCTGTGATTTTTTACATGACAGTGTAGCTCGCTTGAATATATTGCTTATTATCATAAGTAAAATTCTATTTCCACTACTAAATCGCTTTCGAAAACTTCAGACTGCTTCCATAAAAAAATAGATTTGGGCTAATGTCAGCTGCAACAACACTGTCAGCATTCAGGGTCGTTCTATACTGATATTGAAATTTCGGATCCTATTAAATCAGTTTAGGTTTGAAGTTCATTTGAAAGATTAATTTGAAATTTCATCCTAGACTGTCATGGATTAGAAGACTGTGAGGATTCTGTGTTTTTGAAATGCAGCCTTTAGTTTCTCTATGAGTGAACTGTCTTCAAGAGTAATGAAAAATTGCGTACGGAATACAAGAGTGAACATTGCAGACACTCAGATTTATGACAGGCGAATTTCTGAGGGAGTGTGAAGCTAGAAAAGTTTTTTTCCGCATTACCTACGGTTTTGTGTGATAAACCAGGTAAAACATGCATTATAAAATTTCCAAGTAAATTAAAGTAATATACTAACAAATTAATTGGCATGAGGAAATATTGAAAACATTTTTCGAAGAACTTGATTGACTGATCATAACAATTGAATTGTCGAATTATAAATTAAATTGAATGTTCGTTCATGAATGGCATAAATTACCTCGGTTCTTCCACAAATATCATTCTCGCTGTCTCCTGTATCCTCCGTGAGAGTGAACCCGTCGCAGTCTCCGTTTGGTCCATTGAGTCCCCCCGAGACCGAATTAATAGAGAAAGGTTTACTGTATTCTAACTTCACTGTACAATTCACGTCCGTTTTTCCTGGAAACTCCGAGCATCCGTAACCTCGGTGTGAGTAGAACATCATGGAATTTAGCGGTGCTAGATTTTCGAAAGATGTATATGGGGGAAGTTGTATAGTTTCGCCACAGCTCTCCACTGGAAATATAAAATTTAAGATTTACTGTTTCTTAGAAATGAACCCTGGGGAAACGTGAAAGTTCTTCTCAAACGAGAATATTCACACAAGTTTCACGATGTATGACCACCTAAATACATATGCACTTGCGATAAATTCACTACCGTTCCAGAAGCAGGTTATGATTTTCTGTTTTACATAAAGGGGTTGGACAAATAGAATTACCTTGGAAAATCAACAAAATATATTTCAACATGATCTAGGTGAACATTTGAGGCAACATCCTTAACTCTGAGGTATTGATTCATACAAACTGTGAATTGTTTCCAAAAAAATGTGAGCCCATTCTTCAGTTGAAATACCCTCCAGTCCTTTCAGATGCGATGACGGCTGAAATTGACTTCTACTTGAATCTCAAATACGACCATAAACGCTCCATAATGTTGAGGTCTGGAGATTGTATTTGTCAGATGAGGTGCATAATTTCATTAGAATGTTCCTCGTGCAATTCTGCAATAATTCTACCAGTCATCATCTTCAAAGTTGGCGTTCCCCTCTAGAAACAGTGTTTTAACCATAAAATGAACTTGATCGCCCAAATCCTAAATAGACTCGGCTTTTAAATAAGTCCATGAAGGGAAATCATTTGCCTGGAAAATTTTCAAGAAATACCACCCCGAATTATCTCAGAACCCACGCTATGTTTTACGGTTGAGAGGAGGCAGTGAGGATTAAAGTCACAAACGCTGTCTCTAAACGTACACTCGGCCGAAAGTTGAAAATTAGGTAAACGATTTGTCTGAGAAAATCCCATTTACCACTGCTCGTTGGACCAATTCTAGTGGTTTCTACATCACTCAAAAAGCTTCGAAACATTTGTCTTTGAGTGCAAAGTTTTGTTATTGCAGCTCTTCCGTAAAATCCAGATTTGTGCAGCTTCCGACGAACAGCTTTTGCAGAAACTGGGTTTTGTAGATATTCCTTGAGGTCTACTGCAATTTGCTGAGCTGTGGTCTCGCGACCCTCTCTAGCAATTCGATTTTGAGTCCAACGGTTTCTCTGAGACAACTTCAACTTTCAGCCTGACCTGTGCTTTACTGAGGACATTTCTTTTGAGACCAGTACCTCTTGAAACGTCAAGCATACGGACAGTTTCTGTCGCACTAGCACCTGCCATACGAGCACCAACAATAATTATTTAGGGTCCTTGAAAGTCAGAGTCTTCTTCCATTTTCAAAAGGTTATAACCTAATTTTTTATATATCTATAAAAAACAGTTAATTTAAATGAAATATTACATAGCTTCCACAATAACAATAAAACATTAAAATATATCAAGTTTCGGTTGTTTACAACATTTTAAACAATTATCATTTTAAAACATTAAGTGTTTCCATTACTTTGTCCGACCCCTGTATTTTAGCGAAGGTTTCAGAAAACCATTCTTGGTCACATGTATAGTTTCGGCCCTTCTCAAACGCATGCTTCTCATGCTGAAATAATAACATTTTACGTAAAACTTGAAGTTAGTTTGGCAATAGAAAATTCATAACTATGTTAGAGAAATGTCATATGCGTTTCCGAACTCACTGAAATGAAAGACGATGAGGGTATAAGCGAAGTATACCGGAGATACCAAAGTTGGCAACCCGGCATCTCCATCATAGAAGAGGCACGTGAAGAGGTCGACGTCAGAATGCGTGAAGGTGAAAGTAGATCCATTTTGAAGCACCGTATAACTTTGCCCTCCCAAGTGTGTGTAATATCCTGCAAAAACAAAAAATAATGTGTAGACATAATATTCGAATTCCCGCTGACACACGATATCAACAGGAAAATCCCATTTTGTCCAAAAACTAGAATACCAGAGCCTTTACTTGGCACCTGTAATATGAGGCATTTTATGGCGAATTAAGCTCATCAACTGTTGAAATCTTCGTTTTATAGTTTCAATAGTAGAGTAAAGGCATATGACAGAGTCCCGGCGTTTCACTTGGCATGGCGTCCGCCCAAGAGTAATGAGAAGTTGAGAGTAAGATAATGTATGTATTACCAAGAACTGCGTTATCATTTTGACTGCAATATGCGCCACCAGTGGCTACGAAGAGGATTTTCAGAATACTTCTGACCGATCAGTTATCGCTAAATAAATTTTAAAAATTAAAAATACCATATGAAGGCATAATCCAGTTTGTGCGAGCTATTTTCAAAATGGCTTATTCCATATGATTAAAATTTGAGTTGAATATTGAACTTCAGTTTTCATAATTCATTTATAATTCAAAGTGAATGGTAATAAGTTATATTTGAAATGACAACGTTAACCATAACTGGATCGTGCCCTCGTCAATTTTTATGAATTATTTATGGAAATTGAGTTTGTGATAACTGGCAGCATAATGAAAATCCTTTCATTGACCACTGGTGTTTTTTCGCACGAAACATGTTAAAATCATTTCATAGTAACGGATACCTTATTTTGCTTTAAAAGAACAAATGATTGAATTCAAACGCAGAATAAACTATGAACATCCACAAACATGGGGAATTTTCAAATGCATCATCAACGTACCAGGTTCGTTACCGGCGACATTGGGCAAAGGAATGCTGCTTTCGTCAAGGTAGATGAGTTTCTCGAGCATGTACAGCCGGGAGTCATTGAATGTGCCTGGTTGCCACGGTGCCTCATCTGAAAACGAGCACCAATAATTCAAGATCCAGGCCGGATTTTCGAAGGGCTTGGATTTTTTGGGAAAAGCAGCTGGCAGTGGAAGTTCTTTTACTGATTACACTAGAGATCGGGATAGTTTCGAGGCTAAAATCGTCATATTTCATTTGGAATAGCTCAAACGTCAGCATTTTGTCGAGAAGAACTTACGCGCCGCGTAGAAAAAACTGAAGAAGAACGGAGAAGAAGAATTGGTAGAAGAATCTACGCTGGCGGCTGCATCGCAACAAGACCATGATCTCGTTACACGCATGTATGAACAGTTCAAATCGTTCTGAACTAGGGCTGAACCGCACTCTCACGGGGAGAGAACAGAACCCCAATTATTGATCGAAGATAGAAGAATGATTGATGAGATAGAGCAATCAGAAAAGCTTGTAATTGTCTTTGATATTTCCGATAAAACGTCGAAAAATTGAGAAGAAATTTTCCACGCAAAAGTTATTTTTGTTCGATAAATTGATCATTTTATTGTCAACTTCATATGTGAATAACCTCTAAATCCAGAAGAGTAGCGCTGAATGAAGCCAACTAGAAATTCTAACACCTCCAATTTCCTATAAACCCAGAGATAACTTGATTATTTATATTCATTACTGCGTATTTTTAACATGCCGGACAATTGTAGCGAACCACACAACCCAGATGCAACCGCAGAGGGTTAGTGACTGGAAAATTTTTCAGGCACGGAAACCAGTAGATTTGCACTCCCATCGCATAGACCCAAGAAGACATTAACTATTCAATTTTTTTGCGATTCATGAAAATTGGGGACATCTAGCGCAAACATCTTTAAAATGTAGTACGCAAATTTCACCCATTGGCATTAACAGAAAAAAAATTCTTTACGTACTCTTCAAGTTCCTTTAGCTTTCTTTGTGATATCAATCACATTTTTGTATGTCTTTTTTCACGTATCAGCTAACTCTTAATGTAATTTTATTACGCACATTACTAGTTGTTTATATTTTCTGGATCAACCTGCAAAGATTTTTCATTTTTTTCTGCACCATCCCTCATTGTTAATACTTCGAATTTTCGGATTCAACGTTCATAATAGCTCACTTTACCTCGTAAACCTTTTCCATACTTCCTGATGGCACATTATCAGAACTGTAATGTATATTTTACACTCCCGAAACAACAGACATTTTGGAACTCAAATTTAGATTAATCTTTCTCGTTGCACATGAGAACTAATGCCGCACAATTCACACGCCCATTAACTCGCACAACTTGAAAAACCCGCACTGAATATTACAAGGCAGCCCCATTAGCCTATCACTCGAGGTTTTCCCTAATTCTGTTCAAAGGACTACTTAGGCTTGTCTATTTTCCCAGCATCATTTGCTTGCGGGGCCCCGAGTTATCACACGCCCATTCGGCTCGTCACGTCGTTATTACTTGTCATCACGTCGTTACTACCCTCAACCAGTCGAGTGTGTCTGAATAATTTTTGCCTTTCATTAATAAAAGTTTACACTTTCCAACAATTCACAGGCTCAGCTTGACATACGCCAGTTATTTACTCATTCTTCTTCCAGGTAATCGTCTTCGTTAAGCTATTACTAACGAGAGATTTTTAGTTCTTCTATTTGTTCTTTTTCTTATATTCATTTTCAATACGTATATATATGAATCAGTGTGTATGAGTATGTACGTGTATGTGTGTATGAGCACGCACTCATACATGCATATCTATGTGTGTCTCCATATATTTGTTTCTATTTTTTGCGTAAATAAAACCCTAAGATCTAATACATTTCACTTGATGCTCTGCTATCAGTTAACGCTAAACTATACTTCAGAAATAAATATATATGTATAAATTATCCTAGAGATAATATAAATATTATCTCTTTGATATTTAATACTCCAATAGATGGTTGATAACTTATAAATAATTTAAATAATACCGGAGAATTCTTCGCAATTCCTCAATTATTAGCTGAAACGAATTAGGAAAAAAACAAACAACGTTTTACCGAAGCAGATAGAAACACCGTCGTAAATGATTATCAAGTAGCGAGAAAAGGTTAGTCACAAAGTAATTTATAAAAAATATCGCGCAACACAAGACGCACTCCTGGAAACGCGTATACAAACATACCCGTAAAGTGAAATTCATTGTTTGTTCAACATACGGGCAGAAAGATAATTTTTTCACGAGTTATATGTACAAATCAAACTTGTAGTGATAGATCTATTTTTGAATCATTAAGCAAGTGCAATATATATATATGTATTGCACTTGCTGTTTTGTGTTGCGCGATATTTTTTATAAATTACTTTGTGACTAACCTTTTCTCGCTACTTGATAATCATTTACGACGGTGTTTCAATCTGCTTCGGTAAAACGTTGTTTGTTTTTTTCCTAATTCGTTTCAGCTAATAATTGAGGAATTGCGAAGAATTCTCCAGTATTATTTAAATTATTTATAAGTTATCAACCATCTATTGGAGTATAAAATATCCAAGAGATAATATTTTTTATTTAATGAGCTCTTAAAAGAGTTAATCTATTAGCACGTCTCGTATGGTTTGTCGATTAGTGCGCCTCGTATAGCTTGTCTATTAGTACACCTCGTATGGTTTGTCTATTAGTGCGCGTCATATGGTACGTTTGTCTAAGGACGTCTTACGTTAAGAAAATTTCAAACCCAATATGCTGTCATGCATCTCATGTGTTAACTTTTTAGGAAATAAACGGATTTTCCTCCTTTTTCTATGACATTAGAGCTTCAATAATCGACTCGTTCATCTTACCTACGGGACAGAAATGGAATTTCTCAACATTCAATCTACTAGTTTTTCAATTAAGCTATACCACACCCAACACACTTATTACTTTCATTATTTCCCAAATTCAAAGTTTATTAATTTTAACTTTAAACTGTCACTTACTTCATTGGCTTATTTATTTGTCTCATTTTTTCATGGCACCGAGATTCAGGTCTTCACCACAGCTAAATCCAGCATTAAAAACATGCACCTATTTATTCTATCACATAACCAATGGACCACATGATTATCACTCCAGCTATGTTTTCCTTTGCCTTTCTGCTTATTTTTATGGACACATTACCTTTCGCATGAACTCACTTGACCTCATACATAAAAAATATATTAGTTTCCTTCAAATTAATTTCCCCTAAATAATTTTTCAATAATTTTCTAACTTCCCTTTGTTGAATTAACTTGAATTGCTTCTTTGTATTGAAATTATTGACAATGAGGGCAAATTTTGACTGGAGTCTCTTCTTCGCCTCTCCTGAGATATACTGAATGACGTCTGGCGGTCTTCAACATGGTGACCTACATCGTCTGAAGCATTTTAGTTCGCGTGTAATTGAGCGATAGATTGAACGGCTCTAACTGATGGCATCACAAGAAGGTAAAAAGGGGCTCACCGAACGGAACTAGTCTGGGTTCCTCGGGGCAACTTTGGTCCGTGACGAAGATGACCCTGTCGCAGGAATTGTTGCACTTTATGAAGCGTAGGCTGCTACTGTAGGCCAGACACTCTGAGTTGAATTCAAATACTGCAAAGCCTGCGCAGGCATTAATAGCGAATGAAGCACCAGTAAAGTGTTTGGAAAATTATTTATTTCAAGAATATAATAATAGTGAAAACATTCTGAACAAATTCGTAATTACAATGGGACATCACTTTATTCGATGATTCAAAGATGTGTAATGTCACGAATCCACTTAACTAAAAAATTAGGTACAGTTACCAACGAGCTCTTAAAATGCGTTAAATACCACAGGTAGCATAAACAGGTAGTAAATTGAGTCATGAAGAGCCGGATTATTCATAGACATTCGCAGTGATTGGTTTAGAACATTAAGTTGAGACTAGTCTATCAAGTAATTTTCGTGTCACACTGTTTCTTTGATTTTATATGCACAAGAGACCATCTTTAAGCAAAAATTCCGACCCATACCATCCCGCCAACTTCCATGGGCAATTTTACCAGCCTGTTCAGAGGCCATTTTGTCATCTGCCACAAACTTAAAGGTGAACGGTAACGATCTAATGCGTAAAATTTAAAGAAGAACCATTGTAGAATGGAACATTCTTTTAATTTCGAACGTTTCGGAATCTCCGATTCCATCCTCAGTGCTTTAAAACAAAGAACAAACACGATATAGAATAAATTGCAAGAACTATTCGCTAATAATGATAATATACGTACATCGAAAAATAGCTGCACCTAACTGTTAAAAGACTTAATTTTCTTAAACATTCGAAGCCATACGTACACATGCACCCGAATTCAAGCGATTAAACAAAGACACAATAAAATCTACGCAAAGGAAATTAAACACATACACATCCGAACACCCTTCAATTTACACAGTTGGGGTAATTTTTAATTTCAATGCACTTTGATTAAGATATAAACGAGGTCTATTGGTAAAAATTAATTAATATGGATTCCAAAATTCTGAGGTCATATTCATACGTATCTCTGCAAAGCGTGGAGCAACTAGAACTTTTAAAAAGGGGGTTTGAACTATGACAGTGATCTCTGATAGCTAACTGGGGGGGGAGATAAGTATGGACAGCCGGTCTATGAGAGATACCGGAGTGTTTGCTGTGACTCAAATTGCTGCAGTGTTGTACTTCCAACATAGGACTGCAGGCAGCAATCATATTTATACAAGTAGACACAACCATTTCTCAGGCACTCTTCCAAACACTCTTTTCTATTTAAAAAAGAAACCAATTTTAAAACCATTTCTATAAAACGGCAGCACGTCAATGGAAATAAAATGAGTGTGTATCAGGGCTAAAAACAAAACGATCAATTACCATTTCAGACGTTCTCGTAAAAAAACAGTTTAGAATTCACCACTTCTGTTTATTGGAAGCCTTCATTTGCAGAATTATGCACTAATTTTTTCAGTTGCATTTACAAGGGTAATATTAAAACCTGTGTCACTACATCATCGCATAGAGCATATCGCAACTCAAGTTTTTATAAAATATTTCATGACAGTGTTGAAAATATAGCAAAGTTACTTATGCAAAATATATACACTGTATCTTGTGTCAAGAATCTGGTTAAAAAGGTTTTAGATAAAAAACTTCCACCTCCTATAATAATTGTGACCGCACCAAAGCAGAACGTGCCCGTTGAGCTCCCTTTCTTGGGCTATCTAAACAAGGAGATGAGAAAGGATTTTATCCCTGCTACACACTCATTTTATTTTCATTGACGTGCTACCGTTTTACAGAAATATTTTTAAAATAGATTTATTTTTTAATAGGAAAGAGCGTTTGGAAGAGTGCCTGAGAAATGGTTGTGTCTACTTGTATAAACGTGATTGCTGCCTGCAGTCCTATGTTAGAAGTAAAACACTCAAGTAATTTATTCGTCAGAGCTAACACTCTAGTATCTCCCATAGAACAGGCTGTACATACTCCTCTCCATCCCTGTCAGCTATCAGAGATCACTGTCATAGTTCAAACCACCTTTTTAAAAGTTTTAATTTTCCACTCGTAGCAGAAATACAAATGAATTTGACCTCAGAATTTTGGACTCCTTGTTCATTTTTACCCAAAGACCTCGTTAAAATCATGATCAAAGTGCAATGAAATTAAACATTGGCCCAAGTGTGTAAATTGGAGGGTCATCGGATGTGTATAGTTCTGTTACTTCGCATAGATGTTACTGTGTGTTTGTTTAATTGCTTGAATTTGGGTGTATGTGTACGTATGGCTTCGAATGTTCAAGAAAATTCAGTTTTTCAATAGTTAGGTGCAGCTATGTTTCGATGTATGTATATTGTCATTAGTTTCCAATAGTTCTTGCAATATGTTCACTATCGTTTTTGCCCTTTGGTTTACAGCACTAAGAATGGAATCGGAGGCTCCGAAACTTTTGCAATTGAAAGAATGTTCCCTTCAACATTGGTTCTTCTTTTAATTATACGCATTAGATTCTGTTCTCTTTTATTGGCCCTACCAGCTTCTGCGGCAAGTTTGGCACATTCTCCGATTGAGGAGGCGGCGAGTTCATGGGTCTCCCCACCAGCAAGTGATAAAGTTTGGTCCATCACAGCCTGCCGTCGGTAAACCTGAAAATTAAGTAGGAATCATTTCATTGAAACAAAACAACTTTGGAAAGAACATTTTGGTGGATACAGGTGATGCATATACGAACATTTCATGACAAGGGTTAAGTTGAGATACCGAAGATTTTAAAATAAGTTTCTTAAATTGGTCAATATTGAATATAATGTTGTCAACGAATTTCATAATTTCGTAGCTATAGATAGGTAACATAGTCGATTTTAAGACGTTTTACATGAATGACAATGTGCCCGGAAATGCTTATTTTTGGAGATATTTAACTTTGAAGTTATAGGAACGTCGTTTATAAAATTGAACAAACGGAGAGGTAAATAAGCAGAAATCCGGTTCTGACGTAACGATAGGTAAAGTTAAGTTTGGTAAAGTTAATTTAGTTAAGTATCCTAACCTAAGTAACCCTAAAATATCTTAATTTAACTCAACCATACCGAGGCCGATGACTCCCGCCAAAAAACTTGGCGTGGTCCGCGTCCGCAAAACGCCGGAAGAGCCATATCGAAACTGCCGTTGATGCTATTCTTACCTGGCGTTATTTATCCTATATCTCCTAAACTAAGCATTTCCGGGCACATTGTCATTCATGTAAAACGTCTTAAAATCGACTATATTACCTATCTATACCTACGAAGTTATGAAATTCGTTGACAACATTATATTCAATATTGGCGCTTAAATTCTACCACTTGAATTAACATTTAACCTCTGTGAAAGACAGTGAGTGCTTTGTAAGCAGATTTTTTACTTCTTGTGCAAGGACAGTCTAGATTATCACGCAATTACACATGAATGATTTTATTTCACTTTTAAAACATAGTCTACAATCATTTCTTAATATTTATTCCATACGAGCGATCGACTCTAATTAGACTCACGATGGTTACATCAGAAATGCGGACCATGATCGAGTAGAAGTTCACTCGGACGGTGGCAGGAGGTCCGCACCCCATGCCTGGCGAGGGCCCTGTCACCACGTCAGCCTGCATCAAACAATCGTGGCAATACATCGCCTATCAGCCTAAATCAAACGTGTGAGAATGTCACCACGTCAGCCTGCACCAAACAATCGTGGCAATACATCGCCTATCAGCCTGAATCAAACGTGTCAGAATGTCACCACGTCAGCCTGCACCAAACAATCGTGGCAATACATCGCCTATCAGCCTGAATCAAACGTGTCAGAATGTCACCACGTCAGCCTGCACCAAACAATCGTGGCAATACATCGCCTATCAGCCTGAATCGAACGTGTCAGAATGTCACCACATCAGCCTGCACCAAACAATCATGGCAATACATCGCCTATCAGCCTGAATCAAACGTGTCAGAATGTCACCACGTCAGCCTGCATCAAACAATCGTGGCAATACATCGCCTATCAGCCTGAATCAAACGTGTCAGAATGTCACCACATCAGCCCTCATCAAACTGACAAGTAATAATTTTACTGTGTCAGCCTGAATCAAACATGATAGCCGGAGTCTCTCATTAACCAGCATAAAATGATTTTGAAACCATTTTGTATGTAAGCAATCGGTTTCAAAACACTACCTGTATCGCAGCGTCAAATAATACCACTGCTACATGGGAGGACTGTATCTGGATAATGAATGCATTCAATACCTCGAAAAGAACCAAAAATCGCCGTTTCGTTAAAAAGCGACCTAGCATCTGTCAAATCTTCTATAATCCTTCTAAAGATCTACCCTGAATATTAACACGAATAACGTTGCCAAGATTTCGTCAGTCTCAGCACTCGTCGGCATTTTGAATGTTGAATGCCTGCCGTTCACCCCCACACCCACATCACCTCCACCCAAACATCCTAAAGGAGCTCCACGTCAATGAGGGTTGTCACTTAGCTTTAAAGAATATATCGCTATCTGTACATAATTGACGCATTTTATAGATAGAAATTAAGGGATATAGTTTGTAAATAATTATCGTAAATAAGATTATAGACCTTTTCACCAATAACTGTCAAAAACTGTCTGAATACGTTGGTTCCGAAGGGCGTATTGAGACTTGTCTGAGGCTGTTACGGAGGGAAGCGCATTTCATTGCTCGAAAGGCTGTTTTAACGACAATATACACATAATTATTCCATCTTAAGATCATCGCCCCAGGTGATGAATGTGTGTTGTTTCGAAATGGCTCATAATAGAGAAAATTTGTGTCGTGTGACTCATCATAAAATATAAAATCTAGGCAAGCTTTTCCCTCAGCAGCTTTATGATATATAGAACTCAGCGTTCAAGAGTTACCATAGTGGAAAGAGTTATTTCTTGCTTTAATTCTATTTATTTCAATCCCAACCTTCCATTTAATTCCATTAAAATACATTTTAATTCCAATATTGCTGAATCATTCTTCATTATAAGTTTAGCATGTCCCAATGAAAAAACTCATTCAATCCGAATGATCAAAAAGAAATGCAAAATTTAGCTGATGTCTGAAAGCTCCGCGACGTCGCCGCACTCACCGCGCCCCCAGCGAACTGCGTGTCTTCGCCCGTTGACACCTGGGGACGAGAATAAGACCAGGAAAAGTGCAATCTTATTTTAGAAACCAACCCATAAATTTCAAAACCTTACCCACTGATTTTAAAGAGTGTAATTACAATATCATAATTTTTTATTGACTATGAAAAAACTTTCAACTTTGAAATTTCTATTAAATAACTGAGAGTTCTGTAAGAAAGCACTTAATCTGTTTTGCAACTTTGATAACACTGAAAAATATGCTTGCAATTTTGAAAACGTTTGTGGTATCTAGAGGTACTTAGGATTTTAATTTTCTCAAATTGACTTACAAATAATTAAACCGCCAGATATAATTACAGGAGCTTGAGCTAACTTTACACGAGAAATATGATTCATAATTAATTGAACATTGAACATCATGTAAATTTTATCCTTTCAACTTTATAAGCCTCTATTGATTTTTTAAGCATCCATCAAGCGATTTATGCCCATTTATTTGTCCAATCTCCTCCAAACTGCAATGAGACAACGACAAGTGATTCTGACTATCGTGTTTCTCTTTAATTCGAATTCTCGTGGAAAAATATATTGAAACAAATCTTAGAATTCTGTGATACATTTTAATTATGTCAACCTAAACTAGGAGATTTTGTTAGTGCAGGAAACTTGAAAATCGTGGAAAAAATATACTCTAAATCGGAATAGAAAGTTTGTGTAATGATGGACTAGACAAACAACGGAATAAAATTCGAGCAACTCTTTCGGCAGTCTGTCTTTGTACTGGAAAAATGATTTTATTTGGAAACTGTTGCAAAAAACAAACTTGAAATCGAGTTGGGGATAAAATTTTCTCAAATTCCTAGTTAAAGATTGTTTAAGCTCATCAGAAGTTGGTCAGAAAAAGTTTTTACACAAAATGTTCGATAAGCCAAAGGTCACGGTAGCTACAGTTTCCAAATGTGCTTTATATGTATCTCTTCCGTATATTGGACCAACTTCTGATGAGCTTAAACAATCTTTAACTAGGAATTTGGGAAAATTTTATCCCCAACTCGATTTCAAGTTTGTTTTTCGCAACAGTTTCCAAATAAAATCATTTTTCCAGTATAAAGACAGACGGCCGAAAGAGTTGCTCTCTAGTATTGTGTGTAAAATATCAGTGTGGAACTTGCCAGAGTTCCTACATAGGGAGCACTCTGAAACAGTCAAGATTAGATTTTACCCACATCTAGGCAAATCATTTAGAACTAATAGGCCGCCGGCAACTCCATCTCAATCTTCGCCTAGACTTCACTGTGAAAACACCAACCATAGTTTCTCAGTGGATGATTTTTCAATTTTAGATTCTACGTGTAATAGCGATCTCCGGATTTTAGAATCAATGTACATTTTTAAGAAGAAACCCGTTCTTAACTGTGATCAAAGTGCCTGCCAATTGTATATTTTATAGGCTGTGTATATATTTAGCAATTATTGGTATATCAATTTTTATATATTGGTTGATCTTATTTTCAGAGCATTCATTGATAATGAAGTATCGAAACTAGCGCTAGTTTGAATGCCCCTTTTTAGAAAAATGAATTTTATTCCTTTGTTTTTGGTTTTATTGCTGATGAAACTTAGATTTCCAATACACGTACCCATCTTAGTGATATTGACTAGGAAGTATGGGCACGATGGACTAAAGAAATTCCGCGCCTACGAGCATTTGTCCTCTAAATTAGGGAAGGCTACGGAAGATGTGCATTTCCTTCATTGCTGCAAAGCGTACAAGTTAACTCATACGTTCCTCTGCTTCAAATTGTACAAAAAGTGTCTGAAACACTCCAATCATTACAAAAAGTACCAACAACTCCTGCTTAATGAAGAAATTATTTTTAAGAAGAAACAAGTGACACTACTGGAAATGCAGTTATCCGTAGCATCCGATGTTCTTTCCAGCACGGTTTCAAAACAGGTTTTTTTATGCTTGAAAACGTTCACCAGAAGAAACCTTCAGAAGTCCGTGAAGAAAATTCAGCAAGTCCACGAGAGGAAGATAGCAAGTCTTGAAGGCAAGATTAACCTAACTTCCTGTGACCCGGAGAAGGTAATCTTCAATTATTTAAGCCGTTTCTTGACCGATAGGGAAAATTTCCTGCTGTCATTTGGGTTAGATTTTAATTTACCTGTAAAGAAACTCAATTTTTTTCGATACTTCTTACCATTCGAGAAGTTCATCAGTTCCCTTTAAAAACATAAATTGGTGGATAATATAAATTTTCAGACCGTTATTGGCATCGTACGAAAAAAAGCTTGCGAAACTAATTATGGTTTTCAGTCTAGCCGAATATTTTCTCCTATAATCAACTCACTAGATATTGCCATTCTGAAGGAACTTGGTAAAGATAAAAGTGTAATCGTATAAGCCTGACAAAGGCCGCGGTGTTGTTCTAATGGACAAAAAAGATTATATAGGCAAAATGCTTACAATTCTAAATGACTCTACTAAATTTCAGAAGCTACTAAATATCGATCCCCTAGCTTTCATTGTCAAAATAGAAGATAAAATTAATAGATTCATCACTAAACTTAAGCATTCCGAATTAATCACTGCCGATACGTATAACGATATTAGAGTTTCAGGTTCTGCCCCCGGTATTCTTTACGGTCTGGCTAAAGTGCATAAAGCGGACGTTCCCCTACGACCAATACTGGCGGCATTCAGAACTCCTATGTATAAGCTAGCTAAATTCATTATTCCGCTAATTGATGAACTTGCCTCCAATCGATACACTTTAAAGAACTCGAACAATTTTTATGAAAGAATGACCGCATTGCCGATTAAACCTAACTATGTTATGGTCAGTTATGATGTCACATCATTGTATACTAATATACCTGTCCTTGAAACTTCAGATCTGGTGTGTAATAGCTTGTTTTCTGTTAATGAATACCATCATCGTTTGGGCAGAAAGTCTTTTATGGATTTGTTGAAGCTGGCTGTTACCGAAACGTGTTTTTATTTCAATAATATTTCGTACAAACAGAAAGATGGCCTGGCAATGAAAACCCTCAAGCCCCTACTTTAGCGAACATATTTATGTGCAATATGGAAAATAAGTACCTGTCTTCTTGCCCGGATTTTTCAAACCTGTTTTTTATAACCGATATTTGGACGATACTTTTGTTATTTTTAATGATGTCACTCATGCCAATCTGTTTTTAGATCATATAAATAGTCAACACCCAAATAGCAAATTCATCATGGATGTAGAAAATTATAAAGTTTTGCCTTTTTTAGACGTTAGGTTCAACCCTTTGACAGTCATCTTCAACTAGGCATTTATCGGAAACCGACTTTCACTGGTCTAGGAAATAGTTTCTTCAGCTTTATTCCTCTCATTTTTAAACTGAATAGTTTGAGAACTCTTCTTCACAGAACCTTTCACTTGTCATCAAACTATCATAAGTTTTGCGACTAACTAAATTATTTGAGTACATTTTTTTCTACCAATGGATACTCTCAATATATTTTTGACTATACTCTTAAAAAGTTTTTACACAAAATGTTCGATAAGCCAAAGGTCACGGTAGCTACAGTTTCCAAATGTGCTTTATATGTATCTCTTCCGTATATTGGACCAACTTCTGATGAGCTTAAACAATCTTTAACTAGAAATTTGGGAAAATTTTATCCCCAACTCGATTTCAAGTTTGTTTATCGCAACAGTTTCCAAATAAAATCATTTTTCCAGTATAAAGACAGACTGCCGAAAGAGTTGCTCTCTAGTATTGTGTATAAATATAAGTGTGGAACTTGCCAGAGTTCCTACATAGGGAGCACTCTGAAACAGTCAAGATTAGATTTTACCAACATCTAGGCAAATCATTTAGAACTAATAGGCCGCTAGCCACTCCATCTCAGTCTTCGCCTAGACTTCACTGTGAAAACACCAACTATATTTTCTCGGTGGATGATTTTTCAATTTTAGATTCTACATGAGATAGCGATCTCCGGATTTTAGAATCAATGTACATTTTTAAGCAGAAACCCGTTCTTAACTGTGATCAAAGTGCCTGCCAAATGTATATTATATAGGCTGCATATATATTTAGCAATTATTGAAGTATCAATTTTTATATATTGTTGATCTTATTTTCAGAGCATTCATTGATAATGAAGTATCAAAACTAGCGCTAGTCTGAATGCCCCTTTTTAGAAAAGAATTTTATTCCGTTGTTTGTGGTTTTATTGCTGATGAAACTTAGATTTCCAATACACGTACGCATCTCAGTGGACTAGACAAATATTATTTTCAACACGCAATGCAACAGTGTGCGTATGAAAACTATACGGTGTGGTTAGAAAAATACCTGCAAACCATTAACAGTTCTTCACTGCGAAGAAAATACCAAAAAACAAAGTTTGCAATGCATTAGGCTACCTCAAAATAAAAACTGTTGTTTTAAGGACGTTCGTTAATTTTATTTTGTCACAGAATAGCATTGGTTTCAATGGGTCTATCGACTAATCTTTATCAACTCTATTTTATTCTAAATTTTATGAACAATCATGAGTGTCAGGCTGTCCATGTTGTTAGCCCCACGTAATGATTTCCGGCTGTGCAAGGTTTTCATCGAAGCCTCCATTTGTGTGAAATGAGCTGCGTAAAACGTCTAGGAACTGTGAAAATTGTACCAAAGGTAATGGTTTGAGTTGCAATCCTGATCTGAACGAATCAACTCGTTAAGTGTTAAATTTTTTTCTCGACCGAAATGAGTCACTCGACTAATATCCAAACCAGTTGAGTTATCAACTTGAAATGTGAGGAAATTCTTACTCGATAACGCGTTTAAACGTCAGTCACTGAAGTCAAAGATATACAAAATAACTCTTTCTAAAGAGATATACCAGAAAAATTAATACGCTTAATGCTGTTCCTATCGATCAGGCACAAAGTTACACGCAGTTAATAGGAATGTAAACGCATTATAACATCAAGACTATGGAGCAACTTCCACCTAAGAATGTAGGTGGAGACTGACAAAGAAGTGGTAGCCTTTCATGATTTTATAGTATTAAATGTTTGCTTTTTAAATTTTGTACCCGAATTGAGATTCTCTCTTTTGAGTGAAGACATGAACAGTTGCCGAAGTTAGCAGCTACGAGAAGATATTTTTCGCTGTTTCTCTCCTCGTCCACCTATGAATTCATTGAGTCTCACTTTGTCAAAGGATATGATCATAGCCAATAGATGCATTTCTCCCAAAACCTTCGGTTGGGTATTTCTGAAGGTCTGAGTACCTGAGTTTGGTATTTCTAAGATCTGAGGTTAAATTTTTTGGATATTTTTCCATAGAGTCATCAATGCTCATTAAACTTACTGGAACCTTACATTACAGTTTGGTCAAAGAATTTTTATGCACCCTTTTTCATGTTATCAATAAGAACTCTATTCGCACTGCGAGCAGCAGCATATGATCGGATTCTGCCGTATAATTGAGGGCAAGTGTCATTCGAAAGGATGAATTAATGACTAAAAAAGTAGAACTAACCGCTATGAGCCCAGCGAGGTACAGAAGGGAGACCACAAGGCTCTTCATCTCCTACGATCGTAAATGTACTTCTCGATGAATGTGAGTAATTCTATTTTCCTTAACGATCCTGAAAGAGTAATGTAAGATTAGAAGATAATTAAAATTATAAAACCAAGATAGTGCTAGATCTGCCAGACTGTTTTTATAATTTGCTTAAATTATCGAATACATTATTTGTTGTCATTAAATCATGACCATGAAAAAAATTTATTTACCACATACAAGATGGACAGAAAGAGTAATCTTTGGGATTATTTTACGTTTCTAAATTTTTTGTTGTTTCTGTTAATGAGAAAATTTCACGATCTCAAATGGCTTTCATTGAATACACGGAACACTGGAAGGTTATCGCCTTTCATTTTTGACAAACAGCAAAATTTAAGAAATTTGATCAGGAAAATAATCTAATCTAAAGATACGATTCGCACGTTGTACTGCTCACCAAATCGATACGAGATAGATAACATATCGATAGGAGTAAACAAGAACATAAATGTGACCTTTCATAAGCGCCATTCGACAAAAGCGCAATATTATGCTATTCTCACCGAAATGTTACAGTTGTTACAAAGATCTTGGTTTCAGCACAGCCCTGAATGTGCCCACGCAGATCAAAGTTCACTCACGAAACAATGACATGCGAAAAAAATATTGAGAACATTCAATTTGAACGTTCAAAGCTTTGCCTCATTTTCAGCGAATTTTCAACTGACGTAAACGACGCTCAATAGAGAGATTCAAAGAAGAAGTATTGTTTTGTGATTCTAACTTTGAAAAGAGACCAAACAAACAGAAAAATCTTGATTGATCGAGGGGAGAGCACGAGCATTAAAATAAATTATAGTACGGAGACAGCTCTAAAAATACTGGAAATAACTTAGTTGTTCGGCAATTCGTGAAAAAACATGAAAGAGCAAAATTCAAATAAGTGAAAAAATTAGGAATTTATTCCGATGAATACGATGAAAACTTATTGTAATGAGAAAACTACGAAGTATATACGTATACGGATAATTTAGATAAATGAATATGCATGTATATATGTAATATAAACACACTGGCAGGACCCGTTGAAATTCCACGGAAAATGCCATCGTTATGGTAGGTGAACCCGTTAAAAAAAAATTCGGTGAACATAACCTCACCAATTCCTACATAACACATTCTAACATATCCTATCCTAACCGAACCCATCCTGTTAATGTGCCTAACATAAAAACAACTGTGGACCTATGAAAAAATTCCATCAACATTACCTAACCTATGCCAACCTAAACAATCCTAACCTAACATATCCTAACCTACCCTAACAGAACATATCCTGAAAATGTGTCAAACTTAAAAAACCGTGGACCCGTAAAAAATTCGCTAAGCATTCCCTCAGAAATTCTAAAATAAAATACTCTAGCGCAACCCATGCTAACCTAACATATACTAACCTATCCTATTCTATTCTGCTTGTTCCCTTCTACATAGTATCTTCGTAGACACGATACCGCGAGTCACGTCGCCTTTATAATAATACGCCGAAACTCTTATAGTTTACACGATTTCAATAATTAACTCACTTCTTAGCATATAAGGTTATGTATGAACGTTAAAGTAATTGTAATTGCATTCTTTGATGTTAAAAGATTCTTGAAATAATTACTGTATTTGAAATCAAATTTATATGTAATGTGAAGAGTAAAAAAATTTAAAAAATCAATAGCATAAAAAATTAAACAATAAAAAAAATGAAAAGTGAACAATAAAAAAACATGAAAAAAACAGAAATAAAATAGAATATCTGGAAAAATAAAATAAACTGAATAAATAAAAAATCGAAACAATAATTGTATAAAAAATGAAATAAATAAAATATTATAGATAACAAAACTAAAATAAAACAAAATAAATAAATAAAAGTATTATTAAAAAATGAGATAAAATAAGACACATAAATTGAAAAAGCATTGAATAAATCGCAACAGTAAAAAATTCAAATGAAATACTCGTAAAACAAAAAAAAACAATAAAAAATATAGAAAATGGAAACAAATAAAAATTGGAAAAAATAGTATAAACTAAATTAAAAATGTATAATGAAAAAATTATGAATATCATAACCTAACTTGATTTAATCTATCCTACCTATCATGATGAATTGTCAAACGTATGAATGCATGTAAAGGCAATCTTTTTTGTGACACTCGGGAATTCAGCATCAATGATACCGCAGACTCGGATGAGAGCGTTACGTATAGAATTAGTTTAAAGCCTACTAATATATTTAGATACTTCACAGTTTTTCATTAATTTGCAAACGTTAATTTTCCTAAATAGCGATCAATAATTTTAGTTTAGATGAGCGTTACATGTCAATTGAGGAAGGCCTCATTTTTCAGACTCCAAACTCTAAAAAACGAAGGTCAATTTCATTTAAGCACGAATTAAATATTTTGAGCTGACAATTGATTATAATTTGATTGCATTCAATAGTGCATTACTCTCAAATAATGGGTCTTAGAAGCAAGCAATGTTCCATTTGCCCCGACTTGAAGAAGTTGTACAGACAATGATTTCTAATTCGACATTATAAGTGACTTTACTTGCCTCAGTTTATTCGGACACTCTTCCCTCTGGACTGGCACTTCTAAACTGATGCTTCTGCATCAGTTCCCATCTTTTTCAACTCAGACGTTCGTTGAACTCTGAGATTCCTCGGGCCAGCTCTAATTACACAACTGCTAGCATCGTGAAATTTAATGATGATCTGAATTTAGATCAATTTCTGTTAATTAGAACTTTGCACGTATTGAACACATGTGTTCTAAATTTTCTCGACACCAACAGACGAACAAAGTAGACGATGGGTCGCTCTAATATCACTCTCTTAGTTCAGTTGCATTAGACAGACATAGTTATGTGAAAATAAATGCATTATTCCCTACTTGATGCATCATTCAACTTCGACAAACAAAAATGGGTGCTTCGAAAATAAATTTTGAGTTCTATTTTTGAGTATCAATTCAACGATAAAGAGCCTCAGTCTCCAGCTAAGACCCAACCCGTCTTACATTTTTTCCGGAGCAAGCCTATTTTTCTCCGCCTAAGCGATTTAATTACTTGGGCGGCGAAAAACATGCATGCAGGCGGCAAAAAAGTTAGACTGAGAAGTTTGTGCAGCATCTAAGCTCAATAAATTCGAGAACTATTTTACATTCAATGCTGGAAGAAATGAAATGTTTTTACAGTTATGAATAAGATATTTAAGGTTTGAATGAAAATACAAAAAAGGGATTAATTTCCAACGACAAAAGTTCCGTCCGCAAGTACATCAACAAATACACACAGTACATGCAGCCGTATTATACGCAAACCATACATAACCATATGTTCAACCATACAAACACACGTAAACATACACATTTTATTTACCTATACACACAACACGCAGACCCCACCGCAAGTTAGGACGTATAAGCACACCGCAAGTTAGGAAGTATAGGGCCACAAATAATTCCGTTGACCTGAAATAGTTATTAGCGACGATTTATTCGTGAATATAAAAATATATTCTAGAATACGGAAGTCATGTAAAAGACTTTGCATATGATAGAAAAATTAGCTATTTTGAAAGGGTGATTCTACTCCTAGGTTACCTGAATAGTGATTTTCAAAGTTAGTATTTAGTTCTAGTGCGGATTTTTTTCCAAGCGATTGACGTACATATTTATTATAAGAATATCTTCAAGAGAGCGTCTTTTTTAACTAGAAAGAGTGGCAGGAAGACTGCCTGGAAAGTTGCTGTGTATATGTGTGGGTTTGTGATTACTGCCAGCAATCACACGTTGGAAGTTCTACTCTCCAACTATTTATCCGTCACAGTCAACATTCAGGATTGTCTCATATAACTGGCCGCCCATTTACCTCTCCCCCCCTAGTCTGCCATTAAAAACATTGCAACAGTTCCAATCATCCATTTAAAATATCGCATTTTTCTTTCCTATACAAAGCCTTTCCTGAACAAGACCTCCGTATTCTAGAATCTTTTTATACATGCAAAATCTCTTTCATCCCATTGTACATTCACGAATAAATCATCACTAAATAACGGTTTCAGTGCTACTAAATTACTTGTGGACCCTACTTCCTAACTTGCTGTACGCTAGGATGTGCGCGTTGTGTGTATGTGTGACATCAAATATGTACGTGTGCGTGTGTATGTATGATTGTATACGGCTGTATGCACTGTTCGTATTGTCCATGTGCTTCCGTACGGAACTTTAGCCATTAAAAACTAATTTTCTTGTCGTTGTTGCTTTGCATTTTATTTTTACCATTCCTTTAAAAGCAGTAATCAAAACAGAGAGTGTAGCGAATAAAAACACGTACGCAAATTCTCTTGACAAGAAAAGCAGCGACCTACCTAGGCTCATAAATAAATACAATGACGAAAAACATTTTGATCATGCTGCCGGAGACCTAATACCACAAATCATATCAAGTGTGACCGGTAAAAAATTTATCATCTTCGATGAAAAAGACCATGGTGTTTGGAGAACAACAGTCTAACCCTCAACAGAATTATCGACTAAAAACCCTCCGTCAAAAAACCTTTAAGACGACCACTACAGTACTCTGGTCGCACAAGACAGAAGCCAGACTGATATCACATCATCATCATGACAAAATACTCTTGTCCAGTTGAATGGAAATCTCTCAAATGTGCCTGACGCTAGACTTGACATCCTGGGCAATACTGAGATCAACGAATCCCTACCAAAAAATCGCTTTACTGTCCCTAATAAGTGTCATGATGTAAAATATAAAAATTGAATATATTTGATGGCTCGTAGTCTCAATGATAAATTGGATGACATTGAAGTAATAATGACATGGTTTGATTCACGAACCCAAAGCTCGTTCTTCAATATTCCCGATTACCTGTTGTACCGCCATGATGGTGCTGGAAATAGCCAAGGTATTGGATCTGGATTTTTGTGAAAGAAAATTATTTGTCGTGATTACTTCTAGCGAATGTAGCGTGCGAAGGTATTGAAATAGTTTGGTTAAAAATGCAAATGAATGAACAAAAGTCCATCTTTATCGGCAGACTTTACCCGCGCCCATAGGCTCCTCTACGTACAACACTAGAGTTCATTGAGAAAACTTTTAAAGAAATTCTAGTGATAAGAATGCCATTCTTTTCCCTCGGAGAGTTTAATTTTGACTTAACAGATAAAAAACCTCCGCTTGGCAAATTGTTGCATAAATTAAACCTATCTCAAATGGTCAAAGAATCGACGCTTATTACTAGAGTCTCTGAAACTCCTCTCGATCTGGCTATCGCAAACAATCCTGCGGCAATTCTTAATACAGTATTATCTCCCTTTGTTTCCGATCAATACTATATAAAAATGTTAAATTCATATTGCAAATGATGAAAGACAGAACTATCTTTCGGTGACTTAGCTCTGAATATTCAACGAAACTATTTAATAAAAACTTGAAAAAGGTCCACCAAACTTCAGAATATGATGTAATCTGACGATATTGACATTCAAGTTTCATTCTTCAACGAGAACGTTAAAGAAGCTTTCAATGAATGCGCACCTTACATCGCCGAAAAATCTAAGCAAAAACGCGCTGTGTGGATAACTGACTGTTGGGGTTTCGTCGCTTGTTCGAGCCAGCGGCTGACCTAATTTTAGAGTCGAGTTCCAGCCACCCCTTATACTTCCAAATGATACGGGATTTTACGCGAACTCATTATTAGACTTTAATTTTACAGACAGAAGTTATCACATTTACACAAATAATGAGTACTGAATTTGCAGCATAGAAGTTGCATCCATTAAATTTAGATCCCGTCCCAAGAACATATAATATTAGATTATACACTCCATTGGGTAGCACGACCGACGCCCGAAGACGAAGCAAGTAGGACAATCAGCGATCAGGCATCAGCTACAGAACAGGCTCCTTGAGGTGTCGACCACAGTGCCGCCGACAAAGAATGGACTTAGACGATAAACGGTAACTAAGCTAAATATGCGACAATGGACACTAAATCTTATTTCACAATATTCAAAAGAGATTAGCAAGGAAGTGCGAACTTTCTACTTACCTGGGTCGGAAGACACCTACATGAGAGTGAAGGTAATACGAAACCGATACCAAGAGGTCACGTCGCAAGAACTGAAAGAAGTGGGATTCTATTGTCAGTAATCCGGACTGGTTATTTGTGAATCACTGACACGGACGAATTTAAATAACTCAGCAGAACAGACAAAAATTTATTGCGAGAATCCAAAGAAAATAGATCGAACAGTACTTTATGCAAGAGATTTGAAAAAACATGAAAAGATTATTCGGTACAAAATCACAAAAGCAGAACAAACTCACTTTCACCTGGCACTATTAACGTCAAAAAATAACTCAAAATGAACATGGGATATCATTAGTAAGATGGCTCAAAATAAAAGTTTAGACCGCAAAAATAATTCTGAAAATCCTTTGGCAACAGCCACGGATTTCGCCAAATTCTTTTCAAAAGTGCTCAAGTTTTCATTGAAGTATATAAAACCATTCAAAATCAATTGTCAGATGAAAATTCGGGCCCTACTGCACTTTCGAGGGCTGGTGCACTGTGTAGACCTCTTCGTGTTGATTTACCAGAGTTACGAAATATCTTATACTCCTTGAAAAACACAAAGGCAGTCGGGCATGATGACATGATGGTATCAGCCTTCAATATCTCAATGACAGCTTCCCAGAGACAGCACCATTGATTCATTTGATAATCAATACATCAATAGCAACTCATAATTTTCCCAACCAATTCAAACACTCCATTATTAGACCGTTGCATAAAACTGGCGACATAGATGCAGCATCAAATTACAGGCCCATAAGTCTTTTGCCTGTGTTGTCCAAAATTTTGGAGAAAGTGATTACAAATTAACTTTCATCTCAGTTGGACGAGTCAAATCTACTTCATTGAAATCAATATGTCTATAGGAGCAAAACTACCTCTCGTGAAGCTCTGCTTGATTAACATCACTGAAAAAATATACAGCGATATAAAAAATGTAACACTCTTGTTGCAACTCGATCTTTCCAAAGCTTTCGACAGTGCCGAATATGATCGACTTCTTCGGAAAATATTGAACTTGGGAGTAGACACGTATTGGTTTGAAAGTTACTTATCAAATCGATCTTATACAGTCTGCTTTCTATTTACATCGACTATTTTCCTCCAATGCCTTTTAACACTCGAATCTCTATGTATGCAGATGATATTCAAATTTCGATGACTATCTCTGTATCAGAAATACAACTGACGAAAATTGAAGCTGAAATCCTAATGATCAATCTCTAGTCATGGTATGAATAAAATGGTCTCAAGCTAAATGCGAGTAAAACGCAATTTATTATTTTTGAACCGAAAGACGCAATAAAAAAAACAAATCTTACTCTTACGGTTGGGAATGATGAAATTAAGCCATCAGAAAAAGTACAAAATTTAGGTAATTGGTTCGGTAAAAACACGTCTTTTAAATCCTACGTTGAGAAAATCTGCAACATAATCGAAACCCAAATATTTTCCATCTTATAATAAGCATGCTCGACGAAGAATAGAGATTATTGTTCACTCAATCTTTAGTTTTAACACTTACTGACTACTGTAGCCTGGTATGGGGAGATATCTCAATATCTTCAAAAACAGTAACAAAAATGCATGAATTTTGCAGCCAAGGTGGTTTTCAAACGTAAATTTAAAACGAATGATCACGTAACACCTTTCCTGATTGAGCTCTTGACTCCTATTCAGGAAAGGTTTCTCGTGTATAAAGCCTAATACTTATTCTCCTCTTCAAATCTTCCTCAAAACAATGAACCAAACCGATTTCCCTCTTCTGCTATCCACAACCTAACCAAACAAAGCGTTAACACTCGCAGAAACGCAGTGAACGCGTTAAAAAAATAATGTCTTATTCATGAGGGTAAAAACATAGTACGCGTATTTCTTCCAGCACTGAAAATTGAATAATTATGTACCGAAACGTTTGCACCAAAAAATGTTCTCTATAACGTTGGTTCTTCTATTTATTTTGATTGGAAGGCTTGTTTGAAGGTACTGACAGCCACGAACTTGAATTAATACACAACTGTCCTTCTCATCTGCTATTGTACAGGTTAAATTTAGCTTCGTCCAACCATAAATTCGACCTTTTGCTCGAGCTTCAAAAAATCTTTCTATGTATTGATTGCGTTCTAACTAATTTTGAGAAAGGCTCATGCGTTGGATTATCGGAAGAATGTCATCACCGAAAAAAACTGTGCATCTAACCAGTTCTTCATTGTGTTAGTGCGTACTCTTGAACTGAGTCTAGCAAGCAACAAGCTCGTCCATAGTTACAGATGGTAGCTTTCCGGTGTTTTCTTACCGGACGACCTGCGTTTCAGTTTCGGCAACTTTTCTTTCTCTAGAGACAATGATACGCCGTCTCAAACGCTCCCTGATGTAATGCCCTTGCCACTTGTTTTCAGTTTTTCCCTGCTTCATGGGTCTCAAATATTCTTCTTTTGTCGTCAACGAAAACTTTGCAGTTCTTCATTTTGCGTTAGTTTCTTTCGAATATTTCAGGAATGGGGAAATCTGTTATATTTTGTCATATATTTCTTTTCGCTGTGTTCAAAATTTAAAAATAATAAATTATCCGTTATCAATCTAATGTGCACATTTTATTCAGGAATTATGAGAAAAATGAAGTCCTCCGTAAAACAGAATTCATGTTATTTTAGAGTATGTCGAATCGAAACACTTGCATGACAATTCCAAGTTCTTTTCAGATTAATCAAATTTATTTTCAGGGTCACTACATTTCTTTTGTGATAGGGTTCAATTTCGTTTCAGGCAAATCAAATGTCGTTCATGCCAAGTCGAATTTCGTCATTTCAAATTAGAATTCGTGTGTGACAAATCGATCGGTAAATGTAAAGAAATTTATCATTTATTTATTAAGAAAGATCAAATTGTGTTTTTATAAACTAAAGTGAATCGTGAGCATTAGCTGCAGAAAGACTTCATTTTTCAGGGAGACTTCATTTTTCAGGTCAGGTGACGCATTTTTAGAAATTTGCCAAACTAAATCTATGCAGTCAGTACACAGGTGTGTACTGAGTGTCATTCACCTCACAGGTGTGGTGGCGAGGTATATGTGGATTAGTCTATAATTTTCATGATGATGACGATCGTCCAAATACCTCCATATAGGTCATAGCAACTAAGTCTCCAGAATATGAATAGGGAAAAGCTGGATTCATTTTTAATATAAATATATACTGTCAATGTGGGTAACATTCTCCAAAAAATTATATGACCTAAATATGACGTTGATTGAAAATATTTAAGGATTTTAAGAACATAGACAAAGCATATGCGTTTGTATGATATATTTCATGGACAAAAATTTAAAAAGAACATTCTGTTCGTTTCCACAAGCAAATTGACCCGAGTTACAAGAAAGCATAAATTCTCCATTTCCACATTAGCTAAGACATAAGTGTACACTAAATTGAATGTATGCATCCAAATTGGAGAGATGAATTGTTGCGTATGGATACAAGCGCCCATAGATGCATCAAACGGTTATTTTATTTTTTAAATAGTCCGTATCCTAAAATGCCGTTAGGCATAAAATATAAGAGACGCATGCAAATTTCATCTTGAAATTGATTTGCATTTGCTTGAAAAGAGATTTTGTATTCGTGAAGCTGCATTCCTTTCGTGTGGAGCTGAATTAATTTTGCATAGAGTTGGATTTTCTAATTGGAGTTGGATTTTTTTTCAGAGGAACTAGATTTGTTTTGGATGGAATTGAATTTCTTTCGTGTAGAGTTTGCTTTCTTTGGAGTGAAATAGACTTAAAAATGATATAGTTGCTACTGGCTTTCGCACACATTCTCTTAACATTGGATATTTTATTCGGGCTCAGCTTTGTTTAAACAATGGGGATAACTGTGTTCATTAGGTTACATGTTCCAAATTAATTAAACGAGGTACTTATTTCACATGTGTGGAGCTCAATGTCATAATTCACACAGAGTCCAAAAGTTTTCTAAGCATGCATCATATTGAAACAGACTAGGCCATTGGTTTGTAAGTCATAACATTCGAATCAAAATATACTTGAGATTACCAAGCGGCTACAGTCGAATTTAGTGTCTTTGACGTTCACCTTCTCGAGACTGCTACAATATATTCTTTGTTGTGAACACCCTGAAATCTTCGGTAATACTACCACGTTCTACAACAGGGTACGAGTCGTTTACTCTGCCTGAAAAGTTGAAAAGTAATGCGTATATAAATACAGCAAGAAGAGAGGGCGATCGTCAAATGCACGAGAACCTTCGAACTCTGTCCTAGGAAGGAATGAAACTTGTACGATTTTGTGCGAAAGTATTTACTCATCATTTACATGAGATGTAGGAAAACGGGCGGAAGGCACATCGTTACACAGGGGAATTAATTTTATTCAGAATGTTTGAAAAAAATTGCTTAGTATATTGTTTTAAACTTTATAAAACAAATTACAAAGTAAAAGTCTCACTTTTGGACAGCTCGTCGTTCTTAAGCTCCTGAATTTTTTTCATCATCCAAGATCCTAAATTCTAGCAATTTCCAGTCAATATAAACGAATCAATAATGGACGCACAAAATGTTGCCGAATAGAAGAAAGTGTCACTGAAGTAAGATGGCACTTAAGGAGAAGCCTATGTTTTGAGAAGTAGCATTGACGGCGCCGGAAATAAATTCAACGCGGATGAAAATTTTGAAGAATTCTACTCTCAAAATTCCAAATAAAATGTATCTCGACACTGAAAAAAAATTTCCAGCCATGTCGGGGTTTCGGGACGCTTTAAAAAATATAAAAAGCGTAATAATAATGAGCATGTTTCATGTGAGAAACATGAAAATGACCGCACATCCGGTACATCTGACGAAATGACATCTAAAGAAATATATTTTGACGGCTTCATAATAGTCAATTAGAATTTCTTTTGGTTCATTAAAGATTAGAAGATCAATAGTGAAACACGACAAAAAACAAAGAACTGCAAAAACATCGGAACAAATTTCACTAGAACCTATCGTAATTCAACACTGATATACGAGATACGTTCTCATGACTCAGTCAAGCACTCTGAAAAAACAAGAATTTGGATGCCATACTGAGCAAATAAGAGTGCATAATTTTAGCCCGACAGTTGAAAACTATCCGTGCAATTTCATTCACATCCAAAATCTCTACAAAAATATTTCAATCGGTGGGTATGTGAGCAAACTAATTTAAATCACGAAATACAGATGAACATTCCTTAATCAGCACAGTCTTAAAATTGCTCTCCAGAAGAGAGGCTGGTGCATTGTTTCACATCTCATTCCATCCCAATCAAAAATCCTAATCGCCGATCTAAAAAGTCTGATTTTATTTTGTTTTTCATGCACAAGTTTAAGATGGTGGTGTAATGTTTCAGAAGCCGATCTCACGTACCCTGCACACACCTCAACTCAAAAAGCACAGAGCGTGCAACGTCAGTACCCTCTATGTATATGGGACATGAGAAACGTCCTCAAATTATAGTGACCGTAACTAGTGTAGGTGTTACATTTATTCTCGACTGCGGGGAAGTTTGAGACCACCCCGATATTGTAAGCATGAGGCCGTAAACTCGGGCAGGGAATGTCTGCATTTATACGAAGCCTATAACGTTGAACAGGGGAGAACCCTACCTGGATAAATTCTATCCGGATGTTGAGAAGAGAATAAAATCGGTTAAATCTCAAACTTGAAACTAAATTCTGCATTAAATTACAGTAAATGAGGTATCAATTAAACAACAGATAATGATTATCAAGTGACTTCAAATCACGTGTCACACAAAATGTAAATGTTATTTTGAGGCGATAAATTCAACTTCTTTTTGCCATTTAGTGAAATAAGTCGAATATTACATTCCATTACATATTTTATCTCGCACATGAATATTAATTTTTGGTGTAACTCCCTGAGCAATCTTGTGTAATATGTAAACGTCCTCTCTCAATGAGCAATGCTTGCAGCTCACGAGCTATCAGCATTAAATGCGAATTAGTCGAATTAGTCATCAAAACTCAATAAAATTATTTTTTTCATGTTTAACTAACCAAACAAAATATTGTCAGATAAGTATGAAATATTATAACGCTGCTGCCTACGTCACTCACTGCAGAACATCACAATTAAAAAAAGCAAAACCAACTCTAAATAAACAAAACACTATAAATATATAAAGAGCACAAAACGCAAGACATAGACTGTTCAAACTCCGCGTTACGTTACTAACTTCAGAGCGACCCGGTATCGCGTGTTGCGCTTATGGGCAACGCATAGAACTTGTTGGATCTAAAACGCGACAACTGAAGTGACCAGACAAGATGGTATAGGAAGGGCGCATCATATATATAATTACTGAATTTCTAAAACAAGGATGCCAACAAAGTCATCAAATTAGAACCCCTACTGGAGAGTGAGTGTATTCGTCCCAATTGAAAATTATCGCCCTTTTCAGGTAGTAAATTGGTCGTAAAAGGTCAAAAACGGTCCAAAATGGCCAAAAATCCCGACTTCAAACCGACTCCTACCTATACTTGGCCTATTAGGGCTTGAAAAGGGCCCTTCATTCAACTGGCCTTTTATAGGACTAGTCAATGGCTGTTTGCGGGCTCATTCGGGTCGTTTAAAGTCGTTTTCAAGCCTTTTCGACGACCTCTATTTAGACGCGTAATAAATTCTAAAAAAATTTTTAATCGTAAATGTTGTACATATCGCATTACTTAAGTAAATGTAAAGAACTAAATGAATTTCAACTAACCTAACTTAGTTAAGTTAGATTAGGTAAGGGTGGCCAAAGTTAGTTTCGATTAGTTTCATCAATTAATTATTACCATAAATTTCTGTTTAGTAGTTAAAAAAAATATTATGTTCATGTAGATATCCAGAGCTAGTCATAGATACTTCAAAATGTCTCTAGATACTAGATACTTCTCCAAAAGTATCTAGATACTAGATACTTTTCTTTTAATTCTCCCTGTCTCACTACTTCATCGTACAACATACACCTTACAACACTAAGATAAACAAGTAGGAGGAATTTATCCAATGAAACGTATAAAAAATATACTTTTATACCATTCGTTATACATCTTCAACAATACTATAAATAATTAATCCAGGTAACATGAAAACTAGGATAGAAAAGCTAACTGCTGAGCATCACATCAAATTGGCACTTTATTAATGCATTATATAAAATAAATACTAATGATAGCATTTAACTGTTCGAACACTTGGGTTATCGAACGCTGAGCATTCAACTCTTTATATCGTATAAAAATCTGATGTTGGAGCAATGTGATCTGCCGAAACATTTACTGAATTACGTGATCGTATTAAAATCCGTAAATATTTTGGCATATCAGATAGCCACAGCATCAGATTCTGTACATGGTATAAAGAGTTGAATGGTCAGCGACCCAGCAATTGATAATTATGTGGTGCCCAGAATCAAAGCTTATAATTTTTTGTGATAAACTATTAACTTTAAAATCCAAAATTCCTTTCACCCATCCGGCAATATATCGCTTTCACATCCGGTGGTGCCACGCATCCGGTAATGCCCCTACGTTTGGTTACGCCTCACATTTATATTCTATCCCTATATAAGGCGTTCCAACGATATTTGCAGCTTCTCAACCATAGCTTCCACTAACGAAGCATTCTTATAGTGTCCTACGCCGAAGATTGCGTAAGTTATGTTCTCTCATATTTATTTTGGTAATAAATAACAATTAAAATTTTTATTGCTTTAATTTTTTAATTGGGGACTTTTGGGTCCATTTGTTTTCTTGTTTTTGAGGCCGCGCGTGCGGATTTTCCGCGTTTTTACTGAGGGATCCTTGTTTGGCGGGTTTCGAAGTAACGAAGACAGTGACGTACCTGTTTACTGTGTTGTAGAAGTCGAGAAATATAAGTCACCTTTTATGTTTCTACAAGAGGCGCGTGGTTAATGAATTATTGTGACGTATTCATGATAATTCTAAAGTGTTTAAAGGACCCATGCCAATTTCGAATCATCACCATTCCTTGAAGTAACGGGTTTCTTGGAGCATATTGATTCAATGTAACGGTATTTGTATTGCCAAATTCTTCATATAGCCTACTTAGAGATGAACACATTACCTATGCCGAGCTTAGGACCTAACAGGAATGACAGGGTGTCTACTAGGAAGTAAAGTAGTAAAAAGTAGTAAAATTTGGAAAGTGGTAAAAAATGTAGTCAAAAGTAGAAAGATTCTCCTCCGGGGAGTAAAAAATTGTGAAGTGGTGTAATTCTCTGAAAATGCAAAGTAATGTTACATATGAATATAGAGTATAAGGATTTTCGGTAAATGTTGAGGAGTTGACCATAATTGATTTTTAAGTTTTGGGTGCCTAAACATAGTTAATTGTGTGCAAATGAACAACTTTTCTTCTGTGCACTTTCCGTCGGAAATAATTATTGAACGAGTTATAGGAATGAATTACTTACCGCAACTGTAGTGTTTGGAGCGGGAAGTAATTAGGTATTCAACTTTGAAGTTGCCTTTCGCAGCGATCGCGAAAAATTTAATGAATAACGGAAGCTAACACCCTATTACAAACGTAAAGAGGTTGGGTCGTGAGGGGTGGCCACAGTTCTTCTAGTGAAAATTTTAAATAAAGGTTTATAGTGACGTCCGTTTACACCGACTCCAAGATGGCTGCCGCCATCTTGGGTACCGGGTGGCGCCATGGCAGCAGCCACCTTCCTTGGAGTCGATGTAAACGGACGTAACTAGAAACCTTAATTTATAATTTTCACTAGAAGAACTGTGGCTACCCCTCACGACCCGACCTCTTTACGTTTGTCATAGGGGGTTTGCTTCCCTTGTTTATTTTTTCCCGCCTCAAACACAGGAGTTCCGGTAACTCATTTACCGCCATAACTTGTAGAATACTCATTTGTGATGGAAAGTGCATGGAAGAAAACTTGTTTATTTTTATCTCAGTAACAATATTAAGGCATCCAAAAGTGGACTATCAATTATGGTCAACTCCTCAACATTTACCGGATTTTCTTGAAAATTTTTTCTCCCAAATCCAAAATTTGCCTCACTTTTTGGGAAATATTTCTGTTAAGCGGGTTGTAATTTCAGGATTGGAGGACACAAAATAGAAAAAAGTTCCCACATTTTTGCAGACAGTAAAAATAGTTCACTTCTCTTTTCAATTAGTTTAAGCTAAAAGTTATCAAGTTGTATTATGATGGAAGGTTCATTTGAGCCATTTTAGTATTAACAAAATATTGAGAGAAAACAATTCAATCAGAAATGTAGTATTTTGACCATAGGCCTAGCTATAATGCATTTCATGTTGCAGTAGGAATAACACATAGGTGTTCACCACTGGCCCGCCATGATTGTTTTTGCGTTTCATTTACATGGTGAGAATAGTGTATTTATTTTTTTCTAAAATGAACTTTTCCCACCCAACTTTAATACATTTTTTGATGAATTATGCCAAGAGTGGGATCTTTTTAGTGTGAGATCTAGCTGTAGTTTATAAGCACTTCTATGACTTTCAGCACTTATATAACATTCATTTGTAATTTCAGATTTTTGTGTAGTAATTCTCTGAAAATTTAAAGTAATGGTACATATGAGTATAGAGTATAAGGATTTTTTTAAAATTTATATCTCCCATAATCCAAAATATGCCGCACTTTTTGGGAAGTATTTCTGTAAAGCGTGTTGGAATTTCAGGATTGGAGGACACAAAATAGAAAAAAGTTCCCTCATTTTTTGCAGACAACAAAAATAGTTCACTTCTCTTTTCATTTTGTTTGAGCTGAAAGTTATCAAGTTTTATTGTGATGGAAGGTTCATTTGAGCCATTTTATTATTAACAAAGTATTGAGAGAAAACAATTCGATCAGAAATGTAGTATTTTGAGCCTAGGCCTAGCTATAATGCATTTCATGTTGCAGTAGGAATAACGCGTAGGTGTTCACCACCGGCCCGCCATGTTTTTTTTTGTGTGTGTTTCATTCACATGGTGAGAATAGTGTATTTAATTTTTTCTAAAATGAACTTTTCCTACCCAACTTAAATCTATTTTTTGATGAATTATGCCAAGAGTGGGATCTTTTTTGTGTGATTCCTAGTTGTAGTTTATAAGCACTTTTATGATTTTCAGCACTTTTATAACATTCATTGGTAATTACTGATTTTTGTGTACAAAGGTAAAAAATGAAGCACAGAAAAGCATTTTCACATCTGTCTTCCAGGCAGAAAATGCGACGTTTCAATGCAGAATATGAAAGAGTAAACAGCTAATAACTGAACAAACAAACAATGATGAGGCTAGGCCTACTGAAGAAATTGTGTCTACTTCTGATAGTAGTTCTAACAATGAGAACAGTTGTTTGAATGAATCTGCAGCGGCATCATCCTGTCATACGAAATTACCAGAGAGTTTGAGCAGTGAAAGTTCTGATGAAAGTGACATGGAGAATCAGCATGAGCTAAGCAGTGACAGTATCATTGAGCATGAGCCCATGAACCCTGCAGGGAGTCTGGACCTGTCCACTGAAACTAAAATAGAATCAGCCATATCAAACTGGTTGACAGCTTTTCCAAACATTCCTAAGTATGCCCTTACTGGTTTGCTGCAGCACATGAACTAATTCTTCCCTGGTATCATGGTTTCAGCTAGTACCCTGATTAAAAAAACCAATGACATAACTTATGAAGAAATGCATTGTGGAAGATACGCTCACATAACTTGCTGGAAAACACAAATGCAACAATACCTTCAACATTTCAATTACAGTGACAAGGATATTTCCATAAATATCAACTGTGATGGTATTCCACTCTACCAAGACACGAGGAAATATCATGCATTTCCTATACTTGTTCAAGTTTGTTCACTGCCACCTAAAATATTCTGTGCTGGAACTTATGTCTCTGAATAAGGGCTTTCTAACAAAATGCCCGATGTTAACTAATTTTTCAAAAATTTTGCAATTGATTTTAAATCATTATTAAATGATGGGTTACGAATTCAGGATTAAGTTGTATCTGTAACATTAAAAGCCATAGTGTGTGATGCACCCGTGAGAGCATATTTGAAGAAAATTGTCAATCACAATGCTTACAATGCTTGTGAACATTGCCATCAAAAAGGGAATCATTTTGGGGGTCATGTTACCCTTCTCAATTTCTCAGCTCCACTTCGTACTAATAATGGATTTCAAAGCAAAGAAGATGAAAATCACCATAGAGGAAGAAGCCCTTCAATTTTGGAATCTCTTGGTATTGGAATGGTTGCCCAATTTGCTCTTGACTACATGCATTTGATATGCATTGGTGTCATGAAGCGCTTATTTAACCGATGGCTCTCCAGCAAAAAAAGTAGTGTAAAATCACACTTGAGTCCTGAAGCCAAACAACGGTTACAGACCAGGCTTCGAATTGTTTCTAATCATTTGCTGTCCGATTTTAACCGCAGACTTGCTGGGGGTCTTCATTCAGTAGCCCATTTCAAAGCTACTGAATGGAGAACTTTCTTATTATACATTGGCATAGTAGTCCTGGAAGATATTTTACCTCATGAAAAGTAGATCAACTTCCTGAATTTGAGTGTGGCCATGAGGCTTCTGTTAACTAACAATCAAGAAGAAAATATGGCGTCAGTGAAATCATTGCTTCTAAATTTTCTGAAGTCAACAGTTAAGCTGTATGGTAAAGAATTTGTACCTTATAATGTCCATTGTGCAACACATTTAACTGAGGATTATTTAAAATTTGGACCTCTAGACAATGTTTCCTGCTTCCCATTTGAAAACCGTCTAGGGATGTTGAAAAGACAAATAAAGGAACAACTGTCTCAACATGCATGTCGAGACAATAATAATTTCAGAAAAAGATCTCAGCATACTGGCAGTAAATCATTTACAATTGAAGAAACAGTGTTTAAATGTGGTGAGTTAGGCAGCAGAGACAACGGAGTGATGCTCAAAACTGGTGAAATAGGTTTCCTATGTTCGTGGGATTGTGATAAAATTGAATTAAAAGTGTTCACTGAATCAAGTGTTTTGTTTGAAGCGCCTGTAAATTCAATTAAAGTAGGTAATTACAAAGTGACAGCCAAAACCTTGAATAAAACAGCAACAGAGAAAGTTTTTTCTGCCAAAATAGCTCTTTTTCCCAACTCCTAATGAGTCTTGCTACACTGCAATGAAAATTCTTCATCTAAGTTGTCATATATAAAAAGAAAATTTATTCATGTCCATTACATTCACGACAACTGCAATCAAAGAATATTCAATCATAAGTTTCATGTTTTCATTGCAGTTAAGTACAAAATATGGATGAGCATTTTAGGCATAAAAACTTTGTTGGTTTGTATTTTAATAGCAAAGGAACTTGGGACGTTGTTCCAAAGAAAAAGGTTAACAATAGGGAAAAAAGTGTTGAATGCTTTTGGCCAGTAAACCAAAATCCAGAAACAGCTGCCCGGAATCAAACAGATCCTGAAGACTCCTGGCCAAAATATAAAGTGAAAGAAATAGTTGCTTCATCAAGTAAGTATTGAATTGATGGAAGAGGTGCTACTTATAGGCCACATGAGGCTCTTTTGCATATACAATATTTATTTGGAAAACTTATTGCTAAATGTTAGTATCTACTCATGTTTCTTACAAAATAATTTCATTCTACTTTCTTACTTCGTCAAGATGACTTTGCTCGTGCTGCCAAGAAAGTGATAAACCACCGTAATGCTGTTGGGCCTTGCCACTGAAACAGAGCCCAAAAGACGCAGGTGATTGAAGATCTGGTGAAGAGGGGCCTATAGGGTTCCCAACCAATTGTTATCCTATCATTTGGTTGAAAGTCTTTATTTTTTGAACTTTCTCTTCTTAACGTTTTTTTTCAGCACTTGCTGTTTCTATGCGGAGGGTTTCCCGTGCGGGAGCACACCTGTGCAGAGATTCCCCATGCCCATGTCCCCGTACTAGATGGTGCCTTGTACTTCGCTCTCATGTTGCAACGAGTATTACCCGTGCGGGCCTTAAACTAAACGAATTATTTAATTCCTAACCTTCATATTATATTGTCACTTGAACCAGTAAATTTACAGTTGTTCTGTGGCCAGACTTGGCCAGGCCTTCTGGTTGGGTACCATAATCTCTTGCATCAAACACATGTACATGTAAAAAAAGTTAAACTACCTCGTGCAAATGGAGTGCAAATTGGTAGGTTTATGTATTCAATGCTAAATTCATTTTTTGGCTTCAGGAAACTGTGCCGTCAATGAAGCAACTGGTGCAGCTACGGCTTCTGGCAGTGACTTCTCTGGTGAATGGGTCACCGGTGGCTTTATTCGCCAAGCCACAAACATTCTCAACCTTTCGTAGTGCACTTTCAGTTTTTCCCAAGGTGAGGTATTTCGCATCGATACTGAAAAAAGTTAACTCTGTGTTAACTTTATAAATATATATATATTTATATATATAAGCGTGTGGAGATTTTCAAGTGGGTAAAAATAATGAGGAATATATTATGAATTACTAATTTTCCGAGAGCATGAATTTTAGCGTTGTGTGACGTGCATAATTATGTATGTGTATTTAGATTTTTTTTGTGTGTGCCAGATGTCTTCAGTATCTTGCGCGGCCAGTATTTCTGCTCAGAGCCAACGGAAGAAATTTTTTTTGTTAATAAAGGGAATCCGCCCCAAAATTTTAGTTCCACCTCTGGAATCGAGTTTGTGTTGTAGTCCAAACTGATCTGGGGTGGAGCTAGAATCAAACGGCTTAACTTCTGATCACCGGGGATCAAACACGGGGATCTTCGAGTGCAAAAAAATACCCAAGAAAATGGTACGAACAGACAAATTCGCAGCGTTGGTGCATCATCAAAAATCCTTCATGGAAGACGGACCATTCCAATTTCAAGGACATCATCGCAATACTGGCAATTTTTTTAATGCTATAGTAGTTTACGAGTTGGTCCAATTTTTTTCTTCATAGCTTATGGGTGAGTGGGTATTGAAAATGAACGCCTGCACAAATCGCAGCCGCGACCTGTATGTTACAGGAAAAATTGATTCCGTTCGAATGGTAATACGTTATCAACTTCGACCTTTTCATCTGCAGCAGTGCTGTGGTTACCTACATCCAGGAGAACTTTCTTCCAAATGTGCTGTTTGCTGCAAATCTAGCAGCTGCAGGATGCTGTTGTTCTTTTGCTGCGATAAGGTATAGTGCTGAGAGGATCTGGGATGGTCTTTTAAGGCAGTAGTCTGGTCTCTTTGAGGTCGTTGCAAGGCCCACTATAAGTCGTACGGAAGCCTACTAAGGCCGGTATTAGCCTGGATCGCGCAGTAAGGAAGCCCATAATGGCCGGTATTAGCCTTGATTAAGCAGTAAAAAAGCCCAAAAGGACCGATATTAGCCTTGTTCAAGCAGTAAAGAAGCCCAAAAGGGCCGGTATTAGCCTTGATCAAGCAGTAAAGAAGCCTAAAAGGGCCGATATTAGCCTTGATCAAGCAATAAAGAAGCCCAAAAGGGCCGGTATTAGCCTTGATCACGCAGTAAGGAAGCCCATAAGGGCCGGTATTAGCCTTGATCAAGCAGTAAAGAAGCCCAAAAGGACCGGTATTAGCCTTGATCAAGCAGTAAAGAAGCCCATAGGGGCCGGTATTAGCCTTGATCAAGCAGTAAGGAAGCCTAAAAAGGCCAAGACGGGACTCGTTCAAGTAATAGAAAAGCCAAAAAAGGTCATGAATAGCCTCGTTCAAGTAGTAGAGAAGCCCAAAATGGCCGTTGAATTAGCCGTTTCGATGCCCAGAAATAGCCGTTTAATAGGGCTAAATATAAGCGACATTTGCACTGAAAAGGGCTAATTTACAGCTTGAAAACGACTAATCTCTGGGCTTATAACTGCCTGAAAGCGCTCTGTAAAAGGCTCATAATTTCAATTGGGACGTATAACTAGTGCAGTACCAAAGTGAGTGCTCTCGAAAAAAACTCACCAGCAAAGATAGGGCAAGAGAGCCTCAAGTTAAGCACAGTCGTAAATCCAGTTAAGCTGAAAACTAAACTTAGTCCGGTTGTTAAACCAGAGCACCTGCAAAGTTACTGCAATCGTGCTATTTGCACAGCTGTTCAATCAGTACAGCTGTGTACTAGGCAGCTCAATCCATAATCAGAACAGTCTAGGCACCAGTACACCTGTAAAGTCAGTTGAAAGAATCAGAGGATTCTTGAAGTGTGAGACTGTAGAACTGTCAGACTAGAACTGTAAGACTGTAGACCTGTATGACTGTAGAAGAGTAAAACTATAGTGCTGTATGACTGGAGCAATGTGAGACAGTAAAATTGTTGGACTGGAGAAGTTAGACTGCACGACTGTGAGACTGTAGAAATATATGAGTTAAAATTGTAAAGGTATCGAACTAGGGCAGACTGCACCACGCTGGGCAGTCATGCCACCTCTACCTGGCATACAACAGTCTTGCTATTATCTAAATATATTCGAATGAAGTCGAAGCCAAGTCTTGTGTCGGGATTGGAACCTCGCAGAGTGAAAGTCTTGTGTCCGCCAGGGCAAAGAAAGCCCGTTCACTGCATGTGGAGATACGGGAAAATGATATTTTACAAATGCAAGTAAAACAGCACTCATCATTGCTATCTGACACGGTTTGCTAGAAGATATAAAGTTATAACACTGATTGGACGGCTAACATTCCTAACATTCCAGTTTGTTTTAGAGCAGTGGTTCCCAAACTATCTTACCTGACGCCCCCCTTTTTGCTAACAGTAGACCCGCACGCCCCCAGTGCCTCTTTTTTATATGAAATGATTCTTTTACGTATTTCTTAGCATTGTTCAGGAAAACATATATGTTTGTTTGAAATTTTAATAATGAAAGCCACTCAAACAAATAATACTACATTCCAGTAACTAAAAAGGAAATATTTGGCTCAAAGTGAGCGAAAAAAAGGCTTGAACATTAGCAAATGGGCAAAATTGAGTTGCAATTTTAAGAAAAAATAATTTAAAAACGTGGCATATATTATTTGGAATTACTCATGAGACCAAGGCAAAATTTATGAACTAATTTAGTGAGATGGATGCTGCTGCTTCTTCCTCGCAAGATCAGAAATTCTAGGATTGAAGGATGACAGCGCACAACGCAAGTCATTTTCTACATCAAATCGGTTGCGCTGTTTTGTTTTCAGAACAACAAGAGCTGAAAATTCTGCTTCACAAAGATATGTAGAAGAAAAGGGAAGAATCACACGAAGTGCTTCTTCACCTACTTTTGACTACATGGGGAGATATTTCACCCAAAACTCTTCTAACTTCATTGTATCAAAGTCCTTTTTCGCGCCGGAGTCACATTTCATATCGATGGCTTCCTCTTGCAGTGATTCCAGTAACAACTCCACATCAGTGTAAAATGGATTCTGCACCAATGTCCAAAGAGAATTCTCCATTGAGACATCTGGAAAATAGTGCATAAATTCCTCGACGAGGGAATGCAGATGGGATAAAACCTCTTTTGTCACGTCATACTGCTCAATGCTTCTCTTCTAAGATAAGAGCTCATTCAGATGGGAAAACGATGAAAAGTTTCCAACTTGTTCTTTTCGTTTTCAAAGATGAACTTTTTCGGCGAAAGCTCTGATCACATCAGAGTGTGCAATGATGTTTGTGTTTCTTCCTTGTATCTTCAAATTGAGGTTGTTGCTAGCCTCAAAAAAGTCCACAAGATATGCTAGTGAGGGCTGAAAGACTTCCTCTCCGAATGCTTCAAACAGTATGTCTTGTTTCTGTTTCTGCAAGAAAATTTCCACTTCACCTTTGAGCTCGTAAAGACGACTCGGCATGTTTCCCTTGGAAAGCCAGCGGACTTCGGTGTGAAACAGGAGAGTCTTGTAGTCAGTACCTAAATCTGAGCAAAGAGCTGCGAAAAGCCTAGAATTCAAAGAGCTATTCTTTACAAAGTTCACCATTTTTATTGCTAAATTCAGTGAACTGCGTATATTACCAGGCAGGGTTTTGCTTGCTAATGATTATCTGTGGATAACACAGTGAGTCCCAGTTACAGCAGGATTTTTTTCTTTCACCAGCTTCACAAATCCTGAGCGAGATCCAATCATTGATGGGGCACCATCAGTTCAAACACCGACTAATTTTCCTATGAAAAACCGTGCTCTTGGAAAAACTCAACCTTTGAAAAAACATAGATGGCCTTTGCTGTTGTCTCCAGTGCTGCTGAGAAAATATTTTCCTCTTTCACAGTTTCCTCTTTCTTCCTTCATCCACGAATCGAGAATAAACAAGCAGCTGGCAGAGGTGAGCAACATCAGTACTTTCATCGCACTGTCTTGCAAAGAAGCGAGATGCTTTTATTTTGTTCAAAACTTGTTCTTTTATGTCTTCTGAAAGTTCGTCAATGCGACGCTTCACTGTGTTATCTGATAAGGAAATCTTTGATAACTTTCTTTCGCTTTCTTCCCAAGCACAGTATTTGCAGCACTCAAAAGGCAGGGTTTTACAAGAGTCTCCCCTATAGAGTGAGGCTTCTTTTCTTTTGCAATAAGTAGTGACAGCTCGTAAGATGCTTCCACCAGTAAATCGTTACTTGATGAAAAGCACTGCTTGAGTCCAGCATCATACGATTCAGCTAATGCAGTTTGGCTGTGAAGAACTCCTTTGGCTTTTCTTTTGATAGATACTTCGTGGTTTGTGCTCAAATGTCGCTCCAGACGATCAGAGCTTGAGGCGTCATTGCTGAGGACTGTATGACATATGACACACTGAGGGAGATGAAATTCATTCCTCTCTATAACAGTGGAGCCATACTTGATATATTCATCTGAAAACTTTCTTTTCTTTGCCCCAGACATTGCTGCAAAGTGAAAATAGCAACAAACTTACAAACTGTACCATGAAACTAAGTAGTTTTATAACATACCGTATTGGCATGCACTACACCACACATTCATATAACATAGATCACACAACTGAAAATCATAAATCTGTATCATACCAAAAATATTCAGCACACAACGTGGCTTATATCTCAACATTAATGACAATGAGAACAATTGCCGAAAATACAACGAGAAGAAGCAAACGGAGTAAAACTACACGCACGAAAATACTCAGTGATACTGTGATGTAATGAGTTCATTTGACGAGCCATGTTTTGCATACAGTTGACCTTGGCATTGTTGTGCCAAGGTCATTGTTGTGCCAAGCTAATATAAATCCAAGGTGTTGGATTTATATTAGCGATTTTGGCGATGACTGAAATGCGATATGACGGTACGTTTTTGGTGTGATGTAGAGTAGTGCGTGCACGGTGGCTTAGTTTTGTTTACGTGTCGAGAGTTGAGTTTGTGTTTGCATTGGTTTATTCTGTTATCGTGTTTTTTGGCTTTGTTGTATCATTTCCACATTTTTACAATAGATTCGCTTCTTTGTGCTGTCTGAGATTTTTATTAACGTTTTTATTAAGTGAATAGATATGACGATTGAACCATCAACCCAGCAATATATACAGTGCATTTAATTTGTCTCACACACACTTTTCGCCGCCTATACTGGATTCAACGCACACACTTCACCACATACATTCAAACTAGCGTACAAAACTCACCGCTTATTATTCACATTTCACACTTTCGATCACGACGAGTATTTCACACAATCAACAAGACATTCCATTCTGCATCGTTCTACCCTTGCAAATCGTCAAGGTTACAATGTCACTCATACACGTGTGTGATCCAGAATTGAAAAGTGAAATAAACCCCAACCGTGGACAAGGGGAATATGTGCTCATGTTGACAGGATGGAGTTTTGGGAGTTTGGGAGTCCCTCAGTGGCGTCAGTGTGGCTGGTATCATTGACTTGTCCTAAACGTGTAAAGAGAACTAGCTTCAATAAAAAAGGTTTGGAGTGACTGCTATAATTAAACTTTTCATGTATGTAATGACAGATATTTGTTTTTGAATGATTTAATTTTTTTAATTAAACAAATAATTTTGAGCAGATGACTTCACGCCCCCCTTGTATCCTCCTCGCGCCCCCCCCCCCCCTTTTCAGCGCAGTCCCGAATGTGCCCATCCAGATCGAAGTCCACACACAAAAGAACAAAAAGCGAAAAACAATTTTGAAGACATTTATATAATATTATAATAAAAGCGAGATGCTTTTATTTTGTCCAAAACTTGTTCTTTTATGTCTTCTGAAAGTTCGTTAATGCGACGCTTCACTGTGTTAACTGATAAGGAAATCTTTGATAACTTTCTTTCGCTTTCTTCCCAAGCACAGTATTTGCAGCACTCAAAAGGCAGGGTTTTGCAAGAGTCTCCCCTATAGAGTGAGGCTTCTTTTCTTTTGCAATAAGTAGTGACAGCTCGTAAGATGCTTCCACCAGTAAATCGTTACTTGATGAAAAGCACTGCTTGAGTCCAGCATCATACGATTCAGCTAATGCAGTTTGGCTGTGAAGAACTCCTTTGGCTTTTCTTTTAATGCTTTGTGGTTTGTGCTCAAATGTCGCTCCAGACGATCAGAGCTTGAGGCGTCATTGCTGAGGACTGTATGACATATGACACACTGAGGGAGATGAAATTCATTCCTCTCTATAACAGTGAAGCCATACTTGATATATTCATCTGAAAACTTTCTTTTCTTTGCCCCAGACATTGCTGCAAAGTGAAAATAGCAACAAACTTACAAACTGTACCATGAAACTAAGTAGTTATATAACATACCGTATTGGCATGCACTACACCACACATTCATATAACATAGATCACACAACTGGAAATCATAAATCTGTATCATACCAAAAATATTCAGCACACAACGTGGCTTATATCTCAACATTAATGACAATGAGAACAATTGCCGAAAATACAACGAGAAGAAGCAAACGGAGTAAAACTACACGCACGAAAATACTCAGTGATACTGTGATGTAATGAGTTCATTTGACGAGCCATGTTTTGCATACAGTTGACCTAGGCATTGTTGTGCCAAGGTCATTGTTGTGCCAAGCTAATATAAATCCAAGGTGTTGGATTTATATTAGCGATTTTGGCGATGACTGAAATGCGATATGACGGTACGTTTTTGGTGTGATGTAGAGTAGTGCGTGCACGGTGGCTTAGTTTTGTTTACGTGTCGAGAGTTGAGTTTGTGTTTGCATTGGTTTATTCTGTTATCGTGTTTTTTGGCTTTGTTGTATCATTTCCACATTTTTACAATAGATTCGCTTCTTTGTGCTGTCTGAGATTTTTATTAACGTTTTTATTAAGTGAATAGATATGGCGATTGGACCATCAACCCAGCAATACATACAGTGCATTTAATTTGTCTCACACACACTTTTCGCCGCCTATACTGGATTCAACGCACACACTTCACCACATACATTCAAACTAGCGTACAAAACTCACCGCTTATTATTCACATTTCACACTTTCGATCACGACGAGTATTTCACACAATCAACAAGACATTCCATTCTGCATCGTTCTACCCTTGCAAATCGTCAAGGTTACAATGTCACTCATACACGTGTGTGATCCAGAATTGAAAAGTGAAATAAACCCCAACCGTGGACAAGGGGAATATGTGCTCATGTTGACAGGATGGAGTTTTGGGAGTTTGGGACGAGTCCCTCAGTGGCGTCAGTGTGGCTGGTATCATTGACTTGTCCTAAACGTGTAAAGAGAACTAGCTTTAATAAAAAAGGTTTGGAGTGACTGCTATAATTAAACTTTTCATGTATGTAATGACAGATATTTGTTTTTGAATGATTTAATTTTTTTAATTAAACAAATAATTTTGAGCAGATGACTTCACGCCCCCCTTGTATCCTCCTCGCGCCCCCCTAGGGTGCGCGCATCCTAGTTTGGGAACCACTGTTTTAGAGGCACACGCAAATCCAGCCAAACCAGATTAATTTCATAAATTTACATTTCATGTGTGTTATAATATGTCATGAAATTTTCTTACATATTATTGTAGACTGTTTGTTTAATGTTTATGCTGCTTATAGTAGAAAAAAATTTCTTTTCACATCTGCCAAATCTCTTTAGAAAACTTCAGAATGCTGCCATAGAATATGACTGATATGGCTTAGTTTCTGTTGCAACAACACTACTTGCACTCATTTTCATGCTATAGTTGAATTTTCGTATCGAATTAAATAATTAGAAGTTAAAGTTCATTGAAGCATAACACTGGGAGAATTCTGTGTTTATTGAGAGTTCAGCAGAGTTCGATTGACCATGTAAAATATCATAAAATGGTTTGGAATACAAGAGTTAGTATCTGTAAATGACCTGTCTTCACGAGCTAGGAAAATTTAGTACGAAATAAGATACAGTGGACGCTGACAGATTTATGAAAAACAAATTTCTGACGAGTGGTGAAGCTGGAATAGTTTCAATAGTGGAATAGAAAAAAGCATTACTTCATTTCAAATACCAAATTTCGACCTCATCCCGAGTACAATATTTGATATTAATTTCTTCAATACAAATACTCCCCGAATATGTATGCTATTACAGAAATGAATCCTGGAGTTCTATGTCACATTCTAGCTCTTTCAATCCACACTGCGAAATTTTATTATTTTAGGGAACATAGACATCACGTAAAAAATTTTTCCATATCGGAATGTATCGGAATCCTAGCCAAAAAATACCAGTTAAGAAATTATTCTTTTCTATTTCAATGACTTTGCAACATTTAGTGAGTGAGAACTACTCAAGGCGGGTAAAAACAACCCTGCAAACCTTGACTAGTTCTTGAGTGCAAAGAAATTAAATCAAGGTTTAGCAATGTTTTAGTCTTCCTCCAGAAAAAAAGTGCTATTTCAGGGACAATTATCCTTTTCATTTTGTCACAAATCTGCCTTGCTTCCATACACCATTCGACTAATCCTTGTCTACTCTAATTTATTTTAAACTTTTATGAGCAATTGCAAGTGTAAGGCCTTCCATATTGCTTTCCATGTAAAATAATTGCGTGGTGTGCGAGGTTGTTTTCGAAGCCTCAATTTGTAGGAACTGATAAAGCCCAGTAGAACGTCAAGGAGTTGTGGTAAAAATTGTACCGAAGTTGAAGTATTAAGTTGCATGCTTGGTGTAGAAGAATTTTCCCATTTAGTGATTACATTTTATTTTCGATCGAAATGAGAAAATCCCGTCATATTCAAAAAATTTGAGCTTAAATCTTGAAATGTGAGCAAATCCTTACATTATAAAGCATTGATACAGCACTTAACAAGAAGACACATATTTACACAAAATACGAACTCTAGCTAAACAGAAACACCAAGAAATTATACTCTCAATGTAGGAAGAATGATCACTATCGACCAGACAATGTTACGCAGTGTATTCCTGCAGTTATTACCAATGCAAACTGCATTTAGAATCAAAAGCATGAAGTAACTTTCACCCAAGATTGTAGGAGTAGACTGATAGTAAAGTGGTAGTTCTTCCTGATTTTACAGAATTAGATGTGTACACTTTAAATGTTAGGTTCAAAATGAGATTTATTCTCCCAAGCAAAGATTTGAAAACCATGGCCGAAGTTGGCAGCGGCAAGTTTAATTTTCTCTCCTAGTTCCACTTATGAGTTCACTGAGTCCCAAAGTAATGAATGTATTTATTGGCAAGAGATGAATCTTTCCCTAAACCTTCAGTCGAAAGAGCAGGGACATTCTTTGGAAACCTTCCCAGATGGTAAATAATACTCAACCTGCAGGAACCTTACATTAAAGTTTGTTCAAAGAACTTTAAACAAAATGATTCTTGTGTTATCAACAAGAACACTATTCACAATACCAACAGACGCATAAAATCGGATTCTGCCGTCCATTTGTTACCACGCGTCGATTATGAAAGTGAATCAATCAATATGCTCGTACTTCAACTGCCAAGAAGAAAAGTAGAACTAACAGCTATGAGTCCAGTGAGGTTTCAACTGTAGACCAGAAGGTTCTTCATGGCTCAGACAATCGTAAATTTGAGTTTCTTGAAGAATGTGATGAGTATTTCTTGCTTTTACGATGCTTTAAAAGTCGTTTAAGGCTAGAAAACATTGAGATTAGAGAACATGATTAGTGTCCAATCTGCACAACTGGTTTCAGTTGGGATAAAAATTCTCTCATTAATTCTAATTACCAACGTACTTTGATCATGAAGTACAAATTGATTCACCATTTACCATTTACACTGTGTAATGGGGTTATATTTTGCAATTGAATTTTGTGTTCCTTCTGCAAATAAATAAAACTTCAAGATCTTGCTTAGCTTATTTGAAAGACACTGAAAACTAAAGGGTTAAAGCGATGTTTCTTCCACAGAAAGAAAAATTTTGGTATTTTATTGGGAAAAGGATCCAATCTTGAAATCCTATTTGCGCGTTTTGCAGCTCACTATATCGATAAGTGAGAGAGGAGAACGCAGTTCTTTCCGCAAAGTTATCAGGTAAAATTGGCCATAAAAGTGTGATCCTTCAATTACATCATCATTGACATTAATGAGATGTGACGCCATTTACACCCATATCCTACAGTTGTTACACAGATGTCGTTTTCAGCGCAGTCCCGAATGTGCCCATCCAGATCGAAGTCCACACACAAAAGAACAAAAAGCGAAAAACAATTTTGAAGACATTTAGTTCGACTACTGCAAGCTTTGACTTATTGTCTACGAATTTTCAAATGAAATGAAATGAAATGACATTAATAAAAATTCACCATGTAAATATTAAATCGTGTTTTTGCCTGGAGAGAAAACCAGCAAACAGAAAAATCTTGATTGATGGCGGGGGTTCAACAAGCAAGAAAACAAATTTTGCTACCACGACAGCTCTAGAAATACGGGTATTGCGCTTTGTTGTTGGGCAGTTTGTGATGAAAGATGGAAGGTTCAATTTCATGGAAGTGCATAAAGTAAAATGTCAATTGAAATCGTTGTGTAGACAACAGATTTCTGTAAGAAAAACCATAAAATTTGAAATCGAGAATTCAACAACGTCACTAAAGCTCCACAATTTTCAGCCAAATCAACGTCGCATAAGATTCGACTTAAAAAAACTCCGGAGACTACGATTTCTAGCGTGAAAGCATTAGAGACCTTACTCACCTCAGTAATTCGGACACTTATTGGACTGGTGCCACTACACTTACTCCTCAGCATTAGTACCCGCCTCTTGAAACTACCTCGTCCGTTTATTGAACCCTGAGGTTTCTTAATTCAGCTGCCAATTTCGATAAGCTGTAGTTTTAGTGACGTCCAACCTAAATTTAAATTTGGATTAGGTTCTGTTTATCATAACTGCGAATGTATTGAACACGAGTGTTTAATATTATTACGACATCACCAAACGAAACAAATTAATTGGACGCTAAGTCGCTCTAATATCGTAGGGCAAAAATATCAGTTAAAATATAAATTCAACACTATTTTCGTCCAATTACTTCAGAGAGATATACTTGTGTGGAAATTAATTCGATATTCCCTATGTGATGCATTATTCAATTCCAACAAACTTTCATGTATGATGCGAAAAAGAAATTTAAAATTTCCATTTTGAGTGGCAGTTCAACGATAAAGAACCTCAGTTCGCAACACCCAAATAGCCAAGATGCATGACTGTTGTTTATTGTGATGTATTCGGCAATACGCAAACAATCACTAATGTGTGCTGGCGAAAACGGAGAAACTCCGGCCATAATTCAATTTGGTGCAACTTCGAAAAACATGGAATTCGAGTTGCTCCTGAAGCCGAGAGGATCAACAAGAACAATAAGCTGTCGCCCTGGAATTGTCGCTGATGTTATGAGTTGTGCTTCTGGTCAATTTCGAACCTAAAACTTTTGCCTTGACTTTAATACTGAATTTTTCATTTCACGCATTGTGTGGTTACAAAATTTGTGTCTACAGATCTTGTGAAGATAAACACCATAATTCGTTCGGCTGTTAAATATATTATTTATATTGTTTTAGAATATAATATGATCACTTACAAGCACAGCTAAACGAGTACCATTATATTCATTCAATGAATAGTAAACTTCATGGAAACAGTAAGAAATTAGTCAAAAATAGTAGATTGAATGGCTGTATTATTGTAGAATTTTAAATTTAGAGAAACATGTCCAAATACAAATGCCACCAAAGTAAGTAAATTATGATAAATTTATTTGTCAGGCGCTTGAAGTTTTAATGTCTTTTTTCTATATGAAATACTTTTTTTGCTGAGGAATAACATGAGTGAGTGCTAAAAAGAGCATTCAAAATAACCGATATATCATCCCACGAATAATGAGCCTTTCTTGGCTGTGGTGTGAGAGTATATAGCACTAGTTTTTTGTACATTCATTCATTAATTAAATTGCGTCTCTCATAACCAAAATTGCACTTTGTATTTCATTCGAAGTTCATTTATTCCAAACAAAAGTTGAATAAGTGCTCTAAAAAACGTGTATGACGTTGATCTTTCAAAAATGCTTCGGCAATCAGGTTAATTACGGAGTTCGATCTATACCATTTTTAAGACTATTCCACACTTACGATGTTCAATTTCATAATATTAAACGATTCTGATAAAAATTATTTTTAAATCAGCTATCTTTACTATCATTTTTATTTTAAAACTGGCAAGAGTGCTCCAACCTACTTTAATTAAACGATTCTGCAATCACAATTTAAATTTAATTATAATAAAGCGATAACAAATCGGGCTATGTAGAGGAAACTGAATTTGAATTAGATCTGTGGCATTGGCCACAGAGAGAGTTCATTCCCTACCGTTCGCAGACGAAAATTCACATCTATGAAAAATGAAAATCATTCAGTACTCAGGTTCTCACACAGATGGCTGTCCCCTGCAGGTGTTATGGCAAGGTGTGTATATATTTTATATCTACCAAGCCGATGACTGTCGTACAAGCATCTTCGCTAAGGCCACGTCAACGAGCTCTCAGGAAAATCTAGGTAAAAATTTGAATGCATTTTGGGTGAAAAATTATACTCTCAATGTCCGTAACATTTTTCCATCAATTACCTGACGTTAAGTTAACATCAACTGAAAATATTGAAGAAATGCATAACAAAATGATATAGCATATACGTTTGTAAAATTCATTTAAAAAAAGTTAAAGGTAAACTTCACACCCCTTTCAAAAAGTAAAAGTACTGAATGATTTGATAGCATATAAATCCGTTTACTTCTGTACACTAAATCCGTTTACTGTACACTAAAGGTGTACAGTAAATTGGAAGTATTTATGTATTAACTAATTTGAGTGTATTTATGTGTACACTTAATTATGTGTGCGCTAAATATGTTTACTAAATTTAATGTCTTTATCATGATTGGAGCTAAGAGGTATAGTGTAAAGATACAATCCCAATACATGCGTTAAACGATTATACACTAGGATGACCCGTAAATATTCCAAAGACAATATCATCGTTCGGCGCTAGCTGGACCCGTGAAAAATTTCAGCGAAAATTGTTTAACGTATGCTAGCCTAACCTATCCTAACCTCTCTAATCCTAACCTATCATAACATATCCTAACCGAACCTATCCTGGTAATGTCAAACATATCAGTGCATATAAAGGTTATTGTAAATATTACACTGAGGAATTCGGTATCCATCAAACTGCAAACTCGGATGAAAGTGTAGCGGACGGACTAACCTAAGAACTTGAGAACAAAAGATGGAATAAGTAGAATATTATAATGAAAATGATCCATTTCCAAAAATATCGTTGTCATTAAGACAGAAATAGGTAAAAATATTATTTTAGTGAAATAGAAAGGCGAACATATCGATCTTCATCTGTCTGACCCGATCTACGTAAGATTTTTCAGTCCAAAATCGTATAAGCCTGTGAACTTTTTTTGCTGTTAACAACTTAAAACTTGATGTCTAGTTTCCAAATCGGAATACTGCGCAACACTCAAAAATGTACTTGAAATCTGGGGCCATTTTATATGTAAATTGACATGGGAAATGCATTTCCGGTCATCTCTTTGTAGAATTAGGCGTGATTCATTTAATGAATTGTTACAGTGAAAATATTCAGTAAAAAATGCAAACATACATTTACCAGGCTTTTCCTCCTAACGGGAGGGTAGCCGACAGCAAGCCAAAATTAGTCATCCTTAGCCATCAGGAGGCGAGAGGCATCACAGGCCGCACCAGAACTGCGCGGATCAATAGCAGCCCAGCACCACCCCTTTCCACAGTCAAGCTCGACAGCCATAGCTGGTTTACCCCAACCGCTTCATTTTTGCGGAGCCTCCCCCGTACATGACAGGACATATACCCCATCACATGCGGGCAGGGTTCCAATGACCGCGTCAAATAATTACACGCTTATACACTGCTTCCACTTACTTCTGTCCGCTGTCATCCCTCTCGCCACGTCCACAGTTAGACCCCTCTCATACAATGCACGTTTCACCCCATCTATCCAACTCATCCGTGGCTTTCCTCGGGCTCTAAGACCGCTAACCTCCGACATATAAATTTTTTTCCCAGCCGCTCAACATTCATTTTTTCAGCATGCCCAAACCATCCGAGCACTCTTTCATCCACCCGCCTGCTCATCTTTTTGACAACACCCGTCCGCTCCCTAACCAACTCATTCCTAATCCTATCTCTTCATGTTCCTCCAAACATGCCCCTCAAACACTTCATCTCAAACACATCCAGCTTCTTCCTCCCAGCTGCTCTCAAACCCCAAGACTCTGCTCTATACAGCAAAACAGGCACGATTAAGCTTTCAAACTGTCCCTTTTTAGCACTCATACTCATACTCATGCATTCAAAAACTTTCCTCATTGCACCCAATGTCTTGCAGCCTTCACTCACTCGATGTCTCACTTCTACTTCCATACTATCATTCAGTCACGTCCGACCCGAGTTACCTAAAATGCTCTACCTCCTCTAACACTTCACCATTCATCCTCACATACAATGTTCTAAACACTCCACCTCTTGAATATCTCATCACCTTCCTTTTATTTGTAGTGTGTTCTCTCTCAGGCTGCTTTACACTCCGTGCAGACTGTGAATATCTAAAGACTTTTGAATATTTTTGCCCGAAGCGGTTGCCTGAGGTACAACGAACTCGGCAGGGTAAGGAAAACCCAACTGGAATAAATGCCGTATTATTGTGAAAATCGCCGACAGTATGGCACATGAGGTAAATATTTACAGGCAGGTAGTACAGTACTCGAGGACGACATGAAGGACCGACGGTTGTCGGTGAGTTGCGGCGTGAGTGACGTGGCGTAGCGGTGAGCCGTCGAGTTGGCGATGGAGGCCGTGAGGCTACTGCTTGCGGAGCAGCCGAGACTAGTGAATGTCAGAGTCGCTGCGGGTAGCCTGCTGCGAGGAGGGGCGCAGGGAGAGGACTTGTGTGAGCCTCTGCTGTGAGGAAGCTCCTGGAAGACTTCTATGAGCCGCTGGAGTGAGGAGGCTCGCTGGAAGACTTGTGTGAATATATATATCAGAGCCTCTACGAGCAAACTGATGTGCGGCGAGTCGTTGTGGGTGAACCGAGCAGACTGTATTGCGCTTACCGCATAGCTCTTTATAAAGGGCTGGCTGCAGCCTTACTTAGCAAAGCTAGCTCTCTAGTTAGGCAGCTCATGGTGGCGCTTTAGAAGAGGTCGAGACTGAGCTAAACGTACGTGGGTGTCTTCAGATGCAGCTGTGTTGCTTGAAGCGTGCGGCTTGTAGAGGCTTGGTCCGCCACCCCAGCGCCAGACTTGAGCGCTTATTAGTCGGCCAGTAGGAACACTTCGAGGCTATGAGGTGGTGCTTTTGAGCTTGAGTGGTGGTGTGCGCGCAGAGCTTTGGTGTGCGCAGTGGTGGTGTGCGCACCTCATATTTACATTCACTCTCAACTTGCGCCTTTCGCGCACTCTATCAAACTCTGCAACCAGTTTCCGCAGTTTTTCTTCAGAATCAGCCACAAACGCTGTATCATCTGCAAACAAGAGTTGACACACTTTCCAATTCATACCATTTTGTCTCACCAACTGAGCACCTTTTCTCAGCCCTCTTACATTCACTTCTTTCACTACATCATCTATAAACAAATTGCCACCATGGCGACATCACGCATCCCGGTATCACGCCTGTCCCAACTGGGGACCAGTCACTCACCTCATTCCATACTCTCACACATGCTCTGCTATCAATGTAGAAACTTTTGATCGCATTCAACAGTCTCCCACCCACTCCATACAAGCCGACAACCTGCCATAATACCTCACGGTCCACCCTGTCATACGCCTTCTCCAAATTCATTAATGCCCAATTCACATCTTTTCCTTTTGCCAAGTTTTTCTCATTCGCCTGCCTCACAGTAAAAATTTGATCCACACAATCTCTACCACTTCTAAAACCACATTGCTCTTCAGCTAGAGCATCATCCGTCATCACTCTCACTCTAACGAAAGATGTTTCCAGGAAAGGCCTAGAAACAAACGAGCTCGTAATGAAATACAGATATATTGGTAGTATTTGCATCAAATAAAAACTTAATAACTTTAGCACGAACAAAGTTAGTCGGGTACACAAGGTCCGTGCTGGTGGTAGCGGGACAGATGACAGTACTATCTGCCAGCGCTCCAGAGACGGACTGCGGATCTACTGTGGTCTGAGAGTCAGACCATCCTCGAGCTGCCCGTCTTTTTCCGTTAAAAGAAGAGCAGCTGTGAAAGAAAAGTTAATTATTAATAAGAGGCCAAAATAGAGGACTGCGAATCAGGTCTCAGCGCAGTATTCCACTTCTGTAGCTAGTAACGAATAGTTAGGCAACGTGTTGCATTCGATCCATTTGGAGAAACATTCGCTATAAATTTAGAGAAATATTCTCTATCAAGTTAGAGAAATATTCACTATCAAATTGGATAAATAATCACGATCAATTTGGACTAGAGATAAAATGATTCAAGAATTATCGTAAATTGCCCTTTCCCCTTTTAGATAACAGGCTGTGTTGCCATGACCTCAGGCTACATGAAGAAATCACTGGCATTCAGCACGACTTCATTCCAAATACCTCTGACTTACTGCCTCAGTGAAGCTGGTCCGGGCTGTGGATGGTTCATTTTGTTGTGCTGCAGATCGGAGGCCCCCAGGGGGAGGGCTCGGGAGAATTAGTCCCTCATCGCTGGGTACGGGTGTCTAAAGAACGAAAGCCTGCTATAAGCAGCCCAGCTTGTGCAGTTGCGTCACCGCGCTCCCCATTTTAACTTCTTATTTGTGGTCGAACGTGAAGAAGGCTGGAAAAAGCTTCATAAATTTTTGATAAAATCAGGGCAATGGGATGAAGGTGAAGCCAGATGCCAGTGACTCTTCCTACTGAATTTACATTAAATTGTATTCCTAACTGACCCTCGGTTGAGGATTTTCCTAACATACTCTTCCAATTGAAACTTTTACATACAGCTTCCCAACGACATTCAGTGGACTTATACTTCTGTAATTACTGCTCTCATACGTGTCACCCTTCCCCTTAAACAACGGAACTACACACGCGCTACTCCAATCTACGGGCGCTATACTAGCATCAAAACACACATTAAATAGACGTAGCAACCATTATACAACCGCATTTCCTCCGTTCCTTAGATATTTCCCCGCGCTGTCCTCCATAAGTGGAGCTTTCCCATATTTCGTCATATTCAATTCACCTTTCACATCTTCACTTTTTATTCGACTACTATTCACTTTTTCATACACATGCATTCTAGCATCACTTCCAACAGCTGCCACTTTCGCAACCCTATCATCCTTCACGTTCAGCAGTTCCTCAAAATACTCCGCCCATCTCTTCCGCACATCATATCCCTCCACTAGTAGCCTACCATTTGCATCCTTCACTCTTGCCTCACTCTCCACCTGTGCTTTCCTAATTCTCTTCACTTCCTCTCAGAAACCGTTCCTTCTCTCCATGAAGTCCCCTCCTAACTTCCTCCCCCACTCCTCCTACGCCCCCCCCCCCCCCCCATGTTCTCTCCTAACCCTTCTTCTTACCCCTGTTTTCCTTTCCATATACTCTTCGAAATTATGCTGGCTGCCGCTTTGCAGCCATCTTTCGAACGCCCCCCGCTTTTCTCTCTCAGTCGCTCCTACATCTCCGATCCACCATTCACTTCACTTTCTAATCCCCCCTCCAGCCTCCCGTACCCCACATACTTCCCTTGCACACTTTATCGCTGCATTTTTGAATAACTTCGATTCCCCTTCCACTCCACCAACCTATCTTACTTTCACCCTCCCATATTCTACTTTTATCTTCTCCTGGTACTCACATTAGGGTGTCCCAAGAAACCGAAGTGAATTGGACACACTCCAGCACTTGTTGCCCTTGTTTCCTGTCGTGACGAGTTTGAACAGGAAAATTTTCAGCTTCCTATCTCATCTTTTACTGGTCGCGCATTTTATTCAGTTTTCTGTTGGGCATCAGGTTGTGGAGCGGTCACTGGCATAAGTAGTATAATAAAGGAGCATGCCGGTACAGTTTAGGATTTTTGGAGAATCTCAGCAATTAAAGTAGTAGATGTTTATAGAAACTGACTTGAATATTAAAAAGTATATCATTATTTTGTATATTCATTTCAATTAATACTTAAAATGTAAGGGGTCTATCTTACGATCAAGAAAAATGATTTCTTATAAAATTTCAATAGAAATATATAATTTCAATGGAGCGGTTAAAAATATGTAATAAACTGTTTACAATACTTGAATCTCTGTGTGCGTACGGGCTGATGTTTCAAATTCTAGGTATTTACAAAGTCTTTAAAATACTTCTTCAGAATTTGAACTTGGTTCATATTCCTAAAGTATTTACCCATTAATGGGTGAACGTCTTTGTTTATCATTATGTAGCTATAAGGAATTTTGAAAGTGTCACTGCAAAATTCAATAAATTCTCCAAGAACATGTCCCCTGAGACAGTGTCCATGTGAATATTTCTAAACTCGTTAGTTGGTAATTCAAATAGAATCAATAGGTTTGCATTCGTTCGTATCGACTGACTAGGTAACAAATAATAATTTTGAGTTAAGTAAAACAAGCTGCAATTATTATGCCTACATCGGGTGTAAAAAATTATCCGCTGGTGTCTGATTCTTTTCAGTTGCTATATCATAATATATAAACAATTTTTTTCTTATCATCCACTTCACTAGGACCAGGAATAGAAGCGATACCTTCAAAATATTTAGCGATTAACTTTGCACTGCATTTCACGGGTAAGCCTTCGAGAAATTGATCAATATTTCCACTACCGATTTTAAAATGCTCAAATATTTCAGACTGTTTGTAACCTTTTGATAAAGCATTTTTGAGTAGTTTATATTCTGCTTGTTTTTTCGATTAACTATAAAGAAACAGGTTGGTAAAATCGATACATTCCTCAAGAAGAAATCTGACCAATAAACCGGTTGTACCACAATTCAACAATAAACCAATTTTACCACTATTACACACCGTAAGAACGGTGAAGGGAACATAAAGTGATTCTTTTGTTTGCACTTACTGGAATCTTGCCAACTATACAACATTTTATAAAAAGAATTTCCCCAACTATGTATAACATTTTTTATTGAATTTAAATTCTCAAACTCTCTTCCAAATTTAATAGTTGTGTTTGTAATTGATGATATTCATTCTTCAAATCATTTAAATCATACAACAGTTTATCAATAACTTCTCGATTTTGCTCATTATCAAAGAGCAGCTGGTTTATATTTTCTGAGTTAAGAACAACATCTCGTTGAGCACTTGTAATACAGTCTTTCATTTTGCATAACATATTTTTCTAAGATCACTTTTTGAATGGTTGTCTAAGTGGATGATATTGGGAAAACTGACTTCGTTTTACAAAGGTTAGTGTCAGGCCGCACAGGGGTTGTCGAACCTTTTGTGTTAGTTACCCATAATCTTAAGTATTTTCTTTATGTGTCCAGCTCCCAGAACCCCGACTTGTCTGTTTCTCTGCACTGATGTTGCGTCTGTGCATTTACTTTAGTTAGCCCTTGAATATCATTTGTCTCATATGTCGATATTCCAATGTTTCTTGTATTACCTAGCTAAATACGACTAATATTTTAAATGCAATTTTGAGTATTGTACCCTGTTATGTAATAGCTCATGTCTGTACGCACTATTTTTGCAATAGAAAATAAATCACTGTCTTTGTTAAAATATATCAGTGTATGTAATAGGGACTTCAAAGAGATTCAGCATTGAACAAGTCACACCCTGAGGTCATAGGAGTTTCCTTTCTCCTTGTTGACACAGGCTTTAGTCGTATACGACACCTCGCCTAATAAGGAGTTTAAGGAGCCACCTCGGAAGGACGAACTATTTCGCATAGTTTGCCGTAAGGAAGACGCTGTTGCAGTTCGGCACTAACAGAATTCACTTCCGTTGCCCTAGCGGTCTCATACGGCGCAGACAGTTGCTCGTCTTCCTAACGGTACCACCGTAGTTCGGCACTAACAGAATTTACTTCTGTTGCCCTAGCGGACTTATTACGGCGTAGGTGGTACCCACACAAACCTCACTCTAACGGTATCACCGTAGTTCGGCACTAACAGAATTTACTCCTGTTGCCCTAGCGGACTTGTTACGGCGTAGGCGGTACCCACACGAACCTCAGGAAGGGAAGCTGCGAAGAAAAGCTAGCCCCCCGGAAAAAGGTAGCTGCACCGAAGACAGCCCCCTTTTTCCACGAACCCTCACGTCGACCGCACGACGGTATCGACATATTCTGGCGCCCGAACAGGGACCCAGAAGCTTTGCGCGACTACTAACGTTGCCTGGGATTTCTGGGTTCTACACAACTACGCGGACACCGCACCATTAAAACAAGATGAACCTCGTCGCTCAAGCTCGAGAATACGTCGAAGCCCTTGGCCTCACTCCCACCGATGCGGAGTACAGGGAAGAATTTACCAGCCGCCTGAGGCATCTGGAAGAAGCGGAACGAGAAGCTGCGGAGCGAGAAGCCGCAGAACGAGCAGCAGAGCGAGAAGCCGCAGAACGACCAGCGGAACGGGAAGCTGAACGAGAAGCAGCACAACGAGACCACGAGCTCAGACTCAGACAACTCGATGCTCAAATCGCTCCTCAAAATGCTAGAGTAAAGATACCTCCACCGGCTCCATTCGATCTCACGAAAGAAAGGATGGACGAATTTTTGCAACGCTTCTGCACTCACACCACAGCGATGGGATTTACTGAAGTCGATGCTGTTGTCATGCTCCATAATTTGATCACACCGAAGGAACGTCGACTCATCGATACCCTGCCCGCAGCAGATCGCTTCAAGCTTCCTGAAATTAAATTGCTCCTACTAGATGCTCATAAAGTTACTCCGGCAAAACTACGTGCCAACTACTACGAATTGAAGCCAGAAGAAGGCGACAATATGTCACGTTACCTACGGCGACTCGAACAATCCTTTGACGCTTGGTTAAAAGGATGCAACATCGAAGCCAACTACGAGACTCTTCGTGACTTCCTTATTGTTGACCGAGCTTATTCAAGCTTGCCGCCCTTCCTCGCCACTCAATTGCGTGACAGGGGTGGTAACATAGTCGCAAGCCTAGGAGAGAAGGGTGATAGCTTCTTGCAAGCAAGACCTCATACATCGCTCCATCAGCTTTGTAAGGGTCGCACAGTGACATCGACGACGGATGCGGGCCCTCGAGCACTCAAAGCATCATCAGCACCAGAGCGACGCTCGACATTTCCTGTCCGAGCCCCTAGCACCCCAGCAAGATCAACCAACTCCAGCAACAACTCTCGAGGAACGCCACCAAGAACTTCTAACCCTCGTGATGTTCCCACCAGCTCAAGATCGATCAACACTCCGCAGCGCGAGGAACAACCAGGACCTTACACTGGATATTACTGCACTTTCCATGGCCCCAACCGATCACATTCCAGTGATGCGTGCCGCCAGTTACAGAGGAGGCAAGGTGATAGCTACAGTAGTGGAGCAGCAGCCCATGCAAGCCCACCTATCTCCAGTACTACAGCTCGAGTAAACAATCTAACAACGCATGAAGAAGCAGATGAATACGACGATATTCCCCCAGTCGCATGCAATCACATTGCCTCAAACAAACTGATCGAATTGGGACAACTGAAAACATGCTCCGGCACTGTGAACCAACAACCCGTCCAAGTACTACTCGATGGAGGAGCAACAGCGGTCTTTGTCAAGAAGTCTCTCGTCCCAGCTGACACCATTTTGAAGAAAGAAATTACCGTTCAGGTGCCAACAATCATTCCTTCGAAGCGCCTCTTGCCCGGGTCACTCTCGTTTGCCCCTACTACCATGGAGAGGTGACAGCCGTAGCCATGGAAGAACTCTCCCATGATGTCATCCTCGGCTGAGTTCCCGGAACCACCTCCTTCGAAGAACAGATGATCGACCATGAAGAGCAACCAGTTGCTGCAGAAGTCTCTCATGTTGTCACAAGCGCAGCAGCAAAATCGAGCGAAAATCCCCCTGCCACACCAAGCACTGTCGATATGTTGCAGCACAACAAAGAAGATTTCAAAAAATTACAACGGGAGTGCAAAACATTGCAGTTTTTATTCAAGAAAGTTGACACTGGTAAAGAAGAAACGCACAAGGATGGCAGAGTCATTACCTACGAACTCCACGACGGCATTCTGCACTGGAAAACGTTACGAGACGGTCAGGAAACTCATCAACTTGTAGAACCTGCAAGCGTGCGCCCACAAATCTTGTAAATGACTCACGACAATCCACTTGCTGGCCATTACTCCCAAAAGAAGACTCAGGCTCGACTAGATCGAGATTTCTACTGGCCGTCCCTGGCAAAGGATGTGGTCCAATACTGTCACTCTTGTCACACCTGCCAGACGCACGCTCCATCTCGACCAAGGAAGGCACCAATCTCAACCCCACCGATCACCACTCCATTCTCCGCGCTCAGTGTTGATTTGGTAGGCCCATTGCAACCAGCTTCCGCACGTGGCCACCGATACATTCTCACCGTGGTGGACCAAGCAACTCGGTACGCAGACGCAGCCCCGCTCAGACATATAGATGCCGAAACGGTCGCCCAGGAGCTACTCGAAATCTGCAGCAGAGTTGGTTTCCCTCATACGCTAACGAGCGACAACGGCACTCAGTTCACAGCCGCAACCTTCGAAGCTTTCCTGAAACTCGTCGGTATCCAGCACCGATTGACGTCATTATACCATGCCCAATCGAACGGCATAGTCGAACGCTTCAATGGTACGCTCAAAGTCATGTTCGGAAATTAGCCGTAGAACAACCGCGAGACTGGGACCTGTATCTGCCTTCCCTTCTTTTTGCATATCGAGACGCTCCTCAGGCCTCAACCGGGTATTCTCCTTTCGAACTCATCTACGGCCATCGCGTCCGTGGACCTTTAACCGTGCTCAAGGAATGCTGGACAGATGGAAGCTTGCAAGACGATACGAGCACTGCTCAGTATCTAATGGAAATGAAGCACCGATTGAAAGAAACTTGCAAAATCGCTCGTGTGAATCTAAACAGGAGCCAAGAGAAAAGCGCCAAGTTCTTCAACAGACGTACCAAGATGCGAACTCTAAAACAAGGAGATAAAGTCCTCGTATTTCTGCCCGATTCTTGAAAGAAGCTACTTATGACTTGGAAAGGTCCCTATACAGTAAAATCACGCCTGGGAACCTATACCTATACATTGGACGTGGATGGAAACAACAAAGTTTATCACATCAACATCCTTCGCCAGTACCACGACCGGGAGTGGCAAAGTTCCACCTCACCAAGCGAGAAAGATCGCGAGGAGGACGACGAGAGAGTAGAGGAAGCATTTGCAGCGGTTGGCCGCGCCCTAGAACCTACCTGCGAAGAAGAAGAACTCCACCGGAAAGAACCAGCGATACCGTCACCCGTCGGAGAAACCATTGAAGACTGTCTCATCTCCTCTACGTTGACTACAACACAACGCTCAGAACTCCAGGAACTACTTGGAGAATATCGCGATCTTTTCACAGATACTCCCGGAAGAACCAGCACGGCAGTTCATGAAATGAAATTAAAGGATCCTTCCAGTTTTCGACTTCAACATTCGTATCCACTTCCCTTAGCGCTGGAGCCTGAACTGCAGTAAGTTTAGAGAAGTGGATGAAGATGGGAATCGTGACGCCATCCACATCACCTTACTATTCACCGCTCCTTGCCGTCCGGAAGAAAGACGGAACCCACCGATTTTGTCTGGACTGCAGGCACCTCAACAGCCAGACAGTATTCGATGCCGATCCGATAGCAGACACCACTGCTATTTTCACCAATTTAGCTGGCAAAACAATCTTCAGCAAAATGGATCTGACCAGTGGATATTGGCAGGTACCTCTACACCCTGAGTCCCGCCAATACACCGCCTTCAAAACTAGGTCTGGCCTCTATGAATTCAACGTCATGCCTTTCGGCCTAGCAAATGCTCCAGCCACTTTTTCCCGCCTTATACGTCAAGTCGCTGCAGGACTGCATGATACTGAGGTCTACATGGACGACATCTTAATCACCTCGACTACCTGGGAAGAACATTGCGCAGCATTAGCTAAACTGTTTGAAGCTCTTTCTCGACATGGCCTTAAAGCGAAGCCATCCAAATGCGAATTCGGATTTGGCAGCCTCCAGTATTTGGGTCATCAACTGAGCAGTAATCAGATCCAGCCTCTGGAGAACCGAGTCGAAGCCTTGAAATCGGCTCCACTCCCAAAAACCAAACGGGAGCTCCGAAGTTTTCTCGGTACAGTTGGGTACTACCAACAGTACATTCCTAACTACTCTCAACTGACTTCTAAGCTCCATGATTTCCTAAAGAAGAATTCTCCGGAACAAATACCCTGGACCGATACAACAGAAGACCTGTTTGAAAGTTTGAAGACAGCGTTAGTCAAGAGACCGGTCTTACAGTTACCAGCCCCCAGATGTCCTTTCATTCTGAGAACAGATGCCTCCCAAACTGGACTTGGAGCAGCTCTCCTCCAGCCAAGCAAACGAGACTTCCGTCACTACGCACCCGTAGCATATGCTTCACGTCGACTGAGAGGAGCAGAAATAAACTATTCTACCATCGAAAAGGAAGCATTAAGCATCTACTGGGCTCTACAGAAGTTTGAGGTCTACCTGTATGGACGAGAATTTGTGTTACAGACCGACCATCGACCGCTTCTTTAACTGCAACAGGCAGACAAGTTGAACCCCCGATTGAAACGCTGGGCTTTGTATTTCAGCCTTTTCAGGTTCCGAGCAGAACACCTTCCGGGAGTCGACAACCCCCTTGCAGATTTCCTGTCTCGGCTATCGTAGCACAGACACCCTCCCCCGGGCGTGTCAGGCCGCACAGGGGTTGTCGAACCTTTTGTGTTAGTTACCCATAATCTTGAGTATTTTCTTTATGTGTCCAGCTCCCTGAACCCCGACTTGTCTGTTTCTCTGCGCTGATGTTGCGTCTGTGCATTTACTTTAGTTAGCCCTTGAATATCATTTGTCTCATATGTCGATATTCCAATGTTTCTTGTATTACCTAGCTAAATACGACTAATATTTTAAATGCAATTTTGAGTGTTGTACCCTGTTATGCAATAGCTCATGTCTGTACGCACTATTTTTGCAATAGAAAATAAATCACTGTCTTTGTTAAAATATATCAGTGTATGTAATAAGGACTTCAAAGAGATTCAGCATTAAACAAGTCACACCCTGAGGTCATAGGAGTTTCCTTTCTCCTTGTTGACACAGGCTTTTGTCGTATACGACACCTCGCCTAAATAGGAGTTTAAGGAGCCACCTCGGAGGGACGAACTATTTCGCATAGTTTGTCGTAAGGAAGACGCTGTTGCAGTTCGGCACTAACAGAATTCACTTCTGTTGCCCTAGCGGTCTCATACGGCGCAGACAGTTGCTCGTCTTCCTAACGGTACCACCGTAGTTCGGCACTAACAGAATTTACTTCTGTTGCCCTAGCGGACTTATTACGGCGTAGGTGGTACCCACACAAACCTCACTCTAACGGTACCACCGTAGTTCGGCACTTACAGAATTTACTTCTGTTGCCCTAGCGGACTTATTACGGCGTAGGTGGTACCCACACAAACCTCCCCCCACACACACAACGGTAGCGCCGTAGTTCGGCACTAACAGAATTTACTTCTGTTGCCCTAGCGGACTTGTTACGGCGTAGGCGGTACCCACACGAACCGCAGGAAGGGAAGCTGCGTAGAAAAGCTAGCCCCCCGGAAAAAGGTAGCTGCACCGAAGACAGCTCCCTTTTTCCACGAACCCTCACGTCGACCGCACGACGGTATCGACAGTTAGCTTTCCATTGTTGTAAATATTGAATTTTACAATATTTTTTGGTATTTTTTACATGTGACGATATGGAGGGATTTCTCAATATCAAACTGTACTAACGTAAGAGCTAAAAAAATTTGGTGATCTTTTGCGTATCAATAATTTCGTATTGAACGTTAGGTCTCATTTTCAAAACAATTTTTTTTAAGTTCTGCTTATGAAAAATCATATTATTTAGTTCAACAGCTTAACGGTTTCTCGTCCCAAAGTATTCTCTGACGATATTAATCTGTTTTTAATATCAGCATTATCATCCACCAATTTCTGTGGTAACTGTTTCAAATTTTTTATTTCATTTGTATTTATAATCGTTTCTCTATCCTGTTCATGGAGATTATTTCTAAAAGTTTCAATGTATGAACTCTTGTCGTTGAATACGCTCTCGAGATTTGGGTAGTCTAATTTCACACTTTTTATTTCCTCTTCTTCCAACCTCCTAATATCATTTTTCAAGAAATCTATGTGTTTTAAAGTACTCGTACGAATAACCTATATTTTTTCCTCAGATATTCTACATTGTTCATCGAGATTTGTCATAATTTCACTGAATTTTTCTTGAAAACCTGTAGTATTCTCATCTATAGATTCTTGGGTAGAATCACTTCTGAACTGATAATTTTCAGTGATGAGATTTTCTCCTACCTCTCTATATTTTCTGAGATGAAGCCTCAAATTTTCCATAACTTCGTCAACATATTTTTTATTCGTAGCGTCAAATTCTTCGATTTGAAAAATATATTCGCAATTCTTCTATTATTTAAATCGAAATTTTGATCTTCATCAAGATGTTTAAAACCTATCCCAGAGATCCTGGTCGTGAAGATACAAATGATTTTTTCCCTGTTGTCCAAAATTTTAACGCCTAACATTTTTCTAATAAAGAATTTTCAATTCTCTAAATTTTCTTGAACTCTCATAGATATCAAATTGTTTACACATTCACTCAAACTCTCCAATTCCTGGTTTAATTTTGCATTTTTATCAGTTTCATTTTGAAGTATTAATTTGAACTGGCTGATTTCATTCTGATTAGAAATAATATCTCTCGAAAACTCCCGGAAAAGACTTTCTACATCAACGAAGTTCTTAGCTAGTACTTAACAGGACTCTCCTTAATGGGACTTACTCTGCTCGTAATTCCATAACAATTTTGTTAAGATCATTGAATTTTTCTTCACTGCATGAGGTTATGGTTGACTCTAAATTTTTTAGCTTATTGTCAACTTCTAAAAACGAGGGTGCTAAAACTACTGTTCTTTCCATAACAATCAGTTTTCTATCACTTAGTTCAGTTAGTCGTGACTTTTAGGTTTTACTTTTTTCTTCAACAGTACTGTTCAGTGTTGATTCTAAATTCTTCAAATTTTCTTCAATTTGATCATTAAGTGATGTCTGCAAGCTCATTTCTTTTTCGTTCACAACAATTATTATCCTAATTTCTTTTTCTTCAACTTTATTACTGATTAATTTGTTCTTTGAATCAATTTGATCATTAATTCTAGTGTCAAAAGTCTTCAATTTTTCATTCATTTGATTTTCTATAACTGACTCTTAATTCTTGAAATTTTCTTGAATCTCAGGAATTTCAACATCAATCAAATCGGTTATGTTTGAGTCCACAACCTCAAATTTAGCTTCAACTACTTCAATCTGCTAATTAATAGATTTTCATCAATTTGAGTTTCAATACCTGACTCTGGACTTTTCAATTTGTCACCAAACTCTGACATTTTTACGTCTGTGAGGGTGATTATGTTTGAATCAATGTTTTCAAATTTAGCATCAATTTCATAATTTTTTTTCCTCAATGTTGAGTCTATGCTTGAAATTCGTTCATCATTTGAAACGATTTTTGGTTCAAGAGCACCGAACTTTTCAGATAATTCCTAAATTAATGACTCTAAGAATATAACGATTGAGTCTACATCAGAAAATTTGAGTTGTAAATTTGTTCTCAGAGTCACATATTTCTTATCATATTTGTTTACAATTGATTCCAATTTAGTTCTTTCATTTTTGAAAGCTCTAATGTATCTTTTAATGACTCTATATTACAATCTTCAAGTAAACTTTTTCTTTGCTCGACATTAGAATTATTCAGAATTATTAACATATTCAGAATTATTTCTATTGTTTTCATGTTCATGACTTACAGGAAGGCAAAAAGACCAACTTTGCTGCATAAATATTTCCACAAGACAATTTTTAAAGAAAAAGAAAGAACAATGGTTATTTTCTAAAAATTAGTCGAACTTTTATAAAGATCTAAAAGAATTGTATGGAAGCATTTGTTTTCTAAACGCTTCAACATTTCTAGACATAAATGTGCACAAATTACATCACCCATTTTCTGGATTTTGTAGGTAGAGAAAACAATTTCAAAACAAACTGCTAATCACCCTTTAAATTCAATTGGATAAATTAGAACATAACTGTCAAAGAAATAGCATATATTATCTTTCTTATACCAACAAGTTCAATGCCTTCCTAATCCTTTTTCAGTGTCTAAATTTTGGATTCCGCATTCAGTTTTTAGAGGGTGTTTAGGTAAAGTATCTCTCATGTTAATACCTCGAACATTCGGAATTTTCAATATATGTATGTAGTATTCCAAATCATGTTTAGATAATGGTTTCATAGGTATTAATTTTTTGGTGGTATCAAATTGAGACTCATTCCACAAGTTTTTTTTCCTCTGGGTTAGCCTTATTCCTGAACCTTTCTTACTTTCCATTGCTTCATTATGCCTTTTAGTTTCTGACAAAAGTTTATCATCAGGTTTTCCTTATTAACTGCGGAGGCTATTACAGCAGCACCTCCAGCCAAAGCGCCAGCAGCCCCAAGGCCTGCTAATGAAGCTGGAACTGTAAATATAAACCCCCCTTTTTTCGCAGTATCTTTAGAAACAGAAGAAGTATTTGTCTTTTTATAAATCATACACATACCTTTGACCAGTATCTTATTGTCCTTTGTAATTAAATATTGAGGATTATCGGTATCAGCTTTCTTCTAACACTTTACACAATACATTTTTTAAACATTATTATGTGAATTTGTTTTAATTTTTATTAGTTTAAACTCATTTTATCACCGTCAGATTGTAATCGAATTACTCTGTCAGATAGAATCAGAGCATATATGCATGTGTATCATCAGGAATATTAGTTTTAATTTCTGCTTTAATTTTAAATCAATTGTAGTTTATTTGATACGTCATTTTGTCTGCTGATATCAAACACATAGATGTGATACAAATATTTAAAGCGTCTGTGTTCGATAACACAATTTTCACAAGATACATCATCTATTAACATCTTATAAGCTGTAGCATAATATTTAGAATCGAAATCAATCTGTAAATTGTGAGCAGGGTATCATTCATTATTCAGCTTAACATATGCATTCGTCAAGTTACGATGATCGAAAATTCCATTGTTTACAACTTGTGAATTAGCTTTCTTAGTTTGGAATGCTAAAATTATATATCGTGGTCTATGAGATCCTGAATTTGGAGTTAAAGTCCAATCTAAGAATTACTGTGGAGAGTTTACAATTGTTTCTTCCTTTTTTCTATTCATATAAGAAATTAGTTGTGTTATTTATCCTTAATATGACGCTATAGCTTGATTTTATACGCATCAGACAGTTTGTAAGCCGGCATTTTCCAAATTAATTTTGTAATAGCAATTTTACCCTCAACTACTTTATCTTGCTGGTTTGTATATTCCTCATCTGATTTGAATATAGCATTAGAATTATCACCTCTTCTCAAAGTCAGCACATGTTTTACTCCATAAAATACCTTCTTATTATTTTCACAAAATCCAAACATATGTTCGAGTGGGATAGCAGCGCTGAACTTCCCATTAGCTGAACTTAAGTAGTCATTTCGATCGCTAAATCCTTCGCTTGAATTTTCATTTTTTTGTAGGATCAACGCTCCAGAAAAATATCATGTTTTCTTTTGTATTTCGCGGATAGCAAACTAATCCCTTCAGAGTTGTTGTGATTCCAATTTCTGTAGCCTTCAATAAATCAATTCAATTCCAATAACCATAGCCTTCAATTTCTTCATCCCCAATTCTGTAAGAAACTCTATCAAACAAATGTATTAGTCCATTGTTGATTGTTGTTATTTTCTCGTTTTTTAAATTATAATCACTTCCATCTTCTTTATTCAAAGCTCCTTCTATATAAATAAAACTTTTACTAGGTAATGCAAACTGATCTTGATTCTGGATAATGATTTTGATATCGTTATGTTCATGATTCAGATCAGTACCTATGTGTGGTTCATAGTTATGCGTTTCAATTTTTTCATTTGATTCATCAACTTTGATGTCTTCATTCAATTTCAAAGAATCCATTTTTAAAGATAATTTTCTCAAATTATCTTAATTTCTAAATTAATTTCTAAATTCTAAATTTCTTCTCTCTAAATCCTGTGTCGACAATTATCATGTGTATTACGATAACCAGGTATAAATAGCAATTAAGGATCTAAATCATTTGTTTCAACACTCAACATGGGTATTACGATAACCATGTATAAATAGCAATTAAGGTTCTCTATGCTAATGTAATTGAATGCATTTTTAGCTTTTATCTCAATACTTGTTCGCACTAATGAAAGTGTTTTTCAAATGAGCGTCGCGAGGATTGTGTTCTCTTAGTTCAAAATCAGATTAGGCAAGGAAAGGAACTCATTTTGTTGTACTTTTCTGTCAATCATTTTTTTCACAACTTTCTACACGGGTATTACGATACCAATGTATTATAATCAGTTAAGGATGTTAATGTTAAGGTGTTTTAAAAACCAATGTATCGACATTTCATGTTTGTACTCTATTGGAAAATAAATGTTTTTCTTTTCTTTCTTTTTTTCTTTCTAGATCTTAGGTGTAATCGAACAGTTACTTCTTCACCTCTAGTATTCAGAGTAAGCCCATTTCGATCAGTAAGGCAAATTCTCAAATCATACAGTAAAGGTTGATATATCGGTAGATAAATTGGTTTATTTGGACTTTCTACAATCTTATATCCTGGTGGGACGTTTGGGAAAAATGAATATAAAATATTATGCAAAGAACCGTTGAGGTATGAGCCGTTAATTGCACCACAATGAACGAGTCTTGCGTTAACTGACATAATGTTCACTATATTTATACTTTTATGTTCTCCAACACCTTCTAAGATAATTTCTCCAAATCCTAACATTGTATTTAAAAATTTTTCTTTATTGAAAATTGTTTGAACGCAGGTGAATGGAGAACTATGATGCATTTCAAAGTATTAGCATTTGCCTTGATTTCAATAAAACCTGCTAATGTTTTTTTAGTGAATTCGTTTTTACTTTCTATTTCATAACAACCTGTTGGATGTGCAATTACATTTTTATCAACATATAATTCAAAATAAAATTTATTATCATTTTCATCAATGTTAGGAATAGAATCATCCATGTCTAACCCAACCAGTGCCATTTCGTGAAATTTATTCATGTTCAATTCTATTCCTTAACTAAAATGTAAACTAATGTTACTTTTTCTACCACTAATTACAATGCTTCGGGATTCGATGTTTTCAACAATAAAGCATTAAACATCTTTACTTCAGAAGTACTTAATAGACTTCGCTTTAATCAAAAGTTCGTGTGTAAATATTTGCAATTCATTAAAAACTCCCGTATTCCCAACGTTAAACGAACCGAACAATAACTGGTGTCTTTTTACAAGATCATTAATGTTAGATGGTAATACAATAACACATGATCCTGAAACGTCTGAATACTCTCTGGGAGGATGACGAGGAGGTATAGGAGGAGATGTAGGAGATGGTTTAGGAGTAGATGTTGGTCTAAAAGTAGACCTTCGTGAAGGGTCGAAAAATGGTCTCCGGCTTGTTGAAGGACTTTTGTGTCGACTCGATATTGAGGATTCTACTACTCTTGGGTTTGTCAAAGGACTTGGTTCAGGGCTTGATTCACGACTTGATTCACGACTTGATGGACTTGCTGATCTAATTGTTTCAACTGCAGCGTGAGGTTTTCTTCGTTGAACTATTTTATAAAAGGGTTTGATAAATTTAGAATATTTATCACCCCTATTTGCATTCATGGTACCGTCTTCCCTCAAATAAGCATCAATTGAATACAACATATCATAATAATTCCTTTTATCTTCATCACTGGAATCAATAGGATTTTGCTTTGGTAATAGTTTCCATAATCCAGTTATGCCTTCGTATACTTTCTCTCCTGTTTTAGAATCATTATCCAGAACACTTACTTTCTCCAATGCTGATGAAGAGGAGGAAAAGCCCCTCTCAGACACGAATATAAATCATCATCCAATCACATACTCGGAAGCAGTAAAATCAACAGGAAGAGAGAAATCGCTGCAAAATTGCAATCGACAATCGATGGAAAATCCACTACCCAACGGTATGCACAATCATCACCAGAAAAATATAATTGACACGAGCATTTCTCAGTTCTCTGCAAATCCCCATACGAGAAATCACCACAGAACGGGAATTCAGAGCCAGAAAAACGTAAATTCCCCGCACCTCTCAGAACCTCTTAATGATGAAAAAAGTGCGAAAAAAACGTCTCCAGCCCTATTTGTGAACGCATGAATTCCACAATGGATGAATTGAAACTATCATGGAACTTCAAACTGATTCCCACCAAAGCCGATGGACACTGCCTCCTCCACGCAGTAGCTCATCTACTTACTAAACAACCAGCATCAAAATGGAATTACAATTCCCAAAAGGCTGCAATCAAAACAGAGAGTAAAGCAAACTACAGCACATATGCTAAGTTTTTTGACAAGAACAGTGGCGACAGGCAAAACCTCATAGATAATTACATTGACGAAAAACATTTTGACCAAGCTGCTGTAGACCTCATACCACTAATCATTTCAAATGTGACAGGCCAAAAACTTCTCGTCCTGGATGAACGAGATCATTGTGTTTTGAAAATATCAGTCGTTCCCATTTCAGAGTTATCAAATAATAACCCTCCACTACTGCTCCATCGTAAAAACGATCACTACAGTGCTCTTGTCACACAAGGCAAAAATCAGACCGGGGTTACCTCATCTTGACAAAGTGCCGCTGCCCAGCCAAATAGTACACTTTCTTACATAGCAGATGCTGGGCCAAACACCCTGGGCAACTTAGACAAAATCGATAAATCCCCTGAACGATCCCATCGAGATAGTAACCTCGCTACTTTTAAAAAGAGTGCTAATATAGGTAAAATCAAAATCAAGCATGTAAATGCTCGAAGCCTGAATGGTAAATTGGATGGAATCACAGTAATGTTGGTCACTGAAAAAATTGACATTTTGTGTGTCTCAGAAACATGGTTTGATTCACGAACCCAAAGTTCATTTTTTTAACATTCCTGATTACGTGTTGTACCGCTACGATGGCGCTAAAACCAGCCGAGGTAGTGGATCTTGTATTTTTGTGAAAGAAATGTCCTCAACATCTTCACTACTAGCGAATAAAGTTGGCGAAGGCATTGAAATGGTTTGGTTAGAAGTGCAAATAAATAAACACAAATCAATAATCATTGGCAGCCTTTACCGGCACCCATCGTCTCCCCTAAATCTAACACTAGATTTCATTGAGGAAACCTTCAAAGAAATCCTTCAGGCAAAAAAATCATTCTTTGCTTTCGGAGATTTCAATGTTGACCTAACGGACAAAAACAATCAGCTAAGCAAACTATTGTATAAACTAAGCTTATCACAAATGGTCAAAGAACCGACTCGCATCACTAAAGTCTCTGCAACTCTCCTCGATCTAGCAATCACAAATAATCCCACCGCAATACTTGGTACAGTAATATCACCTTCTATTTCCGATCACCACTCTATAGAATGTGAAATTAATATTGCGAAGGAAAGACAAAAATACCGCTTAATGACCTATCGCTCGAAAAGGCACTATTCAGCAGAACTATTTCAAGAAAAAATAATCGATAGGTCTACCGAATTCCAGAAAATGATGCAATCTGACGATGTTGACAAACAAGTGTCAATTTTCAACGAGAACTTCACAGCAGCTCTCGACGAATGTGCACCTTACGTCACCAAAAAAAAAAAACCAAAACGGACTGTTTGGATTACTGACGAAGGTAAAGAGATGAGCAGAATAAAGAAAGCTAACTTGCGAGAGTACAAAAACAATAGATCAAACAGTACCTTATACAAGAGATATAAAGAACATGAAAAAATTCTTCGAAAGAAAATCACTGAAGCGAAACAAACTCACTTCCACCAGGCACTGATAACGGCTAAAAATAACCCGAAGCGAACTTGGGAAATCATTAGTGAGGTAGCCCCATATAAAAATTTAGATCGCATAAGTAATTTTGAAATTCCCTTGGCAACAGCCACGGATTTCAACACATTCTTTTCAAAAGTAGGGGCTCAAGTTTTCAGTGAGGTGTGTACCAAACCAGATGAAACGACAATTGAAAATTCATGCCCCACTGCACCCTCGAGGACTGATGTCAAGTGGAGACCACGCCCTGTCGATTTACCAGAGTTACGAAACATCTTATACTCACTAAAAAACACAAAGGCAGTTGGACTTGATGGTATCAGTCTTCAATATATCAAAGACAGTTTCCCTGTTACAGCACCATGGATTCGTCTGATAATTAATACATCAATAGTAACCAATACGTTTCCAAACCAATGGAAACACTCCATTATTAGACCGTTGCACAAAAGTGGTGACCTAAATACAGCATCAAACTACAGGCCCATCAGTCTTTTGCCTGTCATGTCCAAACTATTGGAGAAAGTGGTGACAAATCAACTGTCATTTCACCTGGACGAGTCAAATTTACTCCAACAAAATCAATAGGCCTATAGAAGAAATACTAGCACTCAAGACGCTCTGCTCAATATATCTGAAAAAATATACAGTGACATCGATCAAAAGAATGTAACACTCTTGCTACTACTCGATCTCTCTAAGGCGTTCGATAGCGTCCAACATGAAAGACTTCTACGTAAAATACTGAACTTGGGAATAGACACGCAATGGTTTGAAAGTTACTTGTCAAATCGATCTCATGCAGTCTGCATAGAAAACAAATTGTCCCCATTCATTCAAAACAATTTTGGTGTTCCCCAAGGATCAATTCTTGGTCCGCTACTGTTTTCTATTTTCATTAATGATTTCCCTCCAATGCCTTCTAACACACGGATCTCAATGTATGCAGATGATGTTCAAATTGCAATAACAAGTTCTGTATCGGAAATACCACAGACGCAAATTAAAGCCGAAACTTTACTGACTAGCCTGAAATCATGGTACGACCGAAATGGTCTCAAATTAAATGCAAATAAAACACAATGCATTATTTTTGGATCCAAAGATGCAATTAAAAAAAACTTCAGATCTTACTCTTGCAGTTGGAAATGATAAAATTAATGCATCAGAAAAAGTTAAAAAATCTAGGTATCTGGTTCATTGACTACTGCAGCCTAGTATGGGGAGACTTACCTCAATACCTTCAAAGGGACTTACAAAAATGCATGAATTTTGCAGCCAAGGTGGTCTGCAACGGTAATTTCAAAAGAAGTGATCACGTAACCCCTCTCCTCAATAAACTCGGCTGGATCCCTATCCAAGAAAGGCTCCTCATGCAGAAGGCCCAATACGTATTCTCCTCGTTATATCTTCCTCAGAGCAATGCTGAGATAGTGCGTTTCCATCCACCCACTGTAACCAATCAAAAACCGAACAGAAACAATGATGTCTTAGTCAACTATCGTTCATCTCACTTAGGGCAGAAGGCTCTGTCCATATCAGGCGCCTTACTGTGGAACAAACTTCCCCTGAGTATTAAAGTCCCTTAAAGACCGAGAGAATTTAAAGCCAAAATAACTCGTCATCTTGTGTCTCAATAATAATCCTTAGTTACAGAACATACTGAATGAGTACTGACGAATCTCATTTACCTGGTATCTCCATTGCTGAACAATCTCCCTCGCTCATTGTTTATAATTCAAGACATCAAACAACAGTTTTGAAGTATGCGTAGGTATTATGATTTGACCGCCTATACGTTGTCATTTGCAGACATGCTTACTTGTATATGTGTGTACGTATATAGGTGTATGTGCGCATATGGGTGTGTATATGTGCACGTACAACTGTGTGCACTAGAGTAGATGAACCAGTCGAAGGTGCATTTTATGTCATTCCTCTCCGTTTCTGTGCAAGCATCAAACTAGACCGTCATGGTACCTATGTGTGTGTGTGTTGATCAATTACAGACATTCTGCACCATATTACAAAGATAATGTATTTTTTCTAATATGAAATTGTAAAGCATCCATGTAAAAAAAAATTCGTTGTGTGATCATCCATTTATACTGCAGTAATATACTTATTCGGCTTATAGTTATATGCTTATAATAATGTGATACCTATGTTTGTTTATCAATTGACGACAATTTGCGCCATATTTCAAAGATAATGTGATTTTTTTTTCTAATATGAAACCTTTATAGGACATTAATGTTTTCTTTCTTATTCACGTCCCACAATCGTTTTCATGTTTCTGACTTAAGTAGACTGTTTTGTGCCACTATTTTTAGTACGAAATTTTATAAAATTCATGCTATAATAAAAGATATTTTCTCCGTTTCCCTCGATTAGAATTCTGGTTTATACTGACTAGTTTACGCTGATATTTGCGCACATGCTTACTTGTGTAAACGTGTACGTGTCCACGCTATGCGTATGACAATCTTTAGATTGCGTATGTATTGCCTCGATGCATAGATATGTGCATTTGTGTATGCTTACGAGTTAGGTGTAAATATGTGCGTGGGTATATGTGTGCATGTGTATGTGTAAATATTTACATGTATACGTGCACATATGTGTGTACTAGACTGACAACTAGCATTATACTAGAGATAATGGTCTTTTTTCTGTGCACTCTCAACTTGTAACATTCCCTAACTCGTCATATCTTTAGTATTGTAAAGCATTCATGTAAAAACTATACATTTGTTGTGCGATCATTCATGTATATTTAAATAAAATGCTTGTTAACTAATGACCGTTATGTTAAAATTGTTGAATCAGAAATACAAAACCTATAATCTTCTTGGTCCTCATGCTTATATGTACACATATGTATATATGTGTGTGTGTGTGTGTATGTGTGTGTTGTGTGTGTGTGAGTGTGTGTATGGATATATACACACATGCATACGTATGTGTACATATGTGTGTATATGGATATATACTTATATATGTATATTTTTCTTTTTTTCATGCTTCCTTAAAATGACACTTGTGAACATTGACCGAAACAAGCGATTTCATATATTATTTCCTGACGTCAAGAATTGCGAAGTTTTATGTCATGTACATGTAAACTGCCAAAAGTGTTTTCACCCCACAATGAAAATGCATCGTCCATGAAATTGTGTTATCTCTTACAACTATCATTACATGTATTATCAAATGTAGATTAAGCTAGATTAGGAGTTCATTGCCCTCAATCATTTCTTTTGACTAGTGGCACGAGTTTTTCAATACTCGTGTGTGTGTATCATCTAAGTGTATTAATTTTAAGATATTTTAAAAACCAATGATGGTACTTTTGTACCATCTCTATTGGAAATAAACCGTTTTTCTTTTCTTTCTTTTCTTTTCTTATTTCCTTGCATAACTTTACTTCCATCCCATCGAATGCCATAAGCTGTGTCATATTCATTTCCAGGTTTCCATGCAAAACGAAACAAATTCAATGCGACAGGTCCAACTACAGTGTTGGATTCAGAAGAGGGCAAAGCTAGTTACTCATCAGGTTTTCCTTCGATGGATTCAAGTTTTTCATGAGGTATATCTTTTATTGCCAACGTAGTTTGTTTAGTTTCGCCAACAATTTTAGACAAAGGTTCAATCAATGGCTTTCAAACTTTTTTAACATCATGGTATGGATCTTGTTCAATTATTTTATCATTTGTGAAATTTTTTCAAATTCTTTGTTAAGTTTAGTAAATCTGATTTAGTTTTGATATCAATCAACGCCATTTTTTAAAGAGAAAAATTCAAAAAGACTTTAACTTAATATAAGTTTACTCTGAACTGTCATTAAGTTCAGTTGCTGAGATCCATAAAGGTTCATCATAACCTTTCCACATGAACAGAAGTTTCCCTTTACTCTTATTAAGAATTTTCTCAATTGCATTAACATCACTAGTATATTTTGATAGTTCTTGTTCATAAAAACTTCCTTTTGTTTCTTCACCATCCATATCTTTCAATCTATAAGTAATTGGTTCAGTAGACAGTATTTCGGATACAATGAATAACTCATTAGTGAAATTTGGTAAATAATCCTTCCGAAAGTATTTCCGTTTCTTCCTTATTCTTACTCTATCCCCAATTTTGAGTTTCGGTGATGTGAAAGTTGGTTCTGATGGAGGGAACAAGTTATCATAAACCTTTTCACTGTTCTTTTCCAATGATGCTTGGTTAGGAGTAATTTTAATTGTTCAATGATAGTTATTATTGTAATTTTGCATTAAATCTTGTAAAATATTCACCCATTTTTAGTTTTCATATGTGTAAAATATTTCCACATTTTAGTTTTAACGTCCTGATGAAGCGTTCCACAACTTGAGCTATGGTTTCATTTTCTGAACTAAACCACTAAATGCTATGTTTCTTAAATAGTTCTTGAGTGGATTTATTCGTAAACACTAAGCCTTTATCTGTCTGAACTTCAGAAGGAATTCGTGTTTTAAATAGTTTTTGAAGAGAAGTTTTGATTTCTTCACCTGTCTTCTTACTTATTGGAATCGCCAGTGCATTTATACTGAAAGTGTCGTTTACGTTTAAAATTTAGTTTTTTCCTTGATCTTTATAGTTTTGCACGTCAACCAAATCAGCTTGCCATTGATCATCAATTCTTTATACCTTCATCCTTCTCGTTTTAAAATAATATTTTATTGGTTTATGTAGAGTTTGAGTTTTTTGAATTTCTAACCAATTTCGTACATGAGCTGAAGATAAACCGGATTTTTTAACAAGTTGATTCTTTCCAGTATAATTGGTCTTAGGATTATAATATAGGTCATTCGAGATTTTGTCGCCTACCTCAGTGGGCGTGTTTAGAAGTTTTTTCAAAGTCCAAATCCCACCCAAGACTTTCCTGCCATACCTGTGTTAACTAATTTAGCATCTTGTCGAACGTATTTTGATTCATTTGGGTCAGTTGCAATATCAGCGAGCGACTCTTTTCACTAGAATATCATCAGCATAATTTCTGTCCTTCGTTTTTATATGTTGTGAATAAAATGTCATGACTCTTACAAGCCTGATCGAGCGAGTTAACTTCTTGATTACCTTCTTGAATTAGCTTCTGCACCTTAGTTCCTGGACCGCAAAATGAGTAGGTATGTTTATTGTTTAATGAACCGCTCGGGACTTGTTCAGATTGAATATTAGATGGCAATTTCAAATGGAAGTTTTCTAAAGAATGTATGTACAATACCTTTCCCGGTTTTTCTTCATCAACTAATGATTTGAAATCACTCAAATACTGTTCATTTTCAACATATTATAAATCTTGTTATAGAAGTCATTATTATTGTAGACAATCAATTTTTATACAACATTTATCGAAAAAATTTTTTTTAGTGATTTAAGGCTAGTGTGTTGATACCATCTGGTAATATGTCTCGTGTCATCATTACCATTTCATGCAATCTTATTTGTTTCTCTAGTATATAATTCGTGGTTAACACTTGGGATATTGTTCATCGTTTTGTATATTGTTTCATTATTCAATGCTCTTTTATATTCATCCATTGTGATATTGTTCTCAGTTGTGTTCTTACTTACACCTTTTGCTTTCTCACTTACGGAATTTTTCGTTTTGTAACAATATAGTTCTGCTCTGAAACCGACGAATTCTTCAATTGGTGTTCCACAAGTTTCGTCTTTCATTTTCGCAATTCCTTTCATATTTGTAGTTGAATATAGGAAGTGTTCTTGTTATATATTAAAATATGCATCGTTATTGTATGAAACTGGTTTGTAAGTGAGAGTTCCGGAGGCCTAGGTTTACGAGTCCCGGAAGATCATTGTTGTGAGCCTCGCATGGCAAGCTCACAGGATGTCCTTATCGTGCTTGGTTTGGGATATCGCGGTCACCGGCGGAAGTGTCATAAACGCAGCCGATGGATGCCGCCGTGTTGTGCACTTACCGGAAAGGCTTTGTTTAACATCCGGGGGCGCTCTAGTCTTAAGGCATGTGTGTCCCTTTTTGGAGTTAGTACATTACTAGTAGTCCTGTTGTGCGTTTCATTTTGCTCCTGCCTGGTATACGGCTAGGCGAATTGAAGTTAAAGCGTCCTGCTATACGAACCTAATGTCGTACTGAAAACTGCAATACTACAATTGGCGACGAGACTTCGAATCTCCTAAGTGAATTTGAACTTTACAAGTGCTCTAAAATTAGGATGGCGTGTTCTACAGTTAGCTGTCCTCCATTCGATGTTGAAGTGGAAACGGTGAGTGAATTCCTGCAAAGGTTTCAAAAGCAGTGTGCAGACGCTCTTCAGAAAGCGGGAAATAATGGCGGTAAAAAGCTAGTATTTTCATTGCCTGTAAACATAATTACTGATCTACAACGAAGACTTGAACCTACGTTACTCACAAAGGCTACATATGAGGAACTTGAAGAAAAATTAACACAGCAATTTGAAAACAAAAAAATCCATCGTCGGTGCATCGGTTACATTTCTAAATAGAAAACAAGGTGCTAATGAATCCAAAGAAAGTTATGCTAAAACGTTAAATGACTTAGCATCTGCATGCAAGTATGGCAATTGCTGTCGTGACCGTTTATTGAGAGATACCTTCGTGGCTGGGCTACATTCAGCGCAAATTCTCAGCGCGGTTCTACAGTAGTGCAATAGCAAGTCCTTCAACGAATGTGTTGAACACGCAAAACTCATCGAACAATTAAGCTCCGACGCTCAAGATATTATTCGTGAGGATTCATCTTCATCGTTTTTCACTACAGAAAAACTCCCGCCGAACTACATATGCATTCGCTGCGGAACTAAGCAAAAGCATCTTGCAAAGAATTGCTATGCTTTGAAATTGAAATGTTACACATGTGGAAAATTAGGCCACATTTCTAAAGTTTGCAAATCTACGACTGCAGCATGGCCTCCTCCTGCTAAGCTTACACGAAGGGGACCTACACGAGGAGAATTTGACGCAGATCGCACTTACACAGTGCAGCCGGGAAGAAGCGGTTGCTGTGGCAACGTCGGAAGAGAAGACGTGTTAATGAAGAGTTCACGGGTGCCTCTACAGAATAAGAACGAAGCTGTTCTACAAAAACCTAGGAACAAAAGTGGTGACGGTAATCATGTACATGAATGTTCTGATTATTCCTTAAATTATTATAATTTTTTAGAGTAAACACCACTGTAATTCCCGTTACTAAAGAGCTCATTATGATTACATGCAACTTAAATGGTAAACCTGTTGAATTCCTGTTGAATTACGGCATTGCCGTGTCAACTATACGTAAAAGAGATGCACTCAGAGTTGGTGCTGTTGTAAATCTTACATACAGCAAAATTCTCGGGTACAGTGGTGTCTCGGTAAACCTGCTTGGTCAATCTGCAGTAACTGTCGCTTATAAAGATGTCAGTTTTGATCATAAGTTTCTCATTGTGGAAGAAGATAGAGTCAATTTACTTGGCCGAGATATTTGTTCTAAACTCAACGTAAACGTTGTCATTCCTGATATATACGACTCCATAAATAAAACGGATTGTCTTAATTTGCCGAGAAGTCTCTTGTTGAAATATGATTCATATTTATCATCTGATTCACAGTCTAACGTTAGAGAAACAGTTCATATTGATGTGTTGCCTAATGCAGTTCCTGTATTTTGTAAAGCACGCCCAGTTCCTGTAAGACTAAGAGACTCTGTCAAAACCGAACTGGAGCGCTTGCAGAGTATGGGCAAAATTTCCAAAGTGTATGATAGCCAATGGGCATCTCCTACCCTTAATGTTCTAAAGTCTGACGGCAGTGTGAGAATCTGTGGAGATTTTTCAGCCTCCATTAATAATTTTCTGAATCCAGTTCAATCTGTACTCCCTGTTATTGATGATGTCATTTCTCAAGTCGGAGACGCTAAGTTTTTCTCAAAAATTGATTTGTCTAACGCGTTTCTGCAAATTCCGTTGGACGAAGAATCAAAGAAAGTTACGACCAAAACACCTCTGAAGGTCTATTTATGTACAATTACTTACCCTATGGTTTACGTGCAAGCCCCGGCATTTTTCAAGCATTCATGAATAGGACTCTTTCTGGCATCGATAACATCATTGTGTCCCAGGATGACCTCCTCATTTTCACCTCTTCATATGATGCTCATTTGGAAGTTCTTGACAAGGTCCTGTCTGTCCTCAAAAACGCTGGAATTCGCTTAAATCTGTCTAAATGTGCCTTCCTAACTGATCGTGTGTCTTATCTAGGGTACGTTTTCGATAACAAGGGTGTTCACCCTAACTCTGAGAAAGTAGAAGCTATTCTCAATGCTCCTGTTCCTAAAAACCTCAAGCAATTGCAAGCTTTCATCGGATTGTGTAATTTCTATAGCCGTTTTGTACCCAACTTTTCTAATGTCATGCATCCTCTGTATTCGCTGCTCAAGAAAAATGTATAGTTCCGGTGGACTCCAGAACAGGCTAGAAGTGTCCAGAAAATCAAAGACATCTTTCGTTCGCATAAACCTCTAAAGTTGTTTGATCCCAACCATGAAACTCTTCTTGAAACTGATAGTTCGGGTTATGGAGTTGCTGCCATACTCATGCAACGCGCTAGTCCTTCTAATGATTGGTGTCCGGTTCAATTTGCTATGAGATCTCTAAATAATGCAGAACAAAACTACACTAACATTGAAAGAGAGAGCCTTAGTGTTGTTTTTGGCGTGGAGAAATTCAAACAATTTCTACTTGGTGCTAAGTTCATTATCCATAATGATCAAAAACCTCTTTGTAAACTTTTTGCACATAACAAGGGTGTACCTCTCAACTGTTCCGTTCGAATTCAAAGATGGGCTCTCAGACTTTCCCAGTTTGACTATGTTTTCAACTATTCGAAAGGTAAATGTAACGTAAATAGCGATTGTCTCAATAGGCTGACACTACCCACGACTGTAAAAGAGCTAGAACCGTACGAAATGATTTTTGCTGTGAACTCTCTTGATAAAACTCCTGTCACGTGTGAAAATATGAAAACTCATACTGAAATGGATAGCGAACTATGCCAAATTAAACAATACATAAAGTTTGGCATGCCTCCTAAATCAAAGAGAATAACTGTTGACAGGTAAAAAATGTTTATTTACTTACTTGGATTAAGCCTCGAATCTCAATGATCGTATGGTTGCAGGTTGCTCTAGATATTTGGATACATTCACTGCTTGAGGTGAAAGTTATGAAGGACTCTTCCAAGCGGTGTTAGCAGTATAAACTAACAATCATTGCCACACAACAGGCAATCTTTTACAGTTCAGTTGTAACTTGTTGCATGTATGAGCAACACCCCGCATGTCTGAAAGTGAACGCGCTTCAAAGCAGGAAATCTCACGGTACGGTTCAGTGGAAACCGGTTGCACGTCGGTCGCAGAGCCAAGATATGTGAAAGCGAAAGTCACTATGGCGTTGCATATGAACCAAGTTTATATTCCGAAAAAGTATTTTAAAGACTTTGTAAATACTTATAATTTGAAACATCAGCCCGTACGCACACAGAGATTCAAGTATTGTAAACAGTTTATTACATATTTCAAAAGCTCTATTGAAATTACATACTTGTTTTGAAATTTTAAAAGAAATAATTTTTCTTGATCGTAAGATAGAACCCTTACATTTTAAGTATTAATTTAAATAATTGTGTAAAATAATAATATTCGTTTTACTATTCAAGTAAGTTTCTATAAACATCTATATTTAGGCTTTTCAAGATCGTTCTTTAATTGCTGAAATTCTCCAAAAAAGCCTAAACTGTGCCGGCATGCTCCTTTACTATACTACTGGCAAAGCGTGCAGCGGTCAATATTGTAAGGGCACTTAGTGAGCTCTATTTTACAATAACAAATATTTTTCTTGTTTCATGAACTTCTTTCTTACTGTTTCTATGCACTTTGTGCAATGTGCATAGATTCTTCGTTCGCACAACTCCATACTAAATTGTGCCTTCATCTTTCTTCTCTCTGAACATCATTGTCGTGGTAAAGGAAGGCTAAAACTTTCTTATATAATAATAATACTTCCCTAGGATGAAGTGAGCTCGCGTATCGTAGATACTTGCGAATCAGACTTCTGTCACGATTTTCAAAATTTCTTTAGCTTGCTTGCTCGCTGCTTTTTCACCGGTCTTATTGCGGAAATTTAGCTTTCACTCATCGCCCTGCGCCGGACTCGGCGATCGGAACTTTGCCCGATCTGGGATCAAAATCAACGATCAACTAACACCAGGTCGTAATGGCGAGTGAAACACGATCTGAGGGAGTTGTAAGGCTACTCAAGGAGTCCCCGACATCGTCACTTCCGGGGAATCATCTTCCGACGATAGGCGAAGTTCTCCAGGTGTTTTTGTTCCATCTCAAGATCTAGAAGCAGGTTCTTCTTGTTGCAGCAGCTTCTACTGCTGAGCATGGAGCTAGGATATACTGGAGGGAGCATAGCCGATTCCGATCGGGCTCAAATTAGTTGCAAAAGTTGAGACACCGGAGCAAGCGCACGCACGGTTCTACACGTGACTGCCTCAAGCCAATCACAGACGCTTGGCTCCTCCTCACCTCCTCTACAACTCCGCCTCCCATTGTCTAAAGTAAGATTAGTATTGCCTAAAAAATCGAAAGGTAAGATGTGCGTGAAAGTTGTTCTGTAATTTGTGGTTAATTAAGAAACCACTGAGGAGATCGTGTGCTAAGAAATCGACAGAATCGTCACATCTGCCCTTTTACGTGCGATAGAAGCATGATGTCATACTCCATCAGTTTGCAGTCGAGTTTTCTAAAATTCACAGTTCTATGTTCAATAACAAAAAAGTTTTTAGATTTCTAATGGGGCTCGTATGTTGATTTGACATGAAGTCAATTTTTAATCCTCAGACATGGATGCAAATTTTCGGTGTTAATTTCGGCCTTGAGTTGGGTGTTAAAATTGGTATAAGATTCTTCTCACCTGTATAAGTTTTACAATTAATTTGGGCCAAATTGGTTTCAGTGTTGAGGTAAAACTTAGGTGATGCTATGACGCAGTGCTACCAAACTTGTTATTTCCGTGAACAAAATCTTAGAGTTAACTTTTTTCGATCTGAAATTTTACACTGAAATTCAATTATAAACTTTGAACTTTACTGGGACTGTAAAATGCTTTCAATTTCAACAGTCGAATTTTGTTTCTCAAGATATAAGCTTAGGGATTGTGTCCGGAAAAAATGCTTAATTTGGAAACCCTGCCTTGACGTCAAATCAAAACCCAGATATTTCGTGAAAAAACTAAGATCTGGATTAAAATACCTAGGTGCGACTAACTTGGCACCGAGAAGACCTTTAGCGTGCGTGTATATCCCGCACTAGTCAGTGGTAACTGACGCCATAGCAGCGAGAACGCTATTGGTTGTTACAGACATGAGAGAAATCTCAAAATTTGGTTCTCTTTTCAGTCGACTATGCTCCCTCCCCTATATACTACCTCCATGCAGCTGAGAAGGTTATGGAAGTGTGGCAACGTGCGAACATTCCGACGTCGGATGTGTCGTGGGTGAAGAAGAAGATCCTCAAACTGTACCAGGGGCACGGCACCTTGGCAAAATCCAAATAACGAAAAACAGAGAAGGAAGAAATGAAGAGATGCATCTTCAGAGGCAGCTTCGAAGGTATGTTCGACATCGGGCATTCTAAGTCAACGGAAGCGAAGATCCCCGAGGAAAACAAGGCATTCTTGGAGGCTCAGAGGGAGGACCGGCAGCGCTCGTGTCAAAAGCTTGCCTCTGCCCCCCTTCTATCATGATCACCTGTGCTGCATGCCAGATACCACCAGATCTTGCATACACCTGCGATGCATGCCAGATACCGCCAGATACCGCCAATAACTACCGTTTGTGTTCTCTTATTTCCCTTATACTGTATATTCTATATAAAAAGTGTTAACGATAGTCGGATATTAGGAAACACGTCTGGTATTTCAGAAATCTCACCAGCAGCCCCTGAAATTTTGGCCACGAGATCTTCCTTACATTCCAATTCAAAACGTTTTTGCTGAAACCTTTCAATCGAACATCGCTAAAAGGTAATTCCATTGTGGTACACCCTCGTACATTAGAAGTGTTTATAGCGTAAATTCAAACTAAATATTGAGAGAAATTGTATCGTAAAATGTCATACTTTAAAACAATTAACTGCTAATATCTCGGAAACCCAAAAGTGTTCTGAAAATTTAATAGACAAAAATTGTTCATCTGGCCATATTCTGCTGGTGAAATTGTGTACCTCTTGTCGTAAAACATCCTGCACAAACTAGCATTAACTCCGTACAGTTAGCCAGCAGGTTGTAATTATATTAACTTAATATATCTGAACACGTCAGTGATTTGCTTTAATCGCAACCTGATCAGAAACTTAAAAACGAAAGAAATTCCGATAAAATTTATCATCTTCACTATGAAAACGTTTCGGAGTCCAGTTCCATCATCATTTCAAACGAAAAACAAAAGAATTACGTCTGATATATAAGATCAAAGTAAAATGCATTGTAGGTGCTACAAATATTTCATGTAAGTAAAAATACAAAGTATGAGACGGACAAAAACAAAGAATAAAATACAGAAGCACAAAAAGAGTACATGTGACACACAAGTATGAAATGAAATTAGGCTGGTTCTGACGAGGAATCTACCTATTCACTGTTTGCAAAAGGTACGAGCTGTCCATATTGTTCAAATGAGGGTTTCGCTTGAAGATATGCAAGGACTCTTAAAATTCTGAGGTCATGCGGGGTTGAAGCTGAGTCTAAAACTTTGAAATCGGCAGGAGATATAGGAACATTGCATTATTAACTCAATTATGTAACTAAGTAACGACACCTTTTTGAATATAAATATTGTTCACTATGCTCGACGACGAGCTATTGTGAGACAAAACGAACAGTTTTTAAGCGTGCGTAACTATAAATCCTCTGAATAAATCAGATGTAAGACAATAAAATTTAAAAAACATGATAAAACAAAAAACTATACGAAATGTCAACAAACAATGGAAAGTTTCACCGCCGTATCACATTCATTTATTGGACGGTTTTTTAAAATGTATATCAATTCTAAAATGCAGAGATAGGACGAATTTGATGTTGAATCCAAAATTTTAAAATTTGAATTTATAAAAATATTGTCTTTCTTCAAACAGTGCTCTCTTGTACATGAGTTGGGTGGTTTGGTCAGGTTCGTGGAGGAAGTATCAGGTTACAGCCAGTGCGAAAGGAGACTCCCCTGTGTTGTGCACACCTCACAAACAATTGGAGCCCAGTGCTACCAATATGAGAGCGCTCGCAGCGGTCACACGTATATTGATATACAACTGATGTGCGCAACACCATCTATAAAAGAGCACTGTTTGAAGAAAGACCATAGTTTTAAAAATATAAGTTTCAAAATTTTAAATTCAACATTAAATTTGTCCGATCTCCGCATTTTAGAATCGACAGAAAAAAAGAAAAACATTTTATTTCCAATAGAGATGGTACAAAAGTACCATCATTGGTGTTTAAAATATCTTAAAGTTAATACACTTAGGTGATACACACACATGAGTATTGCAATACTCATGTCAGAAGTCGGAAAGAATTGATTGAGGGATATGTACTTCTAATCTTGCTTAATCTACATTTGACGATACACATAATGATAATTATAAGACAAAACACAATTTCATGGACGGTGCATTTTCATTGTGGGTTGAGAACACCTATGACAATTTACGTATTCATGATATGAAACTTCGCAATTCTTGACGCCAGGAAATAGTATTAGAATTGTTTGTTTCGGAAGATGTTCAAAAATTTCATTTAAAGGAAACACGAAAAAGATAAATAAACATATATATAAGCATGGGGACCACGAAAATTACAAGATTTGTATTTCTAACTAAGCAATTTTAACATAACGGTCATTAGTTGATAAGCATTTTATTTAGATATAAATGGATGATCACACAACAAATGTATAGTTTTTTTACGTGAACGCTTAACAATAATAAAGAGATGATGAGTTAGGTAATGTTACAAGTTGAGAGTGAACAGAACAAAAAAACAATTATCTTTAGTTAAAATGCCAGTTGTCAGTTTAGTACACGCATATGTGCATATACAGGGTGTTTTTCTTTACTTTGAACAAACTTCGAACTTAGGTACAAAAACTCAAAATAAATCTATTTTCATGAATGACAAAATATCCAAAACTCATTAGTTTTCGAGTTATAGTTACTTGAAGAATATTAGAACTTCAAGTAGGATTGCACGCGCGCACCATTTTTAGCGCTGCCTTTGATAGTTAAAGAGGTTTTTGGGCCCCACTAATGTAGCATTTTTGTAATTTCACAATGAAATTTGCGTGTACACGTTTTACATATAGGAATAAATTCTGCTTACAATTTCTAATGAAATATTGTAAAGATATTCTATTAAATATTGTATCGAACAGATCATTGGTTGATAAGCGTCTTATTTATCATACGTCGGTGATCGCACAACAAATGTACCTGCATATATATACTTAATAGATGCTGTACAATAATCAAGTAAAATGAAGTATTACGTAGTGACACATTCACCTATCTACGTACGCATAGCGTGCACAAGTACACATATACACAAGTAAGCATGTGCGCAAATATTAGCGTAAGCTAATCAGTATAAACTAACATTCCAATAGAGGGAATCGGAGAAAATATCTTTTATTATGGCATGAATTTTATAAAAATTTCCGTACTAAAATAGTAGCACAAAACAGACTACCTTAGTCAGAAACATGAAAGCGATCTTTCTTCAACGGTTCCCAAGTACAGAATATTTCCAGAAGCACGCGAGGCTTAGGTGCAATTGTTATAATATATTCTAGAGCGTAAGAGATTATGTGACCATTTGCACTTCACTAGCCTACCAAGAGCATTTTTAGACGTGACGAAGAGAGAAACATGAATGTCTTATAAGGGTGTCATATTAGGAAAAAAATCACATTATTTTTGAAATATGACGCAAAATGCCTGTAATTATTGATAAATATACATAGGTAACACATTTTGCATGTACAAGACATTTAAGCTTTGGATTGCCTCACAATGATAAAATGAAATGATGTGTTGGGTAGTGTTAGAAGTTGGGAGGGAGAAAAAAGTCTGATATTTGTAGTTTATACACCAGTTGCTAGTCCAGTGCACACAGGTGTATTGTGCACATGTACACCAATATACGAACACACGTATACAAGTAAGCATGCTTGCAAATCCCAGCGTATAGGCGATCAAATCATAATAGGCGATCGCAGCGTATAGGCGATCGCATATTTCAAGAATGTTTTGTGATTTCTTGAATTATAAAGAAAATGAGAAAGAGAATATTTAGCAATGGAGATACCAGGCGAAATGAGATTTATCAATACGTGTTCAGTATGTTTTGTAACTAAGAATTATCGTTGAGACGATAGTAGACGAATTATTTTGGCTTTAAATTCTCTCGGTCTCTGAAGGATTTTAATACTCAGGGGAAGTTTATTCCACAGTAAGGCACCTGATATTGACAGAGCCTTCTGCCCTACGTGAGATGAACGATAGTTGACAAAGACATTGTGGTTTCTGTTCGGTTTTTGGCTGGTTACAGTGGGTGGATGGAAACGCACTATCTCAACATTGCTCTGAGGAAGATACAACGAGGAGAATACGTATTCGGCCCTCTGCATGAGGAGCCCTTCTTGAATAGGAATCCAGCCGAGTTTGTTAAGGAGAAGGGTTACGTGATCGCTTATTTTGAAATTACCGTTGCATACCACCTTGGCTGGGAAGTTTACGCATTTTTGTAAATCCCTTTGAAGGTATTGAGGTAAGTCTCCCCATACAAGGCTGCAGTGGTCAATGCGCGATAACACAAGGGATTGAATGGCTAATAATCTGGATTTTTCATCTGGCATACTTTTTATACGATGAAAAAACAATAATGATATACATTTGATATACATGATATACATATACATATACATATAATGATATACATATACATTAATGATATATGATATACATTTCAAAAAACCGTCCGTCAATAAATGAATGTGATACAGCGGTGAAACTTTCCTTGTTTGTTGACATTTTGTTTCATTTTTTGTTTTATCATGTCTTTTAAATTTTATTGTCTTACATCCGATTTATTCAGAAAATTTATAGTTACAATGTTTTAATACTTCGATTTATTCTATTTCAGAACACGGAAGATAAAGTTTTTATTATCCAAAACGTTCTTTTTTTAATATGATTTTCTTAGCCACGTTAGTTTTCCTTTTTGTCATTAAAGTGAGATTTCCTAAAAATCAATCCGTTTCGTTTATGTATGTACTTATATATACATAAATGTGTATATAGCTATAACACAAACCCAACACGCATACACACACCTGTCACGTTCTCCCTCATGCTGCTATACGCTCCCGGCAGACTGTGTATATCTAAAGCTGCGTTAACATTGACACTTTTGCCGACACTCTGAGTGTCGGTGGGACGGGCTCATACACAGTTGCCGGGCTTGCAGGCGGGCACCGTGAGGCTCACTTTGGCATCCTCTCTTTTCATTTTTTTCAACACTCTGCCCGTCACTTACTCCAGCTTCAGTCGCTGCCTCGATGTAAGAGAGGGAGGTTAATACACCGTAGCCTGCAGCATTTCATAGAATACATTTGGACACGCCCAGGTGTTGAGAGACTGATGTAGAGCTCTACCTCAACCTTGAATGTTTGTGAAAAATTTCCAGTAAAACATGTATAAACCGAAACAATAAAGAAAAAGCTCGTCTTGGTGAGAATTGCGTGTCCGCGGAGCGCAACACCATTCATCATCGCGCTTGAAAGGCAACTGGGCTTTCTTATGCCCGCCTGCAGTGCCCTGCACTGCTTGAATTTAAGAGTGAACACTCGCCACTCTTTTGAAACGTGCACTTGCCCCGCGACCCAAGGATGTGAGTGTCGAAAAGAGTATCAATGTAAATATAGAAAAAAAAGAGGTTGATTAATATTATATAAATAAATATAGGAAAGTGAAATACACGGAGTTCCGTAATAAGAAAATTTGCCGTAATTTATTACGTCAATTGTCGGAATGACATTTAAATGAGAAGATTAAACCACTAAAACTAAGGGCAACAAGATTATGAACTTCTCAGAGCCGGACTTCAGGTAGGCAGGCGGGCGTTGGACTTGCGGTCTGCGACTGTGCCGTCCAAGGAAGCAAGCCGTGCTCTGTGGAGTTAGTTGCGGTTAGTTATGACACTGAGTAAATATTAGGTTTAATACAGCTATCGTTATAGGTTTAAGTTATAAGGTAAGTTATAGTTTTTAAGTTATAAGGTAAGTTATAGTTTTTAAGTTATGAGGTAAGTTATAGTTTTTAAGTTATAAGGTAAGTTATAGTTTTTAAGTTATAAGGTAAGTTATAGTTTTAAGTTATAAGGTAAGTTATAGGTTTTAAGTTATAAGGTAAGTTGTAGTTTTCAAGTTATAAGGTAAGTTATAGTTTTTGAGTTGTTTGGTAAGTTATAGTTTTTAAGTTATTAGTTATAAGTTTTTGAGTTATAAGTTTAAGAATGCATGGGGAAACGTAGTCTTAAGTACCCAGCTCACGGCGTGGCAATTATTTGGTTCTAAACTTATAGTTTACGAACCTCCACAAGTACTCGTGAGCTTCAGGAGGCCAGAAAGCGCAGTCAGGCGAGTGGACGGTGAGTGGTGCAGGTCAGCAGCAAGGAAGGCGCCTCAGCCTCTCATCTTCTGTCGGCTCGGTCCTCGGAAGAAGGGAAGGGGAGCGTAGCGAAGCTGACGAAAAACCACCGGCGCCCCTGGGCTGGTTGCAGGCAGGTTCCGCACGGTGTTCGAGACGAAGGCTGAGTAGGCTCAAGTTTGTATAAGTAATAAAGTTAACGGATGATGTTTGCTTAGTGGAGGTTGGAGGCGATCTGAATTGGCATCCAGAAAATTTACGAGGTAAGTGAGGCTTGGCTCAAATGGTGTATTCATTAGGTTGTATTCAGGATAGTAAACCAAAGTTCAAGAACCAAAGACAAGCCTTGAGCTGGGTTATAGAAATTTTTACGTTTTAAGTTATTAATTTGCTTAATTATCTGGACTAAATTTCAATTAAAGGTTTGAAGGGCTATTTATGGTTTATTATTAATTACTTATAGTCTTGAATTAAGATCATGAACAAGAAAAGTGCAAAGTTAACGAACGTGAAAAATAATACAGGAACTCTTGTAAATTTATTGTAAAGTAAACGCAGCATAAAGACTTTGAATGTCAATGCCCGAAGCAAGTTCCTGAGGTACGAACGAACCCGACAGGTCAAGAAAAACACAATTGGAATAAGCGCCGTTCTATTGGGAATATCACCGACAGTAATGAGGAAAATATTGCAGTCAGGTATAACTGCACCGAGAACGCCTTATGCCGGGGCCACACTATGCTAACGTTCGTTCGTCAAATGAACTCCGTATGTCAAATGAACGCTGGAAGGCCCGTTCGCTGATCATTTGATGAATGGATGCTCATCATTTCGTGAAAGGTCGTCGGAGGTTTTCAGTCACCCAATGAACTACGAAGAACAAAGATGGCGGACAGTGTTGACGAGTTTCGCAGCTGTTATGTTGACTTTAAATGATGATTGTGGCCAATTTTGGCTAGAGATATATATAAGATATGGTTTTTAGTTGTTTTCGTGGTAGTATCAAAATGTAAAGCAATGAAATTCAGTGCTAGGTCTTGCAGTTTAGTGAAAAAGCAAGTAGCCTGTTACCAATCAAATTTAGCATTTATTTCCAACAATGTCGACATGTTTTACATGGATGATTATGTGGTAAATGAAAAACTTTTGGTTTTGTAATTTTTTAGCATTGCTCATGAATGCTATTCAATGAAAAATGTGTCAAACAACTTGCTTTGCAGGCGTTTTTATTGCAGTTCCTTTCAGTTTATTAAAATTCATTTATTGTTTCTTGGATTATGAAAGTTTCAATATAATTGAATAGAATTATATTTCATGTTAAAGTGTTAAATTTATTTAATGTGTTGTATGAAAAAAAGATCCATCTAATTTTAATGTCTTTTGATTTACAGATCCTAGACAACCAGAAGTTAGATATAACTTAAAACTTGCATTAATTATGTAGACCTTTAAAAAGCAATCGTGATTAATGAACATTGTGAGTGTATTCAGGTTTTTGGGGACCACCAATCAGCTTTATAAAGTACTTCTAGGTAAGTGTAATGGTGTGCAAGAGTGCCTCAAGAGTTCATTTCTTTTTTTTTGCAGGTGTTAGAAGTGAATTAATTATGTAAATATTCTAAATGAGCAGTTATTTCATTCCACAATGAAATAGGTCATTTTGAGAATGCAGGGTTAAACATTGGCTGAAATCAAATTAGGATAGATACTGAGAAGAACAATGTAATTGAAAATGCGGATGCTAGCAAAAAATTTCTGGTAAATCTGAAGGAGATGACAGTTGTCGATTTTGTAAATTTCGATGCCTTAGCATAGTTAATTAGTTCGAAATATACAAGTTTTCTTCTATGCACTTTTTGTCTCAAATGAGTATTTTATTAGTTATAGCGGTAAATGACTTACCGCACCTCCAGTCTTTGAAGCGGAAAGAAATTCTTGGATCGAGTTGTATGGCAATACTGCAATGGCGTCTCGCTTCCAGCGCTCTGTCTTGAAAGACGAAACCAAACCTACCGCTATACCTCGTTAAATACTCATTTGACGAAAAAAGTGTATAGAATAAAAGTTGTTTATTTCGATGTTATTACCATGTTTCAAGCAACAAAAATTCGTAAATCGATGAGTAGCTGTTTATTCGAGCGCATTCGTCATCAATGACGAAACTAAATTTACCGCTATAAATCGTAAAATACTCATTTGAGACGAAAAAAGAATAGACGAAAACTTGTTTATTTTGATTCAATTAATTAGGTTCAGGCACCAAAAAGTGGAAAATCGACAACTGTCCTCTCCTTCAGATTTACCAAATTTCTTGAAGTATTTTTGATTCATGTTGCACTCTTTCTTCAAGTGGAAATTACAACGGCCAATTTTTACTTTAATGTTGTCAACGATTTGCATAATTTTGTTGCCAAGAATCAATAAAGGAACACATTTAAAAATGTTTTAGATGAATGACATTCTGCTCGCTGATGCGTTATTTTCGAATTATTGAACTTTGAAGTTGGCTAGTGCGCGCCAGGGAAGCAAGCGTGCCAAGCGTAATTTAAATAAAAACGGAAGCTAACCCCCTATTACAAACGTAAAGAGGTTGAATTGTGAGGGGTAGCCACAGTTCTTCTAGTGATAATTATAAATAAAGGTTTCTAGTGACGTCCGTTTACATCATCTCTAATAGCGGCCACCCGGTACCCAAGATGGCGGCCGCCATCTTGCAGTCGATGTAAACGGATGTCACTAGAAACCTTCATTTATAATTTTCACTAGAAGAACTGTGGCTACCCCTCACGACTTAACCTCATTACATTTGTAATAGGGGGTTAGCTTCCGTTTCAACTCTGAAATTGCGCAAATAAAGCCATTCAGAAGCGCCGTTTGTATAGCTTCAAACTTGAATAACTCGAAAACTAAGCATTTGCGAGCACATTGTCATTCATGTAAAACATCTTAAAATCGACTGTATTACCTATCTATGGCAACAAAATTGTGAAAATCGTTGACGACATTAAAGTAAAAATTGACCTTTACAACCAACAATCACTTGATCAGGTTTGAAAAATCCACTGTTCTTTGTGATTACCATTAGTCATATATTTCCCTTCAGGATTACTGCATAATCTTATGTTTAACCCTTTAATGCCCAAGTGGACTGTATGGTCCTATTTCAAAAATAACAATAAATATTGTATTTCTTATTCAATTTGTTCACTAATGTGTTCTTAGAACTTCACTGCCGAATGGCAGTTCCATCCACATCTTGAAAACAGTGACTACCTAATGCCAGTGTCGGTTTAGTGATGGGTGTTTGTCATAACGGTAATATGAGTATAAAAATGTGGGCGTTAGCGGGTTAAGCAAATGGTGTTAGATAATTATTTTTAACTTTTAAGTTCCGTACAATGAGCATGAGCATGTCAATGTTGAACACAACAAAAATGATAAGTCAGGCCATTATTACCTACCAGTGTTGATAGACAAACATTATTGACAGTAGGTTATGAGTTTAGATAATGTTTGTAATGGTATTGTTGTTCTGTGGAGTACCTACAACAAGTAGTATATATGTTAGTGGTGACCTATTTAAACTGCCAGTTATTTGTATCACATTAGATCCTGCAATTTTGCTCTTAATTTTGAATTTGTTGTTTTATCTATTGAATGGTAAATATTCTATTTACCTGGTGCTGATAATCTATGATGAAATTAGTCTGCTCTATGTTGTTGTACTCTTAAATTTGTACCTTTTTGCAATTGTGAAAATTAGTACAAATGTCTTATTGCCATTCTGCATGACAATGGAATTTGGGCATTAAGTTTGATACATTTGTTTTAAAGTTTTGGCAGAAAAGTTAGAATTCTGAAAATGGGTGAGATTCTCTGCAAATTATTCTGAATTTAGGCGAGAAGCTTGTGGAAAAGTGTGCACTTGTTACTGACAGTTTTAGAAGTGAAGTAAATATAGCTTGATAGTATTTTTTTCTTAACAATGTGAACATTTTGCTAGGAGGGCAATTTCTAATTTAGACATTCATTCATTCATGAATGTCTAAATTTAGATCATACAGTTGAGGTTTTATGAAAACTATCATTATGACACAGATGAATCTTTGTAGTCATGTGTGACCCTCATGTAACATAAAGTGGAGGTTTTTATTGTTCCTCATTTAAGTTCTCAATGAAACTCATGGAAAACTTTCCCTTCATTAGCTAATAATTTTTGGTGTTGGATGAAAGTCAGTTCCAGATTGTGTGACTGCGTACTCTAAACATTATTTTAGCAATACCTAATGATATTTCTTTCAATATTCAATTTTCAAACATTTCACTACACATATCTCTACTTCTTGTGTTATTCCCTAACAAAACATGTTTATTTGCAATAAAGCTCATGTACTGGAGCATACAAATATGTACTATGTACTTGAATAATCAAGTCTGTCACAAACACTATTGCAAGAATTTATATTACCAGAAACTATGTACAGGACTATTATATCAAGGGTGTAAGAATATTTCTAAATGATATTATTTTTTTCAGATCTTCTAAAGAAGAGGACATCCCTCCCATGCTTCTAATTCTTGCGGCTCCTCGCTTCTGAAAGGATGAAAATATCAGGGTCTGGAGCTGTGGAGAGCGAGCCTTGGATGCACACTAACCTTATGGCCTTTTTTTCGGAGTATGGGCCCCCGGACTGTAGCATGAGCAGCATGAATATTAATTCAAGTGATGATTTTGTTACCCACATTTCAAGTGTAAGGCAAATAATCAACGAACCCTATACAGAGTATTGTAGTGTTGGTCAACAGATTGGTTTCAGAAAGAACTTGAAAATACTGTAGAAACTCAGTTAATGGGCACTTCAGCCGAAATTGATGACGAAATCGTTCATGTAAGTAGTGGATCCAAGCCTCAAAATTGTCTCGCCTGCACCAAGCCTTCCCCGGCAGCAGATACATGTACTGATGTCATGGGCAGTGGGGGATTTTATAAGTGTAAAAGGAGTAAGAAAGATAACAGCATTTTAATTGGGTACGGTAAAGTTATTTCATGAGAAATATTTCAATGTTGAAAGCTCATTAGCATGAAAAGGAGTGCTGGAAATGATAATTACATTACCAAACTTGCTGTGAACTTGTGCTTGATAAAGTGAATGGCCTTGCGGGTGAAGAAAAAAGGATATTTATGTCGAAACTTGCTAAACTCTGTTCTAAGAATTTACAAGTGTTAGATGTCATTAACTGGCCCTTTTAATAATATTCATGAACTTATCTATAAATTGCTTCCCTGCCTGACTGTTAAATTGTTCCTTTCTTTTATCTCAATGTATGATAGGGTCAATTAAGTTATACCTTATGTGTTATAATAGCATATCTAGGGACAGTACAATGCTATTCTATAATGTGTTACGAACCATCCTATTATTTTTGCTCCTTTTTGACTTATTTTTCCACCCTAAATACTTCACCCTTAAATTTCATCTGACTTCATAAATCTCCCGATTTTCTGTTTCTCTGACACGAGAAAAAACTATTGTATCTAAGGGAAGTAACGCTTCCAGGAGAAGAATGGTTGGGCACGAGCTTGCTGAAATAGTGTTTCTGGTCTTGTTTTAGTGATCATGTCCCCTCAGGGGGATACAATTATTGTATCTGTGGGAACTAGCGCTCCTAGAGGGACAATGTCAGGACCCGAGCTGAGAGTTAGGTAGGCTTTCTTTTTTGTTGAAATCAAATGTTTTCGTTGTGTTAAGGACCACTTTTTTTCGGTTTACTGCTGTCCTGTTCTTCAGCTCCTACTACTTTCTTCTTCAATTTTGATCTTGTTTCATAATCTTCTTTCACAACTTACTGTTTCTGTGCCTTTCTGCATAGATTCCGCATTTCCTTAACTCCATACTAAATGGTGCCTTCCTCCTTTCTCTCTTTGGATCGCATTTGTTGCTGGGTAGGGAGGCTAAAACTAACGACTAATCTAATCTAGTGATCATGTTTTTTCGGCTCATTGCCATCTTCTTCTTCAGCACCTACTACTTCCTTCTTGCATGTTTGTTTTATTCGAATTTTCTTCCCGACTTCCTGTTTAAATACGCATTGTATCCTGTGTGGCAAGACACTCGTTCTACTACACAAGGATGGCCTGTGTGAGACACACATTGTGCTTAGATTTCCGGTGTACGTGTCCATACTCGATGGTCCCTTCACTATTCCTCTCTTGATCACGTCGTTGTCGTGACTAAGATGATTTAAACTAACCTAAATAATTATAATAGTAACTAGTAATTATTGTTATTATCCGCCGTTACTATGCGCACGTAATCATCTGTAAGAACACATATGCATACATTTTTCAATACGCTGCTGAGTTATAATATAATATAATCTAAGATGAACAAAGAAACTATTCAATTTAACTTGTGAGGATGCGAACTATAGCTATGCACCATATCTGCATGATGGTAGGGCATACGAGGAAATGGATGAAACTATTTCATTTAGTGGCAGATTTATAAGCTAGATATGAGTGTGGACAAAACTGTTTATTTGGTAACATTGGTTTACGTTGTTGGTTATTCAAAATCGGATTTTTTATACTTGTTGAAACTCTGCACATCGATTTTGCGACAATGCGTGATTGTGAATTCAGATTATGGATGTTCCTAACCTTAACACGTAATCTAGTTTGCAGTAATTACATTTCCTAAATCCTGTTGATGTAGATCTTTAGTTAGCCTTCCTAAGTCAAATAATGATTTGTCAATGTTTTATTTAACGATGAAAAGCTGGAATGAAATACATGATGTTATTGAAACAAATTATTTTTTTTTTTGATTGACCTAATACATTCATTTCAACAAGTAATGCCAGAAAATAATGAGGAACTATTATTTCTCAGATATTTCTAACACTTTTAGGCCGCATTTCCACAGTAGTGTTAGTGCATGGAGTCCCAACACTTTATCCAGCAAGCATACAGCTCCTCCGCTTGTGAAGTAATTCTTCAGCTGGTCTCTGATGGCTGTAGCTGCCACAGCCGATCGACCGCCTCAACACAACGAACCGAATGATGTCCAGTGTTTTCCCTCCAACTGCGGGTTGTGCACGATCCAGTGATAATGTCCTTTCTTCAAGAGCAAGCGGGTTGATGTAACGGAAGTCTTTGTGATCATTTAGGTAATAATAAAGAGCGCAAGTTGCTAGAGTGGTAGACTGGATTCTCTTGACTGTGATGTTTGTATCAGTACGGAAAACTCTGAACGTACTTGACAGTAAGCCGAATGCGTTTGTCGCTGTTTTTCGTGCTCTAGAAAGACCAGCTGAAAACTCTTTGGTCGTGAGAAAGGTTCGTACATGGATAATGCTTCATGAAACGAGTTGGCAATGGCAACGCATCATCTGCCGCTATGACATGTGGAGAAAGGAAGTTGGTCACAAGAAGTTCACGAGTATGGGGCATGTTCAAGCTGTTAGAATCGAATGATTTCCTAAAGGATGAGTTATTGAACACTCCTGCGTCATGATACTCGATCAATTGTAGCGAGGTATCAGAGGGTAATTTCGAGTCGATCACAAGCAGGGAAGCATTTCTGGAACTTGGTGTCTTGCTTGCAGATTACTGAGCCAACTTTGCCCAGTATGTCTTATACCTTCTGCAAAGAATAAGAAAACTTTTGCATAATTCTTGTTTGTATTAACACGTATAAATGACGAACACTAAAATTATATATCGGAGAAAGCATCATATTATTCTCAGCGAAGGCGATGTATAAGACTTATCTTGAATCAATTTTTTTAACGTGTCATGCCCTAAGCTCATTATCAACAAAGAAAACTTGCACAATTTCAACAGATAACGATAGACAAAAATGCGAAACAAAAATGGAGAGACCTTGACAGTTTAATGACTTCAATTGTGAACTGTTTCCCAGTCGCTCTATCTGAGGGTTGCTGAGCACACCTGCAAAATCATCAAACTGGTAACATTCTTGGATCCCCTTTTCATTCATGTATTAGAGAGCATTGCTCAACTCAGCCATGTTACCAAGCTATTGTCAGCGGTAAATTCAAAATTTTACACTCCAATCAAATAAAATATTTTATGATTCGTCTAAAAGAAACGTTCAAAGATAATAATTTTCTCCGTAGGAACAATCTCACTTAACTGCAATCGTTTACATCAGGAAGCAGATCTTCTCTCAATCGATTCGGATTGTTAGCTCTATTTCGCCATGGTTTTACCCAACACCTTCTTTAAAGTTTCGCTGTTTTTGCACTTTCATCAAAAGTTGCGGTCACAAAAGTTCCTTCGACAGCAAATTTCTAGAGCTCACACACATTCGCACGTCCTGCTCATCCATATCGCATACCTACTTCGGTTTGTTTACATTCGATGAACGTCGGACGCTCATCACAGAGCTTAGTCAGAGCCACACACAGTCGTAATGTGGCCTGACTTGCTTAACGGCCGTTTGACATGACGAGTGTCCGTCATTCATTTGACGAACGAAAAATCGTAGTGTGGCCCCGGCATTAAAGGACCGTCAGAAGACGTGGAGTTGCAGCGCGGATGGCGGTCGAGTGACTGTTGAGTGCGAAGCGGCAGTAGAGGCAGTGAGGCTGCTGCAGGCAGAAAGTTTTCGACTTGTGAATATCAGAGCTGCCGTGAGAGGACTGACTCAGCTCGATGACTTGGCGTTGCAGCACGGATGGCGGTCGAGTGCTAGGGGGAAGTAGGAGTAGTGAGTCTACTGCTGACAGAGCGGCTTCGACTTGTTGTGAATTTCAGGACCGCTGTGAGAGAGAACTGACTCAGCTCGCACGACACCTCCTTATACAGTACAAGGCGAGGCGTTAACGCGCTGAACACACGTTCCCATTGGTCGGCGGTTGGTGGCGCCTCGAAGCTGTTGTTGCGCGGAGTGGCGCTTCGAAGCTTGTGTGGTGGTGTCTTTAGGGGCCTCCTGGTTACTCGAAGCGGACATCTTGTTGAGATCACCACACACACACCCGTACATACGTATGCATGTATGGGAATATTAACATACAAGCAATCGTGATACATACGCATTTTAGAAAACTGTTGCATAATGTATTGAAATATAGAATTATTAGCGAAAGAAATTCGTTACTACAGTGTGTTCTGTAGTTTACGAGAAGAAACTAAATTTTCCATGGTCACCAAGACAGGCATTGGAGAACTAGGGGCGGAGATAAAAAAGGACATGCACTTGCATGTCCTCTTTCATCTCGGAAGAAGCAGCGAAATATTATGCGCGTTTATCTGGCAAAACAGCCTCTCCTCGGAGAAGTCTGCGTAAAGGCCTCCTCACACGTACAAATATGTTGGCAGACAATCTGAACTGAATTTGGTTTGTCGGTCTCAAGGCCCCTCACACGATGCAAACAACACACTGCAAACTTGACTAAGACTGGCGCACGCTCCAGTATGCCAGTAGCAGCTAGGTGGAGAGTACGCACAAGAATAGCGACTCCAGACGGCGAGTTCGTACAATTGATAGGATTCGCTATAGTTGCAATGAATAAGAAATAAAAGAGATGTAAAAGCTCGCTCAAAATGGGCTAAAGAATAGTTCCTAAAAAGTAGTGAACATACAAATAAAATATTGCTTATTGAAGGGCATAAGGAGCGAGAGAGGCAGAGTACAGTCGTGCACCACACACGAAAACTGGCGTGATACTGACGTGATGTCAAGGTATGCAGCCGGCCGCTCCAAAATTATCAAGCATGGCTCATCTGCCTCATACAGTCTGTGCCAACCTGAAATGAGCGTACAAACGCACGAATTCAGCACCAGTTCAGATATGTTTGCAGATATATTTGCGCGTGTGAGGGGGCCTTAACGGCTGCGATCAACTCTCTCGGATGATGAACTAATTATTATTTCGCCGATGAAAAGTACCAATCCTATAAGCGCTTTGAACTTTATCGTTCTCCGCATGTCTTGGTAGAGAATGATTTGAGGAAGATTCTAAGGTGGGGTTTCGTTTAGAATCTCCTACACAATAATTATTCGAGCAACGACTAGAAAGGGATAAAGACTAGTCGAAAACTATGATCATTTATTGAGGCCCGTGGAATTATTCAGGACAAAAGATCAGGGAGCATCGTATCGTACGATGATCAGCACCATAAGATGTTATACTAATGTTGTGGTATTCTAGGTACGGGTAATTACGATATGTTGCGAATAAAGAACGATCATGTAATCAAAATGAGGTAAAGGTAGGGGAGGTAGCTTTGTTATGTAGATCCTGCAATTAATCACAAAAACAGAACAAGGTTAGCATGGCAATAAGAGGATCTCGAATTACATAATTACAACAGGTAAAAATGACATATAGAGTCACAGAATCTAGCTTATCGGCTATCGGACTGTAATTCGAATATTCAAGGAGCTGATCCCATCTACTTTAGGATTAATCTATCATTGGCTACATCAACCTTTGAACCTAAATTATGCTTTAAAATAGCTTTTAAGCTCTCACCCACTAAAGTAACGAAAGACGAACTAAAACACATTTAACTTAACGACCGTAGTCTTTTCTGTGCTTGCCGGCCGTTACGTGACCGCCACCATGGTGGCACGCTCTGGCCGGTTACACATCCTTCTGTTTAGGGCACAAATTTATAGATTGATCTCCTACTCTACTGGATAATACCACAATTCACAATATTTAATCAACCTTATTTTAGACCCAAAACAAAAATTACGAACAGCACGGAAGGTAGTCAAATGTAATTTATTTGCTACTCACGAGCCGTTTAGCTCGCTACTTTCACTTAATAATTCACATTTCCAGAAATTGGTTTTATCAATTGCATCACAAAAAAAATACACAGAATTATATCACTTCGCGAATAGCGACACTCACCAGGTTGATCAAAGCACTTGTTTACACTACGAGGTTTAGCGGAAAAATGGGCTGTTGAGCAGCGAGCGATGCTTAAAGAGCGTGAATGTTGCCATATATAGAAAAAAAGGATTGATTAATGTTATATATAGGATATTGAAATATGCGGAGTTCCGTTATGGGAAAATTTACCGTAATTTGTTACATCAAATGTCAGAACGACATTTAAACAAGACCAATGCACTAAAACTAAGGGCAACAAAGGTAAGAGTCCTTCAGAGCCGGTCTTCTGGGAGACAGGCGGGCGGTCCACTTGCGATCTCTGACTACCGTCGTAGGAAGCAAGCACCCGTGCTCTGTGGAGTTAGTTGCAGTTAGTTACGATATAGTGTTTAGTCTTAGGTTTAATACGGTTTATCGTTGTAAAATATGATTTTAGGTAATAAGTTTATAAGTTTTTAGGTAAGTTATAAGCTATAAGTTATAAGTTTTTAGGTAAGTTATAAGTTACAAGTTTTTAGGTAAGTTATAAGTTACAAGTTTTTTAAGGTAAGTTATAAGTTACAAGTTTTTTAAGGTAAGTTATAAGTTACAAGTTTTTTAAGGTAAGTTATAAGTTATAGGTTTTTTAAGGTAAGTTATAAGTTATAGGTTTTTTAAGGTAAGTTATAAGTCATAAGTTTTAAGAATGCATGGGGAAACGTCGTCCTAACCACCCAGCTCACGGCATGGCAAGTAATTGGTTACTGAACTAGTAGTTCACAAACCTCCAATAAACTCGTGAGCATCAGGACGTGCCGGGAAGCGGAGTCAGGCGAGTGGATGGTGAGCGGAGCAGTCAGCAGCAAGTAGGATGCCTTAGCCCGTCATCCCTGTTCGCTCGGTCCTCGGTGGAACGGAGAAGCGCAGCATAGCGATGCGAAGGAAACCCCACTGGCGTCCCTGCGTTGGCAGCACGGGAGATTCCGCTGGGGATGCGGTGGCCGGTGGAAACGGCAAAGGCTGTGTAGGTTCCAGTAATAAAGTTTGATGATGAAGTTGAGAGGTCAATGGCTGGAGGCGATCTGAATCGACCTCGAGAAAATTTGAGAGGTCAGTGCAGTTTGGCTCAAATGTTGTATTCAATTGGCTGTATTCAGGATGGTAAACTACAGTTCAAAAACCAAAGACGAGCCTAGAGCTGGGTTATGGAATTTTTATATATTAAAGTAACAAGTTTTTGCTACATCAATTTTAAAGTCAATATTCTGAGATTAAGTTTTACTTATAAGTTAAATGTTAATTTAATTTTATTCCTAAATTTTAAGTTCACGAGGAAAGAAGCTTAAATTTAATTAATTGTAAAACGATTACAGGATAGCCTGTAAGTTTTCTGTACATTCCCCGCCAGGGATTCGGCTTCACTAGAAATGAAGGCGAATGAAAGTTAGATTATTTACACTGCGTCATCTGCCACCCAGGAGCGTATTTTACGTTTAGCCGCAACGGCAGCTTTTCGTTGGTAGGGGCGCATGTCAGGCACATTCGATTCAGACCCTAGTCCGTCCGAGCAGGCCGGCTGGCTGCTGAGCGTCTCGTCTGATGAGAGAAGAAGAATTAGTGACGAAGCATGACGGTAGACCTCGTCACCTGTGCTTTTACGAACATGCGCTGCGGTGACTTCTCCCAGAGAATTCGTTTCTGTTTTCAGAACAATACCTAAAGGGTAAGTGGATTGTTTCAAATATTTATCTACTAGCAGAACTATGTCGCCCGATTTTAGGAGCTTATGCTTTACGGGTTTATATCTATCCGGTTTGTCAGTTGCTTGACGAACCAAGGTTGCCAAAAATTCTGAGTGATAAATATCATTCAATTCTGTGTGAGCACGAACCAAAGTCGAGTAGTATTCTGTGAAGTCCTTGAGAGACCGTGGTTCGAAGTCTGGATCATCTGTGGAAATCGATTGAAGATCAGGTAAAATATTGACAGAAGGAAGCTCGTAACCGTGGATCAGCATTTCTGGTGTTATAGGAGAGACATTTTCAAGATTAGATCGTAACGCTTCTTTGAACGCGATTGGTCTTCTGTTGGCAAGGTGCACTGATTTTGCAATCAAGAATTGGAAATCAAAAATCGACAAAATATTTTTTCCAATAGCTTTGAAGATAAGTCTCTTGCAGGCCTTGACACAGCATTCAATGAGCGAGCCTAAAGCACTGTTGCCCTTGCAATACTGTGCCAGTGTTATTTCTCGGATGCCATGCTCCTCTAGGTAGGTTTGAGTTTCATGGTCATCGAGGAATGACCTAATTGTGTTGAAGCCTGCTGAAATTTGACTGCCTAAATCAGCTGTACAACTTTTGAACATTCCGTATTCATAGACGTGCAATTGTAGAGCCTTTAGGAAGTCTTGTGCATCTGCTCTCAAGCAAACTTTCATATTTATTGCCCTACTCCAGAGACAGGTCAAGATCAAGATCCACACCTTTTGTTTTTTACCTTGAATTTTGACAGTGTATGGACCCATGTAGTCCAGGAACACAGAAGAAAACGGCTTGGCAATTGGAGAGACTCTGAAGTCGCGATAAGGACTCTGGTTCAATTTTATTGGTCGTTCATTTACTCTACGATAAGTGATGCATTGCTTTAGAACTTTCCTAACTTCAGAAAATGGGTGAATGAAGAAATAATTTTTTCTCAACTCGTGCAGGACTGAATAGACACCGGAGTGGCCGATGGAGACATGAGCGTCTGCAATGATCAGTCTTGTGAGCAGACTGCCCTTTGGCAAGAGAATCGGGTAAGCGTTAGCGTTTTGTTCGGGAAATTTAGACTTCACCCTCAAAAGGCCGTCCGGTGCAAGAAATACGTTCAAACGTTTTATTAAAGGAGGCACTTTACTACTCTCTTTCTTTGCGTCTCGCAAGTAATCTAGAACCTCACGAAACTGTTCTCCCTGTTCAGCAAGCAAAATGGTCCTCATCGCTTTAGAATGCAAATTTTCCGTTTGAATAGCAAGAGTAGCATCAGATCTTAGTACTTTTAATTTCAATTTGTTAACAAACAGGAGGACATTTTTGTAAATCTTCACAAGTTTTGCTAACGAAGAAAATTTATCGAGAGGTACCAAGTGGACGTTAGGATAATTTCGCTCTGCAGTGCAAGCGTTTACGTTAGCGTTTATGGTCGACTTACCCTGATTATCTTGTTCAGAGGCCTGTGCTTCGTCTCCGGCGGAGACCGGAGCTTCCGACTCCTCGACGGCTTTGCTGGCGGCATGAGGCAGCACCAAGGAGAAGCCTGGGTCAAAGGAGGAAGCACCCTCATGGATGAAGGTAGGACCTGTGTAATATTTAGATTTGTTTAGTTGCTTAGCACTTGGGCAACGGGTAACGAAATCTGCAGGATTTTCCTGTCCAGCGGTGAACCTGAAATTTATAGGCTTTTTATTACAGAGAGATTCTATCTCTTGTAGTTTGTTCATGGTAAAGACGTTCCTTTTTGACATCTTATCGAAATCAATGGAGAATGATTTGATCCAATGCAAAGCCACCATGCTGTCTGTAAAGAGAGACAAGGATGTTATGTTCAAAGGAGTCATGGTTTTGCTGCCAGTGAAGTTCTCAAACCAGTCAATCAATGCAGCTGTTCCCAGATGCACTGCTGCAAGTTCTAGTACAGGTACAGATCTGGCTTTCATTTGTTTGTTGACAATTTTGGACTTACTGGCGAGTAGAGTAAGTTTGTTTTCATTTTCAGCTTTTATGTATATGACATAGCCATACAAGCTGGTCGAGGCATCTGTGAAAGCAATAAGAGAAAATTTACTTTCACGCTGACCAAGAGGTCTAGGAACCGGGAGACACTTTGATGAATTTACTTGCTTGGCGATAAGAGTCCACTCCCGAAGTAGGTTCTTGGGGAGCTTGGAGTCCCATTTCAAATTTTGGTCAGATTGTAGTTTGTGTAAGAAGACTCTGGCTCTGTTGAGAATGGGGCAATAAACGTTGAACACATCATAAATTTCATGAATGGTTCCTAGAATCTTTCTTTTCGTATCTGCCTTCAAGTCCAGCTTTACCGTGCAGGGCCGAAGGGTGTCAGCTTCCCGGTCCCAAGTCATGCCCAGAAGTTTCACGTCCTGGGGAGTTTCTGACTCGCTTTCTTCGTCGATTCTCTGCTGCAAAGACGGTGAGCTTGTCATGAATTTCTGTAAAGGAAACTGGTACTTGCTGAAAACCTTTGGCAAGGACTCGTAAGAAAGGGTCAGCTTAGTTAGGTCATTAGTTGAATAACCACCGTTATCCATGTACATCATGCCGTACACTGCTTTGCGGAGCTCTGACAAGAAAGGATCGTCTCCTGGATCGTCTAGGATCAATATCCTGTAGAGAGCCAACATTAATAAAGTGGGGCTCGGTCTGAGACCAAACATAAGTCTGAGACTCTTGTATGCAATAGGGGTCAAATCGTTTTTTAGTATGTTTTTGAACCATAAGAAACAAAGCCTGTTCTGGTCAACTTCTCTTAACTGTATGTTCAGAAAAGCCTGTTTTATATCAAAGGTTAAAAGATATTTATCAAATCTGTGCCAGACTAAGGCAACTTCAGGTTTTGAATTCAGGCATGGCCCTGGCAGAGTGGCTTGGTTATGGCTGACAGAACCCTGAGCTTTCTCAAAGAGGTTGGCCAGGAACACTACACGACATTTGGTAGTGTCGTGCTCCATCCGAAAGACGCCCATATGTGGCAAGAAGCTACATTCGGGATGGGTTGCCATGAATTCCTCTGTGTTGTCGATACGCTCAATAATGCCGTTTTGTTCCTGCTCCTTGAACACATCATTGTATATTTTGAGACGGTCGGCATTCGACGCAAGTTTTTTATAATTGCTACGTAATATTTGATGCGACAAGGCATAATTTTTAGACAGTTTATGAGAAATTTTATGATTCCACATTAGTGGCATGACTAGTCTACCTTCATGATTTCGTTTTGTGTTCGTCAAGACGTAGTCAACTAACTTATCGTTCAATTCCGTCTGCTCAGGATCACCCGGTGGATCCAAACCTAGAAGCCCGTCACAACGGGAGCTGAGCTCGTCTGCGGGCGCACGAGCAAGAAACGAGTCTAAATCAGAGTAATGATTAGTCTCACCAGATTTCTGCTCGCCGGACCCAGGCTGGCGATGGTGTTGCGAGACTGCAACGTCTGCGGCACCACAAGACATGGACTGGCCAGGATGATCTGCATCTTGCTGTAAGGGTGACAAGAAGGGTAAATTTTGTTCAATGGTTCGAACGTTGCCCGTCAAGAAAATTCCTACTGCAGAGTCAATGTAACAGGATTCTTTACCAGGGTTACCAAAATTCACGTACTTCATATTGAAGAAGGGATCACATTCCGTGCCCAAGACGAGTGAAATTTGTTCTGGAAAAGAGGAATCTGCGTAAGATGAGTCGGCCAACGCGTAACCTTTCTGTTTAAAAGTAGATGCAATTGGCCCCAGTCCTGAAGTGGGCAATGAAATTTGAATCGACGGGACACAAATTGCCTCTACTGAGAAATGTTTGTTCCCAGCTTTAAGCGGAACCTCGACCATGTCCGTAATCAGTTCTGTGCTTGAATTAAATCCCTGAATTTTTACCTTTTCATTTGCCTTTACCACAGGAAGAGAGAGTTCACTGGCCAAGGAAGAAGAAATAAAATTCCTTTGGCTACCACCGTCTTTCAATATCCTAACTTTAGAGGATTTGATCTCTGCGGTAAGAGTAGGTAGCAAATTCAAGTCATCAATAGTTTTGCTGAAAAAAGATTCAGTTAACGTTAGAGCGTTCGTCGCATGCTTAGGAGAAGACCCCTGAAGTTTGCCTTTTTGGCACAAATAGGTCATGTGCTGACCATTACAAGTACGACATGCCGAGAAAAAATTGAACCGACAGTTTGCCGCGTTGTGGTTCTGAAAGGAGCATTTGGTACAAGCACGAATAGATTGAAGTTTATCAAATTTTTTGGTGGGGTTGTCATACCTTGAGCACTGGCTAAGATTATGGTCAGCATTTACATCATCCGACCTGCACAGCACACAGAATTGTTTTTTGGGCTTCACAGCGACGGCTGAGGAGACCGTGGGATTAGTTTTAGTTAACTTACGGTCGATCCGTTTTGGAGCGTCAGCAGGTTGAAGTTCACGTTTGTAGCGCTCCGTGGCTTCAAACAGGTTGTTTTCTATCTGAGAAAGAGATGGCTTATTAGTGTTGGTTATTTGGATGAGAATGTTCTGAAACTTGGTATTAAGAGCGTTCCAGAAAAAGTACGCCATGACCGCGTCTACGTCTATTTCTAGTTTTTTGAAAGCAGCAACTGTGGATTTGAGCTCGCCGATGTAGACATAAGGGTCATCAGACTCTGTTAGTTTGATGTTGGCAAGTTTTTCAATGGCGTTGTACTTTTGAATAATTACTGATGCAAAGGCTTTTTGCAACAGGTCTTTCGCCGTTTCGTAGGTCTGATCAGGTATATCTAGGGAATCTAACAAAATTTTTGGCAAGCCCGAAACTTGATTGTAGAGATACACGAATTTTTCATAAGAGGTTAAATTATGCTTATCAAAAATTGCTTCGAAACTGAACAGGAACTTTTCAAAATTTTCGTTAGGAGAGTTGCTGAATTTAGGCAAGGGAACATCGGGAAGTTTTAATTTTTGTTGTACATTTACGATACCTGCGTTTGAGGCGGAGGAAGTACCAGCTGCGTCACCTCTGGCAGATGTAGAGGTAGAAGGTTGTGACTGGAGGAGGGCCAGGCAATCGAACAATTGCGCCTCGTACGACTCCTGCTCGTTGGCAGCAGTCTCCAGCACGTCGTCAGCAGCGTCGCTGCGAAGCAGCAAGTCAAAAATAGACTTGTCTAGATCTTTTAGCTCCACCTGCAAGGAGGTAACTTTAGAAATGTTTATCAGTTTATCATGTTGCGAGTAACCGTCTATGGCAGCTTTAACGGTGTTGTGTAAGCGAGTTACACGCTGCCGTACATACTTGCGGGTTTTTATCAAAATAGTGAGGTCGCCGTTCCCAGCCGCTCGCTGAGAAGCTTCTTTTTTGGAAGCCATAGCTGTAATGAATCGGTAGAAAATATTAGTTCAAGTTAAGGTTTTAGGCGCGAAAGTCGCAAGGTTTAGAAAAATATGTTATAAAAGAATGCTGCTGCCGCTGATGCTGCACCACACTCGCCGACAAACCTGGGCTCCCGGCAACACACGTCTCCCCATACTGGCCACCATATAGAAAAAAAGGATTGATTAATGTTATATATAGGATATTGAAATATGCGGAGTTCCGTTATGGGAAAATTTACCGTAATTTGTTACATCAAATGTCAGAACGACATTTAAACAAGACCAATGCACTAAAACTAAGGGCAACAAAGGTAAGAGTCCTTCAGAGCCGGTCTTCTGGGAGACAGGCGGGCGGTCCACTTGCGATCTCTGACTACCGTCGTAGGAAGCAAGCACCCGTGCTCTGTGGAGTTAGTTGCAGTTAGTTACGATATAGTGTTTAGTCTTAGGTTTAATACGGTTTATCGTTGTAAAATAAGATTTTAGGTAATAAGTTTATAAGTTTTTAGGCAAGTTATAAGCTATAAGTTATAAGTTTTTAGGTAAGTTATAAGTTACAAGTTTTTAGGTAAGTTATAAGTTACAAGTTTTTTAAGGTAAGTTATAAGTTACAAGTTTTTTAAGGTAAGTTATAAGTTACAAGTTTTTTAAGGTAAGTTATAAGTTACAAGTTTTTTAAGGTAAGTTATAAGTTATAGGTTTTTTAAGGTAAGTTATAAGTTATAGGTTTTTTAAGGTAAGTTATAAGTCATAAGTTTTAAGAATGCATGGGGAAACGTCGTCCTAACCACCCAGCTCACGGCATGGCAAGTAATTGGTTATTGAACTAGTAGTTCACAAACCTCCATTAAACTCGTGAGCATCAGGACGTGCCGGGAAGCGGAGTCAGGCGAGTGGATGGTGAGCGGAGCAGTCAGCAGCAAGTAGGATGCCTTAGCCCGTCATCCCTGTTCGCTCGGTCCTCGGTGGAACGGAGAAGCGCAGCATAGCGATGCGAAGGAAACCCCACTGGCGTCCCTGCGTTGGCAGCACGGGAGATTCCGCTGGGGATGCGGAGGCCGGTGGAAACGGCAAAGGCTGTGTAGGTTCCAGTAATAAAGTTTGATGATGAAGTTGAGAGGTCAATGGCTGGAGGCGATCTGAATCGACCTCGAGAAAATTTGAGAGGTCAGTGCAGTTTGGCTCAAATGTTGTATTTGTAGCATACCGCTACATAAGCGTAAAAATTAGAAATTTGCCATTCTCACTGAAATAAATTAATCATTAGCATTAAAAATCTTACTATAATTTATTAATAATTATTTTCTACTTCTAACTCGTAATCATTGAAGTTTGTGTGTAAATACATGAAAGACCAAATAATCAATCGACATTTCGAGCCTTTAAGCACCCCGATTTGGAAACATTCAAGCGCGTCGCTTGAACTGCTCACTCTTTCTTGTGGCGTGCTAGCGTGCGAACATCACCTTGTAAGTGCGAGTGAAATTTAGGTTTAGAATAGAAAAAAACGGGTAAAGTATATGTGCCTTGTGTTTTTCATATGTATTGTGTTTTACCCTAAAGATCTGCTCAGTGTCTTGAGTTGGGGGTAAAAATTAGTGTTAAGATTCTTAGACTAGCATGTGTTTTTTATAGAGTGAATATTGCGTGTCATTCCAAATTCACGTATTGAAAATTTCATACTATATATTCAGCTAACGTCATTGTTTCTTCCTCACGGCAAAACTTATATTGTGATTGCCAGTATCATATCGAGAATTACTCATAAACTGACTCGTGAACGCACGCGCCTAAATCGCCGGCGCTCTTTGTTTAGCGTGTCTTTGTGTTTCAAATGGCGGAGCAATTATACTGCCGTTTTCCGTCACTACTCCGTGACCATAATTGCACTATAAGCATGTGTATAATAGTATTTTCTTTTTTTTTACAAACTTACTTGCAGCAGTTTTTCTTAAATATGTTTCAACGCGAAATAATCATTAAAGATGTCTCTTAAATATCTCGTATGAGTAAATTACGAAGGTTATTTTTGTCGATGCTTGCTAAAGTTTGGGAGTTTCATTTTTATTTCCATACTCCTTGAACCTTTTACGTAACCGCACTTATTCCAAAATAATCCTTTCCATAAAATTTAATTCAACGCTGCTCATTCTTGTGACTGAAACACTCACTACCATCTGCCTTCATGAGTGTGCGAAAATTATGCTGGCGGCTCGGGCTAATGCCGACGTGTGGTGCCGCCGGTTAATCGCCGCACTGATTTATTATGTTTTTCGTTCTTTCGCGCATAATTTTCCTTCGGTGAAATCAAAACGTTTAGTGTTCTTGGTATCATTTGGGATATATATATTCCTTTTATTCCTTCATTATTGCAAACGATATTTATCAGTAAATTTTCAGTAGAAATTATAAATGAACTTTAGGAATTTCTTTTCTCTGTATTCTTGTACCGTTATGGAGATTTTCTAGAGTACATAAAGAAGCTTAAATCTTCATGTTAAGCATTTCCTTAATTACTAAATTCTTAAATTTCATGCCTTGCATTTAAAGCAAGAGCATTTGTATCAGAATCTCTTAATTGATTTTTTTCTATCCGTCCTTAAGTTAGCTGGTGTTGGATCTGTAGGACTTTCTCGGAGTGATCTACTTTATGGGAGTTTTATCATGTACTTTGGGATAACTTCAGTGTGAAATTTCCTTGATGTCTCCTTGGACTGCTCATCCAGCTTCTTGGACTCCTCGCAGGACCTCTACATCATCGCCATACACACAACACTCACAGTTTTGAATCTCCCTGGGTTCCTGAGTGCCATGCTAAATGCTATTCTCACATAAGCTGTGACTTAACTTGCTCCTACCAATATGAGCTGTGACATAATATGCTAAATACTAAGGACCTGGGCTTACTAGTATCCTAGTATGCTATGCTAATATGAGCAGTAACTTAACTTGCTCCTGCTAATGTGCTAATGTGCTAATGTGCCGACTTGCTTCTGCTCACATGAGCCGGATTTAACTTGCTCACTCACACCTCACCTTATTTTGAGTCATCCGTTCTACCTGAACTACGTCATTGACCCTCGCTCAATCATCTCAAATTGCCTAATTCAAGTTCCCAAATACAACTCACTCACCCTGCCTACTCCATCGCGTGACGGCCTTCGCCAACGCCTGCCTGGCTCTCCGGCACGGATTGCCCACCTAGACAAGCTCTCCGAGATCAAGATCCAAGCCAGTTCTCCTTGGTTTTCCTTCAATAAACTACACGGCAGGAAAAAGCTGAGTTAACCAAAAATTGTCATTCATTATCCCTCTTATAGTCGCTCAAATTTACTTGTCGAGAGATGTTGTAGTCTTTGCCCGTCAATTCACCCCAGCGGACAATCAGATCTACACATATTCAATTGGCTGTATTCAGGATGGTAAACTACAGTTCAAAAACCAAAGACGAGCCTAGAGCTGGGTTATGGAATTTTTATATATTAAAGTAACAGGTTTTTGCTACATCAATTTTAAAGTCAATATTCTGAGATTAAGTTTTACTTATAAGTTAAATGTTAATTTAATTTTATTCCTTAATTTTAAGTTCATGAGGAAAGAAGCTTAAATTTAATTAATTGTAAAACGATTACAGGATAGCCTGTAAGTTTTCTGTACACCATAAAGGTGCACTCAACTCGTCTCGTAGGACGGTGTAGATTTTATCTATTTTAATATTCATTTATCTTTTAAATAAAAGACTTTTAAAAGGTACAAAATTACTTTTAATATTAAATTCTAAATTTGTATTAATTATTCAGTCATTTTTCCGGGTACCACAGATTTGATGTTTAAATTCAAGCTAATTTGGACTTGTAGGCGCAATTATTCAGAAATTAGGATCGTAACGAAATTAGATTTATCGAGAAAATCGGCCGACCATTGCGGGTCCACGAGAATCTCGCATCGCTCCCTCGCCCAAACAACCCCCCCCCCCCCCTTCCCTCCCGACGCGACGCGGGAGAAGTTTTTACCGCACATAAAAATATTGTACTTGTTTCAAGCATCAATTTTATACTAATACGAAGTTTGTAAGTCTCATAGTTCAAAAATTATTTTATGATCTGGCTAATTTAGAGGTTCTATTGGACGGGAAATTAGGATCAAAGAAGCGGCTTGCTGGTGAATAACATACCAATTAAAGAATTCAATGTCTCCATCTAAATTTTTCCATCAGCTTTTAACACGGCTACTATAAAGTATTTGCTAGTACATCAACTCACAATCTTTATAGTAAGACATTTAAAAATCAATTTAAAAAATTCAATACTAAATTCTTCAGCGATCTATTTTTCCTTTTTCTTTCAGGGTTAATGAGTATTATGACTTTCAACAGTTTCTGTCAGCATTTAAAATTATATTTTAAAATAATATATATAAGTTTTGCCGAACCAAAATGAGATACCGAAGAGTTTAAAGTCATTTTAGATCTCTCAGCTGTTTATTAAATCATTGAAATGCTTTTTGTGTTTACGTGATGGATATCTATCAATTCAAGATCCTCATGTGGAATGTTGTTTCAATTCAAATTGATTTACACGCATTTTTAATAACATGTATGAATATTGGATAGGCTGTCGGGTTTTGGGGTTTGCCGTTGAGTGGTTCAGTGGTTATTTTTGATTTGACGGCTAAGACAAAACTCGATTTTCTCTCGAAGCGCATGGGAAAATAGTGAGATGATAATGAAACACGTTTGGATAACTCAGCTTGGTTTTCCGTAATGTAGTTTATTTGGGTAGCGAACACCAGGAACTGTCTTGGTTCTTGATCCCGGAGAGCTTGTGAAATTGGCGATCCGTGCCGGAGGAACAGGCTGGAGTCGACGAAGGCCGGCACACGATGGAGTTAAGCGTGGTGAATGAGTTGAATTTGGGGAAGTGGAATTAAGTAACTTGAGATGATTGAGCGAGAGTCAATGACGTAGTTCAAGAATATCTAATGACTCCAAAAATAAGATGGGGGTGTGAATGAGCAAGCAAACTCAGGCTCATGTGAGCAGAATCAAGTGGCACATTAGCAGGGGGCACACTCAAGTTGAATTACTTGTCCAGATTAGTAATAGCAAGTTAGTCACTGATAATGTGAGAATGGCATTAAGCAATCATCATGGCGCTCAGGAAAAAAACAGAAACCCAGGGAGATTTGATTTTGAAGGTTTTGTGTAGGGCGAGGCTGTAGAGGTCCTGCACAGGATTCCAGGATGCTGGATTACGCGATTCAGGAGAGACATCAAGACATGGCACTACTGAATATCCACACAATAATGACAATTCTTCCCACACGGGGAAAATCCGAGAAACTCCTACAAGTTCAAACTCCAGCTAAACTCGAGAAGAGAGAGGAAGAATTTACTCAAGAAAGTCTGATACAACCGCTATTGCTTCAAATGCAAGGCATGAGATTTAAGAATTTTTAGTAGGCTATTTTGAATTTTTTTTCAAAAAGGAACCGGGGAAAATTCCCCTGGAATCATGGAAGGCACATGATTTAACAAGGCATGGCTTAGGGAGCAAAAAGGAGAATTACATCAATTAAGTAAAATATCGTTAGCAAGAATGGAGGAATAAAAGGGATAATTTTTCCTCTGATAAAATAAAAAGAAAAAATGCGTTTTGGATCTCACAGAAGGAAAATACGCAAAGAAAACGAAAGCATGAATATTTCGTGCAGCGGTGGAACCAGCGGCTTTTACGCGTCGGCATAGCCAAAGCCGCCGGCGTCTTGCACACACTCAATGATAGGCAGATAGTAATGGGTGTTTGTCACACGAATGCGAAAAGGCACGTTAATTTCATTGATGGTTGATATCGAATTAAGTGGGGGTTACGTGGAATTAAGAATGAAGTTCAAAACTATAGCAAGTAGACATGAATAACTTCGTAATTTATTAAAAACTATTTAAAGACATCTTTAATGATTATTTCGTGTTTAAATGAGTTTAACAAAAGCTACTAGAAGTAATTTGTAAAAAAAATAAGAGAAAATACTATTAGAACACATGCTTAAAATGCAAATAAAAATCACGTAGTAATGACAGAAGACGGCAGAGTGTTCCGCCATTATACCAGAAGCTGTCGGGAACGAACGCCGGCAATTTCGCCGCGTCCGTCCACCAGTAGTTCCTGAAGATTCGTGATATGATACTGGCAAAGACCCGCAATATGCTTGCAGTAGAGAGAAAGAAAACCAGTACGTTAAACTGAATATCTAGTATGAATTTACACGAGAGTTTGGGAAATGACACGCAATTTTCACTCTATAAAAACACATGCCAATCTCAGAATCTTAACACTAATTTTTATCCCTAATTCATGACACTGAGCAGATCTTCAGATTGAAATACACAATACACCGAAACACATGGCACATATTCTTACCCGGTTTTACTCTTATTTTACCCTAAATATCACTGCACTTACGAGATGTTTGCGCAACCACGCCACAAGCAAGAGTAAGTGGACTAGGCGACGCGCTAGTGTGTTGCCAGACGGGCTTCTTAAGAACTCGAAATGTAAATTGATTATTTGATCTCTCATGTATTTACACAAAAATTTTAATAATTACGAATTAGAAGTAGAAAATAATTAATAATAAATTAGAGTAATATTTTTGATGCTGCTAATTAATTTATTCAAGTATGAATAGCGAATTTCTAATTTTTACACTTATGTAGCGGTATGCTACATTACCCCCTAAGGCGCAGACCGAAAGGTCCACCCGCTGCAATCATCTGTAGCGGGAAGGAGGGCGAACTACACGACCCTGCCGAGTTCGGCAATTGGCAAACGATACTGAGCGGGGAAGTTTCACCAAACGGGTCTGCAAGTTTAGATCAGCAAGAGTCCTAGGAACAGGAGTTACTGCAGCGGGCTCGTCTGGTCTCTCCAGACTTGTCGCTGTGACAGTAAGAGGACTAGAATTAGAGTCTACGATAGGCGTATGGATAGGGTTTGAGTGTACAGGCACATAGAAAGGGTTACACTCAAGCTGACTAGGCAACAATGCAGTCAACTGAGGAAGCTGAGATGGTAGATATGGTCGAGTCTCAGTGGAAGGAGAATTCTGCGGAGAAGATGATGAGTTATAAGTTACACTATGATCCGAAGTGTATGCGACTTTTAATCTGTCTATGCTCACAGGGTCGCTCGAGCCGAATCTGTCGAGGATGAAATATTTTTGCTTGCGTTTAAGTACTTCGAATGGGCCATCATAAGGGCGCGTGAGCGTAGGCTTTATAGCATCATTTCGGACATACACATGTGTGCAGTCTTGCAGGGCAGGATCTAGTCTGTCCTCAGTCTGAGGCATTCGTGGAGCCACATACTTAATCTGGCGCATGCAATCCTTCAGGGAGGTTACGTAAGCGGAACGGTCAGCGGATGAAAATTTAGGCAACGGTTTTGGGTCAACAATGTCGCCGGGGAGACGAAGTGTCTTCCCGTACAACATCTCCGCCGCTGTGCACTGCTGATCTTGCCGGAAGAGATTCCTAATGCTGAGCAATACTACTGGAAGTCTATCGGTCCAATCGTGACTGCAATTAAGGCAGCGCAAGGCAGACTTGAGGTCTCTGTGGACTCTCTCAATAAGTCCATTTGACTGCGGATGATAAGCTGTCGTGGATGTGTTTGCACACCCTAAAGCGGTACTGAGCTCACTCCAAAATTTGGAGGTAAATTGTGATCCCCGGTCATGTGTGACTTGTACGGGAACCCCAAATCTGGCTATCCAGTTGGACATGAAGGCGCGAGCTACAGTCTCAGTTTGTGTATCAGGAAGAGGGACAGCCTCAACCCAACGCGTGAACCTATCGATGATGGTCAACAAATAAGAATAACCGCGCGATACAGGCAAGGGACCCACTAGGTCTAGGTGGACAGAGTCAAACTTTTGACCTGTGAATGCGCAACTCTGCAGCGCTGCACGATTATGTTTCACCACCTTACTACTCTGACACGCATGGCAAGTTTGCACAATTTGCTTGACCTCCTTACGCATCGCTGGCCAGACGTAACGATCAGAAGTCAAACGCAATGTACGGTTAATACCAGGGTGACTGAGGGAATGGTAGTGGAGGACAGCTACTCTGCGGAGAGTCGCAGGAAGATACAAACGAGAAGGTCGCTCGGCATCACGATACACGCCGTCAACCAAGGTTAGTTTTGGAAGGGAAGGGTTAGAAGATTTGAGAAGGTCCTGAAGTTCAGGATCCTCCTTTTGAGCATTACAAATGTTGCCGAAGGTGATTTCGCCACTGGTTTGGACAGAATTAATTCTGGAGAGGCAATCGGCTACGGTATTGTCTAGTCCCTTAATGTAACGGACGTCAGTTGTGAACTGACTTATAAAGGACAGGTGTCGAGCTTCTCTAGGCGAATGCCGCTCAGAAGGCATCTTGATCGCCGAGGTCAGAGGTTTGTGATCTGTGTAGATCACAAACTCCCTCGCCTCGAGAGCATAGCGAAAGTGTCTCACAGATAGGTAGATAGCAAGAAGTTCCCTACCGAACGCGCTATAAGCACGCTCAGTGGGCGACATCTTCTTGGAAAAGAAAGCAAGAGGAGAGATATTAGTACCTACTTGTTGTTGCAACACAGCACCTACGGCGGTACTGGATGCGTCAACAACTAGGCTGAAATCAGCATTAGAAATAGGGTAGGATAGTTCCGTCGCGGAAGCTAACTTGTGTTTTATTTCCTCAAACGCTTTGCGCGCTTCTTCTGTCCATTTTACCTCGATAGATTTGCCTTTATGTTTCTTTTCGAGGAGGTCGGACAAGGGCGCTAAAGTTTGAGCACAATTGCGTATGAAACGATGGTAGAAGTTAACAGAACCTAGGAACCTTCTTAGTTCCTTCTGGGTCTGTGGAAGAGGAAAGTTTCTGATCACTTCTACTTTGGAAGGCAAAGGTTTTAGACCTAGTCTAGAGATTTCATGACCTAAGTAAATCAGTGATGACTTTCCGAACTCACATTTCTCAGGATTTACGAGGAGTCCATTGTCGGACAATCTTTGAAAAACGACCCTAAGGTGGTCTTTGTGCAACTCTGGGGTTGTGGACGCCACAAGGATATCGTCTAAGTAGACAAAAGCGAAAGATAGATCAGAGAAGATTTCAGCCATGTGTCTCTGGAACGTTTGAGGCGCGTTCCGGAGACCATATGGCATTTTGAGAAATTCAAAGAGACCAAATGGAGTGATGACAGCGGTCTTGGGGATAGCGGACTCATCAAGAGGGATTTGATGAAAGGCGGACTGCAGGTCAATCTTAGAGAAAATTTGTGCTCCTTCCAGATTTGCACTGAAATCGTGAAGGTAGGGAATAGGATAGCGATCAGGTAAAGTAACGGCATTCAACCTGCGGAAATCCCCGCACGGTCTGAATTCACCGTTAGCCTTGGGTACCAGCAAAAGAGGGCTAGCCCAAGGACTTTTGGAGGTGCGGATGATGCCACACTCCTGCATGCGCGCGAATTCTTTCTTGGCTAACGCCAATCGATCAGGCGGCAATCTCCTAGCACGGGAGAAGACAGGCGGTCCTTGCGTCTCTATAAAGTGTTTCGTGCAGGTTTGCATATTTTTGGAAATTAAGTTAGGGTTTGTTAATGCGGGAAAATTTTTGAGGATTTGTGCGAAAATGCACTCCTCCTTGAAAGCAATAGAAAAGGAATGCAAGACATTTTCTTTAGTTATGCTACCAGCGGGAATTGAGATCTGTGTCTCCTCGTCCCTAATGCATCTATTTTTGACATCGACAACAATCCCAAATTTTTCGAGAAAGTCCGCGCCAATGATAGGCTCTTGGACTTCCGCGATGAGGAAGGTAAACAAGAAAGTTCGCCTCAATCCCAGACTGCACTCTAAAACTCGTTCACCGTAACACGAGATTGGCGTGCCGTTTGCGGCGCGTAGTGTAGCCACTAAGGGCTGATTTTTGACTCTTGCCGTGGCAGGGATTATGGATACACTGGATCCAGTGTCGATTAAGAATCGGTATTTGGTAACGGGATCGAGAATAGTAAGGAGGCGAGTAGTCTGGGAATGAGGCAACGCAGTACTCGCTACTGTGCGTTGCTGGTGGCGTTTCCCGAAGTCATTTGTTCGGTATAACGCGGACAAAAGCGTGAGGCGCATTTACGAGCTTGGTCACCAAATTTCTGGTGATACCAGCACAAGTTGCTACTGGCATCACGAGAGCGTGACCGAAAACGGGGGTTTTGATTATTTGACCTATCATAAGATCTACCTCTATCAAAGCGTTGAGGAGGAGGAGGAGGATAGTGATAGTTGGAGGGATAGTCATAAGGATAGTTGTAGGCATTTTGGTGGCTTTGGAATCTCCCTGGGCCTTGCTGAATGTGCGCCACACTTTGACTCTGACCTATTTGAAAATTTTGGAGAGCTTGCTTTATTTCAGCGATGTCCTGCTGCAGCTTATCTATTGTGGCTGAGGATTGACTAGGCGCCGTATTTGACGGGCTAAAAGTTGTAGCAGCTACATTCAGGGAAGCAACTTGTGGTTCTCGTGGCAAATTGATATTTCTAATCACAGTCTCAGCGGACTCCGCTAATTTTTCTAGAGTTTGCTCGGGCCCCGCTAACGAGAGGAAAGGACGCACATTAGGTGCGAGCTTCGTCATGAAAACTTCCTTCAGAAACCCCTCAGCTACGGCAACACCAGTAGCGAGTTTCCGAAGTTCTTTCACGAGCGAAGAGGGAGAGAAAGAAGCAGAGACAGGTGGAATTGCTGAGGCATCTACCAAGCTACGAAACTTGTCCGCATCGGACATCTGAAGCCTTGCCAAGATTTTTCTTTTCAATATTCCGTAAGGATCGTGATCAGGAGGGTTTTCTAATAACTCGTTGGAATCATTAAGCAGTTTCGTGGGCGCTGCGCTAACGAGCGCGTAAAATTTGTCTATGTCCTGATTTATCCTATTATACCTAAACACAGCTTCCACCTGGTTGAACCAGGTGTGAGCGTCCCCTGGAATGAAAGGCGGGAGTCTAATGGGATTTGCGTGTGCTCGATCTTCATTGTCTGAGTCAGGCATGCTAGCGATCTCTTTTGGGGAATGCGCAATTGATGATATCAGTGCCCAAGACTTGGGATTAGGTAGCAAGGGTTTGCGTTAATTCTTTACCTACTCGATCATTCAAATTAAGTGAAAGCAGAAGATAGGAAATATGAATTTGGAAACGAAGAGAAAAAAAATTATTATGCGGTATGCGGCAATTTGCGTAGGCACAAAATTAAGCAGGTGAGAGAAAAATTATTTTCCTACCTACTCAATCAATCAATAACGTTGAAGATAACGGAAAGAGAAAAAAAATGGGACGAGAATTTTACGGTAGTCAGGAATAAATGCACAGCACGGAAATAGTAGAAAAATATTTTCCTACCTACTGAGGCACAAAACAAACAAAGACAGGAAACAGCATAAAAGAAAGATAAAAAAAAATTTTTAAGCTGCTCAGAGAAAATTCATTAGCATGGTCAAACTCACAGGAAATCTCTCAAACTACCACGAAATGGGAAAATTTATCACTACCATGCTACGCCAACATTATCCTCTCACAGTCTCCCAGAACACTTCGAGTTTAGTTCTTTCTTTTATTTTTAAAATAGCGGCCAATGTACCAGTGTCGGGTTTTGGGGTTTGCCGTTGAGTGGTTCAGTGGTTATTTTTGATTTGACGGCTAAGACAAAACTCGATTTTCTCTCGAAGCGCATGGGAAAATAGTGAGATGATAATGAAACACGTTTGGATAACTCAGCTTGGTTTTCCGTGATGTAGTTTATTTGGGTAGCGAACACCAGGAACTGTCTTGGTTCTTGATCCCGGAGAGCTTGTGAAACTGGCGATCCGTGCCGGAGGAACAGGCTGGAGTCGACGAAGGCCGGCACACGATGGAGTTAAGCGTGGTGAATGAGTTGAATTTGGGGAAGTGGAATTAAGTAACTTGAGATGATTGAGCGAGAGTCAATGACGTAGTTCAAGAATATCTAATGACTCCAAAAATAAGATGGGGGTGTCAATGAGCAAGCAAACTCAGGCTCATGTGAGCAGAATCAAGTGGCACATTAGCAGGGGGCACACTCAAGTTGAATTACTTGTCCAGATTAGTAATAGCAAGTTAGTCACTGATAATGTGAGAATGGCATTAAGCAATCATCATGGCGCTCAGGAAAAAAACAGAAACCCAGGGAGATTTGATTTTGAAGGTTTTGTGTAGGGCGAGGCTGTAGAGGTCCTGCACAGGATTCCAGGATGCTGGATTACGCGATTCAGGAGAGACATCAAGACATGGCACTACTGAATATCCACACAATAATGACAATTCTTCCCACACGGGGAAAATCCGAGAAACTCCTACAAGTTCAAACTCCAGCTAAACTCGAGAAGAGAGAGGAAGAATTTACTCAAGAAAGTCTGATACAACCGCTATTGCTTCAAATGCAAGGCATGAGATTTAAGAATTTTTAGTAGGCTATTTTGAATTTTTTTTCAAAAAGGAACCGGGGAAAATTCCCCTGGAATCATGGAAGGCACATGATTTAACAAGGCATGGCTTAGGGAGCAAAAAGGAGAATTATATCAATTAAGTAAAATATCGTTAGCAAGAATGGAGGAATAAAAGGGATAATTTTTCCTCTGATAAAATAAAAAGAAAAAATGCGTTTTGGATCTCACAGAAGGAAAATACGCAAAGAAAACGAAAGCATGAATATTTCGTGCAGCGGTGGAACCAGCGGCTTTTACGCGTCGGCATAGCCAAAGCCGCCGGCGTCTTGCACACACTCAATGATAGGCAGATAGTAATGGGTGTTTGTCACACGAATGCGAAAAGGCACGTTAATTTCATTGATGGTTGATATCGAATTAAGTGGGGGTTACGTGGAATTAAGAATGAAGTTCAAAACTATAGCAAGTAGACATGAATAACTTCGTAATTTATTAAAAACTATTAAAAGACATCTTTAATGATTATTTCGTGTTTAAATGAGTTTAACAAAAGCTACTAGAAGTAATTTGTAAAAAAAATAAGAGAAAATACTATTAGAACACATGCTTAAAATGCAAATAAAAATCACGTAGTAATGACAGAAGACGGCAGAGTGTTCCGCCATTATACCAGAAGCTGTCGGGAACGAACGCCGGCAATTTCGCCGCGTCCGTCCACCAGTAGTTCCTGAAGATTCGTGATATGATACTGGCAAAGACCCGCAATATGCTTGCAGTAGAGAGAAAGAAAACCAGTACGTTAAACTGAATATCTAGTATGAATTTACACGAGAGTTTGGGAAATGACACGCAATTTTCACTCTATAAAAACACATGCCAATCTCAGAATCTTAACACTAATTTTTATCCCTAATTCATGACACTGAGCAGATCTTCAGATTGAAATACACAATACACCGAAACACATGGCACATATTCTTACCCGGTTTTACTCTTATTTTACCCTAAATATCACTGCACTTACGAGATGTTTGCGCAACCACGCCACAAGCAAGAGTAAGTGGACTAGGCGACGCGCTAGTGTGTTGCCAGACGGGCTTCTTAAGAACTCGAAATGTAAATTGATTATTTGATCTCTCATGTATTTACACAAAAATTTTAATAATTACGAATTAGAAGTAGAAAATAATTAATAATAAATTAGAGTAATATTTTTGATGCTGCTAATTAATTTATTCAAGTATGAATAGCGAATTTCTAATTTTTACACTTATGTAGCGGTATGCTACAAGGATATACAAACTATTCTTTTTCTAGTCTCAAAAAGATACAGATTTTCTACTTTCTTTTATCCTAGAAAATATTATCAGATGCTTTATTTCATTCTTCAATATCAATTTTTCACTCAAGGATATTATTAAAAATACAAAAAGCAGTGTTATTTACAAGCACTCATGAAAAGTGATTTTCTATCTTGAATAGCGAAGGGCTGGTCCGAGGGACTGCCATATAGAATGCAGCGAAATATTGTGCGCGTTTATCTGGCAACACAGCCTGTCCTCGGAGAAGTCTGCGTAACGGATTAAATAAAATGAAAACTTTGGCACAATTACATTAAAAACACCGTACCACAACTCTTAAAGGACATTCTTATAGAAATGAGTGATAGTTACGGTAAGTGCAAGATAATATGTTGTTTAGAGTGTTGGTTGACATATGAGATCAGGGATGAAGTTACAGCATTATGCGAGTTAACCTCGTTCAAAGGTTAGCGGGAATTACGAACAAAATCGAAAATAAAGGTAGTGTGCTCAATTTTGTTTACGATTGAAGTCAAAGATTGTGTTTATGGCTAAATTGTTTTTTTAAACAAGTTATATTCGAAGTAAGGTAACCTAACAACTAGGGAGCGCGAGGTGCTAAATCGAATGATGCGTTCATTGTTGACCTTTCACTACTGATTTGCCACTCCTGTTATGTTTTGTATCCTGTATTGGCTTCTTGGATACCCCTATTTAAGTTCTCAATACTGGCGCCTAAAAAATTTGGCATAGCTGAGATCAACCTTTATTAAAGTCCTAGACTAGCTTTGATAATGTTGGACCTATTGAAACAGTTGGGTGTTCCCTCCATGTTCTTATTGCAAGAAATTTTTGTTTAGGTTATATGGCTAATGATACCCTATCTAAAGGGTTTTTCATTTTTCTACTCTACATATTGCCTTCCTTAATTTACAGGGTGTAATTTCAGAATTGAAGGTCAATGTGAAGTTTAATGCAATCACGAAAAATAATTATTTGATTCCAAAGAATCACTATAGGAACCCATTTAAGAACGTTTTACAGGAATGACATTCTGCTCGCCGATGCATTATTTTCGAATTATTGAACTTTGAAGTTGGCCTTTGCGCCCAAAGGAAACGAGCGCGCGAAACAGAATTTAATAAATAATGGAAGCTATTACAAACGAAAGAGGTTGGGTCGTGAGGGGAGGCACAGTTCTTCTAGTGAAAATTATAAATAAAGCTTCTAACCCGCCCATTAGGGTGACGACCGCATTCTTGTTTACATTGGTTCCAAGATGGCGGCACCCATGGTGGTTGCCATCTTGGAGCCGATGTAAACAAGATTGCGGTCGTCATACTAATAGGTGGGTTAGAAGCTTTATTTATCATTTTCACTAGAAGAACTGTGCCTCCCCTTCACGACCCAACCTCTTTACGTTTGTAATAAAGGATTAGCTTCCCTTATTAATTAAATTCTGTTGCTTCCTTTTGCGCGTGAAGGCCAACTTCAAAGTTCAATAATTTGAAAATAATGCATCAGCAAGCAGAATGTCATTCTTGTAAAATGTTCTTAGGGGATCATCTGGGGCCCTTGCCTGATCCTGTCAATGTCATGGTCATTTTGCATGTTTTTATTGTAGAAAGACCCTTAGTTGGTGGACTATTTGTTCCTAAAATTTTATGGCGCTACAACAATAATTCCCCCCTTCCCGGGGGGGGGGGGGGGGGGGGCTGAAGGGACCAAAATCTTTCAATTTTCCCGATTTTGACCCCATATATAAAGAGAACAAATAAGAAATAGAAAAAAGCTCAATTTGAGTTTGTTAGAAATGTTCCAAGGATTCTAAAACTGTTGTTGCTTTTGTTCTAGCATTAAAACTGAAGGAGAAATTTCATTTTGAAATATCAATATCAATGAAAAGCACCCAAAATTTTGAACTTTTTCCTGATTTTGACCCCATATATAAAGAGAACAAATGGGAAATGGAAAAAAAGCCAAATTTGAGTGTGTTAGAAATGTTTCAAGGGTTCTAAAACTGTCTTTGCTTCTGTTCTAGCATCAAAACTGAAGGAGTTTCATTTTGAAATATCAATATTAGTGAAATATCAATACCTAAAAACCAATATGTCAAATTTTTGCAAAATCTAAGGCTTGAATAAAAAAAATGAATAGAATCATTTGTGTTTCTTTTCAAAGGTTACATATCATAGTCAAATTTCATAAGAATCAGACTGAAAACAAAAAAAGTCATTTTTTGGATAAAAAAGGAAAAATTTTTATTATTATTATTAATTTTTTAAATCACAATTTTCAGTTTGAATATGAAGTTCTGTATGGAAAATATCAAAATAAAAATTAAAACTGCATTCTATCACATCAATTGTTCATTATATTACACTTCAACCAAAAATTTTGTTATGGCTTATACCCAAAAAAAATAATTTTCAACATTCAAAACAAAACTCATCCTCGAGTTTTGATGCTAGAACAAATCCAAAGACAGTTGTAGAATCCTTAACATTTCTAACAAACTCAAATTTGAATTCTTTGAATAAATATATAGCTCTAAACCCAAAAAATTTTGGCTGATTTCTGAAATTTCAAAGAAATTTTAAAAAATAGAAAAAAGTTGAATTTGTAAAAAAGCCGAATTTGAGTTTGTTAGAAATGTTCCAAGGATTCTAAAACTGTCTTTGTTTTTGTTCTAGCATCAAAACTGAAGGAGTTTCATTTTGAAATATCAATAAAAATATACAAAAAACACATTTTTCGTCAAAAAAAAAATAAACTAAGGCCTAAATCGAAAAAATGACTTGAGCAAAAAAGGTTTACTTTCACAAAAGACATATACTGGCCAATTTTCAAACGAATCGGACAAAAAAAGGTCTCAAACCCGGATGATCCCCTTAAATGGGTTCCTTTAGTGATTCCTGAGATAGGAATTATTATTTTCTGTGATTGCATTAAACTTCACATTGACCGAATTAAAGGATGCCAATTAGAAAAAGTTCAGAAAAGTGAATTTTGACAAATGAATATGGTTAAATTTTTGATAATTCTGAAGGAAATGGCAGTTATCAATTTTTTACTCTTCGGTGCCTAAACCCCTAATAAATTGAATCAAAATAAACAAGTTTTCTTCAATGCACTTGCCGTCGGAAATAAGTATTTTACAAGTTATAGTGGTTAATGAGTTACCGGAACTCCAGTGTTTGAGGCGGGAAAAAATATATCGCGCGGTGCGACATGAAAGTAAACAGGCGTTGCCGCGCGCCAACCAAGCCGACTTTGCCATAACTCCACTGTTTGAGGCAAGAAAAAATAAATTAGAGAAGCAAACCTCCTATTATAAACGTAAAGAGGTTGGTTCGTGAGGGGTAGCCACAGTTCTTTTAGTGAAAATTATAAAGAAAGGTTGTAACTGACCCATTACGTCGAATGATACGAAACACATGTAGCCATCACCGCTGCTTCGACGTAACTGGCAGCCTTGAGATGACCGCAGGTCCGTCCGTGACTTCAACCCCGGTATAGTGTGGGTTCGACGTATCTGGGAACATTCGAATTTAGTCTTTTGCATCGACAATATAACTCGTCATCTCATTAACTGTGTTTTATGCATAGTAGAATTTCAGTTGATTTATAATTTTTATTAAAAGAACTGTGGCTACTCCTCACGACCCAACCTCTTTACGTTTGTAATAGGGTGATGCTTCCCTTATCTATATTTTCCCGCCTCAAACACTGGAGTTCCGGTAACTCATTTACCGCTATAACTTTGAAAATACTCATTTCCGACGGAAAGTGCATTGAAGAAAACTTGTTTCTTTTGATCTCATTAACAATATTTAGGCATAGAAAATTCGAAAATCAATTATGGTCAAGTCCTCAACATTTACCGAAAAGTTTATAGGTATTAAGAGTTATAGCGGTAGGTTTAGTTTCGTCTTTCATTAAGAATGCGCTCAAATAAACAGCTACTCATCAATTTTAAAATTTTTGGTGCTTGAATCATGGTAATAACATTGAAATTAAAAATTTTTTCTATACACTTTTTTCGTCAAATGAGCATTTAACAAGGCATAGCGGTAGGTTTGGTTTAGTCTTTGATGACAATCGCGCTGGGAGCAAGAGTGCATTGCAGTGTTGCTGTCTGACGTGCTCTTTGAATTACTTGCCGTTTCAAACACTGGAGTTGCGGTAAGTCATTTACTGCTAGGTATAATTAATATAATACTCATTTCAGACGGAAAGCGCATGGAAGGAAACTTGTTTATTTCGATCTAATTAACTATGCTTAGGCATCGAAATTTACAAAATCGATAACCGTCATATCCTTCAAATGTACCAAATTTTCTAAATATCTATTTAGTTTTGGAAAACCTCGAAATCTGTTCATGAAAAATAGTTCATTTGGTGAAAATACAAAAAGTTACTGAATGTCTATAGTTGATATTTTATTGTCATTGGATAATTTTAAGATTTCTAAATATCAAATGATGAAAATTTCTTGAACGTTACAATGATTGAAGCCAGCTGAGTTTTGAAGTAATATATGCTAGCTACAGAAACAATAAATAGCTATATTGCAATCATTACATTGATATTCCTTCAAGTTTTCAACCTCCTTATTACCATGTTTGGCAATACCAAATCGGGTCAATATTGATTTTATGCGCCTCACGGAAATTAAGGATTCCGTTCCAAACAGTCACTAAAGGAACACATTTAAAAGGGTTTTACAAGAATGTCATTCTGCTCGCTGATGCGTTATTTTTGAATTATTCAACTGTGAAGTTGGCTTTTGCACGCCAAAGGAAGCGAGCGTGCCAAGCGTAATTTAATTAATAACAGAAGCTAACCCCCTATTACAAACGTAAACAAGTTAGGGTGTGAGAGGGAGCCACAGTTCTTCTAGTGAAAATTATAAATTAAGGTTCTAACCCACCCATTAGGGTGGCGTCTGGTAAATTAGTTACTGAAACTCAAGTCTTTGAAGCGGTAGCGCACGTTTGGCAACACTGTCATGGACACTCACTTCCGGAGCTAGCGCGCCAAACAGCGTACCGGGTGGCCGCCATTTTGGAGCTGATGTAATCTCAATTGCGGACGTCATCCTAATGGGTGGGTTAGAACCTTTATTTATAATTTTCACTAGAAGAACTGTGGCTCCTCCTCACGACTCAACCTGTTTATGTTTGTAATAGGGAGTTAGCGTCCGTTATTAATTAAATTCTGCTTGGCGCGCTCGCAGCATTGTTGGAACATCCTGTCCTCTGGTGCGCGAAAGCCAATTTTAAAGTCAAAGAATTCAAAAATAATGCGTCAGCAAGCAGAATGACGTTCTTGTAAAACACTTTTGAATGTGTTCCTTAAGTGATTGTATGGAGCGGAACTCTTAATTTCCGTGAGGCACCTAAAATCAATATTGACCCCAAATTGTAAACCTTTGTGGGAAACCTATTTTTTAAATCAATTCAAATTTTTAACCTCATTGCACTTGGTTAAATTATTGTGCTTCTCTAAATTTGTTTCAAAATTGAATTGCCTAGTTTGCAGAACTACCATGATTATGATGGGTCAATGTGAAGTTTAATGCAATCATGGAAATTAATAATTTTATTTCAAAGAATCACTAAAGGAACTCATTTAAAAACGTTTTACATGAATGACATTCTGTGGAATTATTAAACTACGAAGTTGGCTTTCATGCGCAAAAGGAAGCAACCACGCCGAGCAGAATTCAATTAATAACGGAAGCTAACCCCCTATTTCAAACGTAAAGAGGTTGGGTCATGAGGGGAAGCCACAGTTCTTCTAGTGAAAATTATAAATATAGGTTTAAAGCAACCCATTAAGGTCATGTTAACAATTGTGTTTACATCTGCTCCATGAGAGCGGCGGCCGTACTGGGTGGCGCCATCTATGAGCTGACAGTAAAGGTGATGGTACCGGGTGGCGCCATCTATGAGCTGACTGTAAAGGTGACGACGTAATAATGACGAGTGAAAAAATGTCAAAAGCACCAAGTACGAGAAATAGTACATTAACTTTTTTGTTATTAACTGATTATTTATTATTATTTTATTAGCAATTTCTATCATTCTTTTATTTCAACAAAGTTCTAATGAAAACTTTAACACCTCATGATCCGAACTTTGCCTTTCCCGACCCAACCTGGTCGTAATCTGTGTTGCACATTTTGCGTGGGAAAGCGCTTTCACCTCTAACATCAAATCTGAATAATTCAAAAATAACGCATCAGCGAGCAGAATGTCATTCATGTAAAAGGTTCTGAAATGTTTTCCTTTAATGATTCCTGGGATCGGAACTATTATTATCCGTGATTGCATTAAACTTCACATTGACCTTATGATGTTTCAAACATTTTTCCTGCAATAGTAATCAATCATTTGAGTTCCAGGAGCTTGACCATAATATTATGGAAAATAACATCTTAGAACATGGAGAGACCAGCAAAGCACTGATAATGAATATCTCAACTTGTTGTCTCTGACCACTTGCAGTTTTTTGCAGTCTAATTATGTGTTTTTTGGGAATCCGGACAAATTGTTCAAGTCTGCTTAGTTTTCTCCCATTCTATGGTAAAGCCCAGCAAAACTTGAAAATATTTGATACAGTATTATTGATATAAAAGCTGTTACTTGCAAGAGCTTGTTGACTCTCGGAGAATAAAAATATTTTTTTTATTCTACCAAACTCGTTTCTCTAAGCATGAAAAAATATCCCTAGAATACAGCTTTCACAATGAAGCGCTGTTTTAATGGAACTCAAAATACTACAGCTAACAATAAAAAGTTATTGGCTTGTAGTTCAAAGTCCTTTTACATGATATTTCATTCAATTGTCATTGAAATGTTTTACTGGAATTGAAATGACCCGCAAGCAAAACCTCTTTTGTACTGCGTAAGTTACCAGTAAAATATCAGTTTCAAAACTTATTTCCTTTGTGATCCTTGAGAATGCTAGGCTATACACTAGCATGTGTATAAACATATATAAAGACTGCAAATCTTCAAATTAGTTACACAACTGCTGCATATTCGCAGAATAGCTTTTCAAAACATTGGTTATTTATGAATAATAGAGGAATAAATTACAGTTGGTGAACTTACTGAATTGGAATGAAAGTAAAAATTTTTCAGCACACCCACACCTTTCAACCCTGAATAGTTTACTGTGTACTGACACAATTTGTCATCAGTAACTCAGGGCAATGAGCAATGGCTACAGCAATTACGGTATATACTGGGACTACAGAACCTTGGCATTGGTTGGCTCCTTGAATGTAAGAGCACTAACAGCAATTATAAATAGAAAACTCAATGTTGCTACAAACTAGAAAGTATGTTTATAGTTATTAATAACATTATTTTGATCAATTTTAGTTCTCTGGTATTGAACAACAGCATAATCAGTAGCATGGAGTAATATTTTAGCAACCTTTAAACTGGAATTCCAAAATCTATTATTGTAACCTACATACATGATGCAAGGTACTGTATCAATTGGCTTTACGGTACACAAGTGTGCCAATAAAAATATTGTATTTTGCCATGATTGTCATTTCTAATTTTTTGAAGTATGAAATGCCCTCAGGTTATTCCATCAAACTTCATCAGGAAATTTCTGGCAAAAACTTGGGTAGAGTAGCTTTATTAGACATCAAATGATTTTTTAATATGTGATCAATTACATACATCAATATTGGAATTGTCTTGGTGATGAATTTCATGGCTCACACAAGTCTCTTTGTGTACTGGATACTCAAATCTATTCATTGCATTTTATTTACAAATGTGAACAAAGGAAGGAAATAATTCCCAAATACCTCTTGAAAATGCCCACTGCCATTGTGAAAATATCACAATATTATTCTTCACACCTAATATTCCATTTCAAGTAACCATATTGTTTTACATAAATTAGTTCTCTTCAACTTTTTTGGGGGTGAAAGTGAAAGTAGCAAAAGAAAATACTAAAATGATGGGAGCCACAGGCAAGGGGAGAGCTTAGACTGAATATGAGAAACTCAAGAGGGGGAATTACAGACTAAACCATTCAGTGGGGTATAAATTAAACTTTCATGAACACACAACATATACTGAAACAATCACAAATACAATGAATCCACTGGCTGTAACTGACAATTGGGTTGGTCAAAGGGGTTAGCATGGTTAGATAGGGAAGGAAGAATTACAGCCCAAAAGACAGACTATACCTAAACACATATATAAATACAGATACATGAGGCATAAGAGGTTCGTAACCAGGCACAGCCCGCTAGGGGCGAACACACAGACATTCCTCTGCACTACACTATCATAATAAGCACAACACACACAAACACACACACACTCACGGAGAGACATTCACACATTTACACAAACACACGCAAACAGTATACTCGCACATGCATATGTCGTGCACAGTTTTCAAAGCACCCCAAATCAGAAGAAACGCAATGATATACACCATCGTCTCAAATGCCAAAATAATATATGTATCAATATGCAATGCTATTTAATTCAATTTCTATGTTCAACTTTCAAACACCACAAACATTTCATTCACCAATTCCAACACCATTGATGAAGAAACTTCATTCAATTCAATTGACGTAAAACCTAATTCTATTGACGAAACTTAAAAAATCACCACAATTCTGAAGCAACCCACTTTGAGACACCATCGTCTCGAAAGACAAACCAATATATATATACACACGTCTTTCACCCTAAACCAGGGTGCGTACAGGCATGGAGAAGCATAGAAAGTAGTTGAATTTCGAAAATAAAATTCAAGGCCTCGAAAGTAGTGGAATTTTAAAAATGGTCATTGAAAGTCATGAAATTTTAGGATTTTCGTGAAAAGAAAATTTTACTGTTGAAAATTTTCGTTCCGTTTGGTCCGCGTTAAGCGAGGCGTTGTCAGTAACCTTCGAGTGTTACTTGGGCTCTGATTGGTTGATACAGCTACGTCTTTGGTGTCCGCGATTTTGATTGGTTCTCAGGCGTCACGTGAAACCAAACGCGCTCAGTGTGACTGAAGACACGCGCTCGCTCGGACCATTGTTGACCTGTCGCCACTGTTGAACATATTCGAGCTGAGTTTTTATCATCGGTCTTGACCATCCCGTGTGTGTGTGACTAGAGTTACGGTGCCGAGACTGAGCTGAGGAATTATCGTCATGCCAGGCAGTTGTTCTTTCAACAACTTGTGGTTGAGACAAAGACTTTCAACAATGGATAGCACCGCATCCCAAACTGAAAACAATGGCGGTTTGCACTGCGTGCGAGTCGGAGTTCGACATCGCCAACAATGGAATAGCGGCGGTGAGGAGTCATGCAAAAGGAACAAAGCATGACAAGAACGTGAAAGCTCAGACGACGAGACTTGCCAACCCGAAGATCGGGGATTTTTTCGTGACTTCCCAACCATCTACCGATCCTCCGACGCCTGCTGAGGGCAGTTCGGAGGCTCAGACTGAGAGCAGTGAGACAAGGTTGACATCTCCAAGGTTAACATTTCCAAGAAACTCTTCTTTTCAGCTTCACAGGGCAGACAGCGCTATCAACACTACCTGGATCAAAAGAAGGAAGAGGCAGAGAAGCAGAAGAAGGGAGAGAAGAGGAAGAGAGAACTGGATGAAGTGGAGAACCTGAAGACAAAACGGAAGAAGATGGAGGAGAGTCTGCAAGCGCTGGTGGAGGATGCTGACAGCTTTGCACGGAAGGCAGAGGACAAGAAAGATTTGCGCCTACTGGCAAAGTCAAATGCATTGAGGAAATCAGCCAAAGACAAGCAAGAACAACTCAAGGGGCTGAATGCGGAAATTAATGACAAACTTAATGCACTGGCAAATGCATAGCAGATGCTATTGAACTGTCCAGCATGACTGTTTGGTGTTGTAATGATCATTTACACATTTATGAAAACAAGACCTGCAAGTAATGATGAATGTTCTGTGAAGTTTATGACTGAAATACATTTATTGTGCTGCAATTTAACTTTGTGTGACATTATTTTGGGCAGAGAGAGGTAGTGAAAATGTGATTTGGTTGGCATAAGAAGTCATGAAAAAGTATTGGAATTTTGAACCTCAGAGCCTGTACGCACCCTGCTAAACTCTACATCGAACTTGGAAACACCTCAAGAATTTAATTTACCAAAAGCAATATCATTCGCATACATACTAACAGTAATATCAACCTAACCTTGTCACTAACAAACTGATGCGAAATAATTTCTCCAAACCATTCACATGAATAACAAAGCCTAACCAAAACGATGGCACCCTCATTCATAGTATAACACAGACCATACGTATGTGTTACAACTCATCAAATCTTTAAATTAGCTTTCTGTCACACTGTCACACCCTATCTAAAGAAATATAATGTTCTCTAACCCAACCTAACTCAACGCAAAGTCACCTAACCTCAACTAACGAAACATGGTCTAAACTCACCTAAAAAAATCTAATTTATCGTAACCTACTCTAACCTAACTCAAGTTAACCTATAACTTGCTCTAAATATGACGTGAATTAACTTACTTGACATATTTACAACTCACCTACATACGACTAAACTTTACTAATTCAGGGTTCCCTGTCCTGTTCTAAACTTACAATTTCTGTAGCACTTATTTTATCTGATTTATTTCTTTCGCGATTGCCCTTATTCCTCACGAATTCCTAACCTCTATGTGCGCTAAAATATCCTTCCATCCAACTGTAACTTATAACCAATTGATATTCTATTGGTCACAAAATGAAAATGCGTTCCATAACTATTTCACCGGCAGAGACATTCTGGCTCCTATATTTTCTTGTTTAATTATGTGGATTAGGGTTTGATTTGGTTTCTTCAAAATTTTACCTCACGAAATATTGTCACGAAACATTTATTACATTTCGGTTTATGAATGGGTGCGCATCACTAACCTTTTCCTTTGTTTCGAAGTTGACTAGTTTAATTCGTTCTAATCGACAATTCATCAAATATCCAACCTACATACTCAACAGAAATTAAATGTCACAAAGAAATGACGTCACAACGATGCATATTTCGAAATAATAGATAAAATCTTTATTTTGCTGTAAGCTACTTTTCAAAATTCAAGCATAAATCTTTACGTTCGAAACAGCGTAATAAAACAGTTATCATTAACAATTCATTCTAGGCCTAATCAGCAAAGTCTCTTATAACTGTGCATCACAACTCCTTCAACAAATATATATACAACGCGCTATTGCGCGCTAAGTTGAACGCCGAAGAAATAAACTCTCCATTTTGGGAACGCTTGGCGAGATCTCAAGCTCTCGCCAAGCGAAAGCGTTCTTGTGTTGAAGTCAGTTAATACAAAGAAAGAACGCATTCACATCAAATCTCTTGGAAACTTTCAACAATATTTGAGCATTTGCCATTCATCTACAATTTTGACTTCACACAACTTACATTCAACTAAAAACTTTCTGAAGCATCCATGAAATCCATTTCTTCAGATCAGAAATAAAACTTTGCAATTCCACATTCATTACGACAACATCATATCCGAACATATTTCTGACATTTCTCAAACAAATTTATCTGTGAACACCTGCGGCTATAGCTTAGAATCACTGATGTGTTTCCTAATAGACATCATTTTCGCCACAACAATTATTAGTTCACGAATGTGAACAATTTCAACCTCTTTCTAATCATATATTTCTATTGTGGATCGATACAGAAACCTTCAATTACGCTGAGTGGAAATTATTATTTCAAATACATTAGTTATACCATTTCAAATTCAATAAATAACATCATTCAAACATACAAAACCTGCACAAGATTTGGTTGTAGTCGGGGACACACGCATTCACCAAATATTAATCATCAGTTAGAACCTACTAATGTTGTCTATACGCACGCAAATGATGACTTCATGAAACTCACACATATGCAATGTGAGCCATTTTGAGGCCTTCAAACAACGAGTTTTAATTATTATTATTATTATTATTGGACATCGAATTTTCCGTGAACACTTGACAGGTTCTTGGTTGTGTGAAGATCCAGCAATTTTACATCCCAACCATAAACATTTGTGAGAAAAATATTCACTCAAACTATATCCTTCCTAGAAAATGGCTCGTTCAATCAAAGCATATATGTCGACATGAACCATTTCGCTGTTCTTTGAACGAATATATATCAAGAGAGAGATTCGTTCCTCAATGAGCTTTATTAATTTTGAAAATGAGAAGTCAAATTTTTCGACTATGAGCTCTTTCAATTTCAATCTTCTAACGTCAAAAAACAACTTCCAAACACAACACAAATAGGCACAAAGAGCTGTGCCGAACGAAAAATGTTTAGAACCTATATCTCTATAGAGATGACTAATTTCAAGTGTATCATCTTTGAATTATAGTTCAGTTACAGAGTTTAACCTATTCGCCTTGTTTTCCGATGACACAATTTGCGATTTCCAAATATCATAGGTTTGCTTTAAAATTCCTCGCAAGAACGCCAGCACAGTACATGCGGGATTTTTGACGTCAAAAACTACTCGCTTTGCGTATTTGAACTCATACTACGAAGTAAGGTCGATGATGCTGACACTTTAAGGTAAAACACTAGGTTCAACTTCTGATTTGTAACGTGTTGGAGTGAGGACAACATATAATAAATCATCAAAAATAAATAAAGTTGAACTGAAACCGGCACCACGAACGAATGGGCATCGTTTTTGCTGAAAAACGCATCACGAGTAATATTTCAGCCTCTACGCAACATCTCATTTGCGGTTTATGGCGCTTTATATAACTTAAACTTAATCATTATAATACAATTATTAAAAGCAGCTGAAAATTTGAGTCTCAAATACTAAACCTCATTACTATATTGCCATTCAAAAAGCGGCCATACCGCTTCAAATTACTCTTAAATTCATGGACCAACAAGCAGGGTAAATAAAACGCGTAACCATCATTTCTTCTCTTCTGCCAAACATGTTAGAATTGAAATAATACTACCATAAGCTGAATCACAAAGTCTAAACACATTTCTTCTCTATCAAGTTCCAAGTTAAACCAGTTTCAACACTTGAAAACGATGATTGACTAGTCATGACTGCAAGTTATGCAAATCTAAAAGCGAAAGAACCGAGTTCGAGGATTGAGTTCCACGTCAAAATAAATTTATAATAACTTTAACAACACTGTAGACCTATGAAAAATTTGCAACACAGCCTCAAACGGTCAAAAATTGGTTGAAACTTTGAACTTAACAAACAATCGAAAGATATCAAATCAAACTCCACAAAAAATAAAACATAAGCGTCATGATGTACAAGATCCTTATACAGCCCTCACGACTCAAGCAAGCTTAGGCCACGTCATCGCAGTCACCCATGATCTTGATGTGGAGACTTCAATGCAAAACAAGAAATAATCCGTGTCATTAATCTACGGAGATTGAAAGACCTTTTCACTGGCACATTTCGCGTCCAGGGGAAATTCATTTCGATGTTTTTTTCCATTTTTCTCAAAAACTTGAAAAGCTAGGACTTTGAGACAGGTATCATTATAGAAAGATGTCCTCGAGACGCATCAGTACAGAGTATTTAAAAGCCCTCAAGGGTAAAGCAGGGGGCGTGAGAGGGGTAATAAAAGTCGAAATTACGCGAAAAACATGTTTTTTTCATATATATATGGAACGGTTAATGCGATCGTTCCACAAAATCTATTTTGTATGTAGCGTGAAAAAACGAGCAAAAAGTGTTCAACAACTTTGCCTGTAAAACGAAGCGTTCTCCAATGTTTTTGGTTTAAGTGAATTTTCCGACAAAAAGGACTATTTTTAAATCACTCATTTTGAGAAAAGTATCGCACTTGTCGCTTCATAAATTTGATAGATTTTAGAAAAAAGTACAATCTACATTCTATCAAATTCTGGAAGGCGAAAGCCCATCGAAAACGCCGCAACTGGCAGCCAAAGTCACACTTGAAAAGCGGCCGTTTTTTTACCCAAAAGTTTTTCATTCATTGAACATTTTTCCAAATACTTTTCGAAGAAACGAAAACACCGTCTTAAAGCCCGACATTTTCTCTATCAGTTCCCACCAAGTCAGCTCCTCCGACGGCGCAATCAAAACTTTCTTCATGTTTGAAATGACCCTATTTTCGGTCGGTTTTCGACTTCTCGGGGGTCTCCTATTGGGTCTTGGGGCCTGGAAAGGGGTCCGTAGGTCTTAGAATTTTCCCTTGTACACGCTCACCAAGTTTGAAAGCGCTGGGACCTCGGGAAGTGTGATTTTGCGCGAATTAGAGGGTGAATTTTTATAATACTCGAGGCTCCACCTTTCGGCGACAAGCATTTCGATGTTGGTGCCACTTATGATTTTTTCACGGGTACTATTTTTAGTGTGTTCTCGCAACCTACAAAGTTCGCCCGCCGCAAGTAACAAGCTTGCACAATACAATTTCAAGGGGATCGATCTATAGTGTTCAAGAGGCGAACAAGATTAAGCAAATAGTACATAAATCAATAAAGGGGTCTAAACTGGAATGAATCAAGTGTGCAAATAATGTCCCAAGAACTTTGTGCTGCTACAAAGAAGGGAATCAGACGGTAGAGGATCCAGTCACAACTGCCGGTGGGTACATAACCCAATCTGGCTGCTCAACGTAGCTCTGAGTCGGGCCAGTGGCAAGAGTCCCAGACTCGCTGCTCTAAAAGGAAAAACACGGGTCATAAGCATCTCAGCTAGCCACAAGAAGCAGAAGCTGCCGAGGAAAGAAGGTGAGGGAACAGTATTTAACACAAAAGCAGAGCAGCACACAGGGGCAAAAGAACTGAAGCACACACAAAAATGATAGATATTGAACACAAAACGAATGATAGAGATATAACAAACAAAGCTGAAATATAGTATTAGCACTATGTGCAGGTATTGGACAGTAAAGTAAGTGAACAAGAAGCACAAGGCACACTGAAATACATTTAAGCAATCCTAGTTCAATAAGGTCAAATAAGCAGGCATACTTAGACTTACCCTAAAGGAGCAACCAGGAGAGGAAGAACCAGGATTAAAATATGGCAGGATGAATCAAGGTAGCAGGTCAAGCAGTGGATCTTAAGATTAGCGTCTCGAGCAGGTGCATAGAAAAAGGCAAAATATGACACTAGGAACAGAAGTGCTTATAGGATTTAGCAAAAGGAATCTGAAACAAAAACAAATGAGGGGTAACGAATATGATGGCAGGCACATGAACAATACAGGAACATATCAGGCCAATCCTCCACAACTTGAGGGCACGGTCAGGCGGAGAACAAAAGTCCGTCGGTTCTCGATGGATTTTTCTAAGGTTTTCACAGTAGGTGTCAAATGATGGTGCATTTCTTTTTGAACTCGTTTTTTTTTTCATGAACTCGGAAAATTTAAAAAAAAAACCTTAATAAAAGGATGTTGCGGAAAAGTGTTTATCGCCCACAATTTTAGAGTTACAAAACTGAATGAAGGTTTTCTAGGTACCCAATTGTCTTGTCTTGAGGTCCGTTGGTATGGTTTTTCAATAATTTGATTTTTTGAATTATGAGATTTTCCCAAAAATCGACCAATTTTTCCGTTTTTTCAAATTGTTCTGCATATGATTTTCAACATGATTTGAAATTCAAAAAACTGTACCTACGCCTCTCTAGGATATTTTAATCACTATCAATTGATATATTTACCATTCCTGTACCTTCAAAAGTATGAGCTGGGCCTCTGCAAAGATCAAAAAGTTAAGTTTTGAGAAGAGCCATTTTTCTAAAATGTTTCTTATTTTCTTTGTATTATTTCTGAACTAGGCATTTTTTTCTAATAATGTTATACCTAGTGTAGATCTATCCAAGCTCTATCAAAAGGGATATTAGCCATTCCTGTACCTTCAAAACTGTTGGAAAGGATCCATATCAAAAAATGATGAATGCAAATTTCAGAACACCAGTCTTATTTTGAAAAAATTATTTTTATTAATTACAAACCAATTTTTCTTTTTCAACTCCTTTGTTTGGTAGCTCTTTTTAAGCCCTTTTGAATGATATATTTGCCATTCTTGTACCTTCAAAATTGCAGGAGGCGATTATGTGTTTACACAAGCTGATGACTCATAGCACAAGAACTAATAACACTCAGTTACATCCTCATAATTAACACTGAGAGTTAAAATGTTTCTTTTGAATACTAAAGCATTTCAAGCCAGGCCATGCATGAATGAACTCTCTTGCTATTCACGTCAAGGAACGCCCAAAACTGATTCCTAATATTGGGCGGAAGGGGGAAATCACTCATACACTGGCGCGCCAAGGTCACATTACTGCACGTCTTCTACTCCGTCTAGGAGGCGAACCAATGTACGTACTGGAGAGTAGTGATGCAAAAAAAACGGTTTTATTTGATTGCGTTTTTTTTGCAAAAAAAACGTGTTTTTTATGTGTTTTTTTTTTTTTTGGTTTTTTTTTGCTCACCTAAATTTTGTTGAGTATATGTCTGGGTTTTTTTTGGACACCTAAAATATATTAATATCCATGTTTTTTTAGTCATTTTATTGTTATAAAAACATCAAAAAGAAAGCATACAGTAAAAGTGGAGGCAGATAACCCACAATTACCTAGAGGCGTCTAAGAGGAACAGCAGGAGCCACAGAACTTATATTGATGGAGTCAAAATTCAAAGCTTACTATCTCTACTAAGTCTGATTTTATTTTTATGTGACCAAAAAAATCAGACATAGCAGAGATATATGCAGGCAGAGATATATGCAGAGATAACAATGGAGAACTGCGACATTTTCTGGTACGATGTTGTACAGGTAGGGATGCGGACCAAATGCGCGGGCCCTAAAGAGCTCACCGCTTATAAGACCTCTGAGCACAGGGGTAGGGAGGCATGCTCGCTCGCACAGATAATAAGCTCTGAATTTTGACTCCATCAATATAAGTTCTGTGGCTCCTGCTGTACCTCTTAGACTCCTCTAGGTAATTGTGGGTTATCTGCCGCCACTTTTACTGTATGGTTTCTTTTTATGATTACATTACAAAAAAATGACTAAAAACCATAGATATTAATATATTTTAGGTGACGAAAAAAATATGCGGTTTTTTTAAAAACATGTTTTTTACAAAAAATTCTGACTAATAAAAATGAATATTAATATATTTTCTGGTACCAAATATAACCATGCTGTTTTTTTACAAAGAATCATAACTAAAAAACAATATATTTTATGTGACCTAAAAAGCCCCATGCAGTTTTAAAAAAAACATGTTGTTTACTAAAAAATCATGACTGAAAAAACATGAATATATTTATGAGACCAAAAAAATGTTTTTGTACTGAAAAATCATGACTAAAAAACATGAATATATTTATGAGACCTAAAATGGTGTTTTTTAAAAATTATGTTTTTTTTACAATGATGTATAAGAAAACCTGGATATGAATATATTTTATGCGACCAAAAAAACCATGCTGTTTTATTTTATGCATTTTTCATAAAAAATTGTCTTGAAATCATGGATATTAACATATTTTATGATACTAAAAAAATCATTGTTTTATTTTAAACATGTTTTTTCATTAAAAAGTTATTATGATTCATTTTTTGGTCACGACTTTTTTGTAAAAAAAAACCCCTCAAGGGGATACAACTATTGTATCTATGGGAACTAGTGCTCCCAGGAGGACAATGTGAGGGCCCAAGCTGAGAGTTAGGTAGGCCTCCTTTTTGTTAAAATAAAATGCTTTTGCTATGTTGAGGACAACCTTTTTTTGATTCACTGCTGTCCTGTTTTTCAGCACCTAATACTGTCTTCTTCAACTTTGATCTTGTTTCATAATCTTCCTTCCTCTCTTTGGATCGCATTTGTTGCTGGGTAGGGAGGCTAAAACTAATGACTAATCTAATCTGTAAAAAAACATGGATATTAATTTATTTAAGGTGACCAAAAAACCATGCTTTTTGAAAAAAGATTTTTTTACAAAAAACAGGAGTGTTATTAAATTTAATATGACCAAAAAAACATGACATTTTAAAAACCATGTTTTTTTTTTCACAAAAAGTCATTAATATCCATGTTTTTATGTCATGATATTTTTGGTAAAGAAAACATGATTTATGGCACATAAAATATATTAATATCCACATTTTTTGATCATGATTTTTCTGTAAAAAGAGATTTAAAAAAAAAAACAGCATGGTTGTTTATGGTAAAATAAAGTATATTAATATCCGTGTTTTTTAGTCATGACTTTTTTGTAACAAAAACATTAAAAAAATAGCATGGATTTTTTGGTCACATAAGATATATCAATATCCATTAGAATCATACCAGGTCTTAGAATAAAATATCCACAAAGAATCTATTCACTCTATACAACCTTTCGGAGACTAGCTCCATCCTCAGTAAGTCATTCAGTCAAATGTTTTTCAAAGGAACAGTGAAAATTCATTGTCCATTTCACCAAATTTTACTGAATGACTGAGGATGGAGCTGGTCTCCAAAAGGTTTTATGGAGTGAATAGATTCTTTGTAGATACTTTATTCTAAGACCTAGTACAGTTCTAATAAACATGATTTCAATATTAACAGCATTCTTTGTTTATAAGTTTCTAAAGACAATTCGATTAAAGAAAAATAACTTTCCTGATATTTACATCCGTGTTTTTTTAGTCATGATTTTTTTAAATGTTTTAAAAAAATACAATTTTTTGGTCCCATAAAATATAATAGCCATGTTTTTTTAGGCAAGATTTTTCGGTTAAAAAACAATGTTTAAAAAAAACAGCATTGGATTTCTAAGGTCACATAAATATATTATTATCCATGTTTTTTATTCATAATTTTTGTATAAACAACATGTTTTTTTTTTAAAACAGCATGGTTTTTTAGTCACATCCCTATCAATGACCATAAGTAAAGATATGTTATTATAACACACCATTTTGGGACTTGAAGGTCATTCACATGTATTGTAAAATAAATGAAATATCAAAGCATGAAACCTCAGAAAATGAAAAATTTCATAAAACCATGGAAAACCACCAATTAAGAAGTATGCTGTTTTATTTTGTAATCTGACATGAAAACACATAATGTAATGTGGTTCTTTTTCTTGCCGAGTTATTTTAAGACAAAATATTTAAAAAAACCAAAATATGCACGTTTTTTTTGGCCACGGTTTTTTTTGTAAAAAAAAACGTTTTATTTTAAAAAAACGGCATGGTTTTTTTTTAGTCACATCTTTACTCGAGAGTGAATTATACCGTTAAATTAGCAAAAAATTCTCTACAAGATGAGTTTATAAACCGTAAACCTACCATTATCCAAAATTCGACCCAGACAGTGCCCTTAATAACACCATCAAATTGTAATAAAAAAATTGTAAGCCTCGTGCAATGCCCTCTTAACCAAATTTTATTTCAATATATGAACACTCAAAATGAAAAACGGGATTTACAATGTAACTACTTCACAACACGTTGCAAACTTTAATATGCGCACAAGCTGCCATGTAGCTGCGGCAATGGAGACCTGTTCCTTCTTGATGCTGGAGCTAAATTTTTGTCTGGAACGAGACTGAAGAGCAATTAATTCCCATAAGAAACATTGGGAATTATTCTGCCCCAGCCTATTCACAGGGAATAATATTGATTTACTATTACTTGAAGAAATTTTTTTACCAAAAAACTTACATTTTTCTAAATCTGCAAGTTTCTTTTTTCTAATGGAATAATTTAGAGGCCGTTAAAAACCAGGTACACCCATACCTCAGTTTATGGACCCTGTCTGAGCAGATTTTGGATTCTATGGACAAATTCTTGAGCTACCGATTTTATTTGAAAGTTGCGTGCACTAAGGTCAAAGTCTGTTAGTTCCAAAAATGACTGCGAGGTGGCGGGCAGTTGCCTTGTTGACAACACTGTTCCACCACCTGCATTCTATTGCTCCCAATTTTATATCCATGGTAAGGCAAATTTTATATTAAAAAGTTTGAATTTACTCTATTATTTTGTTTATTTACAGTATATAAATATTTTTCAGTAGCCGATTGGACGGTATACTTGAATGAAAGTTCAGTTCTTTCTCTTTTGTGATGTTATTGTTGGTACAGTCGTACCTCGGTACTCGACCAAATCGGTGCTCGACCAAAAAATTCGAGTAGAAAATGCATCGGACCTCAAACAGATTTTCGGCACTCTACTAGCCGAGTCGTCCCGAACGTGCTCCTCGGCCAGCGGGTAAGCGTCAGTTTGACTCAGACTGCCAGCGGAGTAAGACGTACGCAGTTTGTTCGAGTGTTTCTTCCCAGATTTAAACTTTTTCGTGTTGCTCTAGCTCTTAATAATGGGTCCAAAGAAAGACAGTGAAAAGGGGAGGGCAAAGAGGAAAACAGTGAGGACCACTATTGAACTGAAGAAGGAAATTACAGTATGTATAGCAAAATATGAAAGTGGTATACGAGTGTCCGACCTCGCGTTGCATTTTTCTGTATCATGTACTGCTTGTGCACATTTACGTCTTCATTGTTGTTTAGATACACGTTCTTATAATATTTTAGGTATTTTTCTTAATGGTGAAATACTTTCCATTATTTCTTTTGGGAAAACTGGTTTTGATGTTCGAACAAATCGGTGCTCGACTGACACCTCAGAACGGATTATGATCGTGTAGCAAGGTACGACTGTATTAGCCGCTCGTAGCGCACTTACGTATCTCTGATGCTTTGGACAATTGGGACTTATCAGACAGGCATTCTCCCCTTTTTGTCCGTAAAACCAAGGTATGGATGTAAGTATTATAAAATTGTCTTTTAAGGGAAGCAAACTCTTTTTCCAATGAATTCTTTTGAAAATAAATGAAAATACTTCTGGAGTGAAATAAGCTCTCGGGTGGGTATTCACAGAATGTTTATAACGTTCGAATAGACAGTTGTAGCCATGAAATTTTTTTCATTTACCCATACCAACCAAGAAATAATACACCACTAATAAGTCTGAAACATTTAGATAAGTCTTCCATAGTTGTAATAAGTCACTACCACTAAGAAGTCACAAATACTTGTTGCACACTGCAGAGGGCCCCAACCCTGAATGGTTTTTCTCTATGAAATATTCAAAAATTAAAAATGAATACTTCTGGAGTCAAATAAGCTCTGAGGTATTTACAGCATGTTTATAACATTTGAGTAAGCATTTATAGGTCATAAAATTTTTAAATTTACCCCATCCTCCCTCCCAAAGGCAAATTGCTTAAAATTTCAATTTCTCACCCAATATTGTACATAGACTATTATTTTTTTGTTCGATTCACAATGAACATATCAACAAATGTCAGTTTTTTGATATCGCTTCAGAAATTTTTTTATGAAACGTACAATTTTAAAATCCTTTTTTTTTTCTTTTTTGCAATAAAAAATTTCAAATCAACTTATCAAAAAACAACTTCAGAGATTTATAGTAATTACCTTGATCTATACAATGCAAAACAGATTTCCTCCATGGTTGAAAAACTGTAACTGGAATTGCCAATCAAAGGCAAAAAAGCGTCTTCAGCCATAGCAAACAGCTCGTTTGGTATTTTAGGCATTTCACTGGACGGACAAGCACAAAACCACTCATTATTGAGGTCAAAAGATCACTAAACCTCTCTAATGAATGGACAGTTGTGTAAAAATTAGTGGTGTACCGATACAATTTTTTTGCCAATACTGAAACTCCGGTACTTGGAAATACTGATACTACATCGATACCCATACTTCCACAATTATATTAAAATAAAACCATTATAAGCCCTACAAAACAAAAATGGTCTCAAAACAAAAATGATCATTAACGAGTTTTTCACACCAAAATACATTCTTTGGCAGGAAGAATACATTAAAATTTGATAGGCCCCAATACAAAAAGATTCAAAAATGTGCAACCAACTATAACATTGTTTGTAAACTTTTCTAACATCTTGAAAAGAAGAAAAATGCAAGATTCGTAATGTACGTCAATTTACATGCTAAGTTGAAATAAAATTAATACAAGTTGAATTAGTTGAAAACGATATACAAGTTGAATTAAAATCAAATTTCCAGCTACTTCTATATCAAATTTACAAAAACTTTAAAATGCACCTTCAAATTTTCTTACTTCATTTGATTTTTGTTAGCCTGTCACATACTTCAAGAAACAAAAGTTTGATCAAACTACATAGGTTTTAGTTGCAAAAGTATAATAATTTCATGTCGCTACTGTGTTTAACTATTCATGCTACAGAACTTTCACTCACTGACCGTACGTGACTCATTGGGAATTGAGGACAGCGTCCCCCATACGGACTTTTTTTTTATTATGGAACCTAAAGGAATAAAATCTGGTATACTAAAAGCAAATGCAATTTAGAATTGTTTATCTTTTATAAAAAAATGCAATTTTTTTTAGAGAAAACAAGATATTCATGAATAAAAAAATTTTTGGGGGGTTATTCAAAATGCTACTTGTCAGACATATTAAGCTAGAGTGATGATTTTGGTATCATTGGAGGCAAAAAGACGTGGACATTCCAGGAAGGTCTAATCTGTTCCCTAAATATCCAGTTTTAAATGAAAAAAATGAAAAAGTTTGAGAGCAAGCTGTTTCCGAAAAAATGCAGATTTATGATGTCTGAACAAAAATTAAATTATCAAATTTATAGAACTTCCTGAAAAGCCCTCATCATTCTGCACCCAATGATACCAAAATCATCACTGAAGCTCAAAAACTGTAGGAGAAGAAGCATTTTGAAACCCTGAGGTCTGAGGTGTTCAGTATAGGCAAAACGAAGATATGCGTTATAGAGTTATACAAAGACATAGATGACATAGCAACGTCAAGCCGTGAAGAAAGTGCCATGGGTTAGGTGTAACATGATAAAATACTCCTCCCCCCCCCTCATTCTTCAAACCCCCGTAGTGGGCGAACGAGTGGGCGTAGGAGTCTCATTTTTTCACAGGATGTACCTGACCACTTACACTTCCTATTGCAGCATTAATCCCAATTTCACCCGTGGTCTCAAGATCCTGGAATCATATGGGGGACGCTGTGCTTAAAAGTAGTAATTCAATAAGCGGGCCTGATTAAACCTGTAATTCAACAGTTGGCTAACTAATTTAATAGGTATAAATAGGCTCTTTATTTGATTATAGTTCTACTTCCATGATTTATGACCTTCATTTATTTGATATACGTATTATTGAAAAGTAGCGGTAAAGTATCGGCTGGATTTTGCTGATACTGATACCATTAAAAATGAGCGATACTGCCGATACTGATACCATTAAAAAAGATCGATACTGCCGATACTGATACATCAGTACATAACTAGTAAACAAAGAAACATTTTTTGGAGCAACCAACCACAGCTAAGCAGAGCCGCAGCTAGTTTCTCTCAGCGCATCTGCAAGAAAGGCGGGCAATTTGGAGGTAATAATGGGGGCTTGGGTTGCCAACACGGGACAAATAATGTTTCTAAAACGATAGACGGGTTTAGGAGCATTTGTAAGCTATAATCTCAATTTTGGTTTTTGGCTCCAAAAAACCGTTCGTTTTGCCTAAGCTGTGTTTGCACTGCATACACAAATTAATAATTTATGTATTAGAAAATTACTTATGAGTAGAGTATAGGATACTGTAATCCAATAAGAAGATCAAAACACCAATGAAACCTAATTGAACCCCATAAAACTCCCTCAAAAACAAGGGGCCAAGATTTTGAAACAGGTTTACTAATCTTGTCATCAATGAATTAATGTTTTAATTTATCTATTTGCAAAATTCACTGTTCAAATGGCTTATTTTTGGACAAAAAAATTTATATATAGATATACAGTGCTTTATTTTAGTTGAATCACAATAGGTTTTGGTCCATGATAGTAGCCTATATTTTGTAGAGGAGCCATGATTAAATTGTTGATTGGTTATTCAGAACCACTTGTATAGAGTAGACACATTTGGTTAACTATGAAACAAGAGCAGATGTGTACAACAGCAAGTTGCTGGTGATAACCAGCACCTCATCTCACAAAGCAACACTGCATTCATGACCACTGAGAAACTTCTTTGATCCAAGATTGAACATGTTCAGTTTTTGTTGAATTGTTATTAGCAGTCCCAGGGGGGAAAATGTGAGGTCCTCAGCTGAAAGTTAGGTAGGCCTTTTTCTTGAAATACATTTTTTTGTTTTGTTAAAATTCATCTTTTTTGATTCAGTGCTGTCCTGTTTCTTTAGCCCTTCTTGACTTTCCTCTTCAACTTTAATCATGTTTCCTGACCTTCTTTCTTATCTTACTGTTTCTATGTGCACAGGATCCTTTGCAGAAACACATTTTGTGCATATTTTCAACATTCCCTTAACTCCATGCTAAATGGTGCCTGCATCCTTCCTCTCTTTGAACATCTTTGTTGAAGTAAAGGGAGGCCAAAGCTAATTTCTAATCAATCAATTCAACTTAATATTTCTACCATCAATACTTCATACTACTACACTGTTTCCAAAACCTGATTTCTTTATTAAAAAAAAGTTACTGGCCAATATGGAAGGTCTCATTTCATGATTTAGTTCCTTTTTCTCATCACATGTGGCTCTGCACTGAATAGATGGGCGATTGCTTCTCTAATTATTGTATTTTTACACGAGGAGTATAAAGGAACATTTCAATGTAGGAGTAGAAAGAAAAATTTCAATTCTGCTAAAATGTGTTCTGAGCAGATACTTATATAATACATGTGTGTGGCAGTAACACAGGCATATGGTATAAGCTTTGCTGAATGCTTCTGTTTAAATTGAATGAAGAAAGACTTTGTGGGTCTATGTCTGGTGCCTCACTGCGTGATATGTGTGTCTCTAACTAGCTCATTATTTTTGATTCTATTGTAAGGTATAGTTCTTGGGAAAATGTGGGTTTTAATTGTAAAAAAGCCTGTGACCTGTCTGTGCTGGTTCAATTCAGGCAACTGGCACTCCTAGTTGTTATGCACTACTGCACTTCACTGCAGCTTCTCAATGTCTAGTGTGCTTGTGTCTAAAAAAAGGTGTGGCCTTCTGTACAAGTAATTTTTTTGTATGCCTAATTATGATTTACACCTATTTTTGTTTGCCTAATTATGATTTACACTCTTAGTGTGAGATATTGTTTCAGAGTATCAATAGAGGCCAGATGTGATGTGTAGGTATATTTGCTGTCTCATTAGGCTAAATTTATGGTATCAAGCTTATTGAATTTAGGTTTATTTTTGTAATGTCCAACTAATGAATAATCCAAGTTATGAACCTCCTTTATGTAAAATTTTCATTTCTGACTACAAAAAAAATTCTAGTAATGAAACACAAAATCTTTGAAATTCAAATAATGCAGGCTTGGCTTTGCAGCCTCCCAAATCCTGTAAAACATAAATACACATATAGCATCCTGTACTTTGTTTCAAAATTGGCACAATTGGCTTTTTCTCTCAGCTGCCTCCATTTGCCACCCACCACAAAATTCACTTCACTATGCACGTAAGGGCACTTGCCCTTACGTATCTTGGGCTTAGTTGCCCAACCCTAGTGGTAAATAGTTTGCATTTCTCATTTATTTTAATGGTTTATTAAAAATTTCATTTTGCTTCTCATGCAAAATTCTTACACAAATTGGCATATTTTTATAATTTTGAAATAGGTTAGGGGGTAATATTGGGGCCTTGGAACAAATCAGGCCTTTTACAAGAAAAATTAGACTCTATTTATGAAAAATCACGTAAAACCACTTCTGGAATAAATTAATTTTGAAATGTGAGGTAAGACTGTACAAAGAAATGAATGCCTAGGAAAGAGTCTGATAAGATATCTTTGTGTAGCTCTCATTTTGCAATAATTATGTCTGGAAATGTCCACTACTGAAATGTATAACAGCACGTGAGATTTCAGCAAATTTACAATGAATTGGTCTAGATTGTATATTGTGGGATGCCTGATCTATGAGTGGCAAGGTTCAGTGATAAATTTGTGTTTGTATTACTTCACAGAAGAAACGTACCTGGATGAGAACAGTCCCCTGGAGTGTGTCGAACATGATCAGCACAAGAAAGTGCGGTACTTGCAGAAGTACAAGAAGGAGTGGGAGCTGGATCACAAATTCAGAGGTTTGTCCTAAAGCTGTTCACTAGTTGAGTTATGAGTGTATGATGGCAAGCTTCCAGAACTAACTGCAGTTCTATGGAGGTATTTTGTGCCTCCTGAATTTCAAAAATATGGCAATAAATCTGATTAGCAACTTTTGAGACATACACTCATGTTGGAAAATTTATCCCCATGGGGATGTTTTAATACACTTAATTTCTTGCAATGTAGGATTTTGAATTTTCTAAAATTGAATTGAGAAGAGAAGGATTACTCAATTTCTAGTGATGTACCGATACCATTTTTTTTGGCCGATACCGATACCCATTTTTTGACCGATACCGATACCCCGATACTTGAAAATGCCGATACTTTGACCGATACTACTAGCGATACCGATACTTTTACAATCATCTAACCTAATAATACCCGTTGTATGTTTGTGTATGTATTTGTTCGGTGTCCGCTTCTTAAGAAACATAGGATGCCTGAGTTTGCGGTATCATGGATACCGAATTCCTCAGTAAAATTGAAAGATCGTCTCTACATGCATTGATATGTTTGAAATTTTATCAGGATAGGTTAGTAGTATTGGATAGGTTGTTGTGATTGCCGTAATTTGCGCATTTTTCCTAACAATGTCGCTTTTGTGCAGCTTTCAGGCCATATTGAATAATAAAAAGACATTAAATTAAATATAGTAATTTTGAGAGTAGCTGTGCCCGAAGTCATCGTTTTTGAGTAATGGTGATTTGTCACCGGAGGAGAACTAAGAGTCAAGAGAACTTTGTGTGTTCTTGTGCATATGTGCTCGGCATAAACATTTTAAACCTACCCGGCTTTCCGTTCCACGTATTGGGAACTGTGGACAACGCATTAGTGGTGTAGTGCCTACAAGAACCGCAGTTGCTAACTTGCTACCATGTAATGACGATCGCTAGGCCTTCGCGTCGCGAACGTGCTTTGCTGCGGTGCGAGTCACGACATAGAATTAGGATAGCATAGGTTAGATAATGTTGACGGAATTTTTCCATGGGTCCATCTAGCTTAACGATGACATTGTCCTTGGCATTTCCATGGGTCATGCTTCTACCTAATAATACCCTTGCCCATGGTTTATTTGTTTGGTGTCTGTTTCTTCCATTTCTCTGTCACGCTCATTAGGATAGTTATAATGACCGTATCTGTGATACGAGTTTAACCAGTGCGCAAGTCCAAGAATATTTTTCATCACTGGTACTGTTAGGATGAATATACTGTATTTGTTTGTCATCTACATCTTGAAAATTTGTTCATGAAAGGTATTGAACCCCATTTTTGGCAGGCCTTGCACACTAGTATTAAAATAAAACCATTATAAGCCCTACATGGGTGCTATAATAAAATTATTTGCTAATATACGAGTATCTAATAATATAACAATATTGACAATAAAGTTTCCGATTATGAATAATTAAATGCTCTCTCTATGTCAACTATATTGTTGAGAAAAATAACAAAATGAAATCCATTCAATAGATACGTGTTTTCTAATCGTATTGCAACGTAACGTAGACTAACTATAATAGCAACTGGCTCCAAAAGTGGACCAGAACAATAATTTCTCCAAAAAGGGTTGTCATTTTCGTGTTATTCGCACCAAATACGAGTACATACTTTGGCGAAAAGAAAACATTAAAATTCGATAAGCCCCAAAACCGAAAATATCCGCAAACACGTAATCAACTTTAAGATGAGGAATTTAAAAACGAGGAAAATTTCAAGGAACTTGATCATATTTATTAGGAATACGTTTCGGAGTTCAGATCCTTCATCGGTTCGTAAATGTACAAATCATTATGTCTGCAATAAAAGAAAAAAGAAAATGTTGGATACAGTCATTAAAGGAAATCAAGAAAATTAAAATAAAATGAAAACATGTCCTGGAAAAACTAAAATCGACAAGACCATTATTTATTTACAATTTGTAATGGGTAGGAACTCTGAGAATTGTTGAGTGCGGTTTTCGTTTAAAAATATGTAACGATTCTAAAATTCTGAGGTCACATGCAGTTGAAGTGGAATCTAAGATTTTGAAGTCCGCAGAGGATATTGGTTTGTTGCCTTTTACTGTGTGATAAAGTACTGCGGAGTGTGAGGAGTAAGCTAATTAGTTCCCCGCGAAAGCCTCGACCCCGCTGTTTGGCCATTCTGTTATAAAAATTTCGTGACGTCATGCCGACGTACGATGATGTGCACTGCACACAACTGTACAACTGTTAAGAATAAATCAGAGAGACTCGAATCTCCATCGGAAGCGCATCCTTGTACCGGAAAAAAGAAGCAATTTAAAATTACATAATTCCGGTACAAGGATACGCTTTTGATGGAGAACCGAGCTTTTCTGATTTATTCTTTCAGTTGTACAGTTGTGTGCAGTGCACATCATCGTACGTCGGCATGACGGTGCATACGTCGGCATCAGAATGGCCGAACATCGGGGTTGAAGCTTCCGCACGGGGAACCAATTCGCACAATTCGTAAGTAATTACGCAGTAAAATGCAACGTGCTGATATCCTCTCCGGACTTCAAAATCTTAGATTCGGCTTCAACTACATATGACCTCGGAATTTTAGAGTCGCTACATATTTTTAAACGAAAACCGGCCCTTGACAATTCTGACAGTTCCTACCCATTGCAAATTGAGAGTAGATCTTGTCGATTTTTTTTCTCTGGGACATGTTTTGATTTTTTTTTTGTTTTCGTGATTTTCTTCAATGACTGTATCCAACATTTTATTTTTTCTCGTATTGTAGTCATAATGAATTGTACTTTTACGAACTGATGATGGAGCTGGACTCCGAAACGTATTCCTAGTAAAGATGATTAAGTTCCTTTGAATTTTCCTCGTTTGTAAGTTTCTCATCAAGTTGCGATTAAAGCAATCAACTGGCCCGTTCAGATGTATTCAACTATAAGATTGTCCGTGAATTTTTCAAACATCTTAACATAGAAGAAAAATACAAGATTTGTTATGAACAGCGATATACTTGCTAAATTATAATTAATTCTTAGCTTCGGAATATTTGACGATTTACAAGCTAAATTAAAATAGAATTTTCAGCTACTTCTATATTCAATTCACAAAAACTTCCAAATGCACCTTTAGCTTTATTAAATTGGTTTGGTTTTTGTTAGCCTGCCACATACTTTAAGAAATGGATATTAGGTCAAACTATATAGGTTATAATCGTAAAAGTATAATAATTTCATGTCGCTACAGGGTTCAGCTATTCTTGCTACATAGCTTTCAGTTATGACCGTGACTCATCGGGAATTCAAAGTAGTGAGTTTAGTTAGTGGGTCTGATTAAATGCTATGATTCAACAGTTAGCTAACTAATTTACTAGGTATGAATAGGCTCTTTATTTGATTACTGGTACGCACAGCCCGTCAAAAATGACGGGATTCACTAACTTTCTTGAACAAATTTTCCAGATGTGGTGCCCAACGAATGTATCCCTCCTAACAGCACCCGTGATGAAAAATATTCTTGTACTTGCGCACTGGTGAAACTCGTATCACAGATGCGGTCACTATAACTTTCCTTATGAGCGTGACAAAAAAATGGAAGAAGCGGACTCCAAATAAACCAACAAGGGTTATTATTAGATAGTAGCAGGACCCGTGGAAATTCCATGGACAATGTCATCGTTAAGCTAGGTAGACCCGAGAAAAAATTTTGTCAGTATTACCTAACCTGTGCTAACCTAGCCTATCTTAATCTAAGCTAACCTTTCCTGATGAAATGTCAAATATTTAAATGCATGGAAACGCCATCTTTTAATGTTACACTGAGGAATTCGGTATCCATGATACCGCAAACTCACACAACCTATGTTTCTTAAGAAGCGGACATCAAATACATATATAAACACACAACGGGTATTATTAGGTTACATACTTTTACTTTCATGATTTATGACCTTCATTTTAATGATAAAATACGTATTATTGGAAAGTATCGGTAAAGTATCGGCCGGATTTTGCCGATACCGATACCACTAAAAATGGGCAATACTGCCGACACCGATACATCGGCACATCACTATCAATTTCCTGTTTACTACCCTGTAGATCAATGCATTGTTTGATTGTAGCCCATAGCTTGAGAACAAAAAGATGCAAAGTATGCATGTATCAGTGGAGAATACTTGTTTCTGAAACATGGCTCCTGGAAAGCTATTTAGATTTTGAAATGTAACAATTACACATCAACTAAACCAGTGCAATGTTTGGGGTAATTTATATATCTTTTTTATGTTTGTAAAATAACTTTTTTTCTATTGCAAAAATCTAAAAACTTTATAGAAGTAAATGTGTTCAGAGTTAAATATTACATATTTGTGTGCATTTTCATTCCTCTAGATGCAATAGAAACGTGAACAGTGTAATATGTAAAATTTGGTAAATTGGGTAAAGTCAAGGGTAGTAGGTCCTCTTAAGGGATCATCCGAATTTTTCAACTTTTTTCGTCTGATTCGTTTGAAAATTGGCCAGTATATGTATTTTTTGAAAGTAAACTTTTTTTACTCATGAAACTTTTTTGATTTAGGCCTTATTTTTTTATGGAAAATTAGTTTTTTGGTACATTTTTATGGATGTTTCAAAACGTATCTCCTCATTTAGTTTTGATGCTAGAACAAAACCAAAGACAGTTTTAGAATCCTTGAAGCATTTCTAACAAAGTTACATTGCAAAATTTTAACATGAAAATTTTTTTTAACATCAAAAATATGTTATTTTTGGGTTTTGAGCTATATAATTTTTTTGTTTTTCTCAAATTTGAAAAAGAACAATATAACTTGGTTAGAAATGTTTTAAGGATTTTAAAACTGTTTTTGGTTTTGTTCTAGCATCAAAACTCAATGAGGAGATACGTTTTGAATGTTGAAAGTTAGAGGGTTGGGCATAAGCCATAAACAAAATTTTTTGTTGAAGTGTAATATAATGGACAATTTATGTAATTGAATGCTGTTTTCATTTTTATTTTGATTATCTCCATGCATAACATCATATTCACACTGTGAATTGTAGTTTCCGTAAATAAATAAAAAATTCTTTTCAATAAAAATTATGAAATTTTTTATTTTCAGTCTGATTCTTATGAAATTTGACAAGTAAATGTAACCTTTGAAAAGAAACATAATTTCTTCTATTCATTTTTTCGATTCAGGCTTTAGTTTTCAAAAAAATGGACATATTGGTTTTTTAGTTCATTTGTATTGATATTTCAAAAGAGGACTAGTCATTGGATTTTATGATAGAACAAAACCAAAGACAGTTTTTAGAATCCTTGAAGCATTTCTAATAAAAGTACAGTTTCAAATTATCCATTTCTTATTCTGTTTTCTTTTTATATGGGGTCAGATTGGGGCCGAAATTTCCAAATTTTGGTCCCCCTTGATTTTTGCCAACCCCCCTCCCCTGGGGGGGGATCTATTTTCCGTAGCACCATTAAATTTTAGAACCAAATAGTCCACCACCTAAGAGTCGTTTTGCAACAAAAGCATGTAAAATGCTCATCGGAGCAGCAAAGGCCTGGCAGGGGCCTGGATGATCCTCTTAAATGCCTTTATTGCAGTTAGGTTAAAATTACATCTCATCTAGTCATCCTAAATTTTTGTGGAGATTGAGATGAACTAAATAACTGATCTTTCTATTGTCTTTGAGTTCATCTCATTAAAAGCCTTTCATATTATTAGAGGCTAAATAACAAGTTTATCTAAAAGAAAAGTTATTTCCTCAGCGATATGTTCATCTTCTCTCATTCAAACATATCCTTGAAGGCAACTAAATCCCCTGAGAGACAAGTGTACACATCTCCTGGGAGACAGGGTTTTTAGTTTTCTATGTATTTTTAGTACGTGCAATACTAAACAAAACTTGAGTAGGAACTCCTGTTCCACCTGTGCTGCAAACATCATGAACTTTTCTCTCCTGATATAAGATGTATCATTTTCAGATTGGCTGGAACCAATTCAAAATGACCCATATTCTGCCTACTGCAATGTGTGCTGCTCATCTCTCACCGCCCGCAAAAAAGATCTCATGGATCATGGAGAAACTCGTAAACACAAGAAAAATCTGGTGTACAAGCGCAATAATCCTGCTCTGTATCATAAGATGATGCAGAACATTCGTGAAGTTGATGCTAATGTTATCATGGATAAAAGTGTTCCTTGGCAGCCTGATGCAATCAAGGTGAGCAATATGATTTGAATGCTGGTTAAACTGCTGGGAAACTTAATTTTGGTTCATCTTTGTATCAGTTCTTTGTACTCAATCAATTCTTCTTTAAAGATGAAAATTCCATTAAGTTGTTGGCATAAAATATCACCCAAGTTGGATGTTGACTGTAATTATCTAATTTCATCTATTTCCAATTGTGGTATTTTGTGCAACTGTATGATTAGAGACATAATGGTGTGGAACATCCAATCTAACTTTGTATATAGGCTACCTGTGCTGCATTTTGGAAGGATGTGCTGCTCTCCTAAGCTGGTGCTATTTCCTACTTTCCATGTTTTGGTATTATTTGTGAGCCCCTGTAATAAATTAAGTTTTCTCAATGCATGGTGTACTTATAACTACTTCTCACTGATATGTGCCGTGTGTGTCATCTTCCAGACTACTAAACGAGTTTTTCTAGAATTTAGTTGACCATCTCTTGTGCTCATGCAGAAAATAGGCGAGAAGTTAGTTTTAGGTCTAATTTATGTAAGACTCACTGATCCACAGACTTCATGGGGTACAGGATTGGAGTAGGTGTTGAATAGATAGGTTTGTCTATCCTGTGCTTAGGAGACTGGTGCCTCCACAGTTTTACTTCTAGTTAAATAACCTCTGCTGCAGATAGCTTTCATAATTTTCCCCTTATATTCCACTCTACTTGTTTCAGTATTTGTTTATTTTGATATTTTCTCCATTTTTTTTTACCTTCCTAACCTACTGTTTCCATGTGCAGGATATCCTGTGTGGAAATGCACCTTGTGCATAAATACCCATGTTTATACTCTCCATACTCTATGGTTCCTTCTTTTTGGTCTCTAAAGATTGAGTTTGTTGTGATTAGGTAGTCTTAAACTAATGAAATGATAATTGCTGATATTCTCAAACAGGATTTTTGATTAACAATTATAACAATTCAGCTTGTGATGGTAAATTTTGCCATTATCCATTTGAACGGAGAGACTGACATTGTTAATTGTAGTGCAAGGCTGGTGTGTTGTTCCTGCCGTGAGTAATTATTTTTGTGCAGCTCTGTTAAGACTTGCCCTAACAAGAAATTCTTATGCAGTGCCTCATACAACAAGTGGAGCAGCAGCACGATCACTTCTATGACACTAATGTGAAGAAGTCAACTCTATTCTCCATCATCTGCACAGAAATGAATGCAGCTGGATTTCCGTGTGTGCCTCCCGAGTGCCAGCGCAAATGGGAAAGTCTCAGGGTGAGTATGCATTGTTTCCCTATAAATTTCCAAAATCACTTACCTTATGATACAAAGGTAATTTTGTTAGAGCTAGCACCTACGGGAGGGAACAACTAATGTATCAAAGAGAATTATCGTTCTCAGGGAAATATGCAAGAACTCGATCCTAAAATTAGGTAAACTTTCCTATCTTTTGAATGGATTGGAATATTTTTGTTTTGATATGGAAACTTTTTTGGTTTACTGCTGTCCTTTTTTCTGCGCGTCACAATCAACTATTTTTTAATATCAACTATTTTTTTTTTTCATTCAACCTCTCATTGTTGCTGCATCTATGAGCCGGGTGTAAGGACACACTTTGTGCATAGATCGCCATTCCCTTAATTCCAACACAAATGGTGCCATCTTTGCTTGGGAATCAATTATGGCTGGCTGAAGTTCACTCCTCCACAAGTAGTGGAACAGCATTGCAAAGGTTGTGGATTGCTGAATGTTTCGAAATAGAAAGTAAGCAAAGGCAATGCCGTTCAGGTTACGATGAAAGAATTAATAACTTATTCTTGCACTGATAGGAAAAAAGTGTTTAGAAACAGAGTGTAATTCATCACGTACTGAAATATGAACTGATAATTATGTTCCCAATTTTGAAGTTATGTTAAATTTTTTGGTACATTCAAAGTATGAACAGCTAGGATTTCTGCTTTCAATTTTAACGTTCAGTTTACCACTTGAGAAAATCATCTGTTCTAAATCACTTCGGAGTTTCAACTTTTCATATAATGTATTTTTAGGTCTTCAAACATACAGTTGCAGTGTCATGAAATTTCCTGTTGCCTTTACCTCTCACGTCAAACTCATTCTGCACATGCATGGCTAAATGAACATACGTGTGTAATGTACTAATTTAAATGAAAATATATTCCTTTAAATTCATACAAGGTATGTAAATCTTTCTTCTGGACAATACATGTCTCTTTTGCTGTAGTTCTGACCAAATTTTCCTCATATCTTAATGTATACATTTTTATTTGTTTTAAAATTGATCATGGAATACAATGATTTTGAAACAAATTTGATAAATCTTTTTTTCCCCTCAGCCTTAATGCTTGCCCTTTAATCAGTTGGATGACTCTACCATGTCGACACCATTTCAGGTGTCAAAAATGTGCTAAATGCCTTGTGAGTGGTGTTAATTGTAGTGCAAATTATATCCGTAGTGTGGTGCAGGTCAGTGGGTTAGCTGCTGTTCACGTGAAGTGCGTGGCAGGTCACGTCCGTTTAGCTTGATAACCTGTGCTCAAATTTACGTTCTATTGCATACTGAGGACTTTGAATGCTATCTGCTGCTGATTATGTCTTGTGCGTACGGACTGGCCTGTACGTCACGTCTTTGGAGCTTGCAGAATGAGTTGTTTGTAACGAAATATTTCAAGTCCTTGGAGTGTGTCGAGTGGCTCATGTGAAACGTGGAGCTGATCACGTCTTGGGGGTGCGAAGACTGTTTCGTTCATGACGTGAAACAGATCATGTCTTTGGGGTGTGCGCAAAGCCTGGTGTTGTGTGTGGCGTGTTGCGTCTGTTTTGTGTTGAAGCCTTAAACGTAATTTCTGTAACATAATAAAGGATTGGGGCGATATTTGGCTGTGGTTCAGTACTAATTTTTTATCTTTTACTTTGCAGAAAAGCTATGAACGTGTTCTGCAGTATCAAGTAAAAGGGGAATTTAAGTCCAGGTTTCCTTACTTCAACATGATTCACCGTTTTCTTGCAAAAGATATTGACCCACTAGGAATGAGGGAAAAAATGTGAGTATATGAAATTTGGTTTGCTCTTTATTTTTAGATTGGTGGTAGGTTTGCTGCCAGACCATGTTTCAGCCGGGCCTCGCTACCTTGCTCCTAGGTTACCAGGACATGGTCTCACTTCATGTCCCGTTTATGGGTCTTTTGACAGAGATGTAATTAGTATAGATACATACGTGGAATAATACAATAATTATGTTTAGAAAATGATACCAATTTTCTTTGAGAAGTACTGATGGTTAGACAATCAATTTTAATTTTTCTTCATCTCACTCAAACCACCGGTTTTGTAGCAAAATCGGGGAGTTGGGGTTAGTCAAATTCATTGCTTGTATTCTTTCACCCCCCTCAGGGGTATACAACTATTGTATCTATGGGAATTAGCGCTCCCAGGGGGAAAATCTCAGGGCCCGAGCTAAGGGTTAGGTAGGCTTTCTTTTTGTTAAAATAGAATAACTTTTTATTTTGTTACGAACTATCTTTTTTCGGTTCACTGCTGTCCTGTTTTTTCAGCACCTACTACTTTCTTCTTCAACGTTTATCTTCTTTCATGAACTTCTTTCTCATCTTAATGTTTCTATGCCCCTTCAGCATAGATTTCCTCATTTTCTTATCCCCATACTAAATGGTGCCTTCCTCCTTCCTCTCGCCGATACGCTTTTTTTTAGCGGTTAGGGAGGCTTAAACTAACTTATAATCTTAACCTAGTATAATCATTCTTTCACTTATCTTTTGTTTGTGTTTATCTTAAATTTTCTGAGAAAATGAAGGCTTTGTGCGTTGTAATGTTTGAAAACCTGGGTTTAAACTGCTAACTTGCAAGAATATATTGATGTAATATTTTCTAAATTGCCACATCGGTGACATTTCAGCTCCATTCTGAAAATTTTTTCCATGTTATCCGTAGTATTTTTATTGAAGTTTAGTCCCTTAATTTACTCTTATTTATTTCATATTCAAATGCTGCACATATGGAGCACCATTATAGTCGCTAGGACAGTATCTGTATCGTCATTTCACATTGCTTGCTGGTCAGAGTTGAGAAATTCTTTTTGGTCTAGGATTACACTCGTATATAATATTCGTGTGAAAGCTAGAGAAGTACACCGTCTTTGGCTACTGCGATAGTTTTGCAAACTTTACTGTGCTCTTCTTTCTTTAGCTTGCATCAGTGGGTATTTGTTAAAAACAAAATCGGCAAATGAAATCGTAATATTAAGATGGTTCTTTAGCTATACCAGGTCTCTTGTTTTTTGTGTCAAATCGAAGCAATCACAACTCTTTACATTTCCCACCATGAGTGTACGTTGCCACTTTTTAAACAACCTAAAAACTAATGCTCTTGGGTATCGCATGTGGGCACAGCGTTTTGTCACCCAATGTAGTAGTGTATTGAAAGTTATCTCCTTCTCTTCTCTGGCCAGAAGAGAAGCGCTTACTGTAATTCATTTGACAATCCTACGTGTCTGACATAACGTAAGTCACTCAAATTCTCAGTACTGAGTGAGAAAAATCTTGATCATTGAATGAGAGGGATTCCACACTGAAGGATTAGGCGAGTTCGGTTAGCCCATCCTATGCTGCGTAAAGGAAATAATTATTATATAGAGGTTGAAGGTTATAATGCTCATTTAGAAAATGTAACGCGTTGTGTGTCCCCCCAGGCTCTGCCACAAGTTGGGCCGCCCTCACAATCCTAATGACCCCCTCATATTGGATGGAAACCTCGATGGTACCGAGTATCGCACCACCATCGTTAGCTCGAAGAGAGATCCTCCGAATGTTTCAATTAGTAATACTGAAACCACCACGGAGATCACGATTAGTTCTTGTGATTTGATTGACGAAAATGAAGAATTAGAAGCTGACCATGTTGTTGGAATTGATGCTGATGACCTCGTTCACTTCGAAGAAATGGATGCTGAGAACCTTTTAGAAGAAGGTGAAATTCTTGGCGAGCAAGGTATGCCTCGTTTTGAATCTCCTGTGAAGATTGGACCTGGAGAAATCATAGTCAGAGAATGGGAAGAAGGAGCCGTTGATGCTTTGCTTGCTGTTATGGGAGAAATAGAATTCAGCTCAGAAATGATGCTTGTCAAAGGAAAATTTCATGACTCTTTCTGGGAGGTGAGTTATGAGTTTTGAACAATGCAATTTGTTTTTCTGAGTTTTTCCTTGCAAATAGATAAACTTTTGTGTGAAAATAGGCTTGAAAATACTTCTTCTCACCGTTTATAATGACGGTCAACGTCAGATCAGGGTAAAAACTACTCAGTTTACTCCCCTGCCATATAATCTTTATAACACGTCCATCATCACGATGAGGTTTACCGTTATCGTAACACGTGAGACTACATTATTGTTCTTATATTTTCTACTCGCTTTGACAGTTATAGAATGAGCTCAAAAGTAATTGCTAGGTAGCCGTGTAATACACATTGTAATTTATTGTTTTGTCTGTTGCAACTCGTACAATTAGTGTGCGTCAATAAGATGGTGATTTGGGATGCGAGACCCGCCTTTCAAGAGGTATAGAATAAGTAAGAGGTTCAGGTTAGGTCCCTCACTTTTTACAGCCCATTCTTAATGTTCTCTTTTTTTTTGCTTTTAAATAGCCTTTATTGTTACTCTTGGATCTTTTACTAGCAAATACGAAGTAATGCTATAATGAGCTGGACTTCTAGATGCCCATTGCCCACGCATGTCGTTCGTACTTGCTTTGTCAATGTGCCTGTGGCAGCTATATCCTGTTCGGTAACTCTATCTTCTAATAGCGGAACGAGCAGCACCTCCTATGGCAGGATGCTGCAGATTCAATTTTATAGTTAATCTTTAATTTTCCTTTCCCTTGCCTTTGTTGTATGGGAAGTAAGTCGCCGGCGTAACGTGCTTTAGATCTCACTCCCTATGCTCCCTTCATTTTATTTCTTTGAAATTCCTTCACGTTTTTATTAGTTATAGGAGGCTGCCTAAATCGTGGTAGTAAGGTTTTGTGTACTTGGAATGACTTACGATTTAGTCGGTGCCGAGTTCAGCTTGATAATACCCATTAAGAGTGAAAATTGGGGCAAACATATGTCAAAAAGGTCAATAATCGCTTTACGTTGCAATGCTCTTTCTTGCTGCACTAAAATAACACAACACTACGCTAAATTTACGGTTCTGAAGATGATAAAATTTTAAATTACAAGAACTACATACTTCTCTGGCTTTCGTTGTCATAAATTTAGTTCATACGATGTATCAGGATTTAGCAATTTGTTTCAAAACCTCTGCGAAAAATCGGCATCTCGATTACGAGATCTTCGCGCCTAATAAATTATCAACGACGGAAAAAACTCATGAGAAGCTAGTGGTACGAGCGCACCTTCATTCTGTTGAATATTTCAGGGAAAAATTAAACCTGAGCGCTGTGGTCAGGACGAATATTTTTTTACAGATTTTGCTTCGTTTGGCGAAAACTGAAAGTATTGGGCAAATGAAAAATTGCTTGAGTTGAAAAATGTGTTGAGGCATTTTCATTTCTCAGATTAACTTTTTATAAAAATTGAGTCTGTTGATTTTATTGCAATTTGCTTATTGGAGAAGATACCTTTATGTATTGGGAAATACCTGTTACGTCAGCTAGAATTGTACTTCTAAAAAAGAACGTTCAAAAGTTGAAATGCAAAATCTTTCCGTGCTGGTCAGAAATTCTAGGCGACTGACACTATCAGAATATAAATTGGTGGTTTTAAATAACTTTTAAAATCTGCCATGAGAATTTTATGAAAGCAGCCGGCCGAGTCAATTGTAATGTTGGAATATATTATCGAGAGCTCCAAATCGATCACATTGCGTAGCATTAGACATCGTTCAAACCTTGTCATTTGAATCTTTTTTTATAAAAAGGCATTTATCAAATCAATGCTATTGGTTCCAAAAAGGTCTGATGGAAAAATAGTCCTTCAGGCATTAGTATCTTTCAAGTAAAACCGTACAAATTCGGAATCGTTGGTTCTTCTGCCCGTTTAAAAATTTGCAACACTGAAGTGAATCAATTATACTTAAGTAACATTTAGTGTTGGTGCACGAGCATTACGCCATAGAGCAGTTGAAACGTTCAGCTATCAATGAATTTTGTCACTTAGGCCGAAGCCCAGCTATTATTGCAAAGTCCCTCCAGTATCCCCCCTCAGGGGGATGCAAATATTGTATCTGTGGAAATTTGCACTCCCTGTGGGAAAATGTGTGGGCCTGAGCCGAGAGTTAGTTAGGCCTTTTTTTTGTTGAAATAAAAATGTTTTTTTTTAGGTTAAGGCCTATCTTTTTTCGGTTCACTGCTGTCCTGTTTTTCAGCTCCTACTACTTTCTTTTCTTCTTCTATCTTCTTTCATGAACTTCTTTCTCAACTTCCTGTTTCTATGCCCCTTCTGCATAAATTCCGCATTTCCTTATCTCTATACTAAATGGTGCCTTCCTCCATCCTCTCTTCGAAGCGCTCTTTTTTTAACGGTTGGGGAGGCTTAAACTAACATATAATCTTTGTTATGGACTATCTTTTTTTTGGTTCACTGCTGTCCTGGTTTTCTGCACCTCTGACTTCCTTCTTTGACTTTCATTTTGTTTCATAACCTTCCTTCTCGTCTCTATGCGCAAGAGATCTTGTGCTGGAGTACACTTTGTGCGTAGATTTTGCGTTTCCTCGACTCTTAGTTTGAATGGTTGGGGTAAGGGAGGCTCAAACTAACTTACATATAATCTACGATTTAAGCGCAGGAAGAGATGTTGTATGGGTTAGTGTAAAAGAGCCTGTAAAATACCTGAGCTGCACTCGAGGGGTATGCTGATTGTGTATTCACGCCAGTGTACCTTGTTAGCATTTATCAGTGGTAACCATAGTTACCCACAGCAGAATCAGCTTAACTTGTTGCAGGAGTCTGGTAAGGTAATGTTATATTGACTTCACATTTTTACTTTTGGTTTCATGTACCGCCTTTCTCGTAAATGAAGCTGGTGTACCGTGGAATCCTACTGCACGAATGTTCTCGTTCTCTGACCCTACAGGGGAATACAACTGTTGTATCTATCGGAATTAGCACTCCCAAGAGGACTATGTGAGGGCCCCAGCTAAAGGTTAGGGAGGCTTTCTTTTTGTTGAAATAAAATAGGTTTTTGTTTTGTTGCGCACCATCTTTTTTCGATTCACTGCTGACCTGTTTTTCTTCTTCAACTTTTTCTTGTTTCATGAACTTCTTTCTTAGCTTAATATTTCGGTGCACCTTGTGCATATATTCAGCGTTCCTTCAACTCCGTACTAAATGGTGCCTTCCTCCATCCTCTCTTGGAACATCTTTGTCGTGGTAAAGGGAGACTAAAACTTTCTTATAAAATAGTAATCTCGTTTTCTATACTCTAAATTCTTATTTCATCAATTCATCTCATTGTAATGATCGCGCCATATATTGCTTGCGAGCGGGCTAGACCCATAAAGGCACTCGAATTACGCATCCTCGTAGTGAGCTGTGAACATGAATTTCAGAGTTTCTTGATGATTTATCGCTTAACGGAGCGGAACGGATTTTAAACTAAAAATATAATCCCAACTAACCGTAGTAAAACGTTAGGTATTGTGTAATTATGATGGCCGGTTGTCACAGCTTTGAGGCATCATCAAAGTTTTCTTATTTACAGCAAGTGTCGGAAAATTTACTGGTGCGCTACTGTGAAGTGTCCGCATTGGAGTGTCGCCAGAAGTGGCGCCAGCTGCTAGCTCAGTACAAACGAGTGTTCGAGCGTCACCAGCGCCTGGGAGTGCGCAGAAGCGGGGTTGTTGCGTTCAAATACTACGACTGTGTTGGCCGAATCCTCGAAAAAATTCACAGCGTGAAAACTTCAGGTGAGGAACTAAAGCAATCGATTATCGCAGTGTGAAGCTTAACTTTGTTGACTTGATGTTTATATCCGTGTCTTGGGCTTTTCTGATAGATTCCAAATTTTGACGTGTGCAGCTTACGTTCAGTCTTGAACCTCATTTTCGAAAATAGTTCCTAGGTCATTCGAAAAATCTAAAATTGCGCTCTGAAATAGTCGTTTTTTATTTTTACGCGCGTTCTTGATGGTTTTCTTTAAAATCATGCAAGGAAGAAACGCTGTTCATCCTTCTTGTTTTCGTCACATCTATCAAGATAGGTCAGCCGGTCAGTTTCTACATATTGGAAGATGCAAGGAAGAATGAGTTGCGTGAGCAATACAAGTCGAAAACGTATGATATAACATTTGGGTGATAAAAATATGAAGCCCTCTGTATCGAAAAATTCAAGGCTCACCCAAGTGATCATTTAACGTTAAGTTGATGACGTGCAGGCCTCAAATCAGTCAGTTTATGTAGTTGAAAGGATTGTTCTGGAGACTCATTGAAGACATTTATAATTAAAACAATCAATGCTTTTACGCACAATGCACATATGACCATTTTCACCAAAGGACCGCGTAGTGGAGTTGAGTTGTTTGAAGTGACGAAATGAAATATTCAAGCAGTGGGCTCAGGCGGCACAACGTTAGGCTGGTTGACACGGAGTGTCAAACTTCCATAGTGAAGCATTGCGGAGGCTGTGTCGTCATTTGAGGCGCTTTCAACGCTGCTTGAATGGTCTTCAATGTCATATTCGAGGCACGGTGGACCGACACGAGGGTGAAGACATAATTTAACTAAAAGCCTGTATTAGAGAAAGTATCAATTTCGAGTTCAACTTTGTATGACAAATATCTGTGAAAGGGGAATTTTAAAGAAAACTTAAATTTTTCATCAGAGTAGATACATAAAACACACTTGACTACAGGTGTTCCTATGACACCGAAGTCGTCTTGTTGATGTCTTGCACTGGGCAGCTCAGTCTCTCATGCTCAATGTTATGAGTGAATGTCAGCAGGGCTTGGAAAACGCTAGGAAGTGCACTGGTCCTCAATGCCTAATGTAGAAACAACTGGACGAGGTGTAGAAGCAATTACCGCAGTTGACTATGTTCTCTAGAATTAAATTGATCAACTCCGTGCAAAGGCGCATTCGAAAGCTTTAAATTGGTAAGGGATTAAGTAAACATATTGAGTTAAGAAATCTGTACATCTGATTATTTACTTATTCATAGACAATAACTGATATTCTTCTTGGTATCACGATCGATGCGATATTTTTTTTATGTACTAAAAGCGCTCTCATTAAAATGTTCCTTCTTATATTTTACAAAGATTGATTTATAATCATTTACCTTTTATTTGTTCTTTAACATTTATTGTTCAAGACGAGTTTTGTAAAATAAATTGATTTGTTTCATATAGTACTTCTGTTTTGAGATACATATAATTTTCCCCCTCAGGGGGTATAACTATTGTATCTATGGAAATTAGCAATCCCAGAGGGAAAATGTGTGAGGGCCCGAGCTGAGAGTTCAGTAGGCCTTTTTTTCTTGAAATTAAATGTTTTTTGTTATGATAAGGACCAACTTTTTTTCGGTCCACAGCTGTCCTATCTTTCAACACCAAATACTTTTCTTCTTCAACTTTGATCTTGTTTCATGAACTACTTTCCCAACTTACTGTTTCTATGCCCCTTCTGCATAGATTCCACACTCTTATAACCATACTAAATGGTTCCTTCCTCCTTCTCTTCGGTACGCTCTTTTTTGTAGCGGTTAGGGAGGCTTAAACTAACCTATAATCTAATCTACTACACAGAAAACAATAAAAACCAAAATATTGTGGTAATGGATGTATTCGAATACTGTAAAAATGGGAATAATTAATACTTGCAACCATGATTGGTCCCCCAGTATTAGTTTGTGCGATTTGCGTCGTTACTTCATTTTAGTAGTTATATTAATTTTAGATGAATTCTTATTTGCACTAATTCAGCTGCATTTACATGATGATCAACTCCATGGAAATAATTTGTGTTCATATTCTTCTTGTAGATTTACCTCGACAAAAGAGGCGATTGGATGATCAACTAGGCGAAGGCTCGGCGGCAAAACGACGTAGCATCAAAGGCAGCAGAGTTGGCGCTCCGAGCAAGAATGCCTACACCTCGGAGCGCGCGAGGGCAGCGTTTCCTCCGAGTGGGAGCTCTCGCTCCCGCGCCCTCGCTAGGAAAAGACTCGAGGAACACTTGAATGGCGCGAATGTTAATGAACACATCAAGAAAGAAAGAGAAGACGTGCCCGATATGGACGATGAAGAACCATTAATGAATGATACTGATGGTGTAGAGGAAGATGAAGATGCAATATTCGATAATGGCGATGGTTTGGAACCGAAATTGAAAATGAAGCTCATGCAAACAAGTTTGTTGCGTGTGACACGAAGAATTGAAATGTTGGAGAGAGAGGTTGCTAGGAAAAACGAGGATCGGAGTCGTGATGCTAAAAAAGCTACTCATGGCCCACAGATAATTGACTTGCTCGGCAATATTCTTACCGAAATGAAGAAGATGAATGCAAAAAAAGATTGCGATTGTAAGTGTTTATGTAGACGAGATGGTTGTATGGAAAAGCCCGACGAGCATTCGGCTGATGAGCCAAACTTACCTTCAATCATCAATATCGTCTCGGAGTGCGCGAGTCTGCCTGCCGACTCTCCCTCTGCAACCATTGAACGGGTGCGAGGTGTGAGAAAGACTCCATCTGCCGCGATGCCAAGTTCCCGGGTTTCGTCAACCAAGTACCAGAAGCCTGCAAATGAAAGCGAGGATGATAACTTACGAAAGCTTGTTAAAAGTTTGTAATTGTTTGAAGTGTTTCTGGCATTGTCATTCTAATGTAAGCCTATTTGAAATAAGAACTTTGTCTCTTTGAACCCAACAATGAGCTACTTATCAACCTCTGAGCTTCATAATGTAATATACGAAAAAGAATTGTCTTTCAGCGCTTCTTGAGCAATAGTTTTTCGAAATGCATAATTCATGCACTTTTTTGTGACCTGGTGGTATTATGAACTACTTTTCGGGTAACGAGCTGTGCTTTTCGTGGACGCCAGCTGTGAGTTGTTAGTCGCAGTCTCCTCTGTATTTGGCAATCATTGGGCGGTGTGCGTTAAATGTAACCTCTTACGAAGATGTTCTCTGTTTACCTGTCAACTTCATCGATTCGTTGCCTCGAGACTATGTTTTTGGTCTGCTGAGATTTTAATGTTTTAAATTCTCGAGTCCCTAATTTTTTTTGCCTACGTGAGAAAGTATTGGCGTTAAATTTTCAATGAATGGAAATTACCTCGTCCACCTCATTGCTATATGGTTGTAAGTTTTTTCCCATGTTATCCGTTGGTTTAAATTATTCTTAGTAATTACTCTCCCCTCAGGGAGGTACAACTATTGTATCTATCGGAATTAGCACTCCCAGGAGAAAATGTGAGGGCCTGAGCTGAGAGTTAGGTAGGCCTTCTTTTTGTTGAAATAAAATATTTTGTTAAAATAAAATGTTAAGGAGCAACTTTTTCTCAGTTTACTGCTGTCCTGTTTTTCAGTACCTACTGCTCTCTCTTTGACTATGATCTTGTTTCATAATCTTCTTTCTCAACTTACTGTTTTTATGCCCTTTCTGCATAAATTCCGCATTCCCTCAGCTCCATACTAAATGGTGCCTTCCTCTCTTTGGATTGCCTTTGTGGCGGATAGGGAGGCTTAAACTCAATAAACTAATAAACAAACTAGTAATTACTCTTTCAGTGCAACTTTTGCTTCCTTTGTCTTTATCGCGCAGTGCTTCCATTTCCTGCATTTCAAACTTCCCTCTAAAAAGGCAAGAAGCGAGGTGAGGTACCTCTTATAATGCTACTCAAGTATCGAAATCCGACTGCCATTCCCATGCGCTTTAGCATGGTTAACATAAACTATATTTATGATGGAAAATAGATTCCTAACATTTTTTTTTTAGTTCCATAGCATCGATCTATCCCCCTGTCATTCTGCACTACGCTGTTCTTTATCAGCTTTCATTTCGTTGTTCAGACACTGCTTGCTCAGGTACTCGAGCTGTCACACCTGAATCGCTATTCACTTTGGACTATTGCAAACATCGTATATTTCACTCATTTAGCATTGCATCCCACTGTATCAATCTAGCAAACGACACCGTTATTACCATATTTCCGGAGACAGCCTTCATTGTTCGATTAATCCTTCATTCCATTTTATGAACTTCCTACTATGTTAAGTCCATATCATATGTGTTGCTTCATACTTAATCAGTATTACTTTTCTTCTGCTTTTTGCAATTCGCATTTTGTCTGTCTTTCTTATTTCCAGTTTGAGGAATTTTCGTTCCTGATTGATCACCATGTGGAAACGGACTTCCTAATTGCTGCTTAACTTTTCTCCGAATGGCCTGAGTTCTGACGGATTGATTGTACCGTGTATTTCTCTGTTTTTATTTCGTCTGCTTTGGTGTATATGCATCTGGATTGTACGTTTTTTTATCAGTTCTCCAAAGATCTTCAGCTTTTTTGCCCTACCTGTCGATTTCCGTCTTTTATTTTCTGAGTAAATTATTAGTACTCCTATTAATGATATCCGTGCGTACTGACTGTTTGTAAATTATTCCTATTTTTTTCAACAACTCGCGTTGCCTACTTACAGATGATTCGTAATATCCGCCTATCTTCAAGGTTTGTAGACCTAAATACGCTGTAAAGTTGCGGCGCACGTCATACCGAAACCAATCGAGAAAAATTAGAGCGCACATTTTGTGAGCACCTTGAACAGAAAAAGTATGTAGAAAAGAAATGTAAGTAAACATATTACTTGCAATGTACGAATTGGCTCTCAATCTTTACCGTGAATTTTAAACTGATGGCCCTCCTCTGACGAATAAAACTATTGTATCTGTAAGAATTGCCGCGCCAACAGGGAATATGTGAGGTCCCAAGTTGAAGGTTAGCTAGGCCTTTTTGTTGTAATGAAATGGGTTTTTGTCTTATTTCGCAACATCTTTTTTTTTTTTTTGCTCACTGCTGTCTTAATTTCAGTAGCTACTAATTTCTTCTCCAACTCTTATCTTGCTCTACAAACTTCATTCTCTAATTTCTGTTTTTATGCTTCTTGTGCATAGATTCCGCGTTTCATTGAATTTCATAGTAAATAGTGTTTTCTTACTTCTGCTCTTTGGAATACCTCTGTTGGAGTTAGGCTTAGACTAACTTATCTAATCTAATGTTGACGGGTGAAAGTTTGTGTATTTATGCTAATGTTTATCAAAGAAATATTTGTTACGCATATAATCTCCCGGTAAAATTTGGTACATTTTTGTAAAACATAATCCCTTGAAAAGGTTTTGCGCTGAATCTTTGGTGCAGGTCGCTTTATATCTTTGAGGTAAGCGGTCATGGCTGTTGTCGTGCTATCTGACAAGTTTTTTGCCTGAGGCTACGTACCTGTGAGTGAATGTATTTGTCATTAACGCATAGCGTTTACACTTTACCAGCTTTTGTGTTCCTTCAATTATGAAAGCGCTTAGAGAATCTTGGTTTCTTCATTTCTGTATTTTCTTCTTTCGATGTCCAATCGTTTTTTTTTCTTTCTGATTGGAGGTACATATTGAGAGGACAACTTCAATCTGTAGTAATTAATTACCAGTGTCCAGTAGACTCTCTCAAGATTGATTCCGTTACGGCGTTCATTCTAGTCAATCGTGGTTCGCGCCCCAGAGGAAGTGGTGCTCCTCAGAGGTGCCATGTTCAGTGTACATACGATTCTAGCCGTAGTAGCTGTTGCACTGTCTTGCGAGTTACATTAATAGTTATGCGAATTGCATGTCTTCCCAGTTTATTTTTGAGATTTACAATCCCTACCATTTACTCGAACGAGCACAGTTGCTTCTGACTGTGTTCTTCTCTTCTCTCAATTTTTGTACGCAAAATACTCCTGTGACCGTAAACATGAATGACTGACTGTTGGTCCTTTTGACCAACAGTCATTCAACTCCTCACTAATGTTATCGTTAATCTTTTTCGTTGCGAGTAGTTGTATCTGAACGATTAGATTGTACAGAATTGTTTCTTATGGAACAGTTATTTTATTATTTTTTTTTTAATTCATATTCTTTTATATGTGCCTTATTAATTAACCAGTACCTGAGCTACTCTGATGGCAAATTTGTTCATCTGTCGGTCGTCGTTCGCTTCCCTGTTATGTATGAGTTTTTCAAAATGCTTGTTAGAATAAGTTCTAAAACTGCGTGATGAAGTACATACTTGAGGTTTAGTTAGGTGATGATAGCGAGTCTCAGGAGAGTTGAGCGTATGGCATGAAGGAGACGTCAGATGGTTGAATTAATTGGCGCGTTGTGTTGTAAAAATAGGGACGATCCAGGATTTGATTTTGATACCATATTTTTGTTTTGATGCCATGTTATGTATGCCGTTTATACAAAACTTCCATTTTGGAAATGTCGAAGATATGATGTACGAAAGAGTTCCTGAAATACTAACTAGATCGCTCGCATGAAGCTGAAAAAATCAGGGATTATGCGGAGAGCAATAACCGATTACAAAATTAAAGGTTTGCGATTTTGTTTCAATGCGATTAAATTAAGGTTCCAGAAAAGGCAAGATTGACACATTTGCAACGAAAATTTTGTCTACTTTTTAAAATAGAAATGTTCTCAAAAATATATTAGGCTGAAAGTTTTAGGTTGTTTTGCCCCTCAGGGGGATACAACTATTGTATCTATGGGAACTAGCGCTCACAGGGGGACTATGTGAGGGCCCGAGCTGAGAGTTAGGTAGGCCTTCTTTTTGTTGAAATGAAATTTTTTTATGTTAAGGACCACCTTTTCTCGGTTCACTACTGTCTTGTTTTTCAGCACCTCTGACTTTCTTCTTCAACTTTGATCTTATTTCATGAACTTCTTTGTCATCTTACTGTTTCTATGCCCCTTCAGCATAGATTCCTCATTTTCTTATCTCCATACTAAATGGTGCCTTCCTCCTTCCTCTCTTTGATACGCTCTATTTTTGTAGCGGTTAGGGAGGCTTAATTAAACTAACTTATAATCATAATCATTTAGGTTGTTTTGAGTTATCAAATCAGAAATGATCCCATGAGAAGAGTAAAGTAATTAAATCTCCGTGTAAACATTTAGCATCGTGCTAGGAAATATAATGTGTAAAATGTAACACATGTAGAAATGAATGTAAATATACATTTAATGACTGTTAATCCTCACAATGTCTGAATATTAAATATGTAAAACGAATTCACTGATTGAATTCTTGTTCCTCAGAGCTACAGACAAAGCAACTCAGAAACTTAGCGCCGTTTGATGCCTAATGAGCGTAAGGTAAACCCTTGGCATTGGCGTTGCTGCCTGCGGCGTCAGGCTTATTCAAGTAGACCAGACCATAGTACCAAACGAGTCATAATTTCCACTTTCCAAGCTGAAGAGTTATTGTCGGATCGTGCTCTGTAAATCATTTCGGAAACCAGCAGAATTCATATGACACTTACAAATACAAATGCACCATTGAACGTCAGAATGGTATCCAGGTAATTGCCATTTCTTCATGGCCGAACTTGTCTACAGTGTGCCGACTGGACTTGGGTGCCTGGACAAAGGTGCGAGTGTGTGACGCAACGGTGGGGTTGAAAAGTTATTTGCCTTCGGTAATTAATCGGCGGACTACTGTAATCTGCTTCAATTCGCCAATTTTTATCTTACTTCGGGTCTTGCGTGAACGTGAAACACCGAGATCGATTACCTAACCAATATAGGTTTATTTTGTTGGAATTTTATCGACACAAATGATTTTACGCTTTTGAATCACAGAACTTTAAGGGAAATAAAATAACGGTTCGACTTCAAAGAAAGTTCTGCGCCTGAAATTATATAGTTTCCTATCCACTTTTTAATATGAAGTGTAAACCTACATTAATACAGAAACTTCGTGTTAAGCTGTTGCTCATTTGCGTGCTGTAGAGTTTGAGTTGTGCAGCACCACAGGCTACAGAATCAGGCTTATGTACCAACTAAAAAATAGAAAAATCACGTGAAATTTTTTCTTTCTCTATTAAAAGCATGCAGTTTTACGGGTAAACATGACTTTTTTTACGAGTGATCAAATTCACTTCAACTGCCTTCGTAAGCAATTACAGCTCTAAATTGGCGTAGTGCATCACGAGCTGCTGGGAAAAGCAATTCGCGTGGAACAGGGAGGCCATATTTGCTTTAACCACAATCGTGTTGCGTCGCCAGGCTTTGGTAACACACGCTATGTGAGCAGTCGCTTCACCTTGCTGAAAGATCCTCAGTTTACCATTAGCAAAATGTTCGGAAGCAGACTCAGAGACAGGTTTTAGAAAGTCATTAATGTATACTTTGTCCTGCTTTTGCAATTTGGTCTCAGGGATAATCGGTGACCGTTCACGATTGGGAGCAGAGAGCCCGAACTATAACGGAAGCTGGTTTCACTAAGAAAGAATAAAAGCCGTATATTTCCAAAAAAGTTAATACACGGGATGTATAACACATTGGATTTTAAAAATTTCCTCTTATAAAGGTTCTTCATTGATAGACAATCATACGAGGCGTACTATAGCCGTGTCGGGGGCTAGTTCCACTCCATTTATACGGGCAGATGATAGAGATCACGCTGGTTAACTGCGACGTTTATTGGTGACGATGCAGTACAGGTGGGGACGCGAACCAAATGCGCGGGCCCTAAAGAGCTCACCGCTTATAAGACTTCTGAGGTGCTTAGGGTAGGGGGCGTGCTCGCTCGCACATACCTCCCCCCTTTAACCGGATAGGTATTCAATTATTAATCAAAAAATAATATTCGGGCGGATAAAAACAAAAATTTTAATTTCAAACACAAAATCCGCCTCACATGCGTGTAATACTCAAAGGTAATTCTATTAACTCGGAAATACACTGGTACACCTGATATCAAATTTAGTAACAGTACTTAGCTCAAGATGTATCAACACAAGCTGGGAGTATAAAGGCGCTGAAGCGATAGAACATAAAGCCCTTATCCTCAAAATTGAAAAGAAATAAAACACTAGCTGCTACAAAAAAACAACAGTACAACTATTGAACTTACAATGTACTTACTTACGTCAACAAGACACCGCAAAGGGAAGTAAATGAAACGCCAGATAATCTCATTAAAACAACCAATGGTTCAAGGAAAAAATTTCGACAAATAATTTCGCTTCTCTCGCAATTATAAGTGTAATGTCGCAACAATTTTTCAATGTCGCAACAATTTCGTGAATGACAAACAACTTAGACACCAAGAAATCACAAGGATAATTCCGAAATCGTGGCCACAGTAAATACCTTTACAGCAAACATCATCAATTTGCTTGAACATCGTTAAAGTCACGCATACACACAAGTATTATTACTAGCAACTAAATAAATCTAGAGAGTATAAGGATTGTAGATTAACTGCCAAAGTAAAACACGAGTTCTTCGACAAGGCAATTACGGAAAATTTTATTCGAAAACTATTACCTCGTAGGTAATGAAAAATGAGTGCAGTAATGGTAATGAATCTAAATGGTAATCAAATTAAAGAATCATTAAAGTTTTCACCAAAAAAAACTTAGAGAAGGACTACAAAACATCGTCTGCGTTTCCGTAGACTTCAGAATAGGTGTTAGTTAAAGTTATTGTTATCATTCGCGAATGTTATTGTTATTGATTATAATGTTAAAGCCAAACATCGCTCCAATTAGAACAGAACTTTTCCACTATTAGTTAAAACAATAATGAGATTAGCAGAGTGCCGTAGACTCGTAAGACTTAATTCTATCGGTAACATAATGATATAGAATGTGGAGTAAGATATAAGAAAACATGTAGTAAAATCAAACACATGCTAGTTTAAAACATCGAGCATGAATATGGAAATTGGGTAAACCGTTTCAAATTATCGTAATCCAATAGTAATAAAATGTAAACAAAGTCCATAATTTTGAACGACTCAGAATTTATACTTATGTAGGAGGTTACTAATTTTCTGTAGCACCTCCTTCGAGTCTATCCTGGGGTTTAAGGCCCTTTAAGGGATAGTAACAAATCCGTCGGAGAAATGGGTTTATTGTTTAGATTACTGAGGCCAGTAATCTCAAGAAGTAACGAGAACGTAAAATAGTGTGGCTAAAAGAGTGTAAACGTAAGGGTAACTTGAATAAAACGAAGTAACCGAGGCAATTGGTAAAAGGAATGAAGGAGATGAGCCTCGGGACGTTAAGATGATATTAGACGCTGCCACATTAACATAACGACATTGTAATGTATGGTCAGGCACGAGTAAGGTGCAAGTAAGTGGGTAAACAAAAAGGGGGTAGCGTGGAGTTGGCCCAGACGGTTTTATGGAGGACACGGTAAGACTACATCGAACTGGCGTTCGTTAAGAAAATGGGCTGGTGTCTACCACTTGACGACCGGCCTTGGCAAAATGTTGCCATATAGTCTTTAGTATTTCGATGCGCGAGGCGCTTGTGAAATAAAATGAAATTTGAGTCGCCATCGACACTTTAGTTATAATATATAATTCATTACAATATATTTAGAATTTTCCTAGGCACCACAATTACCTACTTTCAAGTTTCTAAATATACTTAAACCACATTGGCAACACTACGAACATGGTAAAGTAACATTGTAGAAAATATACACTCTTTTTCAAGTTTAGTTATTTTTGTACGTAAAGTCAATGGTTCACCGTATCAATGGTTCACCGTTCAAAGTCAATGGTTCACCGTATCAATGGTTCACCGTAGTTCTCCTTCCCTTTCACGAAGGGTAATTATCCCTAGTAGTACATGGGTAAACTGCGCGCGGCCATGTACATGTACCATGTTACCGTGTTACAAGATGTTGTGTTACCGCTCGCACCCGTGCGACCTGAAATTGGAAAAAATATGTTAGGATTGGCCGTGGGTATAGCCAAACGCTAAACGTTAACTCGATAAGTATTTGTAAGCCATGAGAAAGGGTAATGATTGACGTGGAAACTCAGCTTTTTGTCTCTGGTTTATTTGAAGGAGCCGGAAAGGACCGCCGAGTCTTGAGTTACTGAAGAACTTGGCTGACGATGGTTCGCAGTCCGTGCAGACGAGAAGGCTCCGGCTAGTGACGAAGTCGACAGTGTGGGTGTGTGTTTGGAACTTATAGGAGCCCAATTTATAGGACTTTGAAAGACCCGTGACGTCGGTAGTCTCAATTTAAGGTATCGGCTTATTTAATTCCAAGCCGGACAAGATAGTTATCGTAGTGGAAGCAGGGAGTTGAATTGCAAGATCTCTCAGGCTCAAGCTCAGGTAAAATTCAGTAAGGCAAAAATAAGGCCAAAACTAAGACAAAATAAGTCCAAGAACAAATCCCAACAAGAGAAGAAGAAGGCCCAAAACTAGTTCCAGAAAAAGGTAGTCCCATGAAAGGCCCAGGGGAAAACTGAGTGTGTGGTGGCGTTGGTGATGACGTTGAGGTCCTGCAAAAAGTCGAACGCTGGATGAGCAGTCCAAGGAGACATCAAGGAAAATTCCACCACTGACAGTCCCCAACATCGTAAATGATAAACTCCCACAAAGTAGATCCTTCCGAGAAAAATCCTACAGATTCAACACGAGCTAACTTAAGACATCTCTCTTTTGTCAAGCTCAAAAGTAGGATAGGATCAATTTAGAAAACTCTTGTACAACTGCTCTTGCTTTAAAATGCAAGGGCAAGAAGTTTAAAAAGTAGACTCTTGTAAAGAACCACTGGCGATTCTTTTAGAGCAAATATGGTGATTCCATTTGTGGAATTATAGCAAATTCGTGAGACTGAATACACGGGATTTATGCAGTCGGACGGAATTATTAAGAAAATAGCTAAAAATGCATAGGATGAGAATTAATACTTTTTGTGTACTCTAGAACATCTCTATATCCGTACGAGAAATAACAGGAACGAAAATCCTAACTTTCATTAAGATCACTAATACTGAAAAACACTGACAAGCAACATTGATAAAAATAAGGAATAATATCTACACTGAGAAAAGAAACACTAAACACATTGCTTGCACAGAAAGAAAATATTCGCAAAGACGAAATATGAAAATCAAGGTGACAATGACCCGGCGGTTTTTACGTTACGCCATTGCAATAAACCGCCGGCATACATCTCGAGCGTTCACGAAGTATTTTTCACGCGAAAGGTACGCGTTTACGATGGCAGATGCTAGTATGTATTTCTGCCGCAAGAATAAGAGAAATTCGATTTAGTTTGTTAATAGTGATTCATATTGAAATAAATGCGATTAAACGCAAGATTTAAGGAGTAATAAAAAGATGAAGAAAACTAAAAACTTGAGCAGGCATATACATGAATAATCTTCGTAATTTATAAACCGTACGAAATTATTAAAAGACATTTCCACTTATTATTTCACGTCAAACACACTTCAGAAAACTGCTGCAAGTATGTTGTGAAAAAGAAATACTATTCCACGTACAAAAAGTACGATTTTAAATGACATGAGTCGGCGGCTTGTGCTTCGCCATCTTGGAAAACAAAGACACCGGGAACAAAGACGCCAGCAGTTCTGTCGTGCTCTCTCACGAGTATTTTATGAACGAATTTCAATATCAATATGACCGCTGCAAAATGTATAACTTTCAGTAAGGGAAAGGACGTAGTTGAATATCTAATATAAATTATTGACACACGAAGTGCACGTGATGTGCAAAGTTCACGCTAAGTCATATTGAGATATCCTCTGAATGAAACATGCTACATCACATCTTCTACGCATAACTACGTATCTAAATACACAGCACTGTCACTATTTATACTCACTGAACACGAAAAAAGAACACGATTATTTTCTAACACAGATTTACTCACGAGAAGTGCTGTAACACCGAGATAGAGAGAGACGCCAATGTGAAAGTGCGTTTTGAAAAGAGACGCGCCACTGCGCAGTATTGCCATTTAGGGGCTCCTCTCTCGAAAAATGTCGAGTGTTATTTTATTGTCTCATGCATTTACACAAAAACTTCAATGATTACGAATTACAAGTAGAAAATAATTAATAATAAATTAGAGTAAAATTTTTAATGCTAATAATTAATTTATTTAAGTGCGAATGGGAAAGTTTATAATTTTACGCTTTGTAGCGAATGCTACATTACCCCCCAAGGCGCAGACCGAAAGGTCCACCCGCTGCAATCATTTGTAGCGGGAATGAGGTCGAACAACGCGACCATGCCGAGTTTGGCGGTCAGAAAACGTTACTGCGCGGGGTAGTTTCACCAAACGGGTCTGCAAATTTAGATCGGCAAGAGTTCTAGGAACAGGAGTTACTGCAGCGGGCTCGTCTGGTCTCTCCAGGCTTGTCGCTGTTTCAGTAAGAAGGCTAGAATTAGATTCTACGATAGACTTAGGAATAGGGTTTGAATGTACAGGCAGATAGAAAGGATTACACTCGAGTTGACTAGGCAACAATGCAGCCAACTGAGGAAGCTGAGATGGTAGATGTGATCGAGTCTCAGTGGAAGGGGAAATCTGTGGAGGGAATGATGAGTTAGAAGTTACACTATGATCGGATGTGTACGCGACTTTTAATCGATCAATGCTCACAGGGTCGTGTGAACAAGATCTGTCAAGGATGAAATACTTGGGCGTCTTTTTCAAAATTTTGAATGGGCCATCGTAAGGGCGCGTGAGTGTAGGTTTTATAGCATCTATGCGAACATACACGTGGGTGCATTCTTGCAAGGCAGGATCCAGTTTGTCCTCAGTCTGAGGCATTCGTGGAGCAACATACTTGATCTGACGCATGCAATCTTTTAGACAGGTTACATATGCGGAATGGTCAGCGGATGAAAATTCAGGCAAAGGTTTTTGGTCAACAATGTCGCCGGGGAGACGAAGTGTTTTCCCATACAGCATTTCTGCTGCTGTGCATTGCTGATCTTGCCGATATAAATTCCTAATACTTAGCAGTACTACTGGAAGTCTGTCAGTCCAATCGTGACTGCAATTAAGGCAGCGCAGCGCAGCTTTCAGGTCTCTGTGGACTCTCTCAATAAGTCCATTCGACTGCGGATGGTAAGCGGTAGTGCTGGTGTTAGTGCAACCTAAAGCGGCGCTAAGCTCACTCCAAAATTTGGAGGTAAATTGTGATCCCCGGTCATGCGTGACACTTAAGGGAACTCCAAATCTGGAAATCCAGGTGGACATGAAGGCGCGCGCTACAGTCTCAGTTTGGGTATCAGGAAGAGGCACGGCCTCAACCCATCGAGTGAACCTATCTATGATGGTCAACAAATACGACTGACCACGCGATAAAGGCAAAGGACCCACCAAATCTAGGTGTACAGAGTCGAACTTGTGACCTGTGAATGCACAACTCTGCAGCGCTGCACGATTATGTTTCACCACTTTACTACTCTGACATGCATGGCAATTTTGCACAATTTGCTTGACCGCCTTACGCATCGCTGGCCAGACGAAACGATCGGAAATCAAACGCAATGTGCGGTTAATACCAGGATGAGAGAAGGAATGATAGTGGAGAATAGCTACTCTGCGGAGAGTCGCAGGAAGATACAAACGAGAAGGTCGCTCGGCATCACGGTACACGCCGTCAACCAAGGTTAATTTCAGAGAGGAAGTGTTAGAAGGTTTGAGAAGGTCCTGGAGTTCAGGATCCTCCTTCTGCGCGTTTTCAATGTTGCCGAAAGTGATTTCACCACTTGTTTGGACAGCGTTTATACGGGAGAGACAGTCAGCGACAGTATTGTCGAGACCTTTGATGAAACGGATGTCAGTGGTAAACTGACTAATGAAGGACAGGTGTCGAGCTTCTCTTGGGGAATGTCTTTCAGAAGGCATCTTAATCGCTGAGGTCAAAGGTTTGTGATCTGTGTAGATCACGAACTCCCTTGCCTCCAGAGCATAGCGAAAGTGTCTCACAGACAGATAGATAGCAAGGAGTTCCCTACCGAACGCGCTATAAGCACGCTCAGTGGGCGATAGCTTTTTGGAAAAGAAGGCAAGATGAGAGATATTAGTACCAACTTGTTGTTGCAAAACAGCACCTACGGCAGTACTGGATGCATCAACAACGAGACTGAAGTCAGCATTTGCAATAATGTAGGATAATTCAGTCGCGTTAGCTAACTTTTGCTTAATCTCCTCGAAAGCTTTGCGCGCATCCTCCGTCCATTTTACCTCAATAGATTTACCTTTTCGTTTCGGTTCGAGCAAATCTGACAAAGGAGCTAAAGTTTGAGCACAGTTGCGTATGAAGCGATGATAGAAGTTAACAGAACCTAGGAACCTTCTTAGTTCCTTCTGGGTCTGTGGAAGAGGAAAGTTTTTGATCACTTCTACTTTGGAAGGCAAAGGTTTTAGACCTAGGCTAGAGATTTCATGACCTAAGTAAATCAGTGATGGCTTTCCGAGCTCACATTTTGCAGGATTTACGAGGAGTCCATTGTCGGACAGTCTTTGAAAAACGACCCTAAGGTGGTCTTTGTGCAGCTCCGGGGTTGTGGAAGCCACTAGGATGTCGTCTAGATAGACATAAGCGAAAGTGAGATCAGAGAAAATTTCAGCCATGTGCCGTTGGAACGTCTGAGGAGCATTCCTCAGGCCGTATGGCATCTTTAGGAATTCAAAGAGACCAAACGGAGTGATTACCGCGGTCTTAGGGATAGCACTCTCCTCGAGTGGTATTTGATGAAACGCACTCTGGAGGTCGATCTTTGAGAAAATTTGTGCTCCCTCTAAATTTGCACTGAAATCATGAAGATAAGGAATAGGGTAGCGATCAGGTAGAGTAACGGCATTCAACCTGCGGAAATCCCCGCACGGTCTGAATTCACCGTTAGCCTTGGGTACTAGCAAAAGAGGGCTAGCCCAAGGACTTTTGGAACTGCGGATGATGCCGCATTCTTGCATGCGCGCAAATTCTTTCTTGGCTAAAGCCAATCGATCCGGCGGTAGTCGCCTTGCTCGGGAATAGACTGGCGGTCCCGTAGTCTCGATATGGTGTTTCGTGCTAGTCTGCATTTTTTTTAAAGCTAAGTTAGAATTTGTTAGTGCAGGATAATCTGCTAGTAACTGCTCGAACATGCACTCTTCCCTGAATGCGATGGAGAAGGAATGCAAGACATTAGCTCTAGTTATTCTACAAGCGGGAATTGAGATCTGTGTCTCCTCGTCCCTAATTCTACGGTTTTTAACATCTACAAGAATCCCAAACTTCACTAGGAAATCCGCGCCAATTATGGGCTCTTGGACTTCCGCGACGAGGAAAGTGAAGACAAAGTTTCGCCTCAATCCCAGACTGCACTCTAAAACTTTTTCCCCATAACAAGCTATTGGAGTGGCATTTGCGGCGCGTAGTGTCGCCACTAGGTTGTTCTTTTTATCTTTACCCGTGGCTGGGATAATTGACACACTGGAACCAGAGTCGATTAAAAATCGATATTTGGTTGTGGGATCAAGAATCTTCAAGAGGCGAGTAGTCTGGGAATGAGGCAACGCAGTACTCGCTACTATGCGTCGCTGTTGGCGTTTCCCGAAGTCATTTCGGTATAACGAGGGCAAAAGCGTGAGGCACATTTGCGAGCTTGGTCACCAAATTTCTGGTGGTACCAGCATCAATTACTACTAGCATCACGAGAGCGCGACCGAAAACGGCGGTCTTGATTTGACCTATCATAAGATCTACCTCTATCAAAACGTTGAGGAGGAGGAAAAGGATGATAGTTGGAGGGATAGTCATAGGGATAGTCGTAGGCATTTTGGTAGCTTTGGAATCTCCCTGGGCCTTGCTGAATGTGAGCTACACTATGACCTAACTGGCAATTCTGTAAAGCTTGCTTTAGCTCAGCGATGTCTTGCTGCATCTTATCTATTGTGGCAGAGGATTGGTTAATAGGAGTATTTGAGGGGCTAAAATTTGCAGCTGCTGCATTCAAAGAAGCTACCTGCGGTGCTTGCGACACGTTTAGGTTGCGCATCACTGTCTCAGTGGACTCTGCAAGCTTCTCTAAAGTTTGATCAGGGCTTGCTAGCGATAGAAATGGGCGCACATTTGCAGGAAGTTTACTCATATATACTTCTTTCAGAAATCTCTCAGCTACGGCAACACCCGCTGCGAGTTTGCGCAACTCCTTAACCAACGAAGTGGGAGAGAAAGAGACAGAGACAGATGGAATTGCTGAGGCGTCTACAAGGCTTCTGAATTTGTCCGCATCGGACATCTGAAGCTTTGCTAATATTTTGCCTTTCAAGATTCCGTAAGGATTTAGAGCTGGAGGGTTTTCTAGCAATTGGTTGGAGTCATTTAATAATTTTGTGGGAGCTGCGGACACAAGGGCATAAAACTTGTCAGTTTCATCCCGTATTTTATGATACCTAAACATGGCTTCGACCTGGTTAAACCAGGTGTGAGCGTCCCCTGGAATGAAGGGCGGCAGACTAAGAGGTTTTGTGCGCGCTCGATCTTCATTATCTGAGTCAGGCATGCTAGCAATTTTCTTTGGGGATGCACAATAAAGCTATCAATGCCTATGACTTGGAATTAAAGTGACAAGGGTTTGCGTTATTTCTTTACCTACTCAATCATTCAAGTAAAGTTGAAACAGAAGGAGGAAAATATGAAATTGGAAACGAAAATTTATGCGGTATGCGGCAATTAGCGTAAGCACAAAAAATAAAACAGGTGAGAAAAAATTATCTTTCTACCTATTCAATCGATCAATAACGTTGAAAAAGAAAACGGAAAGAAAGAAAAAAAAATGGAAACGAAAATTTTTACGGTAGTCAGAAATAAGCGTGAGGCACGGAAATAGGAGAAAAATATTTTTCCTACCTACTGAGGCACATGAAACAAACAAGGACAGGATAGCGCTGAAAAAAAATTTTTTTTGTTAGAGCTGCTCAGAGAACCTTCATTAACACGGTTAAGACTATAGAAAATTCTCAAAGACTACGACATGGGAAACTTATCACTACAATGATATGCCAAAATTAACCTCTCTCACAATTTCTCAAACACTCATCGAGTTGAATAGTTTTTAAGTTGTAAAGAAGGTTTGGGGTTTTAATCTATGGGGTCACCAGTGTTAGGATTGGCCGTGGGTATAGCCAAACGCTAAACGTTAACTCGATAAGTATTTGTAAACCATGAGAAAGGGTAATGATTGACGTGGAAACTCAGCTTTTTGTCTCTGGTTTATTTGAAGGAGCCGGAAAGGACCGCCGAGTCTTGAGTTACTGAAGAACTTGGCTGACGATGGTTCGCAGTCCGTGCAGGCGAGAAGGCTCCGGCTAGTGACGAAGTCGACAGTGTGGGTGTGTGTTTGGAACTTATAGGAGCTCAATTTATAAGACTTTGAAAGACCCGTGACGTCGGTAGTCTCAATTTAAGGTATCGGCTTATTTAATTCCAAGCCGGACAAGATAGTTATCGTAGTGGAAGCAGGGAGTTGAATTGCAAGATCTCTCAGGCTCAAGCTCAGGTAAAATTCAGTAAGGCAAAAATAAGGCCAAAACTAAGACAAAATAAGTCCAAGAACAAATCCCAACAAGGGAAGAAGAAGGCCCTAAACTAGTTCCAGAAAAAGGTAGTCCCATGAAAGGCCCAGGGGAAAACTGAGTGTGTGGTGGCGTTGGTGATGACGTTGAGGTCCTGCAAAAAGTCGAACGCTGGATGAGCAGTCCAAGGAGACATCAAGGAAAATTCCACCACTGACAGTCCCCAACATCGTAAATGATAAACTCCCACAAAGTAGATTCTTCCGAGAAAAATCCTACAGATTCAACACGAGCTAACTTAAGACATCTCTCTTTTGTCAAGCTCAAAAGTAGGATAGGATCAATTTAGAAAACTCTTGTACAACTGCTCTTGCTTTAAAATGCAAGGGCAAGAAGTTTAAAAAGGAGACTCTTGTAAAGAACCACTGGCGATTCTTTTAGAGCAAATATGGTGATTCCATTTGAGGAATTATAGCAAATTCGTGAGACTGAATACACGGGATTTATGCAGTCGGACGGAATTATTAAGAAAATAGCTAAAAATGCAGAGGATGAGAATTAATACTTTTTGTGTACTCTAGAACATCTCTATATCCGTACGAGAAATAACAGGAACGAAAATCCTAACTTTCATTAAGATCACTAATACTGAAAAACACTGACAAGCAACATTGATAAAAATAAGGAATAATATCTACACTGAGAAAAGAAACACTAAACACATTGCTTGCACAGAAAGAAAATATTCGCAAAGACGAAATATGAAAATCAAGGTGACAATGACCCGGCGGTTTTTACGTTACGCCATTGCAATAAACCGCCGGCATACATCTCGAGCGTTCACGAAGTATTTTTCACGCGGAAGGTACGCGTTTACGATGGCAGATGCTAGTATGTATTTCTGCCGCAAGAATAAGAGAAATTCGATTTAGTTTGTTAATAGTGATTTATATTGAAATAAATGCGATTAAACGCAAGATTTAAGGAGTAATAAAAAGATGAAGAAAACTAAAAACTTGAGCAGCCATATACATGAATAATCTTCGTAATTTATAAACCGTACGAAATTATTAAAAGACATTTCCACTTATTATTTCACGTCAAACACACTTCAGAAAACTGCTGCAAGTATGTTGTGAAAAAGAAATACTATTCCACGTACAAAAAGTACGATTTTAAATGACATGAGTCGGCGGCTTGTGCTTCGCCATCTTGGAAAACAAAGACACCGGGAACAAAGACGCCAGCAGTTCTGTCGTGCTCTCTCACGAGTATTTTATGAACGAATTTCAACATCAATATGACCGCTGCAAAATGTATAACTTTCAGTAAGGGAAAGGACGTAGTTGAATATCTAAAATAAATTATTGACACACGAAGTGCACGTGATGTGCAAAGTTCACGCTAAGTCATGTTGAGATATCCTCTGAATGAAACATGCTACATCACATCTTCTACGCATAACTACGTATCTAAATACACAGCACTGTCACTATTTATACTCACTGAACACGAAAAAAGAACACGATTATTTTCTAACACAGATTTACTCACGAGAAGTGCTGTAACACCGAGATAGAGAGAGACGCCAATGTGAAAGTGCGTTTTGAAAAGAGACGCGCCACTGCGCAGTATTGCCATTTAGGGGCTCCTCTCTCGAAAAATGTCGAGTGTTATTTTATTGTCTCATGCATTTACACAAAAACTTCAATGATTACGAATTACAAGTAGAAAATAATTAATAATAAATTAGAGTAAGATTTTTAATGCTAATAATTAATTTATTTAAGTGCGAATGGGAAAGTTTATAATTTTACGCTTTGTAGCGAATGCTACATTACCCCCCAAGGCGCAGACCGAAAGGTCCACCCGCTGCAATCATTTGTAGCGGGAATGAGGTCGAACAACGCGACCATGCCGAGTTTGGCGGTCAGAAAACGTTACTGCGCGGGGTAGTTTCACCAAACGGGTCTGCAAATTTAGATCGGCAAGAGTTCTAGGAACAGGAGTTACTGCAGCGGGCTCGTCTGGTCTCTCCAGGCTTGTCGCTGTTTCAGTAAGAAGGCTAGAATTAGATTCTACGATAGACTTAGGAATAGGGTTTGAATGTACAGGCAGATAGAAAGGATTACACTCGAGTTGACTAGGCAACAATGCAGCCAACTGAGGAAGCTGAGATGGTAGATGTGATCGAGTCTCAGTGGAAGGGGAAATCTGTGGAGGGAATGATGAGTTAGAAGTTACACTATGATCGGATGTTTACGCGACTTTTAATCGATCAATGCTCACAGGGTCGTGTGAACAAGATCTGTCAAGGATGAAATACTTGGGCGTCTTTTTCAAAATTTTGAATGGGCCATCGTAAGGGCGCGTGAGTGTAGGTTTTATAGCATCTATGCGAACATACACGTGGGTGCATTCTTGCAAGGCAGGATCCAGTTTGTCCTCAGTCTGAGGCATTCGTGGAGCAACATACTTGATCTGACGCATGCAATCTTTTAGACAGGTTACATATGCGGAATGGTCAGCGGATGAAAATTCGGGCAAAGGTTTTGGGTCATCAATGTCGCCGGGGAGACGAAGTGTTTTCCCATACAGCATTTCTGCTGCTGTGCATTGCTGATCTTGCCGATATAAATTCCTAATACTTAGCAGTACTACTGGAAGTCTGTCAGTCCAATCGTGACTGCAATTAAGGCAGCGCAGCGCAGCTTTCAGGTCTCTGTGGACTCTCTCAATAAGTCCATTCGACTGCGGATGGTAAGCGGTAGTGCTGGTGTTAGTGCAACCTAAAGCGGCGCTAAGCTCACTCCAAAATTTGGAGGCAAATTGTGATCCCCGGTCATGCGTGACACTTAAGGGAACTCCAAATCTGGAAATCCAGGTGGACATGAAGGCGCGCGCTACAGTCTCAGTTTGGGTATCAGGAAGAGGCACGGCCTCAACCCATCGAGTGAACCTATCTATGATGGTCAACAAATACGACTGACCACGCGATAAAGGCAAAGGACCCACCAAATCTAGGTGTACAGAGTCGAACTTGTGACCTGTGAATGCACAACTCTGCAGCGCTGCACGATTATGTTTCACCACTTTACTACTCTGACATTCATGGCAATTTTGCACAATTTGCTTGACCTCCTTACGCATCGCTGGCCAGACGAAACGATCGGAAATCAAACGCAAGGTGCGGTTAATACCAGGATGACAGTAGGAATGATAGTGGAGAATAGCTACTCTGCGGAGAGTCGCAGGAAGATACAAACGAGAAGGTCGCTCGGCATCACGGTACACGCCGTCAACCAAGGTTAATTTCAGAGAGGAAGTGTTAGAAGGTTTGAGAAGGTCCTGGAGTTCAGGATCCTCCTTCTGCGCGTTTTCAATGTTGCCGAAAGTGATTTCACCACTGGTTTGGACAGCGTTTATACGGGAGAGACAGTCAGCGACAGTATTGTCGAGACCTTTGATGAAACGGATGTCAGTGGTAAACTGACTAATGAAGGACAGGTGTCGAGCTTCTCTTGGGGAATGTCTTTCAGAAGGCATCTTAATCGCTGAGGTCAAAGGTTTGTGATCTGTGTAGATCACGAACTCCCTTGCCTCCAGAGCATAGCGAAAGTGTCTCACAGACAGATAGATGGCAAGGAGTTCCCTACCGAACGCGCTATAAGCACGCTCAGTGGGCGATAGCTTTTTGGAAAAGAAGGCAAGAGGAGAGATATTAGTACCTACTTGTTGTTGCAAAACAGCACCTACGGCAGTACTGGATGCATCAACAACGAGACTGAAGTCAGCATTTGCAATAGGGTAGGATAATTCAGTCGCGTTAGCTAACTTTTGCTTAATCTCCTCGAAAGCTTTGCGCGCATCCTCCGTCCATTTTACCTCAATAGATTTACCTTTTCGTTTCGGTTCGAGCAAATCTGACAAAGGAGCTAAAGTTTGAGCACAGTTGCGTATGAAGCGATGATAGAAGTTAACAGAACCTAGGAACCTTCTTAGTTCCTTCTGGGTCTGTGGAAGAGGAAAGTTTTTGATCACTTCTACTTTGGAAGGCAAAGGTTTTAGACCTAGGCTAGAGATTTCATGACCTAAGTAAATCAGTGATGGCTTTCCGAGCTCACATTTTGCAGGATTTACGAGGAGTCCATTGTCGGACAGTCTTTGAAAAACGACCCTAAGGTGGTCTTTGTGCAGCTCCGGGGTTGTGGAAGCCACTAGGATGTCGTCTAGATAGACATAAGCGAAAGTGAGATCAGAGAAAATTTCAGCCATGTGCCGTTGGAACGTCTGAGGAGCATTCCTCAGGCCGTATGGCATCTTTAGGAATTCAAAGAGACCAAACGGAGTGATTACCGCGGTCTTAGGGATAGCACTCTCCTCGAGTGGTATTTGATGAAACGCACTCTGGAGGTCGATCTTTGAGAAAATTTGTGCTCCCTCTAAATTTGCACTGAAATCATGAAGATAAGGAATAGGGTAGCGATCAGGTAGAGTAACGGCATTCAACCTGCGGAAATCCCCGCACGGTCTGAATTCACCGTTAGCCTTGGGTACTAGCAAAAGAGGGCTAGCCCAAGGACTTTTGGAACTGCGGATGATGCCGCATTCTTGCATGCGCGCAAATTCTTTCTTGGCTAAAGCCAATCGATCCGGCGGTAGTCGCCTTGCTCGGGAATAGACTGGCGGTCCCGTAGTCTCGATATGGTGTTTCGTGCTAGTCTGCATTTTTTTTAAAGCTAAGTTAGAATTTGTTAGTGCAGGATAATCTGCTAGTAACTGCTCGAACATGCACTCTTCCCTGAATGCGATGGAGAAGGAATACAAGACATTAGCTCTAGTTATTCTACAAGCGGGAATTGAGATCTGTGTCTCCTCGTCCCTAATTCTACGGTTTTTAACATCTACAAGAATCCCAAACTTCGCTAGGAAATCCGCGCCAATTATGGGCTCTTGGACTTCTGCGACGAGGAAAGTGAAGACAAAGTTTCGCCTCAATCCCAGACTGCACTCTAAAACTTTTTCCCCATAACAAGCTATTGGAGTGGCATTTGCGGCGCGTAGTGTCGCCACTAGGTTGTTCTTTTTATCTTTACCCGTGGCTGGGATAATTGACACACTGGAACCAGAGTCGATTAAAAATCGATATTTGGTTGTGGGATCAAGAATCTTCAAGAGGCGAGTAGTCTGGGAATGAGGCAACGCAGTACTCGCTACTATGCGTCGCTGTTGGCGTTTCCCGAAGTCATTTCGGTATAACGAGGGCAAAAGCGTGAGGCAAATTTGCGAGCTTGGTCACCAAATTTCTGGTGGTACCAGCATAAATTACTACTAGCATCACGAGAGCGCGACCGAAAACGGCGGTCTTGATTTGACCTATCATAAGATCTACCTCTATCAAAACGTTGAGGAGGAGGAAAAGGATGATAGTTGGAGGACTAGTCATAGGGATAGTCGTAGGCATTTTGGTAGCTTTGGAATCTCCCTGGGCCTTGCTGAATGTGAGCTACACTATGACCTAACTGGCAATTCTGTAAAGCTTGCTTTAGCTCAGCGATGTCTTGCTGCATCTTATCTATTGTGGCAGAGGATTGGTTAATAGGAGTATTTGAGGGGCTAAAATTTGCAGCTGCTGCATTCAAAGAAGCTACCTGCGGTGCTTGCGACACGTTTAGGTTGCGCATCACTGTCTCAGTGGACTCTGCAAGCTTCTCTAAAGTTTGATCAGGGCTTGCTAGCGATAGAAATGGGCGCACATTTGCAGGAAGTTTACTCATATATACTTCTTTCAGAAATCCCTCAGCTACGGCAACACCCGCTGCGAGTTTGCGCAACTCCTTAACCAACGAAGTGGGAGAGAAAGAGACAGAGACAGATGGAATTGCTGAGGCGTCTACAAGGCTTCTGAATTTGTCCGCATCGGACATCTGAAGCTTTGCTAATATTTTGCCTTTCAAGATTCCGTAAGGATTTAGAGCTGGAGGGTTTTCTAGCAATTGGTTGGAGTCATTTAATAATTTTGTGGGAGCTGCGGACACAAGGGCATAAAACTTGTCAGTTTCATCCCGTATTTTATGATACCTAAACATGGCTTCGACCTGGTTAAACCAGGTGTGAGCGTCCCCTGGAATGAAGGGCGGCAGACTAAGAGGTTTTGTGCGCGCTCGATCTTCATTATCTGAGTCAGGCATGCTAGCAATTTTCTTTGGGGATGCACAATAAAGCTATCAATGCCTATGACTTGGAATTAAAGTGACAAGGGTTTGCGTTATTTCTTTACCTACTCAATCATTCAAGTAAAGTTGAAACAGAAGGAGGAAAATATGAAATTGGAAACGAAAATTTATGCGGTATGCGGCAATTAGCGTAGGCACAAAAAATAAAACAGGTGAGAAAAAATTATCTTTCTACCTATTCAATCGATCAATAACGTTGAAAAAGAAAACGGAAAGAAAGAAAAAAAAATGGAAACGAAAATTTTTACGGTAGTCAGAAATAAGCGTGAGGCACGGAAATAGGAGAAAAATATTTTTCCTACCTACTGAGGCACATGAAACAAACAAGGACAGGATAGCGCTGAAAAAAAAAATTTTTTTGTTAGAGCTGCTCAGAGAACCTTCATTAACACGGTTAAGACTATAGAAAATTCTCAAAGACTACGACATGGGAAACTTATCACTACAATGATATGCCAAAATTAACCTCTCTCACAATTTCTCAAACACTCATCGAGTTGAATAGTTTTTAAGTTGTAAAGAAGGTTTGGGGTTTTAATCTATGGGGTCACCAGTGTTAGGATTGGCCGTGGGTATAGCCAAACGCTAAACGTTAACTCGATAAGTATTTGTAAACCATGAGAAAGGGTAATGATTGACGTGGAAACTCAGCTTTTTGTCTCTGGTTTATTTGAAGGAGCCGGAAAGGACCGCCGAGTCTTGAGTTACTGAAGAACTTGGCTGACGATGGTTCGCAGTCCGTGCAGGCGAGAAGGCTCCGGCTAGTGACGAAGTCGACAGTGTGGGTGTGTGTTTGGAACTTATAGGAGCTCAATTTATAAGACTTTGAAAGACCCGTGACGTCGGTAGTCTCAATTTAAGGTATCGGCTTATTTAATTCCAAGCCGGACAAGATAGTTATCGTAGTGGAAGCAGGGAGTTGAATTGCAAGATCTCTCAGGCTCAAGCTCAGGTAAAATTCAGTAAGGCAAAAATAAGGCCAAAACTAAGACAAAATAAGTCCAAGAACAAATCCCAACAAGGGAAGAAGAAGGCCCAAAACTAGTTCCAGAAAAAGGTAGTCCCATGAAAGGCCCAGGGGAAAACTGAGTGTGTGGTGGCGTTGGTGATGACGTTGAGGTCCTGCAAAAAGTCGAACGCTGGATGAGCAGTCCAAGGAGACATCAAGGAAAATTCCACCACTGACAGTCCCCAACATCGTAAATGATAAACTCCCACAAAGTAGATTCTTCCGAGAAAAATCCTACAGATTCAACACGAGCTAACTTAAGACATCTCTCTTTTGTCAAGCTCAAAAGTTGGATAGGATCAATTTAGAAAACTCTTGTACAACTGCTCTTGCTTTAAAATGCAAGGGCAAGAAGTTTAAAAAGGAGACTCTTGTAAAGAACCACTGGCGATTCTTTTAGAGCAAATATGGTGATTCCATTTGAGGAATTATAGCAAATTCGTGAGACTGAATACACGGGATTTATGCAGTCGGACGGAATTATTAAGAAAATAGCTAAAAATGCAGAGGATGAGAATTAATACTTTTTGTGTACTCTAGAACATCTCTATATCCGTACGAGAAATAACAGGAACGAAAATCCTAACTTTCATTAAGATCACTAATACTGAAAAACACTGACAAGCAACATTGATAAAAATAAGGAATAATATCTACACTGAGAAAAGAAACACTAAACACATTGCTTGCACAGAAAGAAAATATTCGCAAAGACGAAATATGAAAATCAAGGTGACAATGACCCGGCGGTTTTTACGTTACGCCATTGCAATAAACCGCCGGCATACATCTCGAGCGTTCACGAAGTATTTTTCACGCGAAAGGTACGCGTTTACGATGGCAGATGCTAGTATGTATTTCTGTCGCAAGAATAAGAGAAATTCGATTTAGTTTGTTAATAGTGATTTATATTGAAATAAATGCGATTAAACGCAAGATTTAAGGAGTAATAAAAAGATGAAGAAAACTAAAAACTTGAGCAGCCATATACATGAATAATCTTCGTAATTTATAAACCGTACGAAATTATTAAAAGACATTTCCACTTATTATTTCACGTCAAACACACTTCAGAAAACTGCTGCAAGTATGTTGTGAAAAAGAAATACTATTCCACGTACAAAAAGTACGATTTTAAATGACATGAGTCGGCGGCTTGTGCTTCGCCATCTTGGAAAACAAAGACACCGGGAACAAAGACGCCAGCAGTTCTGTCGTGCTCTCTCACGAGTATTTTATGAACGAATTTCAACATCAATATGACCGCTGCAAAATGTATAACTTTCAGTAAGGGAATGGACGTAGTTGAATATCTAAAATAAATTATTGACACACGAAGTGCACGTGATGTGCAAAGTTCACGCTAAGTCATGTTGAGATATCCTCTGAATGAAACATGCTACATCACATCTTCTACGCATAACTACGTATCTAAATACACAGCACTGTCACTATTTATACTCACTGAACACGAAAAAAGAACACGATTATTTTCTAACACAGATTTACTCACGAGAAGTGCTGTAACACCGAGATAGAGAGAGACGCCAATGTGAAAGTGCGTTTTGAAAAGAGACGCGCCACTGCGCAGTATTGCCATTTAGGGGCTCCTCTCTCGAAAAATGTCGAGTGTTATTTTATTGTCTCATGCATTTACACAAAAACTTCAATGATTACGAATTACAAGTAGAAAATAATTAATAATAAATTAGAGTAAGATTTTTAATGCTAATAATTAATTTATTTAAGTGCGAATGGGAAAGTTTATAATTTTACGCTTTGTAGCGAATGCTACATTACCCCCCAAGGCGCAGACCGAAAGGTCCACCCGCTGCAATCATTTGTAGCGGGAATGAGGTCGAACAACGCGACCATGCCGAGTTTGGCGGTCAGAAAACGTTACTGCGCGGGGTAGTTTCACCAAACGGGTCTGCAAATTTAGATCGGCAAGAGTTCTAGGAACAGGAGTTACTGCAGCGGGCTCGTCTGGTCTCTCCAGGCTTGTCGCTGTTTCAGTAAGAAGGCTAGAATTAGATTCTACGATAGACTTAGGAATAGGGTTTGAATGTACAGGCAGATAGAAAGGATTACACTCGAGTTGACTAGGCAACAATGCAGCCAACTGAGGAAGCTGAGATGGTAGATGTGATCGAGTCTCAGTGGAAGGGGAAATCTGTGGAGGGAATGATGAGTTAGAAGTTACACTATGATCGGATGTGTACGCGACTTTTAATCGATCAATGCTCACAGGGTCGTGTGAACAAGATCTGTCAAGGATGAAATACTTGGGCGTCTTTTTCAAAATTTTGAATGGGCCATCGTAAGGGCGCGTGAGTGTAGGTTTTATAGCATCTATGCGAACATACACGTGGGTGCATTCTTGCAAGGCAGGATCCAGTTTGTCCTCAGTCTGAGGCATTCGTGGAGCAACATACTTGATCTGACGCATGCAATCTTTTAGACAGGTTACATATGCGGAATGGTCAGCGGATGAAAATTCGGGCAAAGGTTTTGGGTCATCAATGTCGCCGGGGAGACGAAGTGTTTTCCCATACAGCATTTCTGCTGCTGTGCATTGCTGATCTTGCCGATATAAATTCCTAATACTTAGCAGTACTACTGGAAGTCTGTCAGTCCAATCGTGACTGCAATTAAGGCAGCGCAGCGCAGCTTTCAGGTCTCTGTGGACTCTCTCAATAAGTCCATTCGACTGCGGATGGTAAGCGGTAGTGCTGGTGTTAGTGCAACCTAAAGCGGCGCTAAGCTCACTCCAAAATTTGGAGGTAAATTGTGATCCCCGGTCATGCGTGACACTTAAGGGAACTCCAAATCTGGAAATCCAGGTGGACATGAAGGCGCGCGCTACAGTCTCAGTTTGGGTATCAGGAAGAGGCACGGCCTCAACCCATCGAGTGAACCTATCTATGATGGTCAACAAATACGACTGACCACGCGATAAAGGCAAAGGACCCACCAAATCTAGGTGTACAGAGTCGAACTTGTGACCTGTGAATGCACAACTCTGCAGCGCTGCACGATTATGTTTCACCACTTTACTACTCTGACATTCATGGCAATTTTGCACAATTTGCTTGACCTCCTTACGCATCGCTGGCCAGACGAAACGATCGGAAATCAAACGCAATGTGCGGTTAATACCAGGATGACAGTAGGAATGATAGTGGAGAATAGCTACTCTGCGGAGAGTCGCAGGAAGATACAAACGAGAAGGTCGCTCGGCATCACGGTACACGCCGTCAACCAAGGTTAATTTCAGAGAGGAAGTGTTAGAAGGTTTGAGAAGGTCCTGGAGTTCAGGATCCTCCTTCTGCGCGTTTTCAATGTTGCCGAAAGTGATTTCACCACTGGTTTGGACAGCGTTTATACGGGAGAGACAGTCAGCGACAGTATTGTCGAGACCTTTGATGAAACGGATGTCAGTGGTAAACTGACTAATGAAGGACAGGTGTCGAGCTTCTCTTGGGGAATGTCTTTCAGAAGGCATCTTAATCGCTGAGGTCAAAGGTTTGTGATCTGTGTAGATCACGAACTCCCTTGCCTCCAGAGCATAGCGAAAGTGTCTCACAGACAGATAGATATCAAGGAGTTCCCTACCGAACGCGCTATAAGCACGCTCAGTGGGCGATAGCTTTTTGGAAAAGAAGGCAAGAGGAGAGATATTAGTACCTACTTGTTGTTGCAAAACAGCACCTACGGCAGTACTGGATGCATCAACAACGAGACTGAAGTCAGCATTTGCAATAGGGTAGGATAATTCAGTCGCGTTAGCTAACTTTTGCTTAATCTCCTCGAAAGCTTTGCGCGCATCCTCCGTCCATTTTACCTCAATAGATTTACCTTTTCGTTTCGGTTCGAGCAAATCTGACAAAGGAGCTAAAGTTTGAGCACAGTTGCGTATGAAGCGATGATAGAAGTTAACAGAACCTAGGAACCTTCTTAGTTCCTTCTGGGTCTGTGGAAGAGGAAAGTTTTTGATCACTTCTACTTTGGAAGGCAAAGGTTTTAGACCTAGGCTAGAGATTTCATGACCTAAGTAAATCAGTGATGGCTTTCCGAGCTCACATTTTGCAGGATTTACGAGGAGTCCATTGTCGGACAGTCTTTGAAAAACGACCCTAAGGTGGTCTTTGTGCAGCTCCGGGGTTGTGGAAGCCACTAGGATGTCGTCTAGATAGACATAAGCGAAAGTGAGATCAGAGAAAATTTCAGCCATGTGCCGTTGGAACGTCTGAGGAGCATTCCTCAGGCCGTATGGCATCTTTAGGAATTCAAAGAGACCAAACGGAGTGATTACCGCGGTCTTAGGGATGGCACTCTCCTCGAGTGGTATTTGATGAAACGCACTCTGGAGGTCGATCTTTGAGAAAATTTGTGCTCCCTCTAAATTTGCACTGAAATCATGAAGATAAGGAATAGGGTAGCGATCAGGTAGAGTAACGGCATTCAACCTGCGGAAATCCCAGCACGGTCTGAATTCACCGTTAGCCTTGGGTACTAGCAAAAGAGGGCTAGCCCAAGGACTTTTGGAACTGCGGATGATGCCGCATTCTTGCATGCGCGCAAATTCTTTCTTGGCTAAAGCCAATCGATCCGGCGGTAGTCGCCTTGCTCGGGAATAGACTGGCGGTCCCGTAGTCTCGATATGGTGTTTCGTGCTAGTCTGCATTTTTTTTAAAGCTAAGTTAGAATTTGTTAGTGCAGGATAATCTGCTAGTAACTGCTCGAACATGCACTCTTCCCTGAATGCGATGGAGAAGGAATGCAAGACATTAGCTCTAGTTATTCTACAAGCGGGAATTGAGATCTGTGTCTCCTCGTCCCTAATTCTACGGTTTTTAACATCTACAAGAATCCCAAACTTCGCTAGGAAATCCGCGCCAATTATGGGCTCTTGGACTTCCGCGACGAGGAAAGTGAAGACAAAGTTTCGCCTCAATCCCAGACTGCACTCTAAAACTTTTTCCCCATAACAAGCTATTGGAGTGGCATTTGCGGCGCGTAGTGTCGCCACTAGGTTGTTCTTTTTATCTTTACCCGTGGCTGGGATAATTGACACACTGCAACCAGAGTCGATTAAAAATCGATATTTGGTTGTGGGATCAAGAATCTTCAAGAGGCGAGTAGTCTGGGAATGAGGCAACGCAGTACTCGCTACTATGCGTCGCTGTTGGCGTTTCCCGAAGTCATTTCGGTATAACGAGGGCAAAAGCGTGAGGCACATTTGCGAGCTTGGTCACCAAATTTCTGGTGGTACCAGCATAAATTACTACTAGCATCACGAGAGCGCGACCGAAAACGGCGGTCTTGATTTGACCTATCATAAGATCTACCTCTATCAAAACGTTGAGGAGGAGGAAAAGGATGATAGTTGGAGGGATAGTCATAGGGATAGTCGTAGGCATTTTGGTAGCTTTGGAATCTCCCTGGGCCTTGCTGAATGTGAGCTACACTATGACCTAACTGGCAATTCTGTAAAGCTTGCTTTAGCTCAGCGATGTCTTGCTGCATCTTATCTATTGTGGCAGAGGATTGGTTAATAGGAGTATTTGAGGGGCTAAAATTTGCAGCTGCTGCATTCAAAGAAGCTACCTGCGGTGCTTGCGACACGTTTAGGTTGCGCATCACTGTCTCAGTGGACTCTGCAAGCTTCTCTAAAGTTTGATCAGGGCTTGCTAGCGATAGAAATGGGCGCACATTTGCAGGAAGTTTACTCATATATACTTCTTTCAGAAATCCCTCAGCTACGGCAACACCCGCTGCGAGTTTGCGCAACTCCTTAACCAACGAAGTGGGAGAGAAAGAGACAGAGACAGATGGAATTGCTGAGGCGTCTACAAGGCTTCTGAATTTGTCCGCATCGGACATCTGAAGCTTTGCTAATATTTTGCCTTTCAAGATTCCGTAAGGATTTAGAGCTGGAGGGTTTTCTAGCAATTGGTTGGAGTCATTTAATAATTTTGTGGGAGCTGCGGACACAAGGGCATAAAACTTGTCAGTTTCATCCCGTATTTTATGATACCTAAACATGGCTTCGACCTGGTTAAACCAGGTGTGAGCGTCCCCTGGAATGAAGGGCGGCAGACTAAGAGGTTTTGTGCGCGCTCGATCTTCATTATCTGAGTCAGGCATGCTAGCAATTTTCTTTGGGGATGCACAATAAAGCTATCAATGCCTATGACTTGGAATTAAAGTGACAAGGGTTTGCGTTATTTCTTTACCTACTCAATCATTCAAGTAAAGTTGAAACAGAAGGAGGAAAATATGAAATTGGAAACGAAAATTTATGCGGTATGCGGCAATTAGCGTAGGCACAAAAAATAAAACAGGTGAGAAAAAATTATCTTTCTACCTATTCAATCGATCAATAACGTTGAAAAAGAAAACGGAAAGAAAGAAAAAAAAATGGAAACGAAAATTTTTACGGTAGTCAGAAATAAGCGTGAGGCACGGAAATAGGAGAAAAATATTTTTCCTACCTACTGAGGCACATGAAACAAACAAGGACAGGATAGCGCTGAAAAAAAATTTTTTTTGTTAGAGCTGCTCAGAGAACCTTCATTAACACGGTTAAGACTATAGAAAATTCTCAAAGACTACGACATGGGAAACTTATCACTACAATGATATGCCAAAATTAACCTCTCTCACAATTTCTCAAACACTCATCGAGTTGAATAGTTTTTAAGTTGTAAAGAAGGTTTGGGGTTTTAATCTATGGGGTCACCAGTGTTAGGATTGGCCGTGGGTATAGCCAAACGCTAAACGTTAACTCGATAAGTATTTGTAAACCATGAGAAAGGGTAATGATTGACGTGGAAACTCAGCTTTTTGTCTCTGGTTTATTTGAAGGAGCCGGAAAGGACCGCCGAGTCTTGAGTTACTGAAGAACTTGGCTGACGATGGTTCGCAGTCCGTGCAGGCGAGAAGGCTCCGGCTAGTGACGAAGTCGACAGTGTGGGTGTGTGTTTGGAACTTATAGGAGCTCAATTTATAAGACTTTGAAAGACCCGTGACGTCGGTAGTCTCAATTTAAGGTATCGGCTTATTTAATTCCAAGCCGGACAAGATAGTTATCGTAGTGGAAGCAGGGAGTTGAATTGCAAGATCTCTCAGGCTCAAGCTCAGGTAAAATTCAGTAAGGCAAAAATAAGGCCAAAACTAAGACAAAATAAGTCCAAGAACAAATCCCAACAAGGGAAGAAGAAGGCCCTAAACTAGTTCCAGAAAAAGGTAGTCCCATGAAAGGCCCAGGGGAAAACTGAGTGTGTGGTGGCGTTGGTGATGACGTTGAGGTCCTGCAAAAGGTCGAACGCTGGATGAGCAGTCCAAGGAGACATCAAGGAAAATTCCACCACTGACAGTCCCCAACATCGTAAATGATAAACTCCCACAAAGTAGATTCTTCCGAGAAAAATCCTACAGATTCAACACGAGCTAACTTAAGACATCTCTCTTTTGTCAAGCTCAAAAGTAGGATAGGATCAATTTAGAAAACTCTTGTACAACTGCTCTTGCTTTAAAATGCAAGGGCAAGAAGTTTAAAAAGGAGACTCTTGTAAAGAACCACTGGCGATTCTTTTAGAGCAAATATGGTGATTCCATTTGAGGAATTATAGCAAATTCGTGAGACTGAATACACGGGATTTATGCAGTCGGACGGAATTATTAAGAAAATAGCTAAAAATGCAGAGGATGAGAATTAATACTTTTTGTGTACTCTAGAACATCTCTATATCCGTACGAGAAATAACAGGAACGAAAATCCTAACTTTCATTAAGATCACTAATACTGAAAAACACTGACAAGCAACATTGATAAAAATAAGGAATAATATCTACACTGAGAAAAGAAACACTAAACACATTGCTTGCACAGAAAGAAAATATTCGCAAAGACGAAATATGAAAATCAAGGTGACAATGACCCGGCGGTTTTTACGTTACGCCATTGCAATAAACCGCCGGCATACATCTCGAGCGTTCACGAAGTATTTTTCACGCGGAAGGTACGCGTTTACGATGGCAGATGCTAGTATGTATTTCTGCCGCAAGAATAAGAGAAATTCGATTTAGTTTGTTAATAGTGATTTATATTGAAATAAATGCGATTAAACGCAAGATTTAAGGAGTAATAAAAAGATGAAGAAAACTAAAAACTTGAGCAGCCATATACATGAATAATCTTCGTAATTTATAAACCGTACGAAATTATTAAAAGACATTTCCACTTATTATTTCACGTCAAACACACTTCAGAAAACTGCTGCAAGTATGTTGTGAAAAAGAAATACTATTCCACGTACAAAAAGTACGATTTTAAATGACATGAGTCGGCGGCTTGTGCTTCGCCATCTTGGAAAACAAAGACACCGGGAACAAAGACGCCAGCAGTTCTGTCGTGCTCTCTCACGAGTATTTTATGAACGAATTTCAACATCAATATGACCGCTGCAAAATGTATAACTTTCAGTAAGGGAAAGGACGTAGTTGAATATCTAAAATAAATTATTGACACACGAAGTGCACGTGATGTGCAAAGTTCACGCTAAGTCATGTTGAGATATCATCTGAATGAAACATGCTACATCACATCTTCTACGCATAACTACGTATCTAAATACACAGCACTGTCACTATTTATACTCACTGAACACGAAAAAAGAACACGATTATTTTCTAACACAGATTTACTCACGAGAAGTGCTGTAACACCGAGATAGAGAGAGACGCCAATGTGAAAGTGCGTTTTGAAAAGAGACGCGCCACTGCGCAGTATTGCCATTTAGGGGCTCCTCTCTCGAAAAATGTCGAGTGTTATTTTATTGTCTCATGCATTTACACAAAAACTTCAATGATTACGAATTACAAGTAGAAAATAATTAATAATAAATTAGAGTAAGATTTTTAATGCTAATAATTAATTTATTTAAGTGCGAATGGGAAAGTTTATAATTTTACGCTTTGTAGCGAATGCTACATTACCCCCCAAGGCGCAGACCGAAAGGTCCACCCGCTGCAATCATTTGTAGCGGGAATGAGGTCGAACAACGCGACCATGCCGAGTTTGGCGGTCAGAAAACGTTACTGCGCGGGGTAGTTTCACCAAACGGGTCTGCAAATTTAGATCGGCAAGAGTTCTAGGAACAGGAGTTACTGCAGCGGGCTCGTCTGGTCTCTCCAGGCTTGTCGCTGTTTCAGTAAGAAGGCTAGAATTAGATTCTACGATAGACTTAGGAATAGGGTTTGAATGTACAGGCAGATAGAAAGGATTACACTCGAGTTGACTAGGCAACAATGCAGCCAACTGAGGAAGCTGAGATGGTAGATGTGATCGAGTCTCAGTGGAAGGGGAAATCTGTGGAGGGAATGATGAGTTAGAAGTTACACTATGATCGGATGTGTACGCGACTTTTAATCGATCAATGCTCACAGGGTCGTGTGAACAAGATCTGTCAAGGATGAAATACTTGGGCGTCTTTTTCAAAATTTTGAATGGGCCATCGTAAGGGCGCGTGAGTGTAGGTTTTATAGCATCTATGCGAACATACACGTGGGTGCATTCTTGCAAGGCAGGATCCAGTTTGTCCTCAGTCTGAGGCATTCGTGGAGCAACATACTTGATCTGACGCATGCAATCTTTTAGACAGGTTACATATGCGGAATGGTCAGCGGATGAAAATTCGGGCAAAGGTTTTGGGTCATCAATGTCGCCGGGGAGACGAAGTGTTTTCCCATACAGCATTTCTGCTGCTGTGCATTGCTGATCTTGCCGATATAAATTCCTAATACTTAGCAGTACTACTGGAAGTCTGTCAGTCCAATCGTGACTGCAATTAAGGCAGCGCAGCGCAGCTTTCAGGTCTCTGTGGACTCTCTCAATAAGTCCATTCGACTGCGGATGGTAAGCGGTAGTGCTGGTGTTAGTGCAACCTAAAGCGGCGCTAAGCTCACTCCAAAATTTGGAGGTAAATTGTGATCCCCGGTCATGCGTGACACTTAAGGGAACTCCAAATCTGGAAATCCAGGTGGACATGAAGGCGCGCGCTACAGTCTCAGTTTGGGTATCAGGAAGAGGCACGGCCTCAACCCATCGAGTGAACCTATCTATGATGGTCAACAAATACGACTGACCACGCGATAAAGGCAAAGGACCCACCAAATCTAGGTGTACAGAGTCGAACTTGTGACCTGTGAATGCACAACTCTGCAGCGCTGCACGATTATGTTTCACCACTTTACTACTCTGACATTCATGGCAATTTTGCACAATTTGCTTGACCTCCTTACGCATCGCTGGCCAGACGAAACGATCGGAAATCAAACGCAAGGTGCGGTTAATACCAGGATGACAGTAGGAATGATAGTGGAGAATAGCTACTCTGCGGAGAGTCGCAGGAAGATACAAACGAGAAGGTCGCTCGGCATCACGGTACACGCCGTCAACCAAGGTTAATTTCAGAGAGGAAGTGTTAGAAGGTTTGAGAAGGTCCTGGAGTTCAGGATCCTCCTTCTGCGCGTTTTCAATGTTGCCGAAAGTGATTTCACCACTGGTTTGGACAGCGTTTATACGGGAGAGACAGTCAGCGACAGTATTGTCGAGACCTTTGATGAAACGGATGTCAGTGGTAAACTGACTAATGAAGGACAGGTGTCGAGCTTCTCTTGGGGAATGTCTTTCAGAAGGCATCTTAATCGCTGAGGTCAAAGGTTTGTGATCTGTGTAGATCACGAACTCCCTTGCCTCCAGAGCATAGCGAAAGTGTCTCACAGACAGATAGATAGCAAGGAGTTCCCTACCGAACGCGCTATAAGCACGCTCAGTGGGCGATAGCTTTTTGGAAAAGAAGGCAAGAGGAGAGATATTAGTACCTACTTGTTGTTGCAAAACAGCACCTACGGCAGTACTGGATGCATCAACAACGAGACTGAAGTCAGCATTTGCAATAGGGTAGGATAATTCAGTCGCGTTAGCTAACTTTTGCTTAATCTCCTCGAAAGCTTTGCGCGCATCCTCCGTCCATTTTACCTCAATAGATTTACCTTTTCGTTTCGGTTCGAGCAAATCTGACAAAGGAGCTAAAGTTTGAGCACAGTTGCGTATGAAGCGATGATAGAAGTAAACAGAACCTAGGAACCTTCTTAGTTCCTTCTGGGTCTGTGGAAGAGGAAAGTTTTTGATCACTTCTACTTTGGAAGGCAAAGGTTTTAGACCTAGGCTAGAGATTTCATGACCTAAGTAAATCAGTGATGGCTTTCCGAGCTCACATTTTGCAGGATTTACGAGGAGTCCATTGTCGGACAGTCTTTGAAAAACGACCCTAAGGTGGTCTTTGTGCAGCTCCGGGGTTGTGGAAGCCACTAGGATGTCGTCTAGATAGACATAAGCGAAAGTGAGATCAGAGAAAATTTCAGCCATGTGCCGTTGGAACGTCTGAGGAGCATTCCTCAGGCCGTATGGCATCTTTAGGAATTCAAAGAGACCAAACGGAGTGATTACCGCGGTCTTAGGGATAGCACTCTCCTCGAGTGGTATTTGATGAAACGCACTCTGGAGGTCGATCTTTGAGAAAATTTGTGCTCCCTCTAAATTTGCACTGAAATCATGAAGATAAGGAATAGGGTAGCGATCAGGTAGAGTAACGGCATTCAACCTGCGGAAATCCCCGCACGGTCTGAATTCACCGTTAGCCTTGGGTACTAGCAAAAGAGGGCTAGCCCAAGGACTTTTGGAACTGCGGATGATGCCGCATTCTTGCATGCGCGCAAATTCTTTCTTGGCTAAAGCCAATCGATCCGGCGGTAGTCGCCTTGCTCGGGAATAGACTGGCGGTCCCGTAGTCTCGATATGGTGTTTCGTGCTAGTCTGCATTTTTTTTAAAGCTAAGTTAGAATTTGTTAGTGCAGGATAATCTGCTAGTAACTGCTCGAACATGCACTCTTCCCTGAATGCGATGGAGAAGGAATGCAAGACATTAGCTCTAGTTATTCTACAAGCGGGAATTGAGATCTGTGTCTCCTCGTCCCTAATTCTACGGTTTTTAACATCTACAAGAATCCCAAACTTCGCTAGGAAATCCGCGCCAATTATGGGCTCTTGGACTTCTGCGACGAGGAAAGTGAAGACAAAGTTTCGCCTCAATCCCAGACTGCACTCTAAAACTTTTTCCCCATAACAAGCTATTGGAGTGGCATTTGCGGCGCGTAGTGTCGCCACTAGGTTGTTCTTTTTATCTTTACCCGTGGCTGGGATAATTGACACACTGGAACCAGAGTCGATTAAAAATCGATATTTGGTTGTGGGATCAAGAATCTTCAAGAGGCGAGTAGTCTGGGAATGAGGCAACGCAGTACTCGCTACTATGCGTCGCTGTTGGCGTTTCCCGAAGTCATTTCGGTATAACGAGGGCAAAAGCGTGAGGCAAATTTGCGAGCTTGGTCACCAAATTTCTGGTGGTACCAGCATAAATTACTACTAGCATCACGAGAGCGCGACCGAAAACGGCGGTCTTGATTTGACCTATCATAAGATCTACCTCTATCAAAACGTTGAGGAGGAGGAAAAGGATGATAGTTGGAGGACTAGTCATAGGGATAGTCGTAGGCATTTTGGTAGCTTTGGAATCTCCCTGGGCCTTGCTGAATGTGAGCTACACTATGACCTAACTGGCAATTCTGTAAAGCTTGCTTTAGCTCAGCGATGTCTTGCTGCATCTTATCTATTGTGGCAGAGGATTGGTTAATAGGAGTATTTGAGGGGCTAAAATTTGCAGCTGCTGCATTCAAAGAAGCTACCTGCGGTGCTTGCGACACGTTTAGGTTGCGCATCACTGTCTCAGTGGACTCTGCAAGCTTCTCTAAAGTTTGATCAGGGCTTGCTAGCGATAGAAATGGGCGCACATTTGCAGGAAGTTTACTCATATATACTTCTTTCAGAAATCCCTCAGCTACGGCAACACCCGCTGCGAGTTTGCGCAACTCCTTAACCAACGAAGCGGGAGAGAAAGAGACAGAGACAGATGGAATTGCTGAGGCGTCTACAAGGCTTCTGAATTTGTCCGCATCGGACATCTGAAGCTTTGCTAATATTTTGCCTTTCAAGATTCCGTAAGGATTTAGAGCTGGAGGGTTTTCTAGCAATTGGTTGGAGTCATTTAATAATTTTGTGGGAGCTGCGGACACAAGGGCATAAAACTTGTCAGTTTCATCCCGTATTTTATGATACCTAAACATGGCTTCGACCTGGTTAAACCAGGTGTGAGCGTCCCCTGGAATGAAGGGCGGCAGACTAAGAGGTTTTGTGCGCGCTCGATCTTCATTATCTGAGTCAGGCATGCTAGCAATTTTCTTTGGGGATGCACAATAAAGCTATCAATGCCTATGACTTGGAATTAAAGTGACAAGGGTTTGCGTTATTTCTTTACCTACTCAATCATTCAAGTAAAGTTGAAACAGAAGGAGGAAAATATGAAATTGGAAACGAAAATTTATGCGGTATGCGGCAATTAGCGTAGGCACAAAAAATAAAACAGGTGAGAAAAAATTATCTTTCTACCTATTCAATCGATCAATAACGTTGAAAAAGAAAACGGAAAGAAAGAAAAAAAAATGGAAACGAAAATTTTTACGGTAGTCAGAAATAAGCGTGAGGCACGGAAATAGGAGAAAAATATTTTTCCTACCTACTGAGGCACATGAAACAAACAAGGACAGGATAGCGCTGAAAAAAAAAATTTTTTTGTTAGAGCTGCTCAGAGAACCTTCATTAACACGGTTAAGACTATAGAAAATTCTCAAAGACTACGACATGGGAAACTTATCACTACAATGATATGCCAAAATTAACCTCTCTCACAATTTCTCAAACACTCATCGAGTTGAATAGTTTTTAAGTTGTAAAGAAGGTTTGGGGTTTTAATCTATGGGGTCACCAGTGTTAGGATTGGCCGTGGGTATAGCCAAACGCTAAACGTTAACTCGATAAGTATTTGTAAACCATGAGAAAGGGTAATGATTGACGTGGAAACTCAGCTTTTTGTCTCTGGTTTATTTGAAGGAGCCGGAAAGGACCGCCGAGTCTTGAGTTACTGAAGAACTTGGCTGACGATGGTTCGCAGTCCGTGCAGGCGAGAAGGCTCCGGCTAGTGACGAAGTCGACAGTGTGGGTGTGTGTTTGGAACTTATAGGAGCTCAATTTATAAGACTTTGAAAGACCCGTGACGTCGGTAGTCTCAATTTAAGGTATCGGCTTATTTAATTCCAAGCCGGACAAGATAGTTATCGTAGTGGAAGCAGGGAGTTGAATTGCAAGATCTCTCAGGCTCAAGCTCAGGTAAAATTCAGTAAGGCAAAAATAAGGCCAAAACTAAGACAAAATAAGTCCAAGAACAAATCCCAACAAGGGAAGAAGAAGGCCCAAAACTAGTTCCAGAAAAAGGTAGTCCCATGAAAGGCCCAGGGGAAAACTGAGTGTGTGGTGGCGTTGGTGATGACGTTGAGGTCCTGCAAAAAGTCGAACGCTGGATGAGCAGTCCAAGGAGACATCAAGGAAAATTCCACCACTGACAGTCCCCAACATCGTAAATGATAAACTCCCACAAAGTAGATTCTTCCGAGAAAAATCCTACAGATTCAACACGAGCTAACTTAAGACATCTCTCTTTTGTCAAGCTCAAAAGTTGGATAGGATCAATTTAGAAAACTCTTGTACAACTGCTCTTGCTTTAAAATGCAAGGGCAAGAAGTTTAAAAAGGAGACTCTTGTAAAGAACCACTGGCGATTCTTTTAGAGCAAATATGGTGATTCCATTTGAGGAATTATAGCAAATTCGTGAGACTGAATACACGGGATTTATGCAGTCGGACGGAATTATTAAGAAAATAGCTAAAAATGCAGAGGATGAGAATTAATACTTTTTGTGTACTCTAGAACATCTCTATATCCGTACGAGAAATAACAGGAACGAAAATCCTAACTTTCATTAAGATCACTAATACTGAAAAACACTGACAAGCAACATTGATAAAAATAAGGAATAATATCTACACTGAGAAAAGAAACACTAAACACATTGCTTGCACAGAAAGAAAATATTCGCAAAGACGAAATATGAAAATCAAGGTGACAATGACCCGGCGGTTTTTACGTTACGCCATTGCAATAAACCGCCGGCATACATCTCGAGCGTTCACGAAGTATTTTTCACGCGAAAGGTACGCGTTTACGATGGCAGATGCTAGTATGTATTTCTGTCGCAAGAATAAGAGAAATTCGATTTAGTTTGTTAATAGTGATTTATATTGAAATAAATGCGATTAAACGCAAGATTTAAGGAGTAATAAAAAGATGAAGAAAACTAAAAACTTGAGCAGCCATATACATGAATAATCTTCGTAATTTATAAACCGTACGAAATTATTAAAAGACATTTCCACTTATTATTTCACGTCAAACACACTTCAGAAAACTGCTGCAAGTATGTTGTGAAAAAGAAATACTATTCCACGTACAAAAAGTACGATTTTAAATGACATGAGTCGGCGGCTTGTGCTTCGCCATCTTGGAAAACAAAGACACCGGGAACAAAGACGCCAGCAGTTCTGTCGTGCTCTCTCACGAGTATTTTATGAACGAATTTCAACATCAATATGACCGCTGCAAAATGTATAACTTTCAGTAAGGGAAAGGACGTAGTTGAATATCTAAAATAAATTATTGACACACGAAGTGCACGTGATGTGCAAAGTTCACGCTAAGTCATGTTGAGATATCCTCTGAATGAAACATGCTACATCACATCTTCTACGCATAACTACGTATCTAAATACACAGCACTGTCACTATTTATACTCACTGAACACGAAAAAAGAACACGATTATTTTCTAACACAGATTTACTCACGAGAAGTGCTGTAACACCGAGATAGAGAGAGACGCCAATGTGAAAGTGCGTTTTGAAAAGAGACGCGCCACTGCGCAGTATTGCCATTTAGGGGCTCCTCTCTCGAAAAATGTCGAGTGTTATTTTATTGTCTCATGCATTTACACAAAAACTTCAATGATTACGAATTACAAGTAGAAAATAATTAATAATAAATTAGAGTAAGATTTTTAATGCTAATAATTAATTTATTTAAGTGCGAATGGGAAAGTTTATAATTTTACGCTTTGTAGCGAATGCTACATTACCCCCCAAGGCGCAGACCGAAAGGTCCACCCGCTGCAATCATTTGTAGCGGGAATGAGGTCGAACAACGCGACCATGCCGAGTTTGGCGGTCAGAAAACGTTACTGCGCGGGGTAGTTTCACCAAACGGGTCTGCAAATTTAGATCGGCAAGAGTTCTAGGAACAGGAGTTACTGCAGCGGGCTCGTCTGGTCTCTCCAGGCTTGTCGCTGTTTCAGTAAGAAGGCTAGAATTAGATTCTACGATAGACTTAGGAATAGGGTTTGAATGTACAGGCAGATAGAAAGGATTACACTCGAGTTGACTAGGCAACAATGCAGCCAACTGAGGAAGCTGAGATGGTAGATGTGATCGAGTCTCAGTGGAAGGGGAAATCTGTGGAGGGAATGATGAGTTAGAAGTTACACTATGATCGGATGTGTACGCGACTTTTAATCGATCAATGCTCACAGGGTCGTGTGAACAAGATCTGTCAAGGATGAAATACTTGGGCGTCTTTTTCAAAATTTTGAATGGGCCATCGTAAGGGCGCGTGAGTGTAGGTTTTATAGCATCTATGCGAACATACACGTGGGTGCATTCTTGCAAGGCAGGATCCAGTTTGTCCTCAGTCTGAGGCATTCGTGGAGCAACATACTTGATCTGACGCATGCAATCTTTTAGACAGGTTACATATGCGGAATGGTCAGCGGATGAAAATTCGGGCAAAGGTTTTGGGTCATCAATGTCGCCGGGGAGACGAAGTGTTTTCCCATACAGCATTTCTGCTGCTGTGCATTGCTGATCTTGCCGATATAAATTCCTAATACTTAGCAGTACTACTGGAAGTCTGTCAGTCCAATCGTGACTGCAATTAAGGCAGCGCAGCGCAGCTTTCAGGTCTCTGTGGACTCTCTCAATAAGTCCATTCGACTGCGGATGGTAAGCGGTAGTGCTGGTGTTAGTGCAACCTAAAGCGGCGCTAAGCTCACTCCAAAATTTGGAGGTAAATTGTGATCCCCGGTCATGCGTGACACTTAAGGGAACTCCAAATCTGGAAATCCAGGTGGACATGAAGGCGCGCGCTACAGTCTCAGTTTGGGTATCAGGAAGAGGCACGGCCTCAACCCATCGAGTGAACCTATCTATGATGGTCAACAAATACGACTGACCACGCGATAAAGGCAAAGGACCCACCAAATCTAGGTGTACAGAGTCGAACTTGTGACCTGTGAATGCACAACTCTGCAGCGCTGCACGATTATGTTTCACCACTTTACTACTCTGACATTCATGGCAATTTTGCACAATTTGCTTGACCTCCTTACGCATCGCTGGCCAGACGAAACGATCGGAAATCAAACGCAATGTGCGGTTAATACCAGGATGACAGTAGGAATGATAGTGGAGAATAGCTACTCTGCGGAGAGTCGCAGGAAGATACAAACGAGAAGGTCGCTCGGCATCACGGTACACGCCGTCAACCAAGGTTAATTTCAGAGAGGAAGTGTTAGAAGGTTTGAGAAGGTCCTGGAGTTCAGGATCCTCCTTCTGCGCGTTTTCAATGTTGCCGAAAGTGATTTCACCACTGGTTTGGACAGCGTTTATACGGGAGAGACAGTCAGCGACAGTATTGTCGAGACCTTTGATGAAACGGATGTCAGTGGTAAACTGACTAATGAAGGACAGGTGTCGAGCTTCTCTTGGGGAATGTCTTTCAGAAGGCATCTTAATCGCTGAGGTCAAAGGTTTGTGATCTGTGTAGATCACGAACTCCCTTGCCTCCAGAGCATAGCGAAAGTGTCTCACAGACAGATAGATAGCAAGGAGTTCCCTACCGAACGCGCTATAAGCACGCTCAGTGGGCGATAGCTTTTTGGAAAAGAAGGCAAGAGGAGAGATATTAGTACCTACTTGTTGTTGCAAAACAGCACCTACGGCAGTACTGGATGCATCAACAACGAGACTGAAGTCAGCATTTGCAATAGGGTAGGATAATTCAGTCGCGTTAGCTAACTTTTGCTTAATCTCCTCGAAAGCTTTGCGCGCATCCTCCGTCCATTTTACCTCAATAGATTTACCTTTTCGTTTCGGTTCGAGCAAATCTGACAAAGGAGCTAAAGTTTGAGCACAGTTGCGTATGAAGCGATGATAGAAGTTAACAGAACCTAGGAACCTTCTTAGTTCCTTCTGGGTCTGTGGAAGAGGAAAGTTTTTGATCACTTCTACTTTGGAAGGCAAAGGTTTTAGACCTAGGCTAGAGATTTCATGACCTAAGTAAATCAGTGATGGCTTTCCGAGCTCACATTTTGCAGGATTTACGAGGAGTCCATTGTCGGACAGTCTTTGAAAAACGACCCTAAGGTGGTCTTTGTGCAGCTCCGGGGTTGTGGAAGCCACTAGGATGTCGTCTAGATAGACATAAGCGAAAGTGAGATCAGAGAAAATTTCAGCCATGTGCCGTTGGAACGTCTGAGGAGCATTCCTCAGGCCGTATGGCATCTTTAGGAATTCAAAGAGACCAAACGGAGTGATTACCGCGGTCTTAGGGATGGCACTCTCCTCGAGTGGTATTTGATGAAACGCACTCTGGAGGTCGATCTTTGAGAAAATTTGTGCTCCCTCTAAATTTGCACTGAAATCATGAAGATAAGGAATAGGGTAGCGATCAGGTAGAGTAACGGCATTCAACCTGCGGAAATCCCAGCACGGTCTGAATTCACCGTTAGCCTTGGGTACTAGCAAAAGAGGGCTAGCCCAAGGACTTTTGGAACTGCGGATGATGCCGCATTCTTGCATGCGCGCAAATTCTTTCTTGGCTAAAGCCAATCGATCCGGCGGTAGTCGCCTTGCTCGGGAATAGACTGGCGGTCCCGTAGTCTCGATATGGTGTTTCGTGCTAGTCTGCATTTTTTTTAAAGCTAAGTTAGAATTTGTTAGTGCAGGATAATCTGCTAGTAACTGCTCGAACATGCACTCTTCCCTGAATGCGATGGAGAAGGAATGCAAGACATTAGCTCTAGTTATTCTACAAGCGGGAATTGAGATCTGTGTCTCCTCGTCCCTAATTCTACGGTTTTTAACATCTACAAGAATCCCAAACTTCGCTAGGAAATCCGCGCCAATTATGGGCTCTTGGACTTCCGCGACGAGGAAAGTGAAGACAAAGTTTCGCCTCAATCCCAGACTGCACTCTAAAACTTTTTCCCCATAACAAGCTATTGGAGTGGCATTTGCGGCGCGTAGTGTCGCCACTAGGTTGTTCTTTTTATCTTTACCCGTGGCTGGGATAATTGACACACTGCAACCAGAGTCGATTAAAAATCGATATTTGGTTGTGGGATCAAGAATCTTCAAGAGGCGAGTAGTCTGGGAATGAGGCAACGCAGTACTCGCTACTATGCGTCGCTGTTGGCGTTTCCCGAAGTCATTTCGGTATAACGAGGGCAAAAGCGTGAGGCACATTTGCGAGCTTGGTCACCAAATTTCTGGTGGTACCAGCATAAATTACTACTAGCATCACGAGAGCGCGACCGAAAACGGCGGTCTTGATTTGACCTATCATAAGATCTACCTCTATCAAAACGTTGAGGAGGAGGAAAAGGATGATAGTTGGAGGGATAGTCATAGGGATAGTCGTAGGCATTTTGGTAGCTTTGGAATCTCCCTGGGCCTTGCTGAATGTGAGCTACACTATGACCTAACTGGCAATTCTGTAAAGCTTGCTTTAGCTCAGCGATGTCTTGCTGCATCTTATCTATTGTGGCAGAGGATTGGTTAATAGGAGTATTTGAGGGGCTAAAATTTGCAGCTGCTGCATTCAAAGAAGCTACCTGCGGTGCTTGCGACACGTTTAGGTTGCGCATCACTGTCTCAGTGGACTCTGCAAGCTTCTCTAAAGTTTGATCAGGGCTTGCTAGCGATAGAAATGGGCGCACATTTGCAGGAAGTTTACTCATATATACTTCTTTCAGAAATCCCTCAGCTACGGCAACACCCGCTGCGAGTTTGCGCAACTCCTTAACCAACGAAGTGGGAGAGAAAGAGACAGAGACAGATGGAATTGCTGAGGCGTCTACAAGGCTTCTGAATTTGTCCGCATCGGACATCTGAAGCTTTGCTAATATTTTGCCTTTCAAGATTCCGTAAGGATTTAGAGCTGGAGGGTTTTCTAGCAATTGGTTGGAGTCATTTAATAATTTTGTGGGAGCTGCGGACACAAGGGCATAAAACTTGTCAGTTTCATCCCGTATTTTATGATACCTAAACATGGCTTCGACCTGGTTAAACCAGGTGTGAGCGTCCCCTGGAATGAAGGGCGGCAGACTAAGAGGTTTTGTGCGCGCTCGATCTTCATTATCTGAGTCAGGCATGCTAGCAATTTTCTTTGGGGATGCACAATAAAGCTATCAATGCCTATGACTTGGAATTAAAGTGACAAGGGTTTGCGTTATTTCTTTACCTACTCAATCATTCAAGTAAAGTTGAAACAGAAGGAGGAAAATATGAAATTGGAAACGAAAATTTATGCGGTATGCGGCAATTAGCGTAGGCACAAAAAATAAAACAGGTGAGAAAAAATTATCTTTCTACCTATTCAATCGATCAATAACGTTGAAAAAGAAAACGGAAAGAAAGAAAAAAAAATGGAAACGAAAATTTTTACGGTAGTCAGAAATAAGCGTGAGGCACGGAAATAGGAGAAAAATATTTTTCCTACCTACTGAGGCACATGAAACAAACAAGGACAGGATAGCGCTGAAAAAAAATTTTTTTTGTTAGAGCTGCTCAGAGAACCTTCATTAACACGGTTAAGACTATAGAAAATTCTCAAAGACTACGACATGGGAAACTTATCACTACAATGATATGCCAAAATTAACCTCTCTCACAATTTCTCAAACACTCATCGAGTTGAATAGTTTTTAAGTTGTAAAGAAGGTTTGGGGTTTTAATCTATGGGGTCACCAGTGTTAGGATTGGCCGTGGGTATAGCCAAACGCTAAACGTTAACTCGATAAGTATTTGTAAACCATGAGAAAGGGTAATGATTGACGTGGAAACTCAGCTTTTTGTCTCTGGTTTATTTGAAGGAGCCGGAAAGGACCGCCGAGTCTTGAGTTACTGAAGAACTTGGCTGACGATGGTTCGCAGTCCGTGCAGGCGAGAAGGCTCCGGCTAGTGACGAAGTCGACAGTGTGGGTGTGTGTTTGGAACTTATAGGAGCTCAATTTATAAGACTTTGAAAGACCCGTGACGTCGGTAGTCTCAATTTAAGGTATCGGCTTATTTAATTCCAAGCCGGACAAGATAGTTATCGTAGTGGAAGCAGGGAGTTGAATTGCAAGATCTCTCAGGCTCAAGCTCAGGTAAAATTCAGTAAGGCAAAAATAAGGCCAAAACTAAGACAAAATAAGTCCAAGAACAAATCCCAACAAGGGAAGAAGAAGGCCCTAAACTAGTTCCAGAAAAAGGTAGTCCCATGAAAGGCCCAGGGGAAAACTGAGTGTGTGGTGGCGTTGGTGATGACGTTGAGGTCCTGCAAAAAGTCGAACGCTGGATGAGCAGTCCAAGGAGACATCAAGGAAAATTCCACCACTGACAGTCCCCAACATCGTAAATGATAAACTCCCACAAAGTAGATTCTTCCGAGAAAAATCCTACAGATTCAACACGAGCTAACTTAAGACATCTCTCTTTTGTCAAGCTCAAAAGTAGGATAGGATCAATTTAGAAAACTCTTGTACAACTGCTCTTGCTTTAAAATGCAAGGGCAAGAAGTTTAAAAAGGAGACTCTTGTAAAGAACCACTGGCGATTCTTTTAGAGCAAATATGGTGATTCCATTTGAGGAATTATAGCAAATTCGTGAGACTGAATACACGGGATTTATGCAGTCGGACGGAATTATTAAGAAAATAGCTAAAAATGCAGAGGATGAGAATTAATACTTTTTGTGTACTCTAGAACATCTCTATATCCGTACGAGAAATAACAGGAACGAAAATCCTAACTTTCATTAAGATCACTAATACTGAAAAACACTGACAAGCAACATTGATAAAAATAAGGAATAATATCTACACTGAGAAAAGAAACACTAAACACATTGCTTGCACAGAAAGAAAATATTCGCAAAGACGAAATATGAAAATCAAGGTGACAATGACCCGGCGGTTTTTACGTTACGCCATTGCAATAAACCGCCGGCATACATCTCGAGCGTTCACGAAGTATTTTTCACGCGGAAGGTACGCGTTTACGATGGCAGATGCTAGTATGTATTTCTGCCGCAAGAATAAGAGAAATTCGATTTAGTTTGTTAATAGTGATTTATATTGAAATAAATGCGATTAAACGCAAGATTTAAGGAGTAATAAAAAGATGAAGAAAACTAAAAACTTGAGCAGCCATATACATGAATAATCTTCGTAATTTATAAACCGTACGAAATTATTAAAAGACATTTCCACTTATTATTTCACGTCAAACACACTTCAGAAAACTGCTGCAAGTATGTTGTGAAAAAGAAATACTATTCCACGTACAAAAAGTACGATTTTAAATGACATGAGTCGGCGGCTTGTGCTTCGCCATCTTGGAAAACAAAGACACCGGGAACAAAGACGCCAGCAGTTCTGTCGTGCTCTCTCACGAGTATTTTATGAACGAATTTCAACATCAATATGACCGCTGCAAAATGTATAACTTTCAGTAAGGGAAAGGACGTAGTTGAATATCTAAAATAAATTATTGACACACGAAGTGCACGTGATGTGCAAAGTTCACGCTAAGTCATGTTGAGATATCCTCTGAATGAAACATGCTACATCACATCTTCTACGCATAACTACGTATCTAAATACACAGCACTGTCACTATTTATACTCACTGAACACGAAAAAAGAACACGATTATTTTCTAACACAGATTTACTCACGAGAAGTGCTGTAACACCGAGATAGAGAGAGACGCCAATGTGAAAGTGCGTTTTGAAAAGAGACGCGCCACTGCGCAGTATTGCCATTTAGGGGCTCCTCTCTCGAAAAATGTCGAGTGTTATTTTATTGTCTCATGCATTTACACAAAAACTTCAATGATTACGAATTACAAGTAGAAAATAATTAATAATAAATTAGAGTAAGATTTTTAATGCTAATAATTAATTTATTTAAGTGCGAATGGGAAAGTTTATAATTTTACGCTTTGTAGCGAATGCTACATTACCCCCCAAGGCGCAGACCGAAAGGTCCACCCGCTGCAATCATTTGTAGCGGGAATGAGGTCGAACAACGCGACCATGCCGAGTTTGGCGGTCAGAAAACGTTACTGCGCGGGGTAGTTTCACCAAACGGGTCTGCAAATTTAGATCGGCAAGAGTTCTAGGAACAGGAGTTACTGCAGCGGGCTCGTCTGGTCTCTCCAGGCTTGTCGCTGTTTCAGTAAGAAGGCTAGAATTAGATTCTACGATAGACTTAGGAATAGGGTTTGAATGTACAGGCAGATAGAAAGGATTACACTCGAGTTGACTAGGCAACAATGCAGCCAACTGAGGAAGCTGAGATGGTAGATGTGATCGAGTCTCAGTGGAAGGGGAAATCTGTGGAGGGAATGATGAGTTAGAAGTTACACTATGATCGGATGTGTACGCGACTTTTAATCGATCAATGCTCACAGGGTCGTGTGAACAAGATCTGTCAAGGATGAAATACTTGGGCGTCTTTTTCAAAATTTTGAATGGGCCATCGTAAGGGCGCGTGAGTGTAGGTTTTATAGCATCTATGCGAACATACACGTGGGTGCATTCTTGCAAGGCAGGATCCAGTTTGTCCTCAGTCTGAGGCATTCGTGGAGCAACATACTTGATCTGACGCATGCAATCTTTTAGACAGGTTACATATGCGGAATGGTCAGCGGATGAAAATTCGGGCAAAGGTTTTGGGTCATCAATGTCGCCGGGGAGACGAAGTGTTTTCCCATACAGCATTTCTGCTGCTGTGCATTGCTGATCTTGCCGATATAAATTCCTAATACTTAGCAGTACTACTGGAAGTCTGTCAGTCCAATCGTGACTGCAATTAAGGCAGCGCAGCGCAGCTTTCAGGTCTCTGTGGACTCTCTCAATAAGTCCATTCGACTGCGGATGGTAAGCGGTAGTGCTGGTGTTAGTGCAACCTAAAGCGGCGCTAAGCTCACTCCAAAATTTGGAGGTAAATTGTGATCCCCGGTCATGCGTGACACTTAAGGGAACTCCAAATCTGGAAATCCAGGTGGACATGAAGGCGCGCGCTACAGTCTCAGTTTGGGTATCAGGAAGAGGCACGGCCTCAACCCATCGAGTGAACCTATCTATGATGGTCAACAAATACGACTGACCACGCGATAAAGGCAAAGGACCCACCAAATCTAGGTGTACAGAGTCGAACTTGTGACCTGTGAATGCACAACTCTGCAGCGCTGCACGATTATGTTTCACCACTTTACTACTCTGACATTCATGGCAATTTTGCACAATTTGCTTGACCTCCTTACGCATCGCTGGCCAGACGAAACGATCGGAAATCAAACGCAAGGTGCGGTTAATACCAGGATGACAGTAGGAATGATAGTGGAGAATAGCTACTCTGCGGAGAGTCGCAGGAAGATACAAACGAGAAGGTCGCTCGGCATCACGGTACACGCCGTCAACCAAGGTTAATTTCAGAGAGGAAGTGTTAGAAGGTTTGAGAAGGTCCTGGAGTTCAGGATCCTCCTTCTGCGCGTTTTCAATGTTGCCGAAAGTGATTTCACCACTGGTTTGGACAGCGTTTATACGGGAGAGACAGTCAGCGACAGTATTGTCGAGACCTTTGATGAAACGGATGTCAGTGGTAAACTGACTAATGAAGGACAGGTGTCGAGCTTCTCTTGGGGAATGTCTTTCAGAAGGCATCTTAATCGCTGAGGTCAAAGGTTTGTGATCTGTGTAGATCACGAACTCCCTTGCCTCCAGAGCATAGCGAAAGTGTCTCACAGACAGATAGATAGCAAGGAGTTCCCTACCGAACGCGCTATAAGCACGCTCAGTGGGCGATAGCTTTTTGGAAAAGAAGGCAAGAGGAGAGATATTAGTACCTACTTGTTGTTGCAAAACAGCACCTACGGCAGTACTGGATGCATCAACAACGAGACTGAAGTCAGCATTTGCAATAGGGTAGGATAATTCAGTCGCGTTAGCTAACTTTTGCTTAATCTCCTCGAAAGCTTTGCGCGCATCCTCCGTCCATTTTACCTCAATAGATTTACCTTTTCGTTTCGGTTCGAGCAAATCTGACAAAGGAGCTAAAGTTTGAGCACAGTTGCGTATGAAGCGATGATAGAAGTAAACAGAACCTAGGAACCTTCTTAGTTCCTTCTGGGTCTGTGGAAGAGGAAAGTTTTTGATCACTTCTACTTTGGAAGGCAAAGGTTTTAGACCTAGGCTAGAGATTTCATGACCTAAGTAAATCAGTGATGGCTTTCCGAGCTCACATTTTGCAGGATTTACGAGGAGTCCATTGTCGGACAGTCTTTGAAAAACGACCCTAAGGTGGTCTTTGTGCAGCTCCGGGGTTGTGGAAGCCACTAGGATGTCGTCTAGATAGACATAAGCGAAAGTGAGATCAGAGAAAATTTCAGCCATGTGCCGTTGGAACGTCTGAGGAGCATTCCTCAGGCCGTATGGCATCTTTAGGAATTCAAAGAGACCAAACGGAGTGATTACCGCGGTCTTAGGGATAGCACTCTCCTCGAGTGGTATTTGATGAAACGCACTCTGGAGGTCGATCTTTGAGAAAATTTGTGCTCCCTCTAAATTTGCACTGAAATCATGAAGATAAGGAATAGGGTAGCGATCAGGTAGAGTAACGGCATTCAACCTGCGGAAATCCCCGCACGGTCTGAATTCACCGTTAGCCTTGGGTACTAGCAAAAGAGGGCTAGCCCAAGGACTTTTGGAACTGCGGATGATGCCGCATTCTTGCATGCGCGCAAATTCTTTCTTGGCTAAAGCCAATCGATCCGGCGGTAGTCGCCTTGCTCGGGAATAGACTGGCGGTCCCGTAGTCTCGATATGGTGTTTCGTGCTAGTCTGCATTTTTTTTAAAGCTAAGTTAGAATTTGTTAGTGCAGGATAATCTGCTAGTAACTGCTCGAACATGCACTCTTCCCTGAATGCGATGGAGAAGGAATGCAAGACATTAGCTCTAGTTATTCTACAAGCGGGAATTGAGATCTGTGTCTCCTCGTCCCTAATTCTACGGTTTTTAACATCTACAAGAATCCCAAACTTCGCTAGGAAATCCGCGCCAATTATGGGCTCTTGGACTTCTGCGACGAGGAAAGTGAAGACAAAGTTTCGCCTCAATCCCAGACTGCACTCTAAAACTTTTTCCCCATAACAAGCTATTGGAGTGGCATTTGCGGCGCGTAGTGTCGCCACTAGGTTGTTCTTTTTATCTTTACCCGTGGCTGGGATAATTGACACACTGGAACCAGAGTCGATTAAAAATCGATATTTGGTTGTGGGATCAAGAATCTTCAAGAGGCGAGTAGTCTGGGAATGAGGCAACGCAGTACTCGCTACTATGCGTCGCTGTTGGCGTTTCCCGAAGTCATTTCGGTATAACGAGGGCAAAAGCGTGAGGCAAATTTGCGAGCTTGGTCACCAAATTTCTGGTGGTACCAGCATAAATTACTACTAGCATCACGAGAGCGCGACCGAAAACGGCGGTCTTGATTTGACCTATCATAAGATCTACCTCTATCAAAACGTTGAGGAGGAGGAAAAGGATGATAGTTGGAGGACTAGTCATAGGGATAGTCGTAGGCATTTTGGTAGCTTTGGAATCTCCCTGGGCCTTGCTGAATGTGAGCTACACTATGACCTAACTGGCAATTCTGTAAAGCTTGCTTTAGCTCAGCGATGTCTTGCTGCATCTTATCTATTGTGGCAGAGGATTGGTTAATAGGAGTATTTGAGGGGCTAAAATTTGCAGCTGCTGCATTCAAAGAAGCTACCTGCGGTGCTTGCGACACGTTTAGGTTGCGCATCACTGTCTCAGTGGACTCTGCAAGCTTCTCTAAAGTTTGATCAGGGCTTGCTAGCGATAGAAATGGGCGCACATTTGCAGGAAGTTTACTCATATATACTTCTTTCAGAAATCCCTCAGCTACGGCAACACCCGCTGCGAGTTTGCGCAACTCCTTAACCAACGAAGCGGGAGAGAAAGAGACAGAGACAGATGGAATTGCTGAGGCGTCTACAAGGCTTCTGAATTTGTCCGCATCGGACATCTGAAGCTTTGCTAATATTTTGCCTTTCAAGATTCCGTAAGGATTTAGAGCTGGAGGGTTTTCTAGCAATTGGTTGGAGTCATTTAATAATTTTGTGGGAGCTGCGGACACAAGGGCATAAAACTTGTCAGTTTCATCCCGTATTTTATGATACCTAAACATGGCTTCGACCTGGTTAAACCAGGTGTGAGCGTCCCCTGGAATGAAGGGCGGCAGACTAAGAGGTTTTGTGCGCGCTCGATCTTCATTATCTGAGTCAGGCATGCTAGCAATTTTCTTTGGGGATGCACAATAAAGCTATCAATGCCTATGACTTGGAATTAAAGTGACAAGGGTTTGCGTTATTTCTTTACCTACTCAATCATTCAAGTAAAGTTGAAACAGAAGGAGGAAAATATGAAATTGGAAACGAAAATTTATGCGGTATGCGGCAATTAGCGTAGGCACAAAAAATAAAACAGGTGAGAAAAAATTATCTTTCTACCTATTCAATCGATCAATAACGTTGAAAAAGAAAACGGAAAGAAAGAAAAAAAAATGGAAACGAAAATTTTTACGGTAGTCAGAAATAAGCGTGAGGCACGGAAATAGGAGAAAAATATTTTTCCTACCTACTGAGGCACATGAAACAAACAAGGACAGGATAGCGCTGAAAAAAAAAATTTTTTTGTTAGAGCTGCTCAGAGAACCTTCATTAACACGGTTAAGACTATAGAAAATTCTCAAAGACTACGACATGGGAAACTTATCACTACAATGATATGCCAAAATTAACCTCTCTCACAATTTCTCAAACACTCATCGAGTTGAATAGTTTTTAAGTTGTAAAGAAGGTTTGGGGTTTTAATCTATGGGGTCACCAGTGTTAGGATTGGCCGTGGGTATAGCCAAACGCTAAACGTTAACTCGATAAGTATTTGTAAACCATGAGAAAGGGTAATGATTGACGTGGAAACTCAGCTTTTTGTCTCTGGTTTATTTGAAGGAGCCGGAAAGGACCGCCGAGTCTTGAGTTACTGAAGAACTTGGCTGACGATGGTTCGCAGTCCGTGCAGGCGAGAAGGCTCCGGCTAGTGACGAAGTCGACAGTGTGGGTGTGTGTTTGGAACTTATAGGAGCTCAATTTATAAGACTTTGAAAGACCCGTGACGTCGGTAGTCTCAATTTAAGGTATCGGCTTATTTAATTCCAAGCCGGACAAGATAGTTATCGTAGTGGAAGCAGGGAGTTGAATTGCAAGATCTCTCAGGCTCAAGCTCAGGTAAAATTCAGTAAGGCAAAAATAAGGCCAAAACTAAGACAAAATAAGTCCAAGAACAAATCCCAACAAGGGAAGAAGAAGGCCCAAAACTAGTTCCAGAAAAAGGTAGTCCCATGAAAGGCCCAGGGGAAAACTGAGTGTGTGGTGGCGTTGGTGATGACGTTGAGGTCCTGCAAAAAGTCGAACGCTGGATGAGCAGTCCAAGGAGACATCAAGGAAAATTCCACCACTGACAGTCCCCAACATCGTAAATGATAAACTCCCACAAAGTAGATTCTTCCGAGAAAAATCCTACAGATTCAACACGAGCTAACTTAAGACATCTCTCTTTTGTCAAGCTCAAAAGTTGGATAGGATCAATTTAGAAAACTCTTGTACAACTGCTCTTGCTTTAAAATGCAAGGGCAAGAAGTTTAAAAAGGAGACTCTTGTAAAGAACCACTGGCGATTCTTTTAGAGCAAATATGGTGATTCCATTTGAGGAATTATAGCAAATTCGTGAGACTGAATACACGGGATTTATGCAGTCGGACGGAATTATTAAGAAAATAGCTAAAAATGCAGAGGATGAGAATTAATACTTTTTGTGTACTCTAGAACATCTCTATATCCGTACGAGAAATAACAGGAACGAAAATCCTAACTTTCATTAAGATCACTAATACTGAAAAACACTGACAAGCAACATTGATAAAAATAAGGAATAATATCTACACTGAGAAAAGAAACACTAAACACATTGCTTGCACAGAAAGAAAATATTCGCAAAGACGAAATATGAAAATCAAGGTGACAATGACCCGGCGGTTTTTACGTTACGCCATTGCAATAAACCGCCGGCATACATCTCGAGCGTTCACGAAGTATTTTTCACGCGAAAGGTACGCGTTTACGATGGCAGATGCTAGTATGTATTTCTGTCGCAAGAATAAGAGAAATTCGATTTAGTTTGTTAATAGTGATTTATATTGAAATAAATGCGATTAAACGCAAGATTTAAGGAGTAATAAAAAGATGAAGAAAACTAAAAACTTGAGCAGCCATATACATGAATAATCTTCGTAATTTATAAACCGTACGAAATTATTAAAAGACATTTCCACTTATTATTTCACGTCAAACACACTTCAGAAAACTGCTGCAAGTATGTTGTGAAAAAGAAATACTATTCCACGTACAAAAAGTACGATTTTAAATGACATGAGTCGGCGGCTTGTGCTTCGCCATCTTGGAAAACAAAGACACCGGGAACAAAGACGCCAGCAGTTCTGTCGTGCTCTCTCACGAGTATTTTATGAACGAATTTCAACATCAATATGACCGCTGCAAAATGTATAACTTTCAGTAAGGGAAAGGACGTAGTTGAATATCTAAAATAAATTATTGACACACGAAGTGCACGTGATGTGCAAAGTTCACGCTAAGTCATGTTGAGATATCCTCTGAATGAAACATGCTACATCACATCTTCTACGCATAACTACGTATCTAAATACACAGCACTGTCACTATTTATACTCACTGAACACGAAAAAAGAACACGATTATTTTCTAACACAGATTTACTCACGAGAAGTGCTGTAACACCGAGATAGAGAGAGACGCCAATGTGAAAGTGCGTTTTGAAAAGAGACGCGCCACTGCGCAGTATTGCCATTTAGGGGCTCCTCTCTCGAAAAATGTCGAGTGTTATTTTATTGTCTCATGCATTTACACAAAAACTTCAATGATTACGAATTACAAGTAGAAAATAATTAATAATAAATTAGAGTAAGATTTTTAATGCTAATAATTAATTTATTTAAGTGCGAATGGGAAAGTTTATAATTTTACGCTTTGTAGCGAATGCTACATTACCCCCCAAGGCGCAGACCGAAAGGTCCACCCGCTGCAATCATTTGTAGCGGGAATGAGGTCGAACAACGCGACCATGCCGAGTTTGGCGGTCAGAAAACGTTACTGCGCGGGGTAGTTTCACCAAACGGGTCTGCAAATTTAGATCGGCAAGAGTTCTAGGAACAGGAGTTACTGCAGCGGGCTCGTCTGGTCTCTCCAGGCTTGTCGCTGTTTCAGTAAGAAGGCTAGAATTAGATTCTACGATAGACTTAGGAATAGGGTTTGAATGTACAGGCAGATAGAAAGGATTACACTCGAGTTGACTAGGCAACAATGCAGCCAACTGAGGAAGCTGAGATGGTAGATGTGATCGAGTCTCAGTGGAAGGGGAAATCTGTGGAGGGAATGATGAGTTAGAAGTTACACTATGATCGGATGTGTACGCGACTTTTAATCGATCAATGCTCACAGGGTCGTGTGAACAAGATCTGTCAAGGATGAAATACTTGGGCGTCTTTTTCAAAATTTTGAATGGGCCATCGTAAGGGCGCGTGAGTGTAGGTTTTATAGCATCTATGCGAACATACACGTGGGTGCATTCTTGCAAGGCAGGATCCAGTTTGTCCTCAGTCTGAGGCATTCGTGGAGCAACATACTTGATCTGACGCATGCAATCTTTTAGACAGGTTACATATGCGGAATGGTCAGCGGATGAAAATTCGGGCAAAGGTTTTGGGTCATCAATGTCGCCGGGGAGACGAAGTGTTTTCCCATACAGCATTTCTGCTGCTGTGCATTGCTGATCTTGCCGATATAAATTCCTAATACTTAGCAGTACTACTGGAAGTCTGTCAGTCCAATCGTGACTGCAATTAAGGCAGCGCAGCGCAGCTTTCAGGTCTCTGTGGACTCTCTCAATAAGTCCATTCGACTGCGGATGGTAAGCGGTAGTGCTGGTGTTAGTGCAACCTAAAGCGGCGCTAAGCTCACTCCAAAATTTGGAGGTAAATTGTGATCCCCGGTCATGCGTGACACTTAAGGGAACTCCAAATCTGGAAATCCAGGTGGACATGAAGGCGCGCGCTACAGTCTCAGTTTGGGTATCAGGAAGAGGCACGGCCTCAACCCATCGAGTGAACCTATCTATGATGGTCAACAAATACGACTGACCACGCGATAAAGGCAAAGGACCCACCAAATCTAGGTGTACAGAGTCGAACTTGTGACCTGTGAATGCACAACTCTGCAGCGCTGCACGATTATGTTTCACCACTTTACTACTCTGACATTCATGGCAATTTTGCACAATTTGCTTGACCTCCTTACGCATCGCTGGCCAGACGAAACGATCGGAAATCAAACGCAATGTGCGGTTAATACCAGGATGACAGTAGGAATGATAGTGGAGAATAGCTACTCTGCGGAGAGTCGCAGGAAGATACATACGAGAAGGTCGCTCGGCATCACGGTACACGCCGTCAACCAAGGTTAATTTCAGAGAGGAAGTGTTAGAAGGTTTGAGAAGGTCCTGGAGTTCAGGATCCTCCTTCTGCGCGTTTTCAATGTTGCCGAAAGTGATTTCACCACTGGTTTGGACAGCGTTTATACGGGAGAGACAGTCAGCGACAGTATTGTCGAGACCTTTGATGAAACGGATGTCAGTGGTAAACTGACTAATGAAGGACAGGTGTCGAGCTTCTCTTGGGGAATGTCTTTCAGAAGGCATCTTAATCGCTGAGGTCAAAGGTTTGTGATCTGTGTAGATCACGAACTCCCTTGCCTCCAGAGCATAGCGAAAGTGTCTCACAGACAGATAGATAGCAAGGAGTTCCCTACCGAACGCGCTATAAGCACGCTCAGTGGGCGATAGCTTTTTGGAAAAGAAGGCAAGAGGAGAGATATTAGTACCTACTTGTTGTTGCAAAACAGCACCTACGGCAGTACTGGATGCATCAACAACGAGACTGAAGTCAGCATTTGCACTAGGGTAGGATAATTCAGTCGCGTTAGCTAACTTTTGCTTAATCTCCTCGAAAGCTTTGCGCGCATCCTCCGTCCATTTTACCTCAATAGATTTACCTTTTCGTTTCGGTTCGAGCAAATCTGACAAAGGAGCTAAAGTTTGAGCACAGTTGCGTATGAAGCGATGATAGAAGTTAACAGAACCTAGGAACCTTCTTAGTTCCTTCTGGGTCTGTGGAAGAGGAAAGTTTTTGATCACTTCTACTTTGGAAGGCAAAGGTTTTAGACCTAGGCTAGAGATTTCATGACCTAAGTAAATCAGTGATGGCTTTCCGAGCTCACATTTTGCAGGATTTACGAGGAGTCCATTGTCGGACAGTCTTTGAAAAACGACCCTAAGGTGGTCTTTGTGCAGCTCCGGGGTTGTGGAAGCCACTAGGATGTCGTCTAGATAGACATAAGCGAAAGTGAGATCAGAGAAAATTTCAGCCATGTGCCGTTGGAACGTCTGAGGAGCATTCCTCAGGCCGTATGGCATCTTTAGGAATTCAAAGAGACCAAACGGAGTGATTACCGCGGTCTTAGGGATGGCACTCTCCTCGAGTGGTATTTGATGAAACGCACTCTGGAGGTCGATCTTTGAGAAAATTTGTGCTCCCTCTAAATTTGCACTGAAATCATGAAGATAAGGAATAGGGTAGCGATCAGGTAGAGTAACGGCATTCAACCTGCGGAAATCCCCGCACGGTCTGAATTCACCGTTAGCCTTGGGTACTAGCAAAAGAGGGCTAGCCCAAGGACTTTTGGAACTGCGGATGATGCCGCATTCTTGCATGCGCGCAAATTCTTTCTTGGCTAAAGCCAATCGATCCGGCGGTAGTCGCCTTGCTCGGGAATAGACTGGCGGTCCCGTAGTCTCGATATGGTGTTTCGTGCTAGTCTGCATTTTTTTTAAAGCTAAGTTAGAATTTGTTAGTGCAGGATAATCTGCTAGTAACTGCTCGAACATGCACTCTTCCCTGAATGCGATGGAGAAGGAATGCAAGACATTAGCTCTAGTTATTCTACAAGCGGGAATTGAGATCTGTGTCTCCTCGTCCCTAATTCTACGGTTTTTAACATCTACAAGAATCCCAAACTTCGCTAGGAAATCCGCGCCAATTATGGGCTCTTGGACTTCCGCGACGAGGAAAGTGAAGACAAAGTTTCGCCTCAATCCCAGACTGCACTCTAAAACTTTTTCCCCATAACAAGCTATTGGAGTGGCATTTGCGGCGCGTAGTGTCGCCACTAGGTTGTTCTTTTTATCTTTACCCGTGGCTGGGATAATTGACACACTGCAACCAGAGTCGATTAAAAATCGATATTTGGTTGTGGGATCAAGAATCTTCAAGAGGCGAGTAGTCTGGGAATGAGGAAACGCAGTACTCGCTACTATGCGTCGCTGTTGGCGTTTCCCGAAGTCATTTCGGTATAACGAGGGCAAAAGCGTGAGGCACATTTGCGAGCTTGGTCACCAAATTTCTGGTGGTACCAGCATAAATTACTACTAGCATCACGAGAGCGCGACCGAAAACGGCGGTCTTGATTTGACCTATCATAAGATCTACCTCTATCAAAACGTTGAGGAGGAGGAAAAGGATGATAGTTGGAGGGATAGTCATAGGGATAGTCGTAGGCATTTTGGTAGCTTTGGAATCTCCCTGGGCCTTGCTGAATGTGAGCTACACTATGACCTAACTGGCAATTCTGTAAAGCTTGCTTTAGCTCAGCGATGTCTTGCTGCATCTTATCTATTGTGGCAGAGGATTGGTTAATAGGAGTATTTGAGGGGCTAAAATTTGCAGCTGCTGCATTCAAAGAAGCTACCTGCGGTGCTTGCGACACGTTTAGGTTGCGCATCACTGTCTCAGTGGACTCTGCAAGCTTCTCTAAAGTTTGATCAGGGCTTGCTAGCGATAGAAATGGGCGCACATTTGCAGGAAGTTTACTCATATATACTTCTTTCAGAAATCCCTCAGCTACGGCAACACCCGCTGCGAGTTTGCGCAACTCCTTAACCAACGAAGTGGGAGAGAAAGAGACAGAGACAGATGGAATTGCTGAGGCGTCTACAAGGCTTCTGAATTTGTCCGCATCGGACATCTGAAGCTTTGCTAATATTTTGCCTTTCAAGATTCCGTAAGGATTTAGAGCTGGAGGGTTTTCTAGCAATTGGTTGGAGTCATTTAATAATTTTGTGGGAGCTGCGGACACAAGGGCATAAAACTTGTCAGTTTCATCCCGTATTTTATGATACCTAAACATGGCTTTGACCTGGTTAAACCAGGTGTGAGCGTCCCCGGGAATGAAGGGCGGCAGACTAAGAGGTTTTGTGCGCGCTCGATCTTCATTATCTGAGTCAGGCATGCTAGCAATTTTCTTTGGGGATGCACAATTAAGCTATCAATGCCTATGACTTGGAATTAAAGTGACAAGGGTTTGCGTTATTTCTTTACCTACTCAATCATTCAAGTAAAGTTGAAACAGAAGGAGGAAAATATGAAATTGGAAACGAAAATTTATGCGGTATGCGGCAATTAGCGTAGGCACAAAAAATAAAACAGGTGAGAAAAAATTATCGTTCTACCTATTCAATCGATCAATAACGTTGAAAAAGAAAACGGAAAGAAAGAAAAAAAATGGAAACGAAAATTTTTACGGTAGTCAGAAACAAGCGTGAGGCACGGAAATAGGAGAAAAATATTTTTCCTACCTACTGAGGCACATGAAACAAACAAGGACAGGATAGCGCTGAAAAAAATTTTTTTTTTGTTAGAGCTGCTCAGAGAACCTTCATTAACACGGTTAAGACTATAGAAAATTCTCAAAGACTACGACATGGGAAACTTATCACTACAATGATATGCCAAAATTAACCTCTCTCACAATTTCTCAAACACTCATCGAGTTGAATAGTTTTTAAGTTGTAAAGAAGGTTTGGGGTTTTAATCTATGGGGTCACCAGTGTTAGGATTGGCCGTGGGTATAGCCAAACGCTAAACGTTAACTCGATAAGTATTTGTAAACCATGAGAAAGGGTAATGATTGACGTGGAAACTCAGCTTTTTGTCTCTGGTTTATTTGAAGGAGCCGGAAAGGACCGCCGAGTCTTGAGTTACTGAAGAACTTGGCTGACGATGGTTCGCAGTCCGTGCAGGCGAGAAGGCTCCGGCTAGTGACGAAGTCGACAGTGTGGGTGTGTGTTTGGAACTTATAGGAGCCCAATTTATAAGATTTTGAAAGACCCGTCACGTCGGTAGTCTCAATTTATGGTATCGGCTTATTTAATTCCAAGCCGGACAAGATAGTTATCGTAGTGGAAGCAGGGAGTTGAATTGCAAGATCTCTCAGGCTCAAGCTCAGGTAAAATTCAGTAAGGCAAAAATAAGGCCAAAACTAAGACAAAATAAGTCCAAGAACAAATCCCAACAAGGGAAGAAGAAGGCCCAAAACTAGTTCCAGAAAAAGGTAGTCCCATGAAAGGCCCAGGGGAAAACTGAGTGTGTGGTGGCGTTGGTGATGACGTTGAGGTCCTGCAAAAAGTCGAACGCTGGATGAGCAGTCCAAGGAGACATCAAGGAAAATTCCACCACTGACAGTCCCCAACATCGTAAATGATAAACTCCCACAAAGTAGATTCTTCCGAGAAAAATCCTACAGATTCAACACGAGCTAACTTAAGACATCTCTCTTTTGTCAAGCTCAAAAGTAGGATAGGATCAATTTAGAAAACTCTTGTACAACTGCTCTTGCTTTAAAATGCAAGGGCAAGAAGTTTAAAAAGGAGACTCTTGTAAAGAACCACTGGCGATTCTTTTAGAGCAAATATGGTGATTCCATTTGTGGAATTATAGCAAATTCGTGAGACTGAATACACGGGATTTATGCAGTCGGACGGAATTATTAAGAAAATAGCTAAAAATGCATAGGATGAGAATTAATACTTTTTGTGTACTATAAAACATCTCTATATCCGTACGAGAAATAACAGGAACGAAAATCCTAACTTTCATTAAGATCACTAATACTGAAAAACACTGACAAGCAACATTGATAAAAATAAGGAATAATATCTACACTGAGAAAAGAAACACTAAACACATTGCTTGCACAGAAAGAAAATATTCGCAAAGACGAAATATGAAAATCAAGGTGACAATGACCCGGCGGTTTTTACGTTACGCCATTGCAATAAACCGCCGGCATACATCTCGAGCGTTCACGAAGTATTTTTCACGCGAAAGGTACGCGTTTACGATGGCAGATGCTAGTATGTATTTCTGCCGCATGAATAAGAGAAATTCGATTTAGTTTGTTAATAGTGATTTATATTGAAATAAATGCGATTAAACGCAAGATTTAAGGAGTAATAAAAAGATGAAGAAAACTAAAAACTTGAGCAGGCATATACATGAATAATCTTCGTAATTTATAAACCGTACGAAATTATTAAAAGACATTTCCACTTATTATTTCACGTCAAACACACTTCAGAAAACTGCTGCAAGTATGTTGTGAAAAAGAAATACTATTCCACGTACAAAAAGTACGATTTTAAATGACATGAGTCGGCGGCTTGTGCTTCGCCATCTTGGAAAACAAAGACACCGGGAACAAAGACGCCAGCAGTTCTGTCGTGCTCTCTCACGAGTATTTTATGAACGAATTTCAAAATCAATATGACCGCTGCAAAATGTATACCTTTCAGTAAGGGAAAGGACGTAGTTGAATATCTAATATAAATTATTGACACACGAAGTGCACGTGATGTGCAAAGTTCACGCTAAGTCATGTTGAGATATCCTCTGAATGAAACATGCTACATCACAACTTCTACGCATAACTACGTATCTAAATACACAGCACTGTCACTATTTATACTCACTGAACACGAAAAAGGAACACGATTATTTTCTAACACAGATTTACTCACGAGAAGTGCTGTAACACCGAGATAGAGAGAGACGCCAATGTGAAAGTGCGTTTAGAAAAGAGACGCGCCACTGCGCAGTATTGCCATTTAGGGGCTCCTCTCTCGAAAAATGTCGAGTGTTATTTTATTGTCTCATGCATTTACACAAAAACTTCAATGATTACGAATTAGAAGTAGAAAATAATTAATAATAAATTAGAGTAAGATTTTTAATGCTAATAATTAATTTATTTAAGTGCGAATGGGAAAGTTTATAATTTTACGCTTTGTAGCGAATGCTACAAATACGAGAAGATTAGCATGGTTAAAGCGCAAAATTTAGTACATGAATGATTGAATAAAGTAAATTGAGAAACACCTTTAGTGTCAGAGTGATCCTTTACCGAATCTTACTATTTAGTTAATGACAAGTAAACATTCTTAAAACTTTGAGACAATGATTTAAATGTCCAGCATAATCATTTAAGTTTTCTCAGAGAGTGAATGCTGACTCAAAAAAGATCAGCTGAATTCCGACTAGGCATTTAATTTCTTGAGAGATCGAAAACACCGTGTTAAAACCTCTGCATCAGCAGCCGGATGTCGCTGGAATTTTCCAATCTGTATTTAAAGTGTGAATTCAGCATGTTAATTCTCATCGAGACATGAGCGTGCGTTCCCAGACAATGCACGGCAAAAAAGATTTAAATATGTGCAAAGTCGTCAATTCTCGCAAAACGTGCAAACAAAAAAATTCAAAAATTCAAAAATTCTCAACAATCACGTGCGGCTTTAACACAAGAGCATAAGAAAATTATTATTCTGTGATTGTTAAACCTTTATACTGTAAACGGTTATTTTACATTTCACATATCGCGTGACGTTAATGCCTTAATCGAAAAGGTAAATACTAAAGCGTATGCGAGGTTAACATGAAGCATAAGCAAATACAACAAAAATACACAATGGAATACATAAGAACATACTTTTTACGGTAAAAAACACGATTTGTTGTCAAGGTAAAAATCAATATTGACGTTAAACACTCTAAAATTTAAGCGTTCAATCCGTTGTAAATGATCAATTAGTTGTAAATGATCCCGTAGAAACTTTGGAGAGACTTGACGATAAATTTTGCATTCTTTTACGTTTGAATAATAAATTACACAACATAAAACTTTACTGATTATGAAATTCGAGTAGGCTTGCAAAATGACTATATGACGCACTGGATCGTAAACGTGCTCAAAAAACATTAAAAACAGCCACTTTCGTTTAACAAATTACTAAGAAATAAATTAAATTTTGCTCTTACTTTTAATTAGTTTCCCCTATTCAATTATTCGTTAATTATCCAAAACACATTTTATTCCCGACTATTCACCAGTCATACTCATGAATATTCACCTAGTCATATTCATATTCATATTCATGATCACGCCGACGTACCTCGGCTGTCAACTGTAGAGTTCATTGACATGCGCAGCCTGAGCTACTCGCGGCCTTAAGCCAATGCAAAAAGAATAAGCTACTCACTCGCACTGCACATGAAATTATGCGTGCTGCTCGGCACATTCTACCTTTCTGTTACTCGTAACTCTTAACTAATTACCAGACAACCACGTGTGGTTAATTAATGGGCATCTATCGCCTCTCATTATTACTCTCGTATGGTAATGGGCGTCTATCGCCTCTCATTATTACTCTCGTATGGTACTTCTGTTCGCCAGCACAATGACAACCGCAATCTGCAATGCTAAACTCTGACCGTCATGGTATCAATGGTATTATTTCCACCACATGAAATTATGAACTGAAATCAGAGTCCCATCGAAAATCAACGGTAACTTCAGGTGGGTATTCATTTGTCTGCGCGCAATAATTCAACACTGTTCCTCGACAGTATCACTCGACCTCGCTGGTAAATTTACCTGGTAACCTTGAACCATTTACCAGATATATCCACAGCCCTGTCGGCATCATTGTATCATTTACCAAGCGCTGCAACGCTCTCTGGGTTTACCTCTACCTGGGTTTACCTTTTTATTCTCTCACGGACATTCACTCTGCCGCGGTATCCGCTCTTTTTGCTCTCTATTACTTCAATATTTTTCGCACATTTCCTCTTTCGTACTCAGAGCAATAACATCAGGTATGTATCATCAGAACATCCACTATTATTCCCTTCACTTGGAAGAGTATCTTCCTACTTTAATATATTTTTAATTCTCGAAATCACATTGCATTTTGCAGTACATATTTCATCACTATAACATAATTTCAATGCATTGTACTACTTTTACATCATCTTTTAATTAATTCCTGTCCTCTTAATACAGCGAATTGTTCTTTCAATAATTGATCCTTTGATCAGTAGTACTTCCTCGAAATCATAATGCAATGATTCTCTTGCAAACAATTTTCCTCTTATTCTCTAACTGCTTGAACGTTGAGTTTTACAAAGGTCTTCAGCATTACCTTTGGGCAAATTGGAACGCACCTCCCCCTGCAACATCTTACCTACATCTTGCACAGGCTACAGAAGGCATTTAAGGATACTCATCTCACTGTCGCCAATATATCCACGCTAGAAAAAAAACTGTGGTAGTCATTGTACTAGTTCTAAGTGCACTGGGTACTGAAATTTCAGGCATAGTTACGTTACTGGTTTGGTGTCTAGCTATTACACAAATAACATCACTGCTCAACTGAGTTTAACGATTGCTCAAACGCAAATTTTTACAACAGTTACTAAATCAATACAAAACTACTCAAATCACTTAAAGCAACGCTCCAAAAAAATAGCGCCACTCACTTTTTAAGAAAAACTCTCTTAAACTCTTAAAAAAACTCATGTCTAGGGGTTATTGAACTCAGTGCAGGTGCACACTGCTAGCTCTCTAACTTGCTCTCACTGCGAGTGCAGCCTATGTTTGGCCTTGACGCCTGCGCGCACTGGCTAATGCAAAAAATAACTGACTGGAGAAAAAACACTACCACTGCTGCTGCACGCTGTCTCTCTCACGCGCAACGAATATCTAGGCTGCAACAATACTGTAACAATTAAAACAATTAATTGTTGCTGCGTTACTTATCTTAAATTGTAGGTTTAGTTGTCGTTGTCGAACGATGTCACGGTCTCTGCAGTCGTTGGAAGCGATGCACCGTTACTGCTTCGTCCGTAGCACGAAGATATCGTTACAGCACGCGTTACTGCTTCGTCCGTAATACGAAGATATCGTAGCTGTAGTGGGCTGAATCACCAAGTAGATGTAGTTTTTGGGTCTGTAGCCACTCTCCGTAGATCACTGAAGCTCTCTGTCTGTAGATGCTCTCCTTATAATAGATTTCTCGTTGCTCTGGCTGTCTCTGCAGATCTTCTTCTTAGACGATACAATAATTTTCGTCACTATACGATCTTCACGGTAGTTCTCTTGATTTCTCTGTAGTTATCAGTTATCTTTTTCTCCTTCTCGTAGATTTGCTGAAATCACAGGATCTTCTTCTCAAACTTCTGTAGGTTTCTCGTCGAATACTATATCTTCTTCACTTCCTTAAAACCTCCTTATTTTCTGTGCTAGTTACTCACGGAGTCGTAAATTCACCACAGACTGTGCCACCAATATACGGGCAGATGTTAGAGATCACGCTGGTTAAATGCGACGTTTATTGGTGACGATGTAGTACAGGTGGGGACGCGAACCAAATGCGCGGGCCCTAAAGAGCTCACCGCTTATAAGACCTCTGAGGTTCTTAGGGTAGGGGGGCGTGCTCGCTCGCACATACCAGTATGGGGACGAATTAACATCCACTAAGGCCATTCAAGCGTTCCAAAAAATCAACTTAGTTTCTGTTATTCCCCCATACCTTAGAGCAAAAAGAACAATATTTGTAAGACAAATGGACTCCGACATTGGAATGAGACCATCAGAAGAAATCAAGGAAGAAATAGAAATCCAGAACAATTGGATAAAAGTCACAGATATTATCAAAACTAAAAACTACAACCAGGGAATAAAAATAGTCACAACAGATACCATAACAGCTCAAAAAATTCAAAGAGACGGCTTCTATATGTTTCACACCAAAATTACACCACACCAATGCGAACAAGAAGAATATACACATATTTTGATCTGTTACAAATGCTATAAGTTCGAAGACCATACAACGATTCAGTGTACACAGGAAACTCAATTTTGCTCCGAATGCTCGGCTCAAGGTCACACATATCAGGATTTCAAAAACATTCTTAAGCAATGTCTCAACTGCCAAGGACCACACAGAGCACTTGCTGCTAACTGTCCATACAGGAAAAACATCATAAAGCAAAAACGTGAATGGGAGCAACAAAAACAACAACAACAGTCAAATAGCACTTATGCAGAAATAGCCAAACAAGCCATACAACAAACCAATCCGCCACAGCACACACTAACTCTGACGAACCAAACGCGCATTAAACTCACTGCATTAAACTGGAAGCACATATCGCCGCACTTGATAGGACAAAGAAATTCGGTGAAATATTATCCGAATCACTCAAGCACAATTTCGACCTTGATACAACATTCCCCGACCGCGACTCAACTGCCATCTCCAACTTTAATTATGGAGACAGCGACAGACAACCACACAATCAACCTCACCAGAACACCATTCAAGAGGAGAAACAATGGACACGCAAGTAGATGTATGTGCAGAGGCCGAACTAAGACAGAAAAGGAGAATAAGTAATGAAACAATAATAATAGACAACAAACACAGCATTCCAGTCAAATATACAGAAACTTCTAAGATCGGTCACCAATCCCAGAAGAACCAAATGTCGACTGGTACATATCAGAAATAAAAAAGGACAATGACAAAGGACTCAAATTTGCAGTTCAGGAAATAAAATCAGGTACACTTCTGGAATACATTTTTTCTAAACGAGTTCAATTCACAAGAACAAAAATCATCATAATACCACATGAACAATTTTTAGCATTCCCAAGACACCAATCAATATTCACAGCAATTAAAAAACCCAAGAAAATTTTCTCCGCAAAATGAACCTACGAAAACTGACAGTGATACAACGTAACGTTCAGTCTTGGAAAACTAACAAAATAGCCCTAACAAACATTTACAATCAAATTGACCCAGATATTATTCTCATTAACGACCATAGCTTGACAGGAAACAATCACTTGAAAATATTTAACTACAAAACTTTCTATGTAAACAAGAATAACGAACTACACGCAGGAGTTGGGATAGCAATTAAGAAAAAAAATCCACTTGAACTCCACGACAACTTTCATTCAGACATGCTAGCAGTTACAGTTGAATCACTCCAAGGATTAATTACAATAGGTGGCGATATACCCCACCAAGAGTAGACTATCTTCACTTTGCTGATTTTCATACCGTGCTCAACAGACCACACCCGGTATACTTCATAGACGATATTAATGCTGCCCACAGAACCATAGGACACTCATATAACAACAATAGAGGGAATCATTTCCACTACCTTATTGAAAGACAAAAATGCATCCACGTAGGCCCGTTGTTTCCCACGTTGATCACGCATAGAAGTGCACAGCACCGGATATTGTACTACAGAATACAAAAGCTTTCCATAACATCCATTTCCGACCTGGGCCAATTAAACCATCAGACCCAATCATAGCAACCATTTCAGCAAATCCAATCCAAATCCCAATCAAACCGAGAAAACAATTTCATAAAGTAGACTGGGTCAATTATAGACAACAACTAGCAAAAGTAAACCCAAACATGCAGGATGAACCAACCTTGGAAGAAATAGACGAGCATTTGAGTAAATGGACCAAATACATTCTTGAAGCAACGAACATAACAATTCCTACAATAAACCATAGAATAATCCCCGGAATAAAACCTACCCACGAAATACTAAAAATCCAAGTTAGATATCAGCATTTAATAGAATACATTCGCAATAACGGGCCATCCAGGGAACTTTAAAGACAACTAACCAATATCATACGTCAATTGCAAACCCTCTACCAACAGAAATATACACACAAACTTGGAAAACACTAGTCCAAGCAATAGAACTTCAAGATGACCCAAAAATTTTCTGGTCTGCAATCAAACGCATAATAGGATCCAATAGTAAACAAAAAGTTCCGTACCTGCAACACCAAAACAAAGAATTACATTCACCACAATAGAAAGAACCGGTTTTTAGAGAACACTGGAGAAAATTTTGTTACAGAGGAAGACAATGAAGACTTTGACATAGCCCTCATAAACGAAGTAAAAGAGCAAATGAATAACATAGCAGATGAAGTAATACCTTTCCACACAGGCAACATAAATAGAATTGATCAGCTTCACTTCTTACCAATAACAATAGAGGAACTAAAAAAAACTTTAAGATCCTTCAAACAGAAAGCCCCCGGCCCCATGAATAACCACCCTTCAAATAAAGAATTTACCGATAAACATGATAACATATTTCTTATATATATTCAATAACTCCATTTCAGCCGGATACTTCCCTGACAGCCTCAAACATGCGCGCATGATATTTCTTCCAAAACCCCTTACATCACAAAAACAGGTACAAAATAACAGGCCAATATCACTGCTGGACATACTAAGCAAACTTCTAGACAAAATCTTGAACAATAGACTAACCAATCACCTAATCATCAATAACTTATACAACAGTAGACAGCATGGATTCAGGAGGAACAGGAGTACGCACACAGCACTAGCAACATTCATAGAAACACTCTCCATCAACCTTGCCTATAATCATACAACAGACATAGTTCTCCGCGACGTAACTAAAGCATTTGACAAAGTATGGCACACAGGACTCATATTCAAACTATCGCAATCCGGTATCCACAACCTTTTCCTGCGTACGCTAGCCGATTATTTAACAGATAAAACAGCTGCAATCAGGATAGGTAACTACATTGGCCCCCCTTTCACACTACAAACTGGCATCCCACAAGGAGCATATCTTTCCCCCACTTTGTACAGCTACTTAACACATGACATTCCTCATCCGCTACCCAACACAGAGTACATACGTTTTGCAGACGATATCACTCAAATCACTTCGGGCCAAAATAAACCAAATTACGCAGCCAATAAACTGAGCAGGCAATACAACAAATCAATAACTACGAGAGCCAATGGAGAATTTCAACAAACGTCAAAAATGTATAATTATCCCAAACAGCAGAAGCACAACTTCAGACATCTTCATAGACAACCAATATTTTCTATACTCCAATAATGGCAAAGTTCTGGGCCTCAATTTTTCAACCTATGGATTCTCATCACAAATAACATCAAGACAAGCAATAAGATTTAGCAATCTCAGCAAATTATACAGATTTATGCATTTATCCCGAGAAAATAAAATAAAACTAAATCTAGCATGTGTAAGGTCAGCCTTATTATATCCAGTTATACCATTACACACAAAGTCACCAACCGCCATCTCCAAATTACAGAAGGTGCATAACAAAGCTTTAAGATTTATTACTAATACCAAACTTTCACACCAGCATCCAGAACACTGCACAGTCAAGTCAACATACCACCTATCAATACATTATTTCACAACCATGCCCGCAAAATATGGAACAACCTACAATTATTAGATCCCAACCTCTTTCAACAACTAACATTCACACCGGAAAATGCTAACGAAAAACATTCCAGATTTAAAAACTGGAAAATTTCTGCACTTGGCCCCCCTCCAGATCCGAAATTCACATAAGAATCTCCAACAGTTCATCATGGGGAAGACCGAAAATCAATATTAACTTATTTACTTTGTTGTCATCTTGGCGTTTTGACGAGCGGACGGATCAGTCTTCCCCCACGGGTGGGAAGGCAATACCTCAAAACACAACAATTCCATCGATCTCAATAAGACACAATAATGAAAAACCAGGCTCACAAACACTCATTAACCAAGAATCAACTCACACTCTCTTCTCATACTTTTAATCTCATCATCCACCTTACCTCCAGTCACATCATCAGACCTCGAATTAGATTCCTATCTTGCAATAAGTAACAGAAAATATTATTAAGTGCATCATTTCGAGGTGGCTCGTGCTCGGCCACTCAGGCGTTCCCTTGTCTATAGTGTACAAATAAATAATAGTAATAGTAGTAATGGAACTAATAATCAGGGCACAATTCACCACAATTAGCTTGAAATGAAAATTATTTAATAAAAAATTTCCAAAAAAGATTTATTCTTTGACGAATTTTGACTTTTTATAAGTCAAAACGACTTACACAAACGACTAAGTCACTTTTAGATATAAATTTCAATTTTCTTAATCTAACCGTATGTAACATATGAAATAAATTTTACTCCATTCAGGAACATTTCAGAAAACCATTTTTTAGTTCAACGGTTCAACGGTTTCTCGTCTCAAAGTATTCTCTAACGATATTAATCTGTTTTTAATATCAGCACTATCATCCTCCAATTTCTGCGATGACTGTTTCAATTTTTCTATTTCATTTGTATTTATGATTGTTTCTCTATTCTGTTCATGGAGATTATTTCTAAAAGTTTCAATGTATGAACTCATGTCGTTGAATACTCTCTCGAGATTTGCGTAGTCTAATTTCATACTTTGTATTTCTTCTTCCAACCTCTTTATCTCATTTTTCAAAAAGTCTGTATGTTCTAAAGTACCTGTTCGAATAACCTCTATTTTTTCCTCAGATATTCTACTATGTTCATCGAGATTTGTCATAATTTCACTGAGTTTTTCTTGAAAACCTGTGGTATTCTCATCTATAGATGCTTGGATAGAATCACTTCTGAACTGATAATTTTCATTGATAAGATTTTCTCTTACCTCTATATATTTTCTGAGATGAAGCCTCAAATTTTCCAAAACTTCGTCAACATATTTTTTATTCGTAGCGTCAAATTCTTCGATTGGAAAAGAAATATTTGCAAGTCTTCTATTATTTATATCAAAATTTTGATCTTATGAACTTCACTATGAAGAGGTCCTGGTTGTGAAGATAAAAATGATTATTTTCCTTGTTGTCCAAAAATATTTACGCCTATCTTTTTTATACATAGAATTTTCAATTCTCTAAATTTTCTCTAACTCTCATTGATATCAAATTGTTTACTCGGTCACTCAAACTTTCCACTTCCTGGTTTAATTTTACATTTTTATCAGTTTCATTCTGAAGCATTAATTTGAACTGACTGATTTCATTCTGATTTGAAATAATGTCTCATGAAAACTCCTGGAAAAGACTTTCTACATCACTCAAGTTCTTAGCTAGTTCTTCCATTTTTCTTAATGGGACTGACTCTGCTCGTAATTTCATTATATTTTTGTTAAGATCATTAAATTTTTCTTCGCTGGATGAGGTTATGGTTGACTCTAAAATTTTCAGCTTATTGTCAACTTCAACAAACGAAGGTGCTAATGCTACAGTTCTTTCCATACCAAAAAGGTTTCTATCACTTAATTCAGTTAGATGTGCCTCTAAGCTTTTACTTTTTTCTTCAACAGTATTGTTCAGTGTTGATTCTAAATTATTCAGCTTTTCTTCAATATGATCATTAAGTGATGTCTGCAAGCTCATTTCTTTTTCATTCACAACGATAATTATACTAATTTCTTGTTCTTCAACTTTATTACTTATTAATAAGTTCTTTGAATCAATTTGATCATTAATTTTAGTTTCTAAAGTCTTCAGTTTTTCATCCATTTGATTTTCTATACCTGACTCTTGATTCTTAAAATTCTCTTGAATCTCAGGAATTTTAACATCAATCAAATTGGTTATCTTAAAGTCCACAACCTCAAATTTAGCTTCAACTCCTTTAATCTGATCGGTTAATGCTGACTCTTTAACTAACAGCTTTTCATCAATTCTAGTTTCAATACCTGACTCTAGACTCTTCAATTTGTCCCCAATCCCGGGAATTTTTACGTCTGTTAGGTTGATTATGTTTGAATCAATGTTTTCAAATTTAGGATCAATTTCATCAATTTTCTTCATCAATGTTGAGTCTATGCTTGATAGTCGTTCATCATTTGAAACAATTTTTGGTTCAAGAGCAACGAACTTTTCAGAAAAATCATAAATTTACGTCTCTAAGAATTTAACGATTGAGTCTACTGTAAGTCGCGGGTTTTTCTTCCGCACTCTATATTTATGAGTTTTTAATTCAACATTTCTGTTTCTTTTCTGAATAAACTCGCTCGGCAGAGCGTTACGTTAATTATTAATTAATGAGAATCAATGATTATGATACGCTGCCACCACCCGGGGGGTTCCCGGGACTAAAATATAGTGACATTGAACAATAGTGCGTATTTTCTCGGGTAGCAGTGGCTGAGGGCCAACGCGCGTGTTTCAAAACGTGTGCACGAGAGTCACTAATAGAGAGAGAGGTAAGGGAAGACTCGGGAAGATTAAAATCGTTTATTGGGAGAGGCTGGCCGACTGTAGGCGCTCACGAGTTTAGATGGACACCAAGATTTATGCGGTATTTGACCTTCCCGCAGTTACTCTACAAGAATTTACAACCAGCGTGTTCCAACAATACGTTAACAGGAGCACGTCTTCCGCCACACTATTGGCGATCGCCGGAATCCAAAATGAACGTTTCACATACGTTCAACAACGACCCAAGGAAAACCCGATCCAAAATGAACGTCTCGCACACGTTCCAACAAGAACCACAAGTACTGAAAACACAACTACTGGAACCGCCGATCTCAAGTTCTGAACTGCAATAAGGGAAGCCTTCACTATCAGAACACCGCGCGACGCGTTTTATTTAACTTCATTTTACTAGTCTCTGATCTCTCCCGTCTGGAGCCCTTCACTGCTCACCCAAACGACCGGCGACCGAATGCCCTTCCTCCTCTGAGCCCGCTCCCTTCTCATCTCGCGCCTCCCTCCCAAAAAGGGGGGGGTGGCGGTTGGCAAAAGGGGGGTAAGTTTTGTGGGGAGAAGGGATGCAGGAGTAAGCTCTCGTGGGGGCCCAGCTTTCGTCCGACCATGACGTATTCAGCAATTGCTCTCCCGCTCTGTCCTTCGTCCCAGCGACCGAAGCCGGCCGTCGTTTTTATATATCTCCAATAACTTATAGGGCCCTTGACAAATTTACGTGGTCGTGCTCTACGAGTCCTGCGTCGTCTTTATGACTGTGTAACCGCCGCAGCCCAAGCACACCAATTTAGCCAATTTAATATGGGAAGTGTTTCGTATGAGAACGTCCCGCTTGTCAAGTTCCCCAAAAAAAAAACAATGCTCGAGTGCCGGCATTAAATTTACGACCCGTATAGATTCAGAGATGCTGTCTTCCCCGCATTTTAGATATTCTTCTCGGCAACGCTAACGGCTAGGATCCATGATATACATCCCCCCCTATGCTAACGAAAGAAAATTTTTGAATATAAATTTTCTTTTCATTTATGTCCTGGCCGCGATTCAATTTCCGACCCGACTCACGAACCTTGCACAACCGTGACATCAATTACAATACACCCAAAAGACCAAAAACAACAACAAAAAAAAAGAACGGCGACCACAATTCGCTCGCCCGTGCTCCAGCAAATTTAAATAATATTGGCCCCCTTCGGGAGAACTTTCTTCGCCTAGCTTGCGGAAACATTGCTACAGCTGTGGGTTACGCCCAGCAACTCGCAACTACTACAGCCATGAATCTTGCATTACAGTGTTTCCGCGTTATAACCGTTGCTAGCGACTGATCATCAGTCGAAATTCCTGATGTCGCAGTGGTTCTTTCCATGCGTAGAAGGGAAACACCGACGCTGATGAGATCATCGTGCCCGACGTCCTTGCTTCGATTACTCCGCCATCCCGAGGCACGACCAGGTGTTTGATGACGTCGTTGAGGGTCGTCCCGGCCAGGTGGAATCCCGGCCTCGGGACGAAGTGGACGATGAGCGCGCGCCCCTCCAGGGTCGCAGCCGCCCGCGCCCAGTCCGTCTCCCCCGAGACGGTCGCCAGACTTCCGTCGGGTAGCCACAGTGCCACCTCGTAGTGGTGCGCTGCGACGTAGGTTCCGAGCTGGCGCACCACCTCGCTCGGCCTCCGTCTCCGCCCTCGATGCATATACGTCACCGTTTCCTACGGCACACGGTCGGGCATTAATTTGGTTCACATGGGTTAGACATCAATATAGAGCCTATTTTTAAAAATTTTCCTCTCTCCGCCTCATAATGAGAGCGCGTATTACATGAATAATGATATATGATTTTCTTGAGCCTAGCCGGTCCGAACCGGACTTGACTGGCTAACAGTACCACTTCTGCAACACGATACAGCACATACTCCAGCACACGAACCACACACACTCTGACAACACACACACATTCTTCCATTCTTCGTTCACTTCATCGCGCATGTCCTTATAATTTAGATGATGAGAATGGGATGTTCCTACTATTTGTTTGTCAGCTGACAGTTTGCCTGAGTGGCGTCTGCTTATCAATTCGTGAGAAGCAAGCCTGAATTTTCGTATGGTTGCAATACGCCACGTGCCCCTTTTGTATGCACTTCTGTTCATATAACTCCAAGTCTTATATGACTTCTCTTCCGCATTCTAATAACTCATGATATCGGTACAGCTGCGATGCCTCGAGCATTGCGCACATGCCTCTGGAAAGGTCTCAACATATCCCTCGCAGTCATGCTTCACGCGATATCCATTCTCACGCTCGTCAGCAGACCAGATATTTATAACACTCTCCACAGTTCACGCCGGATTTCTCCTCACAGGAGTATTCCCGATCTTACCATTGACGAATGCCTCTCCATCTCTCTTACGTCGACCGCTCCTTCCGTTCCGCTTCGTTGGATGCCACTGTGGTGCTGGTTTAGCACGCGCACACGTCAGCACCTCGCTCGCTCGTCGCTTTCCTGAAAATCTTCAAAATTCACCTTAGTGCATTTCATCATTAAATATTTCAGCTCTAGCGTCGGCTCGATGCTGCTCACGCTCCGGTTTCCCAGCACAGGAGCTATCCTTTTTTATATTCTTCTCGGCCTTTATTGCCCTTGCTATTTCCTTATCGTCCTAAATCAAACTCTCGTATTTAGCATCTCAAACGCATCGCTGTGCGCTTCTCTTTGTCCAGACTGCCTTCTCTAATCTAAAGTCTGCTCTATCTCGGGTTACATGCGTCTCCGCAATGCAGCGTCTTTCAATTTTATGACCCATTGTGGCTCTCATTGTCCCGTGGGCTCATGCCTCGAGTCTCCACTACGTGAGTGCGCGTCCAGCTTGCCTTTCCACACTAAGCTACGTTATTATTAAAGAACCGTAATGTTAAAGATTATGCTAGGTCCGTAATGGACAACTTTAATTAAATCTGATGTCTCGATAAGAATTCTACACAACTCTCAGGGGTTCTGCTATACGAGCCGTTATTATCGGGCTCCAATCAGCTCCAGCTCAGGTTTCGCTCTTCCAAATGAAGCAAGACCCATCCCAAGATAACTTTTAAATTGACGTCTCTCTCTCTCTGAGCGACTGCATTGTGCCTATTTTTTTAACGTCATTTTGAAGCAATAAAAAAATTTTTAAATTTTTTCTCCCCCCCCCCGACGGTCAAAGAAAATTCCTTCACATGGAATTTTTCACCCTAAACAAAACAACTACAAGCAGGGTATATCTGCTTCCCAGCCAAGTTGCTGACTCGTAAGCCTACACCTGAAAGGCAAAAAAATTTTTTTTTATTAGGAAGATTTGTACTTATAAATAATACTCATAAACTGAAATTTCGTCACCCTTGTTGGGTGTTTTAAACTACTAGTTATGAGCGGACTTATAGAGCCGTACTCACTACTGGCCGTATTATGTGAAGGAAAAGATCTGCTGCGGCCTTGCTATACTGAGATTGTACTACTGTCTAATTGTATCTCTGCCTAGACGGCTAGTTTCCTTCGAAATCTCTCTTCATACCTTACACATCTCAGACAACAGATCAGCAATCAAATTCCTTCTACGATGAGACAGTCCTTATCTCTGCAGTTGTTCGAAATTGTCAAACCTTCCAATGCAATTTTTACCTCTAAGTTTATTCCAGTCATTCTAAAATGCGCAGCCGACAATGATATAATTTTGCCCAGTACGCTGTTATAATTTGTATGCCAAATCTCTACTCGTATCCCAAGCCTCCTTTCTGCGCGTCGCACTGCTTCCTGCGGTTGAGCTCATCTTTCCCAGGCTCGGATTGAGTTCCTTTATGCCTCTGTCGATTTTATGACCCTCGTCCGGCGCCGGCTCTAAACGCTCCGGGCACAGTCTCTCGTGTTGGCTGATCGCATTCGTAAGAAATTTCCTACATAGCAGTTAACGTTCGATCGTACTACTGCTCTTATATTTGTACTTCTACATAGTTCTTGATAAGCTATTCTGAAAGGAATTAGATTAGTGAGCTTATCTACTACTTATTTGCTAGGTTATTCTGAAAAAGAAGATTAGATTAGTAAGCTTATCTACTATTTATTCGCTAGGTTATTCTGAAAAAGAAGATTAGATTAGTACGCTTATCTACTCTCTACTTGCTAGGTTATTCTGAAAAGAAGATTAGATTAGTAAGCTTATCTACTCTCTACTTGTTACATAGTAGTTTTGCTTATGTAGTCTTCTCCTCTACCGGATCGGCCGATCTTAGAGCGTAAGGACGCCTAGCTGCCGGGGTGGGTAGGGATGCGGGAACTTCAGGCCTTGTTACATAGATCTCGTCATCGCTGCTTCCCGAGTCGCTATCTTCGTGAAGTACTTCGGTGACGTGCTCGACGCTCCTCCCATTACTTCGGGGACGCTCGTCTTGTATTACTAATGCCTCCTCTGGCTGAAATGACGCGGGCTTAAGTCTATTCCTGTGGACCGTTATCTCATGCCGGCGGCCGTGGACTTGTCATATTACGACGTTCATCGGTGTTGGAAGGGCCTGAATCCTGTACGGGCCTATCCAGTTCGGTCGGAATTTTCCCATCGCCTTGTTTCTTCCTGCTGTATTCCGTAGGAATACACAATCGCCGACTCTAAGTTCTTTATCTCTCACGCGCTGATATCTCACATTCTTGTCATGTGCATTTCGGTTTGCTGACATCGCGCCTTCGAACGCAATTTGCAACCTTGCAAAAGCGGCGTGAGGAAAATCTTCCTCCAAAGCATAGTTTAGTATCCTGGGCTGCAGAATATCAGACAGAGGCGAAGGGAGCGTCGCGTCCGTGAAATAAATAATATGGCGTATTGTCTACCGAGGTATGATACGAACAGTTTAGAGCGAGCGTGGCAAAAGGTAGCTGCTCGTCCCATGATGTGAGATACTTCTCTACGGTTGCCGCCAGCGTTGTCTTGAGCAATTTGTTGAATGCTTCCGTCATTCCGTTACTGGCTGGATGGAAGGCCGTGGTGAAGTGCAACTTGGACTTCAAAATGCGGCACATTTCTTGGAAACTTTGGGCAGTAAACTCAGTACCTCGATCCGACACGATGTGTTCCGGACAGCCATACCGGCATACGTAATCCATGAACGCTCGCGCTACGGTCTCGCTCTTTTTATTGCGCAGTGGGTACGCCTGCACGTATCTAGAGAAGTGGCACACGATCGTCAGAATATATCGATGTCCTGCCTGTGACTGTGTCAGCTCTCCAATGAGATCAATCCCCACCCTTTCTAATGGTCGTGAGACTGGCGGTAATTCGCCTATTTTTGCTTTGAGGCCCCCGTGGGGACTTCGCTTCTGACACGTCGTGCAATTTTTCACGTGCTCTTGCACGTGTCGTGCCATATTTGGCCAAAAGAATAATTCTCTAGCACGGTGGAGGGTCTTTTTCACTCCAAAATGTCCGGAAATACGCGTATCGTGCGACATTATTAACGCGGGCTTCACTAGGGATTCAGGAATCACTGCACGTTTGCGAATGTGTCCCTTGTAATTAACTTCTAGGTAGAATAAACAGTCTTTGTCTAGCACGAAATCCTTATACTGGTTCGGATCTGTCACCAATTCACCCTTTCCTTCCAATGCGTTGATGACCTTGGCCCAGTGCTGTGCTCTGCGTTGCTCCATACTTACCTTTTCCGCACAGAAAACTTCGTACGGGTCCAGCGCTTCCGTCACAGTCGGGCGGACGGCTGCCACTCCCCGGGAGAGCGTATCTGGAATCACATTCTTTTTGCCGGGTCTATACGATATTTCATATTCGAACTGCGACAGTAGCACTGCCCAGCGGGCGACACGTGGAACTGTCGCTTTATATTGAAAAAAATATCGCAGTGGTTGGTGATCCGTCAGGATCTGGAATTTTCGGCCGTAGAGATATCTAGCAAAATGGCGGACGTTTTCCACAATAGCCAATGCTTCCCTCTCGGTGGTACTATACCGAGTCTCCGCCGGTGTAAACTTCCGTGAATTGTATGCGATCGGGTGATCCATGCCGTCTTTTTCTTGCGTCAGTACTCCTCCCAGTGCGACATCGCTCGCGTCGGTGTGCAGCCTGAACGGTCGCTCGAAATCTGGGTAACCCAACACCGGCGCTTCCGCTAGAGCCAGTTTGAGCGCGTCGAATGTGGCCTGATGTTCGTCCGTCCACACAAACTTGGCACACTTCTTAGTCAAAGCCGTCAAAAGTGCGACTCGCTCTGAGAAATTTGGTATGTGTCTTCGATAGTAGCCTGCCATTCCCAAAATTCTTCGTACATCTTTCGGTTTCTTCGGTGGTAGCAACTCGCGAATGGCCGTGATTTTCCTTTGGTCAACTTGAATTCCGTCCTTCGAGACAACGTAACCCAAATATTCGATAGAGGGTTTGGCAAAGCTGCACTTTTTCAGTGAAATTTTCAATCTTGACTTCTGAAGGAGAGCGAGAACTTCTTCCAAATGAGCGATGTGATCCTCAAACGTCTTCGAAAATACCACTACGTCGTCTATGAAAACGTAGCTCGTCTTTCCAATCACCGGCTCCAATACTCGGTTGACCAAGCGCTGGAATGTGGCTGGGGCTGTAGTCAATCCAAAAGGCATCCGCTTGAAGCGGTACTGAGCCGACTCAGTAGCAAATGCCGTCTTGTCGCGGTCTGCTTCCGCGACAGGAATCTGCCAGTAGCCTGATTTCAAGTCTATGGCTGAGAAGTAGCATGCGCCTCCAAGGGACTCCAAAATTTGCTCGATCCGTGGCATTGGATATTTATCTGCGAGCGTGACTTCATTAATTCGTCGAAAATCAACACAGAATCTATGCGTGCCGTCCTTCTTTTTGATGAGGAGCACCGGAGATGCCCATGCGCTCGTTGATGGCTCAATTACGTCCATTGCTAGCATATTCTGCACTTGTTCTTCGATTGCTGCGCGTGTTGCCTGGGGCAGAGGCCATTGTTTCGTAGCAATCGGCGCCGCGTTCCTGGTGTCAATTCGATGTGGGAGCAAGTCACATCGGCCTAAATCTTGCTCATGCTGAGAAATGGCTGGCGCATACTTACCTATGAGCGCTAACAAACTCTCACGCTGCTGCGTGTGCAAATGCTCTAGGCTTGGTACTTCCGCCTCGGGTAGCTCGTCGGTTACACCATACTCACCATCGTCACTGCTCATTGTTGGTAGTACCGCCGCGACTTCAGACTTTCGCATACTTACCCTTCTTCTTTGTCTGATCAAATTGATCGACTCTCCGGCATACTTACCGTCCTTAAATGCATACGAATGACCGTTCACTATCACTCTACTACCATGTCCACTGGTCATGTCCAGCGTCACCTTACCTATGCGCTGGAGTAAATCGAGCCCTACTAGTATGTCTCCTGGATAATTTCCGACTTGAGCCACTATTACGTCGTGCACATACGTGTTCCCTCCTATCTTAATGTTCAGCGCAATTCTGCCCCGCACGTCTATTTCTGCGCCACTCACTGTACTTAGCTTTAGTTTGGCCGTCTTTATTCTTACTGTACCTAATCCTGCCGACACAGTTTTTTCTGCCATGTCAGGCCTTATCAGACAACAAACTGATCCGGTGTCCAGGAATGCTTCGCAGTCTTGTTCGTTGATTTTTATCTGTATGATCGGTTTGGCCTCGTGTGTGTCGACAGGCGTCCCTAGTTTTTTCTACTAGGTGGGCCTTGTGCGTATCGCCACGGTGTGTTGTTATCCACGTTGAAACTCCGATGGGCTGAGGGGCTCGAGCCTTGTGGCTCGCCTAACGGTCGGCTCTGCTGGGCTTGATTTTGTGACCGCCACTGTGCCCTACATTGTCTAGCCATATGGCCGGCTTGCCCACAATTGAAGCAGTTCATGGTTCTTCGCTGTATGTTCTGGGCAAATGTATTTTGTTTCGGAATCACCGCTGGGTTGCGACATTCTCTAGAGAGATGGCCTACTTGGTTGCACGACCAACATCTAGGTGGTGGCCGGGGTGGGGCTGCTTCTACTTCGTCTATAGCGCAGATATGCCTGCGCTGCTTTTCATCCTCCAGCATTCGTTCGCATTTCTGTACCATTTTGACACAATCTGCGAGCTTTTTTGGTTCGTATGTTGCCATTGTCTTCTTCAATGCCGGGTCGAGACCATTGACAAACACATTCGCCAAGAGCTTGTCGCGAGATGCTGTGTCTTGCAGCTTCTTGATAACATGCGCCAAGGCAGCCGAACCGGTCTCCAGTCGCGAAGCATAATCTTCGATCGTGCCCCGGTTCATTTTGATTGCAGCCAGTTCCGCATGTGCATCTGTCAGCGAAATGCTTTTGAGGAAACGATCCTCAAGGCGTTCGGTCAGCTCCGTCAGATCGCATGCTTCGAGCTCGGGGTTGGAATCCAGGAAACTCTCTGCGGTGCCAGTGCAGAGATATCGGATGACATCAGCGCTTCGGTTGTCTGACCAGTTTTCTAGCGCGGCGCGCTTCTTCACCGTGTTGAGAAACTTCACAACGTTGGTCTTGCCATCGAACTTTGGAAGCTTGCCCAGCACTGGCCCGCTTGCAGCTGTCGGAGCGGCTCCTGCATCCTGTTTATTGGCGGTGGAACTTCCTGTCTTGGTAGCCTTTTCTTCGTTCGTCATCTTGCCGCTTAACTCAGCGATGATCAATCAATATTTTTCTCCAATATATTATTGGCCGTTGCAACTCAACACGCACTACACTGAACCTCTAATTTTTACGGTAAATACAGGTTACCCAGCATAAACAAGAAAATTTTTCCGGGTGTATCCAAGAGAGGAAAGAGGGGGGCACCACTGAATAAATATACCCGAGATGCGGACTCTTATGCGCAGGGCATCCAAACCATATGTCCGGAGGGAATCTCCTCACCCCCAACACGGTTCAAACGAGTATCATACCAGCACAATTTTTGCGTAAATATTCACGTTGATCGTTCCCTGTACTTGCAAGGTTACTCATACATATTCCTTTCAACTGACCCTAGTGCAGCCCAAGACACACAAAAATATTATATATTTTCTTTGAACGACAGTAAAATTTTTATTTGGAGCGTTGATCTCCTCCCCGAATTTTGTGGCTGAGTCCGGATCTAATCTCACGAACAATGGCGTTTCCTAGCTGCGCTCAGTATGCACCACATCTGTGAGGCTATCACGCCCTCAAAACACTTACAAAGAACGAGCACAAAATGCAGACTCGGTACATATTATGTCTGTCCTAGGGAACACACAAAACATATTAATGGATGTTTCTACACCCGATTTCGTTGATTTACCTACAATAACAGAGTAGATGTTCGGCTGGTTTAAGAATCCGCTCTAGTCGCTAGTAAAACTTAAAGGTGTCTCCAAGAGAGAAAGGAGGAAGGCCCCGGCTGATCAACCGAAATGTGTCGTTGCACATTCCTTTGCATTCCGGCTCAAACACAATATTTACCCAATATGTACCTAATTTACAACAAGGCACGCGAATCAACGATTTCTCCCCGCGGAACGAACAACACTTAAATAAATCACTATAACTCCGAGTTACTTTTCGATGTTTATCCACATTGAAAGACACAGCCGCGCAGCAAACTAATACCGAACCGAATAGAAAAGAAATTTTTCCCCACACTTCTAATTACGGTATACGTAACACACACAAAATGAAATGAAATGGTGTCTACTTACAGTTTTTTGTTGATCTTGGACGTCGTTGCCCGCTTGCCGCTTCTGGACGGGATCCTTCATCGATTCCTCTCTCTCTTTTCTCTCACACGCTTTTAAATCCAGTACCGCATGCCACCACTGTAAGTCGCGGGTTTTTCTTCCGCACTCTATATTTATGAGTTTTTAATTCAACATTTCTGTTTCTTTTCTGAATAAACTCGCTCGGCAGAGCGTTACGTTAATTATTTATTAATGAGAATCTATGATTATGATACGCTGCCACCACCCGGGGGGTTCCCGGGACTAAAATATAGTGAAATTGAACAATAGTGCGTATTTTCTCGGGTAGCAGTGGCTGAGGGCCAACGCGCGTGTTTCAAAACGTGTGCACGAGAGTCACTAATAGAGAGAGAGGTAAGGGAAGACTCGGGAAGATTAAAATCGTTTATTGGGAGAGGCTGGCCGACTGTAGGCGCTCACGAGTTTAGATGGACACCAAGATTTATGCGGTATTTGACCTTCCCGCAGTTACTCTACAAGACTTTACAACCAGCGTGTTCCAACAATACGTTAACAGGAGCACGTCTTCCGCCACACTATTGGCGATCGCCGGAATTTCACGATTCAGCATTATCACAGACCGTTTAGCAGACAGTCCAATATGAACCCGACATCAATCCAAAATGAACGTTTCACATACGTTCAACAACGACCCAAGGAAAACCCGATCCAAAATGAACGCCTCGCACACGTGTGAGGAAATACTACTCTCATAAAATGTTTTTGGGAATTTTTGAGAAATACTTTCGTAAAATATTTTTTTGGGGAAACAGGCTCGTAAAATGTTCTTGGGAAAATACTTCACTTTCTGGTTCAAAGATGCTGTGCTTTATTTTGTGAGAGATGTTACAGCAAGGATTGAAATTTGACGGTTAGGCTGGTGAAGCAGGCCGCCGCGGGGCTGCTTCGAAGGGAAAGGGGAAGACATTAGCAGAGAACCAATTGTGCTACACCAATGAACGCTTGCCTAGCGATCACGCGAGAAGGTGTGTCTGAGCACACACCAATGGGAGTCCCAGACGTCAGAACAAACAAGGATTCCGCCAATCAGGATGCAGATGCTGCCCCTGTACAATGGAATGATCTGGATCAATCTCGAAGCAAGGAAGCGAAACGCTTATAAGGAGGGGAGATGAAGCCTAGGGAGGATTTGACTTGGTTACACGACGAGAGACGGTCTTTTTGGTGCACGTTTTCGGGGATCCGGATGCCGCCGAGATCCCCATTGGATCTGCTAATCGAGAAGAAACATCGCGAAAGTGCCCCGATAGAGTGCTCCTTCGAATCTCCAAAAGTTGGCAACGGACCCAGCAGACACTGAAGTACCACCGGGATCAAATTCCGCTTAATACGCAACAACGTCGCGGATAACCGGCACGTATAAAAGTGTGTTAAATCGTCTCCTGAGAGAGCATAAATATGTCAGTTCTACTTAGTTTTCAAGACAGCATGAGTACTCCAACCTGCATTTTGAACTTGCACAGCTGTCAATCTTCAACAACGTCAAAATCGCAAATTACAAAGGGGTTGAGCTGTTCGGGCAATAACGCCGTGAACGCAACAAACGAGCGCTTTAGGCACCGCGTCTACGATGTGCTAGCAAGCCGGCCTACGCCTGCGGTTAGAGCGGCCACAAGCGAAGAAATTTTGCGAGCGCCCTTCAAGAGTTCCACCTGCAACGCATCCCAGAAGAATCGAAAATTTGTGGCATCGAGTATTTTGACAACACCTGCAACGCATCCCAGAAGAATTGAAAATTTGTGGCATCGAGTATTTTGACAACACCTGCAACGCATCCCAGAAGAATTGAAAATTTGTGGCATCGAGTATTTTGACAACACCTGCAACGCATCCCAGAAGAATTGAAAATTTGTGGCATCGAGTATTTTGACAACACCTGCAACGCATCTCAGAGGAATTAAAAATTTGTGGCATCGAGTATTTTGAAACAGTGCTTTAAAGTGTATTAGTGAAAGTCAAAGTGGTACGCTGCAGTAAAAAGGACGCGCTGTGTAATAAATTTGTGTCTCATGTTCATGCGACAGAATGCGAAGCATTGATGTATTTTTGGACGCCTTGTGAGTCCAGGAAAACGGTATGTTTGTCATCATTGTTCTGTAATTTGTGTTGCGTAGGGGTTTCTATAACTTTGTGCATTCTTCGTAAATTGTTGTCAGCGATGGAGTATTGGTAACTTGAATTCTCGGTGAGCATCACATTTGTGTCATGTCGTGTTTAAAGTCTTATAACGGTAGAAATGTGTGTGCCTTTCATTAATGCAGTTGTGCCCTTTCAAATCATTTCGTTTCAATGCCTTGTGTACTTTATCCACGTGTTTCCCAAAATAAATTCCTGTAAATCTTCAATCCTTTTATTCTCCATGTCTGGTATGCAGGTGTACGCAAGCATGAAGGACAATACTTTAACCTTTGCGGGGGTTGAGATTCCCTCAGCGTCTGGGAAGGGGGTCCTAAACCCACCCTCTTCTCTGTATCGCAACACACGTTCCAACAAGAACCACAAGTACTGAAAACACAACTACTGGAACCGCCGATCTCAAGTTCTGAACTGCAATAAGGGAAGCCTTCACTATCAGAACACCGCGCGACGCGTTTTATTTAACTTTACTTTACTAGTCTCTGATTTCTCCCGTCTGGAGCCCTTCACTGCTCACTCAAACGACCGGCGACCGAATGCCCTTCCTCCTCTGAGCCCGCTCCCTTCTCGTCTCGCGCCTCCCTCCCAAAAAGGGGGGGGGCGGTTGGCAAAAGGTGTGTAGGTTTTGTGGGGAGAAGGGATGCAGGGGTAAGCTCTCGTGGGGGCCCAGCTTTCTTCGACCATGACGTATTCAGCAATTGCTCTCCCGCTCTGTCCTTCGTCCCAGCGACCGAAGCCGGCCGTCGTTTTTATATATCTCCAATAACTTATAGGGCCCTTGACAAATTTACGTGGTCGTGCTCTACGAGTCCTGCGTCGTCTTTATGACTGTGTAACCGCCGCAGTCCAAGCACACCAATTTAGCCAATTTAATATGGGAAGTGTTTCGTATGAGAACGTCCCGCTTGTCAAGTTCCCCAAAAAAAACAATGCTCGAGTGCCGGCATTAAATTTACGACCCGTATAGATTCAGAGATGCTGTCTTCCCCGCATTTTAGATATTCTTCTCGGCAACGCTAACGGCTAGGATCCATGATATACACTACCTCAGAAAATTTAAGTTGTAAATCTGTTTTCAGAGTCACATATTTCTCATTATACTCGTTTGTAATTGATTCTAATTCAGTTCTTTCATTCCTGAGAGCTTCAATAGTTTCTTTTAATGACTCTATATTAGAATCTTCAAGTAAATTTTTTATTTGCTCTACATTTTGCAAAAGTCCTTCAGAATTATTTTCACTATTTTCATGTTCATGATTTTCTTTACAGGAAGGTAAAAAGACCAACTTTGCTGCATAAATATTACCACAAGACATTTTTTAAAGAAAAAAATTAACTATAGATTATTTTCTAAAAACTAGGTGAGGTTTTATATAGATCTAAAAGAATTGCATGAAAGCTTTCATTTTCTAAACGCTTCAGCATTTCTAGACATAAATGTCCACAAATTACATCACCTATTTTTTGGATTTTGTAAGTAGAGAAAATTATATCAACACAATCTGTTAAGTAGTGTTTAAATTCAATTGGATAAATCAAACCATAACTGTCAAAGTAATACCATATATTGTCTTTCTTATACCAACAAGTCCAATGCGTTCCTAATCCTTTTTCAGTGTCTAAATTTAGGATTCCGCATTCCGTTTCTAAAGGGTGTTTAGGTAAAGTATCTCTCATGTAAATACCTCGAAAATTCGGAATTTTCAATATATTTATGTAGTATTCTAAATCATGTTTAGGTAATGGTTTGTTAGGTATTACTTCTTTGGTGGTTTCAAGTAGAGACCCTTTCCACAAGGTTTTTTTTTCTCGGAGTTAACCGTATACCTGAACCTTTTTTACTTTCCATTGCTTCATTGTGCCTTTTAGTTTCTGACAAGAGTTTATCGTCAGCTTTTTTCTTATCAACTGCGGATGCTATTGCAGCAGCACCTCCACCCAAAGAACCAGCAGCCCCAAGGCCAGCTAATAAAGCTGGAGTTGTAAATATAAAACCCCCTTTCGTCGCAGTATCTTTTGAAACAAAAGAAGTTTTTGTCTTTTTACAAATAATACACATACCTTTGACCAGTATCATATTGTTCTTTGTAATTAAATATTGAGGATTATCAGTATCAGTTTTCTTCTTACACTTTACACAACACATTTTTTAAACATTATTATGTGAATATATTTTAATTTTTAGTAGTTTAAACTCATTTTATCACCGTCAGATTGCAACCGAATTACTCTGTCAGATAGAATCAGTGCATATGCATGTGTATCATCAGGAATATTGGTTTTAAATTCTGCTTTAATTTTAATATCAATTGTAGTTTCCTTGATACGTTCATTTTGTCTGCTGATATCAAACACATAGATGGGATACAAATATTTAAAGTGTCTGTATTCGATAGCACAATTTTCATTAGGTACATAATCTATTAACATCTTATAAGCTGTAGCATAATTGTTAGAATCGAAATCAATCTGTAAATTGTGATCAGGGTATCGTTCATTATTCAGCTGAACATATGCATTCGTCAAGTTACAATGATCGAAAATTGCATTGTTTACAGCTTGTGAATTAGCTTTCTTAGTTTGGAACGCTAAAATTATATATCGAGGTCTTTGAGATTCTGAATTTGGAGTTAAAGTCCAATCTAAGAATTTCTGTTGAGAGTTTACAATTGTTTGTTCCAATTGTCTATTCAAATAAGGAATAGGTAATGTTATTTTATCCTTAATTTGACGATATAGCTTTATTTTATACTCATCAGACAGTTTGTAAGCTGGCATTTTCCAAATTAATTTTGTAATAGTAATTTTACCATCAACTACTTTATCTTGCTGGTTTGCATCTTTCTCATCCGATTTGAATATAGCATTAGAATTATCACCTCTTCTTAAAGTCAGAGCATGTTTCACTCCATAAATAACCTTCTTATAATTTTCACAAAATCCAAACACATGTTCAAGTGGGATAGCAGCGCTGAATTTCCCATTAGCTGAACTTAAGTAGTCATTTCGATCGCTAAATCCTTCGTTTGATTTTTCATTCTTCTTAGTATCAACGCTCCAGAAAAATATCATGTTTTCTTTAACATTTCGGGGATAGCTAACTAATCCTTTTAGAGTTGTTGTAATTCCAGGGTAACTATAACCTTCAATTTCTTCATCTCCAATTCTGTAAGAAACTCTATCAAACAAATGCATTAATCCATTGTTGATTATTGTTATTTTTTCATCTTTAAAATTCTAATCACTTCCATCTTCTTTATTCAAAGCTCCTTCTATATAAATAAAACTTTTACTAGGTAATACAAACTGATCTTGATTCTGGATAATGATCTTGATATCATTATGTTCACGATTCAGATCAGTACCTATTTGTGGTTCATAGTTATGCGTTTCAATTTTTTCAATTGATTCATCAACTTTAATGTTTTCATTCCATCTTAAAGAATCCATTTTTAAAGATGATTTTATCAAATTATTTTAATTTCTAGATCTTAGGTGTAATCGAACAGTTACTTCTTCACCTCTAGTATTCAGAGCATGTCCATTTTGATCAGTAAGCCAAATTCTCAAATCATAGAGTAAAGGTTGATATATCGGTAGATAAATTGGTTTATTTGGATTTTCTACAATTTTATATCCCGGTGGGACGTTTGGGAAAAAGGAATATAAAATATTATGCAAAGAACTGTTGAGGTATGAGCCGTTAATTGCGCTACAATGAACGAGTATTGCGTTAATTAACAGACATTATGTTCACTATATTTATACTTTCATGTTCTCCAACACCTTCTAAGATAATTTCTCCAAATCCTAATATTGTATTTAAAGATTTTTCTTTAGTGAAAAATACTTTTAACGTAGATGAATGGAGAACTATGACGCATTTCAAGGTATTAGTATTTGCTTTGATTTCAATAAAACCAGCTAATGTTTTTTGAATGAATTCGTTTATACTTTCTATTTCATAACAACCTGTTGGAAGTGTAATTACATTTTCAACACCATTTATTTCATAATGAAATTTATTATTATTTTCATCAATGTTAGGAATAGAATGATACATATCTAACCCAACCAGTGCCATTTCGTGAAATTTATTTTTGTTCAATTCTATTGCTGGACTAAAGTTAATACTTATGTCACTTTTTCTTTCACTAATTACAATGCTTTGAGATTCCATTTTTTAAACAATAAATCATCAAACACCTTTACTTCAGCAGTATTTAATAGACCTTGCTTTAAAAGTTCATGCGTAAATATTTGCAGTTCATTAAAAACTCCTGTATTTCCAGCGGTAAACGAACCGAACAATAACTGGTGTCTTTTTACAAGATCATTAATGTTAGATGGTAATACAATAATACCTGATCCTAAAACGTCTGAATCCTCTCTGGGAGGATGACGAGGAGGTATAGGGGAAGATGTAGGAGAAGGTATAGGAGTAGGAGTTGGTCTAAAAGTAGACCTTCGTGAAGGGTCGAAAATTGGTCTCTGACTTGTTGAAGGAATTTTGTGTCGACTCAAAATTGACGATTCTACTACTGTTGGGCTTCTGAAAGTACTTGGTTCAGGGCTTGATTCACGACTTGATTCACGACTTGATGGACTTGCTGATCTAATTGTTTCAACTGCAGCTTGAGCTTTTTTCGTTGAACTATTTGATCGAAGGGTTTGATAAATTTAGAATATTTCCCACCCCTATTGGCTTTTATGGTACCGTCTTCCCTCAAATAAGCATCAGTTGAATACAACATATCATTATAATTATTTTTATCTTCGTCCCTAAAATCAATAGGATTTTGCTTTGTTAATAATTCCCATAATCCAGTTGTGCCTTCGTATATTCTATCTCCAATTTTCAAATCAATACCCAAAATATCTACCTTTTTATTTCCTAGCATAACTTTACCTCCATCCCAACGAATGCCATAAGCTTTATCATACTCATTTCCATGTTTCCATGCAAGACGCAAGAAATTCAATGCGATAGGCCCAACTACGGTGTTGGATTCAGAAGATGGCAAAGCTAGTTTCTCAACAGGTTTTCGAGGTATATCTTTTATTGCCAACCTAGTTAGTTTAGTTTCGTAAAAATTTTTGATAAAGGTTCAATCAATGGTTTGGAAACTTTTTTAACATCATGGTATAAATCTTGTTCGATTATTCTATCATTTGTGAATTGCTTTTTCAAACTCTTTGCTAAGTTTAGTAAATATGATTTAGTTTTGATATCAATCAACGCCATTTTTTAAAGAGAAAAATTCAAAAAGACTTTAACTTAATATAAGTTCACTCTGAACTGACATTAAGTTCAGTTGCTGAGATCTATGAAGGTTTATCATAACCTTTCCACTTGACCAGAAGTTTTCCTTTACTCTTCTTGAGAATTTTCTCAATTGCATAAACATCACTAGTATATTTTGAAAGTTCTTGTTCATAAAAACTTCCTTTTATTTCTTCACCATCCATTTATTCAATCAATAAGTAATTGGTTCAGTAGACAGTATTTCGGATACAATGAATAACTCATTAGTGAAATTTGGTAAATAACCCTTCCGAAAGTATTTCCGTTTCTTCCTTATTCTTACTCTATCCCCAATTTTGAGTTTCGGTGATGTGAAAGTTGGTTCTGATGGAGGGAATAAGTTATCATAAACCTTTTTACTGTTCTTTTCCAATGATGCTTGGTTAGGTCTCATTTTTATTGTTCTATGATAGCTATTATTCTAATTTTGCATTAAATCTTGTAAAACATTCACCCATTTTTTAGTTTTCATATGTGTAAAATATTTCCACATTTTAGTTTTTAACGTCCTGTTGAAGCGTTCCACAACTTGAGCTTTGGTTTCATTTTCTGAACTAAACCACTGAATGTTATGTTTCTTGAATAGTTCTTGAGTGGATTTATTTTTAAACTCTAATCCCTTATCTGTCTGACCTTTAGAAGGAATTCGTATTTTAAATAGTTTTTAAAAGGAAGATTTGATTTCTTCACCTGTCTTCTTACTTATTGGAATCGCCCATGCATATTTACTGAAAATGTCAATTACTGTTAAAATGTAGTTTTTTCCTTGATCTTTATAGTTTTGCATGTCAACCAAATCAGCTTGCCATTGATCATCAATTTTTGATACCTTCACCCTTCTCGTTTTGAAATTATGTTGTTTTGGTTTATGTAGAGTGTGAGTTTTTTGAGTTTCTAACCAATTTCGTACATGAGTTGAAGATAAGCAGAATTTTTAACAAGTTGATTCATTCCAGTATAACCGGTCTTTGGATTATAATATAAGTCATTCAAGATTTTATCGCTCACCTCAGTGAGCGTGTTTGAAAGTTTTTTGTCGACGAGATGCCCATACCTGCCCAGCTCTTACCTGCCATAATTGCGTTACCTAATATAGCATCTTATCGAACGTATTCTGATTCATTTGGATCAGCTGCAATTTCAGCGGCTCTTTTTGCTAGAATATCATCAGCATAATTTCTGTCTTTCGTTGTTGGATGTTGTGAATAAAGTATGTCATGATTCTTACAAGCCTGATCGAGTGAGTTAACTCCTCGATAACCTTCTTGAATTCGCTTCTGCACCTTAGTTCCTGGACCGCAAAATGAGTAGGTATGTTTATTGTTGAATGAACCGTTCGGGACTTGTTCAGATTGAATATTAGATGGTAATTTCAAATGCATTTCAGGTGATGGAAGTTTTCTAAGCAATGTATTTACAATACCCTTTCCAGTTTTTTCTTCATTAACTATTGATTTTAAATCACTCAAATACTGTTCATTTTCAACAGATAATAAATCTTGGTTATAGAAGTCATTATTGTTGTAGATAATCATTTTTTATTCTTTATTTATTGAATATATTTTTTAGTGGTGTAATGCTAGTGTGTTGATACCATCTGGTAATATATGTCGCTTGTCATCATTACCATTTAATGCAATCTTATTTATTTCTTTAGTGTATAATTCGTGGTTAACACTTTGGATATTATACATCGTTTTGTATATTGTTTCATTATTCGATGCTCTTTTATATTCATCCATTGTGATATTGTGCTCAGTTATGTTCTTACTTACACCTTTTGCTCTCTTACTCACGGAATTTTTCGTTTTGTAACAATATAGTTTTGCTCTAAGACCGACAAATTCTTCAATTGGTATTCCCCACGTTTCGTCTTTCATTTTCCCAATTACTTTCATATTTTTAGTTGAATATAGAAAGTGTTCTTTAGAATAGTTTGATGTATCATACAAGTCTTTAATTCTTTCCATATCTTTGTACAAATATTTTGTTTCGATACCATAACATAATGAATCTGTATCTGTAAACAACAACTTTGCCTTATTACCATATTTCTTTTTAATATGATTATAATGGAAATCATACATTAATGTTTTACTTATATCTAATACAGATAACCCTACGTAGATTGGTTTATCAAATATCAGTCTTTGTTTTTGCATATGAGATGCTATCAAATTTTCTGAGAATATTTTAAAACTGGTAAAGTTTGGTTTGTTTGCTAATTTAATTAATTCTTTCTCTGACTTTAATAAACACACATCTACTCTATTTCTAATATTTTCCATTGTTTTAACAAATACTGAATTGTTCATCAACTTGTAAAAGTCTTTTTCAAATTCAGATTTAGCTTGCTGACGCATTTTTGTATTGATATCAAAATATGATTTCATCCATGGACTTTCATCAAACTCTAATATTCTATGAATTTTCTCTAACTTCAAACCTAGATCTAGATATTGTGTTAGAGATTTAAGATGTACAACATATTTTTCTCGTTTTCCAAGATGTGGAACTAATTTATATACATCGTTTACTTTGATATTTTCTGGAGATAATGGTAAATCATTATGTAGAGCATGTAAGTCTTTCGGATAACTTAAATCAACTTCTAACATATAACCTTTATCTGCTTTGAGTTTCGACTTTTGATCTTTCCATTTAAAGTTTCCAGTAGGTAATGATCGACACATAGCCCATCCGTAAAGATTATTTGCATCTATGTATGTGATAAAACTATTTGGTTTTCCTTTATCAAATGTTTCTGGAATATATGGATTGTTTGCTTTTGCATATCGTGTTGATATTGTAGAAATCCCACCTCATATTCCTTTTTCGATGAATAGGAGCATATCAGGATCTTCAAACAAGTCCAATTCTATTTTTGTAGGTTTCAGTAGAGCATAGAAAGACAATCCTGGAGCTGTAAAATAATGTGCTGGATCTAGAGAATAAGTTTTCATGCATGTTAGTCTAAATTGTTCAAATACTTCTGCTAATAATAATGTATCGACTTTTAGATATAAATTTTGGTAATCTTTGAATGTTCTACAATTAAAAGCTCTCCACACTTTGTGTGCATGCTGATATTCATCTTCTGAAATATTTTTATTATTTAATCTACTGTAGAATTCACTTTTAGCTGGTAAACTATTACAGTTCATTTTTTCATAACTATTTACATATTCATACGGATAAATACCTTTTTTGTTGATCAACTCCAATTGTTGTTCATTGAGAAAGAACTTCGATAATTCTTTGCGCTCAGATAAATTCTTCGAACGTTCATCTAAATACGAAGGTAAAAACCTGTAGCTGTCTAAGAACTGTAAGTCTCTTGTGATGTCTTTAATTTTTCCTGTATGTTTACATACATAAGAATCTACTTTTATGGTTTGTGTAAAACTAGTATATTCTTCATCTGTTGTGGAATAACGTTCAACTTTCCGGATACATTTCCCAAGTCTTTCACGAACAAATGAGCATCGTAATTAGACAGATTATGTGAAAACACCGGTATAAAATTTGGATTTCTAATTTTTAAATTACATTTTAAATGAGCTGGACCTCTGTAATGACCTGTCAAATGATTGTGATCTCTAACTTTATAGTTATCTTCCGTAAATTCTCCGCCACATACATAGCATCTTGTGGCTTCTTTATATTTTTCGAATTTATCTGATGGTAAATACATTTTCTTATTTGTTTTCAACAGACTATAAATTCTCTTGGTTTCTTTTTCTAAATATTCTACAAACTTATGGGAAGCATCTTTCCCATTATATATTTCTAAACGGGAATATTCATCAGCTTCAGATTTTGTATAGCAACAAAATGAATTAGGATTGTGCTTCTGAATGTTCATGGTGTAACTTGAGTTTTGATTTGGTTGACACGTATCTATTTTTGCCAACGTTGATTCGAAATCAGCATAAATTGCAAAAGGATGCATAATTTTTTTTGGTAATGCTTAAATTTCAATTTACCTCCTTCAAGAACATACTTTGTTGGAGTGTGAACTGAACAATCATTAATGTGGTTTGTTAATAAACATTCTTTTGTGAATGGCCATAAATAATATGGACAGACATGTTTTTTATGACCATCTTTAGTTTGCATAAATGGACTTAATGACTTCATTAATACATAATGACTTTTATTTTCATCTGTTAACAATAAAAGTGATATAACATCGTCATTTTTTACCTTTGTTATTCTCAGAGGACATAATTCTTTCAAGTAATTGAGGTTGTAAACATTTACTGACACATTATTGTTTCTCTCAAATTTATCGATATCTTTAAGTTTCACTGGAAATCTTTTGTCTCTGAAATTTAACTTTTCAGCTTCAGTTTTTAATCTATTAGATATTCTATTGCCGTTTTTCTCATCTCGGCAATAATATCTCGCTACACTCCACATAAAGCATTTATTATCGGTATTTTTATTATTAATTAGTTTATAAGTCGACTTTTGAAACTTTTCAGGTAATTTTATATAACTAGAACCTTTGATAGGTTTGTATTCAATGATTTTTACATTGAAGTCTAATAATTTATCTGTTATCCAGCCAGAGTAGTTTTTTGTATATTCTTCAATCTTTCTAATAGCTTCTTTATACAGATCATCAATGTTTGTGAAGTTTCTCGATATGCCTACAAACTTACCTGTATTCATCCATGCTGTTGAATATACCTTTTCATTTTTTCTTTGTTTTTATAAAATTGAACAAAAATTGCCAATTGTATCTCCATATTATCAAACTTTTGTTCTCCGAAAATTGATCTCACAACCGGTGTCATATTCCTCATGAAAACTGTCGGATCAATAACTGATATATCAGAGAACATATATTCCAGGCATTTATGATTTATAGCACATTTTTTCCTTTGAATTTGCAGCCATAAGCGTTTCTAAAATGCTTCTTTGATTTCTTATGCTGTTGTAGATTTTTTACTTCTACTTTACATATCTTACATGTCTTTTTCTCAAAATATGAAATCGGAAATTAATTCTTGATTTATGTTTTTAATATGCTCAGTAGATTTTAGATGTGTTTTTAGATTAGAGACATTTATATTGCATATATTACAGAAATCTTTGTTTCTATCAAAATACAGATATGAGATTAATAGTTTACTCACGTTTTTATTGTGTTTCATGCTTTTCTCATGTCTTCTTAAGTTTATGATGTAAATATTACATATATTACAAAAATTATTACTTGAAGTCATCTTTACTGAAATTTTCTTTAAATTGTTATGCCTTTTTGTATTCTTAGTATTAGATAGATGTGATACATCAAATGATTCCATTTTTAATAAATTATTTTCTCAGTATATTTAAAAATTTTCAATGTTTTTTCCAATGTAAATTTTAAAGTATTCTGAAAATTTATATTAATCAAAATGAAGAGCAATATTCCAAATGAAGTAATAGATGCTCAAAAATTTGCAACCTCGATGTATTTACTTTATTTACAACCAATGGTAGCTCCTTCTCTCGTTATTGCCTAACGAGACAACCATAAAAAGAAAAACACATTGAAGAATTAAACTAATAAAATGGAAGATATTATTACAGATATTCAAAGAGAAGTTGTTCTCAATGCTGCAAAAATAAATCAATTGCAATTAGATGTTAATCAGCTTCAAAATGATGTCGAATTAAATAGGGAAGTTATAACTCAATTAGAGTCAGATATCATTCATCTTGAAACATTAATCAGTAACGATTCTTATGACACCAAAGGTAGCTTTTTCTCTCGTTATTGCCCAACGAGACAATCAATAAGAAAGAAAAATGCATTGAAGAATTGAACCTAATGAAGTAGCAAATTTAAAAAAACAATGTTTACAATTGCTACAAACAGAAAATAAATTTTGGAAAATGAGTTGTAGTTTATTAGTTATATAAAATGGTGTATATGTGGAAAGACAGTAAAAGAAATAATCAAAGGAATCACTTCATTTTTCCTTCTCCTGGCTTGAGATGTCTCATCGTAGGGAGATCAAACTGTGGTAAAACTTCTTTATTAATAAAGCTTCTGTTAGAAAAATTTATCGATTTTAATCATCTTTTTCTGTACAGTAAATCAATACATCAACCAGAATATAAACTGTTGAAGAATGCTTTTGATAAAGGCTATAACCAATCTGAAATAATTTAATTATTTGAAAAGGGCAATGGTAATATTGACGATTTCCTTGAGAATTTACCTATTAAAAGAAACTCAAAATCTAAAATTGAATATTTTCAAGATATGACAACTATTCCTGACCCAAGTGACGTAGATTCAAAAAAGAAAATTTTTTTTATTTTCGACGATATAGCAACTGAAAGAGATCAAAGTCCAGCTGATAGCTTTCACACTAGAGGTAGACACAACAACTGCTGTTCAATTTACTTATCACAAAATTATTATTTATTACCGAGACAAACAATTAGAACAAATGCTAACGTTCTAATTATTTTTGGTTTAGACTCAACTGATATGAAGAACATTTACACAGATATCATATCTCAGGACATGCCCTTTGATGAATTTAAAGAGTTTTGTTCAAACACATACAAAGAACCATATAATTTTATCTTTATTAATAAAGACAGACATCCACTTCAACGTAGGTATTTTAAAAACTTTGATAAATTATATATTCCTAAAAAATACTTTGCAGAATGGAATTATTCCTAAGCATACTATATATTGTTTTTGTTTATTATACAAAAAAATAAGTTTACAACTGAAATAGGGTAAAAAAACGCAAAACAACCCCGAAGTACCGGTCCTTCATCAGATTTCATCACGTCTTCACACTTGGTGAAGATAGGTGAGCTCTATTACATGGTCTCTTTAGTCCATAACACACTGTGTATTGGCGTCGTAATCTGATTTTCACGTCAGCCGACGCATTTCACACAATTCATACAGACTTCTGATTCCATGTAATATATTTGGGGTTGTCTCTCTTCAACTTAACTTATCGTTCACAATCCAACTATGGCCACTCGTTGAATTGCACAGACGCGGTTCGTTTAAGAGCCACGCGTAGAAGGCAAGATATCAAAAGCAGTACGAGTACTGTTACATATCTCCGAAACCGTGAAAAAACCTTCCGGGTATCTCAGGAATCGAACCCTCAGCTGCAATGGTTTTCATAACGCTAACCCGACACGTTACCACTGAGCTAAAGGTTGCCTAGTTCACATTGAGAATTTTGGGCTATTTAAGCTAACTTTTTCTGAATACGGAAGAAAAAATGCTTCGATTTTTACAATTCACAGTCATGTTAAAACTTTAATTATTTTCATTTAGTAATGAATAAAAGAGAAAATACTTGAATTAGGCATCAGTCCTACTTATGATTTACCATTTACCATCGATAAGTATCTTTTATACCGTTTTGTTAACTTAGAAAACTTTCACGTTAAACGAGATTCGAACCCGCGGAGTCCCGACAATAGCTTCCAGCAGTAGCGCCTTAGTGCACGCGGCTATCACGATAGGTGAAATTTGCGTGAAATTGTTGTGTATACTTTTTACATGTCTCTTCATTATATAAATTATATCGTTTTAACCTCTCGGTTCAACATTCTATTTATAATTTTAAATTCAATTTTGTTTGTTTTCAATAGTTTTTTTATGTAATAGTTCAGACGTAATCATATATGATTGATATTTGACAAGTCTACCACAAAATCTCAGTTCATTTTCTATGTACGCTTTAGAAAAAATAGTTGAACGGGAAACTGATTTGAATTTGAACAATTTTTTGCAAATGAGGAAAATGATATAACGGAAGTAGTTTTTATCGATGAAACCCTTGTGGTTAGATTAAGAAAATTGAAATTTATATCTAAAAGTGACTTAGTCGTTTGTGTAAGTCGTATTGACTTATAAAAAGTCAAATTCGTCAAAGAATAAATCTTTTTTGGAAATTTTTTATTAAATAATTTCCATTTCAAGCTAATTGTGGTGAATTGTGCCCTGATTGGTAGTTCCATTACTACTAGTAATAAAATATATATATAAATACATATGTACATATAAATATGTATATATATTTAACATATTTATATATCAATATGAATGAATACATGTAACATGGATACATGTGTATTTATATAGATCAATAAATACCGGAGGAGAGCGTGCCTTAATTTCCTCCTCGTATCCATAAGATTGGCTTTAGGTTTAGGTAAGCTAGGTAAGTGTACCTTACGGTGTGGGGACTGACTGGCGCCACCAGGGGAGATACTTTTAAGTTACTCTAGCTTCAATAGGCCTTTGGGACTTCTACTTTTTGAGTCCACTTCCTTCATTTAGTTTCAATCATTTGTCCGCACCATCTCTTTGTTTTTTCTTCTTTCTGCATAATTCACTGGTTCTATACACAGGGTTTCATGTACAGGAACACTAATTATGCATAAATTTTCCATTTTTTTTACAGTTCATACAAATAGTTAATTGTTCCTGCTTTTTTGAGATAGCTTTTCTTGCGGCTGAGGAGTCCTGAACTATTATATTAATAATTAGGTTCAGGTCTTTAAATAAAATTCTAATTTGATTTCTAAAGAACGGAGCTCCAAATTTCAGTTCTATTTCTCTAGCAGGAACTAATTTTAGGGCGAGAAAAAGTATATTGTTTACCTTTTTGTTGATACAACGATTGCTCTGCTTAGCCCAGACCTGAAGCCATTGCGACTAAAAATTTTAGAAGAATTCCAGTCATAGGTTACATGAAATGTAAAATGTTCACTTAATAGCAATGTTTGCAAGCTTTTTATTTTAAATGTAAATATTCATCAAGGGAAAACTCATTACTCTTCCGGTTTACTCTTGTTTGGTTAACACGTGAGTGTGAAGCCTATTATTTTCACCAGGGATTTTTGTATCTAAAAAATGGAAGATAATGTCAAAACTGCTTGCCAAATTTAATATCAAGGTGGTGTAAGTTCAGATGTGAGAACATGGAACTACAAGGAACGATTAAAAAGGCTTTTGCCATGTACCCTTTGTGAAAATTAACATGTGTAAAATATATAGGATAAAAGTCTAAGCATCTCAGTTTATAGAAGTATATTAAAATATTTGTGAGAATAAAATCCCATTGGGAGACCCATCCCTGGAATAAATGTTCTAGGGATGGGTCTAGATTGGTTTACTCAAAATTAAGTGGTTTATTTAATGAAAAAAAGTAGGTTCATTTTGCTCTGTCGGCATAGCATTACGGAGAGAAACCGAATCATCTCCACAGGAGATGTAAGTTGCTAAAGAAGAAGGAGAATGAGCAGCGTTTCAATCTGTAAAATTCCTGATATTAAATAGCTACCAGATACGGATTCGAAAAAATGGTTTGATTTTCCTCACTAATGTATTGATGTATGCTCCTCATTTCTGATGTATTGCACTTTCAACGGTTTCGCTACGGTTGCTTTGAACGTCAGGCGAATGACCCGCAAGTTCATGTCAACCTAAAATACTTACGGCAATCATTTGCAGCTTATGGGAGACGTCGCTTAATATGAGTTTTCCTGAGTTGATTAAAGTCTGTTCTCGTGTAGCAGACTTATAGTGTTGTAGAAAACTCAATTTTTGTATTTTTCTCCAATTTGCTCCGAGTCAATAGATTACGGATTAAGAAAATAATGTATGTACCAATCAAAATGATATCACTATGCAGCCTGATCCGTAGAGTACTGCAAAATGTTCGAGGTTTGCATCTTAGTGAAATTCGGGTTGATAAAATTGTAAGTTCAGGCTTGGTGGGCTCACATAACGCATGTTTAGAATTGGCAAAGGAATTTCATAGTTCCTAATATTTTGTTTTTTATCAAAAGTTGTGGTAAATGGGAGCAGATGGCTGCTTGAAAATTCTCCCACTGTGTGTCTCAACTGCAACGGTGCTCCTAACACTACTATGGGGCAACGACTTAAAAGTGATTTAACTCCACAGGAGGTTGCCACCATGGGATACTTCCTCTCCCAGCATCGACTCTCATCTTCTACGAGTTCGAAGACAGGCAGCGGAAATTAAATGCTCTAAAAAGTTTTCCCGGCGACACCATCAGTAAGTACCTGGTTTCGTATTTACTTTCATTTCTTTTATCCTATTCATGAATGATTTTCGAATCAGAGATTCGATCTCACCTGATAATTATTTTCGGATTATGTCTCCGTGTTGGAAGATTCATGCAGAGTCAAAAAAGTGACGAATAATGATACCAATGATATTCACAGACTCTAGCTTTGATCCAGTTTCATTTCCTATAGTTCATGTTCTTGTTTGGAATGAAGATGCGAGGAATCCCATCGGGGACATGTCGACAAATAAAATTTTACAATCCAATTCCGTAGGAATCATTGATCGATGTAGATTTGCTTCATTATAGATGTAAAACGTTTCTTTCAGAAAGCTTAGCGACAACTTTTCTAAGAGGGCTAAGCCCGTCTGAGCTTATTTGTTTCTGGTACTGCTAATTGAACAGTGGGGGGGGAGGGCAAAATAATACGACACATTGATTAAATTGCAAGACTCAACATTTCTAGACCACGTACAATGACAAAAATTAGACTATATATAATGAATACTATACAAAGTTATCATTATATTTAAACTCACATGTATTTAACAGAAAAAGTATACAGGAACATTTACAATAAATACAAAAGGAAAAGTTTACTACGCATTTCAAGATCCAGGCACATTAAACACGTTCACTACGTTTCCGCGGTGTGAAGGTCGATTTGGTAAGGTCAGAAGAAGCAAAATTGAAAAGCCATTTTTCCTCTTTGGTTAGACCCCTCATGGGGATACAAAAATTGTATCTATGGGAATTAGCACTCCCAGGAGGCTGTGCGGGCCGGAGCTGAGAGTTAGGTAGGCCATCTTTTCGTTGAAATAAAATGTTTTTGCTATGTTAAGAACTATCTTCTTTCGGTTCACTGCTTTCATGTTTTTTCAGCACCTACTACTTTCTTCTTCAACTTTGATCTGGTTTCATGAACTTCTTACTCATCTTACTGTTTCTATGATAGATTCCGCGTTTCCTTAACTCCATACTAAATGGTGCCTTCTTCCTTCCTCTCTTTGTATCGCCTTTTTGCGGATAGGGAGGCTTAAACAAGCTAATAATCTAATAATCTAATCATAGTCTAATTTAAATGAAGGTAGTGAAAACTGTAAAATGGTATCCGTTGATATTGGTACGTAAATAAGCAATTTACCATGAGGTACACATATGTACCAATACGTAGTGAACGTGTTAATAATTCGCTCCATAGCCATTATTACTAATTACGACTTAGACATTTAGGGTAGTTTACTACCAGCCTTTTCAAGTTTCGGGTGTAATCTTATCTCAATCTTCAATGCAAAGTTCTTTGAGTTCAGTGATGTTATTGGGACCTCTCTTCTGAATCTTCAATTTCAATTCCATTCACAAGTTTTCTATTGGATTTATGTCTGGGGATTGACTTGGCCATTCTAAAAAAATTATCTTCTTCATCCTTAGCTATTCCTTGGTTTCATGAGCAGTATGCTGTGGATCGTTGTTTTCTTGGAAGGCCCATCCACGTTCCAATTTTAACATACGAGCTGAAAGTAGGAGTTGCTCATCCAATATTTCACGACATTTCTTGCCTTTTATAGTTCTGTCAAGGATGTGAGGTTTACCTATACCGTTGATGTGCTGAAACATCTCCACACTATGATTGAGCCACCTCGAAACGTAACAGTGCGTGTGGTGCACTTTTGTTTATACTCTTCCTTTTGTTGCCTCCAAACACGGTGTGTGCTATTTCTCCAAAATAGATTGATTTTGGTTTCATCTGACCACAGGGCTGAGTTTCATATCGCTGCTGGCTTGTTAAAATGGTCGTTGACATACTTTAGCCTTTCCTAGACGTGACAATTTTGGAGAAGTGTCCTACGAGGAGTACGGGAGCAAAGACCTTCACGGCGGAAGGGCTTGCTGATCGTTTGCTTGCTGGCTTCGGTTTCAGATGCCTTGACATCATCATTCAATTCTTCACGAGGAGTTTGAGGCCTCTGCACTACTGTTCGGACCAATTTCCGAACAGTACTGTCATTAATCTTCCGTTGATAGCCAGTTCGAGGCCTTTTGAAGGTCGTATTCCGGCATTTCTACTGATATGTTATGGTTTCAACCGAGGCCATGGAAACACACAGTTGTGCACATATCTTAAGATGTCGCAAACCTTCGTTATGGAGTTCCACAATTCGTTCGCGAAGGTCTTGGTGATGTCCGTATTCTTATCCACGCTTACGATGCTTCAGAACGAGAGCAGCTGTCCCAATGACACGTTATTGGATATAAATGCAGACGAATGGTTATCAATAGCAATATGAATTAAAACTTTCTGGAATAAATGTATGTATAATGTATAAATGTATGTATTCCTTTCTGGAATATACCTACAATAATTTTAATGCATAAAATTGAGAAAAATCTTGGATGTTGTGAACGTTTGTTCATCTATTTATTATGTATACATGGTCCCATGTATTTTTTATTAAATTTTTGCGGGTTTTTGTTTTATTTTTGAACTTTCATACTATTGTTTATGTGGTCTAATTTTACCCGTTGTAAGTGGTTTAGAAATATGAAATCTGCCGATTTAATCAACGTGTTGTATAATTTTGTCCTCAATGAATGTGTGATTCCATCAGGGGATACAACTATTGTATTTAAGGGAATTAACGCTCCAAGGGGAGAAAGTGTAAAGTTTGAAGCCGATAGTTGGTAGTTCTTTTTACTGAAATGAAATGTTTGTTTTGTTGAAAGGACCATATTCTTCGGTTCACTACTCTACTTATATTTCAAAACCCTTGACTTTCTTCTTCAATTTTTATATAGTTTTCTAACCTTCTTTCTCAACTTTTTCTGTATGCACGGAATCCTGTGCGGGAACACATTTTGTGTATAAATTTCGTGTTTTCTCAACTTTATATTGAATTGTTCCTCCATGTTGCTTCTCTTTGAACATCTTTTCAGTGGTAACGGCGGCTAAAACTGACTAATAATTTAGGGGGTCAACCAACAAATTTTGACTTTTTTGATCCGATTAGCTTGAAATTTGGCCAGTGTATGTGTTTGTTGAAAGTAATTTTTTTTACTCGTATGACTTTTTCGATTTAGGCCTTATTTTTTTGAAAAATGTATAAAACTTATTTTTTGGTATATTTTTATCGATATTTCTGGATATTTAAAAAAATGGAAGTCATTGAGCTTTTATGCTAGAACAAAACCAAAAACCGTTCTAGAATCCTTGAAACATTTCTAACAAAAGTACCGTCGAAAATTTTCACATTTGAAGCTTTTAGTGTTTTTTATATGCGATATTTGATCACTAACTCGCATATAGGCTACACAAATTTTGGGTTTTGAGCTTGATAAAATGTTTTTTTGTACATTTGAGAAGTCTGTCAACGTATTTTTGTTAGAAATGTTCCAAGGATTCTAAAACAGTCTTTGGTTTTGTTCTAGCATAAAAACTCAATGACTTCTATTATTTTGAATGTTGAAACTATGAGGTTTTGGGGATAAGCCATAAAAAAATTTTTATGTTGAAGTGTAATATAATGGACAATTTATGTAATGGAATGCTGTTTTCATTTTGATTTCGATAATCTCTATGCATGACTTCACATTCACACTACGAATTGTAATTTCCCCAAAAAATAAAAAAAAAATATTTTTTTTGTTTGTATAAAAATTATGAAATTTTTTATTGATAGTGTGATTCATATGAGATTTGACTATGATATGTAACTTTTGAAAATAAATACACTATATACCATTCAATTTTGCGATTTCGGAATTAGTTTTTTGGAAAACTTGGGCAAATTGTTTTTCAGTTCATTTTTATGGTTATTTCAAAAGAATAGAAGTCATTAAGTTTTTATGCTAGAACAAAACCAAAGCCAGTTTTAAAATCCTTGAAGCATTGTAAACAAAGTTACGGTTTCAAATTTTCCATTTCCCGTTTTGTTTTCTTTTTATATGAGGTCGAAATGATGTCGAAAATTCAGGATTTTTGGTCCCCTTCCCCCCGCCTCCCTTGGGGGGGATCTAGTGTCCGTAGCGCAATAAAATTTTAGTACCAAATAGTCCACCACCTAAGGGTTCTTTTTCAACAAAAACATAGAAAATACCCATCGGACCGACAGGGGCCTGGCAGGGGCCTGGGCTGACCCCCTTAATTAGTCAGATGTCTCACATGACGATAGTTTTACGAATTTCAGAAATATCTTACCGAAACATATTACTCTCGCAGTACTTTTTATTACTTGCGGCGGGCGAACTTTTTTGATGAAGGTTGCGAGAAAAGACTAAAAATAGTACCCGTGAAAAGAAAAAAAGTTGGACAGTGATCGAAATTGCTTGTCGCCTGGAGGTGGAGCATCGAGTGTATACTGGAAACACCCCTAATAGCAGACAATCCACACTTCCCGTAGTGCCAGCGCGCTGAAACTTGATAAGCGTATAAAGCGGAAAATTCTAAGACCTACGGACCCCTTTCAAGGCCCCTAGACCCCATAGGAGACCCCCCAGAAGGTCAAAAAACGACGAAAATAGGGTCATTTCAAACAGGAAGAACTTTTTCATTGCGGCTTTGGAAGAGATCAATTTGTCAGAACTAGTAGAAAAAATGTCGGGCTTTATGACGGTGTGGTCGGTAAGTCGAAAAGTATTCGAGAAAATGTTCAAATGAATGAAAAAGTTTCGGTAAAAAAACGCGCGTTTTTGAAGGCTGACTTTGGCCGCCATTCCTCGCGTTTCTACCCGGCGTTCACGTTCCAAAACTTGATAGAATGTAGAAAAAATCTTGTTCTCACATCTATCAAGTTTGTGAAGCGTCAGCTTTGTTAGTTTTCTAAAAATATGTGATTTAAAAGCACTCATTTTTGTCGAAAAAATCACGAAAAAAAAATGCGAGAAGGGTGCGTCGCACAGGAAAAGTTATTCAACAATTTTTGCTTCTTATCAAACGGTACTTTATATAGGTTTGGCGTTGTTCGATATTATGCGTGGTTTTAGAAATATGCGGAAAAAACTGGGTTTGGACGTAATTTTGACTTTTCTTACCCCACTTACGCCTCCTTCTTTACCCTTGAGGGCTTTGAAAAACACTGTAGTAATGCGTCTCGATGAGATATTTCGAATGATACCTGTCTCAAAATCGTGGGTTTTCAAGTTTTTGAGGAAAATTGAAAAATATCTACATGGAATTTTGAAGCGAAAAGAGGCTGTGAAAAGATCATTCAATCTCCGCAGATTTGTTACACGGATTATTCCCTTGTACGCATTGAAGTTTCCATAATCGAGACCATGGGTGACACTGCGTTGAGGCGCCTGCTCAACTTTTGAAGGCTGTATATGGATGTCGAACACCAAGCGCTGATGTTTTCATGTTTTTCGAGTTTGATGCCATACATTTGGAATGACTATCAAGGTTCAAAGTTTTGCCCAATTTTTTTACCGTTTGAAGCCCTGTTGCAAATTTTTTATAGGTCCACAGTGTTCTTAGAGTTAATAGAAATTAATTTTGGCTTAGAAGTAAACACTGTAACTCGCTTCTTTCGCTTCAGATTCGCATAACTTTTATTCATGACTAGAAATTCATCCGTTTCAAGTGTTTATATTGGTTTCACAGGGAACTTTATAAGGAGAACAAATGTGTTTAGAATTTGTGACTTATCTTATGGTAGTATTATTTCAATTCTAACAGAGAAAATCTTTCTGTTTAGCGTTCTAATATCGCTGCTTGTGTAGGTCCATGAATTTTCGACAAATTTTCCCACCTGTATGGCCACTTTCAATTGCAATATCTCAGAGGTTTAGTGTTTGAGACATGAATCTTCAGCTGCTTTGAATAGTGGTACCATTAGTAATTAGGTTGAAGCAAAATAACGTGCCATAAGTCGGAAACCAGCTCCAGCATAGAGGCGTAAATATTGCTTATTATTCGTTGTTAAGAGAAACGATGGTCATTCGTTGGAGGTGCCGAATTTAGTTCCGTTTTTTTTTGTATTTTGGTTGAGATACGGGACGTTGAAATGTCACCATCGTGTTGAGAATCAATTGTTCTATATACTGAATTAGATTTAAGTCTCATCATCGTGGAAGTTACTTCGTAGATTGAGGTGAAATGTGCATTATGAGTATTTTTAGACGTGAAAAATTATGCAAATACTCGCCTGGTATTTGGAAGATCCCTATGTTCTTTCAACCGTCAAATATTTTGGTACCGCAAATTCTGCGTACTGATATTGGTTTATACCGAAAACAAGGCGTTTTCGTTAAAGTTTCGGAAATGAACGAAAATTAAGTGTTATCAAACTTCGAATTCGTCATCTCTACACAGATCTAGCTGCTAAATTGTTTTCGTTCGGCACAGCTTTACGTGCGTATTTGTGTTGTGTTTTGAACAGGTTTGTTGTCACTAGAAACTAGAAATGAGAAGAGCACCTAATATACAAGAATCGGACTCTTTATTTCGTAATGAGTAAAAGCTCATTCAAGAACAAATCTCTCGATATTGTGGCTCAAACTGCACGAAAATGGTTCCTTTCGGCATGCTTTGATTAAACGAAGCATTTTCTAGGAAAGGTAGTTTGGATGAATAGTTTTCTCATAGATTCCTATGATTAGGACTTGAAATGTGAGCATCTTTATGACCAGAGGCCTGGTAATTGTACACGGAAAATTAGATCGCCAATAATGATATAAATTCGTTGTTCGAAGGCCTCAAAATCGCTAACCTGACATTTGTGAGTTGCAGGAAATCACATGCGAGTGCTTAGACAATATATTTACTCTTTAAGTAATGGTTATAATATGGTGAATGTGTGTGTGTCCCCGATAGCGACTAAATTTTGTAGATGTTATGCGTGTTCCAATAATGTTATTGAGGGATTTTCGAATGGTATAACTGGTATATTTCCAACAATTTGTAAATTCCCTCTCAGCCTAATTTAATTAAGGTTTTTGTATCGATCCATATTAAAAATAAATGAAAAAGTGGTGGAAATTGTTCCCATTCATGAAATATTTGATTTTGGCGAGAAAAATGTCGACTAAGAAACATCAGTGATTTGAAGCTATAAAATCGCTGATGTTGACAGACGCATATGTTTTATAAATTTGATAGATATGTTCGGATATGATATTGTCGTAAATAATGCGGAATTTCTAATTTTAATTTGTGATGAAGAGATGAAATTCATGCCAATGATACTTAGAAGGTTTTAGTGAAGTGTACAGTGCACCCAAAATTGTGACCGAATGGCAAAGGGTCATGAACTTTAAAAAGTTTGTAAATGATTTTAAGTGAATGCGTATTTTCTTCGTAAAGTTACTGACATCAAGACGAAAACGCTTCCGCTCGGCGAGAGCTTTAGATCTCGCCTAGCGGTCCCAAAATGAAGATTTTATTTCTTGGGTCCTCCATTGAAAAGCGCGACAGCGCGTTGTATATTTGTTGACCTATTTTTGATGCACGGATTGGAAAGTTTTATTATTATACCCAAAGTTGAGTTTCGTTGGCTTAGTGTTTTAATGGTAAGTGGTTTTGTTAATAATTTCTGTTTTATTTGCAGTTGTTTCTACCGTAAAGATTTGGGTTTGAATATTGTAAGCGAGCTCATTGGAAAATAATCGAAATTTGACCTAATGACCTCATTTGACCTCAATTGACGCCATTGATTCGTGAAAACGAATTTCCATTCACTATGTATAGGTTAGATATCATCAATTCATCATAAAAATGAAGCGCAGTTGTTATTTTCGAAACTGAGCAAAATTCGAGTGTTGTAAAGCTATGAATAAACCAAATATAATGTTTCGTCAGAATTTTTAGTCAGATAAGGTTTTGAACATGGTTCACCAGACCCTAATTCATAATTTACCGGGAAAATATGACAACCTGAACTTCTCCTCTGCGAAAATATTTATGGAACGCATTGTTTTCATGTGATGAAATTGCGTGGTTATTAGTTAGTTTGATGAAAGAACGTTAGCGTACTTAAAGGTTGGGGATTCGTGAATTATAATGGCAAATGCGATAGAATTAAATATGATAAAGAAAGTGGGACCTAAATTTCAAGTATAGAACAGGACAGGGCATCCTGTATTATTGGTGAGTTCAAACAATGTCGAGTAAGTTAGTTCACGTCATATTTAAGCAAGATAGGTTTACTTAAGTTAGGCTTGGGTAGATTACGTGAACTTAGAGTTGCTTACGTAAGTTTCAATTTTGTTTCGTTAGTTGAGGTTAGGTGACCTTGCATTGCCTTAGGTTGGTTGAGCGTACGTTATATTACTTGACGTGGGGATATGATAGGGTGTGACATGAAAAGTGGTTTAATGATTGGATGAATTGTAACACATACGTTTAGTGAGAGTATTACTATGAATGAGGGTACCAGCGTTTGTTAATCTGCGTTATTCATGGAAATGTTTGGAAAAACGATTTCTCACCATTTGGTTGGGGGCAAGGTTAGGGTAGGTTTCGATTGTATTATTACGTTGGTGTTTCTAAAAGATATTGCTTATGCTGAATGGAATGTTGAGGTGTTTAAAGTAATGAGTTAGAGCGAAATACATTTTATATATATATGTATATATATATTGAGTTATTATTTTAGACAATAGCATACCTAAGTGGGTTGCTGCTAAATTGTGGTGATTAGTAAAGTTTAGTAAATTGATGACCGGTTTTACTGTAGGTAAATGAAATCCTTTTGGTGTTTGAAAGTTAAACATATAGCTTCGAGTGAAAGGCATTGCGTATATATATATATATATATATATATATATACTGTTTGGTCATTTGAGACGATGGTGTATCTCATTGCGTTGCTGCCGATTTGTGGTGATTTGACAAGTGTGCCTTGCATGGACATGTGCGATTAAACATGTGTGTGCTTGTGCGTGTGTGTGTTTGCGTACATGTGTGAGCGTGTATCCGCGTGAGTGTGTGTGTGTGTTTGTGTGTGTGTTGATGAGAGTATGACGATAGTGTGTATATGAGTGATTGTTTGTGTGTGTGTTCGCCCCCCCCGTAGGCTATGCTGGTTTGAGGAGCTTGAAATTAAGGCCACCTTTAGGCTGCCAGAGAATGCCGAGGATGTCTGACTGCAGAACTACGAGAGAGCATAAACTGTGCTCTAGCGGGTGGTATTTAGATACTGATTTGTGCATAGAAACAGACGAAATAGCAAAATAATTTTTTGAGTGGTATTTTTTCCCGGAACTGGTCTAAATAACATTAATTAACCGATTGATAGTGGATTTGAACGAAGACGAGAATTTTAAGATAAGAAATACGATAGATTTCGGAAATAAACTGTGGATGTGTTTTCTTGAGTCCTTTTTAGTACGAAGGCTAGTGTACACAGCGACGAGGGATAGTAGCTTGTTAGTAAAAATGATATCTCAAGTTCCTGTGAATCTATTTTTGAAATTTTTCTGCAAAACATCTGGCACGATGTTTCAACATCAGTGATGGTTCACATTGTGCAGTGCATCGTTGTTCGCTCTCTTTCACGAGTTTGCTGTTTTCTAGGTTACCATCGATAATAGCTTTTCATAACCGCAGGAATTTTCACTGTTCCTGTTGTATAGTGACGCACTGGTGGTATTTATGGGGGTTCCGGCTGCGGAGATTTATGAGTCTCGCTCGGCACGGTCACATGTATAGATAGGGCATCCGCCGGAACAGCCGATGAGCGCCTGGCGTTTACGAGCGCCGGATAGGTCGGAAGCGCCCCTATTGCCGGCGCCGCCGGAAATGTCCATTGTTGCGAACTAGACTTAAGAGCAAGCTGTGTGAACTACAGAGTCAGTACAATATTAGTAGTCCTGCTGTTCGTTTTGCTATCCTGCTGCCTGGTTTACGGCTAGGCAAACCGATCTACTAGTTCTGTTCAGTAAACCTTATATCGTGCTGAAATTCCAAGATATTACAACTGGCGACGAGACTTGAACCTCCTCAGCGAATTTGAATTTTACAAGTGCTCTGAAATTAAGATGGCGTATTCTACAGTCAGCTGTCCTCCGTTCGACGTTGAAGTGGAAACAGTGAGTGAATTCTTAGAGCGCTGGAAAGTCCAAAGTGCAGACGCTCTTCAGAAAGCAGGAAATAATGGCGGTAAAAAAGCTAGTATTTTAATTAAAGCTTTGCCTGTAAACATAATCACTGATCTACAACGAAGAATTAAACCTACGTTACTCACTGAGGCTACATATGAGGAACTTGAAGAAAAATTAACCCAGCAATTTGAAATAAAAAAATCCATCGTCGGTGCATCGGTTACATTTCTAAATAGAAAACAAGGCGCTAATGAATCCATAGAAATTTATGCTAAAACGTTAAATGACTTAGCATCTGCATGCAATTGTGGTAATTGCTGTCGTGATCGTTTATTGAGAGATGCCTTTGTGGCTGGGCTACATTCAGCGCAAATTCTCAGCGCGGTTCTACAGACGTGCGATAGCAAGTCCTTCAACGAGTGCGTTGAACACGCAAAACTTATGGAACAATTAAGCTCCGACGCTCAAGATATTATTCGTGAGGATTCATCTTCATCGTTTGTCACTACAGAAACCTCCCGCCGAACTACATATGCATTCGCTGCGGAACTAAGTAAAAGCATCTTGCAAAGAATTGCTATGCTTTGAAATTGAAATGTCACACATGTGGAAAATTAGGCCACATTTCTAACGTTTGCAAATCTACAACTGCAGCTCGGCCTCCTTCTGCTAAGCCTACACGAAGGGGACCTACGCGAGGAGAATTTGACGCAGCTCACACTTACACAGTGCAGCCGGGAAGAAACGGTTGCTGTGGCAACGTCGGAAGAGAAGACGTGTTAATGAAGAATTCACGGATTCCTCTACAGAAGAAGAACGAAGCTGTTTTGCAAGAACCTGGGAACGAAAGTGGTTACGGTAATCATCTACATGAATGTTCTGATTATTCCCCAAATGATTATAATTTTTTAGAGTAAACACCACTGTAATTCCCGTCACTAAAGAGCCCACTATGATTGCATGCACCTTAAATAGTAAACCTGTTGAATTCCTGTTGGATAACGGCAGTGCCGTGTCAACTATACGTAAAAGAGATGCAATCAAAGTTGGTGCTGTGGTAAATCCTACATGCAGCAAAATTTTCGGGTACAGTGGTGTCTCGGTAAACCTGCTTGGTCAAGCTTCAGTAACTGTCATGTACCAAAATGTGAGTTTCAATCATAAGTTTCTCATTGTGGAAGATGATAGAATCAACTTACTTGGCCGAGATATTTGTTCTAAACTAAACGTAAACATTGTCATTCCTGATAAATACGACTCAATGAATAAAACGGATTGTCATAGTTTGCCGAAAAGTTTGTCGTTAAAATATGACGCATATTTATCATCTGATTCACAGTCTAACGTTAGAGAAACAGTTCATCTTGATGTGTTGCCTAATGCAGTTCCTGTATTTTGTAAAGCACGCCCGGTTCCTGTAAGACTAAGAGACTCTGTCAAAACCGAACTGGAACGCTAACAGAGTATGGGCAAAATCACCAAAGTGTATGATAGCCAATGGGCATCTCCTACCGTTAATGTTCTAAAGTCTGACGGCAGTGTGAGAATCTGTGGAGATTTTTCAGCCTCCATTAATAATTTTCTGAATCCAGTTCAATCTGTACTACCTGTTATTGATGATGTCATTTCTCAAGTCGGAGACGCTAAGTTTTTCTCAAAAATTGATTTGTCTAACGCGTTTTTGCAAATTCCGTTGGACGAAGAATCAAAGAAAGTTACGACCATTAACACCTCTGAAGGTCTATTTATGTACAATTACTTACCCTATCTTCTACGTGCAAGCCCCGGCATTTTTCAAGCATTCATGAATAGGACTCTTTCTGGCATCGATAACATCATTGTGTACCAGGATGACCTCCTCATTTTGACCTCTTCATATGATGCTCATTTGGAAGTTCTTGACAAGGTCCTGTCTGTCCTAAAAAACGCTGGAGTTCGCTTAAATCTGTCTAAATGTGCCTTTCTAACTGATCGTGTGTCTTATCTAGGGTACGTTTTCGATAACAAGGGTGTTCACCCTAACTCTGAGAAAGTAGAAGCTATTCTCAATGCTCCTGTTCCTAAAAACCTCAAGCAGTTGCAAGCTTTCATCGGATTGTGCAACTTCTATAGTCGTTTTGTACCCAACTTTTCTAATGTCATGCATCCTCTGTATTCGCTGCTTAAGAAAAATGTACAGTTCCGGTGGACTCCAGAACAGGATGAAAGTGTCCAGAAAATCAAGGACATCTTTCATAGCGCAAGTGGCTAGGGGTTCTGCCGCCGTGCGGGAGACCCGGGATCGATTCTCGGCGCTGGCGGTGGCGATTTTCTCTTTTGGGTATAGGAGAAAAATTCCAAGCACAATACCCCACTCCACCCAGGTGTCTGAAATGGGTACCGGTCTTGACCGGGGGAAGCGTCATGGCGTCCTGGCATTAGTTATAAGGCATTTGAAAATCCAATGCAGTAGGTGATATGTATCAGGCTTGATTGGAAATAAAGCATCCGTAGATGCCTTCATTATTATCATTATTATTTCGTTCGCATAAACCTCTAAAGTTGTTTGATCCCAACCATGAAACTCTTCTTGAAACGGATAGTTCGGGTTGTGGAGTTGCTGCCATACTCATGCAACGCGTTAGTCCTTCTCATGATTGGTGTCCGGTTCAATTTGCTTCGAGATCTCTAAATAATGCAGAACAAAACTACTCTAACGTTGAAAGAGAGAGCCTTAGTGTGGTTTTTGGCGTAGAAAAATTCAAAAAATTTCTACTTGGTGCTAAGTTCATTATCCATAATGATCAAAAACCTCTTTGTAAACTTTTTGAACATAATAAGGGTGCACCCCTCAACTGTTCCGCTCGAATTCAAAGATGGGCTCTCAGACTTTCCCAGTTTGACTATGTTTTCAACTATTCGAAAGGTAAATGTAACGTAAATAGCGATTGTCTCAGTAGGCTGCCACTACCCACGAGTGTAAAAGAGCTAGAACCGTACGAAATGATTTTTGCTGTGAACTCTCTTGATAAAACTCCTGTCACGTGTGAAAATATAAGAACTCATACTGATATGGATAGCGAACTATGCCAACTTAAACAATACATAAAGTTTGGCATGCCTCCTAAACCTAATCCCAATTTGTCTAAATTTAAGAACCTGCTACCTCAGATGACCATCATGAAAGGTTGTATACTTTATAACGAACGGGTTTTTATTCCCAAGTCATTGCGTAGTTTAGTCCTTGAAACATTTCATGATGGACATCCTGGCATTTGTGGCATGAAATCGTTGGCCAGATCTGTTATTTGGTTTCCCGGAATGGACAAAACTATTGAAGACATCGTAAAATGTTGTCCCCAATGTCAATTAAATCGAGCAAAGCCTAAGTCTAGAAATGTAGAATGGCCCACTCCTTCTCGTCCTTTTGAACGCATTCATATCGATCACTTTTTCTACGAGAATAAAATTGTTTTCATTGCTGTAGATGCATTATCTAAATATATTGAATGTGAAGTGGTACCATCCACGAGTGTGTCAGATACTGTCGATGCGTTGAAAATGATTTTCAGCAGAAACGGGTTGTGTGATGTGCTCGTAAGTGACAATGCTTCTAACTTGTCATCTCAAGACTTTAAAGATTTTCTTATTTCCAACGGCATTGAGCACCTCACACCTCCGCCCTACTCTCCAGCAAGCAATGGTCAAGCTGAGAGGGGGGTGAGAGTCATTAAAGACTTGTTGAAAAAACTCTCTTCTTCCGAATCGTTCAAATCCCGTCTATCAAAAGCATTATTTCAATTACATTGCATTCCGCATAGTGTTACAAAAATTGCTCCCTCTGTAGCGCTGAACAATCGTAAATTTGTTACTTCCAGAGATAGAGTTCATCCTAAATTTTCTGTGTCCAGGTCTAAGCCTATGTATGTAACTCAATTTGATGTCGGTGATCATGTTCTCGCTCTGAATTTAAGAAATGGTCCCAAGTGGTTGAAGGGAATTATTGTTAGTAAAGTTGCTGTTGATATCTTCCATGTTCAAATACTAGCATTAAATGTAATCTGGAAGAGACATTCGAATCAGCTGTTGCACAGTAGTTTGGAATCTACCGGGAGTGGGGCAGCAGAGACTCCTGCCTTTCAGCCTGTTAGCTGCTCACCCGGGCAAAATGAACCTCGTAGATCAGGTAGAATAACTAAACCTGTAATACGAATAGGTTGTTGAGTTCCTCCTTCCCCTCGTCATATATTCATCTAAAGGGAGGGAAGTTGTTGTATAGTGACGCACTGGTGGTATTTATGGGGGTTCCGGCTGCGGAGATTTATGAGTCTCGCTCGGCACGGTCACATGTATAGATAGGGCATCCGCTGGAACAGCCGATGAGCGCCTGGCGTTTACGATCGCCGGATAGGTCGGAAGCGCCCCTATTGCCGGCTCCGCCGGAAATGTCCATTGTTGCGAACTAGACTTAAGAGCAAGCTGTGTGAACTACAGAATCAGTACAATATTAGTAGTCCTGCTGTTCGTTTTGCTATCCTGCTGCCTGGTTTACGGCTAGGCAAACCAATCTACTAGTTCTGTTCAGTAAACCATATATTGTGCTGAAATTCCATGATATTACAGTTCCCTTCACCAAGTTTTACGGGTACCAATTGTATTTGTTTATATGAGTGAGGGGAACATTACTGAATTTTGACAAGGATATGATAGAAGATACATTCCTGCTAGAGTGTATCTAGTCGACCTGCACCTCTACGTGGTGTTACTGTTAGCATACCTACATTTTTTTTAAACATTTGGTAATTAATGTAAAATAACAGGCAGACCTCATTTAATTTTCTTGATAGCTTGTTGTAGGTAGAACCAACGCAGGCGGCCCCCCATCCGTCGGGGTTTTGTATTATTTTGTTCTTTTCGTTAGATTATTAAACTAATCCCATCTGAGGATCTTGTAAGACAAATACTCGGTGCCCCCTAGCGATTGTGCTAGGTTCTCAGCTGAACCGAGGTCTCCTTGGTAACCGATGGAAACCAATCAATATCTACCTGCATAATGGATATTTCTAGTGCTGCTCTAACTCAGACCAAAAAATTGCCTCCTCTAGGTGTGGACCCCACACAAGGAGCGAGTGCCAAGAATGAGATAAATAATGAGAGAAAACTGACGAATGAGACAGGCTTACGTGACGAGAGCGCTACGACGGCCAAGGCAGTGGAAGCCGAGACAGTCTGAGAGCCGAACAATGAAGAGGAAACTCGGACCGGTAATGAGGATCAGAACATCTGGAGGACGATGAACCCTCGACAGATGAAGAAGAGACGAAGAGATGACTGGTGAGCCTGCTAGATGCTGAGACTGGAAGGAATATTCGAGAACTCCATGCCATCCTGTGTCAGATACTATACTGTGCGATTCCCTGATGTCAATATCTCCAAAGACCTGAATGTGTCAACGGCAGAACTCGACATTGCGAAGACAATCGGAACTCCCAAGAAAACTGTAAAATCTGGGATAACAGTCTCCTCATTGAGACAATTAGTGTGTCCCAATCAGATAAGCTGATGCAACTGGACTGCATTGCAGGTAAAGGAGTGGTAACAGAGCCCCACTGGTTACTTAACGCTGCTCGTGGTGTAGTCCGAAGCAAGACGTTTGGACAGTGTTCGATGGAAGAACTGAAAGACCACTTGGCTGACCAGACAGTAATTAACCTGCGACGAATACATCTGAGGTGAGATGGAGAGGTAGTTATTACTTATTACCGATGCCTACATCCTGACGTTTCAAAAGCATTCGGTGCCCAGAGCTGTGAAACTGTCGTCTCGGCACAGCGATCTGGTAGAGAAATATAAAGAAAGGCCATAACAATACTTGAAAAACTAATGTTATAACCACGTTGCTAAATACTACCGCAGCTAATCAGACATGTGCTCCCGATGTGGGCAGGAACGGTACCAAAAAAACGTCCTGACCCAATACCGTTCGATGCTATCATTGCAGACAGCCGCACTACTCAAATGACAAACAATGCCCAAAATATAAGATTGAAAACGAAATTCTAGCCACCCAACAGAGACTGAAGACCTCCCGCTCAGTAGCCATGAACCTCGTTTTAGAGAAACATCTGGAACATGAGCGGATGTTTAGTGAGGTTGTTAGGGAAGATACTACTACCCCACCGGAAGATCCCAGCCCTGTTGCTCCTCGTAAATACGTATTGCATGCCCCAACAGCCGACTCATACCAAGCAAGAACTTGCAAAATCAAACAAGACCAGCTCAGACAAAAAACAAAGAACGGCCTTCTGACCAAACCATCTCAAGCAATGACTCTACCTCACGCAATACAAAATTCCCTCCAGCTGCAACTGAAGTAAAGTTGAAAGCTTCCGATTCAATAAGTACAAGTTTAGAAATCCAAACCCAGCACTAAAAGGACGACTCTATAAGAAATAAATAACACCTCATTTTCTAAGCCCAAGAAGCCCACAGGCTGCAACCGATAACGGAAACAGCTGGAGCCAGACGGTGAACTTCCCAAATCTGTTAGGTCAAAAACCTACACCAGCTCCTCTCACCAAATGCTCCTTCAAACGGAGAGAGGCAACTTCCAGCCTTATTAACCTCCAATGCTATGGAAGCGACGATGAGGATGGTCACCCCAGCAGAAGCGCAAAAACCTGTAAAACAAAGCCCATTACAGCAACCAAGAAACCACGGACGACATCTTCACAATCAAGAAGTCGAGACCGAACATCGCGATCAGCAGAAAGCTAAAAAAAATTCAAGCGATCGGAACCTGAAGAAAAGTCGAAACACTACCTTAACTTGAAAATGAGGTTTGATTCATTTATTCAATGGAATTTAGTATCATATCGAACCAAATTCTGTGTATTAAACCACTCCTCAACGTGTACCACCCTTCATGTGTCTGCCTTCAAGAGATCATGATCCGGGATAGATCGGTGACACCACCTACTCAATACTCTTTCTATACTTCTGGTGTGACTCGCGCTGATGATCATGAGCGGGACGCTGCAGTGTTGATTCACAGGACAATACCGCATCACCGGATTGACTTGCGTATCACATTGCAAGCAGTAGCACTACGTGTTAATCTACGCCGAACAAACACCATATGCTCGGTTTACTTTACCTCACATAAGTATACGACACCAAGAAATTGAAAATCTAATCACCCAGCAACCTACCCTGTATGTCATAATGGGGGACTTCAATGCGCGAAATCAATTATGGAATGACAACGTGACATGATAAAGTACAACTCACGGAAAGAATAGTAAGAAAAAATAACATCTGTATCATGAACGACGGACAACCCACTCATTTTCTGCTTTAACCAACATCTTACAATAAGCTGCTGATTCATCCACACCTCGCAAGAGCGGTGCTCTACCGAGACCTCCGGTGCCGTGGTGGAACTTCGAGTGTGAAACGGCGAAACGAGAGCGTGCGCGAGCCGAAAGAGCATTGAAACGATGCAGCAATGCCTATAACAGGATCCAATGCAGTAGAGCAAAGGCAATCTACCGGGAGACTTTCTTGTCCAGTAAGCTACCATCCTGGAAAGCTTTTATCAGTAGCATAAAGGCTAAAACTAACCTAAACTTAGTATGGAAAAAGGTCAAAAAACTTTAGGAAAATTCGAACTGACTCTTACCCCCAAAGCTAAGAGATACCTGGCAGAACACTTCTCGTCGGTGAGTGATAACTCAACTATCAACGCATCTTATACGCACTTCAAAGAAAGGTGAGAAGGAAGACTACTGCGTTTGGGGGGAGATGGAGAAGGATATAATAGTCCCTTAACCATCTCAGAACTTAAAACTGCTTTACACTCAACCAGCGATTGTGCTGCCGGCCATGACGACATTTCGTACAGCATGATTAAAAAGACCCGCGAAACCTTCATCCCTGCAGTGCTCACTCTCTTCGGTTCCAACAGGTAGTTTCAATAATCTGGCCGCTAACGATAATAATAGCAAGTTTAAAAGCCGGAAAAAATTCAACTTCTCCGAATAGTTACCGCCCAATATCTATCACCTCAACCTGCTCTAAAAAATTGTAAGCAGAATACTAGTCTGGTTTTTGGAATCGACTAGGAAAATAATAAATGTTCAATCTGCCTTCCAGAAGAACCGAAGTACCACCGACCATTTGGTGATGCTTTCTTCACACATCGCATTGAGTATTGCTACAAATAATCATCTTCTTGCCGTCTTCTTTGATATACAGAAAGCGAATGATAGAGCATGGACTTACGGAATCCTGCTCAAATTTCAGACATGTGGTGTACGTGGACACCTTCCTGCTTTTCTAAACAACTTCATGAACAATAGGAAGATAAGAGTCCGTGTCCAGAATGCCCACTTGTCAACCAAAAGCCTTCGCGGGGGACTTCCTCAGGGAAGTATCCTAAGCTGCGTGTGCTTCCTGATCGCTATAAATGACATCGCTGATCAAATTCCGCAGAGCGTCAACCGATTTCTATACGTAGATGACTTTGCCATCTATGTGTCGGGCAAAAAACCGGAGCACTTTAAACGACAATTGCACGTCGCCATTACCCACCTCTCGCAATGAACAGCAACCACGGGATTTCAATTTTCCTCTTCAAAAACAGTAGCTATGCATTTCTGCCGTGCTCGTGGCTGTTCAAAAGTCTCCCTGAACATCAACTAAATAATTCAGTCCTACCGCGTGTCGAGCAGTACAAATATCTAGGATTAATCTTTGATTCAAGTCTTACCTGGAGACCTCACATCCAATGCCTCAAACGATCATGTTCACTCTGTGTAAACTTAGTGAAAGTTATATCCCATACCCAGCATGGCGCGGATCGGCAAACTTTGCTTCGGCTTCATATGGGTCAGTTAAAAATAAACTAGAACAACTAGAGCCGTCTGAAAAAAAGACGGCTCAGAAGCTTATAGCTCTGCTTACCATGCCCTGATTAATTCATTGCACACAGCAAAATTCTGTTCTTCGGGTTTTCACTGGCGCCTTCAAATGTTTACCTGTCTTATCACTCCATGCAGAAACCGGAGTAAAACCTTAAACGTACTACCTGGAAATCAAAATAGTAAACTACTACCTATGACTGCTTGCCGACCCTGCTCAATTTAATCTCTCAAAATTCGCTTTGCTTCCGGACTCCTGCAAGTAAACGAAAGAAACCCAAACCATTTTAAGTTCATCCACACACGATTTTACGGAAATATGATATCTCACTAGAGAGCTTGGCTCCGGAGAGTGTCTCCCCCATTGCGCCGTGGGTTTCACCTCCGTTGGATGTGTGCGGAGAACTAGCTGCCCTGCATAAACGCAACCTGGAGCAGCCCCATCCAGAGCCATTTTCCTCGTTCATTTCCAACATCACTTTGAAACAGCTGTCTTCTTTATCGATGGATCTAAAACTGAACATGACACAGTATATGCAGCCGTCCATGAATTGAATATACTTACTGTCAAACTCCCTTAGTGGCTTCGGTGTTCACTACTGAGTTGCGTGCAGTACTGTCCGCGGTGCACGTTTCTCGAGCAGTAGATAAGTGTATGATTACAACCGTCTCGGACTGCTGAAGCGCTCTACAAATTATGATGAAACCCTACAACGCTGAGTCCAGATTTCAGCCGCAGTTTGGGACTAGTTTTGTACATAGGCTAAAATCTGACTGTTTTGTGGCGCTGGACAGAGCGAGTGGTAGCGCTGACTTTAGACGATTACGACGAAACGTTACCATTTGGTCTTCGTGTGCAGCAGCCTAAGCCCATTTCCAACGTTGTTAATTATCTCGACCTAACGAAATCCACTCGGAATGCCATTCTTGGGACCAGAGGTTCCGTGCTAGCCCCGCTGAAAATGCCCCCTTTTGTCAAAAACATGAGGATTTGAGGATGGAACGGGCAAGGAAATATTTGAAGATGGACATGAGCCTCGTTTTGTTCACAAATGAGACCAGGGCAACCCTTGATGGACCTGACGAGTGGGTAAATGGATGTTTGCATTCCGGGGGTGGGCGTCATCAGCGTTTGAGGCGTCAACAAGAGTGGATGGGTCATGGTATGGGCAGGCATCATCGGGGATAGACTTGTTAGTTCTATCAGAGGACCCGAAGGAGTAAAAGTGACAACTACTGCCTATTGCAATCTCCTGAAAGAATCTTTTGTGCCTTATGTTAGATGACATACCTCTTCCACTACTACGGACCTTCGTGTTTATGCATAACAACGCTCCTTCCCCCTCTGCTCGTGCCACCCAAGCATTCTTAGCCTCTTTGGGCATACAAGGTAAAATGTTGATGATCTGACCGCTATCTTCCATCGATGTAACCCCAATCGAACACTTTTGGTCTCTCATCAAACGTGACGTTAATGCCGATGGACGTCAACTCATGTCGAAAATAGCCTTATGAGAAGCTATCAATATTGCAGCAAGAGTGTTTCACTATTCAGAAATTGACTGATTCAATGAACACGATACTTTTTAATGCAATGAAACTGCGTGGTGCTCATGTGGGTAAATAATGAAGTTCTTCAATAAATGATATCTTGGCTTTGAAAATATTTGCTATATATATACTCTAAATTTATCCATAATTTGTGTGGTTACTCCTGATTTACACCATCAGAGGTAAACATTTCTGTTTTCATTGAAAATCAATTTCCGCCGTCCAGGAGTAATTAGGTAATTGCAATATTTTTCTTTTCTTTCATATACTAACATTTGCTTCCAGTCTAAATTTCACCAACAAAGTTAGTATAAAGTGCCAGACGTTCTGTAAAAAATAATTCAGAAATAGATTCACTTCACCTTGAGAAATCATCATTTTTATGTCCAAGCTATTATCGCTGGTCGCAGTGAAACAATAACGATCCCTCTTACTGTTCCGACCCTTTTAGTAATCTTGGTCGAAACGAACGCGGATGGGGTTCGTGAGTGAAAACGATGTGGAGTGATGGTGATCCTTTTTATTTTGTTCCTTCGTATCGACAGAACATCAGAGTTGACAATATATTGGTAACTTCTAGCTGCCTCGATCGTCACGCTCCTGCTACTGACAGCGACTATTTCGTTTAGATGTTACCTTTGCGGCCAACCGCCACTCAATGAACGCCGATACATCTTGTCGACTCTATTTATATGACTAGCGGGCGCACATTTGCTCCCCATATCAAAAGAATTTTTATTATTACACTAAAAATTCTTAAAACATTGTTTAATTTACATCAATTAATCCTACAACTCTTCGGATGAATTCGAACAGATCACAACGGATTACCAAAACTGATTCCTAATTATCAACGGAAGTATGCAGGTATGGCTTTTCTATCATCATAGACAACTTTCAACGGAATCCTACATCATGCTAACTTATCAATTTTAGTGTCAATTCAATACTAGATTACTAAATTATTAGATCAATTCGTTACTCAAATTCAATCAAATGATCACTCTACGCACTGAGTTCAAACAATTTATTAATTTATTATCAGGTTATTTCTATTTGTTATTCTAGGGAGTCTTGGTTGCTCCAGATAATTCGGATATAAATGGATACACCACACACTTTTATTAACATATCAATTCATCAAAATCAAACATCAAAACGCATAAGTAATGAACCAACTACGTAAGGTACAATCTATTATAAACTGAATACACACCGTCAATTGAAAACAATTATTGAATGCAACGAAAATTACCGCGACACATTCTTAAGATTAAGAAATTAGGAATCATAAAATATAAGTTTATATAAGCTGAAGATACATTACATTCCTACAATTTGCAAGGTACAGTAGAATAGGTGCAATACGGTTTCTATACGAAACGGGCTATAAAATTTTTATTTCGAGGTTATACAACAATGAGGTTAAACAACATTAAGGGTTATAATTTTGTTTTTCCTTTTCGTCTGATTCAATCGTCCTACGGTGCAAAGTAACTTATTTCAATTCAACTGAATTAATGATTGAAAGGTATAAAAGAAATATCACTAGCTAACTCAATTGCACCAATCTAAAACAATAATTGAGCTTAACAAAGGCGAGTAACACGACATCAATGATTATAATTAACGACACATGTAAGTTCCGTATATATATATTGAGGTATTATAAGTCAGAATATGATAATCAGATTTATCTGAATTAGAGCTTAAGGTGAAACGGAAATAACTTGTTTAGGAATATTACAAATTTCTTTTAAAGCAGTTCGACGCAACGCGACGTCTTCACCACTCAATCTACCCGTCACCTTATTCAAATCTCTTTTGATGTAAATAATCATCACCGTAATTATGATAGTTACGATGGTATACAGAAGCAACATAATGTCGCTCAACCGGTCAGGAATGAGATCGACTTTTGTTTCTTCCGTATGTCTGATCAGTTCATCTGATATTTGGCCGTTATTGGCCTTGATCGCCGCTAGGATGGAATCTACATTAATATTGCTTACCTTATTACCCATCTTATCCCAAAAAGCAACTATCAACGTGGGGACTAAAATTGCGATTAATTTTAATCACACGAACTTGACAATAATTATATAATACTATCAGCTAAAATAGTATAAGCGAATATAGGCTAAATTTTAATCACATGAATGTAATGCATAAATCATAAATTAGAAATAAATAAAATTAGAAATCAATAAATGCTCACGCTCCCTTATCCTTAAGCACACCCCCCTTATTAAGAAACGCGTTCTTTATATTCTTTATATCCTTTACTGGATGTTTTCATTAAAGGCGGCGATTCTAATCGTTAAAACTAGCTCGATGTTATCTCCTGCTTCATAGACTTGGATGAGGGTGCGCCACGGGAACCCGATGTTCAAGAATACCTTTAAGTCGAATTCTCCCTCTTGTAAGATTTCCTTCCGGACTTTTAGCCCGAAGGTTATTTTGGTTGGTTGCGGTCTCCAAATTAGCCCTTCTCTCCCGTAACACATCGGGTTTGATGAGTGAATTTATTCTTGAAATTTTAAACAAGTGTTTCTTGGGAATCAGAATGTGTACTGCACTGGAAAGGATCAGAAGTTGCCCAAGGAATCTGAAAAAGAGAAACGATACATCACATTAGCATGGCCCCGAATTTATAAAGTAACAACTATCGTTTCATGCAAAGGCAGCGTTCCCTTCTCATTAAGACACACTCATTTCTAGACCTTCTCATTAAGACACAGCTGCATCGCCTGTCACTGTTTTCAAACAAGAGCGGCAAGTGCGAGGTAATTCTCAAGGTGTGCATTCGCATTCGAGTGACGACATCTCCATTATCACAGCTCAGTTTACCAATTCTAGCTGACGGCTTGATGAGCACAACCTTGCTGTCGCAATACAATATGACAACAACCTAAGCTCACATCTCGTCTCGAGGTGTTTGCACAATCAAGCAATTCCTAACGCAAGACATACATAGAATGAACTCATAGAATGCTCTTACAAGCTAGAACTCATAGAACGCATATATGGAATTCAAAACTAAGAACTGTTAATTAACCATTTCTATCGTGAGCAAAACTGGGGCATTTTCAGCCTCGATGCACAATGAAAAAATAAATTTCTGCAAGATCATCAATGTTTCTTGCAACGACAGATCATAATCAATAATCACGTACTGCTTTTGCACAAGAAAATTACGTATTATTATACTGTACTTGTTGAACTGTTACACTGTGAACGGTTGTTTCACTTATCGCGTTACGTTAATGCCTCAATCAAAAAGGTTAAATACTAAAGCATATAAGAGGTTAACATGAAGCATAAGCAAATACAACAAAAAGAATGATTGAACACGTAAGGACATACTTTTACAGTACATACACAAAAAGTTGTCAATGCAAAAATCAATATTGACGTTAAATACTCTAAATTTTAATCGTTCAATCAATTGTAAACTATCCCGTAGAAACCTTGGGAGACTTGACGATAAATTTTACATTCTTTTGCGTTTGATTAATTTCAAATTACACAACATAAAACTATACTGAGTATGAAATTCGGGTAGGCTTGCAAAAATGACTGTTATGACGCACTAGATCGTTTCACCGTGCTCAAAAATTATTAACTGAAGGATTATTAAATGAAGCCTCTCTCATTGACAAATGACTATGAAGTAAATTAAATTTTACTCTCACACTGAATTAGTGTGGACTCTCACGTCCAAAACACATCTAATTCATGACTATCCACCAGTCACACCAGTCACTAAAAAATGTTTTAACAACATTAACAACATTAATGACATTTGTGGCACTTTACCATAATCTTTAATGGTCACTATCATAACTAGTTACCTAGTCATATACTGTTTCACAGTATTACTACCTTCACAGTATTACCAACATTACTGTCTCGTGCCAATACTAACGCGTACGAAATGCTGAGCACAGCTCTCGGCCTTGCGCCGGCGTACAAAAAAAATCTGCCTCTGCATCAAGCAAAAAAAACATCACACTCACTCGTGTGCGCTGCAGTGCAGCTGTACTGGTAACTTTACTCGATACTCTTTACCAGTGATACTTGATACTCGATACTTGTTACTCTTTAACTTATTACCAGACAACCACGTGTGGTTAATTAACGGGCATCTATCGCCTCTCATTATTATTCGCCAGCACAATGACAACCGCAATCTACAATGCTAAACTCTGACCATCATGGTATCAATGACATTAATTCCAAGTTCGTGTTAATCAATTCGTAATTCGCTTCTCTAAAGCTTACTCACTTAATTGTCTGCGCGAATTCATTTCTACTTCAATACTTTGACCTCGCTGATAGAATTACCTGGTACTAATTTGCCTTTTCCCAGATAATCCTACAGCATTTCTGTCTCGGGGTTTTTCGCTGCCCCACAGCACCGCCATTTTCGAGGCTCTCTCTACCGTAGCAATTATTACTCTTTACGCCTCCTCTGGGCAACCACGTCTGTCATCAGACACTCTGCATTATTTACGGTATTCAAAATACTTCATTCTTACTTTAACCGTGCTATCCGTGCACATCAGGTATCATCAGAATATCATCATTATTTAATTTCCGCCGACCACGGGCTACTTCTTTGGAATCATAAACGTACCCTTCGTCGACAACTCCTGTGATCCCGACAGATTTACTATTAGTGTCTTTCTTCTTGACATCTAAATGACTGTCCTGAACAACACTCGTTGCCTGCACAAAGGTACTTAATCCCGTTTTTAATTCTCCTTGTACATCTGACAAGTAAACTTCGGACTCAACTTGATCCTTTTCCACTTTTTCTAAAGTACTTATAATTGCATTTTCTGGTAAGACAATCGCTCTATCGGAGCTATTAATTAACAACAACGGAATCTTTCTCCTATTATTAACTCTCACAATTGCTTCTGCGACACACACGCCTTCCTTCAAAGTTGCTTTTTTTATTATGTATTCTCCATTTTTACACTTTCCTACATGTCCAACATGTTTAAAAATTACATTGGGAGCAATTTCTACGCGTCGAGTATGAACTCTTAATGGCTTGTGGGAACTGGTAACTGCAACTACGCCTCGAACAGGCTGGTTTTCTCTCTTACCATCCCTTTTTACTTCCTCACTTGCTTTCTCAGCAATGCACGTCCTCTTCTCTCTTAGCTTATTTAGGACTTTTTTCTTAGCTCTGGACGTAATCGTGTCCGCCATGAGACACTCAGTATTCTCAATTAAATACTCAAGACACTCTGTCTTTCTCTTTTTTCTTCGTTTTACCTCTGCAAAGGGAATTTTCTCGTCTTTTATGATCAAACATCTTTGTTTTAAATCTACAACTTATCTCACTTATTCTGTGGTAGCTTATTAGGCACTTCTCTGATCCTGAATCAATCAATGCATTCCACAGGTCTGCATCTTTTTTAAGCACAATCATTGGTTTCTTACTTTTTCGTGTTACAAATAATTCATTTTGGCCTGTGATTTCCACTTCTTCCTCTTCTTCGTATTTACAAACGTTCGCCGTCAAATGGCTTTCATATTCATCGCTTAATTCCGCTTCTCCTAGCGCTTCATATCTGTTGTGACACACTATGATCGGATCGATTATCTCAACATTTTTAACGAGGGAATCTTCAGCACCAGCATTCTCCTCGGGTTCTGAGGGGGTTGCCGACAAAGAGTCACAATTCATTTCAATTTCATTTTTACCATTAACGTTGTTTCTATTGGCAATGAAATCGTCGCCGCAGTTTATGCTAAAAAATCGTCACTGTTGTTAGTTTGGTAGGTTTCTACCTGGCTTTTTTCTGACACACGAGTTTTATGCTGTCCTCGCGCGCGGACACGATTAGGCCTACCTGGTCTGTTGAAATACTCTCGTCCTGACCTACAGTCTCTTGCGTAGTGTCCTAACTTATTACAGCGAAAACAAACTACATCTCGCAGCGAATGCTCGGTGGCTGTCTGACTTGAACCGGGTTTGTACCAATCTGTCGGTTTCCTAGCCACAATAGACACCGCCACACCTTGTTCTTTGCAGACACACACATTTCTGTTACAATTCGAGCAACGACCAGTTCCTGAGGCTGTTTCCGATGTCTGGACTTCCAGAGTTCCTAGCTCTCTGTCTCCAAAATATGGTTGTACGTGAGCTCTAGCACGGTAACTGGGTTTTGGGAAATAGGGTCTTGAAAAGGGTCTTGAGTAAGGTCTACGAGTCCTACCTCTAGTTTGGAAACCGCCCCTTGCTGTTGTATGCACCTCAATCTCATCATGGGCTTCGAAGTTTGAATCGGACGAATGACCATCCTCAGCACAATAGAATTCCATAGATCTCTCAGTTTTCGCTAATATTTGTTTATCTTCGGGAAAATTTCTGGTGACAGTGACTAACCTATTAAGAAGTTCTTCGGGCGAACCGAAGGGTTTGCTGAACAATTTTTTGGAAAACTCCTCTGTAACCAAGGGGTTGATAATGACCATAGCTAAAGCAACAATTAAAGTACTCTCGACATACTTGTCGAGAGCAGCAGGATCGGAACAGTTTACTACATACGGGTGGGCTCTGTTCGAACACTCTGGGCTCGTCATTATTCTGTGTGTTAGCTTACGGATTTTGGATAGTATTTCTACGAATTGACTCGCTAAAGCATCGTTACGTTTTAGGCGTACATTATTCAGGTCACACGCAACTGCGTGCAAAGATCTTTCGCCTTTCGATACATATATATTTTCTAACAGGTGCACTACTTCTTCAAAGGTCAGTTCGTAACCCTCACTGATTATGGAGGCTACAACGGCGTTAAAGTCGCCGACCCGCTTGTCTGCGGTTCGCAACAATAGATTAAGTTTAGCTTCCTCTGAGTTGTCGGAAAGCATGTTGAAATACGCTCTCACATTTTTTATATGCGTTTCCAAGGATTTGTTTTCAATGAAGTCAGGGTCAAATTTTCGTCTCCTACCGCGGTATTGGGGCAAATCCTGCCCAGCAATTACCACACTAGGTATCGGACCGACAACAGAAGTCGTTACACTGGTAACTGAGCTAGTCACAGGGACAACTGTGGTAACTGTACTAACTACCGGTGTGACAGTGGTGGTCGCCATCGTGAAAAAAATAGGCACAGAGACTCTTCCTACTCGGGTCACGTAAGGGGTGGTTCTTATGTACTCGTACTCGTCAGAGTCACTATTCGACATAAGCACAAAAATAATCCTATATTCGTAAGCCTCCAATTTCCATTAAATAAGAAATGTTCACACGATAAAATTGTCTACATGCAAATGGGAATAGTCTACACACAATTAAAATTTTCTACCTACCAACAACAATATTCTACATGCAATAGAACACAATAGAATTTTAACTCACAATTTCAGTCGACTCAAAGCAGGCTAATTCCGTACACAAGTCAAAATTCGCCGGTTGGCATCGCAGCAACTGAACAGAGCAACCAGCTCCAGCTCGCTTTTATGTCCCAGGGAACAATGGCCTGAGAACAATGGCTACAACGTCCGTCAATTGTTTCTAGGGAACAATGGACTACCTCTCAACGCTCAACGACGCTTCCGCGTAACGCTCGCTCTCCGATTTCTTAGAAGCAGCCTGCCTCTGCACTGCCTAGCTCTCTGCCAGTGCTTATTGCTATTGCTGAGTGCTTATTACTTACTGCTTCTTCATTAATTTTATATTGCTGGTTTATAATCATTTAGTTGAACGCATGCTTATTTAATTTGCAAGCAAACATTATCGGGTATACTCATCTTGCTACGGGAAGTTAGCTGGTGGCGTTGAACATTATTTTGGCGATGCGCAGACCTCGTCGGTCGATCTCCTCGTTGCATCTTCTCCTTTGAGTAGCGCTGATCCAGATTGGTGAAGACACCGTACCGTGTAGATTTTTGATTTTTCTCCCTCGAAGTTCTTTTCTCGATGCTCTGAAGTAATATGGTAATTTTGCGACGTCACTCCAAACAGCGTGATGACACTCCTCACATTTAAGATCACTGATCAGCAGAACTGAAGATCACTTCTTGATATCTTTCTTCTTCAATGGCAATGTGGCAATGTGGCATTGTGGCAATGTGGATTTCTTCAATGTGGCTCCCCATGCGGGCCACCAATTATGTTCCGACCCTTTTAGTAATCTTGGTCGAAACGAACGCGGATGGGGTTCGTGAGTGAAAACGATGTGGAGTGATGGTGATCCTTTTTATTTTGTTCCTTCGTATCGACAGAACATCAGAGTTGACAATATATTGGTAACTTCTAGCTGCCTCGATCGTCACGCTCCTGCTACTGACAGCGACTATTTCGTTTAGATGTTACCTTTGCGGCCAACCGCCACTCAATGAACGCCGATACATCTTGTCGACTCTATTTATATGACTAGCGGGCGCACATTACAATGTGAGAATTAGGGAAAGATTTTATTTTTCACAGGTGTAAAGACCTAAAACCTGCACCATTCAAAGAGTAACAAGTGTTCAAACACCGTTTTGCCAAGCTGTATTTGAACTGGTCAATTTAGTTTCTCTGCTCTGTTTCTGAATTATCGTGAGCAGAGCTAGAGAATCACCCAGGCAAGTCTTACCCAAATGCAGTCAAAACTGCAACCAAGTGGGTGAGTATGGGAACAACTATTGTGTCGACTGCAACCACGTTGACGTACACCACGCCAAAATGTAGCCAAACCGTAATTGGAGTGAAATACCTTGCAAAAAATACCTGAACTACGTGGATGGAAATTAATATGTATAGCTATTATTTGGGTCTTAATAGTTGGTATTACCTGAGGGCTTACGTCTTATTTCCAGGGATTCGTTACTCCTTAGGGGGTACAACTGTTGTATCTAAGGAAATTTGCGTTTCCAAGGGGAAAATGTGAGGGCCCGAACTGAGTTATATATGTCTTCTCTTTGTTGAAATAAAATGCTTTCATGTTAATAACCACCTTTTTTCGGTTCACTACTGTCCTGTTTCTTCAACACTTACTACTTTCTTCTTCAACTTCGATCTTGTTTCATCAACTTCGTTCTTATCTCATTGTTTTTGTGCCCTTTCTGCATAGATTCCGTGTTCTCTTAACTACATACTAAATGGTACCTTCTTCCTTCCTCTCTTTGGATTTCATTTATTGAGGATAAGGAGGCTTAATTAAACTAACTAATCATCTAATCTACTCTTTATCTTATTTCATGAATTTCTTCCTCAACTTACTGTTTCTATGTCCCTTCTGCATAGATTCTGCATTCCCTTATCTCCGTTCTAAGAGGTGCCTTCCTTCTTCCTCTCTTCGATACGCTCTTTTTTGTAACGGTTAGGGAGGCTTAAACTAACATATAATCTAATCTAATCTAATCTAACGTGGTGTTGAACACTATACAGGCCAAGCCGATCTTGTACGACCTACTCGGATAAGTGGAAATTTTCATCGAAATAGAGAACGTAAAGCTATTGAAGATATGGAGGAATTTGGATGACGCTTAATCCGGTGTTGAGTTTCGTGAATGAATTGTGTGCATATGGGATGCCTCTTTTCGTAGATGTTGTGGTTGTATAGTGGGTGCTTGGCAGAAATCTGTGTGGGTAAAACTTTCTCATACTGATTTAACCCAAAATATAATTGCAATGCTCCCACAGCGTATACAGAGGGCGTTATTTATTCCTTTTTAAATGCAGCTCGTTATTTATGTAACAACTGAGCTAGCATTCATTCAGAAATGCTAAGAGTTTAACGATTGCAAGTGAAATATCGATTTCCCCAATATTCTGAAAAATGAAAATATTGGAAACTTCATGGTTTACAGGGTGTTGCAGAATTGTTGGTAGAAGCTTCTAATACTAGTAGACAATATTGATATAAGCACTTTCATCAATGAACAAAGTTCAAAACGCTCTTCGTTTGATGAGATATTATGCTTATATGCTTTTAAGACTCGTTTTCCGCAGCATGACGGTGAATTCGCAAAATACAGGAACAGAGCAATAAGGAGAATCAGAATTAATAAATTTTGACATAATTGACGCCATATCCATTTATCCTTATTTGTAAAATGTATAAAAAATTACTGTTCTCAAATTTAAAAATTTTCCAGATTATGAGCAATTTCTAGAACTTTCCAGTCAACGTTAGTAACCTCTAGTTTGAACCGTAATCATTTGTCAGCTAGCATCGTGATATTGTACTGGTAAGATGAACCGCCTAACAAATGCAGAAATGGCTAATATGCATTTCGTCCATGGTTCTGCTGATGGTAATGCAAGATGTACCGCAAGAATGTACCATGAACGTTACCCCAATAGACAGGTGCCTGTTCATCGATTATTTACCGTTTTGCACCGAAAATTGTGTGAGAACGGAATTTTCAGTACAAACAGAGAGAATGCTGGTCGCCCAAGACAGCCTGATCCGGATGATGAGGATCGGTGTGTTGGAATATTTCCGTCAAAACCCACGAGCAGCATTTACTGTAGGGGAATTCAAGATCACACTGCAGTGCGGCAGATATTGAATTATAATGATTAAAATCCGCATCACTCCCAAAGAGTCACGGGACTGCTTCCAGCAGATTATGCTCCTCGCGAACGATTCGCGCAGTGGTTTTTGAATCAGGAGTTAGAAGATGCTTATTTCGCTGAACACGTGTTGTTCTCGGATGAAGCTACCTTCAACCGTGATGGAATGTTCAATTTCCATAATATCTACAAATGACGAACAAACAACCCTCATGTCATCCATGAAGATGGATACCAATATTGCTCCACTGTCAATGTTTTGACAGGTATCGTTCATAATCAAATCATCAGCTCATACATTTTGTCAGAGCGTCTCGCTGTAAAATTTTTACAGAATCTTTCCTGATGAAGTCATTCCGGATTTATTGGCCGATGTTCAATTGGATATTCGTAGAAGAATTTGGTTTCAGCGTGATGGAGCTCTGGCACATTTTGCTGCAAACGTGAGACGTTATTTTGACCTTCAATTTCCAAATCGATGAATTTATGTTAATGGTCCTGTGTTCTGGCCGCCAAGATCGCCTGATCTGACACCGTTAGATTATTTTGTGGGGACACATGAAAAGTCTTGTGTATGAAACACCAGTCGAGTCGGAAGAAGATCTTGTCGCGAGAATTGCAGTCGCTGCTGGAGATATAGCTGAGATGTCTGGAGTCTTTGGCAACGAACGCAACTCCCTCCAACGAACGTATCGCACTTGTATCGATGCTCATGGTAGACATTTTGAAAAATTACTTTAATGACGTCCTCGCTTCTAATTAATTATCTGTTGTCATTTGATTTTTTAATCACCCTCATATGTATTTATGATCAGACTGTAGCTAATAATCAGCGTTCTTTTTTTACATACCAGGTTATCTCAAAAACGAAACTTTTTTTAACTTTTTCATCGAAGAAATAGTGCTTGTATCAATATTTTCTATTACTAGCCGAAGTTTGTACCAACAATTTTGCAACACCCTGTATATCTCAGGCCCCCACTCGTATACGCTCCAGTGCACTAGGATAGCCATATAACATACATGCACACCCATGCGTATAAGTGCCCATGTCCCCATGCGTATACGAGCCCATGTCCCCATGCGTATACGAGCCCATGTCCCCATGCGTATACGAGCCCATGTCCCCATGCGTATACGTGTCCATGTCCCCATGCGTGTGCGTGCCCACGTACCCAAATACCTGTGTACCAATGTATACATATCCTCCACTGTAACAAGCAGAACACAATAATTACAGAATCAAACACGGGAACGGAACCTCAAGGAGAACCTTGAATTTATTTTCTACTGTCTCACTTGCTACGGCCACGCCGAAGCTTCCACCGAATTCTCACTTAATATTGATGCCTCTAAAACACAGTTACTTGGCATGTATTCCCTAAGGGGGATACAACCAATGTACCTATGTGAATTAGTGCTCGTAGGGGGTTATGTACGGTCTTTAAGCTAAAGGTCAGGTAGGCCTTCTTTTTGTTGAAATAGATTAGTTTTTTATTGTTACGGACCATCTTTTTTCGGTTCACTGCTGTCCTGTTTTTCAGTACCTCTGGTTTTCTTCTTTTACTTTTTTCATGTTTCATGAGCTTCTTTCTTAGCTTCCTGTTTTTCAGGCCGCGCAAGTGTTGTTGAATCTTTTAATATAGTTACACATTATCTTAAGTATTTCTTCAAGTGATCAGTTTCTTGTACCCCGCCAAGGTCTGTTTCTCTGCTTCGACAGTGCGTTTGTGCATTTACTTTAGTTTGCCTTAAAGTGTCTTTTGTATTGTATTTCAATATTTCCATGTTATTTTGATTACCTAGCTGAAAAGGACTAATATTTTAAATGTAATTTTGCGTGTTGTACCATGTTATGCAGTAGCTCATGTCTTTACCCACTATTTTTTGCAAAAGAAAATAAACCACTGTTTTTGCTTAAATGTAACTGTGTATGTATGAGGCACTGCAGAGAGATTCTGCACTAAATAATTCAAATTCTGGGGTAACAAAAGTTCTCCCATTCTCTTTTTTGATACAGGCTTTAGTCTAATACGACACCTCGCCTATAAAGGGGCTTAAGGAAACCACCTCGGGAGGACAAATTATTCCGCATAGTTTGTCGAAGGGAAGACGCTGTCGCAGTTCGGCGAATCAGGGAATTTCCTGAGGAGCCCTAACGGACTGATTACGGCGCAGACAGTTGCTCGTCTTCCTAACGGTACCGCCGTAGTTCGGCACAAACAGGTACTACTCCTGTTGCCCTAGCTGACTAATTATGGCGTTGGCTGTGCCCACACAAACCTCACTCCAGCGGTTCCACCGTAGTGCGGCACACACAGAATTTACTTCTGTTGCCCTAGCGGACTAATTACGGAGCAGGTGGTACCCACACAAATCTCACCCTAACGGTACCGCCGTAGTTCGGCACACACAGAAATTACTTCTGTTGCCCTAGCGTACTAATGACGGCGTAGGCGGTACCCACACGAACCTCAGGAAGGGCAGCTGCGCGGAAAAGCTAGCGCCACGGAAAAAGGTAGCTGCACAGAAGACAGCCCCTTTTCCACGAACCCTCACGTTGACCGCACGACGGTATCGACACTGTTTCTATGCACCTTGTGGATAGATTCCACGTTTCCTTAACTCTATACTAAATTGTGCCTTCGTCCTTCCTCTCTTTGGAACGCCTTTGTGGCGGATAAGGAAACTTAAACTAGTAATCCAATCTATACGAGAAAAAATTATTTCTTTTTTCAAAATTAAATATACCGGGCAAATTTAAGAAAAAATCTGTCCAAAATTGAAAATCGCTGAGGAAATCCCCCCTTAAATTTGACCACCCATCGAATCTAACTAAGCGACACAACTGCTAGAGCAGTTGATAATACAGCGTTTTAATAGATGTAGAAATGAAAATAGAATACTGAGGTCGTGAAAAATTGTACAAACGTTTCATACTTTTGAATATATTATATTGTGAAAAGCACGTAACGCACTTTTTCAATAGTCTGATAGTGTGAAAGTTTTGCCTAATGAATATTTTACTCCAACTAGAATTAAAATCAATTCAATAGTGAAACACGAGAGTCTCTATTTTCACAGACATGAATTGAATTAGTTAAAACTTTGATTTAAACAATATACTGAATGTTCAGTTTTTAAACTTTTTATGATCCTATATTAAACTTGACAGTTTTTGGCCGCAGCCGTTGCAACGTGTTTGGTGGCGGAGAGCAATGGAGAGACAAAATTGAAAGACTGAAAACAATGGGTTGAAAATCGGACATATTCTTGCCGCAGGTCATTGCCGAGAGACACAGGAGAAAATGGATGAATAAAGTCAACTTACATATTAAAACTAAACCTATAACAGACTCATGCTACAACATTGCTTACACAAAGTTAGATAGCTGCTGAATTTTCTAGGCATGCTAACGATAGACAGCATCAGCGTGGCTCTAACGATTGAGCTAGGAAATCTTGCATCTCCCTTCAAAAACTAGAAGCCCCAATGATATGGGACAATCTCTTGATAGAACCCACTGCGAGCTAATAGAATGTATCCCTAAGGAATTTTTCTACATTGTGTCTGCATAGCTATACTGTACTAGGAAAAAGTTGTAAATGGTATAGGCAAAATGTTGCGCAACTATTGTTTTTTTAATATATTAAGAGTGAAATTATACGTTAAAAACTTTTGTCATGTTTTCCAAAAGTTTTATAAGCTGCTAAGATCGAGCTAAATTTTTGGACAATAATAATTGTTAGTTATACTCCTTAAAATTCTAGTCGCGTTTCAACTACAGTCAAACTAGTTTCCCGTACGACAGTACAGCGCACCAACACCAATAGGGACGTAAAGGTTATTTCTCTGCGTGAATTGTACCGCGGTGTCAATTGAGCATACTCAACCTACTAGTCTCTTGATTCTTCAATGTGTAAATTTAGTTTTAAAAGAGAAGCACTACTAGAGTATTTGAATTCAATTCTTGTATATAATGTTGGGTATTTATATACATTTTCTGTATTTTGTACCCATCACTACTGGTTCCAACAACAGGAGGACTCTTTTTTTTCTCCCACTATATATATATAGCGCAAGAGCACGTGTCTCAAAAATATTTTGAAACATTGGTGAGTTCAATCTCTTATATACTATAAAAATCATATGAAAGTCTGCAGAAAGACGTGCCTGACCCCAAGTAGAGTTCCTGGATTCTAAATTTTCGTGCACAAAGGTTTCAATCGTTTGTTCTCTTAATATAAGTAATATATGCAAACAATTATACAACTCAGGAACTTCACGTACCAGGGTAAACCTAAACCCAAATTTTGAATCAGTTTTCCAAGTAGTTTCACCACGATTTTCTCACGTTGCAGAAAGGGGGTATAATTTGTTTGCTAGTGTAATCGAACCGAGTCCTGACAACGAACCTATGATCTTTAATCTAGCATATGTGCCCTGACAACTTTTGAATCAATAACATATGAAGCACTTAGAGTGGCAGCAGGTACACTCAAATCCAGTTCATGGGTTAATACGTAATTTGTGTTGATACGCTTCTTAAAATCAGACGGAAGTGCCTACTGCTCTGCTATTATTTTAAAATTCGAAGAAACTCAGAAACCCTGTCTTAAATTATGAAGAAACGCCATCCTATCGACTAATGTCTCAAAACATAAAGCAACAAACACGCTAATCTTTTATTCCAATGAAAAAACTAATGAAAAATTAAACCTATGAAAAGCGGGATCAAACCAGATTTTACACAGGTTATCAAACATCAATACCCTCACGCGGCACTAATAGCACTAAAAATTATAACGTAACTGAACTCCCCAAAAATGAAATTTCCTAGTTTAATTCGTAGCATCAGTTCAAAAGAAGAGCTTCGAGAAATTCATAGCGGCTCATTCAGATGATTCAACGAGAAAGTGGCCCAGGAGCGATAAGGGAATAGGGTGAAATCGTACGTAGCAGAACATTGCTATATAAGACAGGCTTCTGCGTATGCTTCTGAAATGTACGTTTCGCACATGGCGCTCAATATCATTAAAGACAAAGGAAAAAAAAAGTTTATTTCCAATATAGATGGTACAAAAAAACCATCATTGGTTTTTAAAATATCTTAAAATTAATACACTTAGATAATACACACACACGAGTATTGTAATACTCGTGTCACTAGTCGAAAAGAAATAATTGAGGGCAATGTACTCCTAATCTTGCTTAATCTACATTTGATAATACATGTAATGATAATTATAAGAGAGAACACAATTTCATGGACGATGCATTTTCATTGTGGGGTGAAAACATTTTTGACAGTTTACATGTACATGACATAAAACTTCGCAATTCTTGGCGCCAGGAAATAATATATGAATCGCTTGTTTCGGCCAATGTTCATAAGTGTCATTTTAAGGAAGCATGAAGAAAAAAAATATATATATATATCCATATATCACAGAACAATCTATTACACAGATTCACAGAACTATTACACAGGTTACACAGAACAAACTATTAAAGAAAGATTCCGCCAACATCAATCGATTTTAAAACACCAGCGAGAAGCTCATCAAATTTTGCGTACCAGGCCCAGCACCTTACTTGAAAATACTGAAATTTTATACCGAGGATCATCCAAACAAGATTTGATTTTAATGGAAACACTACTCATCGCAGAAAACAATCCGAAGGTTAACAGTCAAGATGAAGGGAGGGACAGAGTACTGAAAATTTTTGAATTCTTAGGCCTATTTCTTAGTTTTTTAGTTTTATTGGTCATCTGTTTTTTATTTTTTGTTTTTGTTTTTGTTTCGCTTTATATCCTAATATTATTTGGAATTAATTCACTCGTCTTTAAGTGAATATCTTTTATTCTCTAGGAACTTTTTCAGACATTTTTATTTCATTTTACGATAGTTCATCAAGATTGACCCATTGTCTTAACTTATATTTATTTGTTTATCAATTCATCACATCTTTAGACTACATTTTTATCATGAGACGCCGAGATTTCTTTTACCTTCTGGAAATTTCTACAAGAATTTTATACAAATTACGACTTGGTAACCCAACATTAGGTTATACGTATCAGAGCTGCCACTGATGGGGGATTTCCCCTAGATCTGAGGGAAACGCTTGTAGTCTAGGGGAATGGGGAAACTTTCACAAAAAACCATTAAATTTGGGGGAATTCGGCCAGGAATTATTGCCTACGCTAAAAATTTATAACATGAATAACTTTGAATTACAAGTGGACGTACGCTCGTTCGGATGAAGATATTATGATGCAGAACAGGAAATACCCCTTTTAACGATGAATAAAAGGCGATTTAACGAAGTTTGAACGAGGATCAAACTCGTTAGACTAGCAACGAGATTCACATCGGAAGAATGTACAGTCTCATTCTCACAGCTCACAGAGCTAAGTCTCGAGAGTTCGCTCTATAAAAGGAATAAAAAGGCAAACAGTGATCGTGACGGTTGCTAGCTTCCTTCCTCTGAGCGAATAATTTTTGATCAACATTCCCCCCCATTAACTTAAATTATGTAGTAATTATTCTTATATGTTAATATGTGAATTCAGATATTTAATCGTTTTTCTTCGGCAAAAGAGGCGGAAGCAGGAGTTCTTGTAGATTAAATACGTGTGTGGTTCAACATTAAGAGATGTTAAAAATGTCCGGCTCGCCTAGGTTTCAATCAGTAACTTCCAATATTGACATTTTATTTATCTGCCTTGTCATAACTTATATGCTGTATTGTTGTGCGCTAGCGGAATTTCTATCTTCGCTTCGGCACACAATAGAACGGAAGGCGCAAGGATTCCAAAAGAATGCGAGGTTTCTTCGGGTTTATTTCTTATCCAGACGACTCCGTAAATCTGCCCAGACAGGTATGATTCAGACTCGGACCAGGAATTGCATGACAAGAAAATCCTAATTTAAGATCATAGTCGAATGATCAATCAATGTATATGGTGCTGCATAACGAGAAAGGAATCTCCTACTTCTTGAGCAAGACACAGAGAACGGCTAAATAATGTTAGAACTAGGTATGATATTCTAGTGACGGAATTCGTAACACAATATTCACTATTACATAAGAAAGTTTTAGCCTCCCTTAACCACGACAAGGATGTTCCAAGAGAGGGAAGAGGAAGGCACCATATATATAGCATCGCACAACGAGAAAGTAAATTCATACCTCGAAGGTACACGAGAAATAGCTGAGTGAAGCATAAGAGGCCATAGAATAGTAGCACATAAAAAAGGGAATTCGCCGCCCTGCCAACGACGTAGCACAGCGACAATTCACAATACTTTTTTATTATTATTATATGAGAAAGTTTTGGCCTCCCTTAACCACGACAAAGATGTCCCAAGAGAGGAAAGAGGAAGGCACCATCTAGCATGGAGTTGGGGGAACGCGGAATCTACGCACAAGGTACACAGGAACAGTAAGCTAGGAAATAAGTTCACACAACAAGAAAGGTTTCCGTTGCATCGACAGGGAAGAGAACAAGTCTCCACCTACGGAGCACATTGCTAGGAACACATTTCTAAAGACACATTTGCAATACCACTGGTTACCACCTTGATATAACAACCTGACGATACTTCTAAGAATACTTACAGACGGTGGGGGAAGGTCCCTCACGCTAGAAAATCTCGTAAAAGCCTATTTACATCTTACAAGAGAAGCGGCTACTTATTTTTCTTTGCTCTACCTGTGGGAGGGGAAATGATTAAGATTAGGTCTCTGATGCAGGGATAAGCTACTTAGGTTACAGCAGATCAGTCAGGAATCTTATCATTAAGGATAACAACGGATATCTCATTGGCTAGCCCAATACTGAAAAGGTCTGACACGCCTCGCCAGTTTTTCTTTTTTAACTGGCTTGATTTTAAATACAGGACACAAGTACACGTTGACCAACATCTCACTGAAACACAAATCACCTGGGCTAGTGGTCTCATAAATTTCTGTGAGACAAATATTTTACTTTATTTTATATCCGTTTCTTAATGAATATTATGAAGGTTGCAATACAAGGACAAGAAAAATCATGTTTCCAAGTTGGTACAAGTTTAGCACGGTGTATCATTGTGAATTTCTCATAATCAACAACTGATGTCTAATCCATGGAAGAACCACAACATAGTTTGTATTTTTAGTACACAAATCTTTCAATAGTGAAGCAGTGGTTGATTTGTATTCTTAATTAAGTGCAAAATCGTGTTAGTTTTGTGTTAAACTATGAATGTAATAAACTTAAAATAAAATCATCTGTGTCAACTCAAATGCATTGAAATGTCAGTCTTTCCATGTTACATTTACTGCTTATGACACTGTTTACAATGTTATATTTACTTTCTATGACAACATGCTTACATAGCTTGACTATTATGCAAATATTGCTGAGCAAAAAAAAAACATTTAGACGTTAATACAGAATCAATTTGAACCATGAAAGAAAAATAGGAATCAGGCAAATCTGTGCAAACCACACACTCACTGAACCTGTCTGACACTCCAGCTTTCCCCATGCTGAGTTGTTAAAACTTAGCATGAGAATGCACATATTAAACCTAACCTCAGAGTTAAATTATTTAACAGGCAAATCTGTGAAAATCACACACTCACTGAACCTGTCTGACACTCCAGCTTTCCCCATGCTGAGTTGTTAAAACTTAGCATGAGAATGCACATATTAAACCTAACCTCAGAGTTAAATTATTTAACAGGCAAATCTGTGAAAACCACACACTCACTGAACCTGTCTGATACTCCAGCTTTCTCCATCTTGGGTTGTTAAAACTTAGCATGAGAATTCACATATTAAACCTAGCCTCAGAGTTAAATTATTTAACAGACAAATCTGTAAAATCACAGTGTTCAGCTAAAATACCGTTAACCTAGAATCTGACTAATTTCCAGCATTACACTGCAGCTGCAGAGCGCACCAGATTCACATCACAACGGCTAGTCTGACTCAATGTGGGCGACTCACCGGCCGCCAGAAGCATCCTCGAATGCTCTAGAAACCGGCCGTTCACCGCTATCAACACGAGATATGTAAAGCAATCGACAAATATAGCTAGTAAGGGAACACGTTCAAGTTAAATAAATTTCTAACACGAATTCACTTTTAAAAGACACAGAAACTTAAGATTATCCGGGAACCTGTTCCTCCCACGCACTTCAAACAAATAGAACGCTGGCGTCATTCTTGCGGACCAGCGCGGATCCGCAGAATGTTGCCGAAATAAAATTGTCAAAATTCTTTAAATTTTTCGTGTCTTGTAAGCCGCGACATATGCGTTACAGAGGCTAACTCTGTTACATGCTCTTCAGCAATTAGTTCTTCAATTTTGAATATTAACTTAACGTTTTAACGAGCAAAACTTTACATAGATGAGAAATAGGTTCATTTTAGTGATTATTGCTATTTATATAATGATTTCATTACCGTGTAATTATTATTTTTGCTTTAGAATGCTGATTATTTTTTCCAATGGCTTACCAAACCAAATCATCTTTTAAGAACCGAAAGTTCTGTACGCAGTCATGTAGAAATGATTTGCTCGGTGCACCCGAATTAAAACTCGCCTGAAATGAAATAGTAATATCAACTGTAGGTATTGTAAGGGATGCAACATTTATTGTAAAAATTAAAACAAAACTATGCTCAGTGCTACATAAGAGAAACATAAATGTTGCAAGTACCAGCGCTGATATCGTATGAGAGCCGTCCAAGAAATCCGGTGGAATTACCATAATTGAGCTTACTCTTGTAGAAAACTTTGACCAAGGCGACCTTTCCTCAAGTGTGTATAATTTCTTACCTGTGGATAAAGCAATTTACCCCTACAGCAAAATAGCTCACAAGCTGTCAATGAAAAGGACGAAATTACATTTGGATTTAATGTACATTAAGTAATGTCAGTTTCTATTTAATATACACCATAATACGTTTTTTCCTCAATTTTGGGGGATTTTTTACGAAAATGGGGGAATTTCTACCGCAAATCTGGGGGGGAGAGAAAAACCTCAGTGGCAGCCCTGATACGTATCAGCGACCTGCTTGTTCGGACTAGTTCTATTTAGGTATGATTATGGGTGCGTGCCATCCGAAACGTTGTCCTTTTAACTCGTATGTTTTTAAATTTGAAGAAATTCGTCCTAACTCCAAGTGTTATTGCATCTTTATGGCTTTCGAAATGTATCTTAAGAATAGTACCTGCTTCTACACTTTTAAAATTCCGCGCTCTTGAAAAACTAGTGATCAAGAGAATAAAGGATATGTGCCATCTAACTTTTAACGAAGTGTGTTTGCAAAATGACCTGCTGCCAACATACACCAATATCCATATATATATACACATATGTACGCACACATATGTATATATATATATATCAGATAACTATATATGTATGTATGTGTATGTACTGTGTGTATATATATATATATACACACACACACACAGTACACACACATACATAGATATATATGTACAGATAAGCATGAGGACCATGAAGATTATAAGTTTTGTACTTCTAATTAAACAACTTTAACATAACGGTCCTTAGTTGATAAGCATTTTATTCAAATATAAATGGATGATCGCACAACAAATGTATAGTTTGTACATGAATGCTTTACAATAATAAAGAGATGACGAGTTAGGTAATGTTACAAGTTGAGAGTGAACAGAAAAAAGACTATTATCTCTAGTTGAAATGGTAGTTGTCGGTCCAGTTCACACATACGTGCATATATACATGTAAATATATACACATACACATGCACACACACATACTCACGCACATACTTACACCAAACTCGTAAGCATTCACAAATGCATTTCTATGCACCGAATGACACATTGATTCACGTAAATCATGCTTATGATCTAATTCAAATCATTTAGTGGCATTTGTCGAAATAGATCTGTTCCCTGGGAGATGGTGGATTTACTTTTCCGACATTGATGTCAGGTGTAGATAAGACGTACCTGTTTGCTCTAATGTTGATCTCGTTAATACTATGTTTCTTTCCGTTGCAGGTGCTAGCCGTTTCCCAAGTGGTGACATGCTTCTGTAAGTGTGTTTACGACGCACACTTCTCCAACAGAGGGTTCCTCAAGGGAATAAAAAACTTACATTATCAGATGAACAATACTAAATCATTAATATCCTTCTATCAAACAACGTGTGATTTAACTAATTTATGATAGGACAACTATTGTATCTATGGGAATTAGCACTCCCAGGGGGAAATGTGAGGGCCCGAGCTGAGAGGTAGGCCTTCTTTTTGCTGAAATAATTTTGTTAAGGACCATCTTTTTCGGTTCACAGCTGTCTAGTTTTTCACCACCTACTACTTTCTTCAACTTTGATCTTGTTCCATAATCTTCTTTCTCGACTCACTGTTTCCATGCCCTTTCTGCACAGATTCCGAGTTCCCTTAACTCCATACTAAATGGTGCCTTCCTCATTCCACTCTTTGGATCGCCTTTGTGGCGGATGGGGACGCTTAAACTAACTAATAATCTAATCTTATGAAAGGACCTTGTCCCTCTAACGTATGTAGCATTTTGATTTTAAAACTTGTACATGATTTTAATACGACAATGACAACAATGTATATTTGATTCTAAAACGAAAAAACTGAAGCAAATGACGTGCAACGGGCTTTGAAGCGTCATCTTTGAATACGATTAAGTATCGGAGCTCGTGACTCTGAGTAAAGCTGATCTAACTTTTTTTTGGAGATAATGCGTAGAGGTTTTTTGAACGTTGTCTGCGAGTATAAAAGGCGTTCGAGTAGGAACATTTTTCGATGTACGCATCAGCCAGTCGAGCAGAACATAGATATTCTGGTAAATTTTCTGATCCTGCTGACTGGGTTGAACAATCGAGTAAATAGGAATATGGGGAAAGGTGAGTGAACGAATATGTAGGCAGCGGATCAACAAACAGATATGTACAATAGCGAGCCTTGGGTACTAGGTGCTATTGGGAAATTTTGAGGAGGTGCAAGACACGTTTATTTGACGAGGTTGCTCAAACAGGTGTGGCAGTGTCAGGCTATGTAATGCCTAAAATATCAGCAAGTCGAGTTTCATTGCACTGTGAAGTTCAGGTCGAGTCTGTCGATTGTATTTTATGTTTCAACGATAATTCGTAAATTTCCAGACAGCTGGTAAATTCGAGAAACGAGTTTGCACCAAACTTCTGAATACGACCCTAACTCCATCATCAGAGCCCAAACCAGTAAGAAGATTTAGAAAAAAAACATACGTGGTCTCGGGGCAATAAATGTTCATGGTCACTGAGACTGAAAAAAGCAGAGCAAGTCAGGGGTGGTACGAAAACCTTTTTCATCGCGTTTGTAATATCGGAGGCATGGCCCATTACTAGCTCGTGACAGCTGGTGTTGCGGTGAAATCAGATTTTTGCAGTGATGTTTTGATGCGACGGTGATAAAATGTGTAACGAAAAAGGCTGAAATTGTTGAAGGGCCAAAATTGGTAGTTGAACCTCGATAATGCGCCTGTTGTTACTTCGAGAAAAGAAATAGTTCTCGACCTCGGACAATTTGGCCGCCTCTCCTCACCTTTCATCTTCATCAGATTATAGTATTGTTACAAAGCTTTTAGTATAAATAGAAATTCGCATATGTCACTGTTTAGAACCCTTTGAGGGGATACAATTATTGTATCTATGGGAATCTCGTAAGGGGACTTAGTGAAGGTCCGAGCTAAAGGTTAGGTAGGGTTTCCTTTTGTTCAAATAAAATAGGTTTTTGTTTTGTTACGGACCATCTTTTTTCGGCTGACCGCGGTCCTGTTTTTCAGCACCTACTACTTTCTTCCTCAACTTTTTCTTGTTTCCCGAATTTCTTTCTTAGCTTACTGTTTCTGTGCACGTTGTGCATAGATTCCGCGTTTCCTCAACTCCATACTAAATGGTGCCTTCCTCCATCCTCTCTTGACACATCTTTGTCGTGGTAATGGGAGGCTAAAACTTTCTTCAATAATAATAATAATAAAAAACTGTTTTAGAAATTATTCAGGTCAGGGTTGCGGAGTCGGAGGAATAAATTTGCGACTCCGACTCCGACTCCGACTCCACCTTTCCAGAATTTGGCGACTCCGACTCCGACTCCACCTTTTCAGAATTTGGCGACTCCGACTCCGACTCCGACTCCACCTTTCCAAAATTTGGCGACTCCAACACCGACTCCGCCTGTTCGCAATTTTGGGACTCCAACTCCACCTATTCATAATTTATAAGATGAATATTTTATTTCTTAACTAGCGTACACGGTCCGTCAAAAATGACAGGATTCAATACCTTTCATCAACAAATTTTCGCTCGAGTAGAGTTTCATGCTTAAACTTGTTCCGAAGGTAACTTATTTCTCTTATTAGAGTAATAAACTCTTGGAACACAGTATTTTTGAGCCGCAAGAGAAGTAGTTATAGCCATTCGTGTCGTATCCTAGAGACAGAAATTCAACCATTACTGAAAGCAACTGCGAGCTTGTGTATGTATATTGTAATATGCAATAGAGTGTATTGTAATACACTCTATTGCATATTACAATACCCCGCCGAACTCGGTATCCACGATTAGAACTCTGGTATATAAGGCTCTGGACCTCTCAATTGTTTTGAAAGTGGCATTATAGATAGAGCACTTGTACGAAAATGAGTGTATTAATTGACCGTGAACTGAAACCAAGACCGCCAGTGCTAATTTTTTCCTATCGATTCTTAAGAGCGTGACACGAAACGTATAAATAAACACACGACTGTCATTCTTAGTAGTAGACGGTTGCAGATGTTGAAACCTGTACATATGTTCACTATATTCCTTATTAACGAACGACTTCTAAATTGACTGCAGAATGTTAATTGACAAATTACTAGAGTACATGATTGGTGAAAAATGACGGGATTCGATGGCATCGTTTTAAAAAAATATCAAGATAAAGATGACAAACAAATGTACCCATCCTAATGGTACCCGCGATTAAAATACAGTATTCTCGTACTTGTGCACTGGTAAACTTTGATCACCCGATACGGTCATTAAGCATCTTTAAGAATGTCGCAGACGCAGACACCAAGCAAGCAAACAACAACACTGTATTATAATTTATATTATTATTCGGCAAGAAGTTTTCAAAAAAATTGCCATACCTTTTTACTGCGATTAGCCGCATTTTCGTGACAGTAAATTCGATTTTGACGCAATGTTTTTTATTTATAAACAAAAGTGAGCTGATGCCAGGTTTTTCATAATATTTCAATGGTATTCATGATACTGTCCAAGCAAGCAGATTCCCATTGTAATAATATAGGAGAAATTTCGCACGAGAACGTATATTTATTTCCAAGTTGACGGACACCTGGCTTTTTATTATACCGGGTGTCTCAAAAAATGTCCCCGATTTTTCAATTGTTTGTGTCTCCGCTTTAAATTAAAATATTTGAATTGTCTTTTATTCACGGTGTAATAAATTTTGTTTCCTTTTAGAATAATTTAAGTTTTTGAAAATCAGTTGAATAAACACTTTGCAATGATCAATTTAACGAAAGGGGTAGAAAAACTAATTGTTCGTAGGAGGAGTTTTTTAAGCAATATTGATACTCTTCCTTATTTTGTACATTCCTAAAAAATGAACAAACAAAAATATAAAAAGTAACAAATCATTATCATAAGTAACGTTCAAACAAATAAAGTAATTCAGTATCCTTCGACATACCCTCCATTTCTCTCAAGGCAAGTATTACTTCTCGCCACCATTGAACGAAGAGTTTTACAGATGATTTCACCGTTTTCTTTCAGTGCTTGAAACACTGTTATTGAAAACACTTGAAACCTCTCAGAGGGCTTAAATACTTGGTGGTATGTAGGATACATCATTATGAAATTATTCTTAACAGTAGGTATTGAGAAATGAAGAAGGACACCAGTGTTGCTTTTAAAACTTTCCCTTTGAACAATTAGTTTTCTACCCTTTTCAGTGAATCGATCATTGTGGGGTGGTTATTCAACTGATTTTCAAATACTTAAATTATTTGGAAAGGGAATGCAATTTACTACAGTGTGAAACACAGACAATTTGAATATGTTAATTTAAAGCGGAGATATAATCAGTTGAAAAGTCAGGGACATTTTTGTGGGGCACCCGGCATAGCGTTGATTGTTCTTATACAATAAAGGGCAAGTGTCCCCTTTAACAAATACATAAGTTGGTTTAGGTATTTCCTGTTCGTAATCTCTCTAATGGTATTACAATTGAATTTTAGGATTTAAAACTTAAGGGCTACTATTCGAACATTTATTTCAAATACAGAATAAATTCAAGGGAACAATAGCAAGTCGTTTCCCGAGAAGCGCAAAAAGGGAAACAGCACCCAAATTAGACGTATCTTGAGGATTCCAGCAGTACGCACAGCAGCGTCCTCTGTACTATTTTTATTATTAAATTCCTTTAAAACGAAGACCGAAGATTTTCTTTAACGAAATGTTAGTTTTAAAAACGAAACTCCTTAAAAATAGAAGACAACCAAAGGACGTGGCCGGTTATCAGCAAGGTACTCCGGTAGGAAATTTTAGTGGCGTTCTGAGTAGATAGAAACAGAGTTTTAAGATGTCTGGTCGCCGTCTAGCTGAATATCGCATCTTATTGCAAGATTGCATATAGCACTAAGATTTTACCAATTAATTGACAATTAATTATCTTGAATAATAAGTGCCTGTTTACCGGGTCGAGGAGTTAAAGTCGCAGAAAGAGACTGCTTTTTACGCAAGAGAAATAAGTTAGAGGTGCCAGACCGACTTTTATTAAAAGGGCGACATGCTGCCCAAGCAGAGTAAGCTCACATGTAATTTAATTAGTGAACGCCAGTGCGTCACGAGTAATGTTAATTCAAGCGATTTTAGGTAATGCAGGTCTGGTAGAAGCTCAAACATGCTTAATTATAGAAAGTTAAATTTAAACAAAAAATGCAAAGAAAAGATGTAGCTGCGAAACAAAAAGACGAAGAAAAGAAAGAACTAATTTCAACAGTTTCAAATTCTTGTCCGTCAAGTATGACAGGCCATCTGAAGGAAACTTTTTCTTCCACAAAGCCGCCATCAGAAATACGGAAGGTTTTCAACAGGAAATTTCATTGAACAAATAAAATTGGCTGTCCATCTTTGTTGGTTGGTCTGTCTCCTTTTCACGCTCTTGAAGATGCTTAATGACTGTATCTGTGATGCTAGTTTCACCAGTGCACTAGTACTAGTATATTTTAATCGCGGGTACCATTAGGTTGGATATATTTCTTTATGATCCACATGTGGAGAATTCGTATATAGAAAATATTTAATCCCATCATTTATCACGGGTCGAGTACACAATTTTGTATACTGAGTGTTTCAGAACACGAGGTACAAAATTGCACACCAAGTGGAAAATGGCTAAATAAACATTTTAATTCCATTAAATTTCCCCCAAAAATCAGGGTCGTGAGATATTAGCTGTTTATTGTTTTAAATGATGAAATTTAAAGGCACAGTTGTTCGCAACATTTATTTTGAATTTACTTTACAAAATTGTTCAAAATGTGTCCCACCTACATCAATGCACTTTTCGAATGTTAGCCTTAACGACTGCCGGATATTAGGAAACACGTCTGGCATTTAGGTATCTCGCCAGCAGCCACTGCAATTCTGGTCACAAGATCTTCCTCAGACTCAATGGCTTTTCACGTGTCCCCAAAAAATGAAATCGAATGGAGTCGCATAAGGAGGTCAAGGAGGTCATGCAACTAAAAGATTTCGCCCGATCAACGTAAATTCAAATAAATATTGCGAGTAATTTAGTCTTTAAATTTCATCCTTTAAAACAATAAAAGGCTAATACCTCAATGTCTCTTTCTTCGGAAAATTTCATAGAAGAAAAATTTTTTATTCGGACATCTTCTACTAGGTGGGCAATTTTTTGCCTCTTATTCTGAAACACCCTGTATATTACTGACAAAAGTCTTCTAAGTAGGTAAAGTAGTCACTGCCTTCACTGAAAAGCATAGATATGTATCCACAGTTTTTTTAATTACTAAGTAAACACTCATTCAGTGAAATTATAATAGTTAATTCAATGACTATGCTTAAAATCCACAAAATGATATACATGTAGATAAAGTAGGCAAAATTTGCACACTGCCTCTTATTCTCTGTGTCTACACTATGCGGGGTAACAATGCAGAAAAGGTGTCATATTATTGCTCAACACTATTTTATGTCTCGGCTATAATAGGCAAAAGTTGTTTTGCTTTCGTCGTACGGGACTGAAGTTTTCGGAACGTTTTGTTCACGAATAAAAGTCACTTTTAGCGTCTTTGCGTGTAATATGATACTATCTCTTATTCTCGTCTAACCTTTTACTTCATATTTGACACTTTCTAATTCTAATAAACGCCCATGTTCTTCTAATTTCATGTTTTTTGGAGCGATTTGAAACGTCTCCAGTAAGAAAATTTGCACTATCGCATAAATGTAACAACAATTGCAGCTGAGATAATGCATTACTATCAGTTACAATATGTGTGAGACTAAGTGAAGTTTTTGATAGTGTGTTATTATTTTCATAGCAGCTCGTTTACATTGTATTTTAGTTTTTCATGTGTGTCAATGCTGATATTGATTACCTTACAACATTTCCAAATCTTCCATAAGAAGAAGTAATTAATTATGTAATGCTGCAAAACGGATACTATTTCAGTGTTTAAAATTGTAGAAGCATAATATAAAAATTCTCCATTTCAGCATATGCTTAAAAACTGGGGAGTGATACCGAAGATAAAAATTCAACATGATAATGATATATCGAATTACAATATAGCTCTGAAAGAACCAAACAGCATTCAAGAAATGACTTTAGAAATGAGCAGAAATTGTTATTAATAATACATGTTAACTTGACCTAAAGACAAGGAAGCCATATCAATTGTGATAACATAACCTGAGAACTAGAAGTCTTTATGTACCAGACCATAGCTTCAGGTTTTGGCAAAGACTACTCATTTTCAAGGAATCATAACATAAAGACTAAAAATATTTATGATCACAGCATAACTTTAAGTTTCTGCAAAGACTAGTCATTATCAATCAATGCATCATTAAGAGCGTACATAGTTACCACTCCTTACGTGAGTACAATGTATTGCATCAGCTGAAATGTTCTACAAGTAACTTGCAACACATTTAGTACTATTTGCTACTTCCTGTGTACTAATTGAAGGGGAAATGAACGAATCATAAATATACAGAACAAAATTTCAATGCTTCAAATTACCAATTCTTGCTTAAATAACTGCCAAATATTCATTATTACTCCAGTACAATTATACTTCTTTCTTATATTTATCATAAATAGAAATGCAAACCCACAACGACTAGACAACAATGACGGTATTAGGTGATAGGTATAAATACGCTATTTCAAACTTAAAACAAAATAATCAACCAAAACATTGCGTATTTTTAGATTTTCAGCAAAGTATTCTAACTCTGATTTGTTTACTTTCGGTTTTAAACAATTATAAATAATTTTCAGTAAAAATTAGAATCGAAGACAGCAAAAAATAGCGACTCCAACTTCGACCTCACCCCATCCGAATGAACGACTCCGACTCCGACTCCACCACACTCGGAAAAGAGACTCCAACTCCGACTCCATCACACTTCAGAGAAGCGACTCCGACTCCGACTCCGACTCCACCCTAAAACATGCGACTCCGGCGACTCCGACTCCCGACTCCGACTCCGACTCCGCAACCCTGATTCAGGTTCATAGGCTTGCTAAAAAGTCCGAAAGTGCTTTACAACTTTATAGAAATTTTTTTATCATGACATGGAGAGACGTTGGATTCGTTCTATCTATTAACAGAAAAGACTACTTTAGAGGAGATGGAGCGATGTGTGGCATAGGTAAACAAAAACACATTTTCCATAGTCCTAGAATTTTTTGAGGTAAATCTGAAGGATATGTCAGTTATTGATTTTGTAAATTTCGATGCCTAAGCGTAGTTAATTAGATCGAAATAAACAAGTTTTCGTCCATGCACTTTCCATCTCAAATGAGTATTTTATTAGTTATAGCGGTAAATGACTTACCGCAACTCCAGTGTTTGAAGCGGCAAGTAATTCAAGGAGCACGTCGGACAGCAACACTGCAATGCGCACTCGCTTCCAGCGCGATCGTCATCAAAGACGAAACCAAACCTACCGCTATACCTCGTTAAATACTCATTTGACGAAAAAAGTGTATAGAAGAAAAGTTGTTTATTTCGATGTTATTACCATGCTTCAAGAAACAAAAATTCGAAAATCGACGAGTAGCTGTTTATTCGAGCGCATTCGTCATCAAAGACGAAACTAAACCTACCGCTATAAATCGTAAAATGCTCATTTGAGACGGAAAGTGCATAGAAGAAAACTTGTTTATTTAGATTCAATTAATTAGGTTCAGGCATCAAAAAGTGGAAAATCGATAACTGACATATCCTTCAGATTTACCTTTTTTGATGCTAATATAGCCTTTTGGATACATCAAATGAGAATGAAAATGAGATTAATTTGGCGAATAGAGTTGCTTCATTAGAAATCTGAAATTGACACATCAACACGAGTAGGATGGTGTTCCAATGTTTCAGCATCGAGTGAGGAGCAAAATGTGGACCCGGAAGTTTAAAAGATCTAGGTAGGTAGGGACTAAAGAGTTGCACGGTGTTGAGAAACGTTGTGATTACTCACTACCCAAAAACAGAGCAAGGTCAAGGTTATGAGAGAATCAGAGCTAGTTAGATCAACTGTAGATTCAGTCAGATAATTCGACTTTATTCAGACATTTGAAAGCGTGCAACTTCATTTTCACCCTGCGAATAATTACTATGAACAAAAGAACAGTATACTAATCACTACAACAAGATGTCCCTAAAGCTTTTGAATTTCTTGTGACAAACGCATGTATCGATTGTTTAAAATATTTTTTTTGTAAGCCACAGCATAGTTTTCCCTACGAATAGGTAATAGAAGCGCATAGAAGTTATTTTTATCTTTAGTTGTGTTTACTAGTAGCATTCTGTGCTCACCATGTTGAACGAGACACGCCAATGTTGCTTGCAGTCAAGTGGACCCCACATGTAGAATGTCACCTTCCAAATTAATCCAACGAAAAAATATAAATCTCAGGACACTATTACCCTTTTAGTTTCAAAAATTCGTTCATTGTATCATAAGCCATTCAAGATTTTTCTGGTCCCTTGTTTAAAAAATACCCTGTATATCTCGAGCAGCTTCCCACGCATAGCTCCCAAAAGCGCCAACATTTACGGCGAGTGCATCTTCGACATCTGTCTCACTATTCAAGCCATCCATCAACTGAAAGGCTATTATAAAATAAAGGTAGGTGGTACAATTTCATCTTCATGACCTTCTCCTCCAATCATTAACTATTCACTGTGCTCTACTGACTCAGATTAGCACAAAGGGACTTTTCGGCAACTTTTTCTTAATGCATACTAACGTTCTATCTCATTGAGAGTGTTGCAGTACGGGGGCCTAAGGTTCTCTCAATTGCAATTCTCTGACTAACAGATGCAACAACACTGTATTTGTTATCAAATTTTTATTTTCGTGCAGATGGTCCGAAAACTGAGGTCTGAAAAAGGCTTCTTTCATCGCAAATTAGTAAATGTCTTCAGAGCAGAAGAAGAACTAATGATCCCGAAACAGTTTAGACCTGTCTTTTTCCCTGTCTATTTTGAAGGGGAAGGTTCTGCCAGGTTCGATTCTACTAAGACAACCATGGCACTCAAAATGCTGGAAAAATGCTGCCTTGCATTCGAACATGTCTGTGAAGCAGCCATGCTTTGGTCACAGTGAGTATTTGTACTTTTTGCATCCTTATATACACGTGCAATCAATATAACCTAAGAAGTCCTTACTCTTTGAAAAACATAAAGAAATCTATCAATGAGAACATTATTTTCAGAGCAGCACTGGCTTGGCCATTGTTATATTTTATTCATCTAAATTTCATGATAATTTACTGCACTCCTAACAAACAAAATTCACCAAATTTTTTCTTTTATAGTGTTGAAGCATTTCATAGTCAGTTTTGCAAGTAATTTTGGAAAGCTCGAAGCATACAGCTATGTACTCTCCTATGATCGAGAAGGTAAGATATGGGTATTAAGGGTGAATGTTAACTATATGATGAATCTTAGTTCTGAAAAATAAAAACAAAATCTACCCATGCGTTTGCCAACGCCATTTTTTTCGTTTCGTGCCCCAATCATTCTTTTAAGTATAATTTGGTATATATTTTGTAGGGAAGCATGTTTCAAAAGGAATTTTTTACGAGAAAATTCATAATCAGTAATGAAGTGTTTCAAGGGCTTATATTTTTACTTTCAATGAATATTGTTTCCATACAAATACGAGTTACTTGTACACTGGTATAATTTTGTATTTTTTTTTCGAGGGAAATGTGAGATCCTGAGCTAAGAGCAGCTAGGTCTCTTTTTTAATGGAATAAAGTGTTTGTGTTATCTTAAGGACCATATTTATTCGGTTCATTGCTGTCCTTTTTTCGGCCCCTACTACTTTCTTTTTCATTAACTTTTTTCAACTTCATGTTACTATGCATCTTGTGCATAGATTCCGCGTTATTTTGTCTCCGTACCAAATGGTGCCTTCCTCCTTTCTCTGTTTGAAAAGTTTTTGTTGCGGTTAGGTAGGCTTAAACTACCATTTAACCTATTTTTGTATTTTCTAAATGTAGAATGAGAGCTATAATAGTTCTCAAACTTCTTTTTTCTTGTACGATTCGAGTATCCAATCCACAGAAAATTCTACGACCTTTTAGACGCAGCACACAAAGTGGGTGCAACATCAGCAGCAGTTGTAGTAGTACTGCGTGTCAATTGCTTACGTCTGTGCTGAATTTTCGCACGACAATGTATATCCAAAGAATCTTGTATCTTGTTTGCTCAAACGTGACCTCTCAAAACAAGTCAATTAGTAGACTCTGAATTCACGAATTATTCTGTGTGTAATTCTACTATTCGTTTTTTTCACTTACCTGGGATTAGACATTACAACTCGCTTGTGAATGTGCTTCAGTATTTTATTATGCATTTCCAGACAAGCTATGTACTTCAAGTAGATACATTCAGAACACTTATCAGTTCTGCACCGGCCTACCTATTAAGGGAAATTTATCATTGCTCTCCCTCATAATCAAGTCGTCTTAAATCTGTGGATGAAGATAAAGTTGCTGAATAATTTTAGACTCGTTAATTTGCTAAGATTCATTTTTCATAGAACATAAGTTTACAAATATTTTTAGAAGTCTAATCTTTCGTTAATTCCACGAAATTACTATTACTTAGCTTTTTCAAAATGAGTGATTGTTTTACACCTTCTGCTGATGACTGCGTCGGTTATACCGAGTCAGAAACAATCAAGTAGCTGGAATCTCTGAAATTAGCGGTTTGTGACACAGTGCGTTGGTCAGACGAACCTGGAGCGACCAAAGGTGACCTCGAAGTGGCCGCCTTCGAGCTCTTCGTGAACTCATGATTCACGAAACTGATAACGTACCGGGGGATTAATAAAAATAGATGTCAATGTAAACATTAGCTGGTGGAGTGAAAGAGTGAAAAACCAGTAAATTGCGTAAAAAATCAGAACTTTTACTAGTCTAGGGGTGAAAAGTATCTGTAACTCGCAGATCAAAAGAGGGAAATCAACCTCCGAGGAATAAAGCCTATTGGGACAAGTTCAAAATTGACATCGTGTTCGACAGGATAACAATGTGCATCGATCCCACGAGTATACCCTTGTTGGTGGCATTCAAGACATAAAATTATCAACATTACAAGACAGTAAATTTTATTTCACTAACCTATTACACTAACTGATTCTTTTAAGATGAAAATGTAACGCGTGGATCTTATATAAAACTTTCAGAATGAGTTGGGAGCTTACTGCAGCATCACGCTATTTCAAAGGGCGGGAGTAGTTTAATTCGAAGTAGTAACACCGGCGCGCCATTTTAGAGAACCCATCTAAGATCCCTTCCGAGTTACCCTATAAGCCTCATTTTTTACACCTTATAGTTTCTAAAATATTGCACCTAACAATTTGAAAGTAGTCTCATCATAAAGATCGATTTATTCTCCAAATGTGAGTGTATAATAAAACTGTCATACGCTCCCTGGAGGAAGATGAAGAGCAAGTTTCTCCTAGCCTCTGAATGGTCGACCGATTTTTCAAAAGGCTCATTTTGTATGAGTCATAATTTCTGCGTGTCCCGTATGAGATTTTTATTATACACTCACATTTGGAGAATGAATTGACGCTTAAAATGAGACTAATTTCAAATTTTTAGGTGCAATACTTTAGAAATTATGACTCATACAAAATGAGCCTTTTGAAAAATCGGCCGACCACTCAGAGGCTAGGAGAAACTTGCTCTTCATCTTCCTCCAGGGAGCGTATGACAGTTTTATTATACACTCACATTTGGAGAATAAGTCGATCTTTATAATGAGACTTCTTTCAAATTGTTAGGTGCAATATTTTAGAAACTATGAGGTGTACAAAATGAGGCTTATAGAGAAAATCGGCCGACCATTGACGGGCCACGAGAGGCCCTCTTCCTGCCCCCCACAGGGGCGTAAAAAATTTTTGAATTACATAAATAAATTGTACTCGTCACGCCCGTTCATTTGGTATTAATTTCAAGATTGTACGTCTTATAGTTTAGAAATTACCCCCTTTTTGTTAGGGTAACTCGGGAAGGATCTTAGATGGGTTCTCTAAAATGGTGCGCCGGTAGTAGTAACGCTGTTCACTTTAATATCTTCCCCTAAGTTTTATGCATAATATTTTCATTATTTTTTTTAGTTCAATTTGAAAATTTTATTTATTCATTAGGATAATAAAAATCTTCGCTGCACAAAAAACTTTGAAATTTATTTGGTAATCAGGCACCACTTTTTGGTGCCTGACCTAATTTATTGAATCAAAATAAACAAGTTTTCTTCTATGCACTTTCCGTCTCAAATGAGTATTTTACGATTTATAGCGGTAAGTTTAGTTTCGTCTGTGATGACGAATGCGCTCGAATAAACAGCTACTCATCGATTTTCGATTTTTTTTTGCTTGAATCATGGTAGTAACATTGAAATAAACAACTTTTCTTCTATACACTTTTTTCGTCAAATGAGTATTTAACGAGGTATAGCGGTAGGTTTGGTTTCGTCTATGATGACGATCGCGCTGGAAGCGAGTGCGCATTGCAGTGTTGCTGTCCGACGTGCTCCTTGAATAACTTGCCGCTTCAAACACTGGAGTTGCGGTAAGTCTTTTACCGCTATAACTAATAAAATACTCATTTGAGACGGAAAGTGCATAGAAGAAAACATGTTTATTTTGATCTAATTAACTATGCTAAAGCATCGAAATTTACAAAATCGATAACTGACAGATCCTTCAGATTTACCATTTATTTTGACCTATGGCCAAAATAAGTTTTAGAAAGTGGGTCCCACGAGGTCCAACGGCCCTCAGTGAGTGTACTGAACACCCTTAAAATTTTGAGGAAAGGTTATAAAAAATTGAACAAACGATCATGATTGAGAACGACCGAGTAGATTATCTCTTCCGGTTACAAAGGCAGCTGCTACGGAGAAGTTCCAGTCTAATTACATCACATGAAGTCTTAACAATTCATGCCTAAGCAGCGCGACTAAACTACCGCTCCCAAGCGTCCCAACCGAAAACACAGAGCTGAAAGAAGTAAACTACAATTTTTGTGTATGAATACATATAAATACTTTCTAAGATGTCAACTTCCATATCCTATTAGATTTGTGTTAATTTAACATGAAATTTTAACTCGTCCCAATCAATGTAGCAGCCAGCGCATGCCGCCTTGCGTCCAAGAAGGTAGACCTTTTGTTGCAACAGCCCTGTCAGGTGGATACTACTATTGTATCTATGAATACAAGTACTCCCAGGGGAAATGTGAGGCCTTGAGCTGCGAGTTAGGGAGGCTTCCTTTTTGTTGACATAATTTTTTTTGTTAGAGACCATCTCATTTTTGGGTTGCCAGCTATCCTATTTTTCATAACCTCCTTTTTGTTTTATCTTGTTTTACAGCCTTTGCCTTCCTTTTTAATTAATTTTTCAATGTGCAGGGATCTTGTGCATAGATTACTCGTTCTCTTAACTCCATACTAAATGGTGCCTTCATCATTCCTCTTTTCGGAACACATTTGTTGGGGTTAGGGAGGCTTGAACTAAAATCTAATCTAATCTTTGTTGAAACTGAGTAATTTTTTGGTTTTGCTATTGCCCAAATTTTTTTCGGTTCACTGAAATCCTGATTTTCTTCAGCCTGTATCTTCTTTCATGGACTTCATTCGTGACTTCATGTTTCAATGTGCAGAGGAACTTCCGCAGGCACTCACTTTTTGTGCTTAGATCTTTATTCTCTTAACTCCAATCTGAATACTGTCTTCCTCTTTCTTCCCATAGAAAATTAACATTCTGGTTAGGGAGGCTTGAACTAACTCATTTAATCTAAATCCCTCTGAATTATTCTACGAACAGAACTGGCCTAGCGTTGGCTTCAGCACAGGCTGCCAAGATTTGCACCCATTTGACATGCTACTCGATGCTTAATTCTCTACTGTCCTATCGTCGGTGTTACACTCATCTCATGGCGGACTGGCAACTCGGACAAGTTGCCTTTTGGCTTTTCTGTGAAATGAACGAAACAGAAAGAAATATTGTGGCGTATCGGTACTTCGTTAAAGTCACTCACGAGCTGTCTGACTTCACAATCACTCTGAAAAAGTTTGACGAATCTTTTCCTGAAGAGACTGCCCAAATAAGTGTGTATTTTCTCGCAGGGGATCAAACTGCGTAAATTTAACTTGCTGACGAGGAATGCAGGCTGAAGCTGTATGTGAGGTATATAGAGTCTAAACATGAGTTCTCTAAGTTGTCCCGTTACATACAGGGGTTGAAAAAAATAATGGAAAAGCCTAACATTTTGGAATTGTTATCTTTGAACATGTTATAAACAACTAGTCCACCCCCTTCATTTAAAATATGACAGAAGGCGAAATAAAAGAAAGGCTGTAAGAAATATAAAAATTAACCTTTCGAGAGTTGATTAGGCAGAGTGCACACGTGCAAGGTCCGCCAAAAGGCATAATGATGTTCAAAAAATTACATGACACACGTTCTTATGTCCTAAGCTTGTATCACAGATACGCTCATCACACACTTTCGGCTGGCTTCGGACAGACGGACGCGGCTCTTATTAATATTTAGATTAAAACTTGACATTTTTCAATGTAAATTAGTTATTATTGTAGCTGTTTGATATATATTTAATTTTTTTTGCAGAAATCTAACCGAAAAAATTGGTTTTAACCTATTAAAATGGGCGGACCTCGTAACGTTCAAAGAAGTCAAATAAATTATTGTTGGTATTCGTGTAGCAGGCGCTTGTGTGATAGGAATTGCCGGAATGCACGATGTTTTTCAAGAGGTACTGCCTCAAAAATAATAACTGTCTTTGAAAGAGAAGGAAAACTTCCTCAGCTAAGCGCAGGTCCAGCCGAAAGTCGAAGTTGTCTGAAAGAGACCGTCGGACTCTAAATCGAATTTTTTAGAGAGGAGTCGCAAGACTGCGGCTCGTAAAATCACTGAAGAGCTCAATGAACACCAGCAGAACCCAGTTTCCGTAAAAATTGTTTGTCGATCACTGCACAAATCTGGATTCTGCAAAAAAGCTGCAACTAGAAAACCTCTTCTCTTAAAGACAAATGTTTCGAAGCGTTAATTTAGAGGGGTGTGGAAACCACCAGAATTGGTGCGTCGAGCAGCGGAAAAATGTGATCTTCTCTGTTGAATCATCGTTTACCTTATGTATTTCTGACCTCCGGCCGAGTAAACGCTGGGGAACAGCCGAAAGCAACCTTTAATCCATACTACCTTCTCACAACCCAACATGGCGGGAGTCCTTTGATGATCTGTTCGCTATTTCTTGAAAATCCGCTGGGCCAATGATTTCCCTTCGTGAAAGAATTGACAGCCAAGACTAGTTGAGAATTTTGGGCGACCAAGTTCATTCTATGATTCAAGCTCTGTTTCCGGAGGGGAACGCCATTTTTAAAGATAATAATGCCCCAATTCATAGAGCTAATTTGTTGAAGAATGGCGCGCGCGAGGAACATGCTAAAGAAATTGAGTATTTCATCTTGCCACCCCAGACCTCAACATTATTGAGCATTTATGGTCGGCTTTAGAGTTTCAAGGGAGAAGTCGATTTCCGCCGCCATCGTCTCTGAAAGAACTGGAGAGCCTTTTATTTAACAGTGGGCTGAAATTCTTATGGAAACAATTCGCAATTTGTATGAATCAATACCTCGGAGAATTTAGGCTTCAATTGCCTCAACCATATTGAAATGTATTTTTTTCATTTTCCAAGGGATTTCCATTATCTTACTAACCCTTGTCTATTGGGATCTACATGTGAAGATCTACAGACTTAAACTTTACCGAACCTATGGGGTTCAGTAAATAACGACTGCTGTGTAGTTACCTCTGACTATTTACAGATCGTCTCTAGATAAAAAATGTTTCAAATCTCATCCAAACTAATAATTGTTCCGAACTAATACTTTGAAAATCATCGTGCCAAAAAATCTTTCAACTATGAACCATCCCATTCCACAGAACGAAGCTTACCATATCATTTTTCTAAGTTGTTTTCACGTAAAGCCAACACATTTGCAGGACAGTTAACGGTTGCGGTTACAGAGTTAGTGGCGATGGTCGAAACTACCAAAAATTTATACGTAAGTGGAAATCGGATGAAATTTGAAGAAAAAATCATAAGCCAGTGTCACTCTAAATATTTAAATGTAAACAATTCGGATTTCACGTCTGTCTCCCAAGAAAACAAATACCGTGTTTGCGGGAGGTAGCGGTCCCGAAGCGCAAAATGTGAGACCTCGAGCTGAAAGTTAGATAAGCGTTCCTTTCGTTAAAACATAATAAGATTTTGTTTTTTACGAACTTTTTTTCGGTTTACTGCTTTCCCTTTCTTCGGGACCACACCTTGCAAATAGATCACGAATTCCCTTAACTTCATATGAAATCACGCATCTTATTTTTCCCTCTTCGGACTATCTTTGTTATGAAAAAAGGCTTGAACTAACTCATCTAATCTGCACTACCTGCACAGGTATATTACAATGCCCTGAAGAATCAGAATAAATGTATTTCATTCATATACTTCTACAAAATTAGCCTTCAATACTACAAGTGCATTTTAGGTATACAAAATGAACAAAATAAAACTGGAAAAATATTGAAAAAATCACAGATTTTATCGCTGGATTACATTCAGTCGGATTTATAAGATGGCAAAAATGTGCGAAAGTGCAAAATTACGAGGGTTATTGCGATACGAGCTTAATCTTAAACATTAAAGTCATCACGCTTTGAAGCCTAATCACCACTAAATCAATGTTTCCTCATAAAAAGGTTTTGATAAAAGTTGGCTTGTCCCTAGTTCAAGAATCTTAACAAATTTTTAGAGATCTTCCAAAACAGAGTAAATTTTCAGCTGCGATATTATCGTGTTTTTCTAGGTATTTTTTGGTACTATTTGGATGATTTTGCATAAATATTTTGCAGTTTTAAATTACATTACCAACATTGGGCGTTAAGTAAAGATATTCAAAAACAATCGATTTACCTGAATTTTTTAGAGCACGAACAATTGACTCACGGAAAATCCGAGGTTTTTTTTAGACAAGTTTCTATAGTGGCAGTGGTTCAGTATTTTCTACCCTCAAAATTTCATTTCCGAAAAGTCAATTTATATCTTGAATACTTTAAGATTATTTTTGAATTAAGATTACAGATATTAAATAAATGGATAAGCGTGAGCACTCCAATGTGTGCACTATATTTAAGTCCCGCGTCGTTTCACCAAATACTCTGAGTTACAGGAGCTTGAGGATGAGCTGGATATTTTTATTACGGCCGGTATCTTTTGCGAACATTACTCACAGAGCTCTCTCTTCAGTGACGATGATTGGGCGGAAAAAGGAATGAGGTAAATGGTAGAGAAGGGGAACCAGTTGATTGAATTCAAATCAACAAATCAAGAAATGTAACGCCACCGTAGTGTAAAAGTATACTGGATAAGTTGAATTTTAATTTTTTCGAGTTTCTAGGCTCCCATAGGACCCATTCTGATAACTCAGTCTAACCTGCCGACTGACAAACGCCAATTATTCCATTTTAATAAAATTTCAGATGTGCAGGGGAACTAATTTTTCTAGCAATAACGCATTATTCTCAAAATTGAACGATGAAGGGTATGGGCTCGCAAAAACTTTCTCCCTTATATAAAAGAATATCAATCTAATCTAGAAGTAATTGTGACGTGCTTATTGCATGATTCAGAAAAACAACACCGCAAGAAAAATTCGGCAACTTTTGCGAATGTTAGAGTGTTAGTGACTTTTCTTAATTCCATATAGTAGAGAAAATTTCCTATGATGACTTCTATTAAATTTCTGTGCGTGCATTTCAAAGCCATACATGATTCTTAGATCGAACCCCGAACATGCTATAAAGATGGCGTCAAATTTAAAGTACAATAAATCTCAAGGTTTCATCTCTAATGTTCTTCCATTCAAATTGCTCACAGTGTAAAAAATTGCAACGCTCTATTGCTCTGTTGGATATTGAACTACGTTGCTCCACATCAGAAAGCTGCGAATAAGAATTCGAAAAACTCATGAGATCCTGTAGATCAAGTAAATTTATACTAAAGAAAAATTAGGCGTAATTATGAGGAGTCGATATTTTATTCCGAGCTGGTCATAGCAATCTTGAACTATTGTCGTTATATCTGAGGGAACATTAATTCTTCACACCTACTATTTTAGCTGCAACATTCCAACAGAACACGACTATATATCCGTGGACGTTCCCCGCTGATTAACGTGCGTGTTTGGCTTTGGGTATCAGAGCTTTGAGAGGCTGCAAACTTCCGTCTACGTACACTTATTCCTTATTTCGGCTGTTCTTCATGGCAATTTTCCAACAACTACTCAATTTGAAATGTTGGGCAGGTATGTAAGTAATCACTAGATGTGTCATCAAACTTGCGGAGAAAATGTTTTTGCTACGAGGTTTTTCTAGACTGACGCCGACAAGTCTGTAGATGTTCAAATGTTCTCCTAGTATTAAAAGGTGTCTTGGCAAGTAATTTCAGTTGTGTCTCGGCCCATAATGTGTCCCCTTAGGAAGAAAAGGTTAGCAAGCGGTGTAACGTTTACCGTGCTAGGGTATTGTATGGTCTGTTTTCAGAAATTGTCTTAATGCATAGTATTTCTGCTAATATTATACCCTCACGAGTTATCTAAAATTTCATGATCAGTGGTGATTTCTTCCCCATTCCGGTCCGGGTGACCATCTGATGCCAGTGCCAGTCTAATGACAGTGTTTGTGATACCTGCAATATGTGTAAAAAGGCTGACCTAAAGAAGCTAAGTGAATCAGATTTGACAAACCTATGTTTCAGCGAATTGGCACCAACCGGCAGGTATTGTTGGGCAACCTGAGATGAGGATAAGCCGTTGGGACTTCAATTTTTCATGCCCGCTTATGTGGTTTCAGTGCTCATACCTTCTTCTGTCTCTTCCTCTCTTCATTCTTTATTTGCTCTTTTAATGCGCTGAGTATCCTGTGTGGGAAGTCACCTTCTGCATTAAAATTCTCCATTTCTTACAGTCATTACTAAATGGTACCATCTCTTTGCTTTTAAGAAATTGCATTTCGTGTGGCTAGGGGCTCGTAATCTTCATGATAATTCTTATCGCCTTTTTAGGATCACCGCCGATACCTTTTTTAGACTGTCTTGTCCAACGTTCAGGTTCCACTTATTGTACCTCTGTTTATAGGAAAAGCCCATTTACTGGTTTGGATTTAATTTATTTTTCGTATTCTTCTTTTTTATTTAAGATCAACAGAATGAAAACCCTTTTATATCGGGCGTATGAAACATGTTCAAGTTATTCATTATTGCATAATGAGTTTGAAATTTTAAAGCAGTTTTTTGTAAAAAATGGTTATCCTTCATATTTTATTCAGAAATATTTCAAGCAATTTTCAGATAAAATGTATTCCGCCATTGCTACTGTGCTGACTACAGATAAGAAAAAATTGTCCGTCACCATTCCTTACTTCGGCGTTCAGTTTGAGAGGTTGATAGAACAATTGCTCTCATTAGTTGTGAAATACTTTCCCTGTGTTGACCTTCAAATTATTTTAATTAATAATTTCAAAATAGGTTCATTTTTTTATTTTAGAGATAGGTTACCCATTTCAATGCTTCCTCTGTGGTATACAAGTACTGTTGCCCACTGTGTGGGTCTGTGTATGTCGGTTCGACATCTCGGTCGCTATCTACGAGGGTATTTGAACACACTGGTAGAAGTTTTAGGACTGGCATTCCATTAAGTAGGCCTTCCCATTCAGCTATTAGAATGTATGCAGAAAAATGCAATACAACTATCTCACTCGAAAATTTTTCAATGTTAGGTTCTGCAGGTTCTTGTTTTAATTTACGCATTCTTGAATCCCTCTTTATTAGCAGATTGAAACCTAACTTTAATGACATGCAGTCATCCTATCCATTGAAAATAGGTATTACTTAATTTTCTTCTTTTTTAATTTTCATTTCTGTACATATTATATTACTTAGTGAATTGTTTTTATTGCCGGTCTTAATTTTTCATTTCTTGTGTTTCAGACTATAGCTAATGATGATCTAGATGATCGAAACGTACTAATTTTTAATAGATATGTATTTTAAATATATTGTCTTTGCTCTAACCTTCATTTCACCGCCGATATTTATTAATTTTTAATGATACGATGAGCGACGTAATATACCGATTTAACCTAAACATACCATCCGTGCAGCAAGTTTTGACAAGCTTCGAAAAGTCGTAGATTTCGCCGTCTAGCACACGCCTAGGTAATCACTACAGTTAAATTTCTCAACTGGGTTTTGACTAGCTTGCGCCCATACTGCAAATACGGGCAAGCAGTGGGCGTTCGGTAGTTCGTAGACTGGAAATTTCATCACAGCAGATGTCCTCAACAGCAGATAGAGATAAATAATTATCATCATTGTCTCACACGTATTCAAGGCTCAACTTAGTATTTTTTTATTTCAACGAACCCAGACCTAACTCAGCTAAATAACGTGAACCTATCTATCGCATTTTCTTCCAGGGGGACTATGTGAAGGCCCGAGCTAAAGGTTCGGTATGCTTTCTTTTTGTTAAAATACAATAGGTTTTGTTTTGTAACAGACCATCTTTTTTCGATTCACTGCTGTCCTGTTTTTCAACACCTACTACTTTCTTCTTACACGTTTTCTTGTTTCATGATCTTCTTTCTTAGCTTACTGTTACTATGCATGCACCTTGTGCATAGATTCCGCGTTCCTTCAACTCCATACTAAATGGGGCCTTTATCCTTCCTCTCTTGGAACATCTTTGTCGTGTTGAAGATATTCTAAAACTTTCTGAGAGAATAATGCTATAATAATAATCTATCGTATTTTAGCATTTTAACTGCAGAGCATGAAATGAATGAGGTTTCACCATCTGGTAGACACGTAGATCTACTCTGTAAATAGAGATTTGGCTATAGTACAGTAATATCCTTGAAGTTCGAATGGCTCGAAGCCCCAACGAATCAAAAGTCGACCAAAAAGTTAGTGCTTTTTGGCCCGGAAGCCGAACAAGCATTAAGAAATCGAACTAAGGTCGAGTGGAAAGCGCACCAAGTCGAGCATCGTCAGTCACTCGCCGTCTGTTGTTCTGGTTACTCGTGAACTCACGCAGCGTTGCACGCTATTTCATTTTCCAGTGTATTGGGTTGATTTGCGTTGTAAGCGGTTAAAAATAAGGTTGGTAAAAGGTCGTTCGGAAGTCGACCAGTTCGAAAATCGACTCTCTTCTAAAACGGATTGTTCTTAACTTCTCATTTATTACTATATTTAGTAAACTTTTGAGTGGACAAGCACAAGTCTAACATGTTAAATTTTGCTAATGCGGTTGTCTTAGAGAGAGAATGACCATGAGAGTTTGAGAGGCAGAACATAACTTACAATCTAATATCGCACGTGCTGGAGCTCTGTTGATTGTCGATGGATACAGTTGTAACTTCTCATACGACTTGACAGGTGATATTACGCCATACATGGAGAACTTCAGCTACGAAACACTGCTCCGCAGCCTGGAGGAGATCGTTGCGGAAGCAGCAGTGGCGCGGGGGCACCTACCATGCACAGCACTCGGGGACCCCGTGGGAGTAGCGCAGGACGTGGCCGTACTGCAGCGGCTGGTCACCGCCAAAACCCTCAGATACAAGTCAGAATCCCTAACTTGACTTCGTTGACACTGTAGGCTTTGTACCGCAAGTGTTGTCCTCATCGTGATATGACACTTGGATCTATTTAAATTAGCGTAATTTGACTAACCATTTTTTTCGCATATAGTTAATTACATGTGCTCTCTGTTTTAATAACAGACTGTCTAAGCAGGGGTCTAAAAAAGAACCCTTTAATTGAACACGGAAGCTCACCTTACAACACTTGTAACGAAATAATCTGATTGAATTCGCACGTTGGGATATTTAGTACAGCAAATTTTTCTCGCGAGCTGACAAAAGCTTTTAAATTGTTTTCACCCATCACTGAACAGCATTGGTCTGAGCGGAGAGACGAAATATCAGAATAGCGCAACGTTTGTGAATCGGTGAGCTTACACTCGTGCCAATAATATACGTCGATAAATCAATTACTTTATGTCAAGCTACACTGTTGCAAGACTAGTTATGATCTTATGTTTCACGTGAAGATATTGATATTCTTGTTTCATATTCGCATCTTATTCTGCAGATTTTTTCACCATTTTTCTTCGGGTAATGCTTACTTATGGAACTTGTTACCATCTCTGCCTTACGCCCTTCCATGGCATTATGAAAAATTCCTATCAGCAACAGCACTAGGTTTCCTGGGTTTGCAATCGTTTATTTTTGCTCTAAATTATGCATCTCCCATGTTTTTAAATCAATTCAGAATTATGTATTATAAATTACTCCTGCATTTTTGTAATGGGTTTTGAATTACAATAATTTGTACTATTTTTTAATTTATTATTGGTATCTTGTGGTCTAACTATACATACAGTGCCAGTAGAAAATGGGAGGTATTTTGTTGCAAGAAAACTTGACCAGATGGAAAAACTCGAGCAATTTTTAAAATCAGTGATCTCAATTTACTCAGTACAGCTTTTGATGATGAGTAAAATTTTGTTCCCCAGTGTTATCCCTGTAAAAAAGATCACCGCAATTCCTGGAAGACGTCATAGTTAGTTACCTCATCTTTCTACTAAAACGATTCGTTGGAGAGTTTTCACTTTGGTAATTTGAATAATGATCGACGTTTTGAAAATTTTTGAAGTATCTAAATTTTTTCACGAGCCTTCATTGCGATACTCGTTGAACATAATATAACAAAAAAAAACCTACCATAACCCAATTCAATTGAAATGTATTAAGTGGTACAAATAACTCTACCTCTTTAATTTCAACTTTGTGAATACTTTAGTTGAGGCCACGGTTCAAACATTTCTAAATAAATGTTCATTAATTTCAAAGCAGAAATTAGCAATCCTTCCCTGCCTACAGATAATCCTTACATATTGTGTTAAGCAATGAACACAATCACCCTTATTAACGTGTTTTCGTTGTTGATACTTATTTCGTACTAATTTCCCGATTTCATATATTGGCGTGGGACTAAAAAACAACCCAAGTAAGCAACTTGTAAACTTCGTCTGCTTGTAGTCGAGGTGGGATGTAAATTTTCCTCATAAGTTCCAGCAAGTTTTGGAACGACGCGGATTGCAGTGCTTTAGAAACATTAACAATTTAAACAATTTAAACAATTTATTTACCAGAGGTGATACAGAGGTAGAATTTTTCTTAAGGGAACCATTTTGATAAACTGGTCAACTTTTGTTCTATCGAACGTACGTCTATGAAAATTTGCAAATTACTAGATCTCTACATTTGTAACAACTTATCTTAAACAAAAATTTTTCATAAGGCCATAGAAAATTATTTATTCGAAAAAAAAATTATATATATACATATATTATTCATTATAACTTCGAAATTTACAAAGCTAGAGCAATGCGGCTTGTTGCATTTGAAAGTCAAACGTGTGTTCTATCTAATTTACCGGGGGATTTTTTGAGTTATTTCATTCAGAATTTATATGAATTTTTTTTGTAAGGGTCAGGGCAAAAGTTATACTTTTAGGGTAAAAAAGTCCACGGAAAGCTTTACAGAAAATTTTTTGAAAATCCCCAAGTAAATTAGATAGAGCACACATGTCACTTTCAAATGCAACAAACCGCATTGCTCTAGCTTTGTAAACGTCGGAGTTATAACGACAAACGTCTTGAAAACTTACTATTTTTATAAGACCTATTTCTAAGAAAAAAAATGCTTCTCCTCCTACAGTTTTTGAGCTACAGTGATGATTTTGGTATCATTGGATGCAGAAACACCAGGGCTTTACAATGTATTGAAAAGTTTTTCAAAATTCATTATTTTTTCAAAGTTATGACGTCAAAAATTTGAATTTTCTTGCGAATATTTTGATTCGTTTTTTAATTTTTTGAATTTTTACATTGGAAATTTGAGGAAAAGCATTCAAGTTTTTGGAATGTCCACGTTATTCTGCATCCAATGGTACCAAAATCATTACTGTAGCTCAAAAACTATCAGAGAAGAAGCATTTAGAAACCCCCCCCCCAAAATGTCGTTTTCTATGATTTTCCATTTTCTTTTCAAGAAAATCGCATTTGTCATAAATGGTAAATGATTCTAAATCGCATTTCCTATCAGTATACCAAATTTCATTGCTCTAAATTCAATAATAAAAAAAATATTCGGATGGGGATGCTTACCTTGAGGAATATGAATGATGAAATATATAAAAAAATAATGAAATAAAATTGAAAATTTGAGGATTTTTTTTATTGTCCACGTTATTCTGCATCCAAAGATACCAAAATCATTACTGTAGCTCAAAAACTGTAGGAGAAGAAGCATTTAGAAAACCCCCCAAAAATGTCGTTTTCTATGATTTCCCATTTTCTTTTCAAGAAAATCTCATTTTGTCATGAATGATAAATGATTCTAAATTGCATTTCCTATCAGTATACCAAATTTCATTGCTCTAGGTTCAAAAATGAAAAAAAGGTCCGTAAGGGGGATGCTCTCCCCCTCCCGGGGGGATGCTAGCTCTGGGATACGTTCCTGATATTTTTACAGACATTCGGGGACATATCTCGAACTCATTTAAAGCAATACAAAAAAAATCGGGAGAATCGACTTTTGGACTGCAGATGCCCCCAAAATGGTTCACGCGGATTGCAGTGCTTTAGAAACATAAACAATTTAAACAATTTAAATAATTTATTTACCAGAGGCGATACAGAGGTAGAATTTTTCTTAAGTCTAGTACAATGGTCAAATTTGAGTATAGCTACCTGTGGGCCCGAACAAGTTCAGCGACTTCTAGGGCATCCTACCATCACGTTATTCTAGTGTGTACAAAATGTTAAACCTAGTTCACTTAACCTAGTAGTTTCGCATTAGACTGATCATTGAGATAATTAACTCGATATTTTATGCTGTATTTTACAAGCAAGGTCAAATCGGCTATATTTAACAGTATGTTTGATAAAACGATTCAAGAGCAGACAGAAGTTTGGTTATGGTACCCAAGGCAAGTTACATTATGACATTATCATTAGTTACATGTAGGAGGCAAGATTTTGACACGGTGATCTTACACGACTAGTATTCTGATAGAAAGTGAGACAAAAGATGTCTTTTGAATACTTTGTACGAATTACATTCACGGATCTCTGCAGGTATAGAGTTCCAAGTTTTGGTTCCAACGAAGAGGATACTGTATTGCGACCGGGCCTTTGAATAAAAAGGAAGCATGAATTTACTTATATTTTGGGTTAAATGGTCGTGATGACCAGTTTGCGCAGTCAATAATTGTCTTAGGCCATTGTCGCCATCATTTCTTAATGTTTTGTAAATGAAATTACAGATGGAGATTTTGTAGAGATCCGAAAGTTTAAGTATTTTTAAATTTTTGAAAGAATCATTTGTGTGAGCATTTTATCCTAGGTTCTTTACCGCTCTGACAGCTCTTTTCTGCAGAGTAAAAATTTTGTTGGTTTTATTTTTATCAGTTCCGTGCCATGCTTCTATTCCGTATTGCAAGTATGGAGAAATGAGCGTTCGGTAGAGCATTTGTAAAGCTGTTTCAGGCAGAAAATGTTCAACTTTATTTAGGATTTCGATGGATTTTGATAATTTAGAACTAATATGAGTGATGTGCTCTGTGAAGGTCAGATGTTTATCTATTATGATGCCCAGAAACTTACATGAGTTGGTTTCTTCGATTTCACCTTCGCCAATTTTAATGCATGGGAGAGATACATCTTTCTTGTATGAGAATGTAATATAATTTGTTTTATCAATATTAAGGCTTATTATATTAGCTTTGAGCCACGATTAAACCTTGTGAAGTTCAGTATTTATACTCTCTACAATCATAGCAGGATTTTGGTTCGGAAGGACCGCAGAAAGCGTACTGTCATCGGCAAAAAGTATGAATTTGATGAATGATGTAGATTTTATTGTAGATCATTGATAAAAATCAGAAACATGAGAGGCCCAAGAACAGATCCTTGTGGAACTCCATGGCTAATTATCTGTGGGTCTGATTTTGCATCGTCAATGACAACGTATTGCTTGCGATCTGTTAGGTATGACCTGAACCAATCATGGGCAATCCCTCGAATGCCATAACAGTGTAGTTTCGAGAGTAGTATTTTATGGTCCACACAATCAAATGCTTTTTGAAAGTCAAGAAATACAGAGAAAACAGGCTTTCCTTCATCTATATTAGAATAAAGGAATTGTTAATGATTTAATATAGCCTGTGTTGTTGATTTTTTAGAGCGAAAGCCGTATTGTTTATCGTAAAGAAATGATTTTTGTTCAAAATAAGAGTACACTTTTTTATACACAATCTTTTCGAATACTTTGCTAATAATTGGTAGTACGGAGATAGATCGATAATTGTTTACACAGGTTTTTTCACCACTCCTAATGATAGGGGTTACTCTAGCAACTTTGAGGGAGTTCGGGAAAGTGCCTAGTAAGAGAGACTGGTTAATAATATTTGATATCAGCGGGGCTACAATGTCAGCAATAACTTTAAGTACTTTAGTCGGAAACGTTTGTAACCCACTCGATTTATTTTTCATGATGTTTCTGCAGGTAATTACATCGGAGGAGTTTGTAGGCGTAAAGAAAAAGGAGTTGGGTTCTCGAATATGATCCATAAATTCCAGGTGATCAGTAGGTTCACTTGGAATAACATCAGCTATAGTTTTCACGACGTTTACGAAGAAGTTGTTAAAGAGATTAGCAATTTCTTTCTTCTCATGGTATTTTACATTGTCTTGAATAACATATTCAATTTTCTTTTTAACAGCATTATTCGGTTTACAGCAAGAGTTAAGGAGATGCCAAGTCTTTCTAACGTCAGTTTTGAATTGAGTTAACTTGAGCGTAAAGTAGTTCTTTTTTGATGTTCTTATCTGGTTTGTTACATAGTTTCTGAATCGGTTATATGTTTCTCTAGATATTCACCCTTCGTAAAGGAGGGCTAGGTACGCTTGACGTTTCTTTATATTTATCACGATGTCTCTAGTAATCCAGGGCTTTTTTTATTTTTCGGGGTAACTGTACGAGTTACAATTGGGCAATACTGATTGTATGAGGTCATTATAGTTTCAGTCAACTTTACTACTGCATCATCAAAGCTCGTAGCATTATTGTTTTGTTGAGAGGTGTGCAATGTATGCATTGATTCTTCTAGAACTGTGCGCATTTCTTCAAGATTTGATTCGTTTATTTTACGATATGAGTAAGTTTCAGCCCGTGCCTTGGTGCAAGCAATATAGACATTTTTCTTAATAAGAAAAACTGGGAAGTGATCTGATAAGTCAGAAGTAATTATTCCCGCAAGAAAATCACTTGGGTCAGTCATAAAGGTATTGTCAAGCAGCGTAGCACACTCTGAGGTTATTCGTGTAGGCTTTGTAATGATCGAAAGGAAGGATTGAGACTGAATGGTTGTTAGGAAATTAGAGATTGGTTCATAGCTTTCATGTTTCAGTAGATCATAATTGAAGTCACCGCATATTATTATGTCATTGTATAAGGGCCTGTTGAACTGAGAAATAAAACGATTCAGCTCATTCAGGAAGGATATAGGACAGGCTGTAGGAGGCCTATACACCGTTCCAGGCACAATGCGTTTACCATCTCTAGACAGTTCTACGAAGAGTGATTCTATATGATCCTGATTCATTGTTGCACTTGCCATGGTTCTCGAGTCTATGTGGTTAGATATATATGTGCTGATGCCTCCGCCCCGCTGGTTTTTTCTTAGCGAATGGTAACTATGATAATTTTCAAATCGAATCATGTCTTTAGCCGAGTCATCTAGACAGCTTTCGGTGAAGCTAATCACGTCTAGGTTTCAAGTTCAGTAATAGTACATTGTATCTCTTCCAATTTTGGATAGAGTGACCTACAGTTCCAACACAGGAGTGAGAAATCTCGGTCAGTTATTCGCATAGTTTCGTTGAATTTTGATATATTAGTATACCTACACTCATGAGAGTCGTTTAGGTTTGGATATATTCTGTTCAAATGATTGAGATCTGGGTCGATTTCCTCGAATATCTCAGGGTGATCAGTCATTTTAAATTAGTAAACAGTAAGAATTAGGTACTATAAAACTTAAAACGAAATACAGAGTGAAGCTTTAAGGGATATTCCTGTCTAAAAAACTAGCTTATGAAGTACGAGAGAATAGAGTATAAAAAAAAATCTAGTGCGATTACGTGAGTACACATAAGCTCAGTCCATGAGCGAAAAATATTGGAGTTCAATATCACAACATTGGTGTAAACAGATGGCTGCATGAGGGCGTTTTTACAAGTTCACATACAACAGGTAGTAAGTTTTAAAGATTATAACGACAATGATATAATCAGCTAATATGGCTTACACGTAATAATAACTTTAGTTGTAAAAAAAAGAAAAAAATCCCAGTAACATTGGGAGGTAAAAAATTGTTGATTGTGTTGTTTCAAGAGTTCACACACAGCTGTCATAAATATTTACAAACACATCTGTTATACATATGTATAGATGCACGTTTTCAATTTAATTTTACATATTGTTCCAAACAGTTAATTTTGATGATGAGTTTCGATAGCTCTTTTCAGATTGTACCGTTGGCGCTCTGCGGAACTGCGGCATAACGTAACGTAGTGGTGCAAAGAGAATACGTGTGAGCTTTCGATTTCAGTCAAATGAGGTGTAGCGATGAGGCGCTAGTCGAGGAAGAATTCATAGAGCACTTGGGTATCGTCGCGCTGGTAGGGATAACTGATGCTGGAGTGCTTGTTCGAGGACTGGTCTTGCTCCACAAGGCAGCAGCAAACGAATGGCACAGTCAGGAAGGGACGAGGTTGTGTGTTCTCGCTTGTAATGTACATTATGCTCTAGTTTGGAGTGTGAGGTAGAACTGGCTAGGCTAGATAATTACATTCGCCCTGTTCCTCAAAACGGAGCAAGCCATTGGTGTCCCCAATGGGACATGAGGAAGAATGCTGCTCGTTTCAAGTCCGAGGTCGAGACTATTGAAAAGGACCATAGACCAGTTTAGAATGTTTCCAGGCTTAAGTTTCTCTTTCATGAATTGGCGAGTGATGAATGACGGCTGGAAATGTTAGTAAAAAATGAAGCTGCTCTGCATGGAGTACTTGCATATGTCTCGCCCTGGAAATGTGACAACATTGTCAGGTCCTTTAAAGAGGCTATTGATTGGTTTAAAGTGCCCGTTCGGGGCCGGTTGTTTGCACGAGTAGCTCACTCATGATGCCTGCTGCGAGCTACTCAGGAGGTAACGAGATAGAGTTGAAAAAAAAAATTTATCATGCTCTTTAATTTTACCATGTAACTTTGTTTTTTGGATAATATCCTGCACAATTTGATAATGTTTGTATCGCTTATCGTGAAATCAATTCAGTGTGTTTAGTATTGGATGTACGTCGAGCCTTGAATAGAGCCGGTCAAAGTAGTTAACTCGAGTGACTTCATTTTCGTGGCTTAAGATACATATAGAGCCATAAAGAAATTTCTCATGAGAGAGAGAAAACATTCTTTCGTAATTTGGTAAAATCTCAGGTTATCCCAAATGATGGTATACTGCCGAGATCAAATATTTTAAGATCTTTTAACATATTTATGAATTACATCGTTCTAGTATTGTTTTATTCGCAGATCATGCGTTAATTTTTCTTTAACGGGTGCGTGAAACAAAGTTTGCTGTCTGATGTAAAATTCAAATCGATGGGTGGCTATCGGCAAACTCTAAATGTATCGTTTTTTTCCGTGCGGTACATGACTTAAATTTTATCGACGAAGCTCTCGAGTGGGTGAGAATATTCAATAATTTAGAATTATTCCGGTTTGTAAATTTACCATCGGTGAATAAATGACCTGAAACACAAGCTTAATAGTTACAGTGGATTAATTTGCAAAAATGAGAATTTTTTGGTTAGTGTTGATATTCTCTTGTAAACCAACCTGTTTATGAGTTAGGTCTATATTCTAGCTTTGCAAAACTATCAATGGAGAACTAACTAAATAAACTCGCTAGACTGCCGTATGAACCATACTGTTTATAATCTTCCACCAAACACAAATTTTTGATTTATCACGTCCTGAGTGTCAGTATTCGAATAAAAACAATTTAGTAAAAGTTTTAAGTCACGAATCATTATAGAACTGCTTTAAATTCTATTTTCCATACGCATTATAATGTCCATATCTAAACTTTAACTGTTCGACGACATGTCGGTAATTTCTTATATCCTGTTATGATTTTTGTATTATGACCCGTTAGGAGGATACATCTAATTATATCAACGAAAATCACCTCTGGGGAATACAATTATTGTATCTACTGGAATTGGTACTCCCAGGGGGAAAATGTGAGGGCCCGAGCAGAGAGTTAGGTAGGTCTTCCTTTATTGAAATGTTTTTTATGTTTTAAGGATCGTATTTTTTCATGTTCACTGCTGTCCTGTTTTTTTTAGCATCTGCTACTTTCTTCTTTAACTTTATCTTGTTTCATAATCATCTTTCTCAACTTATCGCTTCTATGTCTCTTCTGCATAGATTCTGGGTTCCGGGAGATTTTGCGTTCCCTCTATTCCATAAGCAGCATGTTGCCATCCTCTTTATGGAACGTCTTTGTTGCGGTCAGAGACTTCCGCCTATATGGGTACTGACTGCTACTCCAGTACCAAGATGGCTATTTCTTCCAGTTTAGGGCATCTAACATTATTTTAAAGTAATTTAAGTAGTAAGGGAACATTTTGGAGTCAATAACAAAATTAGGAAAATTACAAGCATTCATGAAACTAGTTTTCAGACATTCTAGAAGCCTGCACGCGTAGATTACCATTGGATACCTCTAAGTTAATGCTGCAGGGTCCGTGCAACATATTCAATAACCTTTCTGTTTAACTTGAGCAATTTTTTCTGAACTTCGTTTATTTTTGATAAATTCGGGCAGAAACTTATGAATAATTTCTAAGTAAATTTAATAACTTTATTATCAACGTCGAAAATTTCTATCGCCAAGCATAGAGCTTTAAAGATTCAATAAGTTTTTAAATTAATATAAAGAACCAGGCATTTGCTTAAGCTAAAAGCACCCACACTAGGACAATTTCACTGACAATTATGAGTAAGGACAAATTTTTCCCCTGGAAATTTTTCCCTAAACCATTTAAATTGTAGAACGTAAAGGGTTACACTAATATCTAATCTAATGTTCCTAATTTTCAGTGGCGACTCTAACATCTGTTGAGTACGCCATCCAAGTTTTTAATTTTATCCAAGACATATATTGCAAGTCTTAAGTCATTGCACAGACAACTCAGAAGTCGCTTATTCTTCTGCCATCCAGGCTAATAATAAAACTGCTGAAACTGTAGACCTTTCTTACTCAGGACATTATTTTTTTAACGATTTAGGCATGCAAAAACTCACAATGCACGTAAGCGTGGTGGATGTAGCGTGGGAACACATCTAGTGCGCAGATTCCTCCTTTCCTTAACTCCATACTCAATGGTGCCTTTACCTTTTCCCTCATCGGAACACCGTTATTGTAGTTAAGGGGACATAAACTGACTTATAACCTTCGGATCACCTTTGCTGTGGTTAGGGAGCTGTAGACGTACTTATTTAAAATGGTCTAATTTGATACCTTGTATTTCAGCTTGAATTGCTCTCCACTTCATTATTCATTTTGTTTCTTAGAATTCCTTCAAAACTAGAAGCTCTTAAGCGCAGGGGAGAGAGTGAGGGAACACACCTTTCGCATTAATGCTTTGTTTGATCAGTTTCATTCAAAATGGTGCTTCTTTCCTTTCTCCTCGTTGTGGTAAGGAAAGCTCAAAATAACTCGTCTAATAGTAATGATAATGGTCCAACATGATATTATGTCAAACAATATTTTGCGTGACACGTTCAGAAAATCTTATCCCTCATCCAATTAGAAGCGTTTAAATTTAAATTTCTGTCTCCGTCTGGCTTCCATTATAGTCCGGGCTCGTATCTTCGGTGTTTATTTCTACATTTCTGACGAAATATTAAATGCATATTTTACATATACGACAACCGAGTTTAGGGTAAAATTTCTGAGAATACACTAATAAAATGTTAAATATCTGTTTTCAAGTTGTGCTGCACGACAGGTATAGAGATTTTTTATTGGAATTGTTAATTTGATTTTGAAGCCGCTTCTTGATTGCAAGCAGGAAAAAGTTGTGCTTATAGGAGTATCAATGGGTACTTTTCAAGGGATGCTGGCAGGAATATATTGATTCTCATAAACACCCTGCCGAAGAACAACTCTCTAAGATCATGAAGCTCCATCTCCCATGATTGTTTTCAAACACTTTTTTGTGCAGAGTGACACTCCTCGCTGCTCAGAATAGCAACCAAGATGTGCACGTAAAGCGGAGCAAAAAACGACCAGCACCGCAGCCGGCTGAGGCCGCCGTGCGGTTAGGTGCCTTTAAGAGCGCGCGAGAGAGCGAGCGAGGCGAAGTGAAAACTCACAGCCTCGATTTTGTGATGAGTCCCGGACAAATGAAAGAGATTATGCAGGTAATATCAGCACAGCTGTTGAACGCATTTCTGTAGAAGCGCTGTTTATACAACATTATCCGCATTGTTATGGTCTTCGCTGAGCTAATGTTCAGGTACAGCTTAATGGTTTAGCGAAGGAGCATTAATTTCTGATACCTCCGTATCTCCCTTCACGCTGGACAGGCAACAAGGTAAGATAAGTTAAGTTCATCCATCTTTGCTATGGGGGCTACCATCTCAGGAGAGCTAATGTTATGTTACCCCAGCTTTAAATGGGTATCCAATGCTTCTGTCATGATCACTGTGCTTTTTTTGGTATATATGCCTTGATGTAATTTTTTCTGTTTTTCCCCTCAGAAAGATATAACCATTGTATCTATGGGAATCAGCACTCCCAAGGGGCATATGCGAGGTCCCGAGTTAATGCTTAGGTAGGCCTCCTTTTTGCTGATATATAGGGTGTTTCAAAATTCCAGGGAGAAACTGTGATAGGTTGTAAAGGAAGGCAAAGTAAACTGTTTTTACTCTATGAACAGGTATCCGAAAACATCACGTCTTCGAGATACAAGGTGTACAGAAGTATTACCTGGAGCCAGGTAAAACATCAGAAGAACCTCAATTATTTATTTATACCATTTTACAGCAGCTGCTCAAAAAGCCTTCCACCAACGTCGATGCACAACTGACACCGGGGTACCGGCGCGCCATTTCAGAGAACCCATCTAAGATCCTTACCGAGTTACCCTAACGAAAAGGGTAATTTCTAAACTATAAGACGTACAATCTTTAAATTAGTACCAAATTAATTGGCGTGACGAGTACAATATATTTACGTAATTCAAAAATTTTTTACGCCCCTGTGGGGGGCAGAAAGAGGGCCTCTCGTGGCCCGTCAATGGTCGGCCGATTTACTCTATAAGCCTCATTTTGTGTGCGTCATAGTTTCTAAAATATTGCACCTAAAAATTTGAAATTAGTCTCATTGTAAAGATCGATTTCTTCTCCAAATGTGAGTGTATAATAAAACTCGCATACGCTCCCTGGAGGAAGATGAAGAGAAAGTTTCTCATAGCCTCTGAATGGTCGACCGATTTTTCAAAAGGCTCATTTTGTGTGCGTCATAATTTCTAAAGTATTGCACCTAAAAATTTGAAATTAGTCTCATTATAAAGATCGATTTCTTTTCCAAATGTGAGTGTATAATAAAACTCGCATACGCTCCCTGGAGGAAGATGAAGAGCAAGTCTCTCATAGCCTCTGAATGGTCGACCGATTTTTCAAAAGGCTCATTTTGTGTGCGTCATAATTTCTAAAGTATTGCACCTAAAAATTTGAAATTAGTCTCATTATAAAGATCGATTTCTTCTCCAAATGTGAGTGTATAATACAAATCGCATACGTTCCCTGGAGGAAGATGAAGAGCAAGTTTCTCATAGCCTCTGAATGGTCGACCGATTTTTCAAAAGGCTCATTTTGTGTGCGTCATAATTTCTAAAGTATTGCACCTAAAAATTTGAAATTAGTCTGATTATAAAGATCGATTTCTTCTCCAAATGTGAGTGTATAATAAAAATCTCATACGCCCCTTGGGGGATGACAGAGACCAAGGTTTTTCCAGCTTCTCATAGCCTCGTAATGCGCGCTGCCGAAGGCCGCGCGCACCTAAGTTATGAAGTGCTGTTTGAATTCTTGTCCATAGCCTTGTCGTGCCCACATCGTGGGTCTTCGAATCCCAGAGGTGGACGGTATTTTTTTTCTCAGTTGTAGAATAATCATTTTCATGTTTTTCTTACTCATGTAGACTTTTGTGAAGCAATATTATAAGTAGAGCTGTGCCAATGCATAACTTGCATATATGCACTCAAAGAGATATGCAGAATGTTGTGTGCGATGCAAAAATTATCTTGTGCATTTGCAAAATCTCATTTGCAATTACGCATATACACTATAACAGATGTAATATGCAAAGTGCTTTTTGCTTATGCACAATATCATAGCACATATGGTGTCATGCGAGTGGTGCAATTTGATTCTCCTGTTTTTAATGTAAAACTGCACATTTGTTCCTTCATCCAGAAATGTTATACATTTATGGGACCTCTCGCATACATGGTACTCTCGGTTAAAAGCAACTTATCACAAGTTTTAAACGGTGCGCTATGTTCAGCACCTGATCCCCAGGTGCTGAACCTTCTTGACCTGTTCTTCAGTTGTTAAATATGGTTCATCAATAGAATACAATAGAGGTGTCCGAACTGAATTTAATGAAGTTTGAAGTATTTCAGGATTGCATAGTGTGATAGTTTTTGTACATCTAGTGATAGTTTTCTTGTTCTCTTCTACACATAGGCCTACCTATACTTACAAAAGTGTTCAAGTGACAATACAACTGTGAAATTTGTATCAATATCCGAAACATATGCATTCAGTGAAGTAATAATAAATACCTCTGTTGTGCTGTGCCTGTTTATTAAAAAATGAGAAGAAACTCAACAAAGTAATCCCTCTAATTCCAGAAATCAAACGAATTCCCAAAGTTTGCATCATTATAGTGATTTCGCTTTCTGGACTTAGATAAGGGCAATCAAATCTGCAATCGAGATTTAGAGATTATATACTGATTTGAATATTCCTGCAATTCTTCGTTATTCAAAACCTAATGCGAATGTTTGGTATTCTGGGATCTCCGAAATGAGAGGGATTACGTAGAGGAAAATTGTGATCATTTTTTTATAATGTTTTTTATTAATTTTCGTATTGAAATTTAGCGATATATTTCAGAATATGTAGATGATTGAAGAAGTGAACAAATTTTTTATACTATTCTAATGATTATCATTATTCAGTAGTTACACCATGCGCAAAGTACCCCAAAGTGTAAGGAATGATACTTTCATGAATGAATTCCCAGAATATGACTCTGTGGACGGAAATCTGTACAATACTTATTGCGGGAAAACTGTTCGTTTATCGTGAAACATTATAAGAGTCTACACTGTTTTTGTCCAAATATCGGCTGAGACTTCATCTTTATCAATAACGAAGATAATCCTTTTGGTTCAGCATAAAGTTAATTAAAATTAACCATTTTCATCTACGATGAAATCTAAGAAAGCTGGTAGCTCGCTTTGACTAAGTTCCCTTGTGTCAAGGTTCCGCGGGTTCGAATCCCATCGCTGCGCATCGATTTTTGCATGGCATCCAGTGAATATTTTCATCTTTTCTTCATTAGCAGCAAATGCATGATATTTTAAATATTGAAGACTATCGTAAAGAATCATTACTTTACGGTTCAATATTTGATATATCGCACAAGTTCCAAACAACTGAAGTCCTTCATTCAGCAGTCGTATATTGCTTGCATATAAATGCGAGTACTGTGCATACGAAACTCCGCAATCGCATATATCTAACCTGGGGCCGGACCACTCACCCCTCTCCGAGTACTGTGCATACGACACTCCGCAATCGCAATATATCTATCCTGAAGCTGCTTGGCTGTACTGCTTTCATCTAATGGCAGGGCAGTGTTTACCATCGTTATGGTTTGTTGTGGTCATGACATTATAAGAGCTGTGCTTACTTCGCACTCGCACACGCACTGCTTAGGTGTCGTGAGAGCGGTCGGTGACATGTTCGTGAGACATTAAAAGTGTAGTATCGTTAAAGCTGCCTTCGTGTAAGGTTCAAGTTCTATTAGCTACTGTAATTTTCCATACTAAAAGAGTGACAGAATTTTTATAACGAAAAAGGACAATCTGTAAAGTGACAAATAAGCAATAAACATGGAGAGTGAAATACAGTTCTTGAAAACGATTGAAAGCAATGGTGTCGATTTCAAAGTAGATATTTACAGGAAAATCATTTCGGAATTTCGTTATAGAAGATCTAATAAAGAAATAGTTAGATTCCAAAGGTTAGAAAAATCCAGCGCAGAATTCAACTTCCAGATTCATAGAATTTTACGAATAAGTATTACATTGAGAGCTTATAATTCAATTTTTAACATAGGGTGCATTATCAGTCCTTGTTCTATTTTTTCCCCGTTTATCTTTCTCGCTCGCTGATTCCCTCTCAATTTATTCCGTTGATCTGTGCGGGAGAACAAATGAAAGGAAAAGCTAAAGACAACATTTGAGCCGCACGTATTGAACCATATCGTACTCTCGCTATTGAAATTTGTAATATAGCTATTTTGATCGAGCTCAGAGATTACGATGAATTTTATTTTATGCAATATAAATATACTGATTTAATTTAATATATTTTCGTTTTAGACGTGTGAGCAACGCTATGTTTTTGGCCGACCCATCTGCACTTCATAAATAATTTTTTTGTGACTCAATAAAGTAACATGTAAAGTGTGTGTCTGTATCTGTGTGTGTATGCAGCTCTGTTACTTAGTGTAAATGTTATTGTGTGGTGGTTTGATTGCTAGAATTAAGGTGTATGTGTACGTATGGCTTCGAATATTTAAGAGAAATTGTGTTTTTATTTTTAATGGTTAGGCATAGCTATTTTCCGATGTTGGAATAGTGATATTCGTTTCATATAGCTTTTTCGTAATTTGTTCATTATCGGTTTTCATTCCTTGCTTTAAAGCATTGATGATGGAATCAGAGATTCCGAAACGTTTGCCATTAAAAGAATGTTCCCTTTTATATTGGTTCTTCTTTTCATTTTACGTATTAGATTTCCTAAAAATCGTCTTTTTAGTTCTATTAAATTATTCGAAAAGGAAACAAGAATTACCACATTGTGAAGATAAAAATTCAAATATGTTAATTTAAAGCGGAGATATATTCAATTAAAAAATCGAGGACATTTTTTTGGAACACCCGGTACATTTAATTACTGTAATTGTTTCTGTATGAATTAATCCAACAAGCACTGCAACTGGAAGTCCACAAAACTTTATTCACTTGACATAAATACACACCTAACTAGTGATGTACCGATACCATTTTTTTGGCCGATACCGATACCGATACCGATACCCATTTTTTGGCCGATACCGATACCGATACTCCGATACTTGAAAATACCGATACTTTGACCGATACTACTACCGATACCGATACTTTTACAATCATCTAACCTAATAATACCCGTTGTATGTTAGTTTATGCGTTAGTTCGGTGTCCGCTTCTTAAGAAACATAGGATGTCTGAGTTTGCGGTATCACGGAGACCGAATTCCTCAGTGTGACTTTGAAAGATCGTCTGTACATGCAATGATATGTTTGAAATTTTAGCAGGATAGGTTAGTAGTATTGGATAGGTTGTTGTAATCGCCGTAATTGGCGCATTTTCCTAACCATGTCTCTTTTGTGCAGCTTTCAGGCTATATTGAATAATTAAAAGACATTAAATTAAATATAGTAATTTGGTGAATAGCTGTGGCCGAAGTAATCATTTTTGAGTAATGGTGATTTGTCACCGGAGGGGAACTCCGAGTAAAGAGAGCTTTGTGTGTTCTTGTGCATATGTGCTCGGCATAAACATTTTAAACCTACCCGACTTTCCGTTCTACGTAATGGCAACAGTGGACAACGCATTATTGGTGTAGGGCCTACAAGAACCGCAGTTGCTACCATGTAATGACGATCGCTAGGCCTTCGCGTCGTGAACGTGCTTTGCGGCGGTGCGAGTCACGACATAAAATTAGGATAGCATAGGTTAGATAATGTTGACGGAATTTTTCCATGGGTCCATCTAGCTTACCGATGACATTGTCCTCGGCATTTCCATAGGTCATGCTGCTACCTGATAATACCCTTGCTCTTGGTATATTTGTTTGGTGTCCGTTTCTTCCATTTCTCAGTCACTCACGCTCATAAGGATAGTTATAATGGCCGTATCTGTGATACGAGTTTCAACGGTGCGCAAGTACAAAAATATTTTTCATCACGGGTACTGTTAAGGATGGATATACTGTATTTGTTTAACATCTACACCTTGAAAATTCGTTCATGAAAAGTATTGAATTCCATTTTTGGCGGGCCGTCCACACGTATTAAATAAAACCATTATAACATGGGAGTTATAATAAAATTATTTGCTAATATATCTAATAATACAAAAATATCGATAAAAAAGGTTCCGATTGTGAAAAATACAATGCTCTTGCTATGTTAACTATATTGTTGAGAAAAACAACGAAATGAAATCCATTCAATAGATATGTGTTTCTAGTCGTATTGCAACGTAATGTAGACTAGCTATAATAGCAACTGGCTCCAAAAGTGGACTAAAACAATAGTTTCTCCAAAAAAGGATTGTCATTTTCGTGTTATTCACACCAAGTACGAGTATATACTTTGGCGAAAGAAAATAGTAAAATTCGACAATCCCCGAAACCGAAAATATCTGCAAACAAGCAACCATCTATAAGGTGAGGAATTTCAAAACGACAATTTCAAGGAACTTGATCATATTTATTAGGAATACGTTTCGGAGTCCAGATCCATCATCAGTTCGCAAATTTACAAATCATTATGTCTGCAGTATAAGATAGAGCAAAATGTTGGATACAGTCAGTAAAGGAAATCAGGAAAATAAAAATAAAATTAAAACATGTCCCAGAAAAACTAAAATTGACATGATTAATATTTAGTTACAATTTGTAATGGGTAGGAACTATTACAATTGTTGTGGGCCGGTTTTCGTTTAAAACATGTAGCGACTCTAAAATTCTGAGGTCACATGCAGTTGAAGCCGAATCTAAAATTTTGTTGCATTTTACTGCGTGATAACGTACTGCGGAGTGTGAGGAGTGAGCTAATAAGTTCCCCGTGCGGAAGCAAAACCTGGCCCCTGTATTCTCTCTTGATAATCGAAGTAAATGCATTACAGGAAAACAAGGTTCTGATACATGTCTTAGCACTGAGCAGGGAATAATTACAGTTGATCTCATCTCCGAGCTTCCTAATGCGAAACAAAATGAAGGAAAAATATCTAGCATTAAGTGTGAATCCTATATGGATCATGAGCAAAAAACAAATACAAAAGACCTCCTATGTGTCGGGACTTGTGAATCGGAAGACAGAAGTACATTATGCAAGATTTGGTGGCTCAAAGATTTGAACCTGGAAACTAAAAACAAACTAAATATCATGAAACCAACGAGTTGGCTTTCGAGTGACGAGATTGAGCCCTTTTGTACTCTTATTAGCAGGGAGAACCTACAATACAGAGTTCACTCCCCCCTCACGGTTTTCGAACCGAAGCCGCTGAGTTGTCACGCAGAGCTGTTTGTGCAAATATTAAATACCTCGTATTTGCAATGTGCGGTAAAGGTCCGTGAAGAAGGTTACAAAAAAGCTAGCGACACCGGAAGTCATTGGATCGTCGTGACTAACGCACTGTGTCGCGAGCGCCGAGCTGAAGAAGGCGTAGCGCGCGTCCAGTACCTGTGCTCTTTGAATGGTAATCCCAGTTATGATGTGATAAAGTACTTGAGAAATTTATACGCGAACGTGAAGAACATAAGACACATTCTGATAGAGTGTCTAGGAGTACAACACCAAGAGGATGGAGCGAGTTGCGGTCCATTCTCACTGGCATTTATGACGTCCGTGGTAAATGGAGAAAACCCGTGCCTCGTCACATATGTGAAGGAGGAAATGCGTTCCCATATCATACAGTGCCTTCAAGGACGCTCTATAACACCCTTCCCTTCGTTGATAAAAAATAAAAATTTCACGATGCAAGGGGGGAAACCAATTGGACTGCACGGACCCGAAGTTATTAGCTGTCGAACAATTAGCCTATAATAATAACTTGGATGTCTCCAAAAGCGTAGGTTATTTCGTGCGGCTATTACAACTATCTTATGATATTCCTTCAAATGAGCGAGAGTAGTAAAATTATGAATCTTAATTTTTATTTATTGTGTACTCACATCAAATGTCCTAAGTTGCAAGCTCATCCATCAGTGTCTCGTGAATACAAGCCGCTTCCCGAGCATATAAAAACCAAAAGTGCTAGAGAATGTAATGGAAAGGAAATATTTCACTTCACATCGCATATCTTTGTTCATTTGCCTGCAAAGTGCAGTTCATTTTGAAACAATAATTAGGTTCATAAATAACCCATGCGTATAATCTTTTTACCTATTTCTTATTGTGATATAAATTTATTACGGTGCCTGTATTTGATCCCACGTACCCATGTCTGTCTGTTCTTTGTTAATGCGAATCCTGCGAGGATGAAGGAGTTGTTGTTCTGAAACTGTAGCTTGATTTCCATAAAAATCCTGTTCGAAGATTAGCAATGAACTCATTTTCACGTTCACTAAGTCATTAAAATTTATAACAAAATTATTCCTGTCGAATATTATGAGGAAGAAAACCGTCACTTCGATATAGCAGGGCGGGCGACTGCCATTTGCGTTATTGCGAGTTTTATCAAATTTTCTTTGCTTGTGTTTTTCTATATGATTTTTGGTCATGTTTGTGTTTGACATGACTGCAAAGAAAAGAATGATACGTATGCAAGGTCAGCATACGTTTCTGGAAACAAATTTTATTGCCATCTATAAGATGAGCAAGCTGTGAAATTCATTGTGCACGCTTAAGTGTGTGCTTGTTTCTTGATGTGCGACGTTTAGTATAGTTCATTTTTGGCTAACATTGTTTCTAAGTATTGTAGTAGCGTTTTGTGATATAATTGTTTTAGAAAGATTGTATGATTTCATAAAATACTGGCACATAATAAATGAGGCGTAATTCGTATACAAACATGTTTACGTAGCAGGATCTGAGGAACCGTAGACAACTGCAACTTTCTATTCTTAAGCATGGAATGAATCTACTTTGCTTGTTTCAATAAAGGCACAGAGCGGCCCAAATTTTAGCCTCACTATTACGGCCAGCTGATTTCTGCTAGCTTGCCTATATAGTGGGGTTAGAAATAAAGCCTACTCACAACACGAGAAGAAAACTGGATTTTAAACATTTACAACGACGACCTTCGGAAAACGAGCGGCAGATATGAAAACGGACACGCGATCAACTCGTCTCGGATGTTGAAGGAAGGAAGAAATTTTAATTTCGTCGTCAATGACCAGTGCTATTTGAAGTTCGAAGGTGCGATAGTTTAGAAATTCGACTCAGCGGAAAATGAAACTTATTGGCCGACTTCCCTGCCTACGTGCTGTACTCTCATTTATATGCAAGCAATCTGCGACTCCTGAATGAAGGACTTCAGTTAGTTGGAACTTGTGCGATATTTCAAATATTGAACCGTAAAGTAGTGATTCTCTAGGATAGTCTTCAATATTTAAAATATCATGCATTTGCTGATAATGAAGAAACAAGAAAATATTCACTGAAACATAAAAATATTAGAAACATGGAAATATTCACTGGATTCCAAAGTAAAACGTATGTGATAACGATGGATAGTCATGCAAAAAGTCATGCGCAGCGATGGGATTTGAACCCGTGACACCTTGACTTGACGTAAGGGAACTTGGTCATGCGAGCACCGAAAGTTGGTTTGGTAAGTTCTTTCTCATTTTTTAATGAACAGGCAGAGCACAACAGAGGTATTTATTATTACTTCCCTAAATGCATATGTTTCGGAAATTGATACAAATTTCACAGTTGTATTTTCACTTGAACACTTTTGTAAGTATAGGTAGGCCTATGTGTAGAAGAGAACAAGAAAACTATCACTAGATGTACAAAACTATCAAGCTATAAAATTCTTTCAGTTCGAAAACCTCTATTGTATTTTATTGATGAACCATATTCAACAACTGAAGAACAGGTCAAGAAGGTAACCTGGGGATCAGGTATTGACGACAGTGCACCGGGTGTAACTTGTGATGTTGCTTGCAACTGAGTATGTATGCGAGAGGTCCCATAATTGTACAAAATTTCTGAATTAATGAAGAAATTTGCAGTGTTCCCTTAAAAACAGGACAATCAAATTGCACCACTCGTCTTACAGGATATATTCAATGATATTGTGCATATGCATAAAGCACTTTGCATATTACACCTGTTATATTGTATATGCGTAATCGCATATGTGATTTTGCATATGCACAAGATAATTTCTTGCATTGCACAAAACATTCTGCATATCTCTTTGAGTGCATACATGCAAGTTATGCATTGGCTCAGCTCTACTTATAATATTGCCTGACAAAAGTCTACATCAGTAAGAAAAACATGAAAGTGATCGCTAAAAAAAAGTTCGTCACCTGCGGGATTCGAAGACCCACGATGCGAGTGTGAGAGCCTAGATAGAACGCAAGGCAAAACGACCAGCGAACGACCAGCATTTCAACAGTACTTCATAACTTAGGTGAGCTCGGCCTTCGGCAGGGCGGATTACGAGGCAAATAGAAGCTGGAGAAACCTTGGTCTCTGTCATCCCCCAAGGGGCGTATGAGATTTTTATTATACACTCACATTTGGAGAAGAAATCGATCTTTATAATGAGACTAATTTCAAATTTTTAGGTGCAATACTTTAGAAATTATGACGCACACAAAATGAGCCTTTTGAAAAATCGGTCGACCATTCAGAGGCTATGAGAAACTTGCTCTTCATCTTCCTCCAGGGAGCGTATGCGATTTTTATTATACACTCACATTTGGAGAAGAAATCGATCTTTATAATGAGACTAATTTCAAATTTTTAGGTGCAATACTTTAGAAATTATGACGCACACAAAATGAGCCTTTTGAAAAATCGGTCGACCATTCAGAGGCTATGAGAGACTTGCTCTTCTTCTTCCTCCAGGGAGCGTATGCGAGTTTTATTATACACTCACATTTGGAGAAGAAATCGATCTTTATAATGAGACTAATTTCAAATTTTTAGGTGCAATACTTTAGAAATTATGACGCACACAAAATGAGCCTTTTGAAAAATCGGTCGACCATTCAGAGGCTATGAGAAACTTGCTCTTCATCTTCCTCCAGGGAGCGTATGCGAGTTTTATTATACACTCACATTTGGAGAAGAAATCGATCTTTACAATGAGACAAATTTCAAATTTTTAGGTGCAATATTTTAGAAACTATGACGCACACAAAATGAGGCTTATAGAGTAAATCGGCCGACCATTGACGGGCCACGAGAGGCCCTCTTTCTGCCCCCCACAGGGGCGTAAAAAATTTTTGAATTACGTAAATATATTGTACTCGTCACGCCAATTAATTTGGTACTAATTTAAAGATTGTACGTCTTATAGTTTAGAAATTACCCTTTTCGTTAGGGTAACTCGGTAAGGATCTTAGATGGGTTCTCTGAAATGGCGCGCCGGTCACCGGGGTGCACAAGATTGTCGCACGTATTCGAAGATTCCGGGCATTGTTTCTCAGCACCTCCTACTTTCTCTATTAACTTATATCATGTTTCACGAACTTCTTTCTCAGCTTAATGTTACTTTGCACCTTGTGCAAAGATTCCGTGTTCCCTCATTTTCGTACTAAATGGCACGTTCCTCATGTTTTTTTTAATACCTTTGTTGCGGTTAGTGACGCTGAAACTAGCATTCAATTTAATCTCCAGTCGCAGCTATACGAGTTGCAACTGGAGCCTTCCGCTCGTCTCCAGCGATGAGTCTTCATGCAGAGAGTGGAATAAGACCCATGAATATCTCTCTAAACATTAAACTTCTCAAGCACTACATCCGAGTCTGTTGTAATCCGAATGCCCCGCTGCACGAGTTGTGTGAAGCTGTGGACGGCACGGCACAGAGAGCGAAAATGACGATCAGGATCAAGACGCCTCAAAATCTTTCATTGGCAGGGCAAGGAAATTCATAAAGACTAATCACATGGACCTGTCCGTCATTGTACTGTTTGAGCTGTTTGAGCTGTTTGGGCTGTTTGGGCTGTTTGAGCTGTTTGAGCTGTTTGGGCTATTTGAGCTGTTTGAGCTGTTTGAGCTGTTAGAGCTGTTAGAGTTGTTAGAGCTGTTAGAGCTGTTAGAGTTGTTAGAGTTGTTAGAGTTGTTAGAGCTGTTAGAGCTGTTAGAGCTGTTAGAGCTGTTAGAGCTGTTAGAGCTGTTAGAGCTGTTAGAGCTGTTAGAGCTTTTAGAGCTGTTAGAGCCGTTAGAGCTGTTAGAGCTGTTAGAGTTATTAGAGCTGTTAGAGCTGTTAGAGCTGTTAGCGCTGTTAGAGCTGTTAGAGCTGTTAGAGCTGTGTGAGCTGTTAGAGCTGTTAGAGCTGTTAGAGCTGTTAGAGCTGTTAGAGCTGTTAGAGCTGTTAGAGCTGTTAGAGCTGTTAGAGCTGTTAGCGCTGTTAGAGCTGTTAGAGCTGTTAGAGCTGTGTGAGCTGCGTGAGCTGCGTGAGCTGTGTGAGTTGTGTGAGTTGTGTGAGTTGTGTGAGTTGTGTGAGTTGTGTGAGTTGTGTGAGTCGAGTGAGTTGTGTGAGTTGTGTGAGTTGTGTGTGTTGTGTAAGTTGTGTGAGTTGTGTGAGTTGTGTGAGTTGTGTGAGTTGTGTGAGTTGTGTGAGTCGTGTGAGTTGTGTGAGTTGTGTGTGTTGTGTAAGTTGTGTGAGTTGTGTGAGTTGTGTGAGTTGTGTGAGTTGTGTGAGTTGTGTGAGTTGTGTGAGTTGTGTGAGTTGTGTGAGTTGTGTGAGTTGTGTGTGTTGTGTGAGTTGTGTAAGTTGTGTGAGTCGTGTGAGTTGTGTGAGTTGTGTGAGTTGTGTGTGTTGTGTAAGTTGTGTGAGTTGTGTGGGTGTTCGAGTTGTTTGTTTAAATTTCAAATTTCGATAGGTTGTTAGAATATGTGCTTAATTATAATCAAAGATATAAGATCATACTTCTCCGTTAAGTATATTTCTTTCGCATTAGAAATTATGTTAGTGAGGTGCTATCCGTAAATGTTTAACGGTGTATTCTTTACTGTGCAGAATTTCCTCTGTCTCCTATTTACTAGACAACATAAATCGAAGTTTCCCGTAACTCGTCTTTGTGTACGGATGCCAATGACTGTACATGGTATGATTTATTGACTTCTAACCGCCTAATAACGAGCAGATATCGTTGAGAATGGGATTTTCGTCTTGTCTTTGCTTCATTTCATAGCCGTTAAGAGTGTATTTGGCAAGCAGTTTTTTAATACCAGAGCATCCATCACGTGACTGATGGTATTTACTAGAGTGCCTTCCAGCACTTCTAATGCTAATTCGATTTGAAAATCAGTTCCATTTATTGTAGAGCAACCAAAAAATAATTCCCTTGCATACGTCTTGAAATAAAAATTAAACTCTAAAATAAGTGATACAACGCATAATGTATTACCTGCCACAGAATTTACAGCCCGTAAGCAGTGGGTTAATGAGTGCCATAAAAATGAAATACCGTTTCGTGTGGATATGAATAGTTTCCGAGTTATTCACTAGTTGGTCAAATATAGGCGAAATGAGTTGCAACATCAGGAGTTTTTGATCAAAACTCTTGCTTCTCTGTACGTGCACAACACACCGCATCAACCTAGGGTCATAATGTTCACAGTTCTTTCAAAATTTAGAACTCGCTTTGAACCTATAGGAAACATTCATTCAAAATTCCCTTAATAAATATACTTGCGATGATCTGGGCTACTCATCAGGGGGATACAACTAAAGGGTGGGGCAGAAAAACCTATCCGATTTCAAAACGTTATAAAATTAAAACGACTGAAGTTGTCAAAAATTTTTTTTTATTAGCATATCGCAAATTTAATGCCATTTTTAAATTTAACCCTTCACTGCATGGTGTGTCAAATATGACACATACCTGATTTTTTGGTGTATAGAAACAATTAGCAGAGAAATGAGCATTTCTACGGCTTGTATCGCAAACGAGACACACTGTCCACGAAATGAACGCGTATGATGCGTGCTAGATGCAACCGGCCTCTAACAGTAATGCTCAGTTTGGACGCCAACACAGCCGAGTGTGAATGTTGCTGCAGCAGTACCATTATGTTCATAATAGAGCCATATCATGCAATTTATTGGCGAGAAAAAATTTGGGTTTGTGTATAAGTTATATTACTTTGATTCTATGAGGAGAAACAGTGAGAATATTTAAAATAATTATATTTTATGCAAAGTTTTTAGTTTGTTTCATATATGGTACAACACGATTTTGCTGTATATTCCAACTCGGGCCAAACTTGTGTCGTAAATGAAACAAACCCATGTATTCTTTCATTATCACGAATAATTTTAGCTTTATTATATTATTTCTATGTTGTTAAATATTAAAATACATATTCAAAATACATTGGAACTATATTCTGAAAAATTTATTATTATTTTTTATAGTAAAGAATGCACGATAGATGCACAACATTAGCGCATTCGTCTATCCTAAAAATTTTGTCAAAAACTGTCACGCGTTTGCACAAAATGCATCACACAGTAATATTGTATAGAAGCTTAATAAAAAGAAATATTTATTCAGTTTTATTTTCAGAATATTCGAGTTTGAAGCGAATTTTTTACGAGAAACGATCGGGGCCCTCATCTTGGAGGTGGGGGAAGAAACTGACGGACTAGATTTGGATGAAGATTTGAAATTGGAATTGGAATCTATGAGGAAGAAGTTGAAGATCGTTTGGGAGTTGAGCAATCACAGGAACAGATTGAAAAATCAATAATAGCAACGGAACACAACGATTCCACTCTGATCTCAAATGAAACTCGCATTACCATCTATGAAGTAAATCCAACTGCTGTGAAAATTGTAAGCAGTGATTCTAAAAGAAAGAGCTCTCCTGGAAATGTTATTTGGAAGTAAAAATCTCAAGATACCGGAAAAGCACGTAAAATTCAAGGGACGTATCATGAGCTAACCATAAAAATGAAAAAATTATGGACTCCTAATGATGGCCGCAAGATTTTATTCAGTGAATATTTGATTTCAATAATACTTAAAGAAACACATTCTTTCACTGGTCTGAAGGATCTCATTCATGTGCTGGATATTGATAAGTTTGATGTTCAAGAATGTATAGGGATCTGTGTCATCATACCCTACGTACGTGTTCCGTGCGCCTGGGATTATTTGAGCAGCATCATGGGCAACTTATCCAAGAAATAATGTCCCTCAACAGCTTCAAACAGTTTAGGAGCTTTTTATACTTTTCTGATAACTCTAAAACTATTACAAGAGATGATACTTGCACCGAAAAGAAAACGAGGACCCTTTGTTCATGTCCCTGTGAAAAAGTTCACCCTGAAGGATTTCCTCAATAACCTAAGCCAAAAAATGAATGCCACCGCTCTAAAATGCCTGATTCCAAGTTCCAGTCATACATCAGGGTTCCAAATGTCTTGTATATCTTTGTCAAATTAGGAAAATTATGTCTCGAAAAATTTCTGTAACATGAAAAACTTGTGTTAGACCTAAAAAGACTTACTGACATGTCACTGGAGAATTATTGAATTGTGTTCTTCTACATTTTGACCTAATTGTGTACTCTAATAGATCTATAAGCGATTAAAAATTTTAAATCAGTCAAGTAACTGATAAATGGAGTTCGTTGTATTTGTTTCATAAACGACTCATACATCATGCTTCAAGGCTTGATATTCGTGTTGTGTCGTTTATGACACACAATGAAAAATATATAACAGAATGAAAAAAATAATTGCCTTATGATTTGATATGCTAAAAAGATGTCTAATAAAGAGTTCATGAGCATGTAAAAATTTTTTTCTATTTCTAAATATAATTCATGCAGTGAAGGGTTAAGTTTTGAAAAGCACATCACTCAAATGTCGTCCTTGGGAGTGGATACACTGATTTAGGCGCTCGCGGTAGCTTTCCATGACTTTCACCGTCATTTCCACAGGAATTTCTTCAATTGCCCGAGCAATTTCCCTTCGTAAAGCAAGAAGGGTCCTTGGTCGATGCTGGTAAACCTTCGATTTGAGGTAACCCTAAAGGAAGAAGTCACATGGAGTGAGATCCGGTGAGCGCGGCGGCCAGCCAAGATCACCTCTCAGGGAAATGAGGCGACCGGGAAACAGTTCCCTGAGAATGTTCATTGGTCGTCGCGATGTGTGGGCGGTTGCACCATCCTGTTGAAACCACACATTTTCCACGCCATTTTCTTCCATTTTGGGTATAAGAAAATTTTCCAGCATGAAACAATAGCGCTCGCTGTTGACCGTTACGGTTTGCCCATTTTCTTCAAAAAAGTAAGGCCCCCAGACGCCTAGGCGGGAAAGGGCACACCACACAGTTACTTTTGGGCTATGGAGGGGTTCCTGATGGATTTCTCGAGGATTTTCGTCACTCCAATATCGAAAATTCTGCCTGTTAACGGCACCACAAAGGTAAAAATGGGCTTCGTCCGTGAAGAGCACAACATCGTCGTTTGGGAGTTCTCGGAGATCGCGACACAGGTTCGTACGGGTTTCAAAATCCCTTTCACTTAATTCCTGTGCAACAACCATTTTGTAGGGATGCATTTTGAGGTCCCGGTGCAAAATGCGCCGAATACTGCGGTTGGAAATCGCCAAAGCGAGTGAATGTTTTCGCGCCGAACGACGCGGGGAACGTTCAATCGCGGCTCTCACATTGGCCACGTTTTCAGGTCCTGTTGCTGTCCTGGGACGTCCAGGCGACTTCTTTTTCAATGCTGAACTCGTCTGTCTAAAATTTGACACCCACACTTTAATCGTAGCGTGATGTGGAACAGGATCATGACGCCCGAGTCCGAAATGAATTCGAAAAGCAAGTTGTGTAGCAATTATCGAACCGCCGCATTCGATAAACCGCTCAATAACAAAAGCACGATGTTCACCAGACCAAGGCATGTTGACTACTGACAAATGGCATAAAACCGGCTTTCTAACGGTTTTTACCCCACTACTCTACCTGCTCCTTCTTCTGAGAAAAAGGGATTTGAAATCGGATAGGTTTTTCTGCCCCACCCTGTATCGTATCTATGGGAATTAACACTCCCAAGAGAAAACATGAAAGGGCCCGAGCTGAGAGTTAAGTAGGCCTTTTTGTTGCAATAAAATGTTAATGATATGTTAAGGACCACTTCTTTTTCCGTCCGGTTTTTCAGCACCTACTTTCTTCTTTTTCAGCTTTTGTCTTGTTCCATAAACTTATTCCTCAACTTACTGCTTCTATGCCCCGGCTGCATAGATTTCGCGTTCTCTTATCCTTATACAAAATGGTATCTTCCTCCTCCCTCTCTTCAAAACGCTCTTAATTTTAGCGGTTTGGGAGGCTTAAGCTAACGTATAATCTAATCTGATAAGGGCAGTCCAACACGTTGCCTCTGCTAACACAGGGCAGCAGCACACAAATGGTGGTTGGGTTTTAGAATTTGGTCTCTTCAGGCCGCACTTCTTAACCTGTTATGATATTGGTCAAACACCTTTCTCTTGCGGCTTGTGAAGGTTGGAATTTCCTATGAAAATAGACGAGAAATAAACACACGTGTGTTTTGACGTAGCGTAGCCTCTCCCGATTATTAACGTCTCTTTAATTGTGAATTGGCAACTGCGTGAAATTTTTGTTGTAAGCGTATTGAAGTAGGTAATGAAGAGATCGAGGCTAGAACACTCGAGAAATCTTCTTGGGTAAATTATTCTTGTATCGCTAACTTTTTTGCGACAACAGAAAACCAGAACTAACACTTCAATCAGTTCAATATCTAATGTTGACCAGAATCTAGGACTTGGGTAGAACGAAAAACCTCATCCAATATTGAGATCAAAGTTAGAAGCTGTAGGTATCCCACTTTTTTAAATTACTTAAAGCTTAAAAAAAATTACGAAAAAACTGTGCTTCCTATTTTCGTAGACAAACGAAAATAGCAGGGGACGAACCTAAATGTGTGTGCCCAAGAAATGTACGACGAACAGCGCCGTCAAGAACTTCTGATGAACATGACTGCGCAGTAAACTTGCAAATATCTCTTCTTAGCTCCCTATGATCTAGTGAACTGAAATACATTCAACATATTTCTGTTCGTGAGTTTCATATACCTTGAATTACGCTGAAGGAGGACGTAGCACTCAGCGGGGGCTTTACTGGGATCACGCGTTTCATGTACTCGGGAAGAAAAGAAATGCGGCTAAGGATCTTAACCACACATTTTTTAATAAGCTTTTAACAGGTGGTTCATTGGCAGACTCATGATTGTGAAGCAACTATTATGTATTTATGTTAACTGTATTTTAGCCTCATAATTTTTTAATCGGGAGGTCCTTGTTCTACACAATCGTTTTCGTGCATGAAAATCTTCTATACTTAAATGTCTTAACGATTTTTCAACATTCGTCACCGAGGACTACTGAAAGCTCACAATATCAAATTTTTGCATGAACAGTTTTTCAGCGATTGCTTATATGACTTCATCAGTCTGATCTATCTGCGAACTTATGAACGAAGAACGTACTGTGAGCGCACTATTCGGTTTAATTTTTCTTCAGTAATATTTGGGATCTTGCATATGCTGATAGAGCATCGGTGATTCGCCTGTGATCCATTGTACGGCGAACTTTACATAAGCCATCGTTGACTGTCACAAGTTCATAAGTTTCTTTGATTGGATAGGTACTTCATGACGTAAAAATCGTATTTGAGGAAGATATTTTTAGTCAGTGAATTTTTTTGAATATTAACTTCATTATCAACAGGTTTTCCTATTTTTCTCTGTTTAAATCGTCAGTAGTTTACATTTCTGCTTGATTAACGTGCTGGTTAAATTATGTTCTTGAGCCTAAACTGACATTGCTCGATGGCGTAGCTCAAGTAGTGTCATGTCTCATTGAACAACACCTTACTCCTACGCCACACTGACTGAGAAAGCCAAGTGTGCAGTATGGTACATTTCAAGAGCACGACTAAAAATTAGCAAAATCTCGCAATGAAACAAAATACCTCACTCATCTTATTAATTTAATAGCTAACCAACCGCATGCTAACTGGATCACTGAATATTCAAAATTGCTGGATTGAAGCCAATTGCAACTACCTTCCATCATTTCCGTCAGTTCATTACAAGCTTGATGCAACCTTAATTATTTGAACAGCACATTTTGCATTATATGTCAATAAACTTTACAACAACATTTTAAACCACAAAATTGCCAGGTGAGAGAAGAGCAGCAGAAGGCCATAATCACCCTGAGGACCAAGCTCCTGACCGCTACGAAGTACTGGCACCGCGTACACAACCTCGCGTTGGTTGTCAGGGCCTTCGACCTCTTCATCCAAGAGCTCGACTACTTGCATCGTTTGCCGGCGAATAAGGTAATTCAATACTTTGTGTTTCCTCTAGTAGTCGTGTTACAGTAAGGTCATTTTAGGTCATAAGGTCATTTTTTGAGTGATCGTCGTTTCAAAGTGAGGACGCCCCTGGAAATTATTATTGATGCAGTCGTTATTGATTATTTTGTCAGTTTATGCCTCGAAAAGTGTTTCAAAGGTTTGTTAATGAAGGGCAACAAGGTAGACGTATCTTCTTTTGCTTTACTCGTTAGTTTATGTTACAGCATAACACAAACTCCACAGGAACTCATAAACAGGAACTCTTTTGTTGGAAAAAGAGATACACTTTCCAGCAGTGGGTGAAGTGAGTTGGCTATTAGAACGGTCTTATATGATTGAATATTCCCGAAACATTTACTAATGATGAACTAGAAATCCAGATATCAGTCCAACGTTAGAAAGTATCTGATGATAAATCCAATTTGATGCGCGACACACCGTTCGGATAAAACAATGAATTATAATCTGTGTAATATCCAGTCTATATTAATTGGTCCCTTTCTCTTCGGTCTCTTGGGATTGCATTTGCTGTGGCTAGAAAGTCTAACTAATTAGCAACTTTGTCAATTGCTAAAAATATTTTTTCGTTTCGGCAGGTAATTGTTTTAATATCACTTCTTTTCAGCTCACTTTAGTGAAAACGTTTCACGTGAATTTTCCAAGGTTTTCTGTCAAATGATTGCTCCAGATAATTGCATCGTTTCATTCAGTACCTCTTTATTTGACCAGCATCGCTCGTAAAGACCTTCATTTGTAGGTTGCCTTCAATGTGACCTCATTGCTTGGACATATTTTGCTGACCTGACTATAGCTCTCTGATCGACCCCAGCACTCCTACCGTTGGAAGGGAGTGATGGAATGAACAAAAAAATATCCGTAGAGCCCCTAAATTTGCGTGAGCTCCAAATAGAACATAAAATTAAGTGTAAGGAAATTGAGAAGTAGTTTCAAGACATCGTGCAGAAAAACCTTGTTCTAGCTCTACACTTGTGGTGGTGGAAGAATAGTAGACTTGCATATTTCGAGGCATAAAGGAGTAAAAGATCCCCAAATGGATAGGACAAATATAATGTCGTAACATAGAACATGAGTGCAGATATGAGCGTAGAAAAGCGCATTAATTCATTTATTATTTTAACTTGAACAGAGAGCTTGATTTTCTGAGGTGTTTTGAATGGAAGGTTGAACTAGTAGTGGAAGATTAGTGAGTGTGGTAGGTGAATAAAAGAATCGTTTTCGGGTCGTGAGACAAACACTTCGTGGATAATCTGAGTGTCGTGAGTAATCGACAGCGAGCATAAAAAACAGCTAAATTTGACTTCCTTGGATAGCAGGAAATGTGTGTCACAGAAGACCTTTCGATTTGACCGATGAAGAGGGACAAAAATGAGAAATTTGAATATGAAAATAGCTCAATCTACTGTTCGAGTGATATCAAAATTGCAACTGAGGAACGCAAGACGTCTGAGGCAAGATCACACGTTATATCTCTTGCTGTTTGATTTATACAGAAAGCAGTTAGCTGTCGAACGGGCAGTAAATGATTTGTGACTAAAATTTGAAGCAAATAGACTAAAAAATGCGTTGTATGCTAGTGACTGTTTTGGTTAATTATCTTGTAACAGATGTTTGAGTCTCTGAATGCACATGGAAGAAATGTCGAAGTGTTATTTGGTAGAGATATAAGATAGTAATGGCTATAAAAATGAAAGGCACGCCTCAACTTTGACAGAGATTCGTGATGTGATCGGCCCCCGCTGTGTAGTCATGAGAGCGTAAAGTGTTTTATCTTCCGTTTTTTCTTGATCATCTTACATGACTGAAGGGCGCTTGATTGATGAAATGCGATGTTGAGTGTTTGTTCCGTGTATTCATGTGCCGCATGTCTTTCAAAAAAGTAATGGGCGGACTGTGCACATCTCAGGAAAAAAAAACAATAAATGTACTGAAGAAATGCTAACGTAGCGTTTTCATAGAAAACTTCGTGGATACTTGCAGTAAATTAACAAAAATAATGTTGATGTTTGTGGAAGTTGGAAAATGGCGAACAAGTAAAAGTAAACTAAGCATAAGAATACGTAATTGAGAGACCAAAGTATGAGTGAACTTGAGGTTTTATGTTAAATAACTATCTGTGTCTCAGTATGCCACCGATGTGCAAGGTTGCCTAAAAGAAATCATACATACGTTCAAGAATCTTCTCAGATGTTAATTTGTTAATTTCTCTTAGGAGAAGTTGTACACAGAAATATTTCAGCTAAATGCATCCTATTTTACTCTAGGTTAAATTGTTCGTATCTTGCAGAAATACGGCACAACCACAACCTTGTGAAGGTGAGGTGTACCACTGAAAATTGGTTTCCGAGCATGTCAAGACAATACGATATGAGTAAGCCGATGATTCCTGGAAAGGTTTTAAATTTCAATGAAGTCTCTGATACAAAAGAGATGTAACCATTAGCAGGGAACTTCACAGTAACGGCAAAAAATGGGCTTTCGAAGAGTTCACCTTGGTCTGTTCAGTAAAAATTGAAAATTTAGACGCGTTGCAGGTCATTGTAGTCGCCGTGGCCGATTGGTTAAGAACGTGCTCTTCCGTGAAGGTGTCAAAGGTTCGAATCCTGGCGCTGCGCGGTGGTCCCTCCCCGTCAGGAAAGGGGAGAACTTAAGCACAATTCCCCACTTTGCTCAGGTGTCTGAAATGGGTACCGGCCTGACCAGGGGTAACCGTCTTGGCGTCCTGGGGTAATTTCTCCCCCGCATTCGAAAAACCAATGTGGCAGATGATATGTATCAGGCTTGATTGATTGGAAGAAAGAGTCCTTTGTGTTCGGTGGACGCAGGGGAAAGCCAATGAACCTAGTAATACCTATCCAATTGTGAGGCAAGTAGGTAACAGCGTGATAGTTTCATATCATCTTAACATGGCCAAAGTGCACTTCATTTCAATTAAAGGCCGGAGATGTTGATCAACACATTTTGGTGAAGAATCACAACCCGCGTACAAAACCTTTTGTTAATCGAAAATCGCTTTTTGCCATTCCGACAGGACTCCGGCCTTGAACACTTAAGAAGTTTTACCCGCGATGAACGGTTAAAAACACACAAAATCAATGTTCTCCTAAGGTCAAGCCAATCACAGGTCTTCAGCCCGGTTTATAACCTTCGGGAATACTGAACAATTAGACAGAGTAAAAAAGTCCTCACAATCTGCTGAGTTATGAAAATACAAATTGAAGAATGCCAAATTTCGCTATAGGGAAACCGTATCCAAACCGTTCATTGAGAGTACGGGTTTCTTGACTCAATGTAAAATAATGAATTATTTCTATACTATGAACGCATCTTATTTTACATCTTTAGTTTCACTTTCAGGAACTGTTATCAGAGTTTCATATAATTTAGCATGCCAACAATTTAATGAACGTAAAATATATAAATTTTTTTTTCCCACAGTAAGTACCTAGGCGTATGTTGAGCAGAAAGGATGTGCGAGAGCGAGGGCTGAGAGAGTGGAGGAGAAAGACAATTGCGTTCACTGAGTAAACACTGCTTTTGCGAAGCTCCTTCGAGGCTGCAAATAATCTTTAATTATTCCTGAGATCAAAATTAATATCTCTTATTAATTATTTTCATTAAACCGGCAACTGGCTTTCTCCCTCCATCTGGGGTGGGTGCCTTGCCGTAATTAAATTAAGGTAGGCTGTAAGCCTGATTTGGCTATTGTTTATCTTGTAATTTTGTTTAATTTCTTATAATTTTCTGTAAGATAAAAATTGTATTTGTGTGTGACCCCCTCCTGGGGGTTACATAACTTAACGATGGCAGCTTTGCCTCTAAAAAATCGCTATGGTGACTTGAGAGAGAAGGACGAATCACATGATGAAGAAATATTGCAATCAGTCAATTTGGAGGAGGAGAGTGTCAGCCATTCACAACTCAGTAGTAACCCAGCAGACCATGAGTGTATGGAGGACCCAGTTGTTCAGGGAACCTGGTTCAAAACAAACCAACGGTCCAGTAAACGAGAAAGAGAAAGTGAAAGCCTAGACCATCTTGACTTGGAATCTGAATGTGAAGTATCAAAAAAGACGAAAAATTCCTCTTCTCCTCATAAAACTTTTACCTACCCAAGAAATAAGACACTAATATCCCTAAACAATATGTGTACTCTGCTTTTTGCTCAGCCACTTGAATCTGCCAAGTTCATTGGTGCCTCAAAAAGAAAAATGACGCTTGATCCTTTTGGAGTGTCTCAAGGATTAGAGGAGGTGCTTAACTATGATTTTGTGAAAGAAGTACGAGTCAACAAACGTAGAAACATCATAGCCATAGAATTCAAAGATGCTTCACAGTCAGAGTTTAAAAGAATCCTTAAAATAGATCATGTTGGTAAATTTGCTATAAATGTTATAAACCACAAGCTGAAACCTCCTGGGGTGTAATTGGTCCCATTGACCAGGAAGTTGACCTTGAGGAACTGATTCCTGTCATCAAATATGACAACTACACTGCAGTAAAAATGATAAGACTACCCAAGTTTGTGAATGGAAAGAAAGACGTCTCCCAAAGTGTTAAAGTGGGTTTTGCTGGGAGGGAAATTCCCAAATCCCTAAAAATTGAATACATGTACTTTCCAGTCAGACCCTACTCTCCTCCTCCTTTGAGATGTTATAAATGTCAGCGTCATGGTCATTTTGCTAGTGGTTGTACATCAATGGAGCGTTGCCTCATATGTAGTGGCAATCATGCTAAAGATAAGTGTACTGCTAATGTTCCTTGTTGTGCAAATTGTGGGGGAGCTCAGGTGGCAAGTTCTAGGTACTGCCCTCTAATTAAGAGTTCCATGGAGATCAAATCTCTAATGAGAGAAGGTGCTTCCTTCTTGGAGGCACGTAGAAGGGTCACGTCTGAAAGTGAAGTAATTAATAGTACTCCTCCTCAAACTGTGGAAAACCACTCTCAGAGTCAGCATGAGCCCAGTTTAATTACAGGTCAGGAACTATCTGTCAATCACCAAATTTCTGGTAGCCAAACTGCAATCAAAACCAGTGGCAACAAAACCTATGCCTCGTTATTGAAGAGTGCTCAACCCAAAAAAGTGGTTCATGTTGATGTCCACCAGTCGCAGGGGTCCTACTACTTGCCACGAAGGGTTCCCAATCTCAATTGTAATAGAGATCGCCGCAATGTATTGATGGATTTTTCTGAGCCTTATGTTAATCGTGATGGAGACGGGCAAAATGTGCTGGCGGACTGTTCTGGAGGTTGGGACGTTCCAGCGGACAGTTGCATCTCTGTGGACTCTGGATCTTCTGTTAAACAAATGATAGAGTCTTATATGCAGTCCATGTTTGAGGACCTTTTTACTCGTTTGGGTAAGTTCATAGTTGAAGGCTTCTCCTCTAATTTGACCTTCGAAAATAAGCATGAACGTTGTCTGTTGATTCTAAGTATGATTAGAAATCATTTTGGACAGAAAATCGGCAGTAAACTTTTGAATGAGCACCATAATTCTGAAGCCTCTCATGATAAATGTGAAACACCCTCAGATTACTGTGTGATACCAGATAAAAACATTTCTCCACATGAGTCTCAGCAGAAAGGTAGACCAACTAGACAAAGCAGAATTCCAAAGAAAACCCTTGCTCAACATAGAGGAGTTAAACAGCAAGGACTGACCACAAAGAAAAATGCAAAATAAATTTAAAATATGTAATCAATCTATTCAAAGAAGTGGTCAATCAGAAAAGCTATTCCAAATATCCCAACTGAACTGCAATGGATTACAGAGTAAGCTTTCAGAGGTAAAATTAAACTTATATACCAAAAAACCAGACATCCTCTGCTTGTGTGAGACCTGGGCCAATGAACATGAACCAAAATTTGTTGGCTATCAGTGTGTGTGGCTTCATAGAGAAAATTGTTATAGAGGTGGTATGTGTTTTGTTATTAGAAATGATATAAATTTTTGTGAAAAGAAACTCCTTCCCTTTCCAAGTGAAAAATTAGAATTTTCATGTGTTAGGGTGTTCTCTTCTTCTGGATATCTTGATGTTCTTAACATTTACAATCCTAATGCTCATATTACAGTTGATGAGTTTAATCTTTACTTAGGTCAATTGTGTGAAATATTTATTATTATCGGAGACTTCAATGCTCATGCATCTCTTTGGGACTCCAGACAAAGATGGAACGCCACTGGTCGGAGTCTGGTTCAATTTATGGATGTTAATTTACTAGGTGTACTTAACCCTTCTGATCTTCCCACTTATATAGATGCCAGAACAGGTTCATGCCCCACTTTGGATTTGTGTATAGTTCCTCCAACTCTCTTGGCCTGTGGCTCCCTGCAGAGAGGTGCAGATCTTGGCAGCGACCATTTTCCCATTGAGTGTTCCTTTGGTGTAGCCCTTAAAAAATTAGATATTTTGAACCCTCCAAGGTGGATCACCAAAGCAGCTAACTTTGCAGGCTTTCAGCAAGAGCTGGATCACAATAAAATAAGTTTAATTCTACCATCATCTGTGGATTAGCTAAATTCTGAAATATCCAGTGAACTCTTAAATGCTGCAAATAACAATGTTCCTAAAACCTCGTCAGCTGGAAGAGCTACCCGTAGAACACCTTGGTGGGATCAAGAGTGTGCACTTGCTGTGTCGAAGAGGCGCAGGGCTCGCAATGCTCTGGCTAGATCCCCAACATTTGATAATCTGAATGCCTATCGTAAGTGTGAATCTGTAGCAAAAAATGTTATAAAGCAGAAAAAGCAAAACAGTTGGAATAATTTCATTAGTGGCCTGGACTCCAGAACTGGGGGGGGAGATCTTTGGAGACTAATTCGTTCAATGAAGGGTAGTACTGCAAGCCCCCGAATACAGGTAGGTGATATCGCAGAAGACTCAGCAAGTAAAGCATTTATATTACTGAATTATTTTACCAGACATGAGATAAATGTAACAGATTCGCATCGTACATTGGTGGAGAGCACCATTTTAAGTGCATCTCCAGCGGAGGTAGAGGAGACCATGTATAACTCCAGACTAAAACTGAGTGAACTCAACAAAAGTGTGGAGAAAATAAAACAGACGAGCCCAGGTGATGATAAAATTCCTTACATATTTCTTTTGAAAGCACCTGAAACAATTAGGAGGCATATCCTTTATCTGTTCAATCTCAGTTATTTTACTGGTTACTTCCCTATATATAAGGCTTGGAAATTGGGAATAATCTGCCCAATCAAAAAGCTGGGGAAAAATCAGTCAACTCCTGAGGGAGATAGACCCATAACCTTATTGTCATGTTTATCTAAGGTCATGGAACAAGTCATTAAAATCAGACTAACTTCTTTTCTCGAAGCAAGTAAAGTGTTTTCATGTTACCAAACTGGATTTCGTCAACAGCGACCCACCTATGATGCCATGGCTCTTATCAAGAATGCAGTCACTCGTGCTTTCGCTTGTAGAGGTTACTGTTTGGCTGTTTACATTGATTTAGAAAGTGCCTTTGATACTGTCTGGCGTGCTGGTCTTCTTTATAAACTGCTGAGATAAACTGAGATCTTCTTTATAAACTGCTGACAAGTGTATGTCTCATTTATAAGAAGCAAACTTGTCTATGGTCATGTAATTTTCCCTGAACTTACAAAAAAGAGCCTGAATTTGCTAAGTACAATCCAAAACTCGGCCCTCAGATGTACATTGGGAGTTCGAAAGACGTCTCCTATATCTTCAATGGAGGCTAAAGCGCACATTTTGCCTCGTCAGCTGTACTTGCATTTCCTCTATATTAAGTGGTACCTGAGGTACAGCAATTCTAGCAGTGACCCCTCAGAGTTTGTTTCAAAAATTTGACTATTTGCTTCTCCCTGTAAAAGCTTTTTCTCTTCTAAAAGAGTGCAAATACTAAATAGCATTCAGTTTACTTTCCCTCACCTAGAGGTAAACACTGAACTTCCTGTTGCTGCATTTGAACCTCCCACTCTGCCCATTTGCACATCCTTTCTGGATGTGCAGGCTCTCAGTACAGACGAGATCAATAGAAAATTTGAAGATTGTGTTGTAATGCAATATGGGGATTGCTGCAGGGTGTATACTGATGGTTCTAAACTGGAGTCAGGCTCTACATCAGCGGCCGTGTACATTCCACATTTGAATTTATCCACGGCTTGGTTGCTCAATCCTGCTCACTCAGTAGTGGGAGCAGAGCTGTATGCAATCCTAAATGCAATAAAGTTGATCAAATGTAGCAGCTTCAACCACAAAGTGATAATTTTTACGGATTCCAAGAGTGCCTTGGGTATCATCTCCAACTTTGTTAATCCATCATATAAAACTGTTAGTAGGAATATCCAGAGAATTTTGCTTGAAGCCTCACCCAGAATCCACCTTCAGTGGATTCCCTCTCATAGTGGAATATCAGGGAATGAAATTGTTGACAAATGTGCAAAACTGGGCCACAGAAATTCAAAATCAGCTCTCACTCAGCTCAGCTATGAGGAGAATGTAAATCGGCTAAAGGTGAAGATGATAGACCATTGGAATGGGTGCTGGCGGAGACAGGTGGAAAGCTCTGGAAAGGGGAGGTTCTATTTTGAGTTGAGCGGAAAACCTCAGTTTCGATTGGATGTGAATCTCCCGAGGAAATGTCAATGTATTGTTAGTCGATTCCGTGTTGGACATGTTGGTGTCTTTGCTCACCTGAATAGGTTTAATTAATATGTGCCTTAGCCCATTGTGTCCGGAGTGCTCCACTCCTGAAACCATTGAACACTTCCTGTTGGTGGGTCCAAGGTATGCTCTGGCTAGGCTGAACCTTACCATGTGCCTCTCTAGACTCAATCTGGAACTCTGTCTTGGGAATGTTCTTGGCTGTGGTAATTACTCAACCTCTGTTCGTTCAAGGATCCTCCATTCTGTGATTGGTTTCATAACTAAGACAAATAGATGGAAAACTTTGTGATATCCTAAACTGATTTGTGCACATGAGATTCAGCATTTAAAGTGTATCTGACTTTTTCCATTATTTGGAGCTGCTTGTGCTCTTGAGCACCCCTACAAGCTGTCAGGTTGCACGGACTTCTGCTGAAGAAATCCATCGACTTTCAAGATCCTCCTGGATCCCTCCCGAAGAAGAAGAAGAAGAGAGAGTGGAAGGCTTCGTAGTGCGGCAAAGTCACCCGAGTATATTTACTTTAGCGGACTGTGGAGGCATGCTGCAGGAGCTAGAATATTTGTAGCGTGAACGTAAAACCTCGGACTAGAGCAGTGGTTCTTAACCTTTTTTCTTCAATTTCCCACTTTTAAGAGAGCCAACTCTCCATTCCCCACCACAGCATCGGTGAGAAATGGAGCATTCCCCACCACAGCATCTTCCAATTACTTATCTGTGATATTTCTAACGAAACACTGTTGTCAATTTTATCCAATCATGACATACAATACCTTATTACGGTTGTTTTTGATATTAAAACAGTCTATGAATGGTTGTGATTTGTAAAGTAAGTCAACATTTGGATGTGATGTATTAAATTTTGAAATTTCGATTTTTTTGTGGGTAGAAAGAAATGCACGAAATTCCCCACCTGACATCTCCACAATTCTCCACCAGTGGGGAATTCCCCACAGGTTAAGCTGGACCGCTTGACTAGAGAGACTGATCAGCTCAAAGGGCTGCAGAACAGGGGGACGCTTGGCATTAGGTGCTCCTAAACGGAAGGCTGTGAAGCTATTAAAAAGGATTCAAGGGAAATATTTTGTGAATAAATGTTATCTTCAATTGTACCCTTAGGATTGAAATAGCGTAGGCGGCATAATTACTTGTTTAATTACATTTTAAGGGGAGCTTATGAAAGCACATCTTTCAAGAGCATACAAGAAAGTTGAATACCCGAAACGTTAAAATTGGGAGTGGCTGGTTTTTGAAGAACAAAAGAGGTAAAGACAATGAGTTAATTTCAAGAAATAAGCAAGTGAAATTATTGAATTTGACTAGGGGAATGGAATGAATGAACCCCTCAGGGGGTTACAAATGTAGCATTAATGGGAATTAGCATTGGGGAAAATGTGAGGTACGGAGCTGAGAGTTAGGTAGGCCTATTTTGTCGAAATAAAATGTCTTCGATATGTTAAGGATCATCTTTTTTTCGGTTCACTGCTGTCCAGTTTATCAGCACCTACAACTATCTTCTTCCACTTTGATCTGGTTTCATAATCTTTTTTCTGAACTTACTGTTTCTATGCCCTTTTTGTATAGATTCTGCGCTCCCAACTCCATCCTAAATGGTGGCTGCCTCCTTCCGCTCTTTGGATCTTCTTTTTAAGGATAGGGAGGCTTAAACTAACTAATAATCTAATCTAATCTATAGGACCATCTCATGAGGACTATCTTCTTTCGATTCATTGATGTTCTGTTTTTTCAACTCCTACGTTCTTCTTTAACTTTTATTTCTTTTCATAAATTTGTTCCTCGAATTACGATTTCTATGCACCTTGTGCATAGATTCTGCCACCTTATGTCCGTACTACATGGTGTCTTCCTCCTTCCTCTCTTTGGAACGCTTTTGTTGGGGTTAGGGAGGCTTAAAATAACATTTAATCTAATTCAATGAATGAACTGAAGCATTGCAAGATTAGGAAGTCATCTTGGTAAATCTGAAGGATATGACAGTTATCGATTTTGTACATTTCGATGTCTAAAAGCATAGTTAATTAAGTCGAAATAAACAAGTTTTCTTCTATGCACTTTCCGTCTGAAAAGAGTATTTTATTAGTTAGAGCGGTAAATGACTTACCGCAACTCCAGTGTTTGAAGCGGCAAGTAATTCAAGGAGCACGTCGGACAGCAACACTGCAATGCACACTCGCTTCCAGCGCGATCGTCATCAAAAACATAACCAAACCTACCGCTATACCTCGGTAAATACTCATTTGACGAAAAAAGTGTATAGAAGAAAAGTTGTTTATTTCGATGTTATTACCACGATTCAAGCATCAAAAATTCTAAAATCGATGAGTAGTTGTTTATTCGAGCGCATTCGTCATCAGAGACGAAACTAAACCTACCGCTATAACTCGTAAAATACTCATTTCACACAGAAAGTGCATAGAAGAAAACTTGTTTATTTTGATTCAGTTAATTGGGTTCAGGCACCAAAAAAGGGAAAATCGATAACTGTAATGTCCTTCAGATTTACCGTCTTCTTTAATCAGGTACACCTGAAAATATCTATCAGAGATAAAAATGTTTTGTGATTGTTTTGAAAGGCAAATACAGTTTACTGTTCACACGTATGATGAGCAATGTAATTCACTGACACTTTTTAGTTCTTTACAGAGATGAAATGAATGGATATTTCGTGCATTTGATCTGTTGCTTTAACCCCTCAGGGGGATACAACTATTGTATCTATGGGAATTAGCGCTCCCAGGGGAACCATGTGAGGGCCCGAGCTAAGGGTTAGGTAGGCTTCCATTTTGTTGTAATAAAATAGGTTTTTGTTTTGTTACGGACCATCTTTTTTCGGTTCACTGCTTTCCTGTTTTTCAGCACCTACTACTTTCTTCTTCAACTTTTTTCTTGTTTCATGAACTTCTTTCCTAGCTTACTGTTTCTGTGCACCTTGTGCATAGATTCCGCGTTCCCTCAACTCCATACTAAACGGTGCCTTCCTCTTTCCTCTCTTGGAACATCTTTGTCGTGGTTGAGGGAGGCTAAAACTTTCTTATATAATAATAATCTGTTGTTTTAATATACCTGTTTCTCAAATCTCATGTCCGCTAACTACTCCCTGTGCAGAGTCACCTCTCCTTGAATTAACTTTCAAATAATTCTAAGTATTCCACTGATGTGACCTAAGATCGATTAAGCAGAGAGGATTGTCGAGGTGATTCGATCCTTGGGGCATCTCTTAGCTGCCAACAGCGTTGAGTCTCCGAAGGTGGGGCCAGTCTTCTGCGTCATTCTGCATTATTGTGCATTATTGATCATGCTTCCAGGATTGTTCGTCATATTGAGTACTAGTTTCATAATTTTTCTAAATTATCGCTTTGTAGAAAACGAGAAAATATTAAATCCCGTGGGCCGAGGTTAGGTTCCATTTATTTTAAGTAGAATTGAACAGCGCAAAAATAGCATCTGTAAACTTGGAGCTCTCGATGTGCAAAAGATAGGTGTTCTAATTTTTTTGACGAGAAATATCAATAATTTTTCAAACCCTGTCACCGAAGCAATTAGTGAAATCTAAATTGACTGTAAAAAAACATGTCTACCTATTGGCGGAGATTATCGAAACTTCTATTATTTATTCTTTATTTCATCAATTCTTTATTTCATCTATTCTGTATTCTATCTATTCTTTTTTATATCTGTTCTTTATTTTATCTATTCTTTACTCTATTTTTTTCTCCTCCCCCGAATGTTATTAGATAAATTTTACTCCACGAAATAGTTTTATTGCATTTCTTGGGGTCAACATAATAAATGAGTTTGCAGAAAAATAGAGATCTTCCCTTCTGGCGGCATTTGCAAAAGTTTATGAAAATGTTCCTAAGGTTTTGAGTTCCCAATATTCGTATGAATGTAATTTTTTTGTACGAAAATGTTTAAAGATAAATTTTCCATATGAGTTTCATGACATTAAAACATTTGTATTCAAATGAATCGAATCAAATGGAAATTTTAGCACCTTGGGTATTGTGTTGATGTTTTCGGTCCCAAACGTAGCAAAGCGATTACCTAACATTTTTTACCCCCACTCATGCATTCCAAATGAATGAAATTTCACACTCGTCCCAGCTGATATGCTTGTTTACAGTGCGAGTCAGAAGGCATGAATGGCCAATTCATACTTAGTTAAAAAGTCTGAGGTAAGGTCGTCAGACATGGTATCGTCGACGCTAAAACAGGTGAGGTATGCTCTCGGGTACCCAAACTAAACGACTTGATATACCTCTAACTTATGCATTATTCAATTAAGTGCAAGTATATGCTGAATATCTTGTCGTCGACAACATTTGCGTTATGTTTGTACTAAATAAAATTCTTTCTTTGACAACCTAAAGAGAAATAAACGATGAACTGGTTACATCTATTTTGGGTTCAATGATCACGATAGCCAGTTTATACAGTAAATAATTGCCCAGGGCTTTTTCGTCTTCATTAGTCAATGTTTTATGCATAAAATTAAAAATCGAGAACCCCTCACGGGGATACAACTATTGTATCTATGGGAATTAGTACTCCCGGGGGGAAAATGTAAGGCCCGAGCTGAGAGTTAGGTAGGCTTTCGTTTTTGTTGAAACCTATGGCTTTCTTATGTTAAGGATCATATTTCTTTCGATTCACTGCCATCCTTTTTTCAGTACCTATTACTTTCTTCTCCAACTTTGATCTGGTTTCTTAATCTTTTTTCTCAACTTTCTGTTTCTATGCCATTTCTGCATAGATTTCGCTTTCCCTTTACTCCACACGTACTAAATGGTGTCTTCCTCCTTTCTTTTTTTAGATCGTCTTTGTTGTGGATAGAGAGGCTTAAACTAATTAATAATCTAATCTACAAATGAACAACTCTATGAGATTTAAAAGCTTGAATTTTTTTCGATTTTTCGATCAATGATTCGTGTATGTTGTATTCAAATTTTCTTAATACCCTAATGACTGTTTTGAAGGGTAGAGAGTAAATTTATTTTATTTTCATCAGTTCTATCCCATGGTTCTATTCCGTATTATCAATATGATGAAAGGAGCTTTCGATAAAATATTTCAAAGCTTTGTTTTTGAAAGTCTAATCTTCAATACTTAGAATTTGTCATACTTTCATGCCTGAGCCGTACAGCCTGTCGAACAATATTTTTGTCGTAATCCTAAATCAATCTTTTGCCCAGCAATATTTGAGACGTGTGAACAGCGAAAAGCACGAAACTCAGTGCACGGTCATCGCCCTTCACTGCTCTGCCCTGGCACGGATTTATTTTCATTGGGGAAAAAGGCGAGTTTCACGAATACGCAACACTGAAACGTATCATATTTTTTATGTTGACGACGTAAATGCTCAGCCAAAACACATAAAAAGAGAGTGTGAGGACTAACCAGATGGCCTTGAGAAGAAATGCTTTGTACTAGTTCTCAGCACATCTAGAAGTTTTATACTAGGAGAAAGCAATTTCGTTCTGAGAACAATTCAAATGATGGTTTTCACCAGAATAAGAAAACTAGATTGAATTGAGTTTAAAATTGTAGATAAACCATTGGATCTAGTCTTCAGGGTTCCGCAAAGAAATGCGTTACATGCTTTCAACCCTTCAGCTTTGAATTACTTCAGCGTCTTCACTGGAAGAAAATTATGCCCAGATGCTTATAGATCGGATGCTTTTAGTGGGATGCTTTTAGATCGGATGCTTTGAGTGGAAGACCACTGCTAGTCAGTTGCTCCTCTACCTATCTGCCACAAATCAGCAATGCCAGCTCCAAGAGTGTGTAGCGCTTATTCTTGTAAATGAGGCGTGCATTTATTTCGAGCTCCAAAACGATTCTCTTGTGAAGTCGCCCGACTACTCAGAAACACACTGGGCTTGAGTGTCTCCATTTCTTATACTTTTCTCAGCTTACTTTTTCATCAGAACGTGATGCTTACGTTTTCGTCTGAAAGCGTGGGCTGCGCCGGCAGAAAGTCAAATTTTTGCACCCCAACTGACCTTTGATTTAATTTTTTTTCACTTGATAACCCTCCCAACTGAGAGAGTTTTTGCGGTTCTAAATTTAAATCTTGTATTCCTTTAATTGCATTTTCTTCGTAAAATGCTTTTTTAGGACAGTCTTCCTGATACACGCTTCATTTTAGGATATTCTGTCTATTATTCTACTAGTTTCATTTACTGGTCTTCGTTTTATTTTCTTTCTCTCATACCAATATTCTTTTTGTTCTATTTTCTCTCAATTCTATGTCCCGTTCCATTCTCATTTTCGTTCTATTCTTTTTTGCTCATATTTATTCTTTAATCTGCTATGTTTTATTATCCGTTATGTCCCATTATCCATTTTGCTAAATTCATCGTTTTGTTTTACTCTTCGTTTATTCTACTCTCCATTTATTTCTATCCCTTGTTTACTTCTATTTTTCTTTTTGTTCTGTTCTCATTTTCGTTCTATCTTCCTTTTTGTTCCATTATCATTTTTGTTTAATTTTCTCTTTTGTCAAATTTTCCCTCTCATTCCATTTTCCTTTTCATCTTCTCGAATTCTTACTCTCAATATATTTTGCTTTCGGTTTAATTTCTTTTCGGCTTAATTAATTTTTAGTTTTAATATCTATTGGTTCGTATTTTTTATTTTTTCTCATTTCGTTCAATTTTCCCGGTTTTCGCAGTGGGTTTGCATGTTTTTTTCCTGTCCGTCTGGTCTGAATGTTTTTTCCCTGTCTGTCTCATCTGCATGGTTTTTTCCTGACTGTCTGGTCTGCTTTGTTTTTTCCTGTCTATCAGGTCTGCATGTTTTTTTCCTGTCTTTCTTGTCTGCATGTTTTGTTCCTGTCTGTCTGGTCTGCATGGTTTTTTCCTGTCTGTCTGGTCTGCATGTTTTTTTCCTGTCTGTCTGGTCTGCATGTTTTTTCCTGTTTGTCTGGTCTGCATGTTTTTTTCCTGTCTGTCTGGTCTGCATGGTTTTTTCCTGTCTGTCTGGTCTGCATATTTTTTTCCTGTGTGTCTGGTCTGCATATTTTTTCCTGTCTGTCTGGTCTGCATGTTTTTTTCCTGTCTGTCTGGTCTGCATGATTTTTTCCTGTCAGTCTGGTCTGCATGTTTTTTTCCTGTCTGGTCTGCTATGTTTTTTCCTGTCTGTCTGGTCTGCATGTTTTTTTCCTGTCAGTCTGGTCTGCTTGGTTTTTTCCCGTCAGTCTGGTCTGCATGGTTTTTTCCTGTCTGTCTAGTCTGCATGGTTTTTTCCTGTCAGTCTGGTCTGCATGGTTTTTTCCTGTTTGCCTGGTCTGCATGTTTTTTTCTTGCCTGTCTGGACGGATTTTCCCTTTGCTATCTCTTTTTCAGTTGTGATATGTTTGTCATTTCTGGTATCATTTTCATTTCTGGTCTCATTTTCATTTCTGGTCTCATTTTCAGTTCTGGTCTCATTCTCATTTCTGGTCTCATTTTCATTTCTGGTCTCATTTTCAGTTCTGGTCTCATTTTCAGTTCTGGTCTCATTTTCATTTCTGGTCTCATTTTCATTTCTGGTCTCATTTTCATTTCTGGTCTCATTTTTAGTTCTGGTCTCATTTTTAGTTCTGGTCTCATTTTTAGTTCTGGTCTCATTTTCATTTCTGGACTCATTTTCATTTCTGGTCTAATTTCCAGTTCTGGTCTCATTTTCATTTCTGGTCTCATTTTCAGTTCTGGTCTCATTTTCAGTTCTGGTCTCATTTTCAGTTCTGGTCTCATTTTCAGTTTTGGTCTCATTTTCAGTTCAGGTCTCATTTTCAGTTATGGTCTCATTTTCAGTTCAAGTTATCATTTTCAGTTCTGGTCTCATTCTCAGTTCTGGTCTCATTTTCAGTTCTGGTTTCATTTTCAGGTCTGGTCTCATTTTCAGTTCTGGTCTCATTTTCAGTTCAGGTCTCATTTTCAGTTCAGGTCTCATTTTCAGTTCAGGTCTCATTTCCAGTTCAGGTCTCTTTTTCAGTTTAGGTCTCATTTTCAGTTCAGGTCTCATTTTCAGTTCTGGTCTCATTTTCATTTCTGGTCTCATTTTCATTTCTGGTCTTATTTTCATTTCTGGTCTCATTTTCAGTTCTGGTCTCATTTTCAGTTCTGGTCTCATTTTCAGTTCTGGTCTCATTTTCAGTTCTGGTCTCATTTTCAGTTCTGGTCTCATTTTCAGTTCTGGTCTCATTTTCATTTCTGGTCTCATTTTCATTTCTGGTCTCATTTTCATTTCTGGTCTCATTTTTAGTTCTGCTCTCATTTTCATTTCTTGTCTCATTTCCAGTTATGGTCTCATTTTCATTTATGGTCTCATTTTCAGTTCTGGTCTCATTTTCAGTTCTGGTCTCATTTTCAGTTCTGGTCTCATTTTCAGTCCAGGTCTCATTTTCAGTTATGGTCTCATTTTCAGTTCAGGTCTCATTTTCAGTTCAGGTCTCTTTTTCAGTTTAGGTCTCATTTTCAGTTCAGGACTCATTTCCAGTTCAGGTCTCATTTTCAGTTCTGGTCTCATTTTCAGTTCTGGTCTCATTTTCAGTTCAGGTCTCATTTTCAGTTCTGGTCTCATTTTCAGTTCTGGTCTCATTTTCAGTTCTGGTCTCATTTTCAGTTCTGGTCTCATTTTCAGGTCTGGTCTCATTTTCATTTCTGGTCTCATTTTCATTTCTGGTCTCATTTTCAGTTCTGGTCTCATTTTCAGTTCAGGTCTAATTTTCAGTTATGGTCTCATTTTCAGTTCAGGTCTCATTTCCAGTTCAAGTCTCATTTCCAGTTCTGGTCTCATTTTCAGTTCTGGTCTCATTTTAGGTCTGGTCTCATTTTCAGTTCTGGTCTCATTTTCAGTTCTGGTCTCATTTTCAGTTCTGGTCTCATTTTCAGTTCTTGTCTCATTTTCAGTTCTTATCTCATTTTCAGTTCTGATCTCATTTTAATTTCTGGTCTCATTTTCAGTTCTGGTCTCATTTTCAGTTCTGGTCTCATTTTCAGTTCAGGTCTCATTTTCAGTTCAGGTCTCATTTTCAGTTCAGGTCTCATTTCCAGTTCAGGTCTCTTTTTCAGTTTAGGTCTCATTTTCAGCTCAGGTCTCATTTTCAGTTCTGGTCTCATTTTCATTTCTGGTCTCATTTTCATTTCTGGTCTCATTTTCATTTCTGGTCTCATTTTCAGTTCTGGTCTCATTTTCAGTTCTGGTCTCATTTTCAGTTCTGGTCTCATTTTCAGTTCTGGTCTCATTTTTAGTTCTGGTCTCATTTTCAGTTCTGGTCTCATTTTCAGTTCTGGTCTCATTTTCATTTCTGGTCTCATTTTCATTTCTGGTCTCATTTTCATTTCTGATCTCATTTTTAGTTCTGCTCTCATTTTCATTTCATGTCTCATTTCCAGTTCTGGTCTCATTTTCATTTATGGTCTCATTTTCAGTTCTGGTCTCATTTTCAGTTCTGGTCTCATTTTCAGTTCTGGTCTCATTTTCAGTCCAGGTCTCATTTTCAGTTATGGTCTCATTTTTAGTTCAGGTCTCATTTTCAGTTCAGGTCTCTTTTTCAGTTTAGGTCTCATTTTCAGTTCAGGACTCATTTCCAGTTCAGGTCTCATTTTCAGTTCTGGTCTCATTTTCAGTTCTGGTCTCATTTTCAGTTCAGGTCTCATTTTCAGTTCTGGTCTCATTTTCAGTTCTGGTCTCATTTTCAGTTCTGGTCTCATTTTCAGTTCTGGTCTCATTTTCAGGTCTGGTCTCATTTTCATTTCTGGTCTCATTTTCAGTTCTGGTCTCATTTTCAGTTCAGGTCTAATTTTCATTTATGGTCTCATTTTCAGTTCAGGTCTCATTTCCAGTTCAAGTCTCATTTCCAGTTCTGGTCTCATTTTCAGTTCTGGTCTCATTTTAGGTCTGGTCTCATTTTCAGTTCTGGTCTCATTTTCAGTTCTGGTCTCATTTTCAGTTCTGGTCTCATTTTCAGTTCTTGTCTCATTTTCAGTTCTTATCTCATTTTCAGTTCTGATCTCATTTTAATTTCTGGTCTCATTTTCAGTTCTGGTCTCATTTTCAGTTCTGGTCTCATTTTCAGTTCTGGTCTCATTTTAAGGTTTGGTCTCATTTTCAGTTCAGGTCTCATTTTCAGTTATGATCTCATTTTCAGTTCAAGTCTCATTTGCAGTTCTGGTCTCATTCTCAGTTCTGGTCTCATTTTAGTTCTGGTCTCATTTTCAGGTCTGGTCTCATTTTCAGTTCTGGTCTCATTTTCAGTTCTGGTCTCATTTTCAGTTCAGGTCTCATTTTCAGTTCAGGTCTCATTTTCAGTTCAGGTCTCATTTTCAGTTCAGGTCTCATTTCCAGTTCAGGTCTCATTTTCATTTCTGGTCTCATTTTCATTTCTGGTCTCATTTGCATTTCTGGTCTCATTTTCATTTCTGGTCTCATTTTCATTTCTGGTCTCATTTTCATTTCTGGTCTCATTTTCATTTCAGGTCTCATTTTCATTTCTGGTCTCATTTTCAGTTCTGGTCTCATTTTCAGTTCTGGTCTCATTTTCAGTTCTGGTCTCATTCTCAGTTCTGGTCTCATTTTCATTTCTGGTCTCATTTTCATTTCTGGTCTCATTTTCATTTCTGGTCTCATTTTCATTTCTGGTCTCATTTTCATTTCTGGTCTCATTTTCATTTCTGGTTTCATTTTTAGTTCTGGTCTCATTTTCATTTCTTGTCTCATTTTCAGTTCTGGTCTCATTTTCATTTATGGTCTCATTTTCAGTTCTGGTCTCATTTTCAGTTCTGGTCTCATTTTCAGTTGTGGTCTCATTTTCAGTTCAGGTCTCATTTTCAGTTATGGTCTCATTTTCAGTTCAGGTCTCATTTTCAGTTCAGGTCTCTCTTTCAGTTTAGGTCTCATTTTCAGTTCAGGTCTCATTTCCAGTTTAGGTCTCATTTTCAGTTCCGGTCTCATTTTCAGTTCTGGTCTCATTTTCAGTGCAGGTCTCATTTTCAGTTCTGGTCTCATTTTCAGTTCTGGTCTCATTTTCAGTTCTGGTCTCATTTTCAGTTCTGGTCTCATTTTCAGTTCTGGTCTCATTTTCAGTTCTGGTCTCATTTTCATTTCTGGTCTCATTTTCATTTCTGGTCTCATTTTCATTTCTGGTCTCATTTTTAGTTCTGCTCTCATTTTCATTTCATGTCTCATTTCCAGTTCTGGTCTCATTTTCATTTATGGTCTCATTTTCAGTTCTGGTCTCATTTTCAGTTATGGTCTCATTTTCAGTCCAGGTCTCATTTTCAGTTATGGTCTCATTTTCAGTTCAGGTCTCATTTTCAGTTCAGGTCTCTTTTTCAGTTTAGGTCTCATTTTCAGTTCAGGACTCATTTCCAGTTCAGGTCTCATTTTCAGTTCTGGTCTCATTTTCAGTTCTGGTCTCATTTTCAGTTCAGGTCTCATTTTCAGTTATGGTCTCATTTTCAGTTCTGGTCTCATTTTCAGTTCTGGTCTCATTTGCAGTTCTGGTCTCATTCTCAGTTCTGGTCTCATCTTAGTTCTGGTCTCATTTTCAGGTCTGGTCTCATTTTCAGTTCTGGTCTCATTTTCAGTTCAGGTCTCATTTTCAGTTCTGGTCTCATTTTCAGTTCTGGTCTCATTTTCAGTTCTGGTCTCATTTTCAGTTCTGGTCTCATTTTCAGGTCTGGTCTCATTTTCATTTCTGGTCTCATTTTCAGTTCTGGTCTCATTTTCAGTTCAGGTCTAATTTTCATTTATGGTCTCATTTTCAGTTCAGGTCTCATTTCCAGTTCAAGTCTCATTTCCAGTTCTGGTCTCATTTTCAGTTCTGGTCTCATTTTAGGTCTGGTCTCATTTTCAGTTCTGGTCTCATTTTCAGTTCTGGTCTCATTTTCAGTTCTGGTCTCATTTTCAGTTCTTGTCTCATTTTCAGTTCTTATCTCATTTTCAGTTCTGATCTCATTTTAATTTCTGGTCTCATTTTCAGTTCTGGTCTCATTTTCAGTTCTGGTCTCATTTTCAGTTCTGGTCTCATTTTAAGGTTTGGTCTCATTTTCAGTTCAGGTCTCATTTTCAGTTATGATCTCATTTTCAGTTCAAGTCTCATTTGCAGTTCTGGTCTCATTCTCAGTTCTGGTCTCATTTTAGTTCTGGTCTCATTTTCAGGTCTGGTCTCATTTTCAGTTCTGGTCTCATTTTCAGTTCTGGTCTCATTTTCAGTTCAGGTCTCATTTTCAGTTCAGGTCTCATTTTCAGTTCAGGTCTCATTTTCAGTTCAGGTCTCATTTCCAGTTCAGGTCTCATTTTCATTTCTGGTCTCATTTTCATTTCTGGTCTCATTTGCATTTCTGGTCTCATTTTCATTTCTGGTCTCATTTTCATTTCTGGTCTCATTTTCATTTCTGGTCTCATTTTCATTTCAGGTCTCATTTTCATTTCTGGTCTCATTTTCAGTTCTGGTCTCATTTTCAGTTCTGGTCTCATTTTCAGTTCTGGTCTCATTCTCAGTTCTGGTCTCATTTTCATTTCTGGTCTCATTTTCATTTCTGGTCTCATTTTCATTTCTGGTCTCATTTTCATTTCTGGTCTCGTTTTCATTTCTGGTCTCATTTTCATTTCTGGTCTCATTTTCATTTCTGGTCTCATTTTCATTTCTGGTCTCATTTTCATTTCTGGTCTCATTTTCATTTCTGGTCTCATTTTCAGTTCTGGTCTCATTTTCAGTTCTGGTCTCATTTTCAGTTCTGGTCTCATTTTCAGTTCTGGTCTCATTTTCATTTCTGGTCTCATTTTCATTTCTGGTCTCATTTTCATTTCTGGTCTCATTTTCATTTCTTGTTTCATTTTTAGTTCTGGTCTCATTTTCATTTCTTGTCTCATTTCCAGTTCTGGTCTCATTTTCATTTATGGTCTCATTTTCAGTTCTGGTCTCATTTTCAGTTCTGGTCTCATTTTCAGTTCTGGTCTCATTTTCAGTTCAGGTCTAATTTTCAGTTATGGTCTCATTTTCAGTTCAGGTCTCATTTCCAGTTCAAGTCTCATTTCCAGTTCTGGTCTCATTTTCAGTTCTGGTCTCATTTTAGGTCTGGTCTCATTTTCAGTTCTGGTCTCATTTTCAGTTCTGGTCTCATTTTCAGTTCTGGTCTCATTTTCAGTTCTGGTCTCATTTTCAGTTCTGGTCTCATTTTCAGTTCTGGTCTCATTTTCAGTTCTGGTCTCATTTTCAGTTCTTGTCTCATTTTCAGTTCTTATCTCATTTTCAGTTCTGATCTCATTTTAATTTCTGGTCTCATTTTCAGTTCTGGTCTCATTTTCAGTTCTGGTCTCATTTTCAGTTCTGGTCTCATTTTCAGTTCTGATCTCATTTTAATTTCTGGTCTCATTTTCAGTTCTGGTCTCATTTTCAGTTCTGATCTCATTTTAATTTCTGGTCTCATTTTCAGTTCTGGTCTCATTTTCAGTTCAGGTCTCATTTTCAGTTCTGGTCTCATTTTAAGGTTTGGTCTCATTTTCAGTTCAGGTCTCATTTTCAGTTATGATCTCATTTTCAGTTCAAGTCTCATTTGCAGTTCTGGTCTCATTCTCAGTTCTGGTCTCATTTTAGTTCTGGTCTCATTTTCAGGTCTGGTCTCATTTTCAGTTCTGGTCTCATTTTCAGTTCTGGTCTCATTTTCAGTTCAGGTCTCATTTTCAGTTCAGGTCTCATTTTCAGTTCAGGTCTCATTTTCAGTTCAGGTCTCATTTTCAGTTCAGGTCTCATTTTCAGTTCAGGTCTCATTTCCAGTTCAGGTCTCTTTTTCAGTTTAGGTCTCATTTTCAGTTCAGGTCTCATTTTCAGTTCTAGTCTCATTTTCATTTCTGGTCTCATTTTCATTTCTGGTCTCATTTGCATTTCTGGTCTCATTTTCAGTCCAGGTCTCATTTTCAGTTCTGGTCTCATTTTCAGTTCTGGTCTCATTTTCAGTTCTGGTCTCATTTTCAGTCCAGGTCTCATTTTCAGTTATGGTCTCATTTTCAGTTCAGGTCTCATTTTCAGTTCAGGTCTCTCTTTCAGTTTAGGTCTCATTTTCAGTTCAGGACTCATTTCCAGTTCAGGTCTCATTTTCAGTTCAGGTCTCATTTTCAGTTCTGGTCTCATTTTCAGTTCTGGTCTCATTTTCAGTTCTGGTCTCATTTTCAGTTCTGGTCTCATTTTCAGTTCTGGTCTCATTTTCAGGTCTGGTCTCATTTTCATTTCTGGTCTCATTTTCAGTTCTGGTCTCATTTTCAGTTCAGGTCTAATTTTCAGTTATGGTCTCATTTTCAGTTCAGGTCTCATTTCCAGTTCAAGTCTCATTTCCAGTTCTGGTCTCATTGTCAGTTCTGGTCTCATTTTAGGTCTGGTCTCATTTTCAGTTCTGGTCTCATTTTCAGTTCTGGTCTCATTTTCAGTTCTGGTCTCATTTTCAGTTCTGGTCTCATTTTCAGTTCTGGTCTCATTTTCAGTTCTGGTCTCATTTTCAGTTCGTATCTCATTTTCAGTTTTGATCTCATTTTCAGTTCTGGTCTCATTTTCAGTTCTGGTCTCATTTTCAGTTCTGGTCTCATTTTAAGGTTTGGTCTCATTTTCAGTTAAGGTCTCATTTTCAGTTATGATCTCATTTTCAGTTCAAGTCTCATTTGCAGTTCTGGTCTCATTCTCAGTTCTGGTCTCATTTTAGTTCTGGTCTCATTTTCAGGTCTGGTCTCATTTTCAGTTCTGGTCTCATTTTCAGTTCTGGTCTCATTTTCAGTTCAGGTCTCATTTTCAGTTCAGGTCTCATTTCAGTTCAGGTCTCATTTTCAGTTCTGGTCTCATTGTCAGTTCTGGTCTCATTGTCAGTTCTGGTCTCATTTTAGGTCTGGTCTCATTTTCAGTTCTGGTCTCATTTTCAGTTCTGGTCTCATTTTCAGTTCTGGTCTCATTTTCAGTTCTGGTCTCATTTTCAGTTCGTATCTCATTTTCAGTTCTGATCTCATTTTAATTTCTGGTCTCATTTTCAGTTCTGGTCTCATTTTCAGTTCTGGTCTCATTTTCAGTCCAGGTCTCATTTTCATTTCTGGTCTCATTTTCATTTCTGGTCTCATTTTCATTTCTGGTCTCATTTTCATTTCTGGTCTCATTTTCATTTCTGGTCTCATTTTCATTTCTGGTCTCATTTTCATTTCTGGTCTCATTTTCAGTTCTGGTCTCATTTTCAGTTCTGGTCTCATTTTCAGTTCTGGTCTCATTTTCAGTTCTGGTCTCATTTTCAGTTCTGGTCTCATTTTCAGTTCTGGTCTCATTTTCATTTCTGGTCTCATTTTCATTTCTGGTCTCATTTTCATTTCTGGTCTCATTTTCATTTCTGGTCTCATTTTCATTTCTGGTCTCATTTTCATTTCTGGTCTCATTTTCATTTCTGGTCTCATTTTCATTTCTGGTCTCATTTTTAGTTCTGGTCTCATTTTCATTTCTTGTCTCATTTTCAGTTCTGGTCTCATTTTCATTTATGGTCTCATTTTCAGTTCTGGTCTCATTTTCAGTTCTGGTCTCATTTTCAGTTCTGGTCTCATTTTCAGTCCAGGTCTCATTATCAGTTATGGTCTCATTTTCAGTTCAGGTCTCATTTTCAGTTCAGGTCTCTTTTTCAGTTTAGGTCTCATTTTCAGTTCAGGACTCATTTCCAGTTCAGGTCTCATTTTCAGTTCAGGTCTCATTTTCAGTTCTGGTCTCATTTTCAGTTCTGGTCTCATTTTCAGTTCTGGTCTCATTTTCAGTTCTGGTCTCATTTTCAGGTCTGGTCTCATTTTCATTTCTGGTCTCATTTTCAGTTCTGGTCTCATTTTCAGTTCAGGTCTAATTTTCAGTTATGGTCTCATTTTCAGTTCAGGTCTCATTTCCAGTTCAAGTCTCATTTCCAGTTCTGGTCTCATTGTCAGTTGTGGTCTCATTTTAGGTCTGGTCTCATTTTCAGTTCTGGTCTCATTTTCAGTTCTGGTCTCATTTTCAGTTCTGGTCTCATTTTCAGTTCTGGTCTCATTTTCAGTTCTGGTCTCATTTTCAGTTCGTATCTCATTTTCAGTTCTGATCTCATTTTAATTTCTGGTCTCATTTTCAGTTCTGGTCTCATTTTCAGTTCTGGTCTCATTTTAAGGTTTGGTCTCATTTTCAGTTAAGGTCTCATTTTCAGTTATGATCTCATTTTCAGTTCAAGTCTCATTTGCAGTTCTGGTCTCATTCTCAGTTCTGGTCTCATTTTAGTTCTGGTCTCATTTTCAGGTCTGGTCTCATTTTCAGTTCTGGTCTCATTTTCAGTTCTGGTCTCATTTTCAGTTCAGGTCTCATTTTCAGTTCAGGTCTCATTTCAGTTCAGGTCTCATTTTCAGTTCAGGTCTCATTTCCAGTTCAGGTCTTTTTCAGTTTAGGTCTCATTTTCAGTTCAGGTCTCATTTTCAGTTCTAGTCTCATTTTCAGTTCTAGTCTCATTTTCATTTCTGGTCTCATTTTCATTTCTGGTCTCATTTGCATTTCTGGTCTCATTTTCATTTCTGGTCTCGTTTTCATTTCTGGTCTCATTTTCATTTCTGGTCTCATTTTCATTTCTGGTCTCATTTTCATTTCTGGTCTCATTTTCATTTCTGGTCTCATTTTCATTTCTGGTCTCATTTTCAGTTCTGGTCTCATTTTCAGTTCTGGTCTCATTTTCAGTTCTGGTCTCATTTCAGTTCTGGTCTCATTTTCATTTCTGGTCTCATTTTCATTTCTGGTCTCATTTTCATTTCTGGTCTCATTTTCATTTCTTGTTTCATTTTTAGTTCTGGTCTCATTTTCATTTCTTGTCTCATTTCCAGTTCTGGTCTCATTTTCATTTATGGTCTCATTTTCAGTTCTGGTCTCATTTTCAGTTCTGGTCTCATTTTCAGTTCTGGTCTCATTTTCAGTTGTGGTCTCATTTTCAGTTCAGGTCTCATTTTCAGTTATGGTCTCATTTTCAGTTCAGGTCTCATTTTCAGTTCAGGTCTCTCTTTCAGTTTAGGTCTCATTTTCAGTTCACGTCTCATTTCCAGTTCAGGTCTCATTTTCAGTTCTGGTCTCATTTTCAGTTCTGGTCTCATTTTCAGTTCAGGTCTCATTTTCAGTTCTGGTCTCATTTTCAGTTCTGGTCTCATTTTCAGTTCTGGTCTCATTTTCAGTTCTGGTCTCATTTTCAGTTCTGGTCTCATTTTCAGGTCTGGTCTCATTTCCAGCTCTGGTCTCATTTTCAGTTCTGGTCTCATTTTCAGTTCTGGTCTCATTTTCAGTTCAGGTCTAAATTTCAGTTCATGTCTCATTTCCAGTTCTGGTCTCATTTTCAGTTCAGGTCTCATTTTCAGTTCTGGTCTCATTTTCATTTCTGGTCTCATTTTCATTTCTGGTCTCATTTTTTGTTCTGGTCTCATTTTCATTTCTTGTCTCATTTCCAGTTCTGGTCTCATTTTCATTTATGGTCTCATTTTCAGTTCTGGTCTCATTTTCAGTTCTGGTCTCATTTTCAGTTCAGGTCTCATTTTCAGTTCAGGTCTCATTTTCAGTTCAGGTCTCATTTTCAGTTCAGGTCTCATTTTCAGTTCAGGTCTCTTTTCCAGTTCAGGTCTCTTTCAGTTTAGGTCTCATTTTCAGTTCAGGTCTCATTTTCAGTTCTGGTCTCATTTTCAGTTCTGGTCTCATTTTCATTTCTGGTCTCATTTTCATTTCTGGTCTCATTTTCATTTCTGGTCTCATTTTCATTTCTGGTCTCATTTTCATTTCTGGTCTCATTTTCATTTCTGGTCTCATTTTCATTTCTGGTCTGATTTTCATTTCTGGTCTGATTTTCATTTCTGGTCTCATTTTCATTTCTGGTCTGATTTTCATTTCTGGTCTCATTTTCAGTTCTGGTCTCATTTTCAGTTCTGGTCTCATTTTCAGTTCTGGTCTCATTTTCAGTTCTGGTCTCATTTTCATTTCTGGTCTCATTTTCATTTCTGGTCTCATTTTCATTTCTGGTCTCATTTTCATTTCTGGTCTCATTTTCATTTCTGGTCTCATTTTCATTTCTGGTCTCATTTTTAGTTCTGGTCTCATTTTCATTTCTTGTCTCATTTTCAGTTCTGGTCTCATTTTCATTTATGGTCTCATTTTCAGTTCTGGTCTCATTTTCAGTTCTGGTCTCATTTTCAGTTCTGGTCTCATTTTCAGTCCAGGTCTCATTTTCAGTTATGGTCTCATTTTCAGTTATGGTCTCATTTTCAGTTCAGGTCTCTTTTTCAGTTTAGGTCTCATTTTCAGTTCAGGACTCATTTCCAGTTCAGGTCTCATTTTCAGTTCAGGTCTCATTTTCAGTTCTGGTCTCATTTTCAGTTCTGGTCTCATTTTCAGTTCTGGTCTCATTTTCAGTTCTGGTCTCATTTTCAGGTCTGGTCTCATTTTCATTTCTGGTCTCATTTTCAGTTCTGGTCTCATTTTCAGTTCAGGTCTAATTTTCAGTTATGGTCTCATTTTCAGTTCAGGTCTCATTTCCAGTTCAAGTCTCATTTCCAGCTCTGGTCTCATTGTCAGTTCTGGTCTCATTTTAGGTCTGGTCTCATTTTCAGTTCTGGTCTCATTTTCAGTTCTGGTCTCATTTTCAGTTCTGGTCTCATTTTCAGTTCTGGTCTCATTTTCAGTTCTGGTCTCATTTTCAGTTCGTATCTCATTTTCAGTTCTGATCTCATTTTAATTTCTGGTCTCATTTTCAGTTCTGGTCTCATTTTCAGTTCTGGTCTCATTTTCAGTTCTGGTCTCATTTTAAGGTTTGGTCTCATTTTCAGTTCAGGTCTCATTTTCAGTTATGATCTCATTTTCAGTTCAAGTCTCATTTGCAGTTCTGGTCTCATTCTCAGTTCTGGTCTCATTTTAGTTCTGGTCTCATTTTCAGGTCTGGTCTCATTTTCAGGTCTGGTCTCATTTTCAGTTCTGGTCTCATTTTCAGTTCTGGTCTCATTTTCAATTCAGGTCTCATTTTCAGTTCAGGTCTCATTTCCAGTTCAGGTCTTTTTCAGTTTAGGTCTCATTTTCAGTTCAGGTCTCATTTTCAGTTCTAGTCTCATTTTCAGTTCTAGTCTCATTTTCATTTCTGGTCTCATTTTCATTTCTGGTCTCATATGCATTTCTGGTCTCATTTTCATTTCTGGTCTCATTTTCATTTCTGGTCTCATTTTCATTTCTGGTCTCATTTTCATTTCTGGTCTCATTTTCATTTCTGGTCTCATTTTCATTTCTGGTCTCATTTTCATTTCTGGTCTCATTTTCAGTTCTGGTCTCATTTTCAGTTCTGGTCTCATTTTCAGTTCTGGTCTCATTTTCAGTTCTGGTCTCATTTTCAGTTCTGGTCTCATTTTCATTTCTGGTCTCATTTTCATTTCTGGTCTCATTTTCATTTCTTGTTTCATTTTTAGTTCTGGTCTCATTTTCATTTCTTGTCTCATTTCCAGTTCTGGTCTCATTTACATTTATGGTCTCATTTTCAGTTCTGGTCTCATTTTCAGTTCTGGTCTCATTTTCAGTTGTGGTCTCATTTTCAGTTCAGGTCTCATTTTCAGTTATGGTCTCATTTTCAGTTCAGGTCTCATTTTCAGTTCAGGTCTCTCTTTCAGTTTAGGTCTCATTTTCAGTTCACGTCTCATTTCCAGTTCAGGTCTCATTTTCAGTTCTGGTCTCATTTTCAGTTCTGGTCTCATTTTCAGTTCAGGTCTCATTTTCAGTTCTGGTCTCATTTTCAGTTCTGGTCTCATTTTCAGTTCTGGTCTCATTTTCAGTTCTGGTCTCATTTTCAGTTCTGGTCTCATTTTCAGGTCCGGTCTCATTTTCAGTTCTGGTCTCATTTTCAGTTCTGGTCTCATTTTCAGTTCTGGTCTCATTTTCAGTTCTGGTCTCATTTTCAGTTCAGGTCTAAATTTCAGTTCAAGTCTCATTTCCAGTTCTGGTCTCATTTTCAGTTCTGGTCACATTTTAGGTCTGTTCTCATTTTCAGTTCTGGTCTCATTTTCAGTTCTGGTCTCATTTTCAGTTCTGGTCTCATTTTCAGTTCTGGTCTTATTTTCAGTTCTTATCTCATTTTCAGTTCTGATCTCATTTTAATTTCTGGTCTCATTTTCAGTTCTGGTCTCATTTTCAGTTCTGGTCTCATTTTCAGTTCTGGTCTCATTTTAAGGTTTGGTCTCATTTTCAGTTCAGGTCTCATTTTCAGTTATGGTCTCATTTGCAGTTCTGGTCTCATTCTCAGTTCTGGTCTCATTTTCAGTTCTGGTCTCATTTTCAGGTCTGGTCTTATTTTCAGGTCTGGTCTCATTTTCAGGTCTGGTCTCATTTTCAGTTCTGGTCTCATTTTCAGTTCTGGTATCATTTTCAGTTCAGGTCTCATTTTCAGTTCAGGTCTCATTTTCAGTTCAGGTCTCATTTTCAGTTCAGGTCTCATTTCCAGTTCAGGTCTCTTTTTCAGTTTAGGTCTCATTTTCAGTTCAGGTCTCATTTTCAGTTCTGGTCTCATTTTCAGTTCTGATCTCATTTTCATTTCTGGTCTCATTTTCATTTCTGGTTTCATTTTCATTTCTGGTCTCATTTTCATTTCTGGTCTCATTTTCATTTCTGGTCTCATTTTCATTTCTGGTCTCATTTTCATTTCTGGTCTCATTTTCATTTCTGGTCCCATTTTCATTTCTGGTCTCATTTTCAGTTCTGGTCTCATTTTCAGTTCTGGTCTCATTTTCAGTTCTGGTCTCATTTTCAGTTCTGGTCTCATTTTCATTTCTGGTCTCATTTTCATTTCTGGTCTCATTTTCATTTCTGGTCTCATTTTCATTTCTGGTCTCATTTTCAGTTCTGGTCTCATTTTCATTTCTTGTCTCATTTCCAGTTCTGGTCTCATTTTCATTTATGGTCTCATTTTCAGTTCTGGTCTCATTTTCAGTTCTGGTCTCATTTTCAGTTGTGGTCTCATTTTCAGTTATGGTCTCATTTTCAGTTCAGGCCTCATTTTCAGTTCAGGTCTCTCTTTCAGTTTAGGTCTCATTTTCAGTTCAGGTCTCATTTCCAGTTCAGGTCTCATTTCCAGTTCAGGTCTCATTTCCAGTTCAGGTCTCATTTTCAGTTCTGGTCTCATTTCAGTTCTGGTCTCATTTTCAGTTCAGGTCTCATTTTCAGTTCTGGTCTCATTTTCAGATCTGGTCTCATTTTCAGTTCTGGTCTCATTTTCAGGTCTGGTCTCACTTTCAGTTCTGGTCTCATTTTCAGTTCTGGTCTCATTTTCAGTTCTGGTCTCATTTTCAGTTCAGGTCTAAATTTCAGTTATGGTCTCATTTTCAGTTCAGGTCTCATTTCCAGTTCAGGTCTCTTTTTCAGTTTAGGTCTCATTTTCAGTTCAGGTCTCATTTTCAGTTCAAGTCGCATTTCAGTTCTGGTCTCATTTTCAGTTCTGGTCTCATTTTCAGTTCTGGTCTCATTTTCAGTTCTGGTCTCATTTTCAGTTCTGGTCTCATTTTCAGTTCTGGTCTCATTTTCAGTTCTGGTCTCATTTTCAGGTCTGGTCTCTTTTTCAGTTCTGGTCTCATTTCCAGTTCAGGTCTCATTTCCAGTTCAGGTCTCATTTTCAGTTCAAGTCTCATTTCCAGTTCTGGTCTCATTTTCAGTTGTGGTCTCATTTTAGGACTGGTCTCATTTTCAGTTGTGGTCTCATTTTCAGTTCTGGTCTCATTTTCAGTTCTGGTCTCATTTTCAGTTCTGGTCTCAATTTCAGTTCTGGTCTCATTTTCAGTTCTTGTCTCATTTTCAGTTCTGGTCTCATTTTCAGTTCTGATCTCATTTTCAGTTCTGGTCTCATTTTCAGTTCTGGTTTCATTTGTAGTTCTGGTCTCATTTTCAGTTCTGGTCTCATTTTCAGTTCTTGTCTCATTTTCAGTTCTGGTCTCATTTTCAGTTCTGATCTCATTTTCAGTTCTGGTCTCATTTTCAGTTCTGATCTCATTTTCAGTTCTGGTCTCATTTTCAGTTCTGGTCTCATTTTCAGTTCTGGTCTAATTTTCAGTTCTTGTCTCATTTTCAGTTCTGGTCTCATTTCCAGTTCTGGTCTTATTTTCAGTTCTTATCTCATTTTCAGTTCTGATCTCATTTTAATTTCTGGTCTCATTTTCAGTTCTGGTCTCATTTTCAGTTCTGGTCTCATTTTCAGTCCTGGTCTCATTTTAAGGTTTGGTCTCATTTTCAGTTCAGGTCTCATTTTCAGTTATGGTCTCATTTTCAGTTCAAGTCTCATTTGCAGTTCTGGTCTCATTCTCAGTTCTGGTCTCATTTTCAGTTCTGGTCTCATTTTCAGGTCTGGTCTCATTTTCAGTTCCGGTCTCATTTTCCTATCTGGTCTCATTTTCAGTTCAGGTCTCATTTTCAGTTCAGGTCTCATTTTCAGTTCAGGTCTCATTTTCAGTTCAGGTCTCATTTTCAGTTCAGGTCTCATTTTCAGTTCAGGTCTCATTTTCAGTTCAGGTCTCATTTCCAGTTCAGGTCTCTTTTTCAGTTTAGGTCTCATTTTCAGTTCAGGTCTCATTTTCAGTTCTGGTCTCATTTTCAGTTCTGGTCTCATTTTCATTTCTGGTCTCATTTTCATTTCTGGTCTCATTTTCATTTTTGGTCTCATTTTCATTTCTGGTCTCATTTTCATTTCTGGTCTCATTTTCATTTCTGGTCTCATTTTCATTTCTGGTCTCATTTTCATTTCTGGTCTCATTTTCATTTCTGGTCTCATTTTCAGTTCTGGTCTCATTTTCAGTTCTGGTCTCATTTTCAGTTCTGGTCTCATTTGCAGTTCTGGTCTCATTTGCAGTTCTGGTCTCATTTTCAGTTCTGGTCTCATTTTCATTTCTGGTCTCATTTTCATTTCTGGCCTCATTTTCATTTCTGGTCTCATTTTTAGTTCTGGTCTCATTTTCATTTCTTGTCTCATTTCCAGTTCTGGTCTCATTTTCATTTATGGTCTCATTTTCAGTTCTGGTCTCATTTTCAGTTCTGGTCTCATTTTCAGTTCTGGTCTCATTTTCAGTTCTGGTCTCATTTTCAGTCCAGGTCTCATTTTCAGTTATGGTCTCATTTTCAGTTCAGGTCTCATTTTAGTTCAGGTCTCTTTTTCAGTTTAGGTCTCATTTTCAGTTCAGGACTCATTTCCAGTTCAGGTCTCATTTTCAGTTCTGGTCTCATTTTCAGTTCTGGTCTCATTTTCAGTTCTGGTCTCATTTTCAGTTCAGGTCTCATTTTCAGTTCTGGTCTCATTTTCAGTTCTGGTCTCATTTTCAGTTCTGGTCTCATTTTCAGTTCTGGTCTCATTTTCAGGTCTGGTCTCATTTTCAGGTCTGGTCTCATTTTCATTTCTGGTCTCATTTTCAGTTCTGGTCTCATTTTCAGTTCAGGTCTAATTTTCAGTTATGGTCTCATTTTCAGTTCAGGTCTCATTTCCAGTTCAAGTCTCATTTCCAGTTCTGGTCTCATTTTCAGTTCTGGTCTCATTTTAGGTCTGGTCTCATTTTCAGTTCTGGTCTCATTTTCAGTTCTGGTCCCATTTTCAGTTCTGGTCTCATTTTCAGTTCTGGTCTCATTTTCAGTTCTGGTCTCATTTTCAGTTCTGGTCTCATTTTCAGTTCGTATCTCATTTTCAGTTCTGATCTCATTTTAATTTCTGGTCTCATTTTCAGTTCTGGTCTCATTTTCAGTTCTGGTCTCATTTTCAGTTCTGGTCTCATTTTCAGTTCTGTTCTCATTTTAAGGTTTGGTCTCATTTTCAGTTCAGGTCTCATTTTCAGTTATGATCTCATTTTCAGTTCAAGTCTCATTTGCAGTTCTGGTCTCATTCTCAGTTCTGGTCTCATTTTAGTTCTGGTCTCATTTTCAGGTTCGGTCTCATTTTCAGTTCTGGTCTCATTTTCAGTTCTGGTCTCATTTTCAGTTCAGGTCTCATTTTCAGTTCAGGTCTCATTTTCAGTTCAGGTCTCATTTTCAGTTCAGGTCTCATTTTCAGTTCAGGTCTCATATCCAGTTCAGGTCTCTTTTTCAGTTTAGGTCTCATTTTCAGTTCAGGTCTCATTTTCAGTTCAGGTCTCATTTTCAGTTCTGGTCTCATTTTCAGTTCTGGTCTCATTTTCAGTTCTGGTCTCATTTTCATTTCTGGTCTCATTTTCATTTCTGGTCTTATTTTCATTTCTGGTCTCATTTTCATTTCTGGTCTCATTTTCATTTCTGGTCTCATTTTCAGTTCTGGTCTCATTTTCAGTTCTGGTCTCATTTTCAGTCCAGGTCTCATTTTAAGGTTTGGTCTCATTTTCAGTTCAGGTCTCATTTTCAGTTATGGTCTCATTTTCAGTTCAAGTCTCATTTGCAGTTCTGGTCTCATTCTCAGTTCTGGTCTCATTTTCAGTTCTGGTCTCATTTTCAGGTCTGGTCTCATTTTCAGTTCTGGTCTCATTTTCCTATCTGGTCTCATTTTCAGTTCAGGTCTCATTTTCAGTTCAGGTCTCATTTTCAGTTCAGGTCTCATTTTCAGTTCAGGTCTCATTTTCAGTTCAGGTCTCATTTTCAGTTCAGGTCTCATTTTCAGTTCAGGTCTCATTTTCAGTTCAGGTCTCATTTCCAGTTCAGGTCTCTTTTTCAGTTTAGGTCTCATTTTCAGTTCAGGTCTCATTTTCAGTTCTGGTCTCATTTTCAGTTCTGGTCTCATTTTCATTTCTGGTCTCATTTTCATTTCTGGTCTCATTTTCATTTTTGGTCTCATTTTCATTTCTGGTCTCATTTTCATTTCTGGTCTCATTTTCATTTCTGGTCTCATTTTCATTTCTGGTCTCATTTTCATTTCTGGTCTCATTTTCATTTCTGGTCTCATTTTCATTTCTGGTCTCATTTTCATTTCTGGTCTCATTTTCATTTCTGGTCTCATTTTCAGTTCTGGTCTCATTTTCAGTTCTGGTCTCATTTTCAGTTCTGGTCTCATTTACAGTTCTGGTCTCATTTGCAGTTCTGGTCTCATTTTCAGTTCTGGTCTCATTTTCATTTCTGGTCTCATTTTCATTTCTGGCCTCATTTTCATTTCTGGTCTCATTTTTAGTTCTGGTCTCATTTTCATTTCTTGTCTCATTTCCAGTTCTGGTCTCATTTTCATTTATGGTCTCATTTTCAGTTCTGGTCTCATTTTCAGTTCTGGTCTCATTTTCAGTTCTGGTCTCATTTCCAGTTCTGGTCTCATTTTCAGTCCAGGTCTCATTTTCAGTTATGGTCTCATTTTCAGTTCAGGTCTCATTTTAGTTCAGGTCTCTTTTTCAGTTTAGGTCTCATTTTCAGTTCAGGACTCATTTCCAGTTCAGGTCTCATTTTCAGTTCTGGTCTCATTTTCAGTTCTGGTCTCATTTTCAGTTCTGGTCTCATTTTCAGTTCAGGTCTCATTTTCAGTTCTGGTCTCATTTTCAGTTCTGGTCTCATTTTCAGTTCTGGTCTCATTTTCAGTTCTGGTCTCATTTTCAGGTCTGGTCTCATTTTCAGGTCTGGTCTCATTTTCATTTCTGGTCTCATTTTCAGTTCTGGTCTCATTTTCAGTTCAGGTCTAATTTTCAGTTATGGTCTCATTTTCAGTTCAGGTCTCATTTCCAGTTCAAGTCTCATTTCCAGTTCTGGTCTCATTTTCAGTTCTGGTCTCATTTTAGGTCTGGTCTCATTTTCAGTTCTGGTCTCATTTTCAGTTCTGGTCCCATTTTCAGTTCTGGTCTCATTTTCAGTTCTGGTCTCATTTTCAGTTCTGGTCTCATTTTCAGTTCGTATCTCATTTTCAGTTCTGATCTCATTTTAATTTCTGGTCTCATTTTCAGTTCTGGTCTCATTTTCAGTTCTGGTCTCATTTTCAGTTCTGGTCTCATTTTCAGTTCTGGTCTCATTTTAAGGTTTGGTCTCATTTTCAGTTCAGGTCTCATTTTCAGTTATGATCTCATTTTCAGTTCAAGTCTCATTTGCAGTTCTGGTCTCATTCTCAGTTCTGGTCTCATTTTAGTTCTGGTCTCATTTTCAGGTTCGGTCTCATTTTCAGTTCTGGTCTCATTTTCAGTTCTGGTCTCATTTTCAGTTCAGGTCTCATTTTCAGTTCAGGTCTCATTTTCAGTTCAGGTCTCATTTTCAGTTCAGGTCTCATTTTCAGTTCAGGTCTCATATCCAGTTCAGGTCTCTTTTTCAGTTTAGGTCTCATTTTCAGTTCAGGTCTCATTTTCAGTTCAGGTCTGATTTTCAGTTCTGGTCTCATTTTCAGTTCTGGTCTCATTTTCAGTTCTGGTCTCATTTTCATTTCTGGTCTCATTTTCATTTCTGGTCTCATTTTCATTTCTGGTCTCATTTTCATTTCTGGTCTCATTTTCATTTCTGGTCTCATTTTCATTTCTGGTCTCATTTTCATTTCTGGTCTCATTTTCATTTCTGTCTCATTTTCATTTCTGGTCTCATTTTCATTTCTGGTCTCATTTTCAGTTCTGGTCTCATTTTCAGTTCTGGTCTCATTTTCAGTTCTGGTCTCATTTTCAGTTCTGGTCTCATTTTCATTTCTGGTCTCATTTTCATTTCTGGTCTCATTTTCATTTCTGGTCTCATTTTTAGTTCTGGTCTCATTTTCATTTCTTGTCTCATTTCCAGTTCTGGTCTCATTTTCATTTATGGTCTCATTTTCAGTTCTGGTCTCATTTTCAGTTCTGGTCTCATTTTCAGTTGTGGTCTCATTTTCAGTTGTGGTCTCATTTTCAGTTCAGGTCTCATTTTCAGTTATGGTCTCATTTTCAGTTCAGGCCTCATTTTCAGTTCAGGTCTCTCTTTCAGTTTAGGTCTCATTTTCAGTTCAGGTCTCATTTCCAGTTCAGGTCTCATTTCCAGTTCAGGTCTCATTTTCAGTTCTGGTCTCATTTTCAGTTCTGGTCTCATTTTCAGTTCAGGTCTCATTTTCAGTTCTGGTCTCATTTTCAGATCTGGTCTCATTTTCAGTTCTGGTCTCATTTTCAGTTCTGGTCTCATTTTCAGTTCTGGTCTCATTTTCAGGTCTGGTCTCACTTTCAGTTCTGGTCTCATTTTCAGTTCTGGTCTCATTTTCAGTTCAGGTCTGAATTTCAGTTATGGTCTCATTTTCAGTTCAGGTCTCATTTCCAGTTCAGGTCTCTTTTTCAGTTTAGGTCTCATTTTCAGTTCAGGTCTCATTTTCAGTTCAAGTCGCATTTCAGTTCTGGTCTCATTTTCAGTTTTGGTCTCATTTTCAGTTCTGGTCTCATTTTCAGTTCTGGTCTCATTTTCAGTTCTGGTCTCATTTTCAGTTCTGGTCTCATTTTCAGGTCTGGTCTCTTTTTCAGTTCTGGTCTCATTTCCAGTTCAGGTCTCATTTCCAGTTCAGGTCTCATTTTCAGTTCAAGTCTCATTTCCAGTTCTGGTCTCATTTTCAGTTCTGGTCTCATTTTAGGACTGGTCTCATTTCCAGTTCTGGTCTCATTTTCAGTTCTGGTCTCATTTTCAGTTCTGGTCTCATTTTCAGTTCTGGTCTCATTTACAGTTCTGGTCTCAATTTCAGTTCTGGTCTCATTTTCAGTTCTTGTCTCATTTTCAGTTCTGGTCTCATTTTCAGTTCTGATCTCATTTTCAGTTCTGGTCTCATTTTCAGTTCTGGTTTCATTTGTAGTTCTGGTCTCATTTTCAGTTCTGGTCTCATTTTCAGTTCTGGTCTCATTTTCAGTTCTGGTCCCATTTTCAGTTCTGGTCTCATTTTCAGTTCTGGTCTCATTTTCAGTTCTGGTCTCATTTTCAGTTCGTATCTCATTTTCAGTTCTGATCTCATTTTAATTTCTGGTCTCATTTTCAGTTCTGGTCTCATTTTCAGTTCTGGTCTCATTTTCAGTTCTGGTCTCATTTTCAGTTCTGGTCTCATTTTAAGGTTTGGTCTCATTTTCAGTTCAGGTCTCATTTTCAGTTATGATCTCATTTTCAGTTCAAGTCTCATTTGCAGTTCTGGTCTCATTCTCAGTTCTGGTCTCATTTTAGTTCTGGTCTCATTTTCAGGTTCGGTCTCATTTTCAGTTCTGGTCTCATTTTCAGTTCTGGTCTCATTTTCAGTTCAGGTCTCATTTTCAGTTCAGGTCTCATTTTCAGTTCAGGTCTCATTTTCAGTTCAGGTCTCATTTTCAGTTCAGGTCTCATATCCAGTTCAGGTCTCTTTTTCAGTTTAGGTCTCATTTTCAGTTCAGGTCTCATTTTCAGTTCAGGTCTGATTTTCAGTTCTGGTCTCATTTTCAGTTCTGGTCTCATTTTCAGTTCTGGTCTCATTTTCATTTCTGGTCTCATTTTCATTTCTGGTCTCATTTTCATTTCTGGTCTCATTTTCATTTCTGGTCTCATTTTCATTTCTGGTCTCATTTTCATTTCTGGTATCATTTCCATTTCTGGTCTCATTTTCATTTCTGGTCTCATTTTCATTTCTGGTCTCATTTTCATTTCTGGTCTCATTTTCATTTCTGGTCTCATTTTCAGTTCTGGTCTCATTTTCAGTTCTGGTCTCATTTTCAGTTCTGGTCTCATTTTCAGTTCTGGTCTCATTTTCATTTCTGGTCTCATTTTCATTTCTGGTCTCATTTTCATTTCTGGTCTCATTTTTAGTTCTGGTCTCATTTTCATTTCTTGTCTCATTTCCAGTTCTGGTCTCATTTTCATTTATGGTCTCATTTTCAGTTCTGGTCTCATTTTCAGTTCTGGTCTCATTTTCAGTTGTGGTCTCATTTTCAGTTGTGGTCTCATTTTCAGTTCAGGTCTCATTTTCAGTTATGGTCTCATTTTCAGTTCAGGCCTCATTTTCAGTTCAGGTCTCTCTTTCAGTTTAGGTCTCATTTTCAGTTCAGGTCTCATTTCCAGTTCAGGTCTCATTTCCAGTTCAGGTCTCATTTTCAGTTCTGGTCTCATTTTCAGTTCTGGTCTCATTTTCAGTTCAGGTCTCATTTTCAGTTCTGGTCTCATTTTCAGATCTGGTCTCATTTTCAGTTCTGGTCTCATTTTCAGTTCTGGTCTCATTTTCAGTTCTGGTCTCATTTTCAGGTCTGGTCTCACTTTCAGTTCTGGTCTCATTTTCAGTTCTGGTCTCATTTTCAGTTCAGGTCTGAATTTCAGTTATGGTCTCATTTTCAGTTCAGGTCTCATTTCCAGTTCAGGTCTCTTTTTCAGTTTAGGTCTCATTTTCAGTTCAGGTCTCATTTTCAGTTCAAGTCGCATTTCAGTTCTGGTCTCATTTTCAGTTTTGGTCTCATTTTCAGTTCTGGTCTCATTTTCAGTTCTGGTCTCATTTTCAGTTCTGGTCTCATTTTCAGTTCTGGTCTCATTTTCAGGTCTGGTCTCTTTTTCAGTTCTGGTCTCATTTCCAGTTCAGGTCTCATTTCCAGTTCAGGTCTCATTTTCAGTTCAAGTCTCATTTCCAGTTCTGGTCTCATTTTCAGTTCTGGTCTCATTTTAGGACTGGTCTCATTTCCAGTTCTGGTCTCATTTTCAGTTCTGGTCTCATTTTCAGTTCTGGTCTCATTTTCAGTTCTGGTCTCATTTACAGTTCTGGTCTCAATTTCAGTTCTGGTCTCATTTTCAGTTCTTGTCTCATTTTCAGTTCTGGTCTCATTTTCAGTTCTGATCTCATTTTCAGTTCTGGTCTCATTTTCAGTTCTGGTTTCATTTGTAGTTCTGGTCTCATTTTCAGTTCTGGTCTCATTTTCAGTTCTGATCTCATTTTCAGTTCTGGTCTCATTTTCAGTTCTTGTCTCATTTTCAGTTCTGGTCTCATTTTCAGTTCTGATCTCATTTTCAGTTCTGGTCTCATTTTCAGTTCTGATCTCATTTTCAGTTCTGGTCTCATTTTCAGTTCTGGTCTCATTTTCAGTTCTGGTCTAATTTTCAGTTCTTGTCTCATTTTCAGTTCTGGTCTCATTTTTAGTTCTGGTCTCATTTTCAGTTCTGGTCTCATTTTCAGTTCATGTCTCATTTTCAGTTCTGCTCTCTTGCTACGTTTTAATTTTCAATTTTCAGTTCTGTTCTCTTGCGTCGTTTTTGTTTTTTAATTTTCATTCGAGTTTTTCCTTTCTTTGTTTTCCTCCCTCGTTATGGTTTATGATTTTTTTGTTTTCCTCTCCCGTTCTGGCTTATTATTTCTTTGTTTTCTTCTCGCGTGCTGGTTTATTATTTCTTTGTTTTCTTCTCGCATTCTGGTTAATTATTTCTTTGTTTTCCTGTCCCGTTCTGGTTTATTTTTCATTTGTTTTCCTCTCCCGTTCTGGTTTATCATTTCTTTGTTTTCCTCTTCCATTCTGGTTTATTATTTCTTTGTTTTCCTCTCCCGTTCTGGTTTATTATTTCTTTGTTTTCCTATCCCATTCTGGTTTATTATTTCTTTGTTTTCCTCTCCCGTTCTGGTTTATTATATCTTTGTTTTCCTCTCCTGTTCTGGCTTATTATTTCTTTGTTTTCCTCTCCTATTCTGCTTTTTTATTTCTTTGTTTTCCTCTCCCGTTCTGGCTTATTATTTCTTTGTTTTCCTCTCCCGTTCTGGTTTATTATTTCTTTGCTTTCTTCTCGCGTTCTGGTAAATTATTTCTTTGCTTTCCTGTCCCGTTCTGGTTTATTTTTCCTTTGTTTTTCTCTCCCGTTCTGGTTTATCATTTCTTTGTTTTCCTATCCCAATCTGGTTTATTATTTCTTTGTTTTCATCTCCCGTTCTGGTTTATTATTTCTTTGTTTTCTTCTCGCGTTCTGGGTAATTATTTCTTTGCTTTCCTCTCCCGTTCTGGTTTATTATTTCTTTGTTTTCCTATTCCATTCTGGTTTATTATTTCTTTGTTTTCCTCTCTCGTTCTGGTTTATTATATCTTTGTTTTCCTCTCCCGTTCTGGCTTATTATTTCTTTGTTTTCCTCTCCCGTTCTGGTTTTTTATTTCTTTGTTTTCTTCTCGCGTTCTGGTTAATTATTTCTTTGCTTTCCTGTCCCGTTCTGGTTTATTTTTCCTTTGTTTTCCTCTCCCGTTCTGGTTTATTATTTCTTTGTTTTCCTCTCCCGTTCTGGCTTATTATTTCTTTGTTTTCCTCTCCCGTTCTGGTTCATTATTTTTTTGTTTTCCTTTCACGTTCTGGCTTATTATTTCTTTGTTTTCCTCTCCCATTCTGGTTTTTTATTTCTTTGTTTCCTTGTTGTCCGAATTAGTTCTTTGCTTTCGATCTTCTTTCTCTTCGTTGTCGAGATTATTCTTCGTTTTTTCACTTTCCTCTTTGACCCTGGTGCTCATTAACTTGCCGGTTTTCATTTTTCATTTATTTTTCCGTTTTTTTCCATACGTAATAGCTTTTCCGTTCGTTGTGGCTTCTCCGTTCGTTGTGGCTTCTCCGTTCGTTGTGGCTTCTCCGTTCGTCGGGGCTTCTCCGTTCGTCGTGGCTTCTCCGTTCGTCGTGGCTTCTCCGTTCGTCGGGGCTTCTCCGTTTGTAATGGCTTCTACGTTCGTCGTGGCTTCTCCGTTCGTCGAGGCTTCTCCGTTCGTCGTGGCTTCTCCGTTCGTCGGGGCTTCTCCGTTCGTCGTGGCTTCTCCGTTCGCCGGGGCTTCTCCGTTCGTCGGGGCTTCTCCGTTCGTCGGGGCTTTTCCGTTCGTCGGGGCTTCTTCATTCGTCGGGGCTTCTCGGATCGTTGTGGCTTTTCGGTTCGTCGTGGCTTCTCGGTTTGTCGTGGCTTTTCGGTTCGTCGTGGCTTCTCGGTTTGTCGTGGCTTCTCGGTTTGTCGTGGCTTCTCGGTTTGTCGTGGCTTCTCGGTTTGTCGTAGCTTCTCGGGTTGTCGTGGCTTCTCGGTTTGTCGTGGCTTCTCGGTTTGTCGTGGCTTCTCGCTTTGTCGTGGCTTCTCGGTTTGTCGTCGCTTCTCGGTTTGTCGTGGCTTCTCGGTTTGTCGTGGCTTCTCGGTTTGTCGTGGCTTCTCGGTTTGTCGTTGCTTCACGGCTTGTCATTGCTTCTCGGTTTGTCGTGGCTTCTTGGTTTGTCGTGGCTTCTTGGTTTGTCGTGGCTTCTCGGTTTGTCGTGGCTTCTCGGTTTGTCGTTGCTTCTCGGTTTGTCGTTGCTTCTCGGTTTGTCGTGGCTTCTCGGTTTGTCGTGGCTTCTCGGTTTGTCGTTGCTTCTCGGTTTGTCGTTGCTTCTCGGTTTGTCGTTGCTTCTCGGTTTGTCGTGGCTTCTCGGTTTGTCGTGGCTTCTCGGTTTTTCGTGGCTTCTCGGTTTGTCGTGGCTTCATGGCTTGTCGTTGCTTCTCGGTTTGTCGTGGCTTCTCGGTTCGTCGTGGCTTCTCGGTTCGTCGTGGCTTCTCGGTTCGTCGTGGCTTCTCGGTTTGTCGTGGCTTCTCGGTTCGTCGTGGCTTCTCGGTTTGTCGTGGCTTCTCGGTTTGTCGTGGCTTCTCGGTTTGTCGTGGCTTCTCGGTTTGTCGTGGCTTTTCGGTTTGTCGTGGCTTCTCGGTTTGTCGTGGCTTCTCGGTTTGTCGTGGCTTCTCGGTTTGTCGAGGCTTCTCGGTTTGTCGTGGCTTCTCGGTTTGTCGTGGCTTCATGGCTTGTCGTTGCTTCTCGGTTTGTCGTGGCTTCTCGGTTTGTCGTGGCTTCTCGGTTTGTCGTGGCTTCTCGGTTCGTCGTGGCTTCTCGGTTTGTCGTGGCTTCTCGGTTTGTCGTGGCTTCTCGGTTTGTCGTGGCTTCTCGGTTTGTCGTGGCTTCTCGGTTTGTCGTGGCTTCTCGGTTTGTCGTGGCTTCTCGGTTTGTCGTGGCTTCTCGGTTTGTCGTTGCTTCTCGGTTTGTCGTTCCTTCTCGGTTTGTCGTGGCTTCTCGGTTTGTCGTGGCTTCACGGCTTGTCGTTGCTTCTCGGTTTGTCGTGACTTCACGGTTTGTCGTTGCTTCTCGGTTTGTCGTGGCTTCTCGGTTTGTCGTTGCTTCTCGGTTTGTCGTTGCTTCTCGGTTTGTCGTGGCTTCTCGGTTTGTCGTGGCTTCTCGGTTTGTCGTTGCTTCTCGGTTTTTCGTGGCTTCTCGGTTTGTCGTGGCTTCTCGGTTTGTCGTGGCTCTCGGTTTGTCATGGCTTCTCGGTTTGTCGAGGCTTCTCGGTTTGTCATGGCTTCTCGGTTTGTCATGGCTTCTCGGTTTGTCATGGCTTCTCGGTTTGTCTTTACTTCTCGGTTTGTCGTGGCTTCTCGGTTTGTCGTGGCTTCTCGGTTTGTCGTGGCTTCTCGGTTTGTCGTGGCTTCTCGATTTGTCGTGGCTTCTCGGTTTGTCGTGGCTTCTCGGTTTGTCATGGCTTCTCCATTCATGGCTTATCTGGTATTAATCACGGCTTCTCTCCGTTTTAATTTCAATTTTTCTTTTTTCCGTTTTCAAAATTTCCTTTTTTTTCCTTTCTTTCATTTTTCGTTTTGATTTAGCAATCTCGTTTGAGTATTGCCACCACCTTACAGTTTACCTTCTTCATTTCGGCTTGCCCAGTTGTCCACTTTGCTTCGCCTGTTTTGTTTCTGTTCACAGAATGTTTCCGACAGCACTCGTTGCTTCGCTTGTACATAATCGCAGCGAGTCGCAACAAGTACAGCCTGAGGGATGAATTGATCTGAAATCTGACGAGTTGGTGTACGAATCAATGGTAACCTTTTTTTGTCATGAAAGTGTTTAATAATGGAAGTCATTCATGAATCACAGGAGTTTTGAATGTGATGTTTTTCGATAGGCTCGTGAGGTTCCGAACATCCACATGATGAAAGTTTCAGCTTGACAATATTGAAAATTGGTATTACTGTATGATAATTCGTTCAACTCTTTTCTTTTCATCTGTCACACTTTACTGGCATGTCATTAAATTACAGAAACGTTGAATTCCATGTTCCCTCAGGCGCTGCGAATCATTGTGATTTCATGACGATCACTTTCATTCGACAATCACACAGACAATGCTTGGAAGTCAAACCTTTTCCTTGGAAATTCTCTTCATGAAGTTTGAGACGAAGATAAAAAATTGGCTATTCGGAGAATTCCTTAACATACGTTGCGTACGTAGAACTTTAGTGAGGTCGGAAAAAATTTCAATGTGTAAAATTTTTTGCCTAAACTAGATTTTCCTATGTTTTCTCTAAACTAAAATTTCTAATGTTTTCCATAATCAAGATGTTTCCTAATGGAATCCGTAACAATGCTTTGAAAGCCATCAATATGTTATGCAACAACAACAAAAAATTTGCTGCGTCGCTGCGTGCTATCGTTCATCCTTTTTTTAATTCAAATTAATCAAATACTTGATCAATTGACTTGCAGAATCCATGTCATTTTAGTCTGACCGAAACTGATGTCGTGTTTTAACCTCAAAACAAAGCACAAAAATCGTGGATTTCATTATCTGACATACGAGCATCTAGCTTCCATAAAAAAATGTTGTCCTAGGGTGAAAAATTAACGACGTACTTCAACGCTAACATGAGTGAGGGGTAATCTTGACTCAGGAAATTTGAGCGTCTGAGCGTACATAAGCCACGAAAAACCGAGAAGCCACGACAAACCGAGAAGCCACGACAAACCAAGAAGCCACGAAAAACCGAGAAGCCACGACAAACCGAGAAGCGACGAGGGAAATAATTTTAACTAATGAGCAAATTCTTTTAAATTTATCACACCATTCTCTTTTGACGGTGTACGAGTGCTTGAATTGATGTCTTTAATTTTGCGAATAATCAAGTTGTGCGAATGCTGATTTTATTTGTTGTCTGTTTCTCTGAAATAAATTTGCCGGATTTTTTTGTGACCATCACTCGAATTGAAATAAATCCGTAATTGAAAGACTATCGTCTCACTCATTTTCTTATTTCCGCACTCTGCTCGTACCATTGATTACCAAGTTTATCTGTGTTAAATAAACTCCAGACTTTTCAAGCAATACCTGCAATAGTTGTTTGAAAAGAATCAACAACCAATCCATGTAATAATTCCAACGCTATGAGGATGTTTACTTCAGCTGAAGTACCACGTTTGTGTTGGAATAATGTGTGAATTTAATCTCTCCCCTTTATTCAATTTTGCCCTTCCTTGGCCTGTAGGTTGTCATCGGAGACAAAGAACACGGTCGACGATCACCTCCTACTGCGGGTGGCTCGCTACTACGGACACATCGCGGCGCTGTGCCACGCAGGGCCTCAGGTGGCGCAGCACGTACTGCACCAACACAGCGCCGCGCTGCAGCTGGCCAGGGCCACTTAAGGTGGCTTTAGACAGAGGGTTTCTTCCCCAGGGTGACGCCCCTACCCTACCCCTCTCACCCGCTCAAGCTTCCCCACTTGCATTTAGACGAAGGGTGAGATGCCCAGGGCAGCCGAAATTGGTGCGTTCAGAAAATATACATGTTTCCCTTACAAAAATGTATTTTGATTTCACTGTAGTGAGAATTTTAGTATGGGTGACTTCATAAAAAGGGATCTGTTGATTTCGAATGACAATAATTGTAAAATAAATGTAGGCAGCCCCTCAAACTATGTCAATATAAATGAGATTTATTTTGGTGCAGCTGCAGAAAGCATTCTCCTGAGAAATGTCAACAAACTATGTCCCAAAAAACTAGAAGAGTTTGGATTGAAAGGTCTTAGCAAATGTAATTCAATAATACCATATTCAATGCATTTCTCCAATTTTGTGGAAGAAGAGCAGCATGAAAAGATAAATATGAAGTGGTGAGAACTGTTTGTTCAAGATGCTCCTTTCAAGACAAAAATTGTGTCTGAAAAATTCTGGTACGCAGCTTTGTTACCCGCTGCTTCCCGAGTTCATGCTGCAGCCTTTGTCAATAGCGCATTATTTTGCTGCAGCTAGAGAATTTTTTCGACCCTAACTACATAAAAGCAAACAACAGGATTTCGTTTAAAAGAGCAAGACTAAATGCATGAATGCGATCAAAATCTACGTTAGAGAGCACAGACTGCGAAAATTGGAGCCACCACGGTAGCTTAGTCAACAAATAAAATAGAAAAAGTTGGCAGATGAAGAAAGGAGAGGAGGAAAAAGTTTCATTCTAGCAGGAAAAGTAGGCAAAACCTTAAAATTTTCGTTTTATTGCTGATTAAATAGATTTGGTACGCTCTAACAATTTTTGGTTCGTTTTCAAGGAGGTTTTGTACGATCATCAGAAAAAAATCGGCATCCCTGGAGATAAGAGTGACTGAGTGAGGATGTCGAAATGTAATTCAAGGTACGTGCAGAAAAGAAGATGCTATTTTTAACCTGTAAACTATTTCACGGAGGCCGGCATAAGATCAACGTATTCGTGAAGAATTCAAGAATTACTTCTTAAACAAAGGCCAAGTGCATTGGCAGAAACGAATGTGTCAAATAGATTAATAAGGAATAGAGGCGAATCAATAAACTTTGCGCGTATATTGCTTCTTATATGAACTTAATGCCCAAACTAAGGAATAATAAAATATAGATTGCCCAGGAGATGGAAATAGAGACAAAAATAAATGAAATATGCGCGATAGAGTCTGATTACAGGATAGAGAAATAAGTAACAAAAATTATATCAGTCTAAGTCCTATCACGAGCCATCTTGTGTTAATAATAGCATGATAGCGAACAATTTGTGTTACTATTGTTATAGGTAATTACTTTTGAGTTAGATCGAAAATAATTTCAGTGATAGTACTTAGTAGAAAAAATATATTTACAGCCGCAATAAATACAATCAGACTGACGCATTGCTTTCAATAAATATATCAATGTTAAAATTTTAGCCTTCAGCCAATTTTCCAGATCAGGAGAGACTTTTTGCATTCAGATTACGCATGAGATCATGACGACAGAGTAGCTAAGACATACATCCTGCCTGCAAGACTGTCTGGAGCTCACTGTCGCTCTGGCGCTCCGAGGCAGTCCCAGCATGTAGGGTAGCAGCCACAACACCCCTGGGGAACGAGTGGGAGGCATTAGATCGGTGGCTTAGGGTTTTTTTAAAGAGGCGGGGAGGGAGAGAGGGTGTTACCCCGGGGAAGGCACCCTCCGTCTAAAGCCACCTTAACCTCAATCGTGAGTTGACTTCTTGTTCTGCTGCGCCCCGTCTCTATCGCACCGCTGCCTCTCTCGAGACTCAGCCTGTTTCGGCCCGCAGCCTGTTTCAGCCCGCAGCCTGTTTCGGCCCGCAGCCTGTTTCGGCCCGCAGCCTGTTTCGACCCGCAGCCTGTTTCGGCCCGCAGCCTGTTTCGGCCCGCAGCCTATTTCGGCCCGCAGCCTGTTTCGGCCTGCAGCCTGTTTCGGCCCGCAGCCTGTTTCGGCCGGCAGCCTGTTTCGGCCGACAGCCTGTTTCGGCCGGCAGCCTGTTTCGACCGGCAGCCTGTTTCGGCCGGCAGCCTGTTTCGGCCGGCAGCCTGTTTCGGCACGCAGCCTGTTTCGGCCGGCAGCCTGTTTCGGCCGGCAGCCTGTTTCGGCCCGCAGCCTGTTTCGGCCCGCAGCCTGTTTCGGCCCGCAGCCTGTTTCGGCCCGCAGCCTGTTTCGCCCGCAGCCTGTTTCGGCCCGCAGCCTGTTTCGGCCCGCAGCCTGTTTCGGCCCGCAGCCTGTTTCGGCCCGCAGCCTGTTTCGGCCCGCAGCCTGCTTCGGCCCGCAGCCTGTTTCGACCCGCAGCCTGTTTCGGCCCGCAGCCTGTTTCGGCCCGCAGCCTGTTTCGGCCCGCAGCCTGTTTCGGCCCGCAGCCTGTTTCGGCCCGCAGCCTGTTTCGGCCCGCAGCCTCCTTATTAGGGGATCAACTCAGCAATTCTTAAATTTTGATCAGATTTGTTTGAAATTTGGCCAGTATAAGTATATGTTGAAAAAAAACATATTTTACTCGTGTAATTTTTTCGATTTAGGCTTTGTTTTTTTAATAAAATTTAATTTGGCAGCCTGCTTTAATTTGGCAGCCTGCTTTAATTTGGCAGCCTGCTTTAATTAGGCAGCCTGCTTTAATTTGGCAGCCTGCTTGAATATGGCAGCCTGCTTCAATTGGCAGTTGTGCGCGAGTGATGTGACGTCACTTACTCATGCTTTCTCTGTCTGTTTATCTTGATATCTTGAGGTCTCGCAACCTTTATAAGGCGAGCTTGTCTAGCCTGGGGCGCTCAATCTATAACCGTTCTCACCTGTTGCCAATAACACCTGGCTCTCACCAATAAACACTACCGTTTACCGTGTTTTACTCGCCCCGCATATTGGTGCCGCAGTCTGTGGTAAACTTACGTATCCGTGTATAATTAGTACAGAAAGATAAGAAGATTAAAGTGCTCCTGTGCTCACGATTTGAAGAACTTTAAATACAGTCTCCAATGACTACCAATAACAATAACCAAGTTTGGCAGCCGCAACCGTCCGTTATTGTCTTCGGCTTCCAAATCCCAGCGGAGGCGCTGTTGGAAGTTTACACCGAGTTTACTATTTGGCTCAACATCGGATCTCCATTCCGCACGAGGGTGCTGGTTTACGAATCTGGAGAAGATATCGAAATAGTTTTCGAAGTGACAATTGGAGCAGCATCCCCGCGACGGGTAATGAGTAAAGGAACAACTCTTTGAGTGAACAAGAACTTATTGTGAGATACATTACTACGTACCAAATGAGTCATTTTGAATTAATTAACTGTCGCAGTGTTAAGTGATTGGTACGAACTGTGGTACTTAATCAAAAGTTATCATCAACGAGTACGTCTTTCGACATAGTGTACCATCGTATCTTATCAGCGGCGTCTTACCCTGCAGCTCGACAACGTGTATCTGCGGCGTCTTACCCTGCAGCCGACATTTTTTTGCAGTTAAGTGTTTTCTTGATTTTTTATTGAGTGTGTTCGCACCGAGAGCGTCGCAGCTCGAGTTTTGTTGTTAGTAGTTTTTTCTGTCGCAATGCGGCTATGCACTCTGCGTTGAGCAAGGCTCTGTACCTCTGTCTCTGTCAGTAGCTTCAGTCACACCGTGTACGTAGTGAGAGTCGCATTGCGACGCGCGGTCGTACGATTAGCAGAGTAAACAACATCCTTTCTGTTTCAATGTTCCAGAGTAAGTGCACCTTTTTTCTGTTGTGATTTGCAGTGTTGATAAAAGGGTCTAGGTGGCTTATGATTTTTTGAATACCCCAGCGGGTAAATAGGTAAAAGGGTTTCGATATTTTATGATTTTTTTTTAAGGCTTCCCAAGGGTATTTTGGAGTGCTTCCAAGTTTATCTGGAGAGTTCAAGAATTTTTCTCTGGAGATTGTACTTCTTCTTCCCCTCATAAGAGTGTTTCCAAGTTTAGCTGTAGAGTTCAAGAATTTTTATCTGGAGATTGTACTTTTTAAAGTTTTTACCTTTCCAAATACCAGGGAAGAAATTGATTGTGTACTTGTATTGATTGTGTATTTTCTAGAGCGTATATTATAGGAATTTAGATGTGTGTTTTTGAATAGTGTGACATTTTTACATATTTTTGGTTGTACTAACGGTGAATGGGATATTCTTGAAGTAAATATGTGGTAATATTCATGTCGGACACACCGGATTCCGAGGAATACGCCCGCTCAGAACCAATAAAAACGAAAAGTGGTAGGATAAGCACTCCTAGATGTACTGCCACTCAAATTGCGACTGTGACGACCCCGACCACTAGTGCTGGTACAAGTAGTACTGTTGACAGGACATTGTTGGCGAGAGAGAGATAGCAGCCAACATGCCTAGGGCTGGAACAATAATGACAAACGCCGAGATCCCGACCTTTAAAGGCCGACGGCGATCTCATGACCCGGAGTTCCTTGAGAACAAATCCTGGAGTATGCACATTCAAAATTTGAAGGCGTACATGATCCTTCTTCCAGACGTGACGAGTGACGAAAGGAAAAAAGAGTTCCTGGTTAGGTCTGCCAACAAAAATGTAGGAGATTTCAATGTTGTGGTAACCAAGCTGGTAAACGCAGATTTAAATTACACTTTTGATGAAGTGGTAAAAATTTTAGATGACATCTACGTGTGCCGCGGCGAAAAGTCAATACACGCCCTGGCATGCGATTTAAATGAATTGCAATTAATACGAAACAATGCGTTGGCAGCCCAACTGGTAACAGCTTTTTCAAAAATCCGTAAATTGACAGAGAACATTCTGAATTCAACCACGCTAGGTTGGCAACGACATCCTTATTATCAGGCTTGCACTACTCAGGCAGAACTAAAACGTTTTGTAGGAGACAGCATGGCTTTCAGTCTCGCGTTAACAATTTTGGGACCATTGTTGGACGAATCCTACTCTAGGAAAGTTTTTGAAAGTCAATTTAGTACCTCTGAGGAACTTTTAGCGAAGTTGATTGCTGCTGTCAGGAGTCAGGCCAAAACAAAGAAAATTCTCGCGGGCGAGTACCAAGTCCGAAACGAGTCCGAAAGCTATTTAGCTGATGTAAATAGTGGTTTTGATGAATGCGTTGAGGCGCAAGACTCGTTCCCGGAGAGTGAAGTTTTCTATGGGAATTTTGGGAACTACCGTAGGAGTCGTGCAGGACTAAGAAGGACTACCCCTAGGCCCTGGTTGCGAAATCCTCGTGGAAGAGCGAGGGAGTTTAGTGGTTATGTAGGAGATAGAGGAAATGGTTCTTTGGAATGCAATACTGTGCGAACAGACAGTGGTTCTAGTTCTAGTCAAGCTTCAGGTAAAAAACGAGGTTTTCCTTTCTGTAATTCGTGCTCTATGGTGGGCCATTTTGAGTGTAGATCTCAGAGAGGTCAGTTTAATGCGAGAGGATGTTTCGCGTTTGGAAGTGCACACTTGGTGAAAAATTGTAGAGCCACGGGGAGTGAAATAAGAGGTTACAAGGCTTATCTACGCGGGGGCAGTGTAAACAGAGGTAGCCAATCGCGCGGTAGGAGTGAAGTACATTTTGCAGATGCCGAGTCGGGTGCTCGGGATTTTTTAAGCGAAGAGTAGAAAAAGGTAAAGGTAGCAGGGAGAATTTGATTGAGCCCGAGAGGAAGACCAGCACTCTCGTAAATCTTCAAGCCGTGGTCGAAATTCCAGATACACCCGAGACAAACGAATTTGAATCTGTCATTGATCCATTGTTCAAATGTGAAAATAGGTACAAATTGTTGCAAGACGAAGAGCTTGCAGATAAAAGACAACAGCAAGGCAAAACAGTAGAGGCCTACTTCTCCGCTAGTGCCTAAAAGGGAAATTTCAATAAAAAGGCACTGGTTTAGTTGCGTTTAAAGAATCCAACAAACCTACCATCATAATAAAAAATAATGACCAGTATTTAAGTGCTTTGCTAGATAGCGGATCCGAAAAATGTTTAATAAGTTACAAGCGGATCAAGAACCTGAACGAAGAAGTTAAGCTGAGTCGTTTAATGGTAAAAGGCATTAATGGTAAAAGTATCGTTAGCGGAGAGGTAGAGCTGAAGATTTCAATTCCAGGCACTAACAGAGTACTAAAAACTATTGCTCTGATAGTTAAGGAGGCAAAATTTAATGACGATCTAATTCTAGGACGCGATGTGCTGAGTGATGCCATCAATAATTTCAAAAATAGAACCCTCCATTGGGAAGGTATTTCAATCCCCTTTTATGAGTTCAAAATGGAACCGGTTCTTAGCAGAGAAGTTGCGATGAAAAAAATCGTAAACAGCGACTTTCTGATATCCGATGTTGTCGTTGCCAGAAAGAGCAACGGGGGTAGTGACCCCGCTAAGAATATTAACTGCAGAGAAAAGAAAAAAATCGTGGCCGCAGCTCAGGCGAGACAGAACTCAAGGCCGTTGACCGTTCATTGCACTCAGGTAGAAGTGCCCGGTAACTCGATGAAGATAGTGTTCGGTTTTGTTAAAAAAGCAACTCCAGGAGAGTATGTAATTTTGAAAAGATGTCTTGAAAATGGAGCCCTTTTGGCTGAATCCATTATTCGTATAGGAGAAGATGGCTTGGTGCCTGTAATGGTTTTATATGCACATGAAGATGCCATTTATTTTACAGAGAATACGATGCTGTGCAACGTTGAATTAATTGCAGCCAATGAGATCGAGAACGAAATGTACATGACAAGTGTTGAAACAGCACTTAGAGACGCCGTACTACCAGTACTAGTACTGGGCGCAGTGGCCCCTATAGGAACAGTCATTGCTCTACTTTGGGTACCTGCAGTTGCCAAACGCGGGACACTAACCCTTCCACGACTGGTTATTATTGTATCTGATAGTATGAATTCCTCGGAGTCTGAGGAATCTGACATGAGGTGTTTTATCACAGATATTAAAATTCAAATTTGCACATCACCGTTAATACACAATATGCAAAAATACACTTCTAAATTCTAACAATATACGTTTAATAATACTAGATTAATAACACACACCCCCAAATCTACGCGAAAAAAAACTCGAAACAGTAAACAAACACCATTAACACACCAATAAACAATAAATCACCTGCCGCTTTATAATAGAATCCACGTACTTTAGGAAGTCGTCCGAGCCGGCAAACATGTGTAATCCGTTAAATGTTCTAGGGGTTCTCCTTAACTCCACTTAGCATGTGCTTCAAACTACAACAAAGCTCTCACTAAAAGTCTCTCAGACTCAGACTCCCACTCTCAGTCTCGCTCAATGCAATCGAGCTGTTGTTGCTGAGCTAGCGCAGCCTTGGCCGGCGCATAAAAAACCTACTCCAAAAAAGCACAGAGAAGCCTCTGCTCACTCCGTCGGTACAGCTGCACTTGCTCACGCAATGAAGAATTTTAATGATACAATCTGTACTTAACTCAAATCGTCGTACTGGAGGCTGGGACGCCGCTGTAAAACCGCCAACGTCGTAGACTTGAACGTAGTTTACGTAGTAGCTGTTGTAGTTGTAATTTGCAGGTAACACTTCAAAAGTTTGTTAAATTTAGAGTAACACTTATTGTCCGTTGCAAAATATCAACACTTTAAGTTTGTTGCACTCTCACTTATCACTCGTCGTATTGGCGGCTCTTCCAAAGGTGATTTCTAACACGATTTCGAGATCTTCTCCTGCATCGAACAGCAAAACACGAGTACGTGATGGAGAGGCCGTATCAATCCAAGCCGAAAATTGCGCAAATGATTCCAATAGCGCCGCAAACGGAATTTTAAATCCCAGGACAAGAACCGATGGACGAGGCTGCCAAATATGGTTGTTCTTACTGTTGCCGGTCATCGATGAGGCTGTAGGCTTCGAAAGTACTGTAAATCTTCAGAACAGGAGCAACTTCAAACTTCTTTACTTCTTGATAACTTCGTTAGCTTGAAATGTATCACAGGCGTCGTGAACTCGCACAATACTAGGCCACCAATATACGGTGGAGGCCAATGAAACGCTTCAGGTATTCTTGGGTAGAGGCTTTATTGGAAAGAGACAGGTGCGGCACAGACGAGATACGATTATGATTGAGCATCAACCGAATAGTAACAACGCCTTATATAGGCTGCGAGAGGCGCGAACTAGGAGGAGAACGCAAGCAAGAGTAAACGCTCGTGCACATTGCCATTGCGCCCGATTCAATGGCCGCAAAAGTGGTATTGTTGCTGTCTAACTTGTCGTACAGCTGACTCGAAATTGTCAAATATTGTCGCCGGGTGGCGTATCTCTCTTTATATGGGTCGCTATTCGTTCTGGGCCCGTGGCGTCACCGCACCCAGGTCTCTTGTAAGAAATTACTTGAATGCTCCTACCTTCTTATGTATAACGTGGTCCAGATATCCGCTGCTTCCCGAGTTCAGCTGCATTCTGCATTCTGCTTCCCGAATGCAGCTTTCGTCAATGCTGCATTCTTCTGCTGCAGCTAGAGGATTTTTTCGAACCATAACTACATAAAAAAAAATTTCGTTCGAAAGAGCAACACTAAATGCATGAATGCGATCAAAATCTACGTTAGAAAAAATAGATTGCACAAAATGGAAGCCATCACGGTAGCTTAGTCAACAATTGAATAAAAACATTGGTAGAAGAAGGAAGAAGAGGAGAAGGAAGCTTCATTCTAACTGGAAAAATAGGCAAAACCTTTGAATTCTACGTTTTCTTGATACTTAAATAGATTTGGTACGTTTAATAATTTTTGGTGCGTTATCATGGAGGTTTTGGTACGATCAGCAGAAAAAATTTCGGCAGCCCTGGTATTGAGTGACTCATAGAGCTCTACCGCAACCATGAATGTTTGTGGCGAACCTCGAGTAAAACGTACAAAAACAGGAGCATTAAAAAAGGGCTTTCAATGATATCCGAAATGAATTATTAGAACTTCAACCGCGAATTGATGGCGAAAAAATTAAAAATAAAATTCAAACGATTAGGAACCAGCATCGCAGGGAGCGAAATAAAATGAAAATCTCGAAGAAATCTGGGTCAGGCACTGAAGACATCTACGTGTCATCACTATGGTGTTACTAACTGTTGCAGTTTCTGGACGAAATAGAAGAAAAAATCATCTGTTTCTTCTTTAGTACTAAAGCCAGTACTTTTGAAGAAGTACTTATAGGGCGATTCTTAGGGAATCTTATTCTCAATATAAAAAGAAGAACCAACGTAATGGAGAACACTTAATGAGGCAAACGTTTCGGAATACAAGTTATTCCATCATCAGTGCTGGAAGAAATAAAAAGTAATTTCAGTCATGCATAAGACGGATAAGGTTTGAATAAAAATACCAAGCAAAAACGCAAAAAATAAATGTAAATCATTTTTCTAACGACTAGAATACCAAACTTAAGCGTTTAGGCAATATACACATTACAAAACGGCATACATAACTATACACACCCAACATTCTCGAACACCTACACATGGAAATATATGTATACACACACACACAACCACACACATATACACGCACGCACTACATGCACACACACACCAAGTACACCTCAGCATACCGCAAGTTAGGAAGTAGGGGCTACAAATAAATTTGTTGCGCTGAAATCGTTATTAAGTGCAGGATTATTTGTAAATATATAAAGGGATTCTACAATACGGAGGTCTTGTTCATTAAATGCTTTGCATAGAATAGAAAAATTAGACATTTTGAAAGGATGATTAGAACTATTGCAATGGTTTCTAATAGCGGACTGAGAAGGGCAAGCAAATGGGCGGCCAGTAATATGAGAAAAACCTGAATGTTGGCTGTGACGGATAAATAGTTGGAGGGTAGTGCTTCCAACGTACGATTATTGGCAGCAATCACAAACATACACATACACACAGAAACTTTCCAGGCACTCATCCTGTCGCTCCTTCCTATTAAAAAAAGACGATATCTTAAAAGTATTCTTATAATAAACATGAACGTCAACCGCTGTAAAAAAGGTTCGCACAAGGACTAGAAACTCTCTTTGAAAATCACTGTTCAGGTAACCTAGAAATGGAAGGCCAATAAATATTTTCTGTTTCGGTACGGTCAAGGATTAGGAGGGGGGGGGGGGGGAATTTATTAGAAATTTTCTGACTATTTGATTAACAAGATATTTTGGATAATTATTATGCATAAACATTTTTTGCAGGCATTCTAATTCATTGTGAAATATTTGATACGTGCTCGAGATGCAATAGGCCCTATGTAATAAAGTTTTCACACACGATTCAATATAACCTCTGTAGACACAGCTAAAATAATTTGTACGAAGACCGGTAAATGTAGGCTTTCTATAAACTGAAGAAATAAACTTAGTGTCAGACTTCGGAGGTTTGATAAGGCAAATAAGGTACTTTCTAATGATGAAAAACGTATTTTAAGCTTAGGTTTAGATTTTGGCCTACCAATTTCAAAATTGAATTTTCACAGGTATTTCTTACATTTTGAACGCATATATGACAGGTTTTCTAAATTAGTAATTGACCTTGCGATTGATAATGCCAGAGTTGTTTTTCGAAACAAATTGAAAACCATAGCTCACAAATTTTACAGTAAATTTGATGGCATTAATAATCAATGTGCTTTGTTCAGTCGTAAAGATTTTTTGACCCTAAAGAAATTAAGCTCTGATTCTAGTCGTCTTGTCACAAAACCAGATAAAAGCAACGGTGTTGTTCTACTCGAAAAGCATGAGTATATTTCCAAAGTTGAAAGGCTATTGACTGATCCGGATAAGTTTTGCAAAGTCACCACAGATCCAAAGACTCATATTGTAAAGCTAGAAAATAAAATAAACTATAGACTTGAAAAGGATAAGGACGCTGGAATTTTATCAGATGAATTTTATAAGTCCAGACGTGCTAGTGGATCTAGACTGGGAGTGTTGTATGGATTACCTAAGGTACATAAGCCTAACGTACCCATGAGACTTATTTTCTCTGCGTACAGTACGCCGAACTCCAGGCTTTGTGCAAACTTGGTCCCCGTTCTAACTTCATTTAGTACTAGTCCTTATACTCGTACAGTGGAAAACTCTAGTCATTTCCTTCGTGAACTATCCTGTATCGACAATACAAATGATCTTTTCATGTGCAGCTTTGATGTTGAATCTTTGAACACAAATGAGCCTTTGATGGAATCTATCAATATTTTGCTGGTAAGATTTTTTTAAAACTAGCCATTTTATGAATTATGACCGACAGCGATTCAAGCGTTTTTTGGAAATTTATCTTAAAGATTCTTATTTTGTATTCAATAAGGTAATATATCAACAACTAGATGGACTAGTCTCCTTATCCTTTTTAAGTCTATAGTATATTTTATTTTCTAGCTTTACAATATGAGTCTTTGGATCTGTGGTAACTTTGCAAAACTTATCCGGATTATTCAATAGCCTTTCAACTTTGGAAATATACTCATGCTTATCGAGTAGAACAACACCGTTGCCTTTATCTGGTTTTGTGACATGAAGACTAGAATCAGAGCTCAATTTCTTAAGGGTCAAAAAATCTTTACGACTGAACAAAGCACATTGATTATTAATGCCATCAAATTTACTGTAAAATTTGTGAGCTAGGGTTTCAATTTGTTTCTAAAAATAACCCTGGCATTATTAACCGCAAGGTTAATTTCTAATTTAGAAAACCTGTCATATATGCGTTCAAAATGTAAGAAATACCTGTGAAAATTCAATTTTGAAATTGGTAGGCCAAAATCTAAACCTAAGCTTAAAACACGTTTTTCATCTATAGAAAGAACCTTATTTGCCTTATCAAACCTCGGAAGTCTGACACTAAGTTTATTTCTTCAGTTTATAGAAAGCCTACATTTACCGGTCTTTGTACAAATTATTTTAGCTGTGTCTACAGAGGTTATATTGAATCGTGTGTGAAACCTTTATTACATAGGGCCTATTGCATCTCGAGCACGTATCAAATATTTCACAATGAATTAGATTGTCTGCAAAAAATGTTTATGCGTAATAATTATCCAAAATATCTTGTTAATCAAATAGTCAGAAAATTTCTAACAAATTTCCCCCCCCCCCCCCCTCCTGTAACCTTGACCGTACCGAAACAGAAAATATTTATTGGCCTTCCATTCCTAGGTTACCTGAACAGTGATTTTCAAAGAGAGTTTCTAGTCCTTGTGCGAACCTTCTTTACAGCGGTTGACGTTCATGTTTATTATAAGAATACTTTTAAGATATCGTCTTTTTTTAATAGGAAAGAGCGACAGGATGAGTGCCTGGAAAGTTTCTGTGTATATGTGTATGTTTGTGATTGCTGCCAGCAATCGTACGTTGGAAGCACTACCCTCCAACTATTTATCCGTCACAGCCAACATTCAGGTTTTTCTCATATTACTGGCCGCCCATTTGCTTGCCCTTCTCAGTCCGCCATTATAAACCATTGCAATAGTTCTAATCATCCTTTCAAAATGTCTAATTTTTCTATTCTATGCAAAGCATTTAATGAACAAGACCTCCGTATTCTAGAATCCCTTTATATATTTACAAATAATCCTGCACTAAATAACGATTTCAGCACGACAAAATTATTTGTAGCCCCTACTTCCTGACTTGCGGTATGCTGAGCTGTGCTTGTTGTGTGTGTGTGCATGTAGTGCGTGCGTGTATATGTGTGTGGTTGTGTGTGTGTATACATATATTTCCATGTGTAGGTGTACGAGAATGTTAGGTGTGTATAGTTATGTATGCCTGTTTGTACTGTGTATATTGCCTAAACGTTTAGGTTTGGTATTCTAGTCGTTAGAAAAATGATTTACATTTATTTTTTGCGTTTTTGCTTGGTATTTTCATTCAAACCTTATCCGTCTTATGCATGACTGAAATTACTTTTTATTTCTTCCAGCACTGATGATGGAATAACTTGTATTCCGAAACGTTTGCCTCATTAAATGTTCTCCATTACGTTGGTTCTTCTTTTTAGATAGAGTACTTTTATTACTAGAGCGCGCAGATGTACTAGAGCGCGGAGCGCAGTATTGCCGCCGTAACGTCTGGATGGCGACTGAGCACGTGGAGGGAGTATATATGGAGGGAGCATAGCCGTCTGTGAAGAGAACCAGTTTTTGAGATTTCTCCTATGTTTGTGGTAACCAATAGCCGTCTCGCAAGTGTGATGTCAGCACGGACGTCAGTTACTTACTGGCTACGCTAGAGTGCGCACACGCTTGCTGAATGCTCTTCCAGCTGTTGAGTTAATCGTTAATCATTAATTTGGGATTCTAAGACTCCGAAAGATAATAAATTGTGTTTCCTTACTTGAGCACACTTAATAATATCAAAATTACTAGCAAAGATACAATAAGAGTTTAAAACTATAAAGATTACAGGCCCTTGATTATAACAAATTAGAGCGACTTGCACGCACACCTCACCCTCTGACTCGTGGTGAGGTACTAATCTTGCTTTGGAAAATGAGGAGGGGTTGTAGGGAAGGTGGGTGGAGCCAACTTCATCCAAGCGTCTGTGGTTGGCTCAGAATTGTGACGTGTCGGGCATTGAGAGTGCCCGAGTCTTTCAACTTTTGCAGCCAAATTGAGCCTGTTCGGAGTGCGCTATGCTCCCTCCATATATCATAGCTCCATGACTGAGCACTCGTCTGCACGCTTGTACTGCCTGTATAGCGTTGTACTAATGTAACCAATCGATACTCTTTCGCCACGTGCACTTGCCCGCGCCCCATGGATGTGAGCTTCCAATGCAAGTGTCAATGTAAACGCAGCTTACGTTTTCGGCACTGCTCCCCTCAGCTGAAATACCATTTTCTGATCTGTTATTAAGATGAGCGATTAGTTTGTTATTATCACCTCCACTCTCTGTACTTCGTTTAGCCATTTTAGCTTGAAATGTGGATACAAAGAGGACGCCAAGATAATATCGTCGTTGTGAAGTACACTGGTAAATCGCAACATCTAGCTATGTAAATTTGCCGTATAACACGTAATTTTACACTGACAACTCACATCAATCCTAATAAATTTGTTGTATAATGAGTTACTTTAAAACTGCTTATATACAGTATGCAAATTGAATGTGTATCATTGTATCGCCTAATGCCAGATAGGTTGTGCACTGTAAAGTTTAGTTTCAACCGAGTATGAAACGCGTATTAAGCTTTACTGAAGTTATTTTAAAAATTAAATTACCATAGTGATGTTGCGGTTAACAATTGCGGCCTGACACGTCGAAAATTGTTGCGATCGCAACAGATTCGCCACTTTCCAAAAATTGTTGCGCCGCAACCGCAACAGAAAAAGTTGCGATCGCAATTGCGGCTGCAACTTGTTGCGGCGCAAATGCCCAACACTGTATTTCAGAGTTTGTTTTTCATATAGTTGGCCTATTATTATGCCTCGTATGGCTTATCTTTTAGTACACCTCGGATGGTTTGTCAATCAGTACTCCTCGTATGGAACTTGTGTTAGACTATTAGCCCGCCACGTATGGTTTGTCAATTAGTACTCCTCGTATGGAACTTTTGTTTTAGGACGTCCTATATTATGAAACTTTTAAAAGCTAATGTTTTGGCATGGATCTCATGTGGCAACTTGGAAAATAAACGTTTATTATTCTTTTTTATTTTCTTTTTTGCTTCCGTGGAGATTGATTCTTTGTTTAAATTGAAACTACTTTGGAGTTTGTGGGTGCAATAGCTTAGAAATTAGTGTTGGCACACAATAATGTTTATCGAGAAAATCGGCCTAGAATTGAGGGGCTACGGGAACCTCGCTACTTGCCCCACGTAGGCGTAAGAAATTTTTAAAGTTCATGAACATGCTGTACTCGTCACTAGCATCAATTTGGTACTAATTTCAAGTGTTACATCTTTTATTTTAGAAATTACCCTATTGATTTGGGTAATTCCGAAATTCGTTCGAAGGTTCCCACATAGGTGCCCCAAAATGGCTAGCCGTTAAAAGAAAGAGAAAGAAAAAATGTTTATTTCCAAGTTGCCAACATATTAGCTTTTAAAAGTTTCCTTATGTAGGATATCCTAAAACAAATGTTCCATACGAGGAGTACTAATTGACAAACCATCCGAGGTGTACAAGTAGATATGTCGCGTCTTACCAGACGCGAATTTTGAACCTCTCCATACGGCAACATTTTGCGGATCCGCGCTGGTTCGCAAGACTGACGCAGCGTGTTGTTTGAATAAAGTGTGCACAAGACGAAACAACGTCTTCCCGGATAATTTTAAGTTTCCGTATACTTTGGTGGTGTTATGTCAGAAAACTATTAACTACGTGTTTTTGAACTAGCTATATTGTCAATTCACCACTATGTCTCTTTGTTTTAGGCAGCGGTGAACAGCCGGCCGCTACAGCGTTCAAGGATGTTTCTGGCGGCCGGCGAACCACCTAGATTGAGTCAGGCTAGCCGTCGTGATGCTGTGATTATTCTAGTGCTTCCCCTAGCCAGTATGCTGCAGTGTAATGCTAGAAATAAGCCAGATTCTAGATTAACAGTATTTTAGTAGACCACTGAATGTGTGAATTTTGGAAACTTGTTTATTGAGTCTGACCCTAAATTTGAGCTGAATATGTGTATTCTCATGCTAGGATTTAACAAATCAGATGGGGAAAACTGGAGTATTAGACAAGTTCAGTGAATGTATGGTTTTCACAGGTTTGCCTGTTGAATAATTTTGATTCTGAATTTAGGCTTAATATGTGTATTTGTTGCCCTGTATATAAATAAGGCAATTCAAAAATTAGCGAGTCGTGTCAAACCTTTTCAGTATTAGGCTGGTCAATGAGATAGCCGTTTTTATTTTTGATAATAGGATTTTTTTGACAATGGCTGATCTGCTGTATCTTAAGTTCTGATATTAAGTTCTGATATTTTTCTGCGACCGGATAGGCTGTAGCACTAGTCCGATGTTACTATTTTAGCTTGCCCCTGCATCAGAGACCTAATCTTTAATCATTTCCCTTCCCACAGGTAGAGTAAAGAAAAATAGGTAGTCATTCCTCTTGTATGTTGAAATAGGCTATTCCAAGTTTTTCTAGCGTGAGGGACCTTCCCCCACCGTCTGTAAGTATTGTAAAGCGTTGTCAGATTGTTCTATCGAGAATGCAACCGTTGCAGTAGTAAGGGGAAAGAGCCTGCCAGCACAATTTAGGATTTTTGGAGGCTTTCAGCAATTAAAGAACGACCTTGAAAAGCCACAAAGCCTCATCCAAGATTTTTGGAGGGTTATAGCAATTAAAGAACGATCTTGACAAGCCTCAAAATCCATGATTTTAAGAATTAACTGAAAGAGTAAAACATATTCTTATTATGCACAATTATTTCAATACTTAAAATGTTACGATCAAGAAAAAAATGACTTGCTACTGAAATTTTTAATGAAGTATATAATTTCAATAAAACGTTTAGTCATCCCCTCAAAATCTTCTCGTTTTCTTCACAACTATAGAAAATTTATTAGAAGAAACTAATGTGTACAAATATAGGATGGGAATCTTTCGCTGAATATTTAGGTCTAAAAGATTATCAAGGGTATAATGAGTGTATGCTTTTAAACATGTCAAATAATCTTTAAAATTTAGTTATGAATTCTTATCAAGTTTTACATTTGTGCCGTACATCATAACGCAATCTCCTTTCTGATTGTAAAACATGATGCAACCTTCTTAAATACTTTCCGGTTGTAAAACATGGTGCAATCTTCTTAAATACTTTCCGGTTGTAAAATATGATGCAATCTTCTTAGATACTTTCCAGCTGTAAAACATGATGCAATCTCCTTTCCGATTGTAAAACATGATGCAATCTTCTTGAAAACTTTTCGATTGTAAAACATGATGCAATCTCCTTTAAATACTTTCCGGTTGTACAACATGATGCAATCTTCCTAAATACTTTCCGGTTGCAAAACATGATGCAAGATTTAACACCCCCAATTGCTCGTCATGATGAAATTTTTGTGATAAGGAGCAAAAATTTCCGGGTTCACTTCAAATGCTTTCTCACCTGAGTACTTAAAGGAGGTGCTACTACTGAACTCACGCTTTTCAAATTAGTTGAACTTTTATTGTATTAAAAATGGTACATAATAAATCATCAGATGTACATACATTATATAACAATGAAAAAACACGACAACATAAAAACTCGAGAATACACTCAAAGAAAGTATTGACTTCATTTGATCCTGAAAAAAATAAAATACCCTCAGATAAGAATCTCATAAAAATGAATAAACCATTCAATGTATTCTGTAACATCTGTAATGTATCTATTAAAAACTTTAACAAACATGAGAAGACACTGACACATGTAAAAAACAATAATAATTTGTTAATATCTAATAAATTCTTCACTCAACATAAAAACTCGAAAATACACTCAAAGAAAGTATTGACTTCATTTGATCCTGAAAAAAAATAAAACACCCTCAGATAAGAATCTTATAAAAATGAATAAACCATTCAATGTATTCTGTAATATCTGTAATGTATCTATTAAAAACTTTAACAAACATGAGAAGACACTGACACATATGAAAAACACTAATAATATGTTAATATCTAATAAATTCTTCACTCTACGTGAAAATAATAAAAAAAAAATTTTGTGACATATGTAAAAAACACCTGACAAATATCTATAGTCATAGAAAATCATTGAAACATTTCCGGAATGTGTATGGATGTAAATTTAGAAAAGTTACTAGAGCAATAAATGGAATGAGCTCACAGTATGATTACGGAGATATTTCAATCAAGGATGATGAGGTATTTCTTAGAAACTTCACACCTGAAATTGAAAAAGTAATGAAAAATCAAGCATTTGACAATCTCAAGTTACAGCTTAATTTAAAAGTGCAATTTTATAAATTAAAGTTGGAAAATGAGAAGCAACGCTGCCAAGCGTATTTCAACTCTGGTTAATTTGTGACAGCATCAATAGGATACATAGAAATTGCAAATTTACACAAAGAGGTTCTTAATAAAATCGATGAATTCACAAGAAATTCATCTGGTTGGATAGTTGAACAATTATTAGAGTTCAGTTTGAAAATCGTTGAATACAAACCGATTACAGGGTCAAGCTATATTAAATTACCTGAGAAGTTTCGAAGTCCCAATTATAAATTAATAAATATACAAAACACCGACAACGAATGCTTCAAATGGTGTATCGCGAGATATTTCTGTCTAGATGAAAAAAAAACGGTCATCGAATTTCTAAAAGACTAAAAGCTGAAGCCGAAAAACTTAATTTTTCTGATATTAGGTTCCCCGTAGAACTAAAAAGTATACCCAAATTCGAAAAAATAATAACATTTCCGTTAACGTTTATAATTTTAATTATAATAATGAATTGTGTCCACTTAGAATATCAACATCAAAGAATAAAGATGTGGTATCATTACTATTGATTAGAGATACAAACACGACTCACTATGTTCTCATGAAATCATTAAGTCCATTTTGTAAAACCAGTAATCATTACACAAAACATGTATGTCCGTATTGTTTATCAGTTTTTAGAAGATCAGATATTCTAGATAAACATAAAGATGATTGCTCAGTTCACACTCCAACGAAGTATGTGCTTGAAGGAGGTAAATTGAAATTTAAACATTACCAAAAAACAATTGGACATCCTTTTGCAATTTATGCTGACTTCGAATCAACATTGACAAAAATAGATACGTGTCAACCAAATCAAAACTCGAGTTACACCAGGAACATTCAGAAGCACAATCCTAATTCATTCTGTTGCTATACAAAATGTGAAGCAGATGAATATTCCCGTTTAGAAATATATAATGGTGAAGATGCTTCCCAAAAGTTTGTAGAATATTTAGAAAAAGAGACCAAGAGAATTTATAGTCTGTTGAAAATTAATAAGGAAATGTATTTACCATCAGATAAATTCGAAAAATATAAAGAAGCCACAAGATGTTATGTATGTGGCGGAGAATTTACGGAAGATAATTATAAAGTTAGAGACCACAATCATTTGACAGGTCATTACAGAGGTCCACCTCATTTAAAATGTAATTAAAAAATTAGGAATCCAAATTTTACACCGGTTTTTTTACATAATCTGTCTAATTACGATGCTCATTTGTTCGTGAAAGACTTGGGAAATATATCCGGAAAGTTGAACGTTATTCCACTATCAGATGAAGAATATATTAGTTTTACACAAACCATAAAATTTGCTTCTTATGTATGTAAACATACAGGAAAAATTAAAGATATCACCAGAGACTTACGGTTTTTAGACAGCTACAGGTTTTTACCTTCGTCTCTGGGTAAACTATCAAAGAATTTATCTGAGCACAAAGAATTGTCGAAGTTCTTTCTCAATGAAGAACAATTAGAGTTGATCAACAAATAAGGTATTTATCCGTATGAATATGTAAATAGTTATGAAAAAATGAACGTTAATAGTTTACCAGCTAAAAGTGAATTCTACAGTAGATTAAATAATAAAAATATTTCAGAAGATGAATATCAGCATGCACTCAAAGTGTGGAGAGCTTTTAATTGTAGAAAATTCAAAGATTACCATAATTTATATCTAAAAGTCGATACATTATTATTAGCAGAAGTATTTGAACAATTTAGACTAACATGCATGAAAACTTATTCTCTAGATCCAGCACATTATTTTACAGCTCCAGGATTGTCTTTCGATGCTCTACTGAAACACACAAAAATAGAATTGGACTGGTTTGAAGATCCTGATATGCTACTATTCATCGAAAAAAATAAGAGGTGGGATTTCTACAATATCAACACGATATGCAAAAGCGAACAATCCATATATTCCAGAAACTTTCGGTAAAGGAAAACCAAATAGTTTTATCACATATATTGATGCAAATAATCTTTACGGCTGGGCTATGTGTCGATCGTTACCTACTGGTAACTTTAAATGGAAAGATCCAAAGTCGAAACTCGAAGCAGATAAAGGTTATATATTAGAAGTGGATTTAAGTTATCCAAAAGACATACATGCTCTACATAATGATTTACCAGTAGCTCCAGAAAATATCAGAGTAAACGGTGTGAATAAATTAGTTCCACATCTTGAAAAACGAGAAAAATATGTAGTACATCTTAAATCTCTAACACAATATCTAGATCTAGGATTGAAGTTGGAGAAAATTCACAGAATATTAGGGTTTGATGAAAGTCCATGGATGAAATCATATATATTGATATCAATACAAAAATGCGTCAGCAAGCTAAATCTGAATTTGAAAAAGATTTCTACAAGCTGATGAACAATTCAGTGTTTGGTAAAACAATGGAAAATATTAGAAATAGAGTAGATGTGTGTTTAGTAAAGTCAGAGAAAGAATTAATTAAATTAGCAAATAAACCAAACTTTACCAGTTTTAAAATATTCTCAGAAAATTTGATAGCATGTCATATGCAAAAACAAAGACTGAAATTTGATAAACCAATCAACGTAGGGTTATCTGTATTGGATATAAGTAAAACATTAATGGTTGATTTCCATTATAATCATATTAAAAAGAAATATGGTAATAAGGCAAAGTTGTTGTTTACAGATACAGATTCATTATGTTATGACATCGAAACAAAAGATTTGTACAAAGATATGGAAAGAAATAAAGACTTGTATGATACATCAAACTATTCTAAAGAACACTTCCTATATTCAACTAAACATATGAAAGTGATTGGGAAAATGAAAGACGAAACGTGTGGAATACCAATTGAAGAATTCGTCGGTCCCAGAGCAAAACTATATTGTTACAAGACGAAAAATTCCGTGAGTAAGAAAGCAAAAGGGGCAAGTAAGAACATAACTGAGCACAATATCACAACGGATGAATATAAAAGAGCATTGAATAATGAAACAATATACAAAACGATGTATAATATCCAAAGTGTTAACCACGAATTATATACTAAAGAAATAAATAAGGTTGCATTAAATGGTAATGATGACAAGCGGCATATATTACCAGATGGTATCAACACACTAGCATTAAATCACTATAAAATATATTAATTAAATAAAGTATAAAAAATGATTATCTACAACAATAATGACTTCTATAACCAAGATTTATTATCTGTTGAAAATGAACAGTATATGAGTGATTTGAAATCAATAGTTAATGAAGAAAAAACTGGGAAGGGTATTGTAAATACATTACTTAGAAAACTTCCATTACCTGAAATGCATTTGAAATTACCATCTAATGTTCAATCTGAACAAGTCCCGAACGGTTCATCCAACAATAAACATACCTACTCATTTTGTGGTCCAGGAACTAAGGTGCAGAAGCGAATTCAAGAAGGTTATCGAGGAGTTAACTCACTCGATCAGGCTTGTAAGAATCATGACATATTTTATTCACAACATCCAACAACGAAAGACAGAAATTATGCTGATGATATTCCAGCAAAAAGAGCCGCTGGAATTGCAACTGATCCAAATGAATCAGAATACGTTCGACAAGATGCTAAATTAGTTAACGCAATTATGGCAGGTAAGAGCTGGGCAGGAATGGGCCTCTCGTCGACAAAAAACTTTCAAACACGCTCACATCAATGAGCGATAAAATCTTGAATGACTTATATTATAATCCAAGGACTGGTTATACTGGAATGAATCAACATGTTAAAAAATCCGGCTTATCTTCAACTTTCGTACGAAATTGGTTAGAAACTCAAAAAACTCACACTCTACATAAACCAATAAAACATAATTTCAAAACGAGAAGGGTGAAGGTATCAAAAATTGATGATCAATGGCAAGCTGATTTGGTTGACATGCAAAACTATAAAGATCAAGGAAAAAACTACATTTTAACAGTAATTGACATTTTCAGTAAATATGCATGGGCGATTCCAATAAGTAAGAAGTCAGGTGAAGAAATCAAAACTTCATTTCAAAAACTATTTAAAATACGAATTCCTTCTAATGTTCAGACAGATAAAGGACTAGAGTTTACAAATAAATCCACTCAAGAACTATTCAAGAAACATAACATTCAATGGTTTAGTTCAGAAAATGAAACCAAAGCTCAAGTTGTGGAACGCTTCAGCAGGACGTTAAAAACTAAAATGTGGAAATATTTTACACACATGACAACTAAAAAATGGGTGAATATTTTACAAGATTTAATGCAAAATTACAATAATAGCTATCATAGAACAATTAAAATGACACCTAACCAAGCATCACTGGAAAAGAACAGTAAAAAGGTTTATGATAACTTATTCCCTCCAACCGAACCAACTTTCACATCACCGGAACTCAAAATTGGGGATAGAGTAAGAATAAGCAAGATACGGACAGACTTTCGGAAGGGTTATTTGCCAAATTTCACTAATGAGTTATTCATTGTATCCGAAATACTGTCTAATGAACCAATTACTTATAGATTAAAAGATATGGATGGTGAAGAAATACAAGGAAGTTTTTATGAACAAGAACTATCAAAATATACCAGTGATGTTTATGCAATTGAGAAAATTCTCAAGAAGAGTAAAGGAAAACTTCTGGTCAAGTGGAAAGGTTATGATGAACCTTCATGGATCTCAGCAACTGAGCTTAATGTCAGTTCAGAGTGAACTGACATTAAGTTAAAGTCTTTTTGAATTTTTCTCTTTAAAAAATGGCGTTGATTGATATCAAAACTAAATCAGATTTACTAAACTTAGCAAAGAGTTTGAAAAAGCAGTTCACAAATGATAGAATGATCGAACAAGATTTATACAATGATGTTAAAAAAGTTTACAAACCATTGATTGAACCTTTATCTAAAATTGTTGACGAAACTAAACAAACTAGGTTGGCAATAAAAGATATACCTCATGAAAAAATTGAATCTATCCAAGGAAAACCTGTTGAGAAACTAGCTTTGCCATCTTCTGAATCCAACACTGTAGTTGGGCCTATCGCATTGGATTTCTTGCGTTTTGCATGGAAACATGGAAATGAGTATGATAAAGCTTATGGCATTCGTTGGGATGGAAGTAAAGTTATGCTAGGAAATAAAAAGGTAGATATTTTGGGTAATGATTTGAAAATTGGAGATAGAGTATACGAAGGCACAACTGGATTATGGGAATTATTAACAAAGCAAAATCCTATTGATTTTAGGGACGAAGATAAAAATAATTATTATGATATGTTGTATTCAACTGATGCTTATTTGAAGGAAGACGGTACCATAAAAGCAAATAGGGGTGAGAAATATTCTAAATTTATCAAACCCTTCTATCGAATAGTTCAAAGAACAAAAGCTCAAGCTGCAGTTGAAACAATTAGATCAGCAAGTCCATCAAGTCGTGAATCAAGTCGTGAATCAAGCCCTGAACCAAGTCCTTTCAGCTCAAGAGTAGTAGAATCGTCAATTTCGGGTCGACGCCAAAGTCCTCCAACAAGTCAGAGACCAATTTTCGACCCTTCACGAAGGTCTACTTTTAGACCAACTCCTACTCCTATACCTTCTCCTACATCTTCTCCTATGCCCCCTCATCATCCTCCCAGAGAGGATTCAGACGTTTCAGGATCAGGTATTATTGTATTACCATCTAACATCAATGATCTTGTAAACAGACACCAGTTATTGTTCGGTTCGTTTACCGATGGAAATACAGGAGTTCTTAATGAACTGCAAATACTTACGCACGAACTTTTAAAGCAAGGTCTATTAAATACTGCTGAAGTAAAGGTGTTTGATGATTTATTGTTTAAAAAATGGAATTTCAAAGCATTGTAATTAGTGAAAGAAAAAGTGACATAAGTATAAACTTAAGTCCAGCAATAGAATTGAACAAAAATAAATTTCACGAAATGGCACTGGTTGGGTTAGACATGTATCATTCTATTCCTAACATTGATGAAAATAATAATAAATTTCATTATGAATTAAATGGTGTTGAAAATGTAATTACACTTCCAACAGGATGTTATGAAATAGAAAGTATAAACGAATTCATTCAAAAAACATTGGCAGGCTTTATTGAAATCAAAGCAAATACTAATACTTTGAAATGCGTCATAGTTCTCCATTCATCTACGTTAAAAGTATTTTTCAATAAAGAAAAATCTTTAAATACAATGTTGGGATTTGGAGAAATTATCTTAGAAGGTGTTGGAGAACATGAAAGTTTAAATATAGTGAACATAATGTCTGTTAACGCAATACTCGTTCATTGTAGTGCAATTAACGGCTCATACCTTAACGGTTATTTGCATAATATTATATATTCCTTTTTCCCAAAAGTCCCACCGGGATATAAAATTGTAGAAAATCCAAATAAACCAATTTATCTACCGATATATCGACCTTCACTCTATGATTTGAGAATTTGGTTTACTGATCAAAATGGACATGCTCTGAATACTAGAGGTGAAGAAGTAACTGTTCGATTACACCTTAGATCTAGAAATTAAGATAACTTGATAAAATTATCATTAAAAAATGGATTCTTTAAGATGGAATGAAAACATTAAAGTTGATGAATCAATTGAAAAAATTGAAACGCATAAATATGAACCACAAATAGGTACTGATCTGTATCGTGAACATAACGATATCAAGATCATTATCCAGAATCAAGATCAGTTTGTATTACCTAGTAAAAGTTATATTTATATATAAGGAGCTTTGAATAAAGAAGATGGAAGTGATTACAATTTTAAAGATGAAAAAATAACAATAATCAACAATGGATTAATGCATTTGTTTGATAGAGTTTCTTACAGAATTGGCGATGACGAAATTGAAGGTTATAGTTACCCTGGAATTACAACAACTCTAAAAGGATTAGTTAGCTATCCCCGAAATGTTAAAGAAAACATGATATTTTTCTGGAGCGTCGATACTAAGAAGAACGAAAAATCAAACGAAGGATTTAGCGATCGAAATGACAACTTAAATTCAGCTAATGGGAAATTCAGCGCTGCTATCCCACTTGAACATGTGTTTGGATTTTGTGAAAATTATAAGAAGGTAATTTATGGAGTGAAACATGCTCTGACTTTAAGAAGAGGTGATAATTCTAATGCTATATTCAAATCGGATGAGAAAGATGCAAACCAGCAAGATAAAGTAGTTGATGGTAAAATTACTATTACAAAATTAATTTGGAAAATGCCAGCTTACAAACTGTCTGATGAGTATAAAATAAAGCTATATCGTCAAATTAGGGATAAAGTAACATTACCTATTCCTAATTTGAATAGACAATTGGAACAAACAATTGTAAACTCTCAACAGAAATTCTTAGATTGGACTTTAACTCCAAATTCAGGATCTCAAAGACCTCGATATATAATTTTAGCGTTCCAAACTAAGAAAGCTAATTCACAAGCTGTAAACAATGCAATTTTCGATCATTGTAACTTGACGAATGCATATGTTCAGCTGAATAATGAACGATACCCTGATCACAATTTACAGATTGATTTCGATTCTAACAATTATGCTACAGCTTATAAGATGTTAATAGATTATGTACCTAATGAAAATTGTGCTATCGAATACAGACACTTTAAATATTTGTATCCCATCTATGTGTTTGATATCAGCAGACAAAATGAACGTATCAAGGAAACTACAATTGATATAAAAATTAAAGCAAAATTTAAAACCAATATTCCTGATGATACACATGCATATGCACTGATTCTATCTGACAGAGTAATTCGATTGCAATCTGACGGTGAAAAAACGAGTTTAAACTACTAAAAATTAAAATATATTCACATAATAATGTTTAAAAAATGTATTGTGTAAAGTGTAAGAAGAAAACTGATACTGATAATCCTCAATATTTAATTACAAAGAACAATAAGATACTGGTCAAAGGTATGTGTATTATTTGTAAAAAGACAAAGACTTCTTTTGTTTCTAAAGATACTGCGACGAAAGGGGGTTTTATATTTACAATTCCAGCTTTATTAGCTGGCCTTGGGGCTGCTGGCTCTTTGGCTGGAGGTACTGCTGCAATAGCATCCGCAGTCAATAAGAAAAAAGCTGATGATAAACTCTTGTCAGAAACTAAAAGGCACAATGAAGCAATGGAAAGTAAAAAAGGTTCAGGTATACGGTTAAATCCGAGAAAAAAAAACCTTGTGGAAAGGGTCTCTACTTGAAACCACCAAAGAAGTAATACCTAACAAACCATTATCTAAACATGATTTAGAATACTACATAAATATATTGAAAAATCCGAATTTTCGAGGTATTTACATGAGAGATACATTACCTAAACACCCTTTAGAAACGGAATGCGGAATCCTAAATTTAGACACTGAAAAAGGATAAGGAACGCATTGGACTTGTAGGTATAAGAAAGACAATATATGCTATTACTTTGACAGTTATGGTTTGATTTATCCAATTGAATTTAAAGACTACTTAACAGATTGTGTTGATATAATTTTCTCTACTTACAAAATCCAGAAAATAGGTGATGTAATTTGTGGACATTTATGTCTAGAAATGCTGAAGCGTTTAGAAAATGAAAGCTTTCATGCAATTCTTTTAGATCTGTATAAAACCCCAACTAGTTTTTAGAAAATGAACTACAGTTAATTTTTTTTCTTTAAAAAATGTCTTGTGGAAATATTTATGCAGCAAAGTTGGTCTTTTTACCTTCCTGTAAAGAAAATCATGAACATGAAAATAGTGAAAATATTTCTGAAGGACTTTTGCAGAATGTAGAGCAAATAAAAAGTTTACTTGAAGATTCTAATATAGAGTCATTGAAAGACACAATTGAAGCTCTCAAAAATGAAAGAACTGAATTGGAATCAATTATAAACGAGTATGATGAGAAATATGTGACTCTGAAAACAGATTTAAAAGTGAAATTTTCTGATGTAGACTCAATCGTTAAATTCTTAGAGACGTTAATTTATGATTTTTCTGAAAAGTTCGGTGCTCTTGAACCAAAAATTGTTTCAAATGATGAACGACTATCAAGCATAGACTTAACATTGATGAAAAAAATTGATGAAGTTGATGCCAAATTTGAAAACATTGATTCAAACATAATCGACCTAACAGACGTAAAAATTCTTGAGATTGGGGATAAATTGAAAAGTCTAGAGTCAGGTATTGAAACTAGAATTGATGAAAAGCTGTTAGTAAAAGAGTCAGCATTAACCGATCAGATTAAAGGAGTTGAAGCTAAATTTGAGGTTGTGGACTCTAAGATAACCAATTTGATTGATATTAAAATTCCTGAGATTCAAGAGAATTTTAAGAATCAAGAGTCAGTTATACAAAATCAAATGGATGAAAAACTGAAGACTTCAGAAACTAAAATTAATGATCAAATTGATTCAAAGAACTTATAAATAAGTAATAAAGTTTAAGAACAAGAAATTAGTATAATTAATGTTGTAAATGAAAAAGAAATGAGCTTGCAGACATCACTTAATGATCAAATTGAAGAAAAGCTGAATAATTTAGAATCAACACTGAACAATACTGTTGAAGAAAAAAGTAAAAGCTTAGAGGCACATCTAACTGAATTAAGTGATAGAAACCTTTTTGTTATGAAAAGAACTGTAGCATTAGCACCTTCGATTGTTGAAGTTGACAATAAGCTGAAAAATTTAGAGTCAACCATAACCTCATACAGCGAAGAAAAATTCAATGATCTTAACAAAATTATAATGTTATTACGAGCAGAGTCAGTCCCATTAAGAAAAATTGAAGAACTAGCTAAGAACTTGAGTGATGTAGAAAGTCTTTTCCAGGAGTTTTCAAGAGACATTATTTTAAATCAGAATGAAATCAGCCAGTTCAAATTAATGCTTCAGAATGAAACTGATAAAAATGTAAAATTAATCCAGGAAGTGGAAAGTTTGAGTGACCGAGTAAACAATTTGATATCTATGAGAGTTAAAGAAAATTTAGAGAATTGAAAATTCTATGTATTAAAAATGATAGGCGTAAATATTTTTGGACAACAAGGAAAAAAATAATTTTTATCTTCACAACCAGGACCTCCTGGAATAGGTTTTAAATATTTTGATGAAGATCAAAATTTTGATATAAATGATAGAAGACTTGCAAATATTTCTTTTCCAATCGAAGAATTTGACGCTACGAATAAAAAATATGTTGACGAAGTTTTGGAAAATTTGAGGCTTCATCTCAGATAATATATAGAGGTAAGAGAAAATCTGATCAATAAAAATTATCAGTTCAGAAGTGATTCTATCCAAGCATCTATAGATGAGAATACTACAGGTTTTCAAGAAAAACTCAGTGAAATTATGACAAATTTCGATGAACATAGTAGAATATCTGAGGAAGAAGTAGAGATTATTCGAACAGGTACTTTAGAACATACAGACTTTTTGAAAAATGAGATAAAGAGGTTGGAAGAAGAAATAAAAAGTATGAAATTAGACTACGCAAATCTCGAGAGAGTATTCAACGACATGAGTTCATACATTGAAACTTTCAGAAATAATCTCCATGAACAGGATAGAGAAACAATCATAAATACAAATGAAATAGAAAAATTGAACCAGTCATCGCAGAAATTGGAGGATGATAGTGCTGATATTAAAAACAGATTAATATCGTTAGAGAATACTTTGAGACGAGAAACCGTTGAACCGTTGAACTAAAAAAAACATGTTTTTTAATAGATGAACTTGATAAAAAAGAAAAACACATAAAAGAATTAAACCTAATAAAATGGAAGATATTATTACAGACATTCAAAGAGAAGTTGTTCGCAATACTGCAAACATAAATCAATTGCAATTAAATGTTAATCAAATTCAAAATGATGTCGAATTAAATAGGGAAGTTATTACTCAATTAGAGTCAAATATCATTCATCTTGAAACATTAATCAGTAACGTTTCTTATGACACCAAAGGTAGCTTTTTCTCTCGTTATTGCCCAACGAGACAACCAATAAGAAAGAAAAATACATTGAAGAATTGAACTTAATGAAGTAGCAAATTTAAAAAAAAAACAATGTTCACAATTGCTACAAACAGGAAATGAATTTTGAAAAATCAGTTGTAGTTTATTAGTTATATAAAATAGTGTATATGTGGAAAGACAGTAAAAGAAATAATCAAAAGAATCATTTTATTTTTCCTTCACCTTCTTTACGGTGTGTAATAGTCGGTAGATCGAATTGTGGTAAAACCTGTTTATTGATCAGACTTCTTTTTGAGGAATATATCGATTTTACCAACCTGTTTCTTTATAGTAAATCGACAAAGCAAGCAGAATATAAACTACTTAAAAATGCTTTTTCAAAGGGTTATAAACAGTTTGAAATGATTGAGCTTTTTAAAATCGGTAGTGGAAATATTGATTCATTTCTCGAAGGCTTACCTGTTAAACGCAGCGCAAAGGTAATCGTTAAATATTTTGAAGATATCACTTCTATTCCTGATCCTAGTGAAGTGGACGCTAAGAAAAAAAATTTGTTTATATTCGATGACATAGCAACTGAAAAGAATCAGACACCAGCTGATAATTTTTACACCCGAGGGAGGCATAATAATTGCAGCTCGATTTACTTGACTCAAAATTATTATTTATTACCTCGTCAGTCGATACGGACGAATGCAACCCTATTGATTCTATTTGAATTACCAACTAACGATTTAAGAAATATTCATATGGACATTGTCTCAGGAGACATGTCCTTAGAAGAATTTATTGAATTTTGCAGTGATACTTTCAAAATTCCTTATAGCTACATAATGATAAACAAAGACGTTCACCCATTAAAGGGAAAATACTTTAGGAATTTGAATCAAGTTTATATTCCGAAAAAGTATTTTAAAGACTTTGTAAATACTTAGAATTTCAAACACCAGCCTATACACACACAGGGATTCAAGTATTGTAAATAGTTTATTACATATTTTAAACGTTTTATTGAAATTATATATTTCTTTAAAAATTTCATTAGCAAATAATTTTTTCTTGATCGTAACATTTTAAGTATTGAAATAATTGTGCATAACAAGAATATGTTTTACTCTTTCAGTTAATTCGTAAAATCATGGATTTTGAGGCTTGTCAAGATCGTTCTTTAATTGCAATAACCCTCCAAAAATCTTGGATGAGGCTTTGTGGCTTTTCAAGGTCGTTCTTTAATTGCTGAAAGCCTCCAAAAATCCTAAATTGTGCTGGCAGGCTCTTTCCCCTTACTACTCGTTGCCTTTGTAGCATTTGATTATGCAAACAGTCAGAGGAAGCCGGTACCTAAAATTAAAATTAGTGTGTTAACGTGCTGTCTTTCTCTGAACACAGTGCACATATCTGATAGCCTAAAGATTATAACAAGTTAATAAGTAAAGACTCCATGTAGAGAATGAAATGTGTTTCTTATCTTGAAAGTCTGAAATTTTAACATGCTGACTCAGACGCCAAAAATGTTGTAATCAATGTGTATGTGAGTAGGCTGTCCTCCTTTGGTCCTGTGCGTGTATTATAAATGTGTTAGCAAGGTGTTCTTTAGCAAGGTGTTCTTTGGCAATGTGTTCTTTAGCTGGAAAATGTTCTTTGGCGATGTGTTCTTTTGCTGGAGAATGTTCTTTGGCAATGTGTTCTTTAGCCAGAGAGACCTATTTTTCTTCTCTGTCAACGCAACAGAATTGTGTTATGAATTGTGTCATTGTGTTATGTTGTTGGCAGGGCGGTTAATCCCCTTTCACGTGTTGCTATTCTCCCATGGCAATGTTTCATTGCCACTCTCTTATCGCTCTTCTGTCATTAGAATATCATACCTAGTTCTAGCATTATTTAGTTGCTCCTCGTGTCTCACTCGGCTACTTCTCATATACCTTCGAGGAATGAATTTCCTTTCCTGTTATGCGGTACTATATACCTTAATTGGTCAGTCGTCTATGATCTTAAATTAGGAGTTTTTCTTGTCAGGCAATTGCTGGTCCGAGTCTGAACCATACCTGTTTGTGCAGTTTACGGAGTCAACGGGATACGAAATCAAAATCCTGAAGAGACCTCTTTTCCTTTGGGCGTCCTACTGAACTCCGTTCAATTGCGTGCCGAAGCGAAGATAGAATTCCGCTAGAGCACCCAATACAAGATAAGCCATACGAGGCATAATAATAGACAAACTATACGAGGTGTACTAATCGACAAACTATCAGAGGTGTACAAATAGATAGACCATCCGAGGCATATTAATTGACAAAATATACGAGGCGAACTAATAGACAAACCAATCGTGGTGTGCTAATAGTCTAACAAAAGTTCTATACTAGGAGTACTAATTGACAAACCATCCGAGGTGTACAAATAGATAAGCAATACGAGGCATATTAATAGACAAAATATACAAGGCGTATTAATAGACAAACCATACGTGGCGTGCCAATAGTCTATCTCTGTCAAGGGTAGTTGAATGAGAAATGAAAAATATGCCCTAAAAATATGCAAAGCCCTATCACCATCAAAAACATATTTCATATCTTATCGATATTCACCACAACAACATGCGGACATGGGTACATGGGATAAAATGGAGATACAGTGTAAGCCGGTTACCACTCATGATTGACCAATATCGACAAAATATTGCGGAAATCACTCACGGTATTTAGTTTACTAGCTATCCGCTTTTTGTTTTAATGATAAATGTTTTTGCGCTTCACACATTTTTTTGATTGTTGACTCATATATTATAGTCCTGCATATGTGAATTTGAACTTGAACTTGAACTTGAGGGCCGACAGTGTCGGGGCCTTTGTAACGGCCTACAATTCCCTCCACAATTTTCACACAAAGAGTTCAGCGCCTGGTACCAGACTTGTCCACTAAACTACTCAGGATCTACCAATCCTTGTCACAAGCCACCATTGGATGGCATCACCGGGACAACTTGTGTGTCAAAACACCATCCCCAGGCACATTGGGTCATTACAGCCCACTCTACCTGACTGGCTCATTCCAGTCACTGTCTCTTACTCCAGGCACTCACAAGAAATACTTTCATAGCCTCAATGATACTCACATTACACTCCTGATCCAATCCAGCAAGACAGTTCATACCGTAATCATCTTCAGCACATCTGGCATTCCACTCATTCTCTCCATACTGCTTAAACACCACATTCATAAAACTCTCTCTCTCTTGCTCATACTTACTACATTCCAGCACAAAATGCTCAATTGTTTCCTCCACTCCACTATTACACCGCCAACATAATCTGTTATTATTCTCATTCCATCCCCATGTACGTCTGTTCACACTCAATGACTTACATCTCACAGCAAACAAGAGTTGACTCCCAAAACTACCATCATAGAACATCTCAAACTTAGGTGCTTCCTTTTTCATATACCAGTTAAGTGTAGGCTTCCGCATCATGCTAAGCTTTCAATTATTCAATCCATACTCTTCTGTTTGCCTCTCAATCTCTTTCTTCCACCTCTTGCAGTCCCACTCAGGCCCTACACCTCCATCAGTTATTAAACTCCAGTCATCCACAGGTCTCCCAATTCTAACATGAATAATTTTTTGCATACTAAGTTTCCTTGGATGCCCCCAACATACTTTCTCCCAATAGCTTACACTCAGATTCCATTCAAAAACTCACTTTGCCCACCTGCTATTCTGCATTCTTTAAATTCTCACATTATGATTCAGCACAGCATTCTTCATTCTTTCTGAAAATAGGCTCCACCCTAGGTCACCTCTAATGGCTTCTGTAGCTGTCCATTTTGGAGCACCCAGTGCTACACGTCCTACCTTATTTTGTTTCACATCCAGTTTTTCAAGATCACTTCCATTCCAAGCATGAGCTCTCATACCATACATGACATTAGGTACAGCAACATACTTCCACATTCCTCTCACACATTCGTATTTGTTTGCTCTGATTCTTGCCACACTACCTAACCGTCACCTCCACTGCATTGCTTTTGCCACTTTCTCACCTTTAATTCTAGTACATCCATCTTCACATTGCATACAACCTAGATATTTGTATTCTTTTGTTCTACCTACTCTGATTTCTCCAATATTCCACAGTCTGTCTCTATCAGTCTCATCACTATTTATAACCATGACCTTACTTTTATCGGCACCAAAGTTCATCTTGAAATCTGTACTATATCCGTTCACAATGTCAAGCATCCTTTGTAGTTCATGACCACATTCACTAACCACAACCACATCATCAGCATACAACAAACAGCTCAGTCTCTCATTACCAACTTTCAGTCCTAAGCCCCTCCCTCTTAGTCGAACTGCTAATTCTTCTGTGTACAACCCAAACAACAGGGGGACAGAGTACAGCCCTGTCTCACTCCTCTAACACTCCTCACTTACCCTGTTTCCAAATTTCCTAACCTGTAGATAGCACTTGTGTTCTCATACAGACTTTGTACAATGTTCACTATTTCTCTGCTAAAACCAACTTTTCTCAAAATTTCAAACAGCCTAACCCGATCCACTCTTTCATACGCCTTTTCAAAATCCAGGAATGCTAAATATACCTTCTTATCATCCTTCTTCATTCGCACAATTATTTCACTCACTACAAACGGATTACCCTCCCCACGTCTATCTTGCCTAAAACCATTCTGTTCTTCTCCCAGGACTCCTAATTCTGTCGAATTTTCGACAATTGTAGAATCTTCAAAATTCAAAGCCTAAATTTTTAAAAACCTTCTAGTTATTTTCTTAATTTTCAAACTCTGTCTTAACATTAAAACTTCTGCTTTCCGGACGTGACATCTATCGGATGGGGATTCCGTCCGGCAGACTCTCCACTTCTCCTGCTCCATGAGCACTTGTGTTCTAGCGCGTGCTCTGGTAATGTGCGGGCTCATCGGTCGTGGTGACGGCTTTCTCTGCGAAGTGGCCGTGGTTCGTAGCCAAGCTTTGCTTGGTTACCTGGTGGTATCTTGGTGCTCAGCTACTGTTCCTGTTGACAATCAGTTTTGCGAATCGGGCCATTCTATTCTTCCTGAGATTCATCTTTTCTATGTTTTCAGTTACGAAGTAGGATTTCTTTCTGGTTTGTTTAGTTGTGTTCTTAAAACCAGTTTTTCTTCAAATTGCGCTCCACGTTAATTTTACCACTCAAATTTAACCCTTAAATTGAACTTGTTCAAATTTACGTACGTTTTTAAAGTATTCACTCGTCTGAAAGAAGAGGTTCTATTAACTCTCCACAGAGTGCTCTGCCAGTTAAATTTCATCTTCTTTCCAAAGCATCAAAGTCTCAACCTATTCTTTACTATTCTGCGTGGAGCGTGAATTACTCTACTATATTTCACTTTTAATGTCTATTTCTTGCCTGAACGATTGCAATCACTGAAGACTACCAGTTTTTAGGTGAGCCGTTAGACTTAACTTATCTCTTTTTGTGCAACAAGATATCTTGGAATAATTAGTTCACCTTATGTTACTGAACGCAACCTTAGCGTACGGTTCTTTCCACAGTATTGCCAAGGTCGTTCCTGGGGATTACTACGCCTGTTTTCCGAGAGTTCTTTCCCGTTCGTCAATCAGCTTCAGGCTCCGGCACTTCCTTAGGTTGCGTACGTTAGTTTCATCGATTCACTGTCTACTATTTTCGTATCTATTGCCAATTCTTGATATTTTCTTTTTCTATGATAGGCTTTTCCGAAACTCAATCTTTGAATTTTTCAGGAAGCTCTGCTTTGGCTGAGTTCGGCCGCTCCTTTGGGGGCTGTTCTACGCTTGTGGCTGCGCTCGTGCGGGGTCCAGTCTGCTGGGGACCATGCTCGTTTTCTTGATATGAGTGCCCTGAAGTGCTCTGGAGCAACTGGGAAGTTGGAGGTCTCTCGTCTCTCTGGCTCAAATTAATTTTCCATGCCACAGTTACAATATTGTTTTTATCTAGTACCAATAACTAGATTACCTCACAAGTTAGTCACAGCAGTCTTGTGGTTGACTCTGCGTTCGCACTGCGGAGAGACGATTAAATTTAAAAGTGGCAGCTGTCTAAGTTAAGGGTTTTTCTAGGTTAAGGTTTTGAACTTTAGTGTTGCGACAGCCTCGACGGTGGATTCGCCTTAGTTAGTTACCTTATTAAAAGTTTGCCTCCCGTTGGAGGTCTCAACTGAATTAAACCTAAGTTTCTTAAGACTATACCTCCCGTTGGAGGTCTTCAATTTATTAAATAGTTAAACTGAAATAAATGTCTGAATAAGACTCCTTCGTTTCCTTCCTTTTTCGTGAAAAGGTTAGAGAGTAAAGCCCCCTCCAGACCTTGCGTTACAATGTTGCTTGATGCCGCTTAGACGATCTGCAGATAGCTCTCCGACCGCTCGGGAAGAAGATTTTTCAAGCTCACCACGAAGTTGAACGTACACGATCGCTGTCGTATGCATGGCCAGTCAGTGTGATCGCGGAAGGCATTGAGGAAGGTTGCAACGCTCCGCGATCTCTCCGCGGCTATAGTCTGCGGCTTCGCACAGCGCATCGTCGTTATTAAACATCCTTCCCCTCTAATGTACTACGATAACCATGTATGAATAGCAATTAAGGATCTAAATCATTTTTTAGGCTGCTGATAATGATAACTGATAACTGACTGCTAATGCAGTCAGTCAAGCCAGTCTGGTCAGGAGCGGTTCTTATGCAACGCCAATGCGACGATCACAGGAAATTAGATAACGCAAGGTCTGGACGGGGCTAGAGTAAGTGCGAGCAAGAAAAAAATCTCGATACCTTTTAATACTAAAAACTGTTCCTTTTCTAACTTCTCTTCATCTTCATCTATTAATTTTTTCGTGTTGTCTAACATAGGTTAAAATGAAGCCTCCTCCCTTTATAGCCGTTTGCTTAATAACTCTTTCTCAGCTTATATTGTTCCTGCTCTCATCTGGTGTCTTCCTATATTTGTGTACTAATCAATTTTTCTAGAATGGATAAAGCTTCCCTAACCAAGAAACGCGGTGTATTTAGACGGAAGATCACCATAGGGCTCAAACGAGCGCGGGACGCGTTGGCTAAAGAGGATCTGGGGGACATCACGGCCTTCTGTGATGACGTGCGCGCCAACCTTCAACAAGTAAGAGCCATCGACGACATGATCATTGATCAGTTGTTTAAAGATAAGACTGCCGATGGCGAATTAAATACTGTGGTAGACGAGCAGGCAGAGTATTCCTTGCAAATAGAAAAGGATTTGTCAGAGTTGATTAGAGGCGATAGCATTACTGTTTCGAGGTCTGCGGTTGCCTCTGAGATAGTTAGGGATGTTAAATTGCCGCAAGTAAAAATAGAGGTTTTTAAGGGTGAAGAAACAGACAGATTATGGTATCATAATTTTTTGTCTGTTTTCAATGATGTCGTAGGTCGCAGACAGAACTTGACGGCAGCTGCCAAGCTGACCTACTTGAAAAGTTACTTAGGTGGATATGCGCTGAAACTCGTATATCACTTATCGGTTAGCGACGATAACTTTAAGGTAGCCTTGGCTCTTTTGGAAAGAGTGTTCCTAGATAGGGACGCTCTAGTTAGTCAGCTCTGTCAAAAGTTGCTTCCCTTGCAGTGTAAGCAGGATAGTTCGTTTGTTAATGTTCGGTTATTCTTTAGTGAAGTTAGAGGAACTCTGTCAGATTTAAAAAGGTACAATTGTGACCTGTTGAACGAACATGCCGGTAATACATTGGTCAGTCATTCGGTTTTTCAGGAATTACCTGTGGCCTTCAGGCAGGAGGCGGCACGTAAACTTCAATGTAAATATCCTAGTTTGACTCAGTTATTTGACAACTATAGTTAAATTATCACTACGTTGAGCCTTAAAACTGCACATGAAAACAATGTTACTAAACCGGTGACCAGAGTGTTCGCTGATAAATCTGGCGATAGTGCTGTATTCGCTAATCCGGTTGTCTTGCCTTTTGAAAGAGCTGCTTGTAAGTTTTGCTTTGCAAAGAGTCACAGTATGTTGAGATGTGCAGCCTATCCGACTTTGCAGAGTAGAATAGATAGATGCAAAGAACTCAAATTATGTGAAAAGTGTTCGAGTGCCAAACACTCAGCTGACAGATGTTCAGCTAACTTGAATTTTGAATGCAAGAACTGTTCTAGCAAGAATCACATAGTGGCTCTTTGTCCTCGTACTTCTTTGTCTACTCAGTGTAATGTGTGTATAAATGTTGCGTCAGAGTTACTGGCTGGATATTTACTACCTACTCTTACGTTGCCATTTGGCTAGGGTAACAAAGTTACGAATGTAGGGCTCTTGGTTGATACAGGTAGTCAAAGATCATACATTTCTGCCCGAGCGTTCAACCGTCTAGATTCCTTTGATGATTTGTGCAAGACACAGTTCGCTGTGAGCTCCTTCTTGGAGAAAGAAGTTAGAAATTTTGCAGAGGTTAGCCTAACTATCGATATTTTGAATGGTCGTAAACCTTTGCAAGCGCCTATTCTCGTTGATGAAAAATTTCAAATGAAATTTACTGTGCCTGGCCTGTCCCACGCTATTGCTAATCTTTCTAAAGAACACAAACTTACAGATACCGGATTTAATTTTACTTTTGATTCAGATACGGCGAATTGGATGGTATCATGGGTATAGATGTGGTACAAAATTTACCAGACTTGCAACTGATTCCTTGAGTAAATTGCTCAGCGTTTTCTTACGGAAATAAAATTATACCTGTCGGTAACGTAGAAAATATCTTGTCGCGTAAAGAAGCTATTCAGTTGAACAAAAACCTAAGGAAAGTTGCTCGCCAGAAGGAGGCATGTGTTAATTATGTATTAGAACCTACGAATTGTAGTCAGGATCCCTTGGCCAGTATAATTGAAAGCAACGTTGAAGGGAATCTTGAAAAATTCTTCGATTTAGAATCTATCGGGCTCTCGGATGAGGCTTGTTCTGACGAGGATAAAACGAAGCTAGATGAATTTGAATCAGGCATTGAATTTAGAGAAGGTAGATATCATGTGCGTTTGGTTTGGAATGACAAAATCACGAAGGTAGATAACAATTTCTTTGTTGCTCGTGCCGTATTAGATAAAGTAATTCAAAGGCCGGAAAAAAATAATTTGTACGATGCTTACGAAAATGTGCTTCAACAACACTTAGATGAAAAAGTATTAGAGATTGTGCCTCTTGAGTGTACTGAACCAAAGATTTTCATACCGCATCGTGAAGTCGTGAAGCTGGATCCTAATTGTACTACTAAAGTGCGTCCAGTTCTAAACTGTAGTGTGAAGCGTGGCTCGAACCCGTCTCTTAATGAAGCAGCTTTTACAGGTATTGACATGATGGCAAATTTATTTTCTTTATTGATTGGGATTCGAATGGATAAAATATTGATGATTGGAGATATCCGTAAGGCATTCTTGCAAATTAAGTTAGCAGAAGAATCTGATAAGAATAAGTTTTGTATATTGTGGAAGAGAGATGAAGAGTTGGTAATTTATAGATGTAGCTCTCTTGAGTTTCCCCGCCATTGCTTCAATTCGTTTAAAGATTTAGAATTTTTCATTTACACGGACGCTTCTACTACCAACTGCGGGTTTTGCATTTATGCTCTCAGCGAGAGTAGCGGTCAACCTTCATTGCTTTTTAGCAAAACGAAAGTTGCAACCATCAAATCTAAAACTCTCCCTACCCTTGAACTATTAGCAGTTTTCCTTTCTTTGAAATGTTTCTATCAACTTCTCAAAACTTTAAAGAGAGTTAAAGTTAGGACCTGTAAAATTGTTGTTGATTCTCAAATAGCTATTAGCTGGATTTTGAATCGCGAAGTTCGAACAAAAAACATTTTTGCGCGCAATCGCGTCAGAGATATATATCTCTCTCATTCTTTCTAATATAGAAAAAGATTTTGATGTCAAATGTGAGTTTAAGTATGTGCGGTCCGCTGATAATCCCGCAGATTTGCTAACGCGGGGCTTATCGCTAAAAGAGTTTACTTCGAAATTAAATTTTTGGTTGTACGGTCCTGCATTTTTACAGGAAAATGCGCCTTGGCCTGTTCACACTTTAAACTGTTTATCTCCTGCTAATCGCCAATTGGTGACATGTTCTTCCATAGCTCTATCTCCTCTGAGTGAAGAGCCAATTTTCCTTGCAGAGACATGTTCACACTTCGATAAGCTGATCAATGTCACTGCTAAAATCTTCAGTCTTTTTTTCAAAATTAAAAAACAAACTTTCAGTAGATTAGATTGCTTGAACAGAGCTAAACTGTATTGGTTCAAAAATCAACACCGTAAATACTTGATTCAAGAATTCATGTTTCTTACAAACATGAATAGTGAAACTAATGTTCCTCCTTTAGTAAGGGACCTTAACCTATTCATCGACGATGACGGTCTTATTCATTCCAGGGGTCGTCTAGGTAAGTGTACCTACCTTCCTTACGAAGTAAATAATCCCGTACTATTACCTCGTGATAGCCATTTGACCAAACTTATCATTAAAAATTGTCTTGTGAAGTGTAATCATTTAGGGGTAAATTCTACCCAAAACGTTCTTAGAAATCAAGGGTTTTGGGTTACTAAGGGCAGGCCTGTTATAAGGGCCGTGTTGAAAGGATGTTCTCTTTGTGCAAAATTCAATTCATTACCGTTCAGATATCCAAAACCAACCGACTTGTGCAAAGATAGAACTCAGTTCATTTATCCCTACCAAAATGTAGGTGTGGATTATTCAGGCCATTTTCATGAACGAATGGCTGACAGAACAACAAAAATGTACATTTTAATTTTGACTTGCTTAAATGTCAGAGCTGTGCACTTAGAGTTGGTGCCAGATATATCCTCGAATTCGTTCATTTCTGCTTTCACGAGATTTGCAAACAGATATGGAATGCCTATTACTCTATACAGCGATAATGCTCCATCTTTCATTCAGGGAGCTGAGCTTATTAATGCTTCCCATAACGATAATTTATTAGATGCTCATTTGACGAAAAATAACGTCCGCCATGTGCGTATTCCGGTATACTCTCCTTGGTATGGGAGTGTTTGGGAACGTCCTTGGGAGTTGTAAAATCATGCTTGTATAAAACTATAAGGAGAGGAAAAATTGAATACTTTTCCTTTCTAACCTTGCTTTCTGATGTGCAGGAATCTGTGAACTCTCGCCCTTTGACATACAGAGAGACTGCACCTGACGAGCGAGAAATAATTACCTCCAATGCTTTTTTGAAATTTTCACCTACTTGTAACCTTAATTTTTCTTCAAATGTGGGGTCGGAATTGGTAAAGCCGACCCAAGCAAGTTTGTTAAGTGTATTCGAACGAAAGGAGGAGGCTTTATCTAAATTTAGAGATTTATATTATCATGATTATCTGCTCTCCCTGCGTGAACGTAGAGTAGACCATTACCAGCCGCATTGGGCTGATCGCAATAAAGTAAACGACATAGTTATAATTTCATCTCCTACTCCTACTCCTCCGCTTTGGGCTTTGGGACGAGTTACCAGGTTGTTCCGGGGTGCACAGACTCCAATCTCGCAGGATTTCTACCCCGCCCAGCCCTCTCCCTCCACCTCCAAGCAGCTACAGCACCACCTCCAAGCAGCAACAGAAATGTTAGGTTAAATTAATTTAGGTTAGGTTAAGTTAAGTTAAGTTAGGTTATGAGGTAAGGTTAAGTTAGGTAAGGTTGGGATAGGTTAGGCCAAGTTCAGTTAGTTTAAGGTTAACTATAAAAAGTTTAAAAATGCCTGTTTTTGCGTGCCGAGATGGAGGGTCGAATAGCCAAACACCAGCGGTCGTTGTAAAAACTTATTATAATGATTTAATACAGGTTAACTTTGGTATTCCGCGGTAGTATCTACTTACTAAGTACTTGTAGTGTTTATAATGCAGTGATTAATAATAACTGTATAACGAACCGATAGGTTAATAAACCTCAGAATTATTATATAGTTAAATAATTGGCGCGAATGGCTACTTCATGTAGCAACACGGAGGTGGAGGGAGAGGGCTGGGCGGAGTAGAAATCCTGCGAGATTGGAGCCTGTGCTTCCGGGGTGCGGACGGGAGAGCTCGTTCGGTTTAGGTCATTAGGGGTGACAAGTCTGTTGGAGAGTATGCGATCTCGCTTCTCTATCCGATGGAAGTTCACGCTGATGGCATTAGGCCGTACACGCCTCTGTCAGAGAGAGACGAGGCTGTGCCTGAGAGGGAGCTGTTTCGTGCTGCGGACCTGGGACGCCCGAGGCGCGCTGCAGCGAAGAAATGTCTAGCCAGGTTGCGAGAATAATTCACGCTCTTGCCCTGTTGTGGGAGTGTGTCGAATTTTCGACAATTGTAGAACCTTCAAAATTCAAAGCTTAAATTGTTAAAAACTTTCTAGTTACTTTCTTAATTTTCAAACTCTGTCTTAACATTGAAACTTCTGCTTTCCGGACGTGACCTCTAACGGATGGAGATTCCGTCCGGCAGACTCTCCACTTCTCCTGCTCCATGAGCACTTGTGTTCTAGCGCGTGCTCTAGTAATGTGCGGGCTCATCGGTCGTGGTGACGGCTTTCTCTGCGAAGCGGCCGTGGTTCGTAGCCAAGCTTTGCTTGGTTACCTGGTGGTATCTTGGTGCTCAGCTACTGTTCCTGTTGACAATCAGTTTTGCGAATCGGGCCATTCTATTCTTCCTGAGGTTCATCTTTTCTATGTTTTCAGTTACGAAGTAGGATTTCTTTCTTGTTTGTTTAGTTGTGTTCTTAACTCCAATTTTTCTTCAAATTGCGCTCCACTGTAATTTTACCACTCAAATTTAACCCTTAAATTGAACTTATTCAAATTTACGTACGTTTTTAAGGTATTCACTCGTCTGAAAGAAGAGGTTCTATTAACTCTCCAGAGTGCTCTGCCAGTTAAATTTCATCTTCTTTCCAAAGCATCAAAGTCTCAACCTATCCTCTACTATTCTGCGTGGAGCGTGAAATACTCTACTATATTTCACTTTTAATGTCTATTTCTTGCCTGAACGATTGCAATCACTGAAGACTACCAGTTTTTAGGTGAGCCGTTAGACTTAACTTATCTATTTTTGTGCAACAAGATATCTTGGAATAATTAGTTCACCTTTTGTTACTGAACGCAACCTTAGCGTACGGTTCTTTCCACAGTATTACCAAGGTCGTTCCTGGGGATTACTACGCCTGTTTTCCGAGAGTTCTTTTCTGTTCGTCAATCAGCTTCAGGCTCCGGTACTTCCTTAGGGTGCGTACGTTAGTTTCATCGATTCACTGTCTATTATTTTCGTATCTATTGCCAATTCTTGATATTTTCTTTTTCTATGATAGGCTTTTCCGAAACTCAATCTTTGAATTTTTCAGGAAGCTCTGCTTTGGTTTAGTTCGGCCGCTCCTTTGGGGGCTGTTCTACGCTTGTGGCTGCGCTCGTGCGGGGTCCAGTCTGCTGGGGACCATGCTCGTTTTATTGATATGAGTGCCCTGAAGTGCTCTGGAGCAACTGGGAAGTTGGAGGTCTCTCGTCTCTCTGGCTCAAATTAATTTTCCATGCCACAGTTACAATATTGTTTTTATCTAGTACCAATAACTAGATTACCTCACAAGTTAGTCACAGCAGTCTTGTGGTTGACTCTGCGTTCGCACTGCGGAGAGACGATTAAATTTAAAAGTGGCAGCTGTCTAAGTTAAGGGTTATTTTCTTGGTTAAGGTTTTGAACTTTAGTGTTGCGACAGCCTCGACGGTGGAGTCGCCTTAGTTAGTTACCTTGTTGAAAGTTTGCCTCCCGTTGGAGGTCTCAAATGAACTAAACCTAAGTTTCTTAAGATTATGCCTCCCGTTGGAGTTCTTCAACTTATTTAATAATTAAACTGAAATAAATGTTTGAATAAGACTCCTTCGTTTCCTTCCTTTTTCGTGAAAAGGTTAGAGAGTAAGTGCGAGCAAGTAAAAAATCTCGATAATTCCTCAACTAAATTTTTCATTCTCTCATTCAAAATACCACAAAAGATCTTACATACAGTGTCGCCCAGTGCAAATGGTCTGTAATTTTTAAGTTCTTTCATACTCTTATGTCCACCCTTGTGCAACAGAACTACATTACACTTGTTCCAGTCATCCGGTACTCTTTCACTCTTCCATATCTCATCAAATAAACATTTCAACATACTGACCACACCCTCTCCTTCACATTTATAGAACTCATATGGGATCTTATCAGGGCCACATGCCTTTCCATTTTTCACTTTCTTCAAAAAACTTACAATCTCTTCACAAGTGATTTTGTCTTCCACATGCAGTTCACGTTCATCTATCAGAAAATTTACGGGTTTATCATCTGTAACCTGCTCATTCATTCCACCAATGTCCTCCCAGTATTCTTCAACTGTTTTCACCATTTGCACCCTATCTTGCACACTGCGACCATTGACTACTATTTCATCAACTTGAACTTCACTACCTCTATCATTACCTTGTATAAACCTATGTCAAACATTAATTCCATCCGGACCTTTCTTTCTTAGATTTTCAACTTGGTGTCTCTCCTCTTCAACTCTAGCCTCATTGATCATTCTCTTTCCTTTCTTCTGCTGGTCCTTGTACTCATTCCATGCACTCTGCCATTCATCCTCAGTAATTCTGTTTCTCTCATACATTTTCCTAATATTTTGTTGCTTTTTATTTAAAGTCTTTCTTCTCATTTGTTCTTCCTTTATCTCACTCGTAAACCACCAAGCATTCCCTGTACTCTTTCTGCATTTCATTCTACCGATCTTTTGCTCTGCCACATCATACAAGGTTCTTGCAATCTCCCCATTTAGGTCATTTACATTTCCACACCTGTTCCAGTTACATCTACTCAGTTCATTTCTAAATTCTTCCCAGCTGGCCATTTTTATACGCCAATTTTCTTTTACTCTGCTGGCCTTCTGCATGGACTCCTTTCCACCCCAATTATATTCTAGTACAAGCATTTTATGGTCGCTATCAATATCAAAATCATCTTCGTCTACAAACATTTCTTTGACACATATTCTTGCTCTACTATTCACTATCATATAATCAATTGCAGTTTTACATTCCCTGCTTTGCCATGTATGCAAGCCATTTCCTATTGTTACATTCAGGTTCTCTAGTTCATTCTCATCACAGAAATCAATCATTTTTGCACATTTGCATTCACAGGCTCACCAAGTATACCCACATGGCCATTCAAATCACCCATCACAATCAGACGGCATCTGCAATGCTCTTGCACAATTCTTGTTAATCTTTCATACTTTTTTACATTCTCTTGATGAGCTAAAATACCATCAGCTGTCATATAGCATACAACCAAAATAACACATTCTCTGACATGCATTCTTTCACACTTTATTACTAACAGATTTTCATTCTCAGGTTCATTTTCAACAGGAATTTCTTCTAATTTCCAATTTAGAGCGTTTTTACAATGAGACCAACTCCACCACCTCTTTTCTGCCAACTTACACGCCCTATTCCAATCATGTAGTACTTACTCTCCTCACATTTTAAACTGACTCTATCACGCATTTGGGTCTCTACTACACCAACGTAATCCAAATCTCCATTCTCAAATTCTGCTACAAGGTCATCTAACTTTCCTGCATTCCATCCACGCACATTTATACATCCAAACCTCACAACACTAATGGACAATTCACGACTGTCAGGCCGCACAGGGGTTGCCGAGCCTTTTGTGTTAGTTACCCATAATTCCACGTATTTTCTTTATGTGTCCAGCTCCCTGAACGCCGACTTGTCTGTTTCTCTGCGCTGATGCTGCCTCTGTGCATTTACTTTAGTTAGCCCTTAATATCATATGTATTACATGTCGATATTCCAATGTTTCTTTGATTACCTAGCTAAATAAGACTAATATTTTGAATGCAATTTTGAGTGTTGTACCTTTTTATGCAGTAGCTCATGTGTGTACGCACTATTTTTGAAACAGAAAATAAATCACTGTCTTTGTTAAAATATATCGGTGTATGTAATAGGGACTTCAAAGAGATTCAGCAGTAAACAAGTGATAACGTAAAGTCAAAAGAGTTTCCTTTCTCCTTGTTGACACAGGCTTGAGTCTCATACGACACCTCGCCTAATTGCGGGTGTAAGGAGCCACCTCGGAAAGACGAACTGTATCCCATTGTTGGTCGGTTAAGAAGACGCTGTCGCAGTTCGGCACTAACAGAGTTCACTTCTGTTGCCCTAGCGGTCTCATACGGCGCAGACAGTTGCTCGTCTTCCGAACGGTACCGCCGTAGTTCGGCACAAAACGGAATTTACTTCTGTTGCCCTAGCGGACTGAATACGGCGTAGGCGGTACCCACACACACCCATGGAGCTAGGATATATGGAGGGAGCATAGTCGATTCCCATCGGGTTCAAATTAGCTGCAAAAGTTGGGAGACAGGGGCATTGGCAAGGCCCCACATGTGAGCCAACCACAGACGCTTGGCTGAAGTTGGCTCCTCCTCGCCTCCTCTACAACTCGTTCATTTGACAAAGCAAGATTAGTACCGCTCCACAAATCGAAGGATGAGGTGCGCGTGCAAGTCGCTCTCTAATTTGATATATTCAAGGGCCTGTAATCTTTACAGTTTTTAACTCTTAATGTATCTTTGCTAGTTATTTTGATATTATTAAGTGTCCTCGAGTGAGGAAACACAATTTATTATATTTCGGAGTCTTAGAATCCCAAATTAATGATTACGATAAACTCAACAGCTGGAAGAGCAATCAGCGAGCATGTGCACACCCTAGCGTAGTTAGTAGGCAACTGGCTTCCGTGCTGACGTCACACTTGCGAGACGGCTATTGGTTACCACAAACATGGGAGAAATCTCAAAAACTGGTTCTCTTCACAGACGGCTATGCTCCCTCCATATATACTCCCTCCACGCACACACCTCACTCTAGCGGTGCCACCGTAGTTCGGCAGAAAACAGAAATAACTTCTGTTGCCCTAGCGGACTGAATACGGCGCAGGTGGTACCCACACAAACCTCACCCCACGCACACGACGGTACCGCCGTAGTTCGGCACTAACAGAAATTACTTCTGTTGCCCTAGCGGACTGATTACGGCGTAGGCGGTACCCACACGAACCTAAGGAAGAGTAGCTCCGAAGAAAAGCTAGCGCCCCGGAAAAAGGTAGCTGCACAGAAGACAGCCCCCTTTTCCACGAACCCTTACGTCGACCGCACGACGGTATCGACATATTCTGGCACCCGAACAGGGACCCAAAAGCTTTGCGCGACTACCAACGTTGCCTGGGATTTCTGGGTTCTAATCAACTACGCGGACACCGCATCACTAAAACAAGATGAACCTCGTCGCTCAAGCTCGAGAATACGTCGAAGCCCTCGGCCTCACTCCCACCGATGCGGAGTACCGGGAAGAATTTACCAGCCGCCTGAGGCATTTGGAAGAAGCCGCAGAACGAGCAGCGGAACGAGAAGAACGAGCAGCGGAACGAGAAGCCGCAGAACGAGCAGCGGAACGAGAAGCAGCACAACGAGACCACGAGCTCAGACTCCGACAACTCGATGCTCAAATCGCTCCTCAAAATGCTAGAGTGAAGATACCTCCACCGGCTCCATTTGATCCCACGAAAGAAAGGATGGACGAATTTTTGCAACGCTTTTGTACTCACACCACAGCGATGGGATTTACTGAAGTCGATGCTGTTGTCATGCTCCATAATTTGATCACACCGAAGGAACGTCGACTCATCGATACCCTGCCCGCAGCAGATCGCTTCAAGCTTCCTGAAATTAAATTGCTCCTACTAGATGCTCATAAAGTTACTCCGGCAAAACTACGTGTCAATTACTACGAATTGAAGCCAGAAGAAGGCGACAATATGTCACGTTACCTACGGCGACTCGAACAAGCCTTTGACGCTTGGTTAAAAGGATGCAACATCGAAGCCAACTACGAGACTCTTCGTGACTTCCTTATTGTTGACCGAGCTTATTCAAGCTTGCCGCCCTTCCTCGCTACTCAATTGCGTGACAGGGGTGGTAACACAGTTAATGACGAGACACTTGGAGCTTGTATAATCAGTACACACAGCAGGACACACTTTACATCACGAAGGGTAGCGGTGGAGTGGGCTCCAGCCAAGCCCGAGAACCATGAGCTCAGTTCCACAAGAACCATGAGCGCAGTTCTCAACGCAGAGTACTGTCTAAACACATTCTAACACAAGAGCACTGCATCATTATCAGTATTATACACATATACATTTAAGGTGCTACAATAAAGGTTTCAACACTCCTTCTCACATTGAATGTGTGTCAGATGAGACCATTCCTAACTTCGTTCTCAGTCTAGAGAACTTTTCTATGGGCAGGTTTTTGGTAAATATGTCGGCGAGCATTTGGTTGGTAGGGCAATACACTACGTCTATGTCTTTGTTACTCACAAGATCCCGTACATAGTGAAACTTAATATCGATGTGCTTGCTCCTCCCATGATATTTGGGATTGTTGGCAAGACAGATGGCTGACTGGTTGTCTTCGTTTATAACCATTGGTTCCATATTACCAAAATTTAGATCACTGAGTAAGTGCTTCAACCAGACAGCCTCTTGAGCCGCACCGGCAAGAGCAACGTATTCGGCTTCAGCCGTTGAAAGAGCTACACAAGTTTGTTTGTTAGATCTCCACGTAATCACCGAATTACTGAGGGTGAAACAGTAACCAGAGGTAGACTTGCGGTCATTTTTATCACCAGCCCAGTCAGCATCTGAATAACCAATGCAAGTATCAGAACATTTGCTATACAAGAGACCTAGTTTAGAGGTGCCTCTGAGGTACCTGAATATTCTCTTAACACACATCCAATGCTGTTCAAGAGTTGGAGCTGTATTTAGCAACATTATTCACTGCGAATGCAATGTCAGGTCGAGTTCTGGTTGATAAATACAAAAGGCTACCTACAGCACTTTGATAAGTGGCAGGGTTAAATTCGACATCATTTGGGGAACATATCGGATTTACATTTACGTCAGCGGGAGTTGCAACAGGTTTACAATTATCAAAGTCAAATTTTGACAACAAAGCCTCAGTGTACGCAGTTTGATTTAAGACAACATTGTTTTTAGATTGTACAACACTTACCCCTAGGAAGTAACTCAGCACACCAAGATCTTTCATTTGGTATTGGGAAGAAAGACTCATCTTTATTTGATTTATTTCGTCACCAGACTCAGAAGCAATTATTAGATCGTCTACATACACCGCCACAATACACATTTTCTTCTCTTGAACACGAGTGTATATACAAGCATCACTCTTAGATTGTACAAAACCCAATTTCTTCAAATAGCTATCTAGTGTAGTATTCCAACACTTAGGAGCTTGTTTTAGTCCGTAGAGCGATTTTTGTAGTTTACACACAAGATTTTCTTTGCCTTTGACAATAAAACCGTCAGGTTGAACCAGGTAAAGTTCTTCCATCAGTTCTCCATTAAGAAAGGCTGTTGCAACGTCCATGTGATGGACTTGCATGGTGCATTTGGCAGCCAAAGCTAGTACTGTCCTGACAGACTCAAATCGAACCACGGGACTGAAGGTCTCGTCGTAGTCGATGCCATATTTTTGTGAGTAGCCCTGAGCCACAAGGCGAGCTTTGTAAGAGCAAATGCTTCCGTCGGGTCCGGTTTTTCTTGTAAAGATCCACTTTGATTTGATAGGTTTTTTGTCATTAGGACACTCTACAAGAGACCATACTTTGTTTTGATTTATAGACTCCATCTCATTCTCCATAGCTGTTTCCCATAGTTTTGCTTCTGGTCCACTGAGTGCTTCTTGAACACAAGATGGTATATCAAGCTCATTTTTCATTAAATACACCCATTCACCAAACCTATCAGGAGCCCGTCGATACCTGGCTGATTGTCTAGGCTCCACTCCCTCCATCCCAGCATCTGACTGTCTATGCTCCACCCCTCCCTCAGAGTCTTCTGGTTCTGGATCCTGAGGAAGAAGAGTAAAATTACCATCATTTACTTCTGAAAGCTCCTTCTCAATTGGCATCTGCTGGGATTCATTGAACATAACGTCTCTACTCAAAAATATCCTTCTGCTGCTTATGTCATACAGACGATATCCCTTGGATCCACTTCCATATCCTACAAGAACACACGGTTTAGATTTTGGATCAAGTTTTTCCCTCTCATCTTTGGGGACATGAGCGTACGCACTGCAGCCAAAGGTTTTGAGCTGCTGTACATTGGGCTTGTGTCCATTAAGGGCCTGATAAGGGGTCATATCATTCAATGCACTAGCAGGGCTCCTATTTTTGACATACACGGCAGTTGATATAGCTTCACCCCAGAATGATTTTGGTAACTTTGAACCAGACAGCATAGCTCTGACAGAGTCAAGAAGAGTTCTATTCATTCTTTCTGCAACTCCATTTTGTTCTGGCGTCTTAGGCACAGTTTTTTCATGGATAATTCCTTCCCTTTTTAGGAATTGTTCAAAGTCATTAGAGATGTATTCCCCACCGTTATCGGAGCGCAGGATTTGAATTTTGTGATCATAGTGATTTTCTACCAAGATTTGAACTCCTGAAACACTTTAAAAACATCACTCTTTTGTTTGATAATGTACACCCAAGTATACCTGGACCTTCCACTCCCAAGTGATATGGGATTAAGCTTGCCACACACATCACTGTGGATAAGTTCTAAGGGTTGGCGTTTCCTTTTGTGATTTGTTTTGGGGAACGGAAGCCTATGATTTTTACCATCACAACAGTTTTCACAAAAAATGTTATCTCCCCTCACAGAGCAATCAAAACCTTTAACAAGATTCTTAGTGGCTAATTTCTTAAGATTATTGAATCCTAGATGACAAAATCGTTTATGCCACAGAATTTCATCAGAGGAAACGTTCATACATTTAGCAGCTGAATTAAGGGTGCAATTAAGTTTATACAATTTTCCTACTTTACTGCCTAAGGCAATCAATTTGTTGTCTTTATTTACAATCTTACATGAGCTTTCGTCAAAGCAAACTAAGTTTCCACTTTCCGTAATCTGAGGCACAGATAGTAAATTGTAGGCTAAACCAGGTACATATAGAACATTCTTAACAACACAGGTATCTACTAGACCTTTAGGCAACAACACCATAACTTCAACATCACCTACACCAACACTTTGCAAGTTTCTACCATCACCAACTTCAATGTTAATTGGACTAGATAGCTCATTCATACAAGAAAAATCATTCCTATTATTACACATGTGTGCTGTTGCACCGGAATCAATTCCCCAACAGTTATCGATATTTATCACAGACAATGCACTGATATAATTGGTTTTACCTGCTACAAAATTTTTCTGGTCGTCTGTGTGGTTCCCATCTTCTTTCTTCAACTTTTCTTGATAGATCCAGCACTTGGCGCGTAGGTGTCCCGTTTTTCCACATTCGAAACATCTTGAGTTTTTCAATTTGGAGGTCACAAGGGATTTTTCACTGAAGTCTGAAGCACTTTGGTTTTTCAGTTTTGCTTCTTCATTCAGAAGACGCTCTGTCACAATGTCCCATGACGGTAGTTTTTCATGAGCTTCCAGTGCAGTCACGAGTGTGGAGAAGTGGTCGGGAAGTGACGACAGCAAGATTATTACACGACTTTCTTCATCAACAGCGTCATCAATCACACTCAAGGACTCAAATATTTCGACAAATGCTTTGAGATGAGTTTGTAAGTCTTGGTCTTCTTTTAGTTTCATGTTGTAGAGTCTTTTGCGTAGTGTGAACTTTTTAGACCAAGTTTTCTTTTGGAATGTATCTTCAATTTTGTGCCACAGTTGCACAGGGTCAGTAGGATCACCCAGTAAATACAGTTGACTCGTTTCTACACCAAGCACAATTGTTGCAAGTGCACTGTCACGTCTTTCTTCAAATTTTCTTCGAGCAGTCTCGTCCGTAGTCTGTGGCATGGTTTCCGTTCCTCGAACCAAGTTCCAGAGCTTTTCCTTCATTAGGAGCATCTTCATTTGCAGCTTCCACATAGGAGAGTTTTTATCATTAAGAGCCGTGAGGCAGTACTTTGCCCTTTCACTTACGGAGCCTGCCATGTTTCTTTCTCTTTCACCGTTTCTGTCTCACACAGCACTAACAAATCACCAACGTCTGTTCTCGCTGTCCCGGGCTGTTTTTCGCTTCGGGACTTAGGATAACCTCACTTGATATTGCTTTATCGGAAGGTTTACTGGGCCCATAACCTAATGGAATTTAGGTTAAGTAAGACGAGACACTTGGAGTTTGTATAATCAGTACACACAGCAGGAAACACTTTACATCACGAAGGGTAGCGGTGGAGTGGGCTCCAGCTAAGCCCGAGAACCATGAGCTCAGTTCCACAAGAACCATGAGCGCAGTTCTCAACGCAGAGTACTGTCTAAACACATTCTAACACAAGAGCACTGCAACATTATCAGTATTATACACATATACATTCAACGTGCTACAATAAAGGTTTCAACAACAGTCGCAAGCCTAAGAGAGCAAGGTGATAGCTTCTTACAAGCAAGACCTCATACATCGCTCCATCAGCTTTGTAAGGGCCGCACACTGACATCATCGACGGATGCGGGCCCCCCAGGACTCAAAGCATCAGTAGCACCAGAGCGACGCTCGACATTTCCTGTCCGAGCTCCGAGCACTCCAGCAAGATCACCCACCTCCAGCAACAACTCCTATCTCAACCCCACCGATTACCACTCCATTCTCCGCGCTCAGTGTTGATTTGGTAGGCCCATTACAACCAGCTTCGGCACGAGGCCACCGATACATTCTCACCGTGGTGGACCAAGCAACTCGGTACGCAGACGCAGCCCCACTCAGACATATAGATGCAGAAACGGTTGCCCAGGAGCTACTCGAAATCTGCAGCAGAGTTGGTTTCCCTCATACGCTAACGAGCGACAACGGCACTCAGTTCACAGCCGCAACCTTCGAAGCTTTCCTGAAACTCGTCGGTATCCAGCACCGATTGACGCCATTATACCATGTCCAATCGAACGGCATAGTCGAACGCTTCAATGGCACACTCAAAGTCATGTTGCGGAAATTAGCAGTAGAACAACCACGAGACTGGGACTTCTATCTGCCTTCCCTCTTTTTTGCTTATCGAGACGCTCCTCAGGCCTCAACAGGGTATTCTCCTTTCGAACTCATCTACGGCCATCGCGTCCGTGGACCTTTAACCGTGCTTAAAGAATGCTGGACAGATGAAAGCTTGCAAGACGACACGAGCACTGCTCAGTATCTAATGGAAATGAAGCACCGATTGAAAGAAACATGTAAAATCGTTTGCGAGAATCTAAACAGGAGCCAAGAAAAAAGCGCCAAGTTCTTCAACAGACGTACCAAGATGCGAACTCTAAAGCAAGGAGATAAAGTCCTCGTATTTCTGCCCGATTCTCGAAAGAAGCTACTTATGACTTGGAAAGGTCCCTATACAGTGAAATCACGCCTGGGAACCTATACCTATACATTGGACGTGGATGGAAACAACAAAGTTTATCACATCAACCTCCTTCGCCAGTACTACGACGGGGAGCAGCAAAGTTCCGCCTCACCAAGCAAGACAGATCGCGAGGAGGACGACAAGAGAGTAGAGGAAGCATTTGCAGCGGTTGGCCTCGCCCTAGAACATTCCTGCGAAGAAGAAGAACTCGACCGGAAAGAACCAGAGATACCGTCACCCGTCGGAGAAACCATTGAAGACTGTCTCATCTCCTCTACGTTGACTACAACACAACGCTCAGAACTCCAGGAACTACTTGGAGAATATTGCGATCTTTTCACAGATACTCCCGGAAGAACCAGCACGGCAGTTCGTGAAATAAAATTGAAGGATCCTTCCAGTTTTCGACTTCAACATTCGTATCCACTTCCCATAGCGCTGGAGCCTGAACTGCGGTCAAGTTTAGAGAAGTGGATGAAGATGGGAATCGTGACGTCATCCACATCACCTTACTATTCACCGCTCCTTGCTGTCCGGAAGAAAGACGGAACCCACCGATTTTGTCTGGACTGCAGGCACCTCAACAGCCAGACAGTATTCGATGCCGAGCCGATAGCAGACACCACTGCTATTTTCACCAATTTAGCTGGCAAAACAATATTCAGCAAAATGGATCTGACCAGCGGATATTGGCAGGTACCTTTACACCCTGAGTCCCGCCAATACACCGCCTTCAAAACTAGGTCTGGCCTCTATGAATTCAACGTACTGCCTTTCGGCCTAGCAAATGCTCCAGCCACTTTTTCCCGCCTTATACGTCAAGTCACTGAAGGACTGCAAGATACTGAGGTCTACATGGACGACATCTTAATCGCCTCGACTACCTGGGAAGACCATTGCGCAGCATTAGCTAAACTGTTCGAAGCTCTCTCTCGACATGGCCTTAAAGCGAAGCCATCCAAACGCGAATTCGGATTTGACAGCCTCCAGTATTTGGGTCATCAACTGAGCAGTAATCAGATCCAGCCTCTGGAGAACCGAGTCGAAGCCTTAAAATCAGCTCCACTCCCAAAAACAAAACGGGAGCTCCGAAGTTTTCTCGGTACAGTTGGGTACTACCAACAGTACATTCCTAACTACTCTCAACTAACATCTAAACTCCATGATTTCCTAAAGAAGAACTCCCCAGAACAAATACCTTGGACCGATACAACAGAAGATCTGTTCGAAAGTTTGAAGACAGCGTTAGTCAAGAGACCGGTCTTACAGTTACCAGACCCCAGATGTCCTTTCATTCTGAGGACAGATGCCTCCCAAACTGGACTTGGAGCAGCTCTCCTCCAGCCAAGCAAACGAGACTTCCGTCACTACGCACCCGTAGCATATGCTTCACGTCGACTGAGAGGAGCAGAAATAATTCTACCATTGAAAAAGAAGCGTTAAGCATCTACTGGGTTCTACAGAAGTTTGAGGTCTACCTTTATGGACGAGAATTTGTGTTACAAACCGACCATCGACCGCTCCTTTATTTGCAACAGGCAGACAAGTTGAACCCCCGATTGAAACGCTGGGCTATGTATTTCAGCCTTTTCAGGTTCCAAGCAGAACACCTTTCGAGAGTCGACAACCACCTTGCGGATTTCCTGTCTCGGCTGCCGTAGCAGAGACACCCTCCCCCGGGCGTGTCAGGCCGCACAGGGGTTGGCGAGCCTTTTGTGTTAATTACCCATAATCCCAAGTATTTTTTTATGTGTGGGGGAAATACTTCACTCGGGGAGATTTGGGAAATACTTTATTCGAGGAAGTATGAAAATTTGGGAAATACTTTATTTCAGGAGATAATTCACCTTTGTTGGGAAATACTTTACTCGGGGAAATTTGGGAAATACTTTATTTGAGGAAAGACTTCACTTCAAAATACTTTACTTGGGGAAATACAATATCTTGTTGAGCTAGGGACAGTGGACAGGATGTTGTAACCGCAGAACTCTACAAGAACGGCGTTGTTCTCAGGTTTCGACATGAGTCTGGCTATAAATATGTCGAGCTCAAGTGGGTAGCGTTTCAACCAGAGGCTGGCTCAGGTGTCCACATAAACACAAACACAAGCTGGCACACAAAACACATTCAGGCAACACAACACAAGACGCACACACAACACACAAACGCAGGCCGTGAAGATATTCACGTTCGAGAAAAGTGCTCCAAATAGGCGTGGCTACGGGTCAAAACGACCAGTCGTGGAGTGGGAAGGAAGTGAACTTGAAACTGCCCACAATACGAGCCAATTGAAGCAACGAGGGGAGTGCGGACACAAAGAAACAGCCAATAGCACTTCCAGACGTCGAAGTAAGCAAGTCTCCAACCAATAAGAATTGAGATGCTGTCCCAAAAACGGCGAAGGATCGGGATTTTCGAGAAGGAAACAAGCGGAAGACTCATAAGGAGCTGAGAAGGGAAATTAGGGAGGATTTTAACTTGGTTACACGACGAGAGACGGTCTTTTTGGTGCACGTTTTCGGGGATCCGGCTGCCGCCGAGATCCCCTTGGATCTGCTACTCGAAAAAAAAAACATCGCGAAAGTGACCCTATACAGTGCTCCTTCGAATCTCCAAAAGTTGGCAACGGACCCGGCAGACACTGAAGTACCACCGGCATCAAATTCCGCTTAATACGCAACAACGTCGCGGATAACCGGCACGTATAAAAGTGTGTTAAATCGTCTCCTGAGAGAACATAAATATGTCAGTTCTACGTCGTCTTCAAGACAGCATGAGTACTCCAACCTGCATTTTGAACTTGCACAGCTGTCAATCTTCAACAACGTCAAAATCGCAAATTACAAAGGGGTTGAGCTGTTCGGGCAATAACGCCGTAAACGCAACAAACGAGCGCTCTAGGCACAGCGTCTACGATGTGCTAGCAAGCCGGCCTACGCCTGCGGTTAGAGCGGCCGCAAGCGAAGAAATCTTGCGAGCGCCCTTCAAGAGTTCCACCTGCAACGCATCCCAGGAGAATTGAAACCTTGTGGCATCGAGTATTTTGACAACACCTGCAACGCATCCCAGAAGAATTGAAAATTTGTGGCATCGAGTATTTTGAAAACACCTGCAACGCACCCCAGAGGAATTGAAAATTTGTGTCATCGAGTATTTTGGAACAGTGCTTTAAAGTGTATTAGTGGAAATCAAAGTGGTACGCTGCAGTAAAAAGGATGCGCTGTGTAATGAATTTGTGTCTTATGTTTATGCAACAGAATGCGAAGCATTGATGTATTTTTGGACGCCTTGTGAGTCCAGGAAAACGGTATGTTTGTCATCATTGTTCTGTAATGTGTGTTGCGTAGGAGTTTCTATAACTTTGTGCATTCTTTCGTGAATCGTTGTCTGCTCTTGAGTATTGGTCACTTGAATTCTCGGTAAACATCACATTTATATCATGTCGTGTTTAAAGTTTTATGGCGGCAGAAATGTGAGTACCTTTCATTAACGCAGTCGTGCTCTCTCATGTCAATTCTGTCTAAATGCCTTGTGCATATAACCACGTGTTCATCTCAAAAATAAATGTGTTTTAATCTTTCAAAGTTTGTTATTCTCCCCATGCTTGTCAACTCGGTATTTGCGGAGTACACACCAATTAAACACTGTTAATTTCCTACTTTTCTGTCCAACTCTCAGACTGTGTACTTCATATCTTTATTTTTCTTTCTTTTGCTTTCGGGGGTTTCAATTCTCCCTGCGTTACGTGCTCTGACCGAGCTACGTTCCGTAACAGGATAAAGTGCAAATTGGATTGTGTGCTTCGTGATATCTATTTGTCAGCATGGGTGAATTTTTTAAATGATTCGTGCGGTGTCCGAAAATTTTTTTTTGTGTGTAATGATCAAACAGTCAATTCAATCATATAAGTGGTCAATGTTAAATAGAAATTTCTGCCTGGTAAATTTTTTTTCTCGATGCATTTTTGAGTGCAGTCTAATTGACGGCCCAGAGTTTGAGGAGACAGGCAGCCACTGGATACTGCTCGTAAGGCCATAAACCAAATTCTTGTGGTCGTAGCCAGACCATTTCCTAAAGTGGCTAATTTAAACGAGCGCGACTAAGTCATTTGAAGCTGAGTGATCCATTAACATTAGCTTTTCTAAATCAAATGAGATATTCACTTCATCAGTATTAAACAAAGTGTTTAAGCTCGTCATAATGCTGAGTTGATTTGATTTAACTTTCCACAGCGAATCTAGCCCCAACTATTTAGAATAATGGAGCATGGTTTCTGGGTATTTCTTATTTTCTTGAACTTCCAAAACCATCAAAATCCTGTCAAATGCTGCAGTGATTCATCAAATTTAAATGTCCTTCATTCTTCAGTGGAAATTTACAGTTGAATGTGTTACGAGTAGAAATAATCATTGTGCATCAATAGATAAGCTCTGCTGCGTTTGCTAGGAGAATACTTGCTCTATTTTCTTGACGATGTGTTCTATAAAATTTTTCTTTAGTGCTAAAATTTTTTTCGGTTGAATTTTGTATGATCTGTACAATTATTAGGTTTAACTGAATTTAGGTGTGCAGCAATGGCTCTGGAAAATAACGCCGTAAATTTAGCAAACACTGCCTTATCTCAAGTGAATCTTCGAAGCAAGTTAAAGTTTACCAGGGTTTGAGGCATTGAGTTATTAATCCCGTTGGAATTTTTCATTTTGTGTGATGCCTCACTTAAATAATAATTTACAGAATTCTTTTTTGTTGGGCTCGTTTGTGTCAAGCTTCTCCAATCAGCTTTAGCAACAAAATTCATATTTTCATTCGTCGATATTTGAGTGCTTCAATTATTTAAATTGAAATCTGCTAAGAAGCAGTAATGGGATTGTTTGAGAATCAATTTCCGTGCTATCAATGGGGCGGTAAATTTTTGTGTTGCAAATTGTTGAATGAATTAAGTGACGGTGCTTAGGATAAAAATTAAATGTAGTGTTTTAATGTAAGTGATAATTTTCAACGATGCTGCACTCGCAATTCATTTCATTTTATTCTGCAGTCGGAAAATAACAGTTGAATGCCATTGTGATGAGAATATAATTAGCATGAATTGAACTAATGGAGTCCGATGCATTTGCTAAGCGAGCACTCGTGCAGAGCTTTGTCTTGAATATGTGTTTCATAAATTTTCAGTATGCTGTCTTCTTATTGAATGTTTCCAGGATTTATCACCTTTTAATGCTCATTGGTTTTATGTGTAGAACGATGGCCCGGATGTATCCTATATTTTTAGTTGAAACCGCCTTACATCACTTGAAAATTTGAATAAATTTTGCGTTTTCGGTATTCAAAATATTGAATGACTGAGCAAGTTTAATTTTATTATGACATCTCGATTAAATTTAAATGTGAGAAGTTTCTTGAAGTTTAGTGTGAATCTAAATCTGTGTAAATTTTGCTCTAACAAGCTCAGGAACTCAAATCATTGTCTTGAATGTGAGAGTATTTCAAGCATAATGGGTGATGTCTTCTGCCAAATAATTATGGGATAATTTTGAAAAATTTATTTTGTTCCTTGCTGTCAAATGCAGAGTAAATTAAATTTTTCAAGGCAGTGTCGGATTGAAACTGAGGAAGTGACGGTGCATAGAGTAATAAGTTTTAATTTAGTGTACTCTTTTCCCCTCTGAGAATGTGTTGCATCTTCTGAAACACCGCGCAGCTAAATCGTAGTCTACTGTTAGTTACTTAAAATAGAAATAATGCCTGCACACGTGACCAGTAAAGTAAACTTTATTCGTTATATCTTCTGTATTCACAACAATTTCATGCAAACCTTCAGTGTTCAAGACTGAGAATTGAATGTTGTTTTTATCTGTGGCTGAATTCCATTAATTCAAACTGATCTGTTTTCCCTTCTCAAATTCCGTGGGCATAAATTCTTTATTGCGTCAAAACTGCTTTTCATATAAATTCCTGGGAAAATATAAATTTTTTTTTGCATATGTCGACAGTGTTTGGCGGATAAATTTAGTGTGTTTCAATCTCAGCTTCTATAGGTGGGATGAAATTTTATTACATTAAGTATACGTAGTAGTAGAAGAACGCGTGGATTTAACTAATCAGTCACGTGCCGCCAATGAATAAATTTTCATTTTCGTGAAGTGTGCATTGATTGAAAGATTGCGTATTTTTCTTCGAGTCGTTGGTTGTCCAAGCGAACTTTCAAGTTATACTCAAGTGTGGCGTGTAAATCATGTCTTACTAGCACTGGATTCTACTATAGCGAAAGAGATAGAGTTGTGTAGATTTCGAAGAAATACTGTGCAATTTCTCGAGTGGTATTCAACATCGTATTGCATCGCAAAGTAAAAGTATTGCCTTGTGTGAGAGATGAATATTTCCTGCGTACGTCTGGGATTATTGTCTCCCTAAACAGGAAGATTTACTTGTCGTATAAAGGTAATTTGCCTGGTGTTTACATATAAATTTATATCGGTGGAACGGAACATCCCTGAGAATTCTTCAGAATATTTTTGGATTTTTGTAATGGATTCCTAGTATTTGACTAAGCATTCTCTCGTTCGTGCGCGGACTTCGGACAGGTTTGTACGAGGTAGTTTTGCCTGATCAACAAAGTAACTCAAGCGTACCGTCTGAGGTTTGGGCGCGAGATTGAGGGAGCGGAAGCATACGACAATGCCTTGAATGTTGAATGTTAACATGATTAGGCAGTAACTTTAATCAAATTGCGTGGACCGTTTCGTCAATAATTGAAATTCGAGTTAATTGATGGCGAGAGTGTGTTTGCATAATTAGGATGTATTTATCAACTTCATTAGAATATGTTTATTTTCTACTACGAAAATGCTCAATATTCGAGATGGAGTGTAATTTCTGTAAACGAATTGATTTATAGCGTGAAAATTGAAAATGAATCACGACTGGAATGTACAATTGAAATTTTCCTTGAGAATGTATGTAAGAGAGGTACACCGTGCAGCCGAGAGCATCTGTCGGAATTTCATTGCTTTATGGATAGCACAAGCAATTAAGAAATTGTGGCGGTACGTTCAAGCTGATGTGGTCATGACTCCAGTGTGGTATTGCGGGAACGCAAGAATGTAGGACGTGTGAGGACAAGAAATAAATGTATATTAAATGTTATCAGTAGCATTGAATTAAATGCGTGGAACGTCAGACGACAACGAAGAAAATATCATCATTGAATACGAATTGTGCTACATCTCAAAGGCTAGGTGAATCAGGTGATTTAGGATGTATTTCTCATTGTGTCATTATTTTTGTGTGTGTTGACGTATAATCAGATCGCCTAGACTGCGGTAAGCGGCAAAATGGCGTAAGTCTGATGAAAATCAATACCACACTTTTATTTACATGTGCATTCGGGATATCGGCCGACCTGGTAAATCTCTCATTTTGCAGATATTATTTATTTGTGTCCATTTTTTTTAGGAAGTTAATGTGAAGTAACTGATCAGTGACACCGTCGATTTAGATGTCGACTTTCGTCTGTAGTTGGTTATGGAAACTGTACTAATAGAATTATAACTCTTGTGTGACCTCACTTCTGCCCCAGTCAGGGTAGGCTTGGAAAGATTCACGAGAAATTAATTAATAATTAAGAGGAACCAAACTGTACGCTGTCTATCGATCACCAAAGTGACAATGTTAGACGAAAATCGTAAGTGGAAGTTGAACTCTGGAAATATGTTTCATCATCATCACAAATTATGTAGAGCTGACGAGCTCCGACGATTGATGGAATCTACAGAATTTTTCCGCGAAAACGCGATGTCTAAATTCCGCGTGAAACGCGACGCAGTGGAGGATTTCAACGAACGAACTTTTTCGCGCAGATAGCGTGACGCAAGGATGGAGTGCATTGAATGAATCTACAATGAAATATTAGTATGTTACAAATCCTGATCACCTAGATGGCCCCCTTTGCAGATTGCCGATATTGCTGATGATTTTGATAATGCTGATAATGATGTTGATGATCATGATAATAATAATGATGCACTACTGCTCGAAAGAAGGAGGACGAGCTGATGATTAATAAGAAAATAATTTAAGGTTGAAATATTGCCTCACTTTTGAGATATGTGGTTAGGTGGCTTATAAGCGCGTATGCTGAAATAATGTATTGCCTTGTACTGAACACGCCTATTAAACGATCTTTCATTAACATAATTAACATTTGTCTGTGGAGTTGCCGAAGGCAAGCCGGAAATTAATATGTCTTGTATGTGTTCAATATCTTATTGTGCGTCTATGTTTGTTCGAGAAGTGTGTTGTCTTTGCTGTGTTTTCTTTTACGTTTTATAATAATGTGTGCGAGAAATGAGCTTTTCAATTTAGTGTGTCAGGTATCTAGATAATTTTTCCTGTTACGAAAAATGCATCACCGTGAGCGCCTCGCAGTATGGAGATGGTCAGGAGAGAAGCAACGGGGTTTCTATATTGAATGATGGGGAACATTTTTCTATTTTGTCATGTAAAGGGTTAACTTGGGGAATACATATATATATAATTACCGGTTGAAAATTTGCCTCAAATTTACAATTTGCCTCAAATTTTCTCTCCATGGGGCCGGGTTTTGTGGGGAAATACTTCACTCGGGGAGATTTGGGAAATACTTTATTCGAGGAAGTATGAAGATTTGGGAAATACTTTATTTCAGGAGATAATTCACCTTTGTTGGGAAATACTTTACTCGGGGAAATTTGGGAAATACTTTATTTGAGGAAAGACTTCACTTCAAAATACTTTACTTGGGGAAATACAATATCTTGTTGAGCTAGGGACAGTGGACAGGATGTTGTAACCGCAGAACTCTACAAGAACGGCGTTGTTCTCAGATTTCGACATGAGTCTGGCTATAAATATGTCGAGCTCAAGTGGGTAGCGTTTCGACCAGAGGCTGGCTCAGGCGTCCACATAAACACAAACACAAGCTGGCACACAAAACACATTCAGGCAACACAACACAAGACGCACACACAACACACAAACGCTGGCCGTGAAGATATTCACGTTAGAGAAAAGTGCTCCAAATAGGCATGGCTACGGGCCAAAACGACCAGTCGTGGAGTGGGAAGGAAGTGAACTTGAAACTGCCCACAATAGGAGCCAATGGAAGCAACGAGGGGAGTGCGGACACAAAGAAACAGCCAATAGCACTTCTAGACGTCGAAGTAAGCAAGTCTCCAACCAATAAGAATTGAGATGCTGTCCCCAAAACGGCGAAGGATCGGGATTTTCGAGAAGGAAACAAGCGGAAGACTCATAAGGAGCTGAGAAGGGAAATTAGGGAGGATTTTAACTTGGTTACACGACGAGAGACGGTCTTTTTGGTGCACGTTTTCGGGGATCTGGCTGCCGCCGAGATCCCCTTGGATCTGCTACTCGAAAAAAAAACATCGCGAAAGTGACCCTATACAGTGCTCCTTCGAATCTCCAAAAGTTGGCAACGGATCCGGCAGACACTGAAGTACCACCGGCATCAAATTCCGCTTAATACGCAACAACGTCGCGGATAACCGGCACGTATAAAAGTGTATTAAATCGTCTCCTGAGAGAACATAAATATGTCAGTTCTACGTCGTCTTCAAGACAGCATGAGTACTCCAACCTGCATTTTGAACTTGCACAGCTGTCAATCTTCAACAACGTCAAAATCGCAAATTACAAAGGGGTTGAGCTGTTCGGGCAATAACGCCGTAAGCGCAACAAACGAGCGCTCTAGGCACCGCGTCTACGATGTGCTAGCAAGCCGGCCTACGCCTGCGATTAGAGCGGCCGCAAGCGAAGAAATTTTGCGAGCGCCTTTCAAGAGTTCCACCTGCAACGCATCCCAGGAGAATTGAAACCTTGTGGCATCGAGTATTTTGACAACACCTGCAACGCATCCCAGAAGAATTGAAAACTTGTGGCATCTAGTATTTTGAAAACACCTGCAACGCACCCCAGAGGAATTGAAAATTTGTGGCATCGAGTATTTTGAAACAGTGCTTTAAAGTGTATTAGTGGAAATCAAAGTGGTACGGTGCAGTAAAAAGGATGCGCTGTGTAATGAATTTGTGTCTTATGTTATGCAACAGAATGCGAAGCATTGATGTATTTTTGGACGCCTTGTGAGTCCAGGAAAACGGTATGTTTGTCATCATTGTTCTGTAATGTGTGTTGCGTAGGGGTTTCTATAACTTTGTGCATTCTTTCGTGAATCGTTGTCAGCTCTTGAGTATTGGTAACTTGAATTCTCGGTGAACATCACATTTATATCATGTCGTGTTTAAAGTTTTATGGCGGCAGAAATGCGAGTACCTTTCATTAACGCAGTTGTGCTCTCTCATGTCAATTCTGTCTAAATGCCTTGTGCATATAACCACGTGTTCATCTCAAAAATAAATGTGTTTTAATCTTTCAAAGTTTGTTATTCTCCCCATGCTTGTCAACTCGGTATTTGCGGAGTACACACCAATTAAACACTGTTAATTTCCTACCTTTCTGTCCAACTCTCAGACTGTGTACTTCATATCTTTATTTTTCTTTCTTTTGCTTTCGGGGGTTTCAATTCCCCCTGCGTTACGTGCTCTGACCGAGCTACGTTCCGTAACATGTGTCCAGCTCCCTGAACGCCGACTTGTCTGTTTCTCTGCGCTGATGTTGCATCTGTGCATTTAGTTTAGTTAGCCCTTAATATCATTTGTATTACATGTCAATATTCCAAGGTTTCTTTGATTACCTAGCTAAATAAGACTAATATTTTGAATGCAATTTTGAGTGTTGTACCTTGTTATGCAGTAGCTCATGTGTGTACGCACTATTTTTGAAACAGAAAATAAATCACTGTCTTTGTAAAAATATATCGGTGTATGTAATAGGGACTTCAAAGAGATTCAGTAATAAAAAAAGTCACGTTCTGAAGTAAAAAGAGTTTCCTTTCTTCTTATTGACACAGGCTTTAGTCTCATACGACACCTCGCCTAATAGGAGGTTTAAGGAGCCACCTCGGAAGGACGAACTATTTCGCATAGTTGGTCGGTTAGGAAGACGCTGTCGCAGTTCGGCACTAACAGAGTTTACTTTTGTTGCCCTAGCGGTCTCATACGGCGCAGACAGTTGCTCGTCTTCCTACCGGTATCGTCTTCCTAACGGTCCACACACACCTCACTCTATCGGTGCCACCGTAGTTCGACACAAAAAAGAAATAACTTTTGTTGCCCTAGCGGACTGAATACGGTGCAGGTGGTACCCACACAAACCTCAACCCACACACACGACGGTACCGCCGTAGTTCGGCACTAACAGAAATTACTTCTGTTGCCCCAGCGGACTGATTACGGCGTAGGCGGTACCCACACGAACCTCAGGAAGGGCAGCTGCGAAGAAAAGCTAGCGCCCCGGAAACAGGTAGCTGCACAGAAGACAGCTCCCTTTTCCACGAACCCTTACGTCGACCGCACGACGGTATCGACAACGACATTTTTCATTTTCGCTCTGACAGCTTTCCATTCATCCTGTTCCACCTTCCATTGCAATATGAGTACACCCAATCCACTGGACGTGTCTCCTGGAGAGTTTCATCTCACCTTCTTGAGTAAGGTGGACTCCATCTCCACGAAAACACCCACTCTGGATCAGGTTATCCATATCAAGGAGGCTGGAACCCATTTCACGTTTTCTCATTCTCTCAGCCTTCATACTCATAATCCTTTCATGCGCCTCTCTATTCACCTCCTTTCGCACCCTTTCATACTCCTCATCACATGCAGGCCTTCTCAGCAGGCAGGTCACAGCCACTCTAACATTCTTCTTCCGCGCCATTTCAACCACATTCATAATTGCATTCACCGTACGCTCTCTTCCACATTCAAGCAATCCATTGCAACCTCCTTGAAGTACAACCATCCCTTCATCCATTCCATCTATCACTTTCTCAGCATGCCTACAAATCTCTTTCACTCCCTTTCCTCTCATGCTCGTACACCCACTACGGTCAGTCATTCTCACAAACCTATCCACATTCTTAACCATGCTGTCACCACATATTCTAATCGTAGGTCTCACTCTCCCTTCCATACTACTCTTTCGTTCAATTCTTCCACTCACATCACTCTTTCCATTCATCTTCCTTTCATTCACTTCCACTACAGGCGCCTGCACCTCATGTGGCACATCAACAGGCTGCTCCTTCACTCTCTTTCCATTCATACTTCTTTCATCATGCTCATTCATCCTTCTACTCTCATCTGTCACATTTGCACCACCATTCGTTTCATTTAGTGCATTCACACTCCTTGCACCATCATCCACTTCATTTGCACTCCTTGCATCACCATTTACCTCTTCATTCACTGCATTTGCACCATTCTCATTCTTTCCTCCATTCAACTTCCTTTCATCTTTCAAGTCAGCCTCTGAAGCAACCATCAGAATTGTCAATCTCTCAACCTTCTCTTCCAACTTCTTTCTCTCGTCATTCAAACATTTCCAGCGCGTAAATACAAGATCACTCAACTTTCTCCGACTCATCTCTCTCAAACCTTTGCATGCATCTATATCTACCCACTCTTCACAAGTCATGCACTCAATCTCCTCATCCATTCCACTTGCACCTCCCTTCCTACGACCAGTCCTTTTTCTTGCCATTATCAAACGCAGACTTCTATCTCAGTATAAATTTTATAGGCAGAAGAAGTCTTCACTCACCAAATCTACTAAAAATCAGATTATCGAACAAAGGAAACAAAAACGTTACCTACTACTCTCACAGTCACCCTATACCATGTCACACTCTATACTATTTATATGCAAAGAAAGCTTACCAGTCAAAACACCTCAGTCAAAAATTGAAGTCACGACACCAATGCTCAGTCTCAACTCTCACGCAACAAAAGAACTACTCGCACGAGCACTCCACACAAAGTCACACACTGTACTCACGTGAATATACAAACTATACCAGTTTTTCAGCAACTTCACTTTAATTCACCACATTTTTCGTCAGAGGATCAGAAGCACGTGCACACACCAAGCGATCCCTTCAATTGATCTCGCTTGGTTCAATTGAGCAGCCGATCTCTGTCACTCCTACCAACATTTCACTCCGGAAATATATCTTAATATGAAATATATCTTAAAAACTAAGCAACATGCCTGGCCTGAGGATCCGCAAAATCGTCAGATGCGGAGGAAGACAGTATAAAGACGTCAGATGCGGAGGAAATGTTTGTACTTTGTAGACGAAGATGATCGGTCGGATGTTGTGGCGCTAGAGCGTGGTGGCTTGTCAGACGTAACTTTCTGAGAAATTTACCTGTTATTGACAAGTGATTCAATTAAAAACCTGTCTGTCAGTGGAAAATTGATCCAAATCAAACAGTTTTACCTCCTTTCTTGGTAAACCGCTACTGGGGCCTGAGGCCCCCAGTAAACCCAAATTAGTACTTCTGTTTTGCCGTAAGTTTGATAATACTGATATTTTGTAAAGGACATTTTCTTACGAATAGCACAAAACAATAAAAATCAATAAACAACAATTCAACAATATTTTTGTGAGTATAGTAGTACTCAGAAACAAATCACCACCAAGCAATAGATACTATTAAGGGGAAACTCTTAAAAGTTATCAAAAGACTTGATAATTCAATGCCTCCTAAAAGCAAGCTTCCGGATGATCCTGGGGGAGGTAAAAATAGTGTCAAGGGAAAATTTACCCACACTTACACTCAACCTACCTCAGAGTCGGAGAAAAAAGAGTTCAACAAGGCCAGGAAACCCAACAAAAATAACCCTATGACCACCTCAACTCCAAAGAGTAAATCACAGCCAGCTACAAGACCAGAAACCCAAACAGCAAATCCTAACAATGGGAGCCCAAAACAAAAGAGTAAAGGACCCTGTAACAACACATCCAAAAGAACACTGGAAAGTAGCCAAGAGTTTTTGGACTTGCAGAGCAAAAAAAAGAGAGAACTCATAATGTCTCGGACTCAGAAATGTCCCAGCACAATCTATCATTCCGCAGTGAGTCAGAACTATCAGGAGTCCTTTCCAGCAATGTATCACTATCTGAATCAACTTCAGTAATCCCAAATAATCAAGAAGAGCTAAATCAAAACCTCAACTACACTGCAGGAAGGAAATCTGCTAAAATAGATCGTAATTTATCAGAAAATGCTGACAAAATTCCAAATACAGTTAGGCATGTACTTATAAGTGCACAAAATGATAGCCAGAACTTGACAAAACTGAATCCATTTAAAGTACAAGCTACAATAAATCAAATTTGTGGGGAAGTAGAAAAAGTGGAGTATAAAAAATCAGGCAACCTCATTATAAAAGCTAAAACAGAAAGCCAAGTAAAAACATTAATGAACCTAAACAAGTTTGGTGAAATACCAGTTAAGACTCAAATAGTATGGGGGGGCTTATACCTCCTATGGAAAGATTTATGCCCCAGAATTTTTGTCAGATTCATTAGAAGATTTGTTGCAACAACTTGCCTCTTCTGGTGTTGTCGGTATACGTAAGATGTACATGGACCCAAAGCGTGCCAATTCACCCTTGTTTGTACTCACCTTCCTTGGAACTTGCCCAACAGAGCTGAAAGCAGGCTATTCAAATTACAAAGTGGATCCTTACTACAACAATCCCATTCGATGTACCAAATGCTGGCGATGGGGGCATACTACCTCAGTTTGCCAAAACCGGAAAGTCTGCAAAAATTGCTCATCTCGAGAACATGATGAAATAGACTGCACCGCTGAAAATCCAGTATGTACAAACTGCAAAGGAAACCACACATCTGCCTCAAAAGAATGTCCTATTTATGTACAAGAACACATTGTCAGTAAACTCCAAGCAAGTCAAAATATCTCATTTGTAGATGCAAGGAAAATAATTCAAAACCAAACCCTAGTCCACCAGCAGCAAGATACTCCTCCAAATTTAGAATCAAGACACTCCTTCCCCCCACTTGTACCATCAGGAACCCAAACAGAATCTCAAAATTTGATACCAAAAACATATGCAAATGTAATCAATTCAGAAAACTTGCATCATAGTTATGGCATATCAACACAGAATCCTGGCACCCTTCTGAATGCTCATAAAAGGCCAGAATTGCAACAGTCTACACAAAAAAAAATCAAAGGAAAACAAAACTTTAGAATTTAGTCAACTTGTGAACCATAATACACCAACCTTACAGAACACAGAAGAAACTTGCAACATAATGGCTACTAATAGTGACATAGCAAATTCTCAGTTTAATAAAAGGAACCACCCTGCCTCTAAAAACCAGCAAAGCAATAAAAGTATCTCAGAAAAGGAAATTGAAATATCTCTCAAAACTATAATATCTAAGCTTCTCCCAACAATTGTCAAAATGCTAATCTCCAATTCAATCACTGAGCGTATTGAACTACTAACAGAACTTGGTAACATCCTGAATGCAGAAGACCTTGTAACGGAAGTGCTAACTAAACTAAATGTCACATCTTTAATAAGCCCGTAATGAACCTGTCATTATTGCAATGGAATATGAGAGGTTATTTCTCTAAACTTCCCTTTGTACAGCTACTTAATAATCAATATGAACCAAAAATTATTTGCCTACAAGAAACCCACCTACAAAATCACAATCAAACTAAACTAAATATCTATATTTCATCCTACAGGAAAGATAGAGATAATAGAGGAGGTGGGGTAATGACTTATGTACATAATACTATACCTTGTATACCCATCCAAAACAACATTCCTTTAGAAGTTGTAACATGTAGAGTGTATATTAATAAGAAACCAGTCAATATTATCAATATGTATTTGTCACCCACACTTGATAATGATATAATAGGTCATAATCTACTAGAGATAAGCAACTTGAATAGGGGATCCAGCATCATTCTGATGGATTCAAATGCCCACAGCTATTCATGGGGCTCAGACTTTATAGATAGAAGAGGCAGAATTATAGAGAACTGGATTACCAACACAAATCTGATTGTGTTGAACAACACTGCCCCTACTTTTTTATCCTCAAATGGAAACTACACTCATATTGACTTGACACTAGTAACAGAAGATTTGCACTCCCTCCTAACGTGGAAAACTCATCCAGACACCATGATGTCAGACCACTTTCCAGTGTACATGGGCTCAAATATAGAAATAGTGCAGGGGAATTTTCCAGATAGGTGGCTCCTTAACCCTCGCCGACATGCTGATCTTACCGAAATAGCGCGCAATATTGCCTTTGCTATTTTACTTCCAGCACGCTTATTATTATAGATAATTGTTAGAAAATACATGTTGTAGTAGAAAAAAAGCTGCTCTTCACATTGAAAAAAAATAATTCTGAAATGGCTTGTGCCATATGTGCGATATAAGGTGTAAAAGTCCATAGACTTTTCAAGAAATATATTTTTTTTTAAGATGTGCCATTTTTTTATCTCGACACTTTTCTAATATTTTTATGCTGATTTGTATAGAAAAAAATTTGCTAAATCCAATGGTGCTTTTATTTTTTTCTTGTGACAATTAGATCAGAAGATATGGGCATTTTTGTATGCAAAATACTCGTTTTTTACTTAGCAAAAACATAACCATTTTTGTTTTTGCTATTTTACTTGTTGTATGCTTATTATAATGGATAATTGTTTGAAAATACATGTTTTAGTAGAAAAATAGTTGCTCTTTACATTGAAAAAAACAATTTTGAAATAGCTTGTGCCATATGGGCGATATAAGGTGTAAAAGTCCATAGACTTTTTAAGAAATATATTTTTTAGAAGTTGTGCCATTTTTTTATGTTGACACTTTTCTATGATTTTTATGCTGATTTGTATAGAAAAAGACTTGCGGAATCCAATGGTGCTTTTATTTTTTCTCTGCAATAATTAGTTCAAAATATATGGGCAATACTATTTTGTACTCAGCCAAAAACATAACTAAACATGTGTTCTACTCTACAAAACAGTAAACTTTTATAGTTTGACCCATTTACTCGCAAAAAAAAATCCACCCAACCACCACACTAAACTTTTATTTTACTAACAACACAGTACAGCTATACGTTCACAGAATAAGCATATGGTAAAAACAGTAAGCATACTAGTATGTGGATGAATCGGCTGAAAGACATAGAATTTGATATTATGTCATTCCTAAATGTTGAGTCCCTCTTCCATGGTGTTCGAATGTTGCTAGGGGGATTTAGGCCGAGTAGGATGAGGATCCCGATGTAAGCACGGGCCTCAGCCGAGCTGACATATTTTTGACCACCACAGATTTCATGTCTCGGCACCCTGTTATGGTAGTAGCGGTTAGTCTCGCGAGCAATGGTGTCCCAGATGTCATCGCCCATGAAGAGCATAAATGCAGCCAGCTCGTCGAAATCATCTCCGACATCAATCTGGATGCCTGGGCGTTCAGGCTTGAAAGGCAATGCCACAACAGGTTCATTGTCGGTTTCCTGCCACGGGATCTTATCTCTTTTGCTGAGAGGCTGCACCAGCCTTGTACTGCCATGGAGATCGCTCCACCGGCTCCTCCGCATGGAAGTCCGTCTCCTCTTCCTGTATGACCTGCTGCACAATAGCTGAATGGTCGTCATCATCCTCATCTGAGCTCTCAAAGCTCTCAAATAATTTTCGTATTTCTTCTGAACCTAGTCTTCGCATTCTTCGCATAGTGACAGTTTCTATCTAGCACACTCTGTATACAAATTAGAAATCTGTCCTAGACATAGAAAGAAATGGAAAAGATTACATTAGTATTGTCACAGATAAACATCTATAGATAGCCCGTATTATTATAATTATTACTCTATTGCACACACTGATAAGACATTGGGCACTCGAGTGCACAGACTGAGTCGGCGCAATCCTCACAGTAGTGAAAGCTGGTTACTCGAGTAGACACCAGCCTGCGCAGCACACAACCTACCCTGGGCCTTCGAGTGCACATACTGAGTCGGCGCAGCCCTCTTTATTTTATTGCCTTCTCACCCCTTACCATTTCTTACCACACGCTCTATACTGTGTTCATTCAATAGAGCTTGTGAAGACTATTCTACTGGTATATGACAACCCTATATTTCATTCCATCACCCCGCGCCGACATGCTGTCTACTCGAAAGCCCAGTTAGTCGACGAGGGTTAAATCAGCCAACTGGCCCAAATTTAGAGAAGCCATGATCTTCCCCAATCTTAGTAACTTAACATGTGATGAGGCTTGCAGAGCGGTGACACAGTCAATTGTTAATGCAACAGAGGGCAGTGTAAAAAACAGCAGCATGGGCCCAGCTACACGGAAGGTGAATTGTTGGTGGAATGGAAAATGTAAAGAAAGTCACAGGGAATATCGTAGGGCGTACAATCAATATAAAAATCACCGTGGAAACCTACAAAAATGGATTGCATTTAAGAGGGCTCGAGCTATTTTTAGAAAGGCGGTGCTCGAAGCAAAAACGGAAAGTTGGAAAAGTTATGTAGCCAGTCTAAACGATAGAAGATCATCAACAGAGGTATGGAGAAAAATTAGAGCAATAAATGGGAAACAAAACAGAAGTCGAATAACATTGAAAATCCGGAATAAGGTGGTTACATGTCCAAAAGATGTGGCTGATATTCTAGTAGAACAATATAAATCCTATAGCACAGGTGAGACTCATGATCCCCTATTTTTTGAACACAAGGTTATCAGTGAAATTTGCCTATACATTTCACTCCTGCTCCTCATCATCAATATAACCGACCAATTACCTATGCTGAACTTGAAAGAGCACTGAACAGCTCCAAGGCCAAAACACCAGGCCCTGATACGATCCCTATAGACTTCATAAAAAATATGGATGAAAGTCAAAAAATACAGTTTTACAGCTATTTAACATAGTTTGGAACTCAGAAATTCCCATGCCTTGGAAAGAGGCAGTAATTTGTCCAGTTTTGAAACCTGGCAAAGATCCTACAGACCCAAAGTCATATAGGCCAGTTGCCCTCACAAATACATTATGCAAAATTTTTGAAAAAATCATTAATTGGAGACTTCTCATGTATCTGGAGAGTAATAATTTAATTGATAAAAACCAAAGTGGCTTCAGAGCCAGTCACTCTACTCTAGACGGATTGTCACGCCTAGAAAATTCAATTCGTAAAGCTCTCATGCTCTAGGACTATTGCATTGTCATATTTATTGATATAACGCGCGCTTTCGATACGGTATGGCATCATGGGCTACTAAAAAAGTTGGAAGTTATGGGTCTTCAGGGAAATCTGCCTAAAACAATTGCATCCTTTATAAAAAATCGCAACATCAGGGTGAGGAAAACTAATGTCTTATCTATAGTATGCACATTAAATACTGGTGTTCCTCAAGGATCAGTCATTAGCCCTACTCTATTCAACATTATGATTAATGATATATTTCAGGATTTTCCTCCGGTGCTAGAAACATCTCTTTATGCAGATGATGGAGCATTCTGGATAACTCATACAAATTTAGCTCAGGCTCTCAGTATCTTGCAGGAAGCTCTGGACATTCTTCTAAGTTGGTCGCAGTGCTGGGGCTTTCAAATATCTGCTGAAAAAACCAAGTGCATGGTGTTTACTCATAAACATACAAAACCTTCCTTCCAACTAAAATACAACAACACAAATATAGAATTTGTAAAGAAGTTCAAATACCTAGGACTCAACCTCGACTCACAACTGAGATGGGGTCCGCACATCAAAGAAGTCACACAAAAGTGCCAAAAAAACCTGAGGCTTCTACGCATTTTATCCAATCTGAAATGGTCAGCAGAATACAAAATACTAAAAATTATCTACCATACCATTATATTGCCAAAACTTGAATATGGAAGTTTTCTGTTTGACACTGCCTGTGAAACCCACCTGTTGTCCTTGGACAGAGTCCAGTATGCTGCTGCACGCTTGATGTTGGGTGCATTAAGATGCACAAAAGTTAGTAATGTGGAAGCAGAAGCAAATTTACTACCACTTAAATATGCAAGGAAAATCCAATTGTGTCAATATGCATTGAGGATACTTAGTGTTCCTAACCATCCAGTTCGAGCAATATGTTTTGACTATTACCCATACCAGCTATTCCAAAACAGTAAAAAACCTCTCCCAGTCACTGGCCGCATATATAACCTCTTTCAAGAGATACAAGTTAAAATGGAAGACATAGGCCTCATCCCAAACAAATATAAATACCAAACTATCAGTGGAAATTGTCAAGTCAGTCTGGGGTGCTATCAAAAAAATTGCATATCAGAAAGAAACTGGAAACAGCTTTACAACCAACTGCATGAAGAATACAAAGATAGAACGGCATTGTTCACTGACGGGTCAGTTCAAGGTCCTAAAGCTGGAGCAGGAGTTTGGTCCCAACAAGTTAATATGCTGGCTAGAATCCCAGATAGGTCTACAATTCTCACAGCAGAGCTTACTGCAATTTACTATGCATTGAAATTTGCAGAAACCCAAAAAGAAGACTTCATTTGTACACAGACTCACTCAGTGCTATTCAGGCTATAAATCAACTTTATCCATCTAAACACCATCTAGTTGCCAAAATTAAACATTTGCTTCAACACCTTCCTCCTAGAAAACTAATCATAGAATGGATCCCAAGCCATGTAGGAATAATGGGAAATGACAAGGCAGATCAGTTGGCAAGAACAGCTTGTCTTCTTAATACCAATAGTTCTAATCTAATTCAATACACAGATCTGGGAGTATACATACACTTGCACTGTAAACAACAATGGCAAAAAGAATGGGATAGGGAACAATCCCTGTATCACAAAATTAAACCTGTATTAAAACCCACCGTTAACACTGATGTATCAAGGAAGGATCAGGTGATACTAACCAGGCTCAGGCTTCTTACTACTCAACTAACACATAAACATTTATTTACCAAAGAAATGAAACCCAAATGCAGCCACTGTAGGTGTAACTTGAACATTTGTCATATATTGATTGATTGCCCTGTGTTTGAACGTCAGCGTAAAACAATAAGAGAACTGGCCAGAGACCAAAAAGCAACCTTTGATACAAGTAGCGTGCTTGGTGAAGGATTCAGTGCTGAGCTGATCCTTGAATTCATTGCCAATATTGGGATGATAAACCAAATCTAAATGCCCCACGTTCTAGTTGCTGTGATATCTGGCACTCTTACCTGTGACTGGTGATGTGCATAATTGGACCAAAGTAACCAAAGTAAGTAGACGAAGATGATTTTGATATTGATAGTGACCATAAAATGCTTGTGCTTGAATATAACTGGGGTAGAAAGGAGTCAATGCAGAAGGTCAGTAGTGTGAAAGAAAGTTGGCAGATAAAAAAGGCAAACTGGGAAGAATTTAAGAATGAATTGAGTAGGTATAACTGGAACAGGGGTGGAAATGTAAATGACCTAAATGGTGAGATTGCAAGAACCTTGTATGATGTGGCAGAGCAAAAGATTGGTAGAATAAAATGTAGGAAAGGGACAGGGAATGCCAGGTGGTTTACAAGTGAGATAAAGGAAAAACGAATGAGAAGAAAGACTTTAAATAAGAAACAACGCAGTATGAGAAAAATGTATGAAAGAAACAGAATTACTGAGCATGAATGGCAGAGTGCATGGAATGAGTACAAGGACCAGCAGAAGAAAGTAAGGAGAATGATTAATGAGGCTAGAGTTAAAGAGGAGAGACACCAAGTTGGAAATCTAAGAAAGAAAGGTCCGGATGGAATGAAAGATTGGTACAAGTTTATACAAGGTAATGATAGAAGTAATGAAGTTCAAGTTGATGAATTAGTAGTCAATGGATGCAGTGTGCAAGATAGGATGCAAATGGTGAAAGCAGTTGAAGAATACTGGGAGGATATTGGTGGAATGAATGAGCAGGTTACAGATGATGCACCCATAAATTTTCTGATTCATGAACGTGAACTGCCAATGGAAGACGAAATTACTTGTGAAGAAATTGTAAGTTTTTTGAAGAAATTGAAAAATGGAAAGGCATGTGGCCCTGATAAGATCGCATATGAGTTCTATAAATGTGGAGGAGAGAGTGTAGTCAGTATGTTGAAATGTTTATTTGATGAGATATGGAAGAGTGAAAGAGTACCGGATGACTGGAACAAGTGTAATGTAGTTCTGTTGCATAAGGGTGGACATAAGAGTATGAAAGAACTTAAAAATTACTGACCAATTGCACTGGGTGACACTGTATGTAAGATATTTTGTGGTATTTTGAATGAGAGAATGAAAAATTTAGTTGAGGAATTAGGAGTCCTAGGTGAAGAACAGAATGGTTTTAGGCAAGATAGACGTGGGGAAGATAATCTGTTTGTAGTGAGTGAAATAATTGACCAAATGAGGAAGGATGATAAGAAGGTGTATTTAGCATTCCTGGATATTGAAAAAGCGTATGACAGAGTGGATCGGTTTAGGCTCTTTGAAGTTTTGAGAAAAGTTGGGTTTAGCAGAAAAATAGTAAAAATTGTACAAAGTCTGTATGAGAACACAAGTGCTATATACAGGTTAGGAAATTTGGAAACGGGGCAAGTGAGGAGTGTTAGAGTAGTGAGACAGGGCTGTACTCTGTCTCCCCTGTTGTTTGGATTGTACACAGAAGAATTAGCAGTTCGACTGAGAAGGAGTGGCTTAGGACTGAAAGTTGGTAATGAGAGACTGAGCTGTTTGTTGTATGCTGATGATGTGGTTGTGGTTAGTGAATGTGGACATGAACTGCAAAGGATGCTTGACATTGTGAACGGATATAGTACAGATTTCAAGATGACCTTTGGTGCCGACAAAAGCAAGGTGATGGTTATAAATAGTGATGAGACTGATAGAGACAGACTGTGGAATATTGGAGAAATCAGAATAGGTAGAACAAAAGAATACAAATATCTAGGTTGTATGAGAAGTAAAGATGGATGCACTAGAACTAAGGGTGAGAAAGTGGCAAAAGCTATGCAGTGGAGTGGACGATTAAGTAGCGTGGCCAGATACAGAGCAAACAAGTATGAATGTGTGAGAGGAATGTGGAAGTATGTTGCTGTACCTAGTGTCATGTATGGTATAAGTGCTCTTGCCTGGAATGGAAGTGATCTTGAAAAGCTGGATGTAATACAAAATAAGGTAGGACGGTTAGCATTAGGTGCTCCAAAATGGACAGCTACAGAAGCCATTAGAGGTGACCTTGGGTGGAGCCTATTTTCAGAAAGAATGATGAAAGCGGTTCTGAATTATAAGGTGAGAATTGAAAGAATGCAGAATAGCAGATGGGTAATGCGAATTTTTGAATGGAATCTGAGTGTAAGCTATTGGGAGAAAGTGTGTTGGGGGCATGCAAGGAAGCTTAGTATGCAAAAGATTATTCATGTTAGAATTGGGAGACCTGTGGATGACTGGAGTTTAATAAATCCTGGAGGTGTAGGGCCTGAGTGGGACTGCAAGAGGTGGAAGAAAGAGATTGAGAGGCAAACAAAAGAGTATGGATTGAATAAGTGGAGGCTTAGCATGATGCAGAAGCCTACACTTGACTGGTATATGAAAAAAGAAGCACCTAAGTTTGAGATGTTCTATGATGGTAGTTTTGAAGGTCAACTCTTGTTTGCTGTGAGATGTAAGTCATTGAGTGTGAACAGACGTACATGGAGGTGGAATGAGAATAATAACAGATTATGTCGGCAGTGTATTAGTGGAGTGGAGGAAACAATTGAGCATTTTGTGCTGGAATGTAGTAAGTATGAGCAAGAGAGAGAAAGTTTTATGAATGTGGTGCTTGAGCAGTATGGAGAGAATGAGTGGTATGCCAGATGTGCTGAAGATGATTGCGGTATGAGCTGTCTTGCTGGATTGGATCAGGAGTGTAATTTGAGTATCATTGAAGCTATGAAAATGTTTCTTGTGCGTGCCTGGAGTAAGAGACAGTGACTGGAATGAGCCAGTCAGGTAAAATGGTCAGTAATGACCCAATATGCCTGGGGATGGTGTTTTGACACACTGGCTATCCCAGTGATGCCATCCAATGGCAGCTTGTGACAAGGATTGGTAGATCCTGAGTAGTTTAGTGGACAAGTCTGGTACCAGGCGCTGAACTCTTTGTGTGAAAATTGTGGAGGGAATTGTAGGCCGTTACAAAGGCCCCGACGCTGTCGGCCCTCAATTTCAAGTTCAACTTCGTAAATCAAACTTTGAGAAATCAAAATCCAAGAGAGAGACAGTTGCGTTCACCGAGGAAAGACTGCCTTTGCCGAACCCTCGCGAATAACTTATAGATTTATCCGTAATTAAAGCTAATTAGATACATTAATTATTCTCATTGTACCCGCAACTGGTTCTCTCCCTTCCATCTGGGGTGAGCTGCGTAGCGGTGTTTCATTTGAGGTAGGCTCCAAGCCTGACTTCATTATTGTTCATCTTGTAACGAATTTTTTGTGTTATTTATAAATTTCTGTTAGCTAATAATTGTATTTGTGTGTGACCCCCTTCTTGGAGTTGCATGATCTAACGATGGCAGATTTGCCTCTAACAAATCGTTATGCTGATTTGAGGGAAGAGGACGAATCTGATGATGGAGATATGCCTCACTCACAACCGGTCAATTTGGAGGAGGGGAGTGGTGGTCACTACATCTCAGAAGTAACTTAAGAGACCTTGAATGCATGGATGATTCTATTATCCAAGGAACTTGGTTCAAAGTGAACCAACAGTCCAACAAAAGAGAAAGAGAAAATCAAGACAATCCTGACTCAGGATCTGAATGTGAAATACCAAAAAAGACCAGAAATTCTTCCTCTCCTCTCAAAATTCCTGCCTACCCAAAAAATAAGACATTAGAATCTCAAGGCAAAATGTGTACTTTACTTATCTCTCAGCCACTTGAATCTACTGAATTTATTGGTGCCTCTAAAAGAAAAATGATCCTTGATCCTTTTGGAGTAGCCCAAGGATTAAAAGATGTACTAAACTTTGATTGTGTAAAAGATGTAAGAGTTAACAAACGTAGAAATATAATTGCAGTAGAATTCAAAGATGCATCACAGGCAGAATTTGAAGGAGTCCTTAACGTAGATCAAATTGGAAAATTTCCTGTCAAATGTTACAAACCTTAAGCAGAAACATTTGAAGTATCTTGGGGAGTTATTAGCCCCATTGACCAGGAAGTAAACCTTGAAGACCTGATACCTATCATTAAATGTGACAACTTTACTGCTCTGAAAATGGTAAGACTGCCTAAATTTGTTAATGGAAAGAAGGAGGTCTCCCAAAGTGTTAAGGTAGGCTTTGCAGGAAAGGAAATCCCTCAAAATTGATTTCATGTACTTTTCTGTCAGGCCATACTCTCCTCCCCCTTTGAGATGTTACAAATGTCAGCGCCATGGTCACTTTGCCAGTGGCTGCACATCAATAGAGCATTGCCTCATATGTAGTGGCAATCATGCAAAAGATAATTGTAATGCTACTGTTCCGTGCTGCGCAAACTGTGGGGGAGCTCACGTGGCAAGTTCCAGGTATTGCCCTCTAATTAAGACTTCTTTGGAGATCAGATCTCAAATGAAAGAAGGTGCATCCTTTTTGGAGGCACGTAGGAAAGTGGCATCCGGAAGTGAGGTATCAATTAGGAGCCCTCCTAGAATTATGGAAAATCATTTCCGAAGTCTGCATGAGTTCAGACAAATCCCAGGTGGGGAACAATCCTTTAATCATTACATTAATGGCAGTCAAACTGCAATCAATACTAGTGGCAAGAAAACCTATGCCTCACTGTTGAAGAGTACTGAACCCAAAAAAGTTGTTCAGGTTGATATCCATCAGTCGCCGGGGTCCTATTACTTGCCACGAGAGGTTCCCAACCAGAGTTGTAATAGAGATTTTCATAATGTATTGACTGAATATTGTGAACCCAATGTTATTTGTAATAGACCTAATCAAAATGTAGTGGCAGACAGTTTGGAAGGTCAGGATGCTCAATTGGATGGAGGCTCATCTGTTAACTTGAGATCTTCTGTTGAGAAAATGATAGAGTCGTAAATGCAGTCCATGATTGACGACCTTTTTACTCGTTTGGGTAAATTCATAGGGGAAGCTTTTTCCTTAAATTTAACTTTTGAAAACAAACGTGAGCGTAGTTTGTTGATTCTAGGTATGATAAGAAATCATTTTGGGCAGAAAATAGGCAGTGAACTATTGAATGAGTATCATAATTCTACAGTCTCCCAAGATAAATGCAATACACCCTCAAATAATTGTGCAGTTCTAGATAAAAATTTTTCTTCTGAGTCTTAGCCAAAAAGGCAGACCTACTAAACCAAGCAAAATTCCGAAAACAAACCTTGCTCAATGTAGAGAAAATAAACAGCAAGGACTGGTCACAAAGAAAAATGCAAAATAATTTTAAAATATGTAACCAAGCTATTCAAAGAAGTGATCAGTCAGAAAAGGTCTTTCAAATATCTCAATTTAATTGCAATGGATTGCAAAGGAAACTTTCAGAAGTAAAACTTTATTTGTATACCAAAAAACCAGACATCCTTTGCTTGTGTGAGACTTGGATTAATGCTCACGAACCAAAATTTATTGGATATCGGTGTGTGTGGCTACATAGAGAAAACTGTAATAGAGGTGGTATATGTTTTGTAATAAGAAATGATATAAATTTTGTGAAAAAAAACTCCATCCCTTTCCTAACGGAAAATTGGAATTTTTATGTGTTAAAGTGTTCTCCTCTCATGGGTATCTTGATCTTCTAAATATCTATAATCCAAATACTAATATTACTGTTGATGAGCTTAATCATTACTTTGTGCAATTAGGTGAACTATTTATTATAATAGGTGATTTTAATGCCCATGCACCTCTTTGGGACCCCAGACAAAGATGGAATGCCACTGGCAGGAACCTCATTCAGCTTATGGATGATAATTTGCTGGGAATACTTGACCCTCCTGATCTTCCTACTTATATAGATGCCCAGAACAGGTACATGCTCCACTCTTGATTTGTGCATAGTTTCTCTAACCCTCTTGGCCTGTGGCTCCCTGCAAAGAGGTGCAGATCTTGGCAGTGATCATTTTCCCATTGAGTGTTCCTTTGGTGTAGTTCTTAAAAAATTAGATACTATGAACCCTCCAAGGTGGATCATCAAAGCAGCTAACTGGGCTGGCTTCCAGCGAGAACTGTGTCCTAATAAAATAAATTTGACTCAACCATCTTCAGTTGATGAGCTAAATGCTGAAATAACCTGTAAACTTGTAAATGCTGCCCATAATAATGTTCCTAAAACCTCACCAGCTAGGAGAGTTACCCGCAGAACACCTTCTTGGGATCATGAATGTGCCTTTGCAGTAGCAAGGAGATGCAGAGCCCGCAATGCTCTGGCCAAATCCCCCAACGCATTGGAAAATTTAAGCGCTTATCGTAGGAATGAGGTGTTATCAAAAAACATTATAAAACAGAAAATGCAAAACAGCTGGAAGAATTTCATTAGTGGCTTTGACTCCACCACTGGGGTGGGGGATCTTTGGAGACTAATCCGTTCAATGAAGGGTAGCACTGTAAGTCCACGAGTGGAGGTAGGTAACACTGCAGAAGACTTAGGTGGATTATTTTACTAGACATGAGATAAGTGTTAGAGATAAGTATAGCACACTAGTGGAGAACACCATCTCAAGTATATCTTCAAAATTTGGAAAAAATAAAACAAACAAGCCCTGGATATGATGAAATTCTTTACATTTTTCTACTGAAAGCACCTGATTCAATTATGAACTGCATAATTTACTTGTTCAATCTTAGTTATTTTACTGGGTACTTTCCTAAGGCTTGGAAATTGGGTATAATCTGTCCAATAAAAAAGCCGGGGAAAAATCAGACAACTCCTGAGGGCTATAGACCCATAACCCTGTTATCATGTCTGTCTAAGGTCATGGAGCAAATTATCAAAAACAGACTGACCTCCTTCCTTGAAGCCAATAAAGTGTTTTCATGCTATCAAACAGGATTTTGTCAAGGACGATCTACGTACAATGCCATGACTCTAATTAAGAATGCTATCACTCGTGCATTTGCCAGTAGAAGCTACTGTTTAGCGGTTTATGTTGATTTAGAGAGTGCCTATGATACTGTGTGGCATGCTGGCCTTCTTTATAAGCTGTTGAGATTAGGATGTGACAAGCGTACTTTTCTTTGGCTGCGTTCTTGTCTGGCAAATAGAGCAGTTAGAGTGAGAGTTGGGGGGGTGTACTCGCAAGACAAAACTCTGACGTGTGGCCTACCTTGGGGGGCAGTTTCGAGTCCATTGCTCTTTCAGGAGAGCGTCCCCCATACGGACTTTTTTCTTTATTATTGAACCTAGAACAATGAAATTTGGTATACTGATAGGAAATTGAATTTGGAATCGTTTTTGCTAAGAGCAAAAGTTCAATTTTCTTGAAAAGAAAATGGGAAATCAAAGAAAACGAAGTTTAAAGGGGGGGGGGGTTTCAAAAATCTTCTCCTCCTACAGTTTTTGAGCTACAGTGATGATTTTGGTATCATTGGATGCGGAAAGATACAAGCTTTTATGGAAGCTAAAATTCATTCCAAAATTTTTATTGCTCATGAGTTATGACGTCATAAATATTCACATTTTCGAAAAAGGACATTTTTTTCCTATTTTTACACTTTTTCATATTGAAAATGTAAATTTGAGGAAATGAATTTTAGCTTCCATAAAATTCCATGTCTTTCCGCATCCAATGATACCAAAACTATCACTGTAGCTCAAAAACTGTAGGAGGAGAAGCATTTTGAAACCCCAAAAACCATTGTTTACATTATAAGCAAAACAAAGACCCATAAACAATTCAAATAAATTTTTTTTTACAATTTTTGGTTCAAGTTAGACCCCTGAAATCATTATAGAGTAATCCAGAGACATAGGAGATGACATAGCAACTTTGCGCCGTGAAGAAAGTGCCATGGGGGAGGTGTAACATGATAAAATACAACTTCCCCCTCCCCTCCCCCCCATTCTTGAAACCCCCGTAGCGGGCGAACGAGTGAATGTACGAGTTTCATTTTTTCACAGGATGTACCTGACCTCTTACACTTCTTATAACAGCAAAAATCCCAGTTTCTCAAGAAATCCCAGAAGCAAGGATTCATAAGGGGGACTCTCTCCTTAATGTAATGTTGCATGACTTACCCCAGATAGAGAAAATTGAATGTGTCTCATATGCAGATGATATCACTATCATCACAAGTGGGGGATCCCCGGCGGAGATACAGCGGACGATGCAGGAGTATTTAAATGAACTCACTCGGTGGCTCTCAATATGGAAATTGACAGTAAATACAAATAAAACTAAGTATCAGGTTTTTACCAAAAAGAAAATTGTTCCAATACTCAACTTGAAATTGAATTCCAAGCATATTAGTAGGACAGAAACTCAACGAGTGCTTGGGATTGTCTTTGATGCTCCAAAGCTTACCTTTCTTCCTCACTTAAATGATCTTAAAATTGATGGGCAAAGACGAGTGCAGATACTTAGGGCGTTGTCTGGGGTCTCCTGGGGATCCTCACAAAAGTTACTGCGACAAGTGTATATTTCATTTGTGAATAGCAAACTTGTATATGGGCATGTAATATTCCCGGAGTTTTTGGAGAGGAGCTTGAATTTGCTAAACAAAATTCAAAACTCAGCCCTCAGATGTATATTGGGTGTTCGAAAGACATCTCTTATATCTTCAATAGAGGCTGAAGCATATATTATGCCTCTCAAGCTGCACTTGTATTTTCTCTGTTAAGTGGTGCTTGAGATACAGCAATTCTAGCAGTGACCCTTCAGAATTTGTTTCAAAAATTGGTTGCTTCATCCTGTAAAAGCTTCTTTTCCTCTAAAACAGCTCAAATACTGAATAGCATTCGATTTACCTTCCCTCACCTAGAAGTAAACACTGATCTCCCTGTTGCTTCATTTGAACTCCCCACTTTGCCCGTCTGCACATCCTTTCCGGACGTACAGTCACTTAGCTCTGACGAGATCAATAGAAAATTTGAGGATTATGTTGTGAAGCAATATGGCGATAGCTACAAGGTGTATACTGATGGATCTAAACTAGAGTCAGGTTCTACATCTGCTGCTATGTACATTCCACATCTGAAATTATCCACAGCTTGGTTGCTCAATCCTGGCCACTCAATAGTTGGTGCGGAGCTGTTTGCAATCCTGAAAGCAATCAATTTATCAGGAGTAACATGCTAAACCAAAAAGTGATAATTTTTAGTGGTTCCAAAAGCGCCTTGAGTATATATTATTTGTGATCTTGTTAATCCATCCTATAAAATTGTTAGTAGGATTATCCAAAGACTTTTGCTAGAAGCCTCATCCAGCATCCAACTTCAGTGGGTTCCCTCTCACTCTGGAATAGCAGGTAATGAAATTGTTGATAAATGTGCAAAATTGGGCCACAGAAATTCCAAATCAGCTCTTACTCAGCTCAGCTAAGAGGAGAATGTGAACCAACTAAAATTGAGAATGATAGATCATTGGAGTGGGTGCTGGCAGAGACAGGTGGAGAGCTCTGGAAAGGGGAGATTCTATTTTGAGCTGAGCAGGAAGCCAGAGGTTCGATTAGATGTTGACTTGGCAAGGAAATTTCAATGTATTGTTAGCCGATTCCGAGTTGGCCATGTTGGTGTTTTTGCTCACCTGAATAGATTTAATATGTACCCTAGCTCACTGTGCCCAGAATGCTCCACTCCTGAGACAATTGAGCACTTCCTGTTGGTGTGCCCAAGGTATGCTCTGGCTCGAGTGAACCTCACTATGTGTCTCTCTAGATTTAATCTGGAACCCTGTTTGTAAATGTTCTTAGCTGTGGTAACTGCTCATCTTGCGTTCGTGCAAGGATTCTTCATTCCGTGATTCGCTTCATAACTTCAACAAACAGATGGAAGACTTTGATCTCCTTGAGTGATTTATGCATGTGAGATTTAACATTTGAAGTGAACCTGATTTCACTGCTCTTTGGAGCTGTTTTTGCCCCAAGTACCTCTACAAGCTGTCAGGTTGCACGGACTTCTGCTGAAGAATCCATCGACTTTCAAGATCCTCCTGGATCCCCCCTGAAGAAGAAGAAGAATCAAAATCCAATTGATTTAGTTGAGGAATTAGGAGTCCTCGGAGAACTACAGAATGGTTTTAGGCAAGATAGACGTGGGGAGGATAATCTGTTTGTAGTGAGTGAAATAATTGAGCGAATGAAGAAGGATGATAAGAAGGTATATTTAGCATTCCTGGATATTGAAAAGGCGTATGACAGAGTGGATCAGGTTAGGCTGTTTGAAATTTTGAGAAAAGTTGGTTTTAGCGGAAAAATAATGAACATCGTACAGAGTTTGTATGAGAGCCCAAGTGCTATCTACAGGTTAGGAAATTTGAAAACAGGGCAAGTGAGGAGTGTTAGAGGAGTGAGACAGGGCTGTACTCTGTCCCCCCTGTTGTTTGGATTGTACACAGAAGAATTAGCAGTTCGACTGAGAGGGAGTGGCTTAGGACTGAAAGTTGGTAATGAGAGACTGAGCTGTTGGTAAATCTGAAGGATATGTCAGTTATCAATTTCGTAAATTTCAATGCCTAACATAGTTAATTCAATCGAAATAATCAAATTTTCTTCTAGGTATGCACTTTCCGTCTCAAATGAGTATTTTATTAGTTATAGCGGTAAATGACTTACCGCAACTTCAGTGTTTAAGGCGGCAAGTAATTCAAGGAGAGCGTTGGACAGCAACACTGCAATGCGCACTCTCTTCCAGCGCGATCGTCATCAAAGACGAAACCAAACCTACCTCTATACCTCATTAAATACTCATTTGACGAAAATAGTGTATAGAAGAGAAGTTGTTTATTTTGATATTATTACCATCATTCAAGCAACAAAAATTCAAAAATCGATGAGTAGCTGTTTATATGAGCGCATTCGTCATCAAAGACAAAACTAAACCTACCGCTATAAATCGTAAAATACTCATTTGAGACGGAAAGTGCATAGAAGAAAACTTGTTTATTTTGATTCAATTAATCAGGTTCAGGCACCAAAAAGTGGAAAATCGATAACTGACATATCCTTCAGATTTACCGAGCTGTTTGTTGTATGCTGATGATGTGGTTGTGGTTAGTGAATGTGGTCATGAACTACAAAGAATGCTTGATATTGTGAACAGATATAGTACAGATTTCATGATGAACTTTGGTGCTGATAAAAGTAAGGTCATGGTTATAAATAGTGATGAGACTGATAGAGACAGACTGTGAAATATTGGAGAAATCAGAATAGGTAGAACAAAAGAATACAAATATCTAGGTTGTATGATAAGTGAAGATGGATGTACTAGAACTAAAGGTGAGAAAGTGGCAAAAGCAATGCAGTGGAGTGAACGGTTAAGTAGTGTGGCCAGAAACAGAGCAAACAAATACAAATGTGTGAGAGGAATGTGGAAGTATGTTGCTGTACCTAGTGTCATGTATGGTATGAGTGCTCTTGCTTGGAATGGAAGCGATCTTGAAAAGCTGGATGTGATACAAAATGAGGTAGGATGTGTAGCATTGGGTGCTCCAAAATGGACAGCTACAGAAGCCATTAGAGGTGACCTAGGGTGGAGCCTATTTTTAGAAAAAAGGATGAAAGCTGTGCTGAATTATAAGGTGAGAATTGAAAGAATGCAGAATAGCAGGTTAGTAAAGCGAATTTTTGAATGGAATCTGGGTGTAAGCTATTGGGAGAAAGTATGTTGGGGGGCATTGCAAGGAAACTTAGTATGCAAAAAATTATTCATGTTAGAATTTGGAGACCTGTGGATGACTGGAGTTTAATAACTGTTGGAGGTGCAGGGCCTGAGTGGGACTGCAAGAGGTGGAAGAAAGAGATTGAGAGGCAAACAAAAGAGTATGGATTGAATAAGTGGAAGCTTAGCATGATGCAGAAGCCTACACTTGACTGGTATATGAAAAAGGAAGCACCTAAGTTTGAGATGTTCTATGATGGTAGTTTTGGGAGTCAACTCTTGTTTGCTGTGAGATGTAAGTCATTGAGTGTGAACAGACGTACATGGAGATGGAATGAGAATAATAACAGATTATGTTGGCAGTGTAATTGTGGAGTAGAGGAAACAATTAAGCATTTTGTGCTGGAATGTAGTAAGTATGAGCAAGAGAGAGAGAGTTTTATGAATGTGGTGTTTGAGCAGTATGGAGAGAATGAGTGGAATGCCAGATGTGCTGAAGATGATTGCGGTATGAGCTGTCTTGCTGGATTGGATCAGGAGTGTAATGTGAGTATCATTGAGGCTATGAAAGTATTTCTTGTGCGTGCCTGGAGTAAGAGACAGTGACTGGAATGAGCCAGTCAGGTAGAGTGGGCTGTAATGACCCAATGTGCCTGGGGATGGTGTTTTGACACACAAGTTGTCCCGGTGATGCCATCCAATGGTGGCTTGTGACAGGGATTGGTAGATCCTGAGTAGTTTAGTGGACAAGTCTGGTACCAGGCGCTGAACTCTTCGTGTGAAAATAGTGGAGTGAATTGTAGGCCGTTACAAAGGCCCCAACACTGTTGGCCCTCAAGTTCAAGTTCACTAGACAACTCTAGTTTTTGTTTCTTTTTGTTTGATAACTTGATTTTCAGTAGATTTTGTGAGTGCAGACTTCTTCTGCCTGTGAAATTTGTACTGAGATAGAAGTCTGTGTTTGAGAATGGCAAGAAATAGGACTGGTCATAGGAAGGGAGGTGCAAGTGGAATGGATGAGGAGATTGAGTGCATGACTTGTAGAGTGAGTAGATATAGATGCATGCAAAGGTTTGAGAGAGATGAGCCAAGGAAAGTTGAATGATCTTGTGTTAATGTGCTGGAAATGCTTGAATGATGAGAGTAAGAAGTTGAAAGAGGAGGTTGAGAGATTGACAATTCTGATGGTTGCTTTAGAGGCTGACTTGAAGGATGAAAGAAAGCAGAACGAAGGAAAGAATGAGAATGGTGCAAATGCAGTGAATGATGTAAATGAGGATGCAAGGAATGCAAATGCAATGGAAGATGAGGCTCATGATGGTGTAAATGAAGCGGATGATAAGGCAAATGATGGTGCAAGGAGTGTGAATGCAGTAAATGATGGTGCTGTTATGCTTCTCCGCATAACTGTATAAGAAACATCGCTAAGAATCTGGATAATCGTTATCTGGCCAATAACATATTCATAAATGATTCTAAAAGACCAAATAATAAGTCTGAGGATCGACGAAGGAGCATTTCAGATCGCCTATACCTTCAAATCGTTTATACCTTCGAGGAGGACCTCCGCTTGGACTTCGAGAACAATGACAGCCCACAGAAGATGCCAGGAACTTCATAACTATAACCCTTTGTAATGTTTACTTTGTATTAATAATATTTTATGGGATTATTAGTATAAATGTACTAACGAGAGTAAGTAACAGCGTATTTAAATTGTTTAGGAAATATCTTCCGTTCATATATTAATCTGGTTAGATCGTAATTGCTAGTTGGCATCTAGGGGAAGCAGCGGCAGCGTCACCGTTGGGGTTGCCTTCGGGGACTTGAGTCAGTTAGATGGGAGGCTCGAAAAAGGGATTGACTGAGGTGTGAGGTGCAACGACAACAATCGCGTCGGTCCTTGCGGACTGGGCGTGTGCTTTGTATAAACGTAATAACTATTCAACGTAACCATCTCAAAGTGAACATAATAATGATTTGTCTTCAAACACAATCAAGTGATCCTCAAACTTTGCCCCTAATATCAGTTGATAATTGTCATAACGGTCGACCCTGGCGATACAAGATGAAGGCTCGTCACCAGGAGCCTGGGCTTCTCCACGAAAGCCAACGAACAAGAGCTAAGTATCTCACCATATTCACCATGTACTAAGGTCTCACCCCTCGAACTTTCCAAGTATGTAGGGTAGAATGCGTATGACCATCTTATGTAATTATTTACCCTTTGATTTCCCTTTGTTGTCAATAGCGAATATTAAATCTGATGTCTATTTAATTCCCTCCGTAGATTAGGATTAAAGAATGACGATGATGTTGAGAAGATAATTGATTCACGAAGCCAAGAAGTACGGCTATGCACTTAAATTAATATGCCTACCGCTAATCGACCAAACGCTTACCGTTGTCTTGAAATGAACATGTCTTATAAATATAAATATTCTTTGCCCGAGTGGCTGGTGGCAGTGTCAAAAAGCTACCGTGATTTATAAAGAATAGAAAATAGAAGAATTGTGACGAATAATGTACTCACGAATGTCACAAAATCTAAATCACGAAAATATCGACAGTAATTAAAAGACATGAAAAAGACGATAACGAGAAAACCGATAAGATTGCGATCACCACCAAGAAACCATTACAGTGCAAATGTGACAGTTAAGAGAAGAAGGATGAATGAGCATGATGAAGAAGGTACCAATGGAAAGAAAGTGAATGAGCGACCTGTTGATGTGCCACATGAGGTGCAGGAGCCTGTGGTGAAAGCGAATGAAAGGAAGATGAATGAAAAGAGTGAATGAGCAACCTGTTGATGTGCCACATAAGGTGCAGGAGCCTTTAGTGGGAGCAAATGAAAGGAAGATGAATGGAAAGAATGATCTGAGTGAAAGAATTGAGCAAAAGAGCAGCATGAAAGGGTGAGTGAGACCTATAATTAGAATATGTGGGGATAGCATGGTGAAGAATGTTGTTAGGTTCATATGTATGAGTGACAGTAGCGGATGTACGAGCATGAGAGGGAAAGGAGTGGAGGAGGTTTGTAAGCATGCTGAGAGAGTGATAGATGGAATGGATGAAGGAATGGTTGTACTGCAAGGAGGTGGCAATCGGTTGCTTGAATGTGGGAGAGAATGTACGGTGAATACAATTATGAAAGTTGTTGAAAGGGCACGGAAGAAGAGTGTTAGAGTAGCGGTGACTAGGCTCCTAAGAAGGCCTGCTTGTGATGAAGAGTATGAAAGGGTACGGAAAAAGGTGAACAAGGAGGTGCATGAAAGGATTATGAGTATGAAAGCCGAGAGTGTGAGAAAGCGTGAGTTGGGTTCCAGCTTCCTAGACATGGATAGTGTGATCCAGGATGGATGTTTTCTTGGAGATGGAGTCCATCTTACAAAAGAAGGTGAGATGAAACTCCAAGAAATATATCCGGTGGATCGGGGCTACTCATGTCATAATGGAAGATGGAACTGGATGAATGAAAATCCATCAGAGCAAAAGTGAGGAATGTCTTGAATTGTCCGATTGTGTTGTAAGGTTTGGAAGTATAAATGTGTGTGGATGGAATGCAGGAAAGTTAGATGACCTTGTAGTAGAATTTGAGAATGGAAAATTAGATTGTGTTGGTGTAGTAGAGGCCCAGATATGTGATAGTCAGTCTAACATGTAATGAGAATAAGTAATATATGATAGGAGAAGGGCGTGTAAATTGGCAAAAAAGAGGTGGTGGAGTTGGTCTGATTGTAAAGAATGCTCTAAATTGGAAATTAGAAGAACTTCCTGTTGGAAATGAACCTGAAAGTGAAGATTTGATAGCAATTAAGTGTGAAAGAATGCATGCCAGAGAAGAGAATGAAATTTCACTGTTCCCTTTACCAATTTTACTGAATTATCGATGCGTAAAGGTTGGTCCCGAGTTTGTGCTGGGACCTAAAACTGCACGTTGCTTTGCATGTTAAATGTAAATGTAAAGTCGGTAAAAATACGGATAAAATTTGTGCAATAATTAATCAAGTTAAGTGGTGCAATAAATTAACAGTGCAATAAACTAAAACTAAGCAGTGCAATAACTAAACGGTGCAATGACCGTGAGTGCCGTGTGCCGGCTGGTTCCGGACGGAGTGTCCTGTGCATGTGGTGACGCTGTGAGTGGCGTGGGTCTTAAGTGTGGCGAGTGCGGTGGTTATACTCACCTGGACTGCTCGGGCCTTCCAACTTACCACCTTCTGCGCCTGGAACTCACCAGGATCTCCTTCGTCTGTCGGACCTGCGTGACGCCGGCAGTTCTTAAGACCTTTAAAGAGAAGTTTGACGAGACGGCAAACAGATTGCAGGTTGACCTGGCAGCGCGTGCGGGGCAGGCTGGCCGCCCGACTGTGGGGGCCACAACTGAACTGCCTGGTCTTCTGGCTGGTGATGTTGGGGGTGTGGAAAATATTGCCCCTGGTGACCATCGTGACAGCGTTCACGTGGATCCGCGGACAGACACGGATGAAGTGTCGGTTGATGGTCCCGCGGGGACACGTGGGCAGAGAGAAGTATGTAAGCACTTCCTTAATAAAAAATGTAAGCATGGTAGAGGAGGTGAGAAGTGCCGTTTCTCCCACCCGAAACTTTGCTTCAAGTTCATGAAATATGGAAGCAAAGTGAGAGGCGGCTGCAGGAAAGGGGACAACTGCAGGTTCTACCACCCTGCCATGTGCCGAAAAGCCGAGAATGGAGACTGCACACGTAAGAACTGCAAGTTTCTTCATCCCTCAAATATGGGTGGTGAGGCCCTCAAAATTGGGCCTGGTGCACAAAAAGCGTCCCCCCTGCCTATAAATAGAGAAAGGCGGCGCGAGGATCAGCCGATCTTGGGGAGCATTGTTCCCGCCCCTGGCGTGGTAGACGCCAACTTTGACCCGCCGGAGCCGGTTGGCGCAGCTGGTGACCGCAGCCGCGGTTCCCGTGAAGAAACTATGAATGGTTCGGCTTTTTTAGGGCTGCGCCAGCAGGTGAATGTTATACAGGAGCAACTGTCCCGGCTGCTGTCCTGGAGGATGGAGCGACCTCTGCAGGCGACGCGGCCCGCAGCCTGCAGCTGCCAGGTTCACTGGTAGCATGGGGGGATCGCGCTGCGTTTCTGTTCCTCAATGTTCAGGGCCTGAGGCCCTTCAGGCAAAAGCACAAAGTGGTGATGCTGCGAGAAAGGGCCTTGGTTGTGGGTGCAGGGCTTGTTGCCCTCGCTGAGACCCACCTTAGCGACAGTACCCTTGACGCTGAAATTAGAATGGAGGGATTCAGCCTGTTTAGAGCGGATCGAACCGCTGGAATAAAGAAGGGTGGGGTTGCGTGTTATGTCAGGAATGACCTAGCGCGACATGCTATCGTCCTCTCAGCCGGATCCAACTCGGTGGTGGAACATCTCGTCCTGTTGTTTGCCGGCCTGGGCTTGGCGGTGGCTGTTATTTATCGTCCCCCAACCTGTCAAGTGGCGGACTTCGAGCAGGCAATTGGCCTTATATCCTCGGCACTTGAGTCTCTGCCACCTCCGGTACCAACTATTGTGGTCATGGGGGACTTTAACTTTCCAACTATGTGTTGGGAGTCGGGTCTGGCCTATGGGGGAACGAGAGAGTCGAGGGTCCAGAGTGGTTGTCTGTTGAACTTCATGGAAAGCTTTGCATTGGAGCAATATGTCCGCCTACCAACCCGACTGGATAACGTCCTAGACCTATTTCTTACGAACGATGATGAATTGGTTAGACGGGTCGAGGTCGAGGGGACTGCTATGTCCGACCACAGATGTGTGCTCATCTACGGAGACCCCGGTCTGGGACGGCAGGTTAACCGGGTTCAAAGAGCATCAAAGGGATCGCTCGACTCTCTCAACTTTATGAGCGCTCGCGTGGACTGGGTTGGCTTATCGGATGCACTGGGAGACATCGATTGGGTAGCACGTATGGCTGGACGCACCCCCGATGAGATGTATGATGACATCATTGCTGTCCTATCTGCTGTCTGCCCAAGATATGCCCCAGCACGAAGAACTAGGACAATAAATCCAATATCTAGAGACCGCAAGGTGTTGATGAGGAAGCGCACAAAGTTGCTTAAGAGAGTTACGACGTCGGCGCTCTCGGGGACCGCCAGGGAAGGCGTCCTTGAGAGGGTGGCCGAAATCGAGAGGCGGCTCCAGGCATCGCACGAGGAGGAGGCAAGGTCCGGGGAGGATAGAGCTGTATCTGCTATCAAACATAACCCAAAGTACTTCTACTCGTACGCCAGGGGAAAATTTCACACCAAGTCGACTGTTGGACCATTTCGAGTCGATGGACAGAGTATATGCACCCCTGAGGAGAAGTGTACTGTGATGCGTGCCCAGTACGAGGCGGTGTTTAGTAGGCCAAAATTCGGAGAAAACGATGCCGGCTGGGGCCCGGACGAATGGCCTGGTACAGCACCGACCAGCCTAGTGGACCTCGAGTTCGGTATGCGAGACGTTGAGGAGAGCATTGGTGAGCTCTCAGCCTCGTCGGCGCCGGGTCCAGACTGTGTCCCCGCTGTCCTCTTGCGAAATTGCAGGGCTGCTATCAGCCGGCCTCTGTCCCTGCTCTGGAGGGCATCACTGAGTGCGGGGGTCATACATTCCAAACTCAAGTTGGGAGTTATAACCCCAGTATATAAAGGCGGCGAGAAGCACCTACCTCGGAACTATAGACCTATCACGCTCACCTCCCACATAATAAAAATCTTTGAGAAGATAGTGGTGAAGAGGCTGGTAGGATATCTGGAGGACGCCGACCTGTTTAATCCGAGCCAGCACGGCTTTAGAAGAGGACGGTCCTGCTTGTCGCAGTTACTTGAGCACCAACGGCATACCACGGAGGCTCTTGGTCGTGGCCACGCGATGGATGCAGTATATCTGGACTTTGCCAAGGCCTTCGATAAAGTGGACCATGGGATCCTACTTAGAAAGCTAAGAGGTGCCGGTGTTGGTGGTAACTTATTGAGTTGGATCAGGTGCTTCCTAACCGGCAGGAAGCAGGTGGTGACCGTGGATGGGTGTCGTTCGGCCGAATCACGAGTGATTAGTGGAGTACCCCAGGGATCGGTGCTCGGACCACTCTTGTTCCTGGTCCATGTTGCTGATATTGATGCTGGACTGCTGCACTCCTGCGCATCATCCTTTGCGGATGATACGAGAGTTTTTAAAGAGGTGGCTAGCAAGCAGGACTGTGAGGCACTACAGCGGGACCTAGAAAAAATCTATGAATGGGCAGTCACCAACAATATGTGTTTCAATGAGAGCAAATTTGAACTCCTTCGGTGCGGCCACCATCCGGATGAATCATTCCTATACACAACTGCTGGTGGGGTGGTTATCGAGAGGAGTTCGTCGATAAGAGACTTGGGCGTGGTCGTTGAGGACGGAGGAAGATTTGCCAAGCACATAGACACGGTATCCAAAAAGTGTCGAGCGGTACTCGGTTGGGTCCTCAGGACGTTCCGGACCCGGGAAGCGGCGGCAATGTTGACCCTATATTGGACACTGATCCTACCCCTAGCCGAGTACTGCTGCCAGCTGTGGAGCCCTATTGCGACGGGAGAAATCCAGAAGATCGAAGCGATCCAGAGGACGTTTACGTCAAAGATTGTTGGGCTGGAGCAGCTGAATTACTGGGAGAGACTCCAGAGGCTGTCGCTGTACTCCTTGCAGCGACGACGAGAGCGGTACCTAATAATCTATACCTGGAAGATGATGGAGGGATTAGTGCCGAACTTTGTGGACCGGGACCTGGCGTTGAGGACGAGAATGCATCCCCGACTGGGTAGGCTGTGCGTCGTCCCGCCGTTCAGCAACAGGGCCTTGGCCAGCGTGAGGACACGCCACGAGAGGTCCTTCTCTGTTGTCGGACTGAGACTCTTTAACTGCCTCCCAATTGAACTGAGAGAGTTACATGGGGAACTGGGTGCGTTCAAGTTGAAGCTGGACAAGTTCCTGGCGGCGGTTCCTGATCAGCCCACGATGCCGCACTACTACCAGCCCGCGGAGGGGAACAGCCTTCTTCAGCAGTTGGCGCAGCTGCGAGTGCAGGAAATGTAGACGAGTCGTCTTCTGAGGGCGGTGCATCAGCATGGCCCGGGCCTTGAAGGCCCGAACTACATCCCAGGAATCCCAGGAATCCCAGGAGAATGTATTGTTGTGATTGTATGTTATATGACAACTGATGGGATTTTAGCTCATGAAGAGAATGTAAAAAAGTATGAAATATTAACAAGGATTGTACGAGAACACTGCAGATGCCCTCTGATTGTGATGGGTGACATGAATGGCCATGTTGGTATACTTGGTGAGCCGGTGAAATGGACAAAAAATGGACAAAAATTGATGAATTTTTGTGATGAGAATGAACTTGAAAACCTGAATGTCACAATAGGAAATGGCTTGCATACATGGCAAAGCAGGGAATGGAAAACTGCAATTGACTATATGATTGTGAATAGTAGAGCAAGGGAGTGTGTCAATGAAATGTTTGTAAATGAAGATGATTTTGATATTGATAGTGACCACAAAATGCTTGGGCTTGAATATAACTGGGGTAGAAAGGAATCAATGCAGAAGGTCAGTAGTGTGAAAGAAAGTTGGCAGATAAAAATGGCAAACTGGGAAGAATTTAAAAATGAATTGAGTAGGTGTAACTGGAACAGGTGTGGAAATGTAAATGACCTAAATGGTGAGATTGAAAGAACCTTGTATGATGTGGCAGAGCAAAAGCTTGGTAGAATTAAATGTAGGAAAGGGACAGGGAATGCCAGGTGGTTTACATGTGAGATAAAAGAAGAACAAATGAGAAGAAAGACTCTAAATAAGAAACAACGCAGTATGAGGAAAATTTATGAAAGAAACAGAATTACTGAGGATGAATGGCAGAGTGCATGGAATGAGTACAAGGACCAGCAGAAAAAAGTAAGGGGAATGATAAATGAGGCTAGAGTTAAAGAGGAGAGACACCAAGTTGAAAATCTAAGATAGAAAGGTCCGGATGGAATAAAAGATTGGGATAAGTTTATACAAGAGAATGATAGAGGTAGTGAAGTTCAAGTTGATGAATTAGTAGTCAATGGTTGCAGTGTGCAAGATAGGATGCAAATGGTGAAAGCAGTTGAAGAATATTGGGAGGACATTGGTGGAATGAATGAGCAGGTAGGGCCCGAGCTAAAGGTTAGGTAGGCTTCCTTTTTGTTGTAATAAAATAGGTTTTTGTTTTGTTACGGACCATCTTTTTTCGGTTCACTGCTGTCCTGTTTTTCAGCACCTACTACTTTCTTCTTCAACTTTTTTCTTGTTTCATGAACTTCTTTCCTAGCTTACTGTTTCTGTGCACCTTGTGCATAGATTCCACGTTCCCTCAACTCCATACTAAATGGTGCCTTCCTTTTTCCTCTCTTGAAACATCTTTGTCGTGGTTAAGGGAGGCTAAAACTTTCTTATATAATAATAATAATAAAGAATGAGCAGGTAACAGGTGACGAACCCGTAAATTTTCTGATTGATGAACGTGAACTGCAAATGGAAGACGAAGTCACTTGTGAAGAGATTCTAAGTTTTTTGAAGAAAGTGAAAAATGGTAAGGCATGTGGCCCTGATAAGATCCCATATGAGTTCTATAATTGGGGAGGAGAGAGTGTAGTCAGTTTGTTGAAATGTTTATATGATGAGATATGGAAGAGTAAAAAAGTACCGGATGACTGGAACAAGTGTAATGTAGTTCTGTTGCATAAAGGTGGACATAAGAGTATGAAAGAACTTAAAAATTACAGACCAATTGCCACTGGGTGACACTGTATGAAAGATCTTTTGTGGTATTTTGAATGAGAGAATGAAAAACTTACTTGAGGAATTAGGAGTCCTAGATGAAGAACAGAATGGATTTAGGCAAGGTAGACGTGGGGAGGATAATCTGTTTGTAGTGAGTGAAATAACTGAACGAATGAGGAAGGATGATAAGAAGGTAAATTTAGCATTCCTGGATATTGAGAGGCGTATGACAGAGTGGATCGGGTTAGGCTCTTTGAAGTTTCGAGAAAAGTTGGGCTTAGCAGAAAAATAATAAAAAGTGTACAAAGTCTGTATGAGAACACAAGCGCAATATACAAGTTAGGAAATTTGGAAACAGGGCAAGTGAGGAGTGTTAGAGGAGTGAGACAGGGCTGTACTCTGTCTCCCCTGTTGTTTGGATTGTACACAGAAGAACTAGCAGTTCAACTGAGAAGGAGTGGCTTAGGACTGAAAGTTGGTAATGAGAGACTGAGCTGTTTGTTGTATGCTGATGATGTGGTTGTGGTTAGTGAATGTGGACATGAACTGCATAGGATGCTTGACATAGTGAATGGATATGGTACAAATTTCAAGGTGAACTTTAGTGCTGACAAAAGTAAGGTAATGGTTATAAATAGTGATGAGACTGATAGAAACAGACTGTGGAATATTGGAGAAATCAGAATAGGTAGAACAAAAGAATACAAATATCTAGGTTGTATGATAAGTGAAGATGGATGCACTAGAACTAAAGGTGAAAAAGTGGCAAAAGCTATGCAGTGGAGTGGACGGTTAAGTAGTGTGGTCAGATACAGAGCAAACAAGTATAAATGTGTGAGAGGAATGGGGAAATATGTTGCTGTACCTGGTGTCATGTATGGCATTAGTGCTCTATTCAGGAATGGAAATGATATAGAGTAGCTAGATACGGTAAAAAAATAAGGTAGGTCCTCGAGCTCTGGGTGCTCCAAGATGGATTGCTACGGAAGCTATTTTCTTGAATTTTAAGGTAAGAATTGAGAGAATGCAGAATAACAGGTTGGTTAAGCAAATTTTTGGATGAAATCTGAGTGTAAGCTATTGGGAGAAAATATGTTGGGGCATGCAAGAAAATTGAATGTGCAAAAGATTATTTGTGTTAGAATTGGGAAGTCTGTGGATGACTGGATTTTAATGAATGTTGGAGGTTAAGAGCAAGACAGCAAGAGGTGGGAAAAGAGATTGAGAAGCAAACAAAAGAGTATGGATTGAATAAGTGGATGCTTAGCATGATGCAAAAGCCTACACTTATCTGGTATTTGTAAAAGAAAGTACCTAACTACAAGATATTCTATGATGGTAGTGTCATGGTTCTGCTGTGACTATACTCTACGCTGTGTTTAAATAAGCGTTAAGAAGAAAAAGTCTGCCTAGCTAGCGACTGAAATTCCTTCGAAAAGACTGGCTTCCATAGAAATATCTTCTCGTCAATAAAGGCTGCATATTCTGATATTCACGATCTTCGCCTAGACATCGTCAACCGTCGTCTTCAGTTCTACCAACCGTCGCATTCAACAGTGACATCATCCCCATCGCTAGAAAGGCGCACAACCACACCCTCTATGAGCGACACGTCACGAAACATCGACAGCTGGCCGGACTGCCTAATGCCTCCATTTGCTCAACGTATATTCTTTCCCTTCATTAGAGACTTAGGATCGTATTTACTCTGCGTAAATTAACTGTCATCCAATTGTAAGTCTATTCTCTTCTAATTATATGACGACGCTTGCCAATTCCGATTAAATTAACTAATGTAAAGCATTGTCTATAAAGACATGTTTGTTCTCTATGCGAACGGCTTCTCAGGCTCCTGCGCTTAGAAAGCGCCAGCCCGGGCAGAAGCGTCCCAGCAATCGCAGAGCACAGTCACGTCTGTTTGTGTCCTCTCACCTCGCTGCCTTGGCAGGCTTGCCAAGCAGTGAGGGTTGGGTTGTTCACTGTTATTCTCTGTTATTCAATGAATCGTGTGTTGACTCATAGGCGCCATTCAGGACAGAGCTAAGTATTCTAGTGTTTTCGTATTCCATACATTCAAGCCATTTATTTCGCGTGGTAGGTTTAGATTCTGTACCCAAAAATGTATCGCGTCAGGTTTATTGATGAATTAAATGTTTAGCATTTCGCAAGATAACTGATTCCGCGGAGACTTCACTTCATATAAAATGTGCTTATCGTAATTATCAATGTATTAATGTTCAAGTAATGAAGGCTTCACCTGCTTATTTTGAGATCATGATGCGATCTCCTGTAACTGTATTTTCTGATAGATTAGAATAGTTTTTGAGATTTGATGGTGTCACGATCATCTAGATTCATTAATATGACATGTTGTGCATCGTAAGTCAATCACTATCCTAATGTGTAATCTATTGCTATTTGAAGAACGTCATCATTTTAACAGAAATATACGTTGTAACTGTGTCGTCACTATCCTTAACGAGGCCCTATTCGATTTGCTATAATATTATATTTAATTGTAACTAATGACATTGAAAAGTCACAGTAAATTTCGATCTTTAATGAAATTACAAAAATATAATAAATGAGGCTTTCTGTCTCGACTATTGATCGAAAGTAAATAAAAGCGACGAGGAAATAACGAGAAATAATGCAGAGAAAGAATTGCCTCCTGAAAGTCGCACGACGAATAAATGCGACATTAATAAAAATTACGATTACGGCTTCGATGAGAAACCACGTTCACAACAGTAGTTTAGGAAATGAACTCTTGTTTGCTGTGAGGTATAAGTCATTGAGCCTAAATAGACACATAGAGGTAGAATGAGAATAATGACAGATTATGTTGGCAGTGTGATAGGGGAGTGGAGGAAACAATTGAGCATTTTGTGCTGGAATGTAGTAAGTATGAGCAAGAGAGAGAGAGAGAGAGAGAGAGAGAGAGAGAGAGAGAGAGAGAGAGAGAGAGAGAGAGAGAGAGAGAGAGTTTCATGAATACGGTGTTAAAGCAGTATGGAGAGAATGAGTGGTATGCCTACGGCCAGATGTGCTGAAGATGATTGTGGTAAAAGCCGTCTTGTTGGATTGGATCAGGAGTGTAATTTGAGTATTGTTGAAGCTATGAAAAGTTTTTTTGTATGTGCCTAGAGTAAAAGACAGTGACTGCATGAGCCAGTCATGTAGAGTGGGCTGTAATGACCCATCATGCCTGAGGATGGTATTTTGATGTACTGGTTATCCCAGTAATGCCGTTCAATTGTAGCTTGTGACAAGGATTGGTAGATCCTAAGTAGTTTATTGGAAAAGTCTGGTGCACAGGTACTGAACTCTTTCTGTGAATATTGTGAGCATTGAGGAGGAAATTGTAGACCGTTACAAAGACCCCAATGCTGTCGACCCTCAACTTCCAATTCAAGTGTGGATCCTGAGTAGTTTATTTGACAAGTCTGGTGCATAGGTGCTGAACTTTTTTGAGTGAATATTTTGAGTCTTGAGGAGGAATTATTAACCATGATAAAGACCCTGATACTGTTGGCCCCAATTTTAAATTCAAGTGTACATATGTGAGGAATTTGTGAGCTATTTCAGGAGCCCTGACCACCAGCCCTTGCATTCTAGTTCAAGTGGATAGGCAAGCCTTGAGGTTTAAAATCTTTTTCAAAGAATGACTGTCTGTAACAAGCTACTCTAAATTTTTGGTAAATAATTGTTTCAATATGTTTTTTACAGTCTAAAAACTAATGGAATGTTTACTTATTTTACATTGCATAATATTGGCTTAGCCTCTTTCAATAGGATTAACTATTTTTGAATTGGAGTGGATAGATTTGCTTTTGGTTAGGAGACAAGGAAACTGAGTGTAAGCCTGATGTTGGTAAGCAATTGCAATTCTTCTACTTCCAGTTTGAGGTAAAATATCAGATTTCTAAAGGTCACATTGAAAGTGATAAACATTTCCTGTAGCCTAACTGTCTTGATATTTTTTGCTGTGGCTGATGTCATGAGAGCACAGAGCAGGTTTGAGGCTAGATTTTCAAACATTTCATGTTGTATTAGAGCTAAAGCTGGTAATGGTAGTTCACCTGTTAATTTGACCATCATACAGTCTATTTTTTTTCTGGTATAATCATAGATACTTTTTGTGACTTTTACTGTTTTTGGTAAAACTGAAGTTTAATATTGAACTCAAATTAAAACTCAATTGTAGTGATCAATTTTGAAAAAAGCATCATTAATTTGATCCTGCTTTCATTTAGCATTAATTATTTATAAGAAATAAAGTGTGTGACTACTAGTTGGTCAGCAGAATGCAGAATTATGAAAATCCTCTCCGTGGCCACCAGTGGTGCACATTGTGGTTGATATGTTAAGTTTGGAATTTTCAATTTTAAAAATTGTTTATGCTACATCCAACATCTGAGTAGTAGAAATTAAAAAAAACTCCATCATTCATAAAAATGGAAATCAAAAAGTTATAAGCTCCAACAAGCAGCCTCAAATCTTGACCTAGAAAGCTCACACTTTTGTAATTATTAAGGTAATTCTAATTTGATATTAGATATAACGATGAACTTCATGCAGCTTGTCTATCAGTATTTTGCACTGTCAACTTTCTCAATATTTTCCATCATTAAGTGTCATGATATTTAATATCCAAAGATTTTTAATATAATCAATTGTCAGAATAAACTTAGCAAAAGATCAAATATCTAAACAAAAGCCAAGTATCTAAGTAATCAAACACCAAGTATCTGAATAATATCATTTGATTGAAACTTTCAAAATTATATTACAAAACCCTAGTGGACACATCGAGGGCTCAATTTTTTAATGCCTGTTATTTAAAATTTTGCAGAAATTTTTGGTAAATAAATGTGCCTGTAAATAGTTTTTAGTACAGACATGTAAAGCATGCCGCACACTGCCTCAGAACCGACGCGTCAGATCAGAAACGAAACGTCTGAAAGAAATCGAAAATGAACATTTATACCTGATGACGCTCACTGCCTCAGATCAGAACCGAAGCGAAGCTTCAGATCAGAACCGAACTGCCTCTGAATTCTTTGAAAGATATTGGTTCCGAAGGTTCTGAAGCTTCTGACAGGCTGCGCATGCGTAGAACGGCTGCTGCAGGGGTGCTTGAGGGGGTTGCTGAGGAGGTACTCAGGTGGGAGGTTAGTGTGTCACTCACCATTGGATTAGGTGGTCGTTGCGTTCTTTCAGTGCACGCTCTGAGCGCGTGAACGCGCGTTAATCGAACACACGTTCGTAAATTCATTACTTATGACAGACATCAATGAAGAACTCATTACCTATGTATTCCAATATGAAATATTGTACAATATGGTCATCAATATTATTATGACACAACTAGAAAAAAAAGTTTATTTCCAATATAGATGGTACAAAAGTGCCATCATTGGTTTTTAAAATATCTTAAAGTTAATATACTTAGATGATACACACACACACACGAGTATTGTAATACTCATGTCACTAGTCGTAAAGAAATGATTGAGGGCAGTGTACTCCTAATTTTGCTTAATCTACATTTGATGATACATATAATGATAATTATAAGAGAACACAATTTCATGGACGATGCATTTTCATTGTGAGGTAAAAACACTTCTGACAGTTTACATATACATGACATAAAACTTCGCAGTTCTTGATGCCAGGAATTAGTATATGAATCGCCTGTTTTGGCCGATGTTCAAAAATGTCATTTTAAGGAAGCATGAGAAAAAAGATATATATATATAAGCATGAGGACCACGAAAATTATAAGTTTTGTATTTCTAATTCAACAATTTTAACATAACGGTCATTAGTTGATGAGCATTTCATTTAAATATAAATGGATGATCGCACAACAAATGTATAGTTTTCTACATGAATGCTTTACAATAATAAAGAGACAATGGGTTAGGTGTTGTTACAAGTTGAGAGTGAAACAGAAAAAAGGGACCAGTATCTTTAGTTAAAATGCCAGTTGTCAGTTTAGTACACACATATGTGCATATGTACATGTAAATATACACACATATGCATGCGCACACATACCTACGCATATACATACGCCCAACAAACACTCATACACAAATACATACCTATGCATCTAGGCAATCACAATATATATGCGTTCTATAAAAATGCTGTGCGATGTACTGAAATATAGGATAATGAGCAAAAGAAGTTCGTGACAATTTTTCCAGTCGGTGTTGTTGCTGCCCACAACTTCTACGGGAAAGGAGAATGCTTGGAAGAAATAGCCCAAAACTTGAAAATAACAGATGAGGAAACTCAATTTCAATTGATCTTATATTTTGATGTACAATAATAAATTCCAACTTATTGTTACGAAAAGTTGAACAAACTTATCGCAATTAAACTCCTACATTCACCTGATTGACAACGTTACTGGTGCTTCCCTCTGTTTATCATGTCATCCTGTCAGGGTACTTGACATTATGTAAACGGAATTAAGGTAATGCTTTAATTATTTTCCATGGTTTTGAAAAGCGCAAAGCACGATTTTCTTCTGCCAAAGCTAACTGAAAACTGGCTATGTCGGTTTCGTTCTGATGGCTTCTGCGCCAGTGTGCCAGAGGCGGTTTTCCAGTCGTAATCTCTAAGTGATCGAGTAACCCTCGGGGTTACGCGGGTTACTCGATCCGTCAAAAACAGTGTTTCCAAAGATGATCCGTTGCCGAGATTGCTTCTAGAAACACAGGTTAGTGTCACCCGAGTAACTTTTTCTGTAACCTCGTTTTGAAAAGGATTATGACCGGGTTGGGTTATGACGTCACAAATGTTTACAAACAAATTTTAGGCGGGCTTTTGCTTATGTGGTACTATATCCGTAAATAATTAAAAATTAGCGTTCAAATAGGATGAAATTGTAAGATGTGTGTATAGTATTTAGTATTTTAGCATATTGTGTAAAGGTTTTAGCATGAAAATGAAAAGTTATATGAAATTGACATTGAACACAAGCAGCGTATTTGCTGTAAGGCTAGGGCAGTTAATAGTCATCAAAATACAAGTATTTTTCTTTTTTCATTAACATATCTTGCAATTAATAGTATTGCTTTAATTAATTTTATTTTCATTTGAACTTTTTTGTATGAATTAAGTTTGTGAATTGCTTTTTACTTAGTTATTGCTGGCTGAACTAACTATCTTATTGATTTGAATTGTTGTGGTACTAGATATAAGGGTCTTGTTATTATTTATAGTTCATTCTTCTCACACAATTGAAATGATGTCATGTAAGTATACAAGTTTGACTAGTTTTGTGAATATAGTCTTATAGAAATATTTTGTGGTAAATGTGAAGCGTTGGCCAGTAATTGATTTTTAAGTTTTCGGTGCATTAAGGTAATTAATTGGATCAAAGTAAACAAGTTTTCTTCTGTGGACTTTCCGTCGGAAATGAGTACTTTACAAGTTATAGTGGTAAATGACCTACTGCAACTCCAGTCTTCAAAGCAGAAAGTAATTCATCGAGCGCATCAGATGGCAACACTACAATGGACTCTCCCTTCTGATGCGCTCGAATGATTGAGGGCATTCTTGCCATCTAAGACAAAAGTTAACATATTGCTATAACTCATTATTTTTGGAGGATAATTTCTATTGTGTTATTAACTAAAAGATCCTAGAAGTGGGTTCAGGCTCTGTGGAGCCGGCAAATAATAAATTACGAAGTACCCAAATGCACTCTACCCAAACTAAACCTACCGTTGTAACTCGTTTAATACTAATTTGCGACGGAAAGTGCGTATAAGAAAGGTTGTTTATTTCAATCTAATTAGCTATGTTTAGGCACTGAAAAGTGGGAAATTGATTATGGTCCTTCCTTTAACGTCTACTGTCATTTAAGTATGGGACATCTTTGTTTTATGTTCTTCATCTGTTAATTGATGATCCATTTGAAAGATAACTTCATCATAGCTCTGTAATTTTATGGAAATGTTTTGAAATATCTTTCATCTGATATGTTATGCCATGTAATCAAATAGTAGATGATAACATTCATGCTGAGAGTGAATTGACACTATTATCATCTATTGAAAAAATCATCTTTGCTTTAAAAATTTGGCACATGTCTTTGTTAAACTGTCAAAATAAGATGCCTTACGCATGTATGCAAATTTTAAGTAGATCTTGAAAATTTTACAATTATGTTTCAAAGAGAACATCATTTTTGGAATAAGTATCCAAAATTAATCAAATAGTGAGTCAGTTGAATAATTTATTCAAGTATTTCATTGTTGCTACTGAGCTGTTCTCACGGAATTTTAATTTAGAAAAACCAAATAACTTGTATGTTTAATAACCTAATCAAGCTAACTCAATCTTTTTACTCTATTCAGCCATAATGATGGAGTCTCATCTCCTTGCCTAATAGCCAAAATACTTATAAATGTGTTTGGTAAAAGCATCTAGTATGGTCAGCTGATTAAAAGTATTTGTGCTTTACTCAGAACGTAAACTCTCTTAACTTGATATTTACTAAGTTATTTTCAATTCAATAACAGCTATTTTGCATTATTATGAACTGTAAAAAACCAATGGCATAAAGTAGTTGCTAGTTTAACCCTATATAAATAAATACTTTTTCCCATAGATGTTTCTTTTTCCACTGATTCTTTCTTACACCTTATTATTGTACTCGTATTACTGTTATTACAACCATCAGCACTAAGCTGGTTCTGATATGTGGTAGTCACTAATATCAGGCTAGTAAAAAACTCCTACTTAATGGTGAACTTTAAATAACATAAAAAGAAAGAAATTCAAGCAGAACTACAATGTATTGAGGCTATTTTTGATAGAGGACCATAAAGTCTTGTGGGGTGCTGAAGGGTTAATAAAACCAGCTGTGCTACCTGTGCAATTAGTGTGCAAGCTTTCATTCCCATGTTCTGTTCAAAACTTAAGAGAAAAATTTTTGTTCCTCGTTTCATTGAGATAAAAAGAAACCATAAAGGACATATCATAATTTTTCAACTTGTCATGGTGTTTTTGAAAGGAGAGCCTATTTAGTACGTATTGTAGACTGTTTTCTATCACAACAGGTAATGATTGTCCAAAGCAGCCTGATAAAAATTTATTTTAGGAGACGTTTATGTCGATTGTACTTTTATCATTAAATTTGCTAAAGCAAAATGACTCTCAGAATTGGAAAAAGACAAACAGAAAAAAGAAAGGTATAAGCGAAACCTCCATAAAAAACATTTGTATCCCTTCCTTTTTGAGAAAGTACTATAAAATATTCAAGTTCCCTGTACAAGATTATAAAATGAAGAAACACTCATAGTGAGCCTCATTCTTTTCATCAGATATGTTCCATTTATCTTCTTGATATACATTGTGTCTTAGTGTATCATTATTCAGGACAACTAATTTGAGTCAGCTTGCAACAGATGTGTGTTTAGCAAAGAATAGGAATTTTTTATTCAGTGATATCAACATTATCATAGTGTTGATGAAAGTGGCAGTAGCTTCTTTCATTGCATGAATTTGCTTTTTATATGATTAAAAATTGTAACTAAATCAGCTTGGTATCTAAAGCTATGCCTTTTTCCATTTCAGGCACCATCAGTGTTCAAACCATGAGCATATATCACAGTCCAGTGAAGGGGCCCCATGCCACCGGTTCAGAGTTTTGCAAGGATTCTTACAAGTTGCAAGTGGATATCTGGAAGTTTATTTCTTAGGTGAGTTATTTATCAGGATTAAGGAAAATTTCACTATTATGTACATGGAAAACTATTGCTCTACAATTGAGAAGCTTGTTAGTTTAATGTCAGAAGTGAAACAAATCATTCACCATGTTGAAGACAAGGGCCCTGATATTGAGGTGTGGCATAATTGGGCTGTCATCATCACTTATTTCAGTTAAGCATATGTCTTGATGACCAGATGAAAAGAATAAGTAAATAATATTAATAGATATATTACCAGTAGCTCAATAATAATATTAATAATTTGGAGCACTTCAAACCTATCTTTTGTACATCACCATTTTGAGAGTTCATTGATTTTGTTTGCATCAACTTCTGAGAAGGAGTCCACTATGGATGCATGTGCATTGAAGGATTCTGATTATAGAATTAGAGATATGAAATGTTATCTTTTAATTTTTAAAAATTTGTATCCTTGCTATAAAATAATATAAATTAAAGTGAGTTATATACTCCTCTCTTCTACAGTACTGCAAGTGAGTAGGTCTTTATCAGCATCAGCCTAAAAGTATTGATTTATCTATGGCCTGAGTATTCCGCTTCCTCCTAAATCTCAGTCAATCTAAGTTCAATTATTTCAATTTCCAGAGGAATCTACTGAATTTTCATCTAGCAGCGAATTGAAAGAAACTCATGCAGCAAAGGGTTTCATACTCTCCACTACAGAGGAACATCTGGGCAGCTTCAGACTCAGCACTGCAGGGTAAAAGCCCAACATGCTGTACAGCCAAGAGGTTTGTTGCATGGATAGGGCACTGAGTTGATGTGGTCGTGTGTTCATTTATTTTTTCTTGTGTTCATTTTTTGCCATCAGAGATTCAAACTTGATTCTAACTTTACCTCATTTATGCATGTATTTACTCTTGGTGTGTTGTGCACTGTTTTTAAGATGACTATGATAGAGGGAAGTGTCGTACAGAAAATCATATAAATTTAGTAAGTTTTCAGGATTTATACTATTCCTTTTATATGATTGGAGGTATGCAGATTGTGGGTGTTATGGTGAATATTTAAACAAAAGGGATGCTCCTCATTTTTAATTCTATCTTAGCTCTTCTAGACTTGATGGTACAAATTATAGAGATTTTATGTGGGTTTCTTGAGGTAAACCGTATTTTTTGTTGCTATTTAATGTGTTCTTTTCAGTACAAAGACCTGTACTGTGTGATTAAAATCTGCTGGCAATGAGATTGATGTAAATCTTGCAATTTATTCATTAATTTCTTGTTTTATTGAGCTGCTCCCTTTCACTGTTGAGAAAACTGTTTAAATCCAATTGGTCATTCAACTTTTGTAATAGCATTGGATGAATACCTATGGCTGTAAAAGATTTTTGAATGATCTACAACATACTACTTCTCAGTTGGAACCAGAAAACCTTCATGCGTTTTCACATCTCTGTTTCCATGTCACCATATCTTAGTCTCTTTGAGGTCAAGTTGCTGATATATTTTTTTAACACACTATATTTTCACCTTGACGTCTCAAATGGTCAAGAATCAGGTCCAATTTATGCAATCAAATGATGATTGTGAGCCCTTGCCTGAACATGTATGCTCCTCCAACCTGTTCAAATCAAACCTCTCGTTGGCTGAATCACTCATCATTCTGAGTTGTAGAACATTTCTGTTCAGGTAATTTTCAAATGAATTATTAATGATTTTTAGAAACTTTACTTATTTGGGCTAGATGCCTCGTTTTTGTTGAAAAAAATTGGAAGAACATGGTCTTTGAAGTATTGTATTACACTCTTCCATAGCACTTTGCACCCTCAAATTCACGTTAACCGTCGCATTCTCAATTTTTTATTTCTTGTGTTCCAACTTCATGCTGTTAGGATTGATGTAAACTTTAATTCTTGACATTGTTTATTTTTTACACAAATGACTATCAAGACGTACACCACCAGGAGCTGTATTACTGGAAGAAAGTCTTCTAGCACATGAGGTCCTGCCAGCATTGCAGGAGCTGCAGTCACAGCATGAGGTCGATCCCCAGCACTTAGATCAAGACCTTCAGAGCCTTCAATCTTCTAAAGGTGTGTTATTCGTTTTTATGCCAGAGGAAGAGTGATCTAATTGCTCCTACTATGCATGGTATCAATTACATATTGGTACTCGGATTTGTTGAATGTAAGTACAGGGAAATCAATATATTTGACTCAATGAGTAGAAAGCAATGCACTTAATTTTGGTATGCAGGGTGTTGTGTAATTCGATGCACATATTTTAACCACAGATAGAGCTATGAAAAACCCTCTCTGTGGTGATTTCATTGTTTGTTAAATCAAATTTTCCGCAAAGTTACATCACTTCAAAGTTTTTTTACCAAGAATACTTTTGGTCGTAAAATATTTATTTCATTGCCGATTTTGATAGAAATTTAGTTAAGGGTGATAATTATCCTACTTTTGAAGTAAATATTTTATATTACTGCAAAATATTGACCCAGAAAGTAATTACAGAGGTCCAGAGTCAAAGTCAAATACGTTAATGTTCTCAATTGAAAATGGACAAAAAACTTATTGCATCACAAAGTTTACATCAAGAGCCTTGGAATGATGTAGTAAAATTACAAGTTATCTTCCTTTCCTGCTTTAAAATAGATTTCACAACCAAAACAGCCCCTGGTTTTGCGTGTAGCCTCAAGATAATAAGGCTGCTATTGTCGCGTCGCACCGGCGTGTAACATAAATTAACTGGTATACGAACTGAAGTACTATGGCCACATTTTGTTCCCATGTAAATTACCGTCAAATCTAAAAACTTGAGCTCAAACTTAATGTGGCGATTGTACGATGTGTTCGTATTTTAGAACAACTTACTTGATTATTTATCCAAATTCTGAAATACTAACACATTGTACAATCGCCACATTAAGTTACTTCAATTCACAAGTTCAACAAATTTGTTTATGTTACAAACCGGCGTGACGTGACGATGGCAGTCTTGTAGTGAGGCTACACGCTGAGCCAGACGGCTGTTTTGGTAGTGAAAATCGACTTCATTTTTTGACGGAATAAGTTCAATGTACGTTTTCAATCGAGATCATAAACGTACTTGGTTTTGACTTTAGATCTCTGTAGTTACTTTTTGGGTTGATATTTTGTTAAAATATTTACCTCGAGAATAAGCTAAGTACTACCCTAAATTAAATTATCCATATCAGCCAAGAAATATAATTTTTATAACCAAAAGTATTTTTGGGAAATAAACTTTGAAGAGAGATAACTTTATTTAAAACTTGATTTTTTTAACAATAAAATCACTACAGAGTGTGGATTTCGTAGCTCTATCTGTGCTTAAAATATGTACATCGAATTACACAACATTCTATATTTTAACATATCGTGCTTTCTCTACTATTATTATTATTAACCTTACTTAACCAAATAATTTGAGTTGTATTTGTTCAAAGGCAATGCACTTACTGCTAAAGTAAGATTTCAATTGCATATCTGGGGTCATTGTGTTCCCATAATTATTTTTTCGATGAAATTGAGATTTTTTACTTGCTCCTTAAACATTTTTTCCTTGTGAGGAATTCAAGCTGGTTCATTCATGATATGGCTTCTTATCATTGAATGTAAAATAATTTTCGTTGTACTTGTTCATTGTTCTTTATGAGTGCAATTTTGCGTCTTTTCACATGGCGGCTTAGCATAACAGCGCCAACTACAAATTGAGATGGAGTGGTGTTTGTTACAATGTATTGGTGTCTCTTATGTTGAGTAGGTGTGTGTCTTTCTGTCCAAAATATTTCATCAAAACTTTGGAGATGTCTCAGCATAAAGTCCATCTTACATGTGGTCGTCAAGAAAAATCGAATTATTAATATGTGATACGTCATTTTTTGTTCCGACGTAGTAAAAACAAACTTCTTTTATGGTAAGCCAAAGAACTGGAAGATAGGTTTGCCTCTTTGAATTTTAATAATCACATGCACATATGAAATTGCAGAATCTTCAATGTGGGGGATGGAAGGCCAGATGAAAAGCCTGTGCAACTGATTACCTTCGCTAACTGTTGCATCATCTGCTGAAACCTCAATGCCAGTGGCATCGACGTCATCTGCATTTGGCTCACAGCGGGAGTGCCATCGTCTGTTCCCGAGTAGCTGGTGGAGATGGAGGTGGCTGATGCTGGTGATGGAGAAAATTGGCCGGATCAAACCTCAACTGTTCAAGAGTAGCATTTACTAAACTGATTTTTAATTTTAACAGAGAGCATTCGGTGTGATCACTAGCATTTACCATAGTAGGAGTTACAGCCGCTACTGCCTCATTTCTTCCATTTCACTGCAATGCATACAACTAATCACCGATTATAGTTAGCTGTAAACAAAGCAGAATAACTGTGAGAACGCGTTTTTGCAACGAGTCATAATTTTAAGAACAGAAATTTGCTTTAAAGATGCATAACTGTTACAATGCTTCTTTAAATTTGGGCTTCTATTCAAAGACAAAGTATTACAGCAAATGTTTATTTTGAAAACATTTAGAGATGGAAGTTGTGATTCATTCTCTTGAACGATACGTGGTGTTCACTTAGAGAGAGGGAAATGTGCTCTGAGTTTTTGCGTTTATCATTCTACGCCGCCAATGCAATAAAGAAAATTCTTTGTAACGCCTATTATTTAGTGGAATGTATTATTAATGGGTTAAAAAATTAAGTTGTATTAAGTATTGATGTTAATCAAAAAATTTTCTGTTGAAAATTTTTTTGTCAGGTTGGTTTAAACAAGAAGTTAATCTGACATCAACTTGAAGGCCTGGCTGTAAATTTATGCATGGGTTATTTTGGGTTGTACGTTTAAACAGAATCATTTACTGTAGCATTTGAACAATGAATGCGAAGCGTCACACCAAAAGTAAGAGGAACTATGCCCTGGTTATTTTAACTCATTACCTTGCGTTATGATTATAAGAGAGGACCGGTGCTGTGATGCTGTCACCCAAGAAATGGTAATAAGTAAATACTTTGTTGCATTATAAGAACAAAATATTTTTTAATTATTATAGGGAATAACTACTTCAAATAAGTTACTGCATTCCAAGCAAAGAATATCGCAGAAGGAAGTTGGCATTTTATTTCTAAATATGGATATATATACATACTTGAGTGTAGGATGGTAATGAACTAAATTTGACCCCCTCAGGGGTCAAAGTTAGTTAGTTCAATAGTTAGTTCAACTATTGTATCTATGGAAATTAGCGCTCTCAGAGAGACAATGTGAGGGCCCGAGCTAAGGGTTAGGTAAGCTTTTTTATGTTAAAATAACATAGGTTTTTGTTTTGTTACGGACCATCTTTTTTCGGTTCACTGCTGTCCTGTTTTTTCAGCACCTACTGCTTTCTTCTTCAACTTTGATCTTGTTTCGTGAACTTCTTTCTCATCTTACTGTTTCTATGCCCTTTCTGCATAGATTTCGCATTCCCTTAACTTCATACTACATGGTGCCTTATTCCTTCCTCTCTTTGGGTCTCATTTGTTAAGGATAGGGAGACAAAAACTAACTAATAATCTAATCTAATCTCGCTACTAACAACTATGCCGAGCGCTCATTATTCTGTTCATATCAGTTTTTTCTCCAATTCATGGAGCGTAAAGTATCCAAAACATAAATTGCATTGATTTCCATCCGCATTGCCAGTTACAGCCCATCCTTGAGTTTTGTATCATCTTATGCAGACCTCAAATGAATAAATATTAGTTTCAGCTGTACAACTCATACTGAGCTCGTTTCAAGATGTAAATTACGTTGACTGATTGTGTTTAATAAAATAGAGGTTTAGAGGTTCATGAGATTCATAACTGGAGGATTGACTGCCATGATTGTATAAGTTTCCATTTCTTTTCTTTATTCATTCAATCAGTAGCTCTTTACCAACCGTTGGTAATTTTTTAATTATCGTTACAGTAAATATTGACGAGTCACTACGTTTTCATTTATTCCTATTTGCCATCATAAAGCACATTTCCTCAATCGTCTTAATAGTGAAGACCTATTTAATAGCTGGGTCCATAAGACAAAAGACACCATGATGAACTCCTTTATTAATAGGAAAATATGAGTCATCACTCAGTAAGTTAGAAAGTATTTAGAATCAAGCAATCTATTAAAACCACCTTATGAAGTTTACATAATGATCATTAAGGATGCTAGCTGAGTTTCTTGATGAGAAATGAGATTAAAAACAACAGAAAAGACCAACAAAGGTATTGGAAAACCTGAAATACTGGATTCCATTTGACTGCTAGAAAACTTGAATGCACTATTCTAGGAAAAATTTACTGAAACTTAATGCTGCCATCACTTCCATCCTGGAAAGAGAAGTGAGAGGAGTTACGACACCATAACACTTGACGTGTATGGCTGTCAGTATCTTTACATCAGAGCCTTCGTGTACCTCTACTGTTAATTGCACACACCACAACATGCAATTTATTTCCTCACCCACACTAATCAACAATATTTCAAGTGCTAAAGCATAATGTTGCCTATCACACCATCAGTACATTATTCCCTTATATTCAAACATACAAATACAATAAACAGATCTCTTTCTTTCCACTGATTTTATTCCATTAAATTTTTTTAAGCTCTAATTATACAAATGAGTATTGATTGCATTTTTAAAACCATTTTCGTACATTTTGTTAACTTGTCAACTTCTCCACTCACTCTAATCCTAAATAACAATGACAGATATACATAGTAGTTGTAATCAGTGTATCAAATTTTCTCTTCAAAGCAGTCCTTCTACACATATATTGACATGACATGTTACCATTTAAATTTTAGATACTCTTAGTCATGAAGTCTCAACAGCACATAAAATTTTTTGATAGAAGAAAATTTATTTGATTCTCTTGATTTCTTCACCACAGTTGGGTAAACATTTGACAGCTTGTCATCTTCTCCAGGTATTCCAAGTATCTTCTTCTGGAACAATAACTAGTTGACATCACTCACAAAATCAATATCTGCACAAGTCCCCTACCTTAACTCATTAACTTTTAAAATTTCATCTTTTAGATCATTCCAATAATTTGCACAAACCATTTCTAATGTCAAAATGGATGAAATTGTCCACCTTACACCATTTGAAATTTTTGTAATAAGTATGTGGAATCAGAGAAAATGTTTTACTCCACTTGAATGACACTGTCAAACACTGCACTCATATAAAGTCCATTAGATTTTTCTTCAAGATTCAATGCCAGGAAATTTTCAAGGCTTGAGTAGTGTTAATTGTTTTCAATATCTACCTTAGCCAAACAACTTGCAACTTGGCAAGAAGATTGCAACATAGTCTCTCTAAAAGTTGTTCTTGAAGCAAGATACCACAACAATACCACGCAAAGAGCCTATGAAAACTTTATTTTGTGCATATTACTAAGCAGCTTGTTTGGATTATCAGTCAAAGCCTCTGTAATGTCTGCAAAAAAAAATATCAATGATTATGTCTTTCATAACTTTACTAGTCTAAAAAATTCACATTAAAATACTTTATTCATAATAACTCCTAAAATAGAAGCCCATGATAGAATTAAGAGCTTCCAATTAGGTTATTAATAGTTTTTATGAAAGCCTGTAGAGTAATTTTGCTCAATTGCTTTAACCAAGAACAAAATTAAGTTTATTTCTAAATTTTTGTACTAAATAATCATGATAACTGCATAGAACTGTTGGTTTATTTCTCCATCATAAGTTGTAAAAAGAATTTCATGAACCAGAGGAAAACTTCTAACTGAGCATATTAGATCACTATTTAACACCTACTTAGAACTAGCAATGGCTGAAAATAGAATAATATCTTTCATGTCATTTTCTTGAAAAAAAATTTGAATTTTACAAATAAAATAGTTCAATAAACAAAGCACTCAATTAAAATAAAGTTATTGCTATTAGCCTATATAACAATGATCATGAATTCATATATTCATAATCTTTGGAACAAGATTCACTTATCAAAGGTCACTTTCTCAACAAAAACACACAAAATTAATCAAAATGTATGCTTTAATTTCTAACGTAGATCATGGTCCTCACAGAGTAAATACTCAGTACACAGTAGACTTATATGTAAATTAGTGCTCTCACTGGATGACCGGAAAAGTCATCTAACAACACCACTTAGGCATAGCATTCATTAAAACATGCCAAGTATAAGATATAAATCAAATCATCGACGGGGGTAAACGTCAGTAGGTATAAAACAATGTTGATTATTATCACACACTAAAATTCAACATGCGTTATCAACTCCAAGAAGAGGTAAAACTAATCAGCTGATTCATTGTTTGTTTACAAACAAAGCTGCTGAGTAACCCCAAAATGGCACAATCGTGTTCACAGTTGCGTTTTCGGATCTTGTCAAGAGTTACTCCGGCGAGAGTTACGCGGGTAACTTTCAGGGTTATGACTGGAAAACTGCTGAACGTCGTTTCTGTTCTGTTCGGAGGCATCGGAAGCTTCGGCGGCGGTTCCGTTCTGAAGTAGTGTGCGACAAGCTCAATTTTTTTCCAGATGAATTTTGAATTAACACCCTAAGCATTTCCATTCTTGAATTCAACCCTGAATTAAATATATGTCATATATCAATGCAGCCTGATTAACTGCACTACAATCATACTAAAAATATTTTAGCTATTTATTTGTGATGAAATTGAAGTAAAGGTTCTTCTGTAAGATTATTCTACTACATATTTCTTGTATTAGAAACTGCAGCAAGAAAATGCCAAACTGCAACAAGGCATAACATGGCTTAAGCATTACCATGTTGTGCTTAATTTTATTATAGTTTATTTTCTCCAGTTGAGTATTTTCTTGAGTAGAGCTTGTCCCTAAATACCTTCATTGCCTACTCAAAGCACCGGCGCGCCATTTCAGAGAACCCATCTTAGATCCTTACCGAGTTACCCTAACAAAAAGGGTAATTTCTGAACTATAAGACGTACAATCTTGAAATTATAACCAAATTAATGCTCGTGATGAGTACAACATTTTTATGTATTTAAATAATTTTTTACGCCCCAGCGGGCGGCAGGAAGCGTGGCTCTCGTGACCCCTCAGTAGTCGGCCGATTTTCTCGATTGACTTCATTTTCCGCCATCATTTATTCCTAAACTATTGCACCTAAAAATTTGAAATTGGTTTCATTTTAAACATCAATTTATTCTGCAACGGAGAGTGTATGATAAAACTCTCAAACGTTTCTTGGCGAGGCATGGATGGAAGTTTTCATACGCTCGCAATGGTCGGCCGATTTTCTCGATTAACCTCATTTTCCGCCATCATTTATTTCTAAAGTATTGCACCTAAAAATTTGAAATTGATTTTATTTTAAACATCAATTCATTCTGCAACGGAGAGTGTATAATAAAACTCTCAAACGTTTCTTGGCGAGGCATGGATGGAAGCTTTCATACGCTCGCAATGGTCGGCCGATTTTCTCGATTAACCTCATTTTCCGCCATCATTTATTCCTAAACTATTGCACCTAAAATTTTGAAATTGGTTTTATTTTAAACATCAATTCATTCTGCAACGGAGAGTGTATAATAAAACTCTCAAACATTTTATGGCGAGGCATGGATGGAAGTTTTCATACGCTCGCAATGGTCGGCCGATTTTCTCGATTAACCTCATTTTCCGCCATCATTTATTCCTAAACTATTGCACCTAAAAACTTGAAATTGGTTTCATTTTAAACATCAATTCATTCTGCAACGGAGAGTGTATAATAAAACTGTCATACGCTCCCTGGGGGATGACAGAGAGCAAGGTTTCTCCACCTTCTCCTAGCCCGATAATCCGCGCTCGCAAATGCCGCGCTCACCTAAGTTATGACGTGCTGTTCGAATGCTGGTCCATAGCCATGTCTTTCTAGGCACACTCAACCAACATCGTGCCTCTTCGAATCCCGGAGGTGACAAATTTTTTTCTCAGTTGAGAATGATCATTTTCATGTTTTTCTTACTCATGTAGACTTTTGTGAGGCAATATTATAAGTAGAGCTGTGCTAATGCATAACTTGCATATATGCACTCAAAGAGATATGCAGAATGTTTTATGCAATGCAAAAAATTATCTTGTGCATATGCAAAATCACATATGCGATTACGCATATACACTATAACAGGTGTAATATGCAAAGTGCTTTATGCATATGCACAATATCATTGAATATATCCTGTAAGACGAGTGGTGCAATTTGATTGTCCTGTTTTTAAGGGAACACTGCAAATTTGTTCATTAATCCAGAAATTTTGTACAATTATGGGACCTCTCGCATACATACTCAGTTGCAAGCAACATCACAAGTTACACCCGGTGCACTGTCGTCAATACCTGATCCCCAGGTTACCTTCTTGACCTGTTCTTCAGTTGTTAAATATGGTTCATCAATAAAATACAATAGAGGTTTTCGAACTGAAAGAATTTTATAGCTTGATAGTTTTGTACATCTAGTGATAGTTTTCTTGTTCTCTTCTACACATAGGCCTACCTATACTTACAAAAGTGTCCAAGTGAAAATAGAACTGTGAAATTTGTATCAATTTCCGAAACATATGCATTTAGGGAAGTAATAATAAATACCTCTGTTGTGCTCTGCCTGTTCATTAAAAAATGAGAAAGAACTTACCAAACCAACTTTCGGTGCTCGCATGACCAATTCCCTTACGTCAAGGTGTCACGGGTTCAAATCCCATCGCTGCGCATGACTTTTTGCATGACTATCCATCGTTATCACATACGTTTTACTTTGGAATCCAGTGAATATTTTCATGTTTCTAATATTTTGATGTTTCAGTGAATATTTTCTTGTTTCTTCATTATCAGCAAATGCATGATATCTTAAATATTGAAGACTATCCTAGAGAATCACTACTTTACGGTTCAATGTTTGAAATATCGCACAAGTTCCAACTAACTGAAGTCCTTCATTCAGGAGTCGCAGATTGCTTGCATATAAATGAGAGTACAGCACGTAGGCAGGGAAGTCGGCCAATAAGTTTCATTTTCCGCTGAGTCGAATTTCTAAACTATCGCACCTTCGAACTTCAAATAGCACTGGTCATTGACGACGAAATTAAAATTTCTTCCTTCCTTCAACATCCGAGACGAGTTGATCGCGTGTCCGTTTTCATATCTGCCGCTCGTTTTTTTGTCCGAAGGTCGTCGTTGTAAATTTTTAAAATCCAGTTTTCTTCTTGTGTTGTGAGTAGGCTTTATTTCTAACCCCACTATATAGGCAAGCTAGCAGAAATCAGCTGGCCGTAATAGTGAGGCTAAAATTTGGGCCGCACTGTGCCTTTATTGAAACACAAGCAAAGTAGATTCATTCCATGCTTAAGAATAGAAAGTTGCAGTTGTCTACGGTTCCTCAGATCCTGCTACGTAAACATGTTTGTATACGAATTACGCCTCATTTATTAGGTGCCAGTATTTTATGAAATCATCCAATCTTTTTAAAACAATTATATCACAAAACGCTACTACAATACTTAGAAACAAGGTTAGCCAAAAATGAGCTATACTAAACCTCGCACATCAAGAAACAAGCATTTTCCGCCAACATTTATTACTAAACTATTGCACCTAAAAATTTTAAATGAGTTTCATTTTAAACATCAATTCATTTTTCAACGGTGAGTGTATAATAAAGCTCTCATACTTTTCACGGGATGATGACAGAGAGCAAGGTTCTCCTACCCCCCATAAACGGCGCATGCTATGGACTGAACAACTGCATTTTTATTGGTCTCTCCTCTTTCTGATATTTTTTATACCTCTCTCGTTTCGTTTTCTTCGAAACCCAGGAACTACTGTTTTAAATGTCAGTCAATTGCTGTGTTTCATAATCAGAGATTCATTATCTTTGTTTCTGCCTTTGATTTTGCTTTCTCTACTTCTCTTGGCCGAACCTATACGCTACTTGATTATGCCTATTACGAACTCATCTAATTACTTTGGCGATACAATGAGTCACATACTTAGCTTTTCTGCGTCCAAAATACGAAAACACTTTTGGATCAAGTGTGCACAGTTTTCTTCCCATTTTTCATTTTTATTTCCCTATCTTCCTCATAAAATGCTCTTGTTAGTCGTGACGGACAACTTCCGTTTTCTCACGCTGTTGAGTTTATTATCACAAATCTATTTTCGGTAGTTAATTTTTCGCTCTGTTCCAGCTATGGTGCAAATGTTATGGTCTCCATTGTACAACAATCCTCATTTCCCTATCGCGAGTGAACTCTTTTGTGCCAGCATTATCAGCGCACTTTGTGATTTTTTTATATTTGTCTTATGATAAAACATGTTATTCACTTCGAGATCGTTATTTTGGTAAACTAATCGATACTTAAGAACGAAAAAAAAATCATTCTGAATGTCGACCTCATAATCTTAGACGCAAAATAATTGAAATCTGTCCAACCTACTCTTAACATTCAATCCTCCAATCACCAGTTCCTGTGTTGGTTTGCTCATATTCCAATACAAGTGCGCCCTAACGAGAGTGCTTTACACGTACGCGTTACGAGGATTATGTTTTTTAGTTACTTATATTTATTACCTAGTTATTACATAATATTATTATATAAATTACTGAGTGCTAGTGTGCTTTCAGCCCACACTAGCACTGAACTTTCAAATGAAAACATATATATAAATTTCCTCTGCGTAAATTACCGGCTAGCCCATTTTTGAGATCCGATCTAAGATTCTTTGAAAGAACCTATGAAAAAATAGGACAAATAGAGTAATTTCTAAATTATAAGACGTACAACCTTGAAATTGGTGCCAAATTAATTCTCGTGGCGAAAACAACAGTTTTACGTACTTAAAAATATTTTTGACGCCCCCGTGTGGGGCAGGAAGCGACGCTCTCGTAGCCCCTCAATGGTAGGTCAATTTTTTCGATTAACCTCGTTTTGTGCCAACATTAATTTCTAAACTATTGCACTTACAAGACAAATTAACCAAGTGAAATTATCGTTATCAAAATTAGGAATGAGGGGCAAACATGCTCAAACGAAATCATACGTCAATATGCACCTTTTTTACTTAAAATGAATCCAAGTCAAGTTCCATTGAACTCCAGTCAAGTTGAATTTCATTGAAGTCAAGTTCAAATTAATCCAACCTTAAGTTGAGTTCAGAATTGACATAGTCGCTCTTTAATTTCAGCCTCTTTTGTGTTATATATGTACCTATTGGATGTGATGAGCAAGACAATCGGTTTTCATATCAGGAAGGAATTCATAAAATTTCAAAAATTTCAAACGGCAATGAAATTTAAAGAAAAGCTGTCTCAAAATGTACCAAGTATCCTGCATCAAGAGGCAGATCGAGTGTGATTCATACATTTGAGCGACGTGATAATTACAAGTAAATTATAAAGACTTCGAATCATACTAGGCCTACTCATTACAGTTGTTCAAAATTTTCTCATTAATGACAGAATGCATCCATTCAAAAATTTATGTTCAAAAGGTAACTTCTTGTTACGCATAGTAGTATCGAGGATTTATTTACACTTAAAGTTGATGTTTGTTGAAATAGAGATTTATATGCGTGAAATTAAACTTTTTTCACCCATTAGGCTTTGACTTGCACTAATTTGAACTTGTTATGGATTAAAATGAATTAGACTTGGATTAATTTGAACTTGACTTGAATTAAATCGAACTCGACTTTGGTTAACTTGAACTTGACCTGGATTAATTTGGAGTGAAAAACGTGTATTTGTTATATTCCACATATGCGATTACATCAAACGCGATAACAACATTTTTATAATGATGTTCAATGTAGTCGTACTAAAGGCGACACTGAAGGGCAGACTGGTTGAGCAATGGCTAAGGGCAATATTTATAATCATTGTATGATGTTTGCATTAGGGGAGTTATGCTGACTCTGCTGAAGCCCTAAAATTGTTTGGTGTTTCTCCGTCTCGCACAGCGGTCTCACGCATCGGGATAACATTCGGGGTATAGTGTCATTACGGCTGCTTTAGTGTCTGGTTCAACTTGAAAGTTGCACGTGGAAAAGACTTCCGATGTTTGAGTTTATGTTGAAATTTATGAGAACTATAATATTGTCTGAGTAATTTAGGAACACAAAAAGACAATCTCGTAAAGTGAAACACTTGAAATGGAACGTGAAATAGATTTCTTAAAAACGCTTGAAGGCAATAGTTTTGAAAGTAAAGAAAAAATTTACGGGAAGCTAATGGTGGAATTTCGTTACAAACGATACCGTAAAGAAAGGTCACGATTTCAAAAGCTAGAAAAGACGTGCCCCCCCTTCAATTTTCAAGTTCAGAGAATTCTACGTGTAAGTATTACCATCGAGACCTCATAATTTCATTTCTAACACAGGATGCAATTTCCTCTTTTTGTTTATCCGTCTTTCCTTCCATTCATCTTTTTCTCTGTTTTCCTCTCATTTATTTGTGTGGAAGAAAGTATCAAAGCGCATTAAGTTTGGCGGGCAGTGCCCTATGGGCCGCATATATTAAGCTATTTTGAATTCTCGTAATTGAAAACTGTAATTTGGGTATAATGATTCATGTAAACGATCGCCATGAATTGTACTGCAAGCAAGATAAATGTATAATGTTTTTGGAAATTTCTTGGTTTAAAACGTACGTACAATGCTGTGATGTTGGTTGACCCATTTGCACTACGCTAAGAATCTATGGGCTGCCTACCATTGTCTCACATGTTGAATTTTCAATTCGGATTAATGTCACTTTCTTAATTCTAAGCGCGCGTAATGTGCACTCCATTTATGTAAGCCGATTTAAAATAATCAGCTTGGCTATTTTCGCTATAAATAATTAACCGGTGGTTGTGAAACCGGGGTTTTGGCCGGGGTTTTTAGTTTTTTACTCCACCTTTTTCACTTCAAATTAATCCAAGTCAAGGTCAATTTACTCCAAGATAAGTTCAATTTAATCCAAGTCAGATTAAAATTAATCCGAGTCAGGTTCAAATTAATCCGAGTCAAGTTCAAATTAATGCAAGTCAAATTCAAATTAAACGTGCTGAGTATCCAGCATCAGGAGGCAGAGTGTGATGTAGATCTTTGAACGGAGTAACACATAGAAATGAACTATAAAAACTTCGTATTAACTATTCATTAATTTTTTTTTCAATTTTACACTAATGGCAGTGTGCATCCACTCAAATATTTCTGTTCAAAGACAATTATATGTTACACACGCACATACGCATAGTAGTATCGAGGATTTAATTACTCATATAGAGATTTATATGCGTTAAATTTCGTTCGTATGCATGCAACTACGAAAGATTACCATTTGATGATATGTAGATTTAACCTTTAAAAGAAATGTAGCAACGAAGTCTGTTTTTGGTTGTTCAAACGATTTTTGTAAAAACAGGTTTCAACTTTTTTCACCGGTCGAGATGATATATTTGCCAAGGCCTATTCATTTGAAGGGATTGCCCAATTTTTATTGCTATTACAGATTTGTATCTTTGTAGTAATGTACTCATATAAATTGTAATCAAATGGTATCGTACATAAGTACTCAGTGAATCGCATTTGCTCATTTCTTTAAAAGGTTAAATCTACACATCGTCCAGTTGCAATCATTTGTAATTGCATGCACATATTATTTCATAAATGTGATGAAGTGGAATTTCAGGCATGTAAATCTTTATAGGAGTGTAAATAATTCCTCGATACTATGTGTATCTGTAACATAAAAGTAACTATGAACATAATAATTTGAATGGATGCATACTGCCATCAATTTAGAATTATAAAACAACTTTAGTGTGTAGTATAATACGAAGTTTTTATAATTGACTTCTAACTGTTACTCCGCTCAAAGATCTGAATCACACTCTGCCTCCTGATGCTGGATACTTAGCACATTTTACGACAGCTTGTTTTAACGCTGCAGAAATTTTATGTATTCCTTGCTTGAAAGGAAAAACGTTTTTCTTGCTCATCACATCCAACAGATAAATTTTTAATAGAAAAAACGCTCAAATTAACGAGGGATGTATGTCAATTATTAATTAAACTTGGAGCTGGATTAATTTGATCTTGATTTGAATTAATTTAAACTTGACTTCGATTAATTTGAACTTGACTTGGTCTAATTTGGACTTTACTTGGATTGATGTGAACTTGATTTGGGTTCATATGAACTTGACGTGGATTAAATTTAATTTGAAATTGACTTGGATTAATTTGAACTTGACTTGGATTACTAATTTGAAGTCAATACAGCGTAGTGTGCCCGGCTACCCGCTCGTGAAAAATTCACGTGTCTTTTAAAATGAATTTAAAACCATTTCTCACGAGATTTGCAATTTCATTGCAATCCTGAAGAACATGCTGTCACTGAGAAGAAAAAGCAGTATCTATGCTACCATCCAGTGTAATTATAATCCAGTGCACAGTTGTTGACATGAAAGAATCTCGACTTGGAGAGGTCCTAATCTCAGCAGTTATTGATAAGACTCTATTTTCGTTAATTTACTTTTGTATTTCCTCTGAAATAGCAAACTGAATTTGGATACTGAGGTCCGGAATTAGTCTTGTTGTAATTACCTTCTCTGATGAAACTTGAAACTTCTTATTCAAAAACCCTACAAAATTAAAAAAGCTTCCTTCCCCATAGGGTCGTAAGGATTGAGCGCCTCACAAAGCCAGTAAATTAACAATTTCTCTCTATGTACTTTGACAGTATTATTTGGCTCCCAGTTTTTATATTGAGTAAATGTTGTTTTCTAAGTCAGCTGTTTGCCAGTAGACTAAGACGACTTGCTACAATAGGCAGTTTTGTCACTGCTGCAACCTAAACTGCCTTTGTTTGTTTTCAATACATAGACATTTAGTTTTTCTTCTTGTTCGTTTTTTTCTATTTTTCAATTCTTATTCAATGTTTGGTTTTTATTCAGCTTCCAGGAATTGATCATTTTGTGTCGATTTTAGATGGCCTCAGAAATATTTAGTTTAGAAAGTTTTCTAAGATGCACCAGCCGCTCCTCGTCGTATATTCGCTTCACAAATGGTGCACACGGCAATTTCTACACTCTTCACCGATTTGTGAAAGTAATCCCATACTGCTGACGCACTACTTTTAGTCATTATTCCGGGTGTCTGGCGAAAATGTCACTGAGTTTTAATTGATTATACTTCCGCTTTAAATTTACATATTTTAATTTTCATCTTCTCAGAATGTAGTAAATTTTATTTCATTTTCGAATAATTTATGTTTTAATAATCGTTTAATAACAACTTTACATTGATCGATTACCTAAAACGGATAGGAAAACTAATTTTTCGCAGGACAACATTTTAAAACAATATTTATAGTCTTCCTTATTTTGCACATCCCAAAAAACCGAACAAACAAAAACTTAAAGGAGTAACAAAGCAATACATTAAATAAAGTTTAAATAAAAAAGTAATTTAGAACCCTTCGACATACCCACCATTTCTCTTAAGGCAAGCATTACTTCTAGCCACTATTAAACGAAGAGTTTTGCGGATCATTTCACTGTTTTCTTTTAGTTCTTGAAACACTTCAACTCGTTGTCGAAGAATTATTAACGATGGAGGTGATGTTTTGAAATTGCGTTCCTTCACAGTAGGTATTGAGAGATGAAGATGATCACCAGTGTTGTTTTTAAAATTTTTCCTTTGAAGAAATAGTTTTTCGGTCTCTTTCAGTTAATCGATCACTGTAGAGTGGTTAATAAACGATTTTCAAAAACTTGAATTATTCGTAAAATGAAAACAAGAAACATTGGATCGTCGTGACTAACGCACTGTGTCGCGACCGCCGAGCTGAAGAAGGCGTAGCGCGCGTCCAGTACCTGTGTTCTTTGAATGGTAATCCCAGTTATGATGTGATAAAGTACTTGAGAAATTATACGCGAACGTGAAGAACATAAGACACATTCTGATAGAGTGTCTAGGAGTACAACACCAAGCGGATGGAGCGAGTTGCGGTCCATTCTCACTGGCATTTATGACGTCCGTGGTAAATGGAGAAAACCCGTGCCTCGTCACATATGTGAAGGAGGAAATGCGTTCCCATATCATACAGTGCCTTCAAGGACGCTCTATAACACCCTTCCCTTCGTTGATAAAAGACGAAAATTTCACGATGGAAGGGGGGAAACCAATTGGACTGCACGGACCCGAAGTTATTAGCTGTCGAACAATTAGCCTATAATAATAACTTGGATGTCTCCAAAAGCGTAGGTTATTTCGTGCGGCTATTGCAACTATCTTATGAGATTCCTTCAAATGAGCGAGAGTAGTAAAATTATGAATCTTAATTTTTATTTATTGTGTACTCACATCAAATGTCCTTAGTTGCAAGTTCCTCCATCAGTGTCTCGTGAATACAAGCCGCTTCCCGAGCATATAAAAACCAAAAGTGCTAGAGAATGTAATGGAAAGGAAATATTTCACTTCACATAGCATATCTTTGTTCATTTGCCTGCAAAGTGCAGTTCATTTTGAAACAATAATTAGGTTCATAAATAACCCATGCGTATAATCTTTTTACCTATTTCTGGTTGTGATATAAATTTATTACGGTGCCTGTATTTGATCCCACGTACCCATGTCTGTCTGTTCTTTGTTCATGCGAATCCTGCGAGGACGAAGGAGTTGTTGTTCTGAAACTGTAGCTTGATTTCCATAAAAATCCTGTTCGAAGATTAGCAATGAACTCATTTTCACGTTCACTAAGTCATTCAAATTTATAACAAAATTATTTCTGTCGACTATTATGAGGAAGAAAACCGTCACTTCGATATAGCAGGGCGGGCGACTGCCATTTGCGTTATTGCGAGTTTTATCAAATTTTCTTTGCTTGTGTTTTTCTATATGATTTTTGGTCATGTTTGTGTTTGACATGACTGCAAAGAAAAGAATGATACGTATGCAAGGTCAGCATACGTTTCTGGAAACAAATTTTATTGCCATCTATAAGATGAGCAAGCTGTGAAATTCATTGTGCACGCTTAAGTGTGTGCTTGTTTCTTGATGTGCGAGGTTTAGTATAGCTCATTTTTGGCTAACCTTGTTTCTAAGTATTGTAGTAGCGTTTTGTGATATAATTGTTTTAGAAAGATTGTATGATTTCATAAAATACTGGCACCTAATAAATGAGGCGTAATTCGTATACAAACATGTTTACGTAGCAGGATCTGAGGAACCGTAGACAACTGCAACTTTCTATTCTTAAGCATGGAATGAATCTACTTTGCTTGTGTTTCAATAAAGGCACAGTGCGGCCCAAATTTTAGCCTCACTATTACGGCCAGCTGATTTCTGCTAGCTTGCCTATATAGTGGGGTTAGAAATAAAGCCTACTCACAACACAAGAAGAAAACTGGATTTTAAAAATTTACAACGACGACCTTCGGACAAAAAAACGAGCGGCAGATATGAAAACGGACACGCGATCAACTCGTCTCGGATGTTGAAGGAAGGAAGAAATTTTAATTTCGTCGTCAATGACCAGTGCTATTTGAAGTTCGAAGGTGCGATAGTTTAGAAATTCGACTCAGCGGAAAATGAAACTTATTGGCCGACTTCCCTGCCTACGTGCTGTACTCTCATTTATATGCAAGCAATCTGCGACTCCTGAATGAAGGACTTCAGTTAGTTGGAACTCGTGCGATATTTCAAATATTGAACCGTAAAGTAGTGATTCTCTAGGATAGTCTTCAATATTTAAGATATCATGCATTTGCTGATAATGAAGAAACAAGAAAATATTCACTGAAACATCAAAATATTAGAAACATGAAAATATTCACTGGATTCCAAAGTAAAACGTACGTGATAACGATGGATAGTCATGCAAAAAGTCATGCGCAGCGATGGGATTTGAACCCGTGACACCTTGACGTAAAGGAATTGGTCATGCGAGCACCGAAAGTTGGTTTGGTATGTTCTTTCTCATTTTTTAATGAACAGGCAGAGCACAACAGAGGTATTTATTATTACTTCCCTAAATGCATATGTTTCGGAAATTGATACAAATTTCACAGTTCTATTTTCACTTGGACACTTTTGTAAGTATAGGTAGGCCTATGTGTAGAAGAGAACAAGAAAACTATCACTAGATGTACAAAACTATCAAGCTATAAAATTCTTTCAGTTCGAAAACCTCTATTGTATTTTATTGATGAACCATATTTAACAACTGAAGAACAGGTCAAGAAGGTAACCTGGGGATCAGGTATTGACGACAGTGCACCGGGTGTAACTTGTGATGTTGCTTGCAACTGAGTATGTATGCGAGAGGTCCCATAATTGTACAAAATTTCTGGATTAATGAACAAATTTGCAGTGTTCCCTTAAAAACAAGACAATCAAATTGCACCACTCGTCTTACAGGATATATTCAATGATATTGTGCATATGCATAAAGCACTTTGCATATTACACCTGTTATAGTGTATATGCGTAATCGCATATGTGATTTTGCATATGCACAAGATAATTTTTTGCATTGCATAAAACATTCTGCATATCTCTTTGAGTGCATATATGCAAGTTATGCATTAGCACAGCTCTACTTATAATATTGCCTCACTGTGCTGCCTTCGCAGCAATTTAGGAAATTTATATTTTCAAACAGCGGTAGAAAATTTGTGCCTTCGAATATCGAGGGAACCAGTCCGCACGTTCACTCGTTTTCCGGAAACGCTCTCTTCCGGTACATTAGGTATTTAAACTCTGCGAGCTGAGTAGAGGCCGCCAGTTGTGTTGAAGTAGTGTGTAGACTCCAGAGAAGGAAATGTAAGTAAAGAGTGCTAAATATTAAGTGCATTGGGTCCCTATAGATGTCTGTTTTGTGTCTCCTACTAGACAGTGAATTCTTAGGTCCTAGAAAAGCTAAAAGATTTCAGGGGATGTTAGAATGTGTGCTGTCACAGTTTTTCTGTTTGTGCTTTTACAATTCTAGATACTGATTCTTCATTCGCGGTGCTAATATAATGTAATGCTGTGTTTACCTATTTGTACCTGGCTCAAATTGTCTAGTGGTATTGCCCTGTGTTGGACAGGGTTGTGAGACTTTCTTGCAAACACTCAGTCATGTTGTGATTATATTGTTGAGCCTGATTTGTTCTGTGCTTGTCAGTGCTACTTAATTTATTTGCTGGAATTCACAGCTGGATTCATTGTGCTCAGTTGTTGATTTGATCTAAGCACATTGCATTATATAGATCCTTGTTATCATTCACGATTAATGTTAGTGGATTTAAACTCTGGTATTTGGACTCTAGAATTGTGTAATTCCTCACTCAAGTTGCTATTTTACCAGTCTGTAGAGTGTGGTGGTTTTTGCCTATTTTTATTTGTGTAATTCCTCACTCAAGTTGCTATTTTACCAGTCTGTAGAGTGTGGTGGTTTTTGCCTATTTTTATAATTCCTCACTCAAGTTGCTATTTTACCAGTCTGTAGAGTGTGGTGGTTTTTGCCTATTTTTATTTGTGTAATTCCTCACTCAAGTTGCTATTTTACCAGTCTGTAGAGTGTGGTGGTTTTTGCCTATTTTTATTTGTGTGATTTTTACTGGGCTGCGGATATTTTATATTACCTGGTTGATGACGTGTTCATGCCTGTTAGGTAACTATTTACTTGTTCAGAGGTGTCTAAGTGTGCCCCCTTGTTCACTTATTAACCACCTTTGTAGATGGGTGTGTTTTAACTATGCCCAGGTGGTACTATAGATTGATAGACTTTTGTGACTAGTCATGTGAGTCAGAAACAACTCAAGTTGTCAGGCACTGTTTACGTAGGAATAGCTGTGTAACTTTAGTTCAGCGTCTACCGGGTTGGACATGCATTTTTATATGGGAATAGCCGTGTAACTTCAATTCAGCATCTACCTGGTTGGACATTAGTGTGTAGAGCCTACTGCCTGACCTTAGTATTTAATGAGGGTATTTAATTAGGTTGACTGGTTATATCTGATTGTGCCATTGGGGTGCTCGTATGAAAATTGTACTAAGTCTCGCCAATGATTTGGGTGTTGAATGAGCCGCTGAAGTATTGCCCGTGTTCTCTGAATTTGATTTTCTTGTGCCAGTGATGCAGTTCTGCCCCAATTTTTGCGTCCTTATTTTCTGGTTTGCCCTCTGAATCACTTTTAGATATGCAATCTCTAAAAACTGTATATTTTTTGTATTACTTTTGTGCTAACTAGACCTTTCTATTTCAGGAAAATTTATGTACAAATAAATGGCTGCTTAAGACAAGTTTTGCATCATCCGTGGACTTTTCTGAACCTTCCCCTCGTCGATAGAAATTGTTGAGGCAGTCACAATAAATTTTCAACAACATCTCTGCAATGTCTCAAATGGCCAAAAGAAGCTCAAAGAAAGCCCTTAAACTAGCTGAAGTTGAAGCCGTAAAGACCTATGACGATCTTTATGAAGCCCTGTCCAGGGAGAGTCCAGGAGAGGATGAGACGTCGGCCATCTTATCCTTCATAGCTGAACTTAAGGTCAAGCGCGACCAGTTCATCACTTCAAGCAGAGCCTTTGAAGGTTCCTTGGAACGAGCAGGACATAAGCAGCGGTACCATGAGCAATTTTTGAAGAGACGTGTGATGCTGGAAGACTGCTTTGGTCGCATCGCGACGCTCAACAAACAGATGGAGAGGCTTGGAGGGGACATGGTTTCCAACCTTGATCCCAAAGACCTGTCTTCTCTGCGTAGTGAGAGAATGAGTAAACTTACCTCCGTAAGAAGAGAAAAAGTTGGACCTTTTTCCACACCACTGTCGGTAGCCTCTGAGGTTTCTACTATCTCAGAAGGAGAGGATGAAGAATATCAAGAGCAGGAAAGCGACCTAGATGATCTGGCAGGGCTGATGGAACACGCTTCCGTGAGCTCTCGCAGGTCGATTCTAGAGCCTAGAGTAGAGGCAAACCATCGACTGAGAGCTCCTAGGCAGGGAAGCACTCTAGATGCAGCTTCTGTTCACCTTATCCGGGCCGAGCTGTTGAAGACCCCTGCCAACCCCTTCAAAGGAGACATCGGATTGTACCATTGCTGGGAATCTGATCTGAAGAATCGACTGCAGGGACTAGCTTTGGGCCCCATAGAAGAGCTACAAGTTTTGGCGGCCAATACCGCGGGTAAACCCAAGGAGTACGTTCAGAGAACTATGAGGTCAGTCATCGGAAACAATGCAGAGGCAGTGTTGCAGGTGGTATGGAACACCCTTCGTGAGCGTTATGGTTCGGACTGGTTGCTAGCAGAACACACGGCAGACCAACTTCGGAACTTCCCAAACATCCCTCCTGGGGATCTTACCGCTCTCCAGGATTTCTTAGATTCTACGAGTACCGCACTTACCAACGCAGCAAGATCGGACGAGCTGGAGGAGTTTTGCACTACCAGAGGCATGAGGCTCTTGGCACTCAAACTCCCGCCAGATCTGCAACGCAGATGGCATAGGAAAGCATCTGACCTACGAGCCAAGAGTGGGCAGCGCCCAACGTTCTCCTTCTTCAACCAGTTCCTAAGAGACGAAGAAAGAGCGATGAGGGATCCATTTTTCAACCCAGCACTGTCAGGCGGAAGACCCAAGCCCGTTCGGGTCCTGCACACAAGCGCTGACCAGAATACCAAGAAAGAGTCTAGTGAAGGTGATCAGTCCATGGTGGCCTACAACAAACCTGAGTCAAGATATGAGGCGCAAGGACCTCACAACAAAAAACCTCCGGAAACGGACCATAGAATCAACAAATGTATTTTCCACAAGGTCGACGCCCATGGAACCTGGGAGTGCCGGTCCTTTGGAAGACTACCCATCGACCAAAAGAAGAAGCTCATCACCGAGACGAAGGTATGCTTCCGATGCCTGGGTCCCCATTACATCAGGAACTGCGACAAACAAGTGAAGTGTTCTCACTGTCAAGGCTCACACTTGACGGTCATGCACCGGGCAAGCACTAAACCGGTGACCCCTGGTGAGGTCGCCACCTGCACCAGAACGGGATGCCTCGGTCTCGAGTCCAGGGAATTTTCCAAGACGCTGTTAGTAGATGTCACCTCGACGTCCACCCAGAGAAAAGTGCGTTGTTACGCCATCATTGACGAGCAAAGCTCAAGATGCTTTGCGGACCCTTCTCTGATAGAACGGCTCGATCTTAAGGCCACTCCCTGGAAGTACGCCCTCAGAACACTGAGTGGTCTGTCGTCTGAGGTGGAAGGACATGCCATCACCGGGCTCAAGATAAGGGGTGTGGGTGAGAACCGATGGCATCAGCTACCCACTACATGGACCAACGAAAATATCCCGGACACGACTGACGAAGTAGCCACTCCCGACGTTGTGAAGAAGCTCAGCCACGTTGCGCACCTGGTCAAGCACTTCAATGAGCAGGATCCTTTGGCTCGGTCACTGATACTCATCGGAAGAGATGCCGTGTCGCTCATGGCATCTAGACACTATGGAGTACGAGGTCCTCTTGCCTGCAAGACCGCCCTGGGCTGGGCACTGTTGGGACCATTGAACGGAGGAGCGAGAACCCAGCAGACCACTGCCCTGCGGACGTCATTCGTGAACCACGAGGATCATCACTTCTCGATCAAGATACGTGGGCCCAACCCTGGGAGGCAGACGCTCGACGTCTTTGAGGAGCGAGTCGACGACGAGCTCCAGGGTCTGAGTGTGTTAGACAATAAATTTGTAAGTATTTTGAGAGCTGGTATCGAAGTGAAAGACGATAGGATGGTTGCGCCCCTACCCTTTACTAGAGATCCACCAAATTTGTGTAATAATTACGTGTCTGTATTGGGAAGAACGAACACGACGTTGGGAAAACTGCGTCGAGATCCCTCAAGTGCTACACTAAGTCTCGAGAAAATGCAATCGTACATTGACAATGATCACGTTGAGGAAGTAGTCGCAGGGGAACTTCCTGAGAAAGGCGTGGGATGGTACTTGCCTATCTTCCCGGTAAGGCAAGCCCAAGAAGGGAAAGTTAGGTTGGTGTTCGATGGTTCAGCAAAGCACAAGGGACACTGCCTCAATGATGAGTTGTTGACGGGCCCCGATTTGAACAACAGCCTTCGGGGAATATTGCAGAGATTCCGACTCCACCAGGTAGCCTTTACAATTGATATAAAAAATATGTTCCACAATTTTCGAGTCAAGATTGAAGACAGGGACTATCTGCGTTTCTTTTGGTTCAAAGATAATCGGGTTACTAACGAGATTGTCCCCTACAGAGCTAAGGTCCATGTCTTTGGGTTGCGGAGCTCTCCGGCCGTCGCTGCGTTCGCCCTTCGCCATATCGCCGACCTGGGCGATGCATCCGGACGCCCGAGCCGGGCCACTGACTTTCTCCGTCATGCGACGTACGTTGATGATGGGTCTGCTAGTTTGGACTCCCCAGACGAGGCCAGGGAGCTGCTTGGCGAGGTGCGGTCTCTGTTGCACAAGTATGGGTTGAACATTCACAAAGTTGCCACGTCTGACACTCGGGTAACGGTGGGTCTGCCAGACGAGGAACTAGCCGCACCAAAGACTGTCACTTGGGACGGATCCGTTATCCAACGAACATTGGGGATCCATTGGAACGTCTCCGAAGATCTGTTAATATTCAAGGTCAATATCCCGGACCGACCCTTCACTAGGAGGGGTGTGCTGTCTACTGTGAACTCCTTCTTTGACCCCCTCGGACTAGCTGCGCCTCTTATTTTGGGTGGCAGACTTCTACAAAGAAAGGCGCTGTCTGATAGCACTGCCGAAACTAACCAAAGCTCCACTCTGTGGGACGAACCTCTACCTAAGAAACTGGAAGAGCATTGGGAATCGTGGAAAGACGGGCTGAGAAGATCAAAGGAAATACGCCTCAGTCGGTGCGTGAAGCCGCGCGACTTTGGGGAGGTTTCACGGCACTCGCTTCACGTTTTTTGTGACGCCTCTCAGGAGGCCATTGGCTATGCGATTTATTTGCGGCTGACCAGTACCCGAGAGCAGAAACATTCCACCTTGATCAACGCCAGTTCAAGGGTGGCACCTAGGGCAGCTACCACCATACCACGGTTGGAACTGTGCGCCGCAGTCGAAGCAGTACTGGCAGCAAGAGAGACCCTCAACGACCTCAAGGTGAATGTGCAAGAAGTCAGATACTACACGGACAGTCAAATTGTTCTTGGATACCTGAAAAATGAGGATAAACGCTTCACCAGATATGTGACCCGGAGAATAGAGTTGATTAATAAGCATTGCTCTCCGACTCAGTGGTACTTCGTAGACACGAAAGAGAACCCCGCAGACATGGCTACTCGTCCCACGGATGTAGAGCAGCTCGTACACAGCCATTGGTTCACCGGCCCTGCCTGGATATTAGAAGATTGCGTCGTCGACGCTCAGCCCCCTTTTGAGGAAGCGCAACTAACAGAATCGTTGCCGGAGACCAAAGCCTTCACGACCTTGACCGGTTCGCCACCTCCATTTCGTACGGTGATGGACCGACTGAGTAGGTGGACCAGGCTGCTCGGGGTTACCCGCACCGTGCACAACCTGGCACATAAGTGGCTGATGCGAGCGAGATCTAACCTCAACACTTCTTCGGAACCGACACTACGTATACTTCAGAACGACCAGGAAGCTGAAATGTACCTCGTTAAGGCCGTCCAACAAGAATCTTACAGCGAAATACTACCCAAGACGGGGAAACCAGGTCCAATGCAGCTACCGGAAGGACATCAACTGACACCACTGGCCCCCTTTGTGGATGAAGAGGGTCTGATCCGTGTAGGAGGCCGCCTAAAGCACAGTGACTTACCAGTGGATCAAAAACACCCCTTGATCCTACCCAGGAACCATCCCTTCACTCAGATAATTATAAGACGGGCACACCAGCTGGTGGCTCACCAGGGCCGTCTCCTCACCCTTGGTAAGGTGCGATCTCTGGGCTTCTTCATCCCGCAAGGTAGAAAGCAAATAGAACGACTCCTGAGGAGCTGTGTGATTTGTAGGAGGCTGAGAGCTCCCTTTGAGCAACAGATGATGGCCGACCTCCCGGAAGATCGTCTCATCCCCACCCCACCTTTCACCCGGGTGGGCTTAGATGTCTTCGGGCCGTTCACTGTACATGACGGACAGAGCACCCGAATCACAAAGGCCACGAAGAAAATGTATGGCCTACTGGTGACCTGCCTTGTGTCCAGGGCAGTTCACGTTGAACCTCTCTGTGGGATGGATACTCCTTCCTTTATGAACGCATTGCGTAGATTCATCTCTGTACGAGGCACCCCCCAGCTGATAAGAAGCGATCGAGGCACCAACTTTACAGGTGCGGTGTCTCAATCTTGCGATTTGAACAAAGTATCAAAGGACATGGAGACTAGGGGATGCGAGTGGAAATTTAATCTCCCTGGAGCGAGTCATCATGGAGGTGTGTGGGAGAGAAAAATTGGAGCGATCAGAAAGGTACTCGACCTGACCTTGGGGAGGTCAGGAAAGGTGACACTCAACCGTGATGATATGCACACCCTCCTGATAGAAGCCGCGGCCATTGTAAATTCTACGCCCCTGTACGCCCCTTCCGAAGACCCCAATGATGTGTTCTGTTAGACCAGAGAGGCCTCTTTCCATCTTGGAATAATGGAGTACGACAACGATTATAAGTATGAGTGTGGGGTATAGAAACACAGTAGGTAATCTAGGAACTACATGTACTGTACGTCCGTCGAGCACGGCGGCGAGAACAAGAAGAAGGAGCTCGATCGCTCTACAAAGGCGGTGAGCACATGAACATAGAAAACGGGACGGAAGTAATTTAATGGGCGACTGCGACAACTCATATATAATAATAAATATATATACTGAAGTTGGATCTCAACACACCCCCTCCAACTGAAGTATTCCATCCCACTATGCATCAATTCACATAGTAATCAATTAGAGTTAACATTTCAACATTCAGATCTTTCATTGAACATTGAACAGCAGAAAAACAACACAAAAAAATCATCAGTGTAGATCAACAGATTACACTGAGCACGATACAAAAAAAATATAACGCACAATAATGCATAGTCCGCATTAGCGTTAAGAGTATTGTACTCAAGAAAGTTCTACCTTTTCTTGCAATTGATCTACACAAAGCTAAACTGGAAACATGTCGGACACAGTAACTTAGAATTAAACAAACACTTTGAACTTGAGCAACGACTGTCTAGTAACAGGCTTCGTAAACATGTCAGCCATGTTTTCCTCTGAAGGAACAAAGCGCAAAACCGCTTTATTGTCTTGAATAATTGCTCGAATGAAGTGAAATCTTATGTCTATATGTTTCGAGCGTTGATGATGAACAGGGTTTTTGGCTAGGTCAATAGCACCTCTATTATCAACAAAAATTTCAACCGGTTCATCATATCCATCCATATCACACAGAAGCTGTTTGAGGAAAATTCCCTCCTGCACAGCATAAGTCAAGGCAACATACTCAGCTTCGCAGCTTGAAAGAGCAACAATATTTTGTTCCTTGTACTTCCAAGATATCAGTGAACTGTTGCTGGATGACTTAAACACATATCCTGATATGCTCTTCCGGTCAGAGGGTCCACCCCAGTCAGAGTCAGAGAAACCAGTAATTTGCACGGGGTTCCCGGATTTCACAAATTTCAAACCGTATGAAATAGTACCTTTAAGATACTTCAACACAAATTTACACAAATTCAGATGAGCATTTGTTGGACAAGTTAAATGTTGCGACAGTAATGTAACAACATAGCAAATATCAGGCCTAGTACAAGTCATCAAGTAGATCAGGCTGCCAACTATCTCACGGAACAGTTTTGGATCGCACAAATTCCTAGAATCAGAGCTTACATCAAGCTTGTTGGCACTGGGATCACAGGGAATAGACTTAGGCTTACAATCAGACATCCTAAATTTTGACAAAATTTTCTCAACATACTTTGACTGCTTCATCTCAATTGAGTCATGCTTCACATCAAATTCAATGCCTAGAAAACATGAAATTTGTCCAAGATCTTTAATTTTGAATTTATTGGACAACGAACACTTTACTTCACTCAATACAACAGCGTTAGAAGAGGCCAAAATTAAATCATCAACTCATACAATGATAATCACTTTTCCAGAGTCGCTTTCCCTCACATAGACACAAGTATCACTGAGAGATTGAACAAAATTTTGTTCAACAAGAAAATGATGCAAAAGGTTGTTCCAGTTACGGCCACTTTGCTTTAAGCCATGCAAAGATTTTTTGAGTTTGCAGACTAACTTCTCTCCATTTTTGTCAAGTTCAACAAATCCTCAGGCTGTTCTACAAAAACATCACAGTCAATTTTTACATGAAGATAAGCAGTGCACACGTCCATCTGGTGCACAATGTACGACTTTTGCACAGCAATATCCATCAGCATTCTAACAGAAGTTAGACGTGCTGTAGGAGAAAAAGTTTCTTTGAAATCGACATCAGCTGCTTGGGAATATCCCTTGGCTACATAACGAGCTTTGAAAGTTTCCTGGTCATTGGGTCCTGATTTAACACTATAGACCCATCGTCCCCCAATAACAGATCTATCTTTTGGCTTTTCAACAAGTTCGTACGTCTCATTATCGGCTAGTGCAGCTATCTCAGTGGTCATTGCCTGTTTCCACTCAACAGAATCTGGGGATGAAATTGCCTCAGAGTAAGACTTAGGGATACTGCTCACTCTGTAGCAATAATCAACAAAATTATTAGTGATATCCAATTCATCTGGATCAACATAGTCTTTTAAATAAGCTGGGGGCTTCTTTTCTCTCACAGGAAATCTTCTAGTGGGCTCTGCATCTGAATGAGTTTCATTTTGAATCACTTCTGGAACAGTCCCAGGTTTCAACTCAGCCTCAGCCTTGTCAGCCTTCTCACTTTGTTTCAGCTCAGCAGGGTTATCTACAGCAATGAACTCATCCTCACCCACCACATTTCTAGAAATTTTATCACAGAATGTGACACATCTGACTCTTTTTATTTGACAAGTTTCAGGGAAATAAATCATGTAAGCAGGGCTGCACGGGTCATATCCCAGAAAAGTACCCTGCTCAGACCTAGGGTCAAGCTTTCCTGGGTTTTGAACCATGGCAAAACATTTTGAACCAAAAATGTGCATATTGGAGAGGTCAGGTTTCTTTCCCGTGAACATCTCAAAAGGAGTTTTGCCTGTCCTTTTGTTGAAACACCTATTTCTAATGTAAGCAGCTGTTCTTACAGCATGATTCCACAATTCTTTTGGCAAATTTGCATGTAGCAACAAACACCTAGCCATCTCAAACAATGATCTCCAAGATCTCTCAGCAGTCCCATTCTGATGGGGAGAGTACGGAGCTGAAAATTCGTGTTTTATTTTATTCTCCGTAACAACAGCTTTGAACAAGTTTGAGGAATACTCAGTGCCGTTATCTGTTCTTAAACGTTTAACAGAGCCAAATGGAGCAGAATCAGCCAAGAATTTCTTAAATGCCCCAACAGCGTCACTTTTACTTTTTAGGAAATAAACAAAAATGAGGCCTGAAAAGTCATCCACAAAAGACATGACATACATGGAATTCTCAAAAGAAGTAGGGCTTATAGGTCCAGCTAGGTCACTATGGACTAGCTCTAAAGGTTTTCTTGACTTTTCATCAGGGTCTCTGCTCCTATATTGACACATTTTACCCTGGACACAGATCTGACAATCGAAATTATGCTTGTTGGTAATTTTCATTCCTTTAGTAATACCTTCTAGGCTCAACACATCTTTTACATTACAATGTCCAAGAATATTGTGCCACTCCTCCAGAGTGTGTTCACCAACAGCATTAATAGAATCAACAGAGCTTACAGAATTTAAATAATACAGCTTGCCACATTTTTTAATATTAAACGCATTCCCATCTGAAGCAAACAACTTTGAGGCGTTTTGACTGAAATTAAATGATGCACCCTGATCAATAGCAGCCTGGACAGAGAAAATATTCTGCTTAAAACTAGGAATACAAAGAACATTTTTTAAAAGAACATTGTGTTTCCTATTTTTGGCGTCAGTCAGGGTAATTCTCGCATCACCTTTACACTCTACAATATTGTTCATCCTAGAACCATCTGCTAATTCAATGAAATGCTTCCTAGGGTCAAAACTTTCATCTAAAGATACAAACTTAGATTTATCACAAATAATGTGAGCAGTAGCTCCACAATCCACCAGTAACTTTGCACTGTCTACAACAGAAGCACTTTCTGAGTCTGTTGATACTCTAAAACAAAAAGAGCTTTTCACATCTTTGCTATCAGTAGCCATCGCTTTTGCGGTATCTCTCTTTCTGCAAAAATTAGTATCATGAGATGCACTTTTACAAGTTGAACACCACCGATTTTTCTTTGCACTGTGACTTTTACACTCATATTTCTTGTGACCTGACTTACCACATAAGTAACAAGTAATTTTAGAATCTTTCACTTTCATAATTCTTTCTTCACTTTCACTGTAGCCTTGTCGGGTCTTCTTTGTTTCTTCTTCACTCTTGAGAGCCGATTTGAATTTCATGAAGTCCATTTCTTTACTGTCAATTTGCGTGATGACGGTAGAAAACGCGTTGTAAACAGCTGGCAATCCCCTGATAATCATGGCGATTATCAGTCCATCGCTGATACTCTCGCCGGCTTTCTTCAGGTAGGATGCAGTTGTCTCTGCCCGCAGCAAGTAGTCGGTTACCGTCTCGCCATTTTTCATCTTCAGCGCAGCCAACTCGCAATACAGAGAAATAATTCTCAGTTTACTGCTGCCGAGGTAATGATCACGCAGAATCTTCATGGATTTTCTTCCATCTCCATAGGCGTCTCTGATAATCAACGAGAGACTTTTATCATCGAGCCTTTGCACAAGCTCGGAGAAAACTTTCTTATTCTTCTCAACATCCAGACTTGATTCTTCGCCCTCGAGGACGGCACCCAACGATTTCAAGTCTAGGTAGGCCCGAAATTTCACTTCCCACAACTCATACCTTTCGTCATTGCCATCAAAAGTTAGGTTACTGGGCCCATAACCTGTTAGACCAGAGAGGCCTCTTTCCATCTTGGAATAATGGAGTACGACAACGATTATAAGTATGAGTGTGGGGTATAGAAACACAGTAGGTAATCTAGGAACTACATGTACTGTACGTCCGTCGAGCACGGCGGCGAGAACAAGAAGAAGGAGCTCGATCGCTCTACAAAGGCGGTGAGCACATGAACATAGAAAACGGGACGGAAGTAATTTAATGGGCGACTGCGACAACTCATATATAATAATAAATATATATACTGAAGTTGGATCTCAACATGTTCCCTATCAGTCCCTCCACTTTGCTAACCATGAGGGACGCCTCTCGCACACAGTCGTCAGACTCGTTCACAGATCGCGACCTCCTCGCTTATGGTCCACGAAGATGACGGCGAGTGCAGCTGTTGGCGGACCAATTCTGGCAACTATGGAGACAATTCTACCTTCAAGAAATCAGTCGTCGCAGAAAATGGACGACACCAAGGCGTCCCTTGTCCCAGGGGGACATCGTACTGGTACGAGACTCGCAGTCTCCAAGATGTCAGTGGCCCCTGGCTCGGGTAGAGTCGGTGCATCGCTCGGGATCGGACGGACGCGTGCGTGGGGCGACGCTGCGGCGGACGGACAATTCCGGAGGTACCAAAAGTTGTGAGCGATCGATTAAAGATATTGTAGTAATCTTACCTAGCACTGTTGAGAGAGAGGAGTGTGCTGCCTTCGCAGCAATTTAGGAAATTTATATTTTCAAACAGCGGTAGAAAATTTGTGCCTTCGAATATCGAGGGAACCAGTCCGCACGTTCACTCGTTTTCCGGAAACGCTCTCTTCCGGTACATTAGGTATTTAAACTCTGCGAGCTGAGTAGAGGCCGCCAGTTGTGTTGAAGTAGTGTGTAGACTCCAGAGAAGGAAATGTAAGTAAAGAGTGCTAAATATTAAGTGCATTGGGTCCCTATAGATGTCTGTTTTGTGTCTCCTACTAGACAGTGAATTCTTAGGTCCTAGAAAAGCTAAAAGATTTCAGGGGATGTTAGAATGTGTGCTGTCACAGTTTTTCTGTTTGTGCTTTTACAATTCTAGATACTGATTCTTCATTCGCGGTGCTAATATAATGTAATGCTGTGTTTACCTATTTGTACCTGGCTCAAATTGTCTAGTGGTATTGCCCTGTGTTGGACAGGGTTGTGAGACTTTCTTGCAAACACTCAGTCATGTTGTGATTATATTGTTGAGCCTGATTTGTTCTGTGCTTGTCAGTGCTACTTAATTTATTTGCTGGAATTCACAGCTGGATTCATTGTGCTCAGTTGTTGATTTGATCTAAGCACATTGCATTATATAGATCCTTGTTATCATTCACGATTAATGTTAGTGGATTTAAACTCTGGTATTTGGACTCTAGAATTGTGTAATTCCTCACTCAAGTTGCTATTTTACCAGTCTGTAGAGTGTGGTGGTTTTTGCCTATTTTTATTTGTGTAATTCCTCACTCAAGTTGCTATTTTACCAGTCTGTAGAGTGTGGTGGTTTTTGCCTATTTTTATAATTCCTCACTCAAGTTGCTATTTTACCAGTCTGTAGAGTGTGGTGGTTTTTGCCTATTTTTATTTGTGTAATTCCTCACTCAAGTTGCTATTTTACCAGTCTGTAGAGTGTGGTGGTTTTTGCCTATTTTTATTTGTGTGATTTTTACTGGGCTGCGGATATTTTATATTACCTGGTTGATGACGTGTTCATGCCTGTTAGGTAACTATTTACTTGTTCAGAGGTGTCTAAGTGTGCCCCCTTGTTCACTTATTAACCACCTTTGTAGATGGGTGTGTTTTAACTATGCCCAGGTGGTACTATAGATTGATAGACTTTTGTGACTAGTCATGTGAGTCAGAAACAACTCAAGTTGTCAGGCACTGTTTACGTAGGAATAGCTGTGTAACTTTAGTTCAGCGTCTACCGGGTTGGACATGCATTTTTATATGGGAATAGCCGTGTAACTTCAATTCAGCATCTACCTGGTTGGACATTAGTGTGTAGAGCCTACTGCCTGACCTTAGTATTTAATGAGGGTATTTAATTAGGTTGACTGGTTATATCTGATTGTGCCATTGGGGTGCTCGTATGAAAATTGTACTAAGTCTCGCCAATGATTTGGGTGTTGAATGAGCCGCTGAAGTATTGCCCGTGTTCTCTGAATTTGATTTTCTTGTGCCAGTGATGCAGTTCTGCCCCAATTTTTGCGTCCTTATTTTCTGGTTTGCCCTCTGAATCACTTTTAGATATGCAATCTCTAAAAACTGTATATTTTTTGTATTACTTTTGTGCTAACTAGACCTTTCTATTTCAGGAAAATTTATGTACAAATAAATGGCTGCTTAAGACAAGTTTTGCATCATCCGTGGACTTTTCTGAACCTTCCCCTCGTCGATAGAAATTGTTGAGGCAGTCACACTCACAAAAGTCTACATGAGTAAGAAAAACATGAAAATGATCATTCTCAACTGAGAAAAAAATTTGTCACCTCCGGGATTCGAAGAGGCACGATGTTGGTTGAGTGTGCCTAGAAAGACATGGCTATGGACCAGCATTCGAACAGCACGTCATAACTTAGGTGAGCGCGGCATTTGCGAGCGCGGATTATCGGGCTAGGAGAAGGTGGAGAAACCTTGCTCTCTGTCATCCCCCAGGGAGCGTATGACAGTTTTATTATACACTCTCCGTTGCAAAATGAATTGATGTTTAAAATGAAACCAATTTCAAGTTTTTAGGTGCAATAGTTTAGGAATAAATGATGGCGGAAAATGAGGTTAATCGAGAAAATCGGCCGACCATTGCGAGCGTATGAAAACTTCCATCCATGCCTCGCCATAAAACGTTTGAGAGTTTTATTATACACTCTCCGTTGCAGAATGAATTGATGTTTAAAATAAAACCAATTTCAAAATTTTAGGTGCAATAGTTTAGGAATAAATGATGGCGGAAAATGAGGTTAATCGAGAAAATCGGCCGACCATTGCGAGCGTATGAAAGCTTCCATCCATGCCTCGCCAAGAAACGTTTGAGAGTTTTATCATACACTCTCCGTTGCAGAATGAATTAATGTTTAAAATGAAACCAATTTCAAATTTTTAGGTGCAATAGTTTAGGAATAAATGATGGCGGAAAATGAAGTTAATCGAGAAAATCGGCCGACTACTGAGGGGTCACGAGAGCCACGCTTCCTGCCGCCCGCTGGGGCGTAAAAAATTATTTAAATACATAAAAATGTTGTACTCATCACGAGCATTAATTTGGTTATAATTTCAAGATTGTACGTCTTATAGTTCAGAAATTACCCTTTTTGTTAGGGTAACTCGGTAAGGATCTAAGATGGGTTTTCTGAAATGGCGCGCCGGTACTCAAAGCACTCACTTCTTCTGTTCTCACACTGAAAGGGGAACAAGAACTATTTTACTCTAACTGTATAGGTTTTCATTAAAAACCATCTCTCATAGCTGAGAATGTTCTTGCTTTACTAAAATTACCCAAAGGCATATAAAAAATAACAATAATAATATAAAGGCATATTATTTTTGCAAAAAAAAAGTTGTTTAAAATACCTTTTAATATATTTCAGTTGTTTTATAATGAAAGTTTTCATTGCTCTTTTAGTTAAAATTTGATTTGGGATAATGTTCCATCTGCAATTACATGTTGTACATATTGCTCAAAAACACATGTGTTGTTCCCAAGCATAATCAAGTTAGCTGGTACTGTTCCCAGTTTCAGTTTCACATTGGCTTTTGGACAAAAATAGACCATGACTTAATGCCTTTCCCATTGTCAATTGATTTTACCATTAATATTGCAGCATTTCATGCCAAAAGCTTGGACTGATCAAATATAGGTCATTAGGCAGTCCAAATCACAGGTTTATAAAATATTAATCAGAGGAATTATGTTTAGAGTTAGTTGATAATTTTCTACTTACACTAAGCAGGTCAACAAAAATTATTTGACGAAAGCAAATAAATAGTGTACCCTTAGTTCTCAAAATACTGAAAAAGGAGTGTGTTTAGTTTTCGAAGTAGATGATACTCAGCAATGTACTATTCATGGAAATGTCCCAGTAATTAGGTTACTTTGAGGAAAATTGAAACAAATGTCAAGAGGATTCCTATGATTGATTGCCGGTTCTGTGTTTACTTTTTGCTACTTAAATCTAGATGTGCCTTAAGGGCACGGTTTGGGTCTATTTCCGGATTATGGTCATTTTTTGGTTTATAAGCTCATCTTATAGAGATTTTTCTTGCGCATCCAACGATATAATTGGCTTTCAAGTACGTCAATTGGTTAGTCTGCTGGACGGAGTAAAAGACGCTCACTAGTGTGACCTTGGGGTGCATTAATGGATGGGTGACCTCCCTCTTCCCCCCCCATTACAAGCCAGTATCGAGTGTTTCTCTACGGGAATAGCATGAGAGTTCATTCATGGCCTTACTTGAAACATTCTATTACTCAGTGATAAATTATGATGGTGTAATTGAGTGTTTGTTTTGAGTCCGGCTGCTGAGTCATCAGCTAATTAGCTGGCTATGTTAATATAAACGCCTCCCGGAGTTTTAAAGCTACAGGAATGGCAATTATATCAATCGAAAGGGCTTAAAAAGAGCTACAATGCAATACAGGTAATTGAAAAAAAATTAGCCAGCTTTGAAAAAAAATTGTTAAAAAAATCCTGTTCTGAAACTTGTATTTATTGACTTTTGATATGGATTCTTTCCCACTGTTTTGAAGGTACATAAGAAGGTACAGAATCGCTGATAAGACTCAATTCAAAAATTAGTGAAGAACGAAAATTTTTTTTTTGGGAAAATGGTTTTTCTAAAAACTCACTTTTTCATTTTTGAAAGCCTACTCCTCCCACAGTTTTGAAGGTACAGAGATGACGAGCATACCAATCAATAGCGCTTGAAAAAAAATAGATCCAGTGCAAAAGTTTTTTTAATATCAATTCACCTTGAAAATTAGAAGCAAATTATTCAAAAAAGTGAAAAAAATGTCATTTTTTAGGGAAAAACATTCTCAAAACTAAAAAATCGAATAATTGGAAAACTTTTGCACTGGATCTCTGGACAAGACAATTTGCTATCTAGAAAGTATTTTCTCAGTTTTGTGAGTTCAAAATTGTAGGAGGAGTAGGATTTTCTGCAACACATGTTTGTTCATGTTTTTTTTTAAAAATAATTTTTTTCATGTATGGTTACAAAAAATACGCACAAATAAAAAAAATACTCATAACAATAAAAACCTACTGTAGATATCTCAGAAAAATCCACCGAGAACTTACAGACTTTTTTTTACCCCAAACCGTCCCCTTAAAGAACTATTCTTCGTGATGAAGTTCATGCCACATGTATTGGTTACTCCTAAATGTCTGACAGTAATTTTGGCTCTGACAACTTATTGGTAGTTTAACACATTACCTACAATGGGTTAAACTGGAGTTTAATATTCAATTCAAAATTAAAGTCAACTGTTGTAATAAAATTTAAAAAGAGCAAACGTAAACTGGATCGGGCGTTTATTTAGCTTTCATAAGGTATTAATTTAAAATGAGTTAGTGACTGCAGGTGGATCAACAGCACTGTGAAAATCACCTAAGTGACCAATGGTAGGTCCCTTTGCAGGGAATGTGTTAAACTTCAGTAATAAATATTTAATCAATAGCAAAAGGTAAAGGGGACACTTTATTGCAATCATGTTGCAATTTATCTATATGTTTCAGGTTACTATCTCAGCCACTCAAATGTGTGTATAAAAGATATGATATTTTGATATTTGAGATTTTTGTCAGCCTCTTAACCTTACCGCAGTTTCATTTTAAAATTATACAGCAGAGGGAAATAATATGAATAAATTTGGAAGTCAATATTGAATGTTTTCAAAAGAGGGTAGTTTGGAGAGGCTTGTTACAAGATCTAATCTTGTTTGAATTGACATTCATGTATCCAATCTGCAGTGTCAGAAGAACAACAATAAAAAATAGCTTATTGAGGGTTCAATTATTAAGTATGTGTGGGAGAGATGTAGTCACCTAAAGCTTATTCCTATTCAGTGGACAACATTGCTAGAAAGAGAGGGGGAGAGAACATCAGCAACTGTCCCCTCATGCTGTTGTTTAGGGATAGTAATGGCTAATGATCAGTGTAAAATGTGAACTTGACCCTAAATAATAATATTCCGAATGTTTCCATTCCAAAACGCAATGCCACTAATTCTCTCTCTGTCAATAGTTGAATAACAATGGTGCGCTTTTGAGAAAGTAGTGGAAGAATGTGCTATTGTTGTGTACTCTCCTTGTTGCTGATGCATTAAGGGTACCGTCCAAAGCCCTTGCCAGGTCCCTGTCGGTCCGGTGAGCTTTTTTCATGTTATTGTTGGAAAAGAACCCTTAGGGGGTGGACTATTCTGTCCTAAAATTTTATGACACTACTGACAATAAATCCCCCCCCCCCTGGGGAGGGAGGTGATGGGACAAAAATTTTGAATTTTTGACCTGATTTCGACCCCATATAAATGGAAATAGATAGTTTCCCAATATACTTATGTTGGAAATGTTCCATAAATTCTAAAACTGTGTCTGGTTTTGTTCTAGCAGCAAAACTCAATGAGTTGATACGTTTTGAAGTATCCATGAAAATGACCTCAAAAACCAGTAACTCAATTTTTTTTCAAAAACTAAGGCCTGAATCAAAAAAATGAATAGAAGAAATTGTGTTTCTTTTTAAAAGTTACTTATTATAGTCAAATTTCTTAAGAATCGGACTGAAAATGAAGAATTTCATAATTTTTATTTATATATAAAATTTTTATTCATTTATATTTTTTGAGAAATCACAATTCACACTGTGAATATGAATTCATGCATAGAAATTATTGAAATAAAAAATTAAAACTGCATTGAGTTACATAAATTGTCCATTATATTACACATCAACAAAAATTTTGTTTTAGTTTATACCCAAAACATGTACCTTTCAACATTCAAACTGTATCAACTCTATGAGTTTTGATGCTAGAACAAAACAAAAGACATTGTTGGAATCCTTGAAACATTTCTAACAAAGTTATAATATGGACTCTCCCAAATTTTAGAAAACAAAAAAGTTATATGGCTCCAAACCCAAAAATGATTGTTTGTGATGTTATTATAAAGTATCGCTTATCACAGAAATTTTTTTTGAAATGTTAAAATTTTAAATTATAACTTTGTTAGAAATGTTTCAAGGATTCTAAAACTGTCTTTAGTTATATTCTAGCATCAAAATTCAATGAGTTGATACGTCTTGAAATTTACATGAAAATGCATCAAAATGCTAATTTTTCATATAAAAAATACGGCCTACATCAAAAAAATGACACAAGTAAAAAAGGTCAAAATCCCTGACGGTACCCTTAAGCATGCTCCAGCCTCCACACCTGAGGCATCCAGAAGCTCCATGTCTTCCCGCTTCCTGAAAAGCCTGTAAACAAAGAGTAACTTCCTCAGCTAATTTACTCTTTGCTTTAAAAGCTTCGAATGCAGCATCTATTTCTGGAGTCCAGTGAAGCATTTTTCTTATGGGTCCTCCTCTTAATTCAGTTAAGGGTTTAGCAATGGCAGAACATTGACTCACAAATTTTCTTTTGAAATTGACTAAGCCTAAAAAATTGCCTCAGTTGTGTTAGGTTAGCTGGTTTGAGAGAGTTTAGTACTTTCTCTACAAACTCTCGGAACTTCTGAATTCTATCTCAGCAAATCAAATGGCCCAGAAAGGAAACTTTCTGCTTTGAAAAATTTACCTGTGTCAACTTTGATCTTTATACCATTATTCATTGAGGTGGCATGAACTTTCTCTACCATGGATAGGTGTTCCTCAAACAATTTACTCATGATTAAGATGTCATCAATGTAAATAAATGTTTTTGATGCATTAGTCTGACAGGATTTCCTACATATTTCTCTGAAATGAGATTCCACTGAAATTGGATTATGGGTTGTGCTGAAATGAGGTATATGGCCTACTATCTTCATCAATGGGAACTTGATAATTCTCTTCTTTCAAATCAAGCTTTGTGAAAAGCTGAACTTGATAGGCACTGTAAATTGATTTGGTTAGATTTGGCATGGGTAATTTTTTGAGTTTAGTAACATTCTTCAGTTTCCTGTAATCTAAACATAGTCTTAACTGCCCATCTGGCTTTCTGATGAGCACCCCAGGTGATGACCATAGTTGGCTGTCCTCAATTATACCCAAGGCCATCAGTTCTTATTCTGAAATGTTTGACATTTCCTTCAAGGCTCCATCACTAACCAAATGTGACTCCGTAATAGGATGCTTCATCAGTCATTTAACCTGTATTTGGGAATGGGATGATGCCATCTACCTGTTCCCCTCACCTGTGTTTTTGTTACAGAATACAGAGTCATAAATATTTGCTAATAAAGATTGAATTAGAAAACTGGAAAAAGTCTTATTTTGGCTAGTTATTTTGTAGTGGCATCAGCTTGCATGGGTAAGAACAGCAGGCGGGTCAAAGGATCCAGATAAAAGAATATATATGTTTATTGAAATATTTATTTGTAACTGATGTTGCGGAAACTTAGTCAGACTGATTGTCCCGCTACCAGGAGGGAGGCTAACTTTGTCAAGGTGCCGGCCAGGCAGAGGTCAGCTGTTTCGGCTTCTAGGAGGGCGTTCCCCACACAGATTTTTTTGTTATTGAAGCTAGAGCAATAAAATTTGGTATACTAATAGGAAATGTAATTTGAAATCGTTTGTCTTCTATGAAAAAATACAATTTTCATCAAAGAAAACGAGTAATTCATAGAAAACAGAGTTTTGGGGGACGTTTCAAAGTGCATCTCCTCCCACATTTTTCAAGCTACAGTGATGATTTTAGTATCATTAGATGCGGAATATGTAAATTTCGGGAAGTAAGCAGAAAATCTCTTGAGTCATAACAAAAAATTTAAACAATTTTTTTTGAGGTACTATTTTTTTTGTGAAAATTTTTATTTTGACATCACAACTTTTGATTGTGACAAGTTTTGAAGTAACCCTTTACTTCCCATAATTTACATGCTTTTGTACATCCAATGATACTAAAATCATTACTGTAGCTTAAAAACTGTTGGAGAAGATGCCTTTTTAAACCCCACATTCCGAACCTCTAAAAATAGGCAAAACAGGTAAACATAAACAATCTCAATTTTTCTCCATTTTAATTTGTGGGGTCAGCTTGGTCCCTTGAAATCATTAAACAGTAATAAATAGACATAGAAGATGACATAGCAACATCGTGCCGTGAAGAAAGTGCCAAGGGAGAGGGGTAACATGATAGAATTCCACTTCCCCCTCCCCTCCTCCCATTCTTCAAACCCCCTTAACGGGGGAACGAGTAAACGTACGAGTCTCATTTTTTTTTCCGAATGTGCCTGACCCCTTACACTTCCTATAGCAGCAAAAATCCTTGTATCTCCAAACCATGGATCCCTATGGGGAACGCTCCCCTTAACAGCCTGGCTCCGACACTTGGGTAATTGATGGCACGGACAAGTAGTAATTGTAAATGTATATATTGACAAAAGACATAATAAGCATAAACTCAGTCCCCGTCTTGTGGGAGCCGTATCCCTTACAGGTTATCATAAACCTCCCGCCGACAGCAATTAAACATCGGCACCGCTTAGAAATGCCCAAAACTATATGCTAAAAAGGGAATGGATCTCCAAACACTATTTAGGCACTTAACAACATACCAAGGCAGGGGGACAGCTCTATTAGCCCACTTGTATTAGAGTGCACAGTATCAAGGTCCAGACACTACTGAATCATCACAGTTGTGCTGCTGCTAACTACACCTTCGAAGTGGCTTATGACAGGTAATCATAGTATAGCTCCATGTATATTACAGCCCTACCCCAAAGTATAGAATAGCAAGTAGCGAATAATTTCACTTCGTTGATATTGAACATAGTTGAGGCAAATTGAATCATTGAGAAACTGTACTGCCTGAATTATCTTTTGAGAACTAGTGTTTATTATCCATGCTTGGCAAATTGCCACGAAGACCTCCAACTGAAGAGCAGAAGCCGAGGCCACACGGGAAATGCCAGAGCCGTCATCCGAAGCTCTGTCATGAGTCTCCTCAACTTGGAGGCCATAGGGACAGTCCAGAACTGCCAATTCTTTCTGGGGGCATCCCTCTCTTTTGAGAGTGTCTCTCTAGTGCTCCTGCACCCCAGCTGCTACTGCACCCCTGCTGCTCCTGCACCCCTGCTGCTCCTGCACCCCTGTTGCTCCTGCACCCCTGTTGCTCCTGCACCCCTGCTGCTCCTGCACCCCTGCTGCTCCTGCACCCCTGCTGCTCCTGCACCCCTGCTGCTCCTGCACCCCTGTTGCTCCTGCACCCCTGCTGCTCTTGCACCCCTGCTGCTCCTGCACCCCTGCTGCTCCTGCACCCCTGCTGCTCCTGCACCCCTGCTGCTCCTGCACACCTGCTGCTCCTGCACCCCTGCTGCTCCTGCACCCCTGCTGCTCCTGCACCCCTGCTGCTCCTGCACCCCTGCTGCTCCAGCACCCCTGCTGCTCCAGCACCCCTGCTGCTCCAGCACCCCTGCTGCTCCTGCACCCCTGCTGCTCCTGCACCCCTGCTGCTCCTGCACCCCTGCTGCTCCTGCACCCCTGCTGCTCCTGCACCCCTGCTGCTCCTGCACCCCTGCTGCTCCTGCACCCCTGCTGCTCCTGCACCCCTGCTGCTCCTGCAACCCTGCTGCTCCTGCAACCCTGCTGCTCCCGCACCCCTGCTGCTCCCGCACGCATGCAGGCCAAGCCTATGGTCAGCCGAGTTGTTGGGCAAGGATTTGCCCTGAGTTATTCTGCCATACCGAGTGGCTCCTTGTATAGTTAGCAACTTGGTTATTTTGTGGTGTCCATTCGTGTTGAGTTTATTCTAAGTAGGTTAGTTATTTTCTTTTCTGTGTATTGTAATTTTTTATGTGTAAAAATTAATAAACAAAAGAAAAGAATTATAAACCCATGCCCTACGAGTGTAAGCCCATTCATTCACATTGAGACAAGATAGGAATCATAGATAGCTCTGTCACACCTTATGTATATGAATGCTAGCTATTTAGGCTATACAAGTTGATGGTAGAGAGCCTACGTGTCTTCCAACAACTCCTTTTCACCTGAATTCCCCTTTTCTGCCATAGCAATAAGCTGTTTCTAGAAGAGGAGACCTCCCAATAACTGAACTGCACTGGTAACTATATATTAGTTTCTGCAATAAAATTTCACCAACAGATATATAAGACTGAATTACCCTCTACCTGTGAAACACGATAGCTATTTAGAAATTCCCTGAAAGCATTTCTGAGATGTATACACTAACAAATACTCAAGAATTACTATTTAGTATATAGTCAAGACACGTATAGACATGAACAATAGCCTATTATCTTCAGTCCACATCTCACTTTAGTCCATCCATTATCTTTAGTCTCCGTAAGATTAAGGGGGTCCTCAGGGGCCCCTTTTCTCTCCGATGGGTATTTTTCATGTTATTGTTGGAAAAGAACCCTTAGGTGATGGACTATTCGGTCTTAAAATTTTATGGCGCTACGGACAATAGATCCCCCTCCCAGGGGGGGAGAGGGTAAGGGGACCAAAATCTTAAATTTTCGAGCACATTTCGACCCCATATAAAAAGAAACAAAAGGAGAAATGGAAAATTTGCGAATGTACTTATGTTGGATATGTTCCAAGAATTCTAAAATTGTCTTTGTTTTTGATCTATCTTAAAAACTCAATGAGTTCTATTCTTTTGAAATATCAATACCAGTTGACTAAAAACCAATTATGTCAAATTTATTCAAAAACTAAGGCCTGAATCAAAAAATGTATAGAGGAAATTGTGTTTTTTTTCTAAAGTTACACTTTATAGTCAAATTTCATAGGATTCAGACTGAAAAAAAAAAATTTCATAATTTTTATGAAAAAAGTAAAATTTTTTTACTTCTTTTTAAATTGTAAATTACAATTCACAGTGTGAATATGATGTTATGCATGGAAATTATCAAAATAAAAATGAAAACAGCATTCAATTACATAAATTTTCCATTATATTATGCTTCAAAAAATAATTTTGTCTATGGCCTATACTGTAAAGTTAAATATTTTCAAAATTCAAAAGAATAGAAGTCATTGAGTTTTTATGCTAGGAAGAAAACAAAAACAGTTTTAGAATCCTTGGAACAATTCTAACAAACTGATAGCTCTCGATTTTCCAATTTGTACGTTTTCTTTTTTTTCTGCTAGTTCAAAACCAAAAAATTTGTTATATTTTAAGTATTGATCAAATATCGCAAATAAAAAAAAATTTTGAATAGAAAATTCAGACCTATCAGTTTGTTTGCAATGTTACGAGGATTTCAAAACTGTCTTTGTATGTGTTCTAGCATAAAAATTCATTGACTTCTATTCCTTTGAAAACATCCCAAAAATGAACCAAAAAACGAGTTTTTAGAAAAAAAACCAAGGCCTAAATCATAAAACTTCTCGAATAAAATGTTTCTCTTGTAAAAATACATATAGTGGCCAAATTTCAGACCAATCGGATCAAATTTCAATTTTGACGGGAGGAAAAAAGTCCGTTATTTATGGATGGATTTCTCTGAAATTTTCACAGTAGGTGTGAAATGATGCAAAGACCATATGTTATTTGACAAAATTTTTGTATCTGCACTAGATTTTTTTTATTTTTGAAAAGTATGATGAAATAGGGTTTTTTAAAATCTATCTTCTTCTACAATTTTGAAGTTACAGACCCAGTACTTCGTTTTTAGATTGCTTAAAAGTCTATATAACCACGCGCAATAGGGAATTTTGATAACTTATTTTTGTGGATTTTGGGAATTAAAAAAAAAAGAATTTTTTGTCATTTTTTTTTATGCCGTGTTATTTTCAAAATGATAATTGTATCATAAAATGCTATTGTGCATGGATACAACTTGCTGAGCCCTATCGAATGGTATATAAACCATTCTTGTAGCTCTAAAATTGTGGAAGGAGATACATTTGAGAAACCAATATCAAGTTTCCAGAAAAACGTGTTTATCACAAAAAAATTTTTTTTTTATCTTATGAACTACTGGGTTTTCTACAATGAATTCTTGAGCATATGTAGCTCTTTTCAAGCCCTTTCGATTGATATAATTTACATTACTGTAGCTCTGTAACTCTGGGAAAAAATATACAACAAAAGCGAATAGGTGTTATTCTTGAAAACCAATTTTTTTAATTTTTCATTTTTTTTGTTCAAAATACTTTTTTTTGTCAAGTCAACTCCTTTGTTTTATAGCTCTTTTCAAGCCCTTTGGATTGGTGTGCTCGTCATAGCTGTAGCTATGAATGAAAGCTGCGGTATCGTAGATACGGCAGAACAGCTAAATTCTTAAATTGTCAAAAATTATAAAAAAATATTTACTCAGCGTTAGAATGTTTCGTTTGAATAATGGAAGCACTTTGAGTAGCCCATTAACGAACTATAATGCCATTCCCGCAGAGAAACACGCTCAATTGACCCCCAATAATGAGGGGGGGAGGGTTCAAGGTCACTCCACCCCCATCGCTTCCCCCCCTCTAGTGGGCGCACTATTCGGAGTAGACGTAAACAGAAAGTACCAATGGAAGCGCAAGAAAATCCTCCATAAGATGCATATAAAAGCAGAAAATCAACACATATCCTGATTTCTACATAGACGGTGTCCTTAACAACTATAGAGCAGCTTCTTGCTCTTCTATTAAGCCGACTAAAGGCTTGGCAAGTAGCAGTATGATAGTGGCAGGAGTGCAGACGCGGCAGGAGTGCAGACGCGGCAGGAGTGCAGACGCGGCAGGAGTGCAGACGCGGCAGGAGTGCAGACGCGGCAGAAGTGCAGACGCGGCAGGAGTGCAGACGCGGCAGGAGTGCAGACGCGGCAGGAGTGCAGACGCGGCAGGAGTGCAGACGCGGCAGGAGTGCAGACGCGGCAGGAGTGCAGACGCGGCAGGAGTGCAGACGCGGCAGGAGTGCAGACGCGGCAGGAGTGCAGACGCGGCAGGAGTGCAGACGCGGCAGGAGTGCAGACGCGGCAGAAGTGCAGACGCGGCAGGAGTGCAGACGCGGCAGGAGTGCAGACGCGGCAGGAGTGCAGACGCGGCAGGAGTGCAGACGCGGCAGGAGTGCAGACGCGGCAGGAGTGCAGACGCGGCAGGAGTGCAGACGCGGCAGGAGTGCAGACGCGGCAGGAGTGCAGACGCGGCAGGAGTGCAGACGCGGCAGGAGTGCAGACGCGGCAGGAGTGCAGATGCGGCAGGAGTGCAGACGCGGCAGGAGTGCAGACGCGGCAGGAGTGCAGACGCGGCAGGAGTGCAGACGCGGCAGGAGTGCAGACGCGGCAGGAGTGCAGACGCGGCAGGAGTGCAGACGCGGCAGGAGTGCAGACGCGGCAGGAGTGCAGACGCGGCAGGAGTGCAGACGCGGCAGGAGTGCAGACGCGGCAGGAGTGCAGACGCGGCAGGAGTGCAGACGCGGCAGGAGTGCAGACGCGGCAGGAGTGCAGACGCGGCAGGAGTGCAGACGCGGCAGGAGTGCAGACGCGGCAGGAGTGCAGACGCGGCAGGAGTGCAGACGCGGCAGGAGTGCAGACGCGGCAGGAGTGCAGACGCGGCAGGAGTGCAGACGCGGCAGGAGTGCAGACGCGGCAGGAGTGCAGACGCGGCAGGAGTGCAGACGCGGCAGGAGTGCAGACGCGGCAGGAGTGCAGACGCGGCAGGAGTGCAGACGCGGCAGGAGTGCAGACGCGGCAGGAGTGCAGACGCGGCAGGAGTGCAGACGCGGCAGGAGTGCAGACGCGGCAGGAGTGCAGACGCGGCAGGAGTGCAGACGCGGCAGGAGTGCAGACGCGGCAGGAGTGCAGACGCGGCAGGAGTGCAGACGCGGCAGGAGTGCAGACGCGGCAGGAGTGCAGACGCGGCAGGAGTGCAGACGCGGCAGGAGTGCAGACGCGGCAGGAGTGCAGACGCGGCAGGAGTGCAGACGCGGCAGGAGTGCAGACGCGGCAGGAGTGCAGACGCGGCAGGAGTGCAGACGCGGCAGGAGTGCAGACGCGGCAGGAGTGCAGACGCGGCAGGAGTGCAGACGCGGCAGGAGTGCAGACGCGGCAGGAGTGCAGACGCGGCAGGAGTGCAGACGCGGCAGGAGTGCAGACATGGCAGGAGTGCAGACCCGGCAGGAGTAAAGTAGCGGTACTTACAAAAGGAAGGAATGTCGAAGAAAGAATCAGCAGTTGTGGGCTGTTCTTCAGCCTCAAAGTTGTGGAGACTAACACAACAGAGCTTTGGGTGATGGCTCTTGTGTCTCCAGGTTAGCCTCTGCTTCCACTCTCTAATTGGATGTCTTCCTGCCAGGGATGGAAAAAACCCAGGGTTTTTTAAAAAAACGCAACCCACTTGGGTTTTTTTGGGTTAAATTGGGTTTTATGTTTTTTTTGGGCTTTATTGTTTTTTTTTTGTAATACCTGTTTTTGAAAAAGAGTTATTCACACAACTCCCGTTGCCCCTATTTCAGATTTATATACATACACTTATTGAGTAAATATTGTTTTTATTTGATTACTTTATTTCCAACATTATATTACATTATTATATGAATTATTACATTATATGAACAATATATGAATTAAGTTTGTCCATCACAATTACCATTTACCAATTACCATATGCATAGAGACATAGCTCTGCAGTCTGTAAAGATATAAGATGTCCAAAGAGAATTGCTATGCTCGTCAATTCATAGTAAGTTGTTTTAGCAGCAGACAGGCGCCAGTCATGTGAGAGGGAAGCAGCATGCAGATCATAAGTAACCACCACAAGCAACTTGAAGCAAGACAGCTGCACATCACTTAACAGTCATGCTGTTAACAACTTAACATGTGTTTTGTGTGAGCTGGAGTGCTTAGCTGCGCAAGTCGAGTCAGTCAACCACACTGTTACATGTTACAACATGTTGTGACATGCCAAATTTTTTTTTTAAATATGCCAAAAAATTCACTTTTCGCAGTACAGGATAGCAACAAACACTAAAATGATTGGAAGTATATGCTCTAACAGATTCCATCGTCAAATTTGTTCCAGTGCAGCTTAAATGCTCACCATAGGCCAGTAGTTTCTTTACTTTCTCACCCCATGATGGCTGCGGTTGTCTTGCCCCATCTGACTATAATTGTTAGACTTATTTCAATTTAAACAATTTATTTACCACAGGTGATACAGAGGTAGAATGTTTCTTAAGTCTAATACAATGGTCAAATTTGAGTATAGCTATTTGAGTATACCTACCTTGAGTATACAATGGTCAAATTTGAGTATACCTGTGGGCCCGAATAAGTTCAGCGACTTCTAAGGCATCCTACCATTACATTATTCTAGGGTGTACGATGTTTAACCTAATTCACTTAGCCTAGTTTTACATTAGACTGATCAACAAGATAATGAACTCTATATTGATGTTTCATTTTACAACATTTAAGGCAAAGCTCTCACAGGAGACTGATATTGAAGAGTGGTTGGCTGAGTATAATCCGGAGTTCATCGGTGCGCTTTACTCCTATAAATTGAAGGACTCCAATGTCTTCCCAAAACACATGTTCAATGAGAATATTACTAAGACAATGACTCCTTGTTGATGGTGGGATATTCAAGACATGAAACAGCAGAAAATGCAGATTCATGAAAAAACACTGGCAGAGGGTTTCTGCAAGTTTATAAGCAATCTTCATTCTTGCCCCGCAAGTTCAGGATCCATTGAGAGAATTTTCTCAACATTTGGAATTGTGTGGAATAAATTGAGAAATAGATTAGGATCAGAACGTGCACAGAAATCGTCTCAGTATATCGCCACCTCACAAATGGTCATGATGTGGATGACAACGATGAAATGGCAGTGGATGTAGAAAGAAAAACACAGTAGTATTGTAGTAGCAGTCTAGTCTAGAAGACAGGAAAAATTCAGAAGTCTCTATATATAGTAGTCGCACTGCATTTGTTTCTAAATTTTTTTTTTTTAACTTTGGAAATGGAATTCATTAAAATATATAGTCCCTCGAGTTCTTTTGTGATTAAGGATTTTCTAATTTGATTTGTATAGGGTTGGTGTTTTGTTTTTCAATGTTTTCTTGTCATAGTCATGCACATGACTTAGATACTTATTTTGACAAGGTAAATATTTAGCTCATTTTGATTCTATAAGCTTGAAAACAAATAAAATTTACATAACAATAATAAAACCCAAAAAAAAACAGAAAATCCCACTATTTAGTGGGTTTTTTAGTGTGGGTTTTTTTGGGCTTTTTTGGGTGGTTTTTTTTTGGGTGGGGTTTTTATGTGGCAACCCTGCTTCCTGCCAATCTGCCATGCATGGTAAATAATAGCTTCCAAATGATAATACAGGCAGTAGCCAGTTTCTCAAATAATTCAATTTCTCATAAAGAATTCTTAAAATCAGTTACAAAGAAATATTTTAATGAACAGATACATTCTTTTATTTGAATTCCATAACTTGCCTTTTGTTCTTACCCATGCCGCATGCTGCCGCTATGAATAACCCGCCAGTACAATTCCCCTTTGCTTTTTCTTGTTCGGTCTCTACCAGTAAACATATAGGGAAACTCTGTTCTCTAACATAAAGAAAAAGACCAACCACGGGTTAGGGTAACATGTAGAAAGCACCATCCTATTCCCAAACACGAGTTAGGAGACTGGTAGATCACCCCATTACACTGTAACCTACAACAAAACAGAGAAAATGTAAATACAGGGTGCGTATGGTATTTGGGGACTATTCTATTTTTTGTAATTTAAACCCAATGATAATGTATTTTTTATTTCTGAAGATCCCATGGCAGATACTACTATAACTAACGAAGTGAAAAACAGGCTGTAATAGTGTCTATAAAAGCAAAACACAACGAATTGGAAATTGCAAGATTTCTAAAAGTAGCCAGATGATTTGTTTGCCGAGTTAGAAAGCAGTGAATGAGAATAATGGAGATGAATTGCCCAAAAGCTAGAGAAAACGGCATTGTCATTGCTCTGACTTGACTCATTAAAATACAAAGGGTATAGCAACATTGGTTTTTGGTGTTGTTAGCAGTGAAGTGCACATCATGCCTCCTCAGTATTTCCCACATGGCATTAGAGTCAATTCTAATGCCTATTTCGAGACTGTTTAAATAATTTAGTTACCACAAGCGATACAGCAATAGATCGTATCTTAAATCTAGTATAGTAGACATACTTTAGCATAGCCACTTGTTTGCCTGAATAAGTTCAGAGACTTCTAGGGCATCCCATCATCAAAGCTCTTTTAAGGTGTACTGTTATATTTAACCTAATTTATTTAACTTACGGGCATATAGGACTGATCATGATTTATTGCCTATTTTTTTACAAAAAATAGTTTATCTGGGCCAGATGAGAACAATATTTTCAAGAAAACGATTAGGAGCATAAGATCTATTAAACCATTGTTAAGCCTTGAATAGGCAGCATAGCTAATAGAAGGGCCTATGTGTTCCAACAAGATTTGGCTCCATCTCATAAAGCTCTCAAAACCCAGGATTGGATGTCCCAAAATTTTCCTTATCATATCATACCAAACTTATGGCCTCCTAACTCACCAGACCTTAATGCTTTGGAATATTATGTGTGAGGTGTCGCTGAAAAGGAAGTTAAGGGGGTCATCCAAGGCGCCGGTTGGTCCAATGGGCCAGTTTTTTGTTGAAAATGGATCCTTAGGTGAAGGGTTATTGTGCCCTAAAATTGTACGGGGCTACAGGCATTAGATCATCCCTTCCCAGAGGGGTGTAAGGGGATCAAAAATTATGAATTTATGACCCCGTGTAAAAAGAAAACAAAAAATTAAAATGAAGAATCGAGCATTTTTAGTTTGTTAGCAATGTTTCAAGGATTTCAAAATTGTCTTTGGTTGTGTTGGAGCATAAAAACTCATTGACTTTTATTCATTTGAAATGCCCCCCAAAATGAACTAAAAAACTAATATTCCCAATTTTTTCTAAAAACTAAGGCCAAAATTGAAAAATGAATAGAACAAAATGTTTCTTTTTGATAAGTACATGTAATTTTAAAATTTCATAAGAATCATATCAGAAATAACAAGTTCACCTTTCTTTAATAATGGAATTTTTATTTTATTTTTTTTTTGGAATTTACAATTCAGTCTGTAAATATGAAATTATCCATGGAGATAATCAAAAAACATCAAACCAGCATTCAATTACAATTATTTTTCATTATATTACACTTCAACGAAACATTTTTTTTGTCTTATACTGAAAACCCCTCATTTTCAACATTCAAAAGAATAGAAGTCAGTAAGTTTTTATGCTAGGAAAAAACAGAGTTTAACGCATTGACGCTCGACGACGTCCATAGACGTCATGCGAGTTTTGTCCAAATGCACACTCCCACCATTCTAAATTTATAGTCGGAAAAGATACCAAATATTTTGTGTCACTTTATATATTAAATAAACGAGTCTATTGACGGTAAAAAATGGAGTGCCGTCTATCGACGTCGTGGCGCTTTTGGTACCCGCCGTGGCACAAACTACTCACGACATCTCTTCCCGTCATGCAAAAATGAAACGCATTATATCATATAAACTTTCTTTATTCAGTTTAAAACTATAACATAACATTATTTCATGAATGCAAGTGCAATTTGAGACAGAAATGAAAAATATTTTGATAATTCCTTTGACTAGTTCCTTGACAACTTTGATGCAAATAAAAATATAATGGACTTCGAAAGGAATGAAAAATAAATTCATATACTGAATGAAAAACTACTGTATCGCATAAAACAAGGAAAAGTACAGGTGCATGACCTGAGGTCTAGCCGTATGCATGCTTGCTTAGGTACTCTAATGCCCATGGTAAAGAGGAAAACGTGGTACTGGACATGAAGGTGGTGTTCCATCACAATCTTTACATCTGTATCGTGTCTCTCTCCTCTTCTTTTCTTGTGTGCACACTCTGCAAGGTAGATATCGAGGAACATTTCCTTTCAATGAAGGAATGTTTTCCAAACAGTGAAATTCATCAATTCTTTCATATTCCAAGGGCGTGTTTGAAGGAGCAGATGTTTTCGTTGGCTGTTCCACTCCGAGATCCACAGATGCCAGTGCTCCTATAAGAGCATCTCTAAACTTTAGAATTCGCAGATTTTTTTGTTTAGACACCTTCTTGAATAGCACGTAAGAATTCATTACAGGCAGCAATATCAAGGAGATGGAAGAAAACCTTCTTGTACCATTTTATGGTCTTCCTTGGAGTACTGCAGTATGAGAGAAGTTGGTCTGAACGATCGACTCCACCCATGTTTGCGTTGTAATCTTGAACACAAATGGGCTTCAGTTTACTGCATCCAAGATTTGAGGTGCAATTCACCATTCTGTGATGATGCTTGGTGCTAAGCATAAGAATTTCTCTCTTGTCTTGGCAAGACGGTAAAGGCAAAATAATAGTGTGATTTCTCAAAAATATTCTGAAAAAAAGGAAAAATATGAAAACTATATAGATTAGACAGTATGTTATATCCATAAAAAGAAATTGAAGGTATCTAATTACATGAAAAATACATCAGAAGTAACACAACGGTTCAAAGTCACACACCCGATCACTCACACGGCCGGTGAAATACTGAAACGAGCTGTCAACCAGTTTCGTATATCTGTCTTGGAAAGATGACGCAATATGGAAACTGAGGAAGTCCAAAACACTCATACACCCCCTCAAAATAGGTACAAATGGTGCATCTCTCCCGCAACCCTATGTAGAAACACACTGCATTGATGTCTCCTCAAGTCCAGGGGTTATTGTGCCAGGTCTAGTTACAACGTCTATAGACGTCTGTGCTAATTGGACCAAACTGGAAAACTGAGGCAAGCGTCAAAGTGTTAAGGAAACCATTTCGGGGGCATCTGCAGTCCAAAAGTCGATTCTCCCAATTATTTTTATTGCTTTAAATGAGTTTGAGATATGTCCCCGAATGTCTGTAAAAATATTAGGAACGTATCCCAGAGCTAGCATCCCCCCCGGGAGGGGGAGAGCATCCCCCTTGCGGACTTTTTTTTCATTTTTGAACCTAGATCAATGAAATTTGGTATACTGATAGGAAATGCAATTTAGAGTCATTTATCATTCATGACAAAATGAGATTTTCTTGAAAAGAAAATAGGAAGTCATAGAAAACGACATTTTTGGGGGGTTTTCTAAATGCTTCTTCTCCTACAGTTTTTTAGCTACAGTAATGATTTTGGTATCATTGGATGCAGAATAACGTGGACATTCAAAAAAAAATATTCTCAAATTTTCAATTTTATTTTGTTTTATTTTTTTACATATATTTCATCATTCATATTCCTCAAGGTAAGCATCCCCCTTCCGAATATTTTTTTTTATTATTGAATTTAGAGCAATGAAATTTGGTATACTGATAGTAAATGCAATTTAGAATCATTTATCAGTCGTGACAAAATGTGATTTTCTTGTTAAAAAAATGGGAAATCATAGAAAACGACATTTTGGGGGGGAGGGGGTTTCTAAATGCTTCTTCTCTGATAGTTTTTGAGCTACAGTAATGATTTTGGTAGCATTGGATGCAGAATAACGTGGACATTCCAAAAACTTGAATGCTTTTCCTCAAATTTCCAATTTAAAAAAAAAAAAACAATATTTCCAAGAAAATTCAAATTTATGACGTCATAACTTTGAAACAAGAATGAATTTTGAAAAACTTCCTAATACATTGTAAAGCCCTTGTTTTTCTTCATCCATTAATAACAAAATCACCACTGTAGCTCAGAAACTGTAGGAGGAAAAGCATTTTTTTTTCTTAAAATAGGTCTTATAAAACAAGTAAGTTTTCAAGATGTTTGTCGTTATAACTCCGACGTTTACAAAGCTAGAGCAATGCGGTTTGTTGCATTTGGAAGTCACATGTGTAATCTACAATTGGGTAAGATTTGATTTTCAAAAATTTTTATGTGAAACTTTTTACGTAGACTTTTTAAAACTCTAACTATAGCTTTTTCAAAAAAAATTCTATAAATTCGAAATTATTTCAAATTAAAAAAACAGCCTAATCCAGGTTTGCAGCACACATCGTACTTTCACATGCAACAAACTGCATTGCTCTAGCTTTGTATCCTTTGGAGTTATGATGACCAAATTTTTTTGTTTATTTTTTTTTATTTTAAGGAATAATTCATTTTCTATGCCCTGAGGAAGAATTTTTCTGAAACAAAAGTTGTTACAAATGTGGAGATCTAGTAGTCTGCAAATTTTCATAGACGTAAGTCCAATAGAAAAAGTTTCAGTTTTTTGGAAATGCTTCCCTTAAGAATCTCTGGAGCATTTCTAACAACCTAAAGCTCTTCAATTTCTCAATTTGTACACCCATTTTTTATCACACTTCAAAGCCAAAATTTTATTTTATTTTAGTTAATGATCAAATATTGCATATACAAAAAACGATAACAAAAATTACAAATTTAAGAGCTATTATATGTTTGAAATGTGACAAGGATTTCAAAACTGCCTTCATTTTTTCCTAGCATGGAAACTCATAGACTTCTATTCTTTCGAAAAAAAATGAATCACCTAAAAACTATGGCCTAAATTGGAAAAAGTTACGGGTAAAACATGTTTCTTTTAAAAAGTACACATATTGGCATAATATCAGACCAATAGGATCAAAATTTAAAATCGATGAGTTGACCCCATAATAAGCATCCCCATGGCACTAAATCTTCTGTGATGGGAGCAATAGCCCAAGCAATAGAGGACATAAATAGAAACAACCTGACAAAGCCTGCTACTGCTTCTGGACTCAAATTGGGGTGGTAATAGAAGCCAAAGGAAGATATATAGAATAGAATGAAGGTAAACATTGTTTGTTTTGTTGCAAGAAATTATAAGTTACCATGATTTAAAGTTTCATTTTCAGTTTTCTAAAGGTGTGTAATGTGTCCTCAAATACCTTATGCACCCTGTAATACTAGATTTAACATCAACGTGCACAAAACAAAAATATAAGTATCCTTAAGACATGACACTTCACAAATGGGAATTTTCACTGCTCCCTTTACCACGTTTTACTGGTACCAAATTTTTGAATTATTGAGCTTGGTGAAGGGAAAGAAGTCGTAGACAAGGATTGATACAGGAATACCTACTCACGAGCAGGTATCCAGCTGACCCGGCACCTTCTCGTGGTGGTACCGTTGAAATACCCAACTGCTCTTTCCTCTATCTTTTGAGCTTTCTTTCGAGGGATTAAGATTTTAGGTTTTTTGCAATTCCCCGTTGTTGGGTAGAACAAAGTCGGGCGGCGGCCCGAGCTCTTCGGAGCTTGGGTCTCATTTGCATAGTTATTTTCTCTTTAATTTGCCCTATACTCCAGGGCCCTTAAATAACCTATAAGAATAGACTTTAGTTACGCAGACCAATAGTCCATTTTGGATTACTACTTTGGATCCCAAAGTAAAACTTTGAGCACTTCTGGCAACAATCAGCGAATACCTCAAACCCCGACTTCGAGGCGGGGAAACCCCCTCTGAAGCCGGGAGTATGTACGCCAAAAATAAAAACAAATTAAAATAACGAATAAACCCCAACAAAAACAACCTAAGCACTGCTACCAACGTAGGTGCAACAAACCCCAAAACTAACACTATCACCAGGAAGATAAGCGAAAACAATGACACATCTGACCAAACAACCAAAAAAACTCCACCGGAACCAAACGGTGCTACCTGTAAGGTGGACCAATTGGAGGCTAAATTAAATGAAGTGCTGAATAGACTTGCGGCAGGTGATGCAACCAAATGCATCAACCCCGATAAACATGAAGTTGAAAAAGAAGCACAAAATGTAGACGATCGAATAAGGAAAATTGAAAATACACTCGAAAAAATCCTAGAAATGACAAAAGCGCAGAACATAGGAAAAAACAGTAAAATCATGGGCTGCGAGAAAGAAAATGTGAGAAAACAAAGCAAAGCTAACAAATGCACACCCATATCGTTGAACCAAGAAATGACGAAGAACGACCATTATACAAAGCTCTTCTCAGTCAAATTCAAAATCGAAGAGAGAAACCAAATAAATCCATTTTGCCTCCAAGAAGAAATAGTCAAAATAACTGGTTTGAAGGCGAAAAGAATAACTTATTCAGGTAAAGATAGCTTTATCATAGAAACTCGAAACAAACCCCAATCTGAGCGCATCACCAGACTTAATAACGTCGACGGCATTGATTGCCAGATCAGCGAACACCCATACTACAATCAATCCAAAGGACTAATATATATTCAAGAATACGATGTAGATAATATGGAAGATTTTGTGGAAGGCCTGAAGAGCCAGTACAATATCAGTGACGCTGTCCGTGCCAGCTTCATTAAAACTCGATTCTCCCAAACCACCCCACTCCTACTAACCTTTAATAGCTACACTACACCAGACTCTATATATATCCCAGGCAAAAAATCAGATACGATAGTATACCCATTTATTAATAGACCAATGATCTGCCACAAATGTCAAAACTACGGCTACACAGCCAAACACTGCCATAACGAAGCAAACTGTAAACGCTGCGGAGAAACAGGCCATGACAGCGAACACTGTGGCAGCGCCCTCTCCTGCATGCATTGCAAGCGTCAACATGAAACTGGCCACAGAGAATGCCCGAAACATATCATGGAAACAGAAATATGCAAAGTCCAACAAGAACAACGAGTTAATAGGTGTCGTGCTGTACAGATAGTCACAGGACACTCCGAGATACCAATATCAGATACAAACACCCCCACAACTCATTTCAATATAACAATGCAGGAAAACGAAAAGCGGAAAATAACTCCATGGCTCCTAGAAAAATGTATTGCAAACCAAATCCAAGGAAAACCCAAATCTATTCGATCGGGCGGCAAAAATACATTTATTGTAGAATTAGATCACACACGACAAAAAGATGAAATACAGAAAATCAAAGACATAAACAACATCCCTGTGCAAGTAACAGAAAATAACTATGTAAATCTTTCAAAAGGACTCGCCTACATCTATAACTACGACTTCACCAACTTCGAGAAATTCAAACAAGGTTTAATGGAAAACCATATAATCAAAAATGTTGAACCAGCAAATTGGATAAAAAGCCGTAACACAAATGCAAAAGCAATACTTCTAACTTTCAGAGGCTCAACCCCCCCTGAGTATATCGACATCCTTGGCCAAGACTGCAAGAGTAGGATATATGAATACTTCGACCGCCCTATGTGTAAAAAGTGCTTGGAATACAACCATACTGCTAAAAGATGTACCAGTGAAGAGTTCGTGTGTGGAAAATGCGCAACAAAAGGCCATGAAGCAACAAATTGCACGGAAAACAACTTGACATGCTACCACTGCAGAAACAATCACAAAACTGGAGACTGGACTTGCCCGGAACAACGCAAGCAACAAGAACTAATTTCTATCCGTACTAAACAAAACGTATCAAGAGAACAAGCCCTTATAATATACCACAAACAATCCCCACAACTCGATCAAAGCTACGCACAAATAACCAGAAATCGAATGGATCAAATACCCAAAGTACCAACCCCCCAACCCTTTATGGTGGCTACCAAAAACCAAACGATCACCGAACAAAATATGGCTCCTCCACTTTGTAATGAACCAGGTACAACTGATAACACAACCGATACACCAGAAACCAAACCACCGCAAACTTCACAACGCGACCACGAAACATGCGAAAAAGAAATATTCCGCATTAAACCCAAACCAACACAATTGCTCAAATCCACAATTAATATTGAAACTACAGCCGAAGGATCTGAAAATGAGGAAGATGGCACGAGCAAATGCAACCCTATTATGAGACAAGAAGCCAGACGAATTTTCAACGAATTCAAACCCCCAAAGCAGCACAAACCTTCCAAAACCCAAAACAAGAAGCGACCAAGATCACGATCAAAATCACGATCCCCCACCTACAGCCGCAACAGACATGATAAACGACAAATTTACTCAGATGAGGAACAATCACACTACTCTCGAGACTCTAGGATTAGAGATAGATCACCCAAAAGAAAGTAACTAATTGAACGATTGAATAACAAAATCAAATCAAACACACCCCATGGCTAACGTAGGAATCCTGCAGTGGAACTGCCAAGGCATCAGGGGAAAGAAAGATGAACTAATGGAAACGATAAACAACCACCAACCCAGTATAATAGCACTTCAAGAAACAAAGCTATGGGACAACTGCCAGTTTAGAATAAACGGCTACAGTAATGTGCTACAACATGCTCATTACAACAGAACCCCCCATGGAGGTGTTGGAATACATGTCCATAGCTCAATACCTTTTTGTGAACTGAATCTACAGACTGAACTACAAAGTGTGGCCATTCAAGTAAACATAGGACAGCTGATAACCATCTGCAGCATCTACATACCCGGTAGACAAACAGTCACAAACGAAAAACTAAATAACCTAATCCACCAACTACCGAATCCTTTCATCCTAGCCGGTGACTTCAACGGACACAGCACCATATGGGGCTGCAAGAATACAGATAATAGGGGGAAGCTGATAGAAACTGTTATTACAAACAATAACCTTTGCCTATTAAATACCGGTTCACCCACTAGAATAGGATACAATTCAGAATCAGCTATTGATCTGACAATTTGCTCACCTACATTGGCTGTGCTATTAGACTGGGTTGCTTTCGACTCGCCGGGTAATAGCGATCATTGCCCAATTTTGATCACCTACCTTAACGAAAATCGTCCCAACCAACCCCCATCAACTATCTGGAACTACTCAAAAGCTAACTGGGATCTATATTCCAATAACAATGCATGGAACAAGCCGATGTTGAACACAACAACAAATAACGAACAACTACTCACCGACTTATACCAGCGGTTCTACTCAGCAGCTGAAAAAGCCATCCCAACTTATATACCAGGAAAATACTACCCCAAACCATGGTGGACAAAAGAACTCCAAGAATCAAAAGAAGAAAGAGAAAAACTTTACAAGAAATACCACCGCAATAAAAATCTTACTAACTTAATTAACTGGAAACGAGCAAGGGCAAATCATAAATACAAAATTCGAGCAAGCAAACAGGAAACGTGGAAGAATTTTGTAAATCAACTTAATAAATATACACCAATGGCCAGAGTATACGAAACAATAAGGAAAATAAAAGGTTGAGTACAAAGAAAAGTCCATATATTGATCGAAAACAATATACACTACAGCACAATCCCTGATATTGTGAATAAACTGGCTGAGAATTTCAGCAAAGTGTCAAGCGATCAAAGCTATTCCCCTGAATTTCAACAAATAAAAACCGCAAATGAAACTATACCGATCCATTTCAGTTCGCCAAACGTAGAAATCTATAACCAAACTTTCCATATGCATGAATTTGAATCCGCCCTAAGAAAAACTAAAAACACATCACCAGGAAACGACAAAATAACATACGACATGATCAAACACCTAAAACTACCAGCTAAACAATACATCTTGAACACTTTTAACAAATTCTGGACAACGGGCTACTTCCCACCACAATGGCAGCACTCGATAATAATACCAATCCCAAAACCCGGGAAAGACCATAGTAAACCAAATAACTACAGACCCATCGCACTCACGAGCTGTCTGTGCAAATTAATGGAACAAATGATCAATAATCGACTGATCGAATACTTAGATATGCACAATATAATTAGTAAAGAGCAGTGTGGATGCAGAAAGGGGCGTAGCACTACAGATCATTTGGTCAGACTAGACTCAACCATAAGATTAGCATTCGCAAACAGAGAACACTTCATCTCAGTGTTCTTCGACCTTGAAAAAGCTTACGACAGAACATGGAGATATGGGATCATACGGGATTTATTCGATATTGGACTCAGGGGCAGATTACCAACTTTTGTCGCCAAATTCCTAGAACGTAGAACACTAAGTGTCCAAATAGACAACTATAGCTCAAATATTTACGAACAGCGAAACGGAGTCCCTCAAGGCAGTGTCCTCTCGGTCACGTTATGCGCCCTCAAAATAAACGACATAGCCAAGCAGATCCCACCGGACAACAAATTCCACCACTCACTATACGTTGACGACTTAAAAGTTGGATACCACCACCAAGATCTCAAGGTTATCCAAGACAAAATGCAATCCTGTATTAATAAAATATTTAAGTGGTCCCAAAATCATGGCTTCAAATTCTCATCCAGTAAAAGCAAAGCAATACATTTCAATACCATACCCGGACTCTTCCTCAGCCCAATACTTAAACTCAAAGATGAAAACATTCAATACACAAACTCACATAAATTCCTCGGCCTGATTTTCGATGAAAAATTGAACTGGCAACAACACATTACTGCTTTAAAGAAAAAAGGGAATGATAGCCTGAACTTATTAAAATCAATAACAGCTCAAAGCTGGGGAGCAGACCAAACCACGATCCTCAAAATCTATCGAAGCATTACAAGATCAATCCTCGATTATGGATCAATAATCTATAACTCTGCCAGCCAAACAACTCTGAAGCCCATCGAGTCTATTACATCCGAAGCACTACGAATCGCTACAGGAGCATTCAAATCCAGCCCAACAAATAGTCTACACATTATTTGCAATGAAATGCCTCCCGATATTAGGCGAAACTATCTATCCCTCTGTTATTACTACAAAATCCAAAGTCAACATGGAAACCCCGCCTTCAATTACACTGTGACGCCGAGTAACCAACTACTCTTCCAAAATAGGAAAATAACTCCAACATTCGCCATTAAAATGCAAATACTGATAGAAAAATTTGGCCTCCGGAAAAATCGAGTTAAACCAGACTTTTCATACCGACTACTAAACATTAATACTCCCACATGGGCACTAACAAAACCAACAATAAATACCGACCTCACCGAACTACCAAAAAACGAAACCCCTGAATACATAATCCGTCAAGAGTTTAAAAGAATGACAAAAGAAAAATATGACGGATATGTAACTATATACACAGACGGCTCAAGAGGAGAAAATGGCACAGGAGCGGCAGCAGTATGTGGCACCATTGTCCGCTCTGCAACGCTACCGAAAGAGGCCTCAATATACTCAGCCAAAATACACGCCATCCACTTGGCCCTTGGCATCATTAATGAAAAAAATGATAAAAAAATTCGTAATTTACTGCGACTCCTTGAGTGTCGTTAACAGCCTAAAGTTCGAGACATACCATCCAGTACTACGCCGAATACAACACGACATACACGAAAAACAAAAAGGCGGCAAAGCTATCAACATATGCTGGATCCCCTCCCATGTTGGAATAGGCGATAACGATGCTGCAGATACTGCAGCCAAGAACGCAACCCAAAAAAACGAAGAATTTATCCTAATTTGCTACACAGATTGGAAACCATTAATTCGACAAGCCGTGATTAACCAGTGGAAAACTAGGTGGGAAAATTGCAGAGACAAATTAAGGGAAATACAACCATCACCAGGAATAGAGTTGGACTTCGGTAAAATATCACGTAAAGAGGAGATAATAGTTAACAGACTCAGAATAGGACATACACTCTCAACACATGGCTACCTGATGAATAATGAAGTACCCGATATCGCACCAGTATGCGAACTTTGCAATAACTCAACACTAACAGTCAAACATCTAATCATAGAATGTGAAAGTCTCACCAATAGTAGAAATTGTATAAAGGCTTGCCGAACGCTACAACGACCTACTGTCAAGACGGTATTGGGACGCCAATTAGACGTTAGAGAATTGATGAACTATCTTCGTGTGATAGACGCTTATGACCTAATTTAAATGTTTCAGCAACTTTATTTGGCAACTGACTTACCTTTAATGATAAACTGTTGAATTGGGCTTTCGGTCACAGACAACATGCGTAGGGGGGAGCAACAAAGGACCCGCATCCGTGCTTTAATGTTGACTATATCAACACCCCTCATTATTATTATTATTATTATTATTATTCACAAATGTTCAACTCAATTGCTCTGTGTTAATAACAGTATACACACCAACGTAGGGTGTTCTGATATAGCACAGGGAGAATAGAGAAGAAGAGAATGCAAACCATGGGATTGAGCTTAGATTTGTCTAACTTAAGGGAACCGTCTAGTCAGAATCGAGAAAATGGCCGTCCCCTTTTTTGTATGGTATCTAGATCTATGAAATTTTGCATACGTATGTATTTTAGAAAATAAATAAGGGTTATATTGGGCACTTTTTCCGTTTTAGCCATAATTCCGGAGATAATGAAAAAAATGGAATGAAAAAATGAGGTATATTCAAGCCACTTCTTCTCAAAAAGTAGTCATCGTAGAGAAATGGTTTAGGTATCATTGAATGCGGAAAGAGCTGCTGTATAAAGAGTCAGAGGATTATATTGAAACTCTCAATGATTTATTTGTTATGGAATTTAAAAAAATTTAAAGTGTCGTTCAATTTTCCGTAGATTTTTTAATGTAACTGAAAATCCTCTGTTAATTTCAATATAATCCTCTGACTCTTTATGCAGCAACTCTTTGCGCATCTAATGATACCAAAATCATTGCTCTACGATAACAACTTTTTGAGAAGAAGAAGCTTGAATATTGACATTTGTGTTGCTCAGAAAACGTGTTTTAGTGCCGAGACAGGTTTTTTTTGTTTGTAAGCTACATTTCTCGGTGAAATTGGTAGTGTTGACGTTTTGAATATCATTTTTTGGAAGTTATTGTGGTTCCTTGAAGGAACCAGTACCACAAGTGGTACCAAAAATGTCTAAAACGCACCAGGAGCATAAGCTGGGGCGTCCTTGGCATCCTCGTAGGCTCCTCTTATAGGATATGGAAGCGCCATGCAGAGCCAAACGCTTTATCACTACATTAGTACCGAGCAATCAACGTCAAATCCAGAAAAATCTTGATCTATCGAAACAAAGCCATCTAAATCTGAATAAATGGTCGGTCTGCAACAACTAGATCAGCAAACGCGACATATCTACGCAAGCAGATCGGGCGAGCTACCAATCATCCTCTTTCCCCCCGATGTAGGAAGGGGTGGAGGTACCGAGAACTCAACTTGCCAAATGTCAACAATTTTGATCTGCTAGCAGATGAATGCATATCTAATTATGAACAAACCATCCGTCAGCAACAACTAACTCAGTTTATTTGGCACATGTGCACTAGCATGCTGAGCGAGCTTCCCCCACCCTCCTTCTTCCTCCCGAGGGAGGGAGGGGTGGAGGTACCGAGAATTCAACATGCCAAGTCTCAAAAGTTTTGCCTTGCAAGCAGATAGATGCATACCTAATTATGAACAAACCTACAGTCAGAGGCAACCGGCCAAGCTCGTGTGGCACATCTGGGCTAGCTGGCCGAGCGAGCTACCCTCCACCCTCCTTTCAAACCCCCATTTGACCTACTTTGGTGAGACGGATCGTTCTGCCGCTTTGCAGGAATGAAGTTTAGGACTTTCTCAATCGAAGAGAGCAATAAAAAAATAATATGATGGATTTAGGATTTTTGACTAGACGGAGCCCTTAATCTACTTAGTCCTGGTTTTAGAATGCTGCCCACTATATTGTTCATGTAGTAAAGTTAAAGCCTGTTATAATGCGGCCCATAGATGATCAATTTAATTGTCAATATCATTGACTCAATACATTGATGAAATTTTTTTGCCCACTAAGTCAATTAAATGACGGTCGTCAATCAAGCCCACAGACGATCAATTGAATTGTCAATATTCATCATTGTCAATTATATTGACAATAAAATTGATCGTCTATGGGCCGCTTAAGGAGTGCATTTTCTGTGCTCCTCAGTGCTCTTAGATGTGGCATCTAAGCTTGACCTTTTCCTCTTCCAATTTTAGTAATTGCTGTGTTGTTGTTAAGTAGTTAGTTAACTATGAAGTATGTCTTACTCTCAGCTGAAAGCAGCAAATTATTTAATCTGTTATCTGAAGAAAGAGAAAATTGCATTTGTTGTGGAATATATTGTTGTACTCTCTTGAATTACTTTGCAAGTTCATTTGATTTTTTCTTTTTGCATGTCCCCAGGTGTTTTATGAGCCCAAATCATTGTGATTAGAGGTACGTAGGCCATCAGGAACAAGGACCTGCATCAAGCTGACTCAAGAAAGGACAATAAGGAAGATTTCATCAATTTATTAAGGTAAGTCATGTTCATAGGAGCATGTTTCCCAGACTCCTTATTTTAGACCTATTAAGTTATCGATAAAATTGGTTCTTGTCTAAACTGTTCACAAAACTTGTGAGGACAAGGACTGAATGCAATGCAATTGTAGCCTCCATTGTATTTTTCAATTCCCTTTAATATACTCATATACAGCAGGGTTACATTCCTGAATTTCTTGCTTCTATTCCAGAATTTCCCAAAGAAATTTTTTTTGAACACATCTTGCAAGAACATAAGATAAGGGTTTTACAAGGAAAGCCAGCTTCTCATTGCCAAAACTCCATGCATACTTGGTTACCTCACATAAATCTTATTGTATCCTTCTGGAGGATACAGCTAATGTATCTATCTATGAGAATTAAAATTTCCTGGGGAAAATGTGAGGTCCTGAGTGGAAGGTTAGGGTGACCTCTGTTATGCTGAAATACAATAAGTTTTTTTCTTACGTACCATCTTTTTTTAGCTTGCTGCTGTCCTGTTTTTCATCATCTACTATTTTCTTTTTTAACCATTATCTTATTTTTTAGTACCCCTGGGGGAAATGTGTGTTCCTGAGTTGATGCTTAGGTAGGCCTTATTTCTGTTAGAATAGGATAAGGTTTTTAAGGACCATCTTTTTCTTGGGTCACTGCTGTCTTGTTTTTCAGCACCTCTGCGTGTCATCTTCAACTTTTATCTTGATTCCTCACCTTCATTCTCAATTTTATGTTTTGATATGCCAAGGATTTTGAGCAGAAGCTCACCTTATGCTTCTGCATTCCCTGAATATCACTCAAAATGATGCTACTCTCTTTGAAACACTTCTTTTGTGGTCAGGGAGGCTCAAAATAACTAACCAAATATAGCACAGGTCTCCATAGACTGCTCTAGATGATTACACGAATTCATTACCTTTTTATTTCAAACTTGCACTTTGAAATTGCAACAGTTATTGGGTGGCCTTGAGCTGTGCTCCAAACTTCATCTCAGAAATCATCTCAATGCAGCATTCTTCATCTAACTCTGCAAGAACGATTGTACTGTGGTTACATTCAACAAAATTGGCATACTACCAATTCTCTCCAAATTGTAGAAAGCTGCAGGCATTAGGCTCTCTCTGATGTGCTCATACTTCCACATTTCAAGAAATATTAATTTTTATTGTCTCCTTGTAAATTTCATACTAATCTTATTATTTCCCCATCCCACTTTTATGTGCACCTATTCACTCTTCACTGTTGAAAATCTTTCACCTTACTGCTGAGATAGGGTGGCTGCAAAACTTTTAATCTTCTTCATAGTTTATGTAAGTACATTCAATTACTTGTGAACCAATTCTCTGATCAGTCTAGTGCACATCTAGGTTGAGTGAATTAAGTTGAACATAATTGTACTCCTTAAAATAAGCATTGGTGGTTGGATACCCTAGAAGTCGCCAAACTTATTCGAGCCCACAGGTAGCCATCAATCTTATTCGAGCCCGCAAGTAGCCATACTCAAATTTGACTATTTTACTAGACTAGATAAACTGTCTACTTCAGTAATGCATGTATTGAATAAATTGTTTAAATTCTTCCTAGTATACCATTTTTTCCCTCAGTTTACTTTAATTTCAATACATTCAAGAAATATGTTGAAAAAAATTAATTACCAAAATATATAAATTGGGAATTATCCGAATGTGGATCATTTTACCCATGATTGTAAGATTGTTTGCTTATTTCAATTGTAAAGCTCTACTATTTCTTGAAAGTATTGCTTAATGTCAAAATAGTTTCACATCAGAATTAGGGGAATAATTTCGAACCTTGTCTATTCAGCAAACAAACAAATTTGTAATGTAAATATTTGGTTGAGTTACAGGTGTTTTTCAGGAGTTATGTAGGATAGATTTAGGTGAATTGAAAGTGAATTGTAATTAAATTAATATATATGTATATGAATGCTAAAGATTATCTTGAATGCTGCTTAATATTGCATTATGTTCATCAAGTATCATTAAACAAAAATGCTATATTATGTTGTAATGTATCAACATTACCCAACTTGGTACTACTGTTGTCAGTAAACAAAAGGGTTATACAGGGTGTAAATTTTCAACAGGTACAAACTTTCACAGGTGATGGGAATACTAAAAGCAAACCCTTTTTCAGGAAGAGCCAAAATTGCAAAACTCTCTAGTTTTCAACATGTTGAGCTTTAAAGTTGAAATTCAAGTTTGGCATGCGTGAATTCTAATTACTCTAATATTGAGTTACAATTTGGCAACACTCTGTGTCTACAAACCAGTTCACTACTGCACGTCATTCTAGTAACATGGTGGCATATTTGTCAATCAAAGAGCTGGCTGTCAATACCGTGCATTTAACTTATGGTACAGCGGATAGGAATGCTAGGGAGGCTGCTAGATTATACCAAGAACATTTCCCAAACAGAAATCTGGCTGGACATCAAATGTTTACGGCCATACACCATCGCCTATGTGAATATGGTACTTTCAAAGTGAACAGGAAAGCCTATGACTGGCCCCGGCCAGTACGTGAGGTTGTTGAAGAGGATGTGTTGCACTGCTTCCATAACAGGCCTTGTGCAAGTACTAAAGCTGCAGCACGTGACTTAGTAATCCCCAACGATGTGGATGTGTGGAATGTTCTGCGAAACTACAATTTACATCTTTACCATTTCTAGCAAGTTCAAGATCTGCTTCCAAATGAACACATCCCAAGTTGGTGCCTGACGCAGGTAGAGAATGATGAACAGTTTTTCAAGCGTGTTCTGTTTACAGATGAAGTAACTTTCACACGGTCTGGACTGTTTTAACACGCACAATTTGCACAGCTGGCAGGAGGAGAACCCTCATTAAGTGCATTTCTTCTGTTAACAATGTAGGTTTAGTGTGAATGTATGGGCTGGTTTTGTTGGTGAATACCTCATTGGCCCAAATCTGATGCCATCTCCTCTAAATGGACAAAGGTATCTCACTTTTCATAGGGATACATTGCTAGGACTGCTAGAAGATGTGCCCTAACATCTACGCCGCAACATGTGGCTTCAGCGCATAATGATGAAAATGCTCGCCAATACCTCAACAAAACGTTTGGGAACAGGTGGATAGGACACAATGGGCCTGTGGCTTGGCGGCTTGCAAGGTCTCCAGACTTAACTCCTTCAGACTTTTTTCTGTGGGCCACATGATGACATTGATCTACAAAACACCAGTTGAGTCTGAGATGGATCTTATTGCAAGAGTAGTGGCAGCAGCAGGTGATATTGCTCAAGATCAAAGTATATTGTCTCGTGTGCAGCAGTCTTTTCAGAGGAAGTGTCAGGTCTGCATTGAAACAGGAGGCAGACACTTTCATTATTGTAGATATTGATTGAATGCACGCCTGTTCACGCAATATTTGTTTCATTTTCCATTCTCATTTGTTAGAAACGTATATTACTTGTAAAATATGTGACATTCTAAACTTTAAAGTTCAATACCTCAATAACTAAAGATTTTTGCAAATTTTGATATTCTTTGAAAAAAGTTTATTTTGAGTATTCCTATTTCCTGTGAAAGTTTATACCTGTTAAAAATTAACTTCCTGTATAGGCTGTGCTTTCATTTTCATTCTATTAGAATCAGTTGTTAGTTTTTTAATTTGCCATTTCCTTCAATTTTAGTATGACTCAGGCTCTTTACTTCCAACATTTTTTAAAACTAGCCATCCAAAGATTTCCCTTCAGCCAAGTTTTGTTTATTCAGCTTATTGCAGGTTTTCAGTAGAATTTCTCCTTAACACTTTTCCTCAGATTCCAATCAAAAATGTGTTTCTCTACTACGCATCATTTAACATTTACCCATTTTCTTGTCAGAACTTAACGCTAGTGTGTCCATTAATGAGTAATGATTACTTACTTCTCTTCTGAAGCTATTCCTGCCTATGTAGTTATTGTATTAGTATTGTAGAATTTTTTGTTCAAGTGCAGTTCCTTTTAGTTTTGGTAACTTTCTCTCCATGACTTGAGCCCTCTCTTAAAGTAGACAGCTCATTTGATGGTGATATGATGTGACTGGAAAAATTTTAATTTTCACATTTGGTTATTTTTAATATCTAGCAAAGGAAACTAATAATTAGAATTTGTCAGATAATATTTGAAATAACTTTGATTAAACTAGGATATTGGGGCCTACATTTAGAGTAACAACCTTGCTGAGTTATATTCTCATCTTGAACTTGAATATCAGTAGATTAAATAATGAGAGTATCACACAAAATAAATCTTCTTGATGTGATTTTTGTCATTAATTGTTTGGAAACAATAAATATTTGGATCTGAGATAAATTGTTCAAGTAGAAAATCTTTATTGGTTGTTTTTGAGGTGATTTGGGGCTTAGTTATTTTATTGAATTGCCTATGTAAATCTTTAAACTTTAAATCAGTTGATTGAAAGAATTATTCACAGCAGATACAATTTGTTTTTAATTAACTATTTATTTCTCATCCTTGGGTTAAGGGGACGGTCCGGGGGAGACAAAAAGTCCGTCGGATTACGACAGATTTTTCTAAGATTTTCACAATAGGTGTCAAATGATGCGGCATTTCTTTTTGAACTCATGTGTTTCTTTGTCGTAAATTCATCAAAAATATGATTTAAAAAAAACCTGAAAAAGTGGGTGTTGCAGAAAAGTGTCCATCACCCACAATTTTAAAGTTACAGAGCTGGATAAAGGTTTTCTAGGTAGCTAATTGTCTTGTCCTGAGATCCGGTGGTAAGATTTTTCGATAATTTGATTTTTTGAATTATGAGAAATTTTTTTCCAAAAATCGACCACATTTTCCGTTTTTTCAAATTGTTCTGCTTATAATTTTCAACATGGTTTGAAATTCAAAAAACTGTACCACTGCCTCTCTAGGATATTTTAATTGCTATTGATTGACATATTTGCCATTCCTGTACCTTCAAAACTGTGAGAGAAAGGCCTCTTTAAAGGTCAAAAAGTTAAATTTTCAATAGAGCCATTTTTCTTAAAATTTTTCTAATTTTTTTTGTATTATATCTGAGTTAGGCATTTTTTTCTAATAAATGTTACACCTCATGTAGATCTTTCCAAGTTCTATCAATTGGTATATTATCCATTCCTGGACCTTCAAAACTGTGGGAAAGGACCCATATCAAAAAACAATGAATGCAAATTTTAGAACACCAGTCATTTTTAAAAGAGTTATTTTTCTTAATTACAAACAAATTTTTCTTTTTCAACTCTGTTGTTTGGTAGCTCTTTTGGAGTCTTTTCAAATGATATATTTGCCATTCTTGTACCTTCAAAACTGCGGGAGGCGATTATATGTTAACACAACAGCTAATTAGCTGATGACTCAGAGCAGCCGGAGTCAAAACAAACACTCAGTTACATCATCATAATTAACACTTAGGGTTAAAATGTTTCGTTTGAGTACTAAAGCATTTCAAGCAAGGCCATGAATGAACTCTCTTGCTATTCACGTCGAGGAACGCCCAAAACTGATTCGTAATTAGGGAGGGAAGGGGAAAATCACTCATACACTGGCGCGCCAAGGTCACGTTACTGCGCGTCTTCTTCTCCGTCGAGGAGACGAAACAATGTACTTACTTGAGAGCAAATTATACTGTTGGACGTGCAAGAAAATTCTCCATAAGATGAGTTTATAAACCGAAAACCTACCATTATCCAAATTCAAACCAGACTGTGCCCTTAATTTGTGCTATGGTAGCTTATACACTTACCGTGGTCAGTTTATTAATGCTAGGTCTTAGTTCTCTTTGGTCTAATGTAGTTTCACTTTATTGAATCATATGTTTATTTTGACACTCATAATCTAGTTCATTGCCACTTGTTCATTTGGCTCAACTCCTAATTTAAATTACGAATCAGCAGTTTTGTAAAACCAATCACAGTGAAGTTCAGTGTGTTGTACAATCTCAATCGTGATGTAATAGAAAATCCATATTTAAATTTTTGGTTAGTTTAATGTTCTTTACTTTTCATGCCTACATGATGCTCTTGTCTCTAAAAAAGTTTTGTGTTCATCCCTGCTGCATGCATTCTATGCATTTTACAGTATCTATCAATACATATGTCATTTTGCTAACCCTCAAAATTATCTAAATACCTTCCTTCTGTTGAAGTAGAATAGGTTTGCGTTTCATTGCGGACTGTAGCTTTTCTATTCACTGCTATTCTGTTCAGCAGTACATACTGCTTTATCTTTAACTTTCATCTAGTTTCATTAACTCTTTCTTAACTTAGTGTTTCTATCCATGTATGGAAACACATTTTCTGTGTAAATTTTGCATTTCCCTATGCCCATACTAAGTAGTGCCTTTCTTCTTCCTCTCTCTGGAGTGCTTTTGTTACATTTTGGGAGACTTGTACCAACCTATTTAATGTAATCCAACAGTTGCTACTATAATCCCAAGGTTGGGTAAAAGAACTGCAACGACACCAACTCAGTTGCTATGCCGCACCATTCTTAACAACTTCATTTTCGCCTAACAACTGGGAGCAGGTATAGTATAATATCTACTGTCGGTTTTCTGATGTAGTGATGTAGTATAATATCTGCCATCGGTTTTCTGATGTAATATAATATCTACGGTTGATTTTCTGATACAATATAATATCTACCGTGGATTTTCTGATACAATATAATATCTACCGTGGATTTTCTGATACAATATAATATCTACCGTAGATTTTCTGGTATGGTATGAAATTTCCCGTTAATTGAAATCAATTATTAATGATTATTTTTAGGTTAAGGATAATTAAAACATTTATTACAAAATGAATCCAGTCAAGTTTGAATAGTGCAAAAAACTTCTTTCAATGTCGAACTGAACAATATGTTTGGAATCCTTTTCTTGGACATGTCTGAAATTGCTTCATTTCTCCTTTGTAGTTCCTTTTGCTTTTTTCCTGCATTATAGATCTTGGTTATGACAAGGAGGCCATTTCCAACGTTGTGACGAAGATTTTGCTCTTTTAATTAAGAGACAACTGAATTCTCTCTAGAAATTAGTTTATAAAAATTTCTTGCAAGCATGGTGTTATTTTCTTTTTGAAACATTTTTAGGAAGTATAATTTCAATGGTATGTACTATATACAACATTGAATCGTATATACTTCACAATTATTGTTGGAAAATATATTCAGAACATGAGATACAGAGGATCAAGAGGTTTATAGATATTAAAACCGAAGTTAGATATCATACTATACCGGCACGGACAATTGTATAATACCTGCTGGTTACTATTTTGCTCCTACTTTAGTAGAATATCTATAAGGATAAATTTTTTTATTTGTGGGTTATCAATAGCTTATACCATTTGCTTATGGCGCAGGAACTTCCAACCTCAGGGGCTATCCCTCTCGCTAACATTTAAGGACAGCGTCCCCCTCATGGACCTTTTTCTTTATTAATGAACCTAGAGCAATGAAATTTGGTATACTGATAGGAAATGCAATTGAGAATCGATTATCCTCTTGGAAAATATGCGATTTTCCTGAAAAGAAAATGGGAAATCAAAGAAAATGACATTTTAGGAGGGGTTTCCAAATGCTTCTTGTCTGACAGTTTTTGAGCTACAGTGATGATATTGGTATCATTGGATGAAAAAAGACGTGGAAATTCCTATGAATCAAATGGTTTTTCCCAATTTTCCAGTTTGAAAAAAATCAAAAAATTCAAAAACAAACTCTGTCATCACAAAAAGTCAAATTTATGATGTCATAACTTTTGAACATAAATTTATTGTGAGAAACCAATAATTTTAATGGAAATCCCTTGTTTTTACGCATCCAATGATACCAAAATCATCACTGTAGCTGAAAAACTGTCGGAAAAGAAGCATTTGAAACCCCAAAGTCCATTGTTTACATTATAAGCCAGACAAAGAAACATAAACAACTGTAATTAATATTTTTTTCAATTTTTGGTTCTGGTTAGATGCCTGAAATAATTATAGAGTAATCCAGAGACATAGGAGATGACATAGCAGCGTCAAGGTGTGAAGAAAGTGCCAAGGGGGAGGTGTAACATGATCAAATACCCCTTCCCCCTCCCCTCCCCCCCATTCTTCAAAATTAGGCATTCTCGTATCTTACTGTGGATTGCCTTCTTCCTGTGCAGCTATAGCATGAGGTCTACCACACTATAGCATGATATTTGCATGATAACGGCGAACGAGTAAACGTACGAGTCTCATTTTGTCATAGGATGTACCTGACCTATTACACTCATAGCAGCAAAAATCCCAGTTTTCAAGAAATCTCAAAAACATGGATTCCTATGGGGGAAGCTCTCCTTAAATATACTTAAAAGTACATCTCTAAATGTCAGAGCAGCTGACGTGATGTGGATCTTGTCGCCTCTCATTAACATTTCCTACTTCATCTAGCATCATTGAGGCAGTGTTGTACATATTAGATTCAATGAAACTGTTAGCCATAATTGGAGTAAATTAATCATGATCTGTATTTATAACATAAGTGAGTAGTCTACTATATAGTATGTTTTCTATATCGACCATAGCGATACAAAACAAGGTATAATGGAGTAATTCATGTATGAATAAATTGTATATAGTTCAATTGATTGTGCAAATAAAGCGTTCCCAAACAGCTTTGTACTAGTGCTAAGGAGAGCACAAGAGAATTTTTAAAAATCTAATTTGAAATTGGCTAGATCGTTTATCAAATTCATCCGAGTTTATTACTTGGTTCATAAAGCCAGAGAATATAAAAACATTTAAGCGTCATCAGAACATGCAATTTATGTTGTACATGTGGCAGCGAATTTGACAAATGCCAGCAATAAGTGACCCATTGTCATGGCATGTACTAATATATTCTATGTGAAGGGCTCTACTCTAAAAGCCAGTGAACAAATAAACTGTCTGAAATTGATCTGCTGATCAAACAAGTCTAATACGGATAAAGGATTAGTATAGTCAATCCCTAAAATATCAAAAGTTTTAGTAAAGTGAGTCCTGACAGTTGGCAAACTAGGAAGATTTGAGGTTGTGTGAAATCAATTGTTCATCTTTTTACAGATGTAATAGTCCTGTAAAACTGTGTTTGTGGTTGGTCATATTTTCTGAATATAATAAAACTTATTAAGGCAACTACAATCGTCCCCATTTGCTTCCATTTGTTGCGACATTTTATTAGCACACTAAAAAATTGTGGTCTAGTAATTTTCTAAATACATGTAATTTGGTGACTGATTTGGAAGTTTGCATTCTCTGATGTGGATGCCCATTCCTAGGATTTCAAAATCCGTGTGGTATTTGCAAATGAATTAGACCCTTTACAAAATTAGGCATTCTTGTATCTTACTGTGGATTGCCTTCTTCCTGTACAGCTATAGCATAAGGTCTACCACACTATAGCATGATATTTGCCTCTAGCTAGTAATATAGCGTTAGGTCACCAATAGATATTACTTATTTCAATACATTTAATTTAACGTCCCCTCAGGGAAATACAACTATTGTATCTATGAGAATTAACACTCCCAGAAGACCCGAGCTGAAAGCTAAGTTGGCCATCTTTTTGTTGAAATAATTTTTTTTTCTTCATGTCAAGGACCACCTCTTTTGGTTCCCTGCTGTCCTGTTTTTCAGATCCTGCTGCTTTCTTCATCAACTTTTATCTTGTCTCATAAACTACTTTCTCAACGTAGTGTTTCTATGACTCTTCTGCATAGATTCCGCGTTCCCTTATCTCCATACTGTGGAATGCCTTCCTCCTTCCTCTGGTAAACTTTTTTTTGCAGTAAGGGAGTCTTAAACTAACTATAATGTGGTCTTTAACGGGAAAATAAAGCCGCCAAAGAGACGGTAGCCCGCCCACCTGCACTCAGACTTACCTTCCTCACTGTCGTCCTCTCTGGTGAAGAACCGTGCCAAAGGTACGAGCTCTCCCCACTGTACGACCGTTCAGTGATGCAGCCGTAGCCCTTCCTCTCAGGAGCAAGCAAATCACTCCTCGAGTTACTGAGCACTCTCACCTCGGACAACTCCAGTTGCTAGGCAACTACGCAGCTCCCTCGCTGCACGACTCTAGTTGCTACACAAACTATGCAGATCTATCACTGCCTCACAGTATACGCAAAGGTGCAGATCGGATGCTAAGAACCTAAGCCCCGTCCTCAGTCTACCGCTGTCGTAAGCACACTGGCCTCTTCTTGCAACCGTCCAGCGGTGAGTTGCGGCAAGATGGCTGTCTTGCTCAGCCGGCAAGATGGCTGTCTCGCAAAGCCAGCACGCACACCTTTGCAGCGTCCTCTGGGGGCGGCAGACGCTATAGCCTTGAATTTAGCAATAAACACTTAATTTCTACATCTCAAACTGCACCTGGGTAGGCGATATTTAGCTGTAGACCTCACGCTTTAGTAGCATCCTTCTTCATCCATATGGGACACTTAACTTAAATCATTAGTAATACAATAATCAGAAGCTTCAATTTTAAGGAGATTATTCCTGAAATCTACCAAATTTTTGAATTTCAGTTTTCCATTTCTATTGCAACTAGGTGAACGAAAATACACACAGATATGTAAAATTGTATTCTAAACACATTTGCTTGTATAAATATTGCTTTTTATTTTTGCAATAGGAAAAAAAAAGTTATTGCTCTAACATAGAAAAAATATATAGGCCTGCGCATAACTCTACTCATCCTACAATTTTCAACGTAGAAGCGTGATTTTGGTCTCAATCGACGCGGAAAGACTGTGGAAGCAGCGTAACAAAGGATATTTTTCAATTTCGAATTAGAAAAAAGTATTGTTACATATGTCTAAAATATTTTTCTTCCCCCATTAAATTCAAGTTTTTTCACAATTAAATGCTAATTTGGATTTTAAATTGAATTTCGCTCCGCTACGCTGTTCCTACCGATGTATCGCATCGAATGAAACCAAAATCACGCCTCTGCGTTAGAAATTGTAGGAGTAGGGGTTTGTGCAACCCTATGTATTTTTTATATTCGCTCAATAGCTTTGTTCCTATTGCGGAAATCAAGATTTCTTATAGAAGCAAATGTGTTCAAAATTCAATTTGATGTATCAATATGCATATTTCGGTTCACCTTGTTAGATTAGAAATGGAAAAAATGAAACTGGAAAATTAATCTAGGATTTTTCTGGGAAGAGCAATTTTCTAGATAAATGTGACTATGTATTTTTTCTGATTCGAAAAAAGTATCCTTGGTTACGCTGTTCCCAAAGTTTTTCGGCGTTGAATGAGACCAAAATTATGCTTCTACGTAGAAAACTGTTGGAGTAGGGTTTTGCGCCACTCTGAATATTTTTTGTGCTCTCACAGTAACTTTTTTCTATTGCAAAAATCGAAAATCTTTATAGAAGCAGATGTGTTCAGAATTAAGTTTTACACATCTGTGTGCATTTTCGTTTACCTAGTTGCAATAAAAAATAAAAAACTGAAGTTTGAAAATTTGGTCGATTTCAGGAATAGAGGTTTCCTCAAAATCATCAAAGCTAAGTTCTCAAACAGAGCTAATACTTGAAATACTTTCATCTTCATCCGTCTCCTTAGAGGGATACAAATACTCGTATTGCATCCTGAAGAATTAACGCTCCGAGGAAGGTGATGACAAATCTCGAACTTGAAATTATGTTGATTCAACAAATAGGTTCTTGTCTTGTTAAAGGACTATCTTTTTCTGTTCACTGCCGTCTTATTCTTCAATACTTAATACTCTCATTAACGTCTTTCTTGCTTCGTAAACTCCCTTCCCAATTCAGTTTTTCTATGCGCCGAGGATCTTGAGTGTGGGAACTCACATCGTTTATAGATTTCCCGTTCTTTTAATTCCATACGGGATAGTGCCTTTTTTCCTATCTTGGAAACATATTTTTTATGGTTAAAAGGCGCAAACTAACTCACTTAATCTAATTATCATCCGCAAAAAGTTACTCGCATTACTCAACCAAACGTAGATCTTTCATATTTTCATTTAAGGTTGCAGTCGAGATACAATCCCTATATACCCTTTGGTCGCCTTCATTGTCAAGCCATGCCGAAACAACTTGAAAACTTATGTGTAGAATATATCAGATTATAATTATAACTAGAATATATCAGATACTTCTGTATAAAAACTGATATCTGGCGCAATTGTCCTCGTACATTGATGCCCAGATGTGCAGCAAGTAGTGAAGTTTTGTCGATAGGAGGGTTTTAGCTGGGTGCGATGCACCCTTTGAGTTTTCCATGATTAGGTTTACCGATGCTCTTTGCAGGGCATGAATACAGTATTATAGATGAGAATGGTTGCGTTACCAATTATAACCAATTTCATCTGTTCTTCTAATTCCAAACCCTCGAAATATCAAATCCCTGCGCATCGACTTATAAAACTCCCTCTACACACCTTTGACGTTAGTCGACACTTCCGTATCCCAGAAGAGCTTTAGCGTAGCTGGAGTTCTCAAGATCATCTTTTGTCTTAAGTAAAAGTGGGTCTGTATTCCTAAAAGATTTGGGAAGTCAATCCAAGTTATATATTTTGTCTTTTTATCGGCTTTGACATCTATTATCTTATAACATACCTGCAATGTATCAGACGTTTAATTTTATAAATGTGGTAGAAGTTTCATAAAATTATCACTAACGTAATTATTGGCATATATGCGTTTGGCCAGAGCTGATCGTTTATTGAACTTTGTTGTGGTTTGATGCCCTTCATTTGGAAACTTCAATTTGCTGAATGGTACAGCACTCTCTTTGTTAATGGGAAAGGTGAATTATGAACATGCTGCTTGTTTATTTATGGTGACATCACTCAATAAGTGACTGTTTGCATACAATTTCAAATTGTAATTGAAGATACATGACTGAGAAATGTAGTCCACCAATTAATGTCATAGTAAGTTCAATGAAAAGTTGAGGGCAAATACCAAAGAAGTCCACATGTTAAAATTTTATGTGATCAGTACTAAAGCGAACGTTTCGGGCCTTGAGGCATGAGTGGTAAATCTGCAATTAAACACAGAATTTAATATTCTATCTAGGTAGTTGCACAAATTGTATATAGCTAAAGATGCAAAGGAACAAAGTAGAGGAACAATGTGATGTTAGAATTTCAGATTCCGATTTCTCAATTTTAGCGTCTGTTCTTAATGTAACAAAACTCAATATTCGTGAATCTCTTTAAATACACAAAAACAAGCCCAATCTTATGACGTGCAGAGTGTGGATCCTTTGCTTTTGGTTGGGTAGCTATAGCGTAGGGGTGCGCTATAGTATTTACTTTTCAATTACGTCCCATTATACAATGCATTCATTTTCTCCTTTACTTGTGTGCATTTTATAGGGTATGGAGTCTGTCTGTGATCACCTATGTTTTAATATCTGTAGTTATATACAATTCATGCAATTATCTAGTCAGAATATTAGATTCTCAGTTTTTAATTACGATTTACCACTGATGATGGGTCAAGGCCCAAAACATTCGTTTTAGTATTGACCACATAAAATTTTAACAAAGTGGACTTTTTTAGTTTTTGCCCTCAACTTTTTATTGAACTGGCTACGCAAAATTTACCTTCCATATCGTGGTAAGAGTTTCCACACAAGCGCTGATAATTTCTTACAAAATTTTAAGATAAATTAGAAGTCTGGTCAAAGTCATTCTTCAAATCGGGCCTTGAATATAGATTATGGGAACAGAAACGAGTCAAATTATCTTTTCGGGGGTTGTACTCAAATCTCATTATACTGAAATGTATTTATTTATTTAACTGGGGTTGTTCTTAAATTTCTTATGAAATTTTAAAATGAATTAGAAGTCTGGTCAAGTCATTCATCAAATCTGGCCTCGAATATAGAATATGCAAACAGAAACCAGTCAAGTGATCCATTCGGGGGTTGCACTCAAATTCCGTGCCGTTACACTTAAATTAAGCTGAGGACTGAAAAAATATGGTAATAAATTTTTACGCATAAGCATCGGTACATACAGTTAGCAACGAAATTATTCATACACCTCTCGTCTTTCAAAACTTTCTAGAATTACTCATAAACTATTGTTGCCACAGTCATAAAATTTTCACTGGGTGTGAAGGACATATTAGTGACAAAAATACGAAGTTTCTAGAAAAAAATATTATTTTTGAAAGATTTAACAACGTTGAATTTCAGAAACACGATAAAACAAAATTATTCATGCAGTAAGTAGTATTACACTTTATTGAGGTAAATCTACCATTTGAGTGCATTTTTTAATAATCAATAGCGTGACCTTTCATCTTCATAATGTAACGACTACGAGCCTGATAACGTTTAGTTACTGGAAACCGACCTGTCAGGATGCCGGCCAGACAGGGAATAGCTACTCAGGCTCAAATAGCTAAGGCCAGATACGAGGTCAAAGTACGGCACGGACAAGACAAGAGTATATATTAAAACAGGGGAATGATAATTTACAGACAGACTCAGGGCGGGTCTCGCGATAGCCGTCTTTCTTTCACGAAACCGTGGCTCTACCGCTGACTGACCACCCTGGCAAAACACCTTGGGCGTTACCCAGTAAAATAGGCATAGGAATAGGGCAAGCACTACATGGGGCACTTACAAACATCAGGCAACCCGCTTTATTAGCCTGCTCGTAGACCAGTGTGCACACCATGAAGGTTCCGACGCAACTGACCGCTCCAGTCGAGCGGCCGCCCACTTTAACTGCAGCCAAGCAGCAGCAGGACGGAGCTCTATGTACACGCCAACGGTACAGTTGCCGTACATAATACGTAGTGAAGTCTCCTTCACTACACTACATCCCTCTTAATTCAGCAAGAACTCATCGCTCCAACTAACGCCTCTAATCCCAAATTACCGCACAAGATTAAAAAGTTATACATTGAGGAAACATGCTTCTAGCACGTGACAACTGGACAACTACTAAAAGGTTTACTATATACATCATTATTCTAAAATTGATAACACTATCCGGTTCTTCTGTCTTCCAAGTTCCCGCCAGTTTTGCAGGTAACGACGAAACGTCCGGCTGCAGATTTGCCGCGTGCCTGCCGCCCCGACTGCAGATTGCACCCCAGCGACTGCTCCTCCATACTGCAACCAGCGCTGGGCAGGCTTCACTTTAGCAGCCAAACAGGCGGCGGGGAAGTCCAGCTCCCATGGCGTGCTCAGCTCGCAACAGAGACCACGATCTCTGAAGAGTATGCGCCTCCGCCCGTCACATCCGACCCGGACATCCAAAGGGCTTCACACCAGTCGGGTTGCGATGGAAGGCAACCATCAGCACCGGCCGCGCCTCAGAAGACATCCACAGGGTCGGGACGCGAACAGGCAGCCCAGGTCGGACCCTCGCACCCCGTGCACGTTGGCCCACCGCCTGCAGCAACAGATCCCCGGGCCTGAAACAAAAACAATTCGAGCAGTATCGAAGTAGACACTCAGCATTTATAATCTAACCTCTTTTTAGGTCTCAATCGAGGCAATATTTCATCTTCTGGCTCCGAAGGTTCCGTTCTCTGCCAAGTATTATCACCGGCACTCACCTCTGTTACCTCCAAACACCCTGCGTCGCTACCCCTTTCGTCACCTTCCCCCGCCGGGGTAGAAGTTCGTACATCTGGGCGCGCTCTCTCCAATGGCGACCACCCCCCAAAACCTGAAAAATCGGAGGTGTCTTCTGCTGCAGCTCTGCTTTCACTCGCCTCTCCCCCACTCAAAACGAGAGGTCCGCGCTCTGCTTCCGGCACCTCCGTTCTCCCCATTCGCAACAGAGGGGGATCCGGGTACTGGCCAATGAACCCCGAAAAGTCGAGGCTCTCCTCACACGGTGGAAGATCTGGGTATTGCCCGATAAATTTCGAGAAGTCCCCGCTCGTGTCGTTGCCCGTCACCTCCTCCTGCTGCATCGCCGGAAATGGTGGTAGCGGATGAATTGGGCGACCCAACCACTCATCCTCTACGGGAGCCACTCGGTCTCCGCCCGCTGCGCCAGTCCCGTCTTCCTTCGGCCCCACTTCTCGACGGGTCCTCTTGCGTGGCTGCCTCTGTGGCAGACCTTCTGCCTCGTTCTTCCTTTCGGGTTGCACTGGCTGGGCCTGACCCACGTCGTTTCCATGATATTTCTTCAATTGCCTCACGTGCACCTTGAAGGGAGCTCTTCGCCGCTGCAGATCCCGTATCTTATAGGTGACCTGGTTCCTGTCAACCTCCAGCACCTCGTAGGGACCCTGGAACTGCGGGGCGAGTTTATGCCTCTCGTCCTCTCGTGCGTAAGGTACCCGCCGCAGGACCAGCTCTCCCACTGCGAACGGTCGGAACTTCGGTCCAGCGGGCCGCCACATCCGGGGTGGCCTTGGCAGATCTGGCACCGCAGCCTCCTTCACGAAGAATTCACTCGGGGCTCGACCGGTCTCACTGTGGGTAAGTCTATTGTACTGGGACATTACTCTTGCTATTTCCAGATCCCAGCTCCCAGGGTTACCAGCGCAGGCCGTGGCGAGTCTCTCCTTGATGGTCCGGTTGAGTCTCTCCACCGCTCCATTGGTATGCGGCGCATAGGCGATCGAGCGCTCATGCCGCACCCCGTACCTGTCCAACAATTGACCGAACAACCTAGCTCGAAACTCGGGACCATTGTCGGACCGCAAAATTTTAGGGGTTCTAGGGCAACTAGCCAATATACCATACTCCAACGCACGCGCAACTCCTGGCGCAGCTTTTGAACGTATAGGTATAGCGTGCCCGAATTTAGAACATAAATCAATACCCACCAATAATCCTATATGTCCTCTGGGAGTACGTGGCAGTTGCATCAAATCAACCGCATAAATATCATACGGCGCCGTGCATTTAGCACTCAACCCATACAGCGGGTAATCTTTTGCACTTACTCCTTTATGCAACTGGCACGTCCGACATTCTTTTATCACTTCCTTGATAGTCTTGTATGGGCTGGGATGAAAGTAACACCGCCGGAATGCCTTGCTAACCTTAGTCTGTCCCGCATGTGCTACATGTTCATGAAACTGTCTAACTAAGCCCTTCAATTGACTGTCTGGAATAACTGGTAGGAACTTTTCCTCGCCCCCTAGCTTGTATTTGTAACATATGGCACCGCTATGTATCACTAAGCTATTAAAATGCCGTCGCAAATATCCTAATGCTGGGTCTTTTTCCTTCCTTTCCAGAGCCTCGCGCACCCTCACCAACCTCTGGTCCTGCAGTTGGTGCGGCGCGAACATCTGTATTTCCTCTCCTAACCGAAGGTCAGCCAACTGGCAAGCACCCTCCTGGCTACCTTGCCCGTGGGGCGCTGCTACATTGACCCTTTCTGCTGGCATACCTGCTATGATGACATTAAAATGCACGCCTCCTTTACATTCCAGTTTAACAGTTCCCTTCTCCCCCACAGGATTTGCAACAACCAACCCTCCTGGCTTACAAACTACCTCCACTCTCAAGTCAAATAACTGCGCAAACGCCACGAGAGCCTCCCATGGAGGGAAAACATCAGGATTTTTCCAACTCGAAATCATCCTACGATCCGCGGCCTTACCAGTCCTACCGAATGCTTTGGGTTCCTGCAATAATTTGTCTATCGCCTGCTCTCGGAGCGTCAACGCGTCTCCCAGACCCGAGGCTCGGCTCAACGCCACAAACAAAGAATTTGGGCCCCCCTCCACTTCGGCTACCTGGTACTCCCCACATTCTGGCTCAGGAGCATTCTCGTCTCCCTCTGGAACTGACCAAGGAAAATTCACCCGGGACAGACAGTCAGCAACTACATTAGTTTTCCCGGGCACATACTCGATGCTATACTGACCAATAGCCAAGTCAGCCAACGTCCTCATCAGTCGGTCGTCGGTACGCTTCATATTGTGAAGATATATCAAAGGCTGATGGTCCGTTCGGATCACATATTTCCTACCACTCAAGTAAATTCTGAAGTGATTTACTGCAAACCTGATTGCCGCTAGCTCTTTGTCCGTTGCGCTGTATCTCATTTGAGCCTTATTAAAACTGACCCCGGCATAACCGATCACTTTTTCTTGACCGCTTTGCACCTGAAACAGCACAGCGCCGGCTCCCCATCCGCTAGCATCAGTCGTCAAAACGAATGGCTGTCCCGTCACAAAGTCTGGGTACGCTAGAATTGGAGCGGTCACCAATACGGTTTTCGCGTTCTCAAATGCTTGCTGGCACTCGGCAGTCCATTCCCATTTCCCCATGGCTGTCGCCAGGTATAAGGGGTGCAGTAAATTGGCAGAGTCTTTTATAAAACTCTTATAATAGTTCACCATACCCAGGAAGGATCTTAACTGCCGTACCGTTCGTGGCACTGGAAACTCTTGGATCGCCCCTATATTCTTTTCTAGCGGACTCACACCAAGTCTACCGACGGAGTGACCCAAGTAATCGACCCGCTCTTGAAACAAACAACATTTTTCCAAGTTCAGCTTGAGCCCGTGAACTCGAAGCCGGCCGAACACTCTCTCCAGCGCCTGGACATGTTCCGCAAACGTCCCACTGGCGACCAAAATATCGTCCAGGTAAGCTTGCACAGAGTCACTCGGTAGCCCTTTAATTACTAAACTTATTAGCCGTGAGAACGTAGCCGGCCCATTGCATACGCCAAACGGAAGCCTAGTGAATTGATACAGTTCCGTACCAGTAGAAAAAGCAGTCAGTTCTCGCGAAGATTCAGTCAGAGGCACCTGATAATATCCCGACTTCAAATCAAGCGTAGAAAAATAATAATTTCCCGAAAGTTTGTTTATCGTATCTCCTATATGAGGCAGCGGAAAACAGTCTGGTTTTGTCAAGCTGTTTAACATTCTAAAGTCCACACAAAGTCTTAGTTTTCCGTTCTTCTTCCTAACTGGCACTAACGGAGACGACCATGGTGACTTAGATGGCTCAATAATACCTTTTTCCGCTAATAGTTTTACCTCTAGGTCGATTTCCTCTTTCATGGGCCCCGGGTAACGTCTATTTCTTTGTTTTACAGGCGCTGCACCCTGAACATCTATATGGTGCCGCACTGTCTCGGTACACCCCACGTCTGCCTCATCTGTCGCAAAAACATCTTTATGCGCAGTCATCAGTTCAGCAACTATCGTCCTTTGTTCTGCAGTCAGATCCGTACCGTCCAAGCTAAGGTCACCCGGCACCTCGTCCATCTCTTCATCCTGCTCTACTTCTTCCCGACACAAAGCCACCAAAGTACCTAGTCTTGTGTGCTTAGCTAACCTCACATCACTGTCAAATGGGTTCATTACTTCTACTCGAATATGTTCATCGTCTACGACATTTACTGATGAAGCTACCATCAATGGACGAGTCCCATTATCGACTGGCTCTAAATACCCTTCAAATTTATTTGGTGCCCTCTTCACTTGAGCGGACAAACGCAACATCTGCCTAGAAGGTACAGTCACTTCCGCCGCGCTGAAAACTGGAAATTCCGCTCTGCGCGAAGTCATCACCTTCAACCGGGCTATTCTTGTACGATCTTGACTATTTCCTTTCTCCAAAGTCCTATCTGATGCATTCAACGTAAGTTTGAAGCTATCAAGAAATTCCAAGCCCAACACACAACTGAACGACTGTACCGGCATAGTCGTCACCAAAAACCTATGCCTTGGGAACTTAGTTCTGCCAATCGTTACTGCCAAGTATATCTCGCCTTCTATTCGAATCTCATTTCCTGAAATTCCTACAACATTACTAACGGCGGAAGCGCGAAGTTTTCCCTGAACATCCGGAATTCTATGGAGCAGCTCTTCTGTAATTAAAGAGATCGATGCGCCTGTGTCTAACAGGCCATCGACCTGCAACTGTCCAACCTCAACTTTCACCGAGTACGACACCGCTACCTCACGCTTCTGCCGTACCATCTCAATATTTTGAGGACTATCATGACACTGCTCCGGCTGTGCCCCTTCCAAACCGGAGTCACCTAGTTTTCCCGACTGTCGACCTGGTTTATGCGCACACTGAAAACTGCGATGTGTGATTTCTCCACACCAAACACACGCTGCGCATTTCTCCATAAATCCTTGACAGTCGTTCATCAAATGCCCCTTCTTGCCACAATACGCACATTTCAACCCGCGTTCTGAACTAACAACTTCCCCGAATCTGTCTCTATGTGCTACCTGCTGCGTACAGTCCCGCACAAAATGTCCTTCTTGTCCACAACGAAAACAATGCATTGATCGGGCTGGTCTGTGTTCCTGGTGCTCAATGCTATCATTACTTGCTTCTGGCGCGTATGGCGTCGCTAAGTAAATTTGTTCCGCTCGAGTATGATTCCCTATCCTTTCCTCGGTAGCTGTCATATCGGCTTCCAAACTGGCTGCTAGTCGGGCCACTGCACTAAGTGCAATGAACTCCTGCTGGCCAACAAATAACTTAAGCCGGCGTACCAGCTCCGGTGCTAGGGAACTAATAAATTTATTTCGAGCCAAGAGTTCTTTGCCCTCTTTTCCTACACTATCCACTTTTGCTACTAGCCTTTCAAGCCTAATACTATAGCAAGTCAGTGATTCACCCCTATTTCTTTCTGCCCGCAAGAATTCTGTGTACCCATCATCACTTAATTTTTCGTGAAGCTCTAGTTCCTGAATCAACCGATTCTTTACTTCCCCATAGTCAGCTCCCGTTCCGTATGCTTGAACTATATTCATGGCTTCCCCCTCAAGAAATTCCGGCAATTCCTGAACCCAAGCCGACTTGTTTTCCTGGTACTTAGAACTTGCATAATTCTCAAATTTAGTCAAGAAAATCGAGACCTGACCGTCGCTAGGCTTGCCCGAGAACTTCCCTGGTGGAGGCAACTTGTCGGAACGTAAGCCCTTGATTGCCTCTGTGAGACTAAGCATTACGTCAGCTAACTCAGATTTCGTTTCCATCTTTACTCTTAGCCCAAATTACGCCACGAAAAAAAATGTCTACTGACAGCAAGCGATAATAAGTTTTATTAAAAATCCCAATTTATTGCACTACTCCTTATCCTACCGACCGTCCCCGTATCTGAAGCCAAATCCCACTTCTGACACCAAATGTAACGACTACGAGCCTGATAACGTTTAGTTACTGGAAACCGACCTGTCAGGATGCCGGCCAGACAGGGAATAGCTACTCAGGCTCAAATAGCTAAGGCCAGATACGAGGTCAAAGTACGGCACGGACAAGACAAGAGTATATATTAAAACAGGGGAATGATAATTTACAGACAGACTCAGGGCGGGTCTCGCGATAGCCGTCTTTCTTTCACGAAACCGTGGCTCTACCGCTGACTGACCACCCTGGCAAAACACCTTGGGCGTTACCCAGTAAAATAGGCATAGGAATAGGGCAAGCACTACATGGGGCACTTACAAACATCAGGCAACCCGCTTTATTAGCCTGCTCGTAGACCAGTGTGCACACCATGAAGGTTCCGACGCAACTGACCGCTCCAGTCGAGCGGCCGCCCACTTTAACTGCAGCCAAGCAGCAGCAGGACGGAGCTCTATGTACACGCCAACGGTACAGTTGCCGTACATAATACGTAGTGAAGTCTCCTTCACTACAATAACATTTAGAAGCCTTTTATTATAGTTTTGACAAGCTTTTCCGTAGTTATAGATAAAATATTGTTCCATTCTTCAATGGCGATGTGTTTCAATTCATGAAAATTATTTTTTTTTGGAGCTCGCTAGTTGATGTTGAATGTTAATTCCTGCCACTAATTTTTGGTGGGATTGAGATCAGGACTCATCAAAGGCCATCACATTACATTTATCTTATGTCTTTGGAGCCAGCTAGTTGTAGACTTGGCCGTGTGCTTTGGGTCATTGTCTTGTTGAAATACCCACCACCTTCCAAGTCCCAAACTATTAGCTGATACCTTCAGGTTTTTGTTCAAAATAGAAATATAGTCATCAGAGTTTATCTTTTCTTAATAGTAACCAATTTTCCAGTACCCGTTGCAGCAAAACAACCCTAAAACATCAGTGGTCCACCTCTATGTTTAACTGTTGGTACAGTGTTCTTCCGCAGGAATGCTTTGCCATTCTTACGCCAAACTTTCTTCACGTCATTGTGCTCGAAAAGCTCAATTTTGGTTTCGTCCTTATCCAAGTGTGACTTGGCAAAGTTCAAGTGAGCAGCAACATGATATGGTTTGTGGAGTAGAGTCCTTCAAGGTTGGCATCCATGTAGGCCTTCCTTGTGCAGACAGCGCTGGATTGTGCGATTGCTCGCGCTAGTTCCCTGAGCGTTCAATCTCGGCAATGTCGTCTAGCATCTCTTGTGGAAAAACTCAAGTCCGTTGACCTCTCGACACAATTTTCTAGAAGTTCTCACCTCGAGTTTTTGTTAGCGACCACGCCCAGGGAACGTTTCTTCAGTACCAGGCTTAGCAACCTTTTTATAAAAGATTGTACGGTAGATCTTGGGATCTCAAACGCTTATGTATGTCGCCATAACTATTTTCAGCTTTGTGGCAGTCAATAATCTTTTGTCTGAGGTCCACACCGAGTTCCTTAGTTTTTCCCATCGTGGCGCTAGTGTACGAATGACAAAGCTCTACTCCTCTGGCTCCCTGTTAGCTCTGGCAAAATTTTCCAGAATGATCTCACATCTAGAATGTTCAAAAACATTTTAGACACAATTTATTTTCAATAAAACAATTATAACAGAAAATACATCTCAATGAAATTTAATGTTATCAAATGTATGAATATATTTTGTCTTTTTGTGTTTCTGAAGTTCAGTTTGTTAAATCTTTCAAAAATGAAATTTTGGTCTAGAAACTTAGTTTTGTCACTAATATGTGTTTCACACCCTGTGAAAATTTTAAGCATGTGCGAGAATAGTTTGTGAGTAATTGTAGAAAGTTTTGAAAGGCGAGAGGTGTACGAATAATTTTGTCGCTAACTGTGTATGCTAATAACATATCTCAAAACGCTGCTATTACTCTAAGTTTGGTCTCTTGATTTGACGGTTTTCCTCAAATTACGAGTAATATCAGAGCTATGGTTATCTTTTTCCATGCCGTGCTGATGCTGCTATAGATGAGGCAATCCCATTGGAATTGTGAATACATATCATAAAGAAACGCGGTTTTGACAAAATCTTTTGAATGACTCATACTGTTTTTCTCTTAAACTCAATGTGGAATTTCGGATAACTTTCGTACTCACGAATGCTAATGGGTGGCCAACGCAGTAGTAGTCAAGTTGATTTTTGAGCGTATTCACCGTGCTATCTAACATTTTTTAGATATTTCCAGATCCTGAAAATTTTACATATAATAATTTAGGGCCTTATATTTCCTGAAATTTCTCTTATTGATTCCTTACTGATATTTCTGGGTCGTGCATTTCCTTTGTGTCAAAAAGTCCATCTGATGTAGCAATAAATACATTATTATTTGTAGGATCCTTGTAGTTGACCGTTTAATCTTTTTTGTTCCAAGCAAGCAAGTTAGTATGATTGAAGACACTTCATTAAAACTATGTGAACCATGTTTCTTTAGTGCACTGTTTAAAACCTTCAGTTGGAAAGTGTGAATAATTTAATGGATATGGGAGAGATTTCATAAAATCATCACTAACATAATTTATTTATTTTTCAATATGATTCTAGATTTGAATAAGATAAACTGAAAATTGTTGAATTATTTATAGTAGTACTTGCTCATCGAGTAGCTTTGTATTCCTCTCTTATACTGTTCTGTACATAGTTTCGTCCACTTAAAAGCCAAATGCGATGCTAAATAGAAGAGACTTTGTACCCTCCAAAATTGCTCCATTTTTGGTTAAGATGATGCAATAGCTATTGATCCTTCTATTCATCTGGGTTTTGAAATTATTTAATTTCATCGCTCTGAATCTCTAAACCCCTCATTGGGATACAACTAGTGTATCTATGGGAATTAGCGCTCCCAAGGGGAAAATGTGTGAGGGCTCGAGCTGAGAGCTAGGTAGGCCATCTTTTTGTTGAAATAAAATATATTTTTTTGTTATGTTAAGGACCACCTTTTTCGGTTCACTGCTGTCCTGTTTTTCAGCACCTACTACTTCCTTCTTCAACTTTTATCTTGTTTCATGAACTTCTTTCCCAACTTACTGTTTCTATGCCCCTTCTGCATAGAATCCGCATTCCCTAATATCCATATTAAAAGGTGCCTTCCTTCTTCCTCTCTTAGATACGCTCTTTTTTGTAGCGGTTAGGGAGGCTTAAACTAACCTATAATCAAATCTCTGAATCTCTAAAATGCCTTTCATGCATCCGTTTTGCTGTCAAACAACTCATAGAGCCCTATTTCTGCTTTTTCCAATACATGAAATACTGTAGTGTGTAAAGATGAGGTGTTCAGTGTTGATTTTACTGACAAATTTTCATTTATTAGTCTTAAAATTTCCTCCAAATAATGTGCTCAACTGGGTTACAATTATTGATTTATTAGATAAAGTATTACATTGTAAATTCTCAAATTGATCAAATCTAACAGCCAACACTAGTCAACACGGACCATCAGAGTCAACAAGCTCGAAGTCGAAGAAATATGTAATACATGGTCTCTTAGTATCCCGGAAAGTTTAGGCAAGATGCTTATATGATTTTTTTTAGTTCTTTATTAGAGTTAAGTATTAAGAAATCCTATTCAAAATATCCTTTTCTTTTCAATCTTGTAATATTTGTGTGTGTTTATACAAAGTTCCCTATTCACCACGGTAGTTAGGAGGCTCTTGAATGTCGCGGATTATGATTCAATCAGAGCGAATAGGAAACTTCGTATAAACACACACAAATATGAGCCTGATTGGTAAGCCTCGTATACACATGTCGCACCTCACGGCTGAAATGTCCTCTAGTGTGAACGACCCTTAACTGTCGCCTGCTGAGCGTTCAAGCTTGCTTCGTCAGTGGCGGTCGGAGGGGGAGCTGTTGTAGGTGACCTAGACCGTCTGGGTAAAAACTCAAGTCCGTCATTTTCTAGCCGATTTTTCTTAAATTTTCTCTGTAGGTGTAAAATAATGCAAGTTTTTTTTCAATCTTGTGTTTTTCTCGTAATTTTATTTGAAAATTGATTTTTTTTCTTGACAAAATTGAAGAGTATTCTAGAAATGGTATCTTCTTCAATTTTGAAGTTACATAACCAGCAACGTGTTTTTTTAGATAGCTAAGTATATTACCTGAAAAAATTGGAGTGGAATTTTGATATTTTGATTCGTTGAGTTAAGTACATTTTTCGAAAAATTTAATTCTTAACTCTAACATCTTATTTCTGTCATAATTTCAAATTAAACAGTTTTTGTAAAAAACTCATGCATCAATATTTAGCTCTTTTGAAGTCCTATCGATTGATGTGTTTATCATTCCTTTACCTTTAAAATTGTGTGAGAAGTAGCATTTCAAATGGAACAAGTTCAAGTTTTCAGGAGAGCCTGACAAAACTCGTCACCTGACCGTGTAATAACGTGAGTGACTGGCTATTCGCAAGCTGTAGCAGACAAACAAACACCCAAAACAGTTTGGCATATAGTTAGATTCAGAAAAAATTGTCTAACATGAGCTAAAAAAATTAATAATTTTTTCATTTTGGGGTAAACTGGTCCCCCCCCCCCAAACTGGCTAGCCTTTCATAAGATGTAGCAGACAAACTCACTAACAAGGAAGTAAAGCATATTGTTCGTTTCAGAAAAAATTCTCTGTAACATGTGTTAAAGCAGGAAATCGATAATATTTCGAATTTTGACCTGGTATGTTCCCTTGAAATAACATATGTTTGAAGTTTAATTCGTTAACTGGGTATTGGTACAAATGTGTACCACTAGGTAAAGAGTTCATTCACCTAGTTGTACGAATGAATAGTACTTAATCACGTTCGCGAGACCTTTTTAAAAAGTAATGGTATGCAAAGTAAAATATCGAGGTTTTTTTTATATTTTTGATATATCTTGAAAATAATAGAAATGTATTCAAGCGGTCAAGTCGATTTCTCAATTATACAACTTACAATCTAACGAAATCAACTACGACAACTGCTAAAACGCAGGCAACGTCTCAACAGTAACTTAAGATTCAAAATTTTCTAAGTTGAAAAATTTTTTTGTTGTAGCTGAATAAAATTGGATTTCGGGTAGGTGATTATAGTTGAGTTGGTTTGAAAACAATTGATTTTAATTAACACGTTGACTACGATTGCGCGGATCGTAAAGTTTATTTAGTAAGGTTGTAAAAAACAGGACGGGAAAATTGACTAACCTACTCGAGTGAGTTCTCTTCCTTTGTAAGAAATGTACAAAATATAAGTGCACAAGAATATTATCTTCCTATGATAAAAGTCCTTCAAAAAACGGTTGCAAAATGGTTTGAAATGTTATTCATGCACATTTGTGAGTAAATGAGCAATTTACCTAGTGGTACAAATATGACCCACTACGTAGTCAACGTGTTAAAGCTTCATAATCAAACATTTCACGACCATGAAAGACACCAAAATTGTATTCGGTACATACTGAACGACTAATGCCATACCATAACTAGAACAGAAAAGTCTTTGTCATAATCGTGGGGGAAACGATGCCACTGTTATTTCTGAATCTTCCTCAATTTAATTTGCTAATTTGCACTTTCTCAAATTAGTACACAAACCCTTATTGTGGTGGGAGGGTTTGTGTGTTGTGAGGAAAAGTGAGGCTATGCTGTCGGGACCTCGGTCCTGGTGGGTGCAACCGCGGAAGACAGGCTCACTCGGAGCAGCCAGACAAAATGGGGGGCCATGGGAAGGCCCCCATGTAAATAAAACCGGGACCCCGCAGTTACGGGCTATAAAATCCCCGGTTATCCCGGGCATATGTGGGGACTGCCACTGGCGGGGGCCGGCGGTGGGAGAAATATTTATCTCTACTTGTGAATGTGCGCCTGCCTTAAGTGTGGAGATGCACCAATTGTGCAATTGACCGCCCGGGGGTCCCCTTTCCGGCCTGAGCCAGCCTGGATAGGGAGGAGCAATCCTTCTGACAAAGGGGACCTTAAACAATGTGCTTGCTTCCAAGGAAACTTCTATTACTGTCTCTTCCCCGGCAACGACCCTGATTCAACCACAGGACTTTCATCCGACCGCCTCTCAACCTCTAGGGAACCCCCCAAAAGTGACACAGGTGCCACCAACATCGCAGAACTCTGCGAGTGGAGGTGAAGCAGCTGTGGAAAGTGAGACTTCTAAGAACCCACAACTGATACAGCGACTGCTGCAAACTACTGTCAGTGAGGCGGAAACTAGGCCGCTTGAGAACCTAAGCCTGACAGTAGAACCCTATGAGCCCCCTCTGAGGGTGGCGGATTTGTATGGTGGAGGCCAGCCTCGCCGCCAAAATCGCCGTAACCCACGACTACACCACCTTGCCGAACCTGTGTCCACAAATGAAAATCAAAATCAGACTTCACCAACGGAATACAAAAGATTTTTTACTCTTAAAGCTAAGAATGGAGCACCGATGAGCCACGTGGACGTAATCGCAGCAAATCGTGATCTGTGCCGAAGGCTGGGTGGCAGACCAGCAAAGGTGATGGAGGCTCGAAATGGTAGCCTCCTTATAGAGGTCCGAAACCAGTACCAAAGCGCGTCTATCGCAGGCATTGGGACCCTCCGGGAACCGACATTCAGGTCACCCCGCATGAGAGCCTGAATGAGTGCAAAGGCACCATATGGTATGCTAACTACCCACAATACAGCGATGAGCGGCTTTTGGAAGAGCTGAAGCAGTTTGAGGTGAAAGCGATTTACCGGATACGAAGAATGGAATATGGTGCGTTGGTCCCTTCCTCGATATACATCCTCACCTTCGACCGATGTAACCTGCCCCAGTCTGTAGACATTGGATGGACGCGATGCTTGGTGCGTCAATTTAACCAAAGCCTCGCCGCTATTTTAAGTGTCAGGCCTTTGGACACGGAGCAAAGTCCTGCCGTGCTCAAACTGGCGTGTGTGCCAACTGTGCTGAACAGCAACACAAAATGCCTTGCACTGGCTCTCTGAGGTGTGCAAATTGTGATGAGCAGCACCCTTCTAGCTCCCAAAACTGTTATTACTATAAGTTGAAAGATGAGATTCTGGCAGTACAAACAAAAGAAAAGATTAGCTACGGCAAAGCCAAGCGGACTGTTAGCAGCAGGTTTGTACGCCCCCGTGTAACATATGCTGGAGCGGTACGAACAACCCAAGAAAGACCGCTAAACCCCATTCCTGCCCTTCTGGGTGGACGACGCGGGAGTGTTGATCCTGTGAGACAGCAGCTGGGACCGGAAGGCCCTACGATAATTATAGATGTAGAAGAGCCACGGCCACTCAAAGAATCCAGGAGCAGCCAGACAAGTGCTCCCACAGCTGCAGTAGAACCATCTCCGGGTGAGCAGGAAGAACCATAGAGGGCAATTCCATCTATTGTAACCTCCCCGAAACGTATGCAAAGCAGCGCCTCACCACCTCAAAATAGTGCTGTAACTAAGATCCTTAAAATCACTGAAATCACCCAGCCAAAGGTAGGGGTACCTCTGAGTCGGGCTACCTCTGAGTCGGGCCACCCATGATAGACGCGAACCAGCGCGGGAGTTGACAGGCATCCGCAAGATAGCCCCTGAGCCGCCGCCTGTCGTGACTAGGAAGCCCCGCCCTGCTGTGCGAGAGCCCGGTCGTCCGAGTGTGGTGGAGGTGGGAAACAGACGTGACCTTTCAGTTCCTCGATCGGGTGCCCACGGGTCGGGGGACAGCGGAACTGAGCTCTTACCTCATGTGGTATCGCAACGCGTGCGATCTCTGGAGCGCGTTATGACCGTCCCAGAGGATGTTGCATCCCACTTGTTAAGAAAATTCCCCGCCCCGCCAAACCTTCCAACCAAACCTCCTCTCACAGTGCCTATACACTCGTGGGACGACAGACCTGACGACCCTTCATCATCCAATACGGGATGTACCTCACAGCTAGAACTTGAAGGGAAATCATACCCGTGTAAAACCAAAGTAAGCAAACCATGAAGACCTTTATCCAGTGGAACACACGAGGATACCGCCGTAATTACGGTGACCTTAGAGTGCTCATTGAAATGCATCAGCCTATCTGTGTCTGTCTACAGGAGACCATTCTTGGAAGCCTTCAACTCGCCCCTCCCTCAAACTACAATGTTGAGTTTTTCTCGCCAATACCCGACCCAGTGCCAGGAATGGGACTGGCGGTTTTGGTGCGAGGGGACGTTGGGTATAGTAGGGTGACCCTGAACACTAGGCTGCAGGCTCTACACATGTGCGTCGGACGACGTATGGTGTCTGTATGCAATGTGTACGTTCCACCAGGAGACCTTCTCAACTCGCAGGACATCACTCATATTAGCAGTCAACTAGATAGGCCGGCATTTATACTCGGAGACCTCAACGCCAAACACGTGTACTGGGGTAACGAGACTACTGACCGACATGGCAGGTCGGTGGATGAGTTCCTTGCTTCCACTGACTTCTGCTTGCTGAACAGCGGAGCACCGACACACTTCCATGTCCAAAGCAACACCTCATCTGCCATGGACCTTAGTCTGTGCTCGCCAGAGGTCTACCCAGATGCCCAATGGACCGTCGCCGAAGACACGTATGGCAGTGACCATTATCCCATTGTGATAAACATGCAGCAACGCCACCCTATCTCCACGGAACCGCGCTATATACTGAGGCGGGCAGATTGGAGAACTTTCAAGGCATTGTCGCTGATGGAGGAACCCAATGAGACCCTAAACGTGGATGCCTTGGTGGATCAGTTGGAAAGAACCCTGCATGCTGCTGCTAATGTTGCTATCCCTCAATCAAGAGGAGGGCTACCAAGACATTGTATAATACCTTGGTGGAATGGTGAGTGTGCAGCAGCAAACGCTATACGGAAGCGAGCCCTGCAAAAATACCAGCGGACGGGAGAAGTAGCGGATAAGATTGCGTACAATCGAGCGAGGGCCAAAGCCCAAAATGTGAAAGATGAAGCTCGGAAGATATCCTGGAAGAGATATGTATCAACCTTGAATACAGACACCCCCATGGCAAAGGTGTGGCAGCGCGGTAATAAGATGAAAGGAAGGTATGGCTCCAGGAAACCGTGCTTGGAGATTGACGGCACTCTCACTACAGATCCAGGACGTGTAGCGGATGCCCTGGCCCGGAACTTCTCTCGTGTGAGCAACGGTCGCTCATATCCTCCTGCTTTCCTAGCGCTTAAGCGCCAGCAAGAGCAGCAGGCACTTGACTTCTCTACGAATGCCATGCTGTCTTACAATGACCCCCTCACTATTACTGAACTATACTATGCCTTAAAGAAGTCAAAAAATACAGCACCTGGCCCTGATGGCAGCCACTACCAGATGTTGAAGAGAATGCACTCTACAGCAGTCTGTCACCTCTTATATATTTATAACAAAGTATGGAACGTGCATATGTACCCACGCCAGTGGCGCATTGCAACAGTCCTGGCCTTTGCAAAACCAAATAAACCCCTTTCTAACCCGAATGGTTACCGCCCTATTGCTTTAACCAGCTGTACTGGCAAATTGATGGAGAGAATCGTCAACATCCGGCTCATGAGATGGTTGGAGTCTGAAGAATTGATAAATCCTGTTCAGTTTGGTTTTCGACCGCACCGAGGGACAACAGACGCTCTGGTTCGTCTCCAGAACTACCTGGTGGCCAATCTCGCCAAGCGCCGCCAGACTCTGTGTCTTCTTTGATCTGCACAAGGCCTATGACACAGCGTGGAGATACGGAATTCTAAGAACTTTGCACGGATACGGACTCCGCGGTAATTTGACCATGTATGTGCAGGAATTTCTAAGAGAAAGAACTTTTCGCGTCAGAGTTGGCACAACGTTGTCTTCGCTGCAAGTGCAACACGAGGGCCTACCGCAGGGCAGTGTAATGAGCTGCACACTCTTCATCGTGGGCCTTAACGAGATTACATCTGTTTTGCCTCCCGACGTGTCGGCGTCTCTATATGTGGATGATTTCATGCTTTACTCTTCATCTGCACACCTGCCAGCCTTGAGCCGCAGGATGCAAATGACTATCAGCCGTGTAAACAACTGGGCTACAGAACATGGTTTTGTTTTTTCCCCGGATGAGACTGTTGGCCTGCACTTCCAGGGGCGAAAGTGCTGCAACCCTCTGCGGCTGGTACTACAAGGAAGGATAGTAAGCTTTGTTCATAGTGCCAAATTCTTGGGAATGATTGTGGATGATAAGCTGTCATGGAAACCTCACTTGAATTCCCTCAAGCTTGAGTGCACCCGGCGAATGAATATACTGAAATGTCTATCTGGTTTGTCATGGGGGGCAGACAGGGCTACGCTGCTCAGGCTATACAGGACGCTTATTAGAAGTAAGGTGGATTATGGATGTGTTGTCTACCAAAATGCCAGGGAAACTAACCTGGCAAAACTAGATCCTCTGCATCATACCGCCCTCCGACTGTGCACTGGCGCCTTTCGCACTTCACCAGTGGCTAGTTTGTGTGTGGAGAGTGGCGAGCCCCCTCTCTGGGCACGGCGGCTTACTCTGAGCCTGCAGTACCTGGCCAGACTGGAGCAGCTCCCTCTATCCCCAACTTGGATGAGCGTACACGCACCTTTGGGACGATATCTGCTCTTTCCATACTTCCTTCCTTCATCCATGAGCTATCATGTGCTGGTTCAGACCATGCAGCTGGATGGTATGCGAGTGTGCCCCTGTATTCCTGATAGCACCCCAACCTGGCGACTACCAATAGAGACTTTCTGCACTGGGTGTCGGCTGCCCAAAAAGCTTTCGTTGCCGGCTAACGCCATTAGAGGCCTGTTTCTCGAACATGTTGCTGACCAGCACGCTGCTTCAGTGAAGATCTACACCGATGGCTCAAAGTCTGGCAACGCTGTAGGGTGCTCCGCTATCTCGGGTGAGATGGTGAGAGGTGGAAGACTTCTCCCGGAGACCTCTGTGTTCACTGCTGAACTGTATGGTGTCGTGCAGGCTCTGCAACTCATAGAGGAACATCCAAATTACCACTTCACTATTTTCACGGACTCAAAAAGCGTCATAGATGCTATTCAAAGCTATGCAAGCAGCCCCCCCCGTTATTGGTGAGATTTACGACGTGTTGATGCGACTTGTACGCGTCTCAAAACAGGTCAGGTTTTGTTGGGTGCCTGGGCACGTGGGTGTCTCGGGAAATGAGAGAGCGGACACCGAAGCAAAATTAGTGGCCGCCGCTGAAGGAGACACTTTGAATGCATCTGTGCCCTGCCGTGACTACTACCCTATAATTAAGGCAGCTGTAAGAGAATTATGGCAACAGCGGTGGGCTGCCGAGAATAACAATAAGCTCTGGAAGATTAAAAACACTGTGCGTGAATGGACCTCGTCCAGCTGTCATAGTCGCCGGATGGAGGTGGCTTTGTGCCGTCTGCGGATTGGTCATACGAGACTTACGCACATCTACCTCATGGAGCGGCTCCCCCAACCGCTCTGTGAACGATGCAGGGTTCCTTTGAGCGTTGAACACTTCTTTGTCGTGTGCCCGTTGCATGCAGGTGTCCGGCGCGCGTGCTTCCCACGTTTGCGCGGAAATGATCCGGATGCAATGATGCGCAGCATTCTGGCGGAACCTGAGCGTGCCCCTTTCCACACTGATGCACTTAGAGCGTTTTTGAATCGTGCAATATACTTTCAAAAATTTAATTTTGTGATGAAAAATAAATTTCAAGCTTTGCTATCTTAATGATAAACTGTAATACGGCCGAGCGCGCCTACGTGATGCCCAACGGGGGTTTCAGCGTGGGTACGGCGCTCGGCCGTAAAATGGGTGGGCAGCTGAAACCCCCTGGGGCTCGGCTGCCCATTGAATGCATATGTAACCTGATTTTCTGTTTTTCTACGTGTTTCGGAATAATCCCGGGGACTCAATACTTGCTTTTATGACTGAACTGGTGGAGCAGTTGTGCTCAAAGCAACTGAATTTAATTTGAGCTTGTCATGACTGACTTTTGTTGTGTTAGTGGCTGCAATGTCTAACCTGTTTGCGTATTCTTGAATTTGTTGCATGGAGTTTTGTGATGGTGATTGATGGTTATTTTGTACCACAGCGGTGATGTGACGACCGATAGGCCGATAATTGTGACGCGAGACCTTCGGCGCGATATAGTAGGACGATATTTTAATTAGTCACGAGACAAGTTTCGTCCCCTCATTAATGTGCATTAACAAGGGGGAACAAAATCTTGGGTTTGAGGGATTGGCACACCTCCACGTTTATGAGAAGTAAACATATACGAGAATACCCTCAACGAATTATAAGATGACATGAGATAATTTACAAATTGAAATATTCAGATATTTACAAATAAAAATAGCACCAAAAACTGAGGTACTTGTCTAACTGCAGTCACCCAACTCACAATTCGCGATTTCCATTCGCTTTCTTATCATGCGAAATCCATTTGCAAGGGTTTGATCTTAACAGACAAAAAATTACCAATTCCGAAATTATATTGGAAGCAAGACCTACTACTACACATTGTATAAAGTTGCTATACAATTCAAGTCATTGATAACGGTGGATAAGGACTGACAAAAATTGATACTGATTAGCCTGCTAACAATTACCTAGCAATTCTACTCTCATTAAAGACATCCTAAAGATTGATAATAATTGGAACTGAATTTGGCCGGCCAAATAACCCTTCTTCAAGTTTAACTACATACTAATTACATAACAGCAATGGAACCTCTACTACATTGTGGTTCTTCCAACAGTGCGTGTCAAAATCATCTCCAGGCTTCAAGTTCATTCCACTCGGACATCAGTTCATAACCTGGCGCAATATGGAGAAGATCGGTTCATCAAAGATGCGCCGACGGCTGTGCAATTAATCGATCGACTCTCCTTGCTCCCAATTCCTCCCAACTTGCAGCAAATAAATAATTGACCCATTACTCTACCGCCAAAATTGTAAGCATTTAGATATTCAGTTCTATTTAAAAGCATTAAATTTTTATCACAAATTTTGAATAACACTTTTTCCAAATATTCGCTCATCCTCCCTGCTTGCCTCCAGATGATTTTAGATTTTCTTTTTCTTCGACTGCCACGGTCTTGTTTTAATTTTTTATTCTGCAAATAGAGAGAGAGAGACTTCTATTATTTTTACCGATAAGTTGTTGAAATTTCAATTAAATATATTGTTCGACGCACGCCACATCCATTCATTCATATTTTCAGAATAATATTTTTTAGTCAACCTTGGTTGTAACGCTCTTGTTCGTCGTTGCACACATACTTTCAAAGTTACCACTCGACTAAGCTCCTTTAAGTTACATGATGTGCTTGTGGGTGTGTTCCTTTCGTCCCCCTTAATACACGGACCAACGAGTATTTCAAAAGTGCTTGCATTAACCCTCATATTGTAAAAGTGTAGCTGTCTAATTGGTTGTGAGAATTCTGTTTCTCCGCCTTCTTTCAAGTATGAGCTTGAAATACTTTTCTGTAAATCTTTTTCTTGTATATTTTCTAAAGCCTGCGAGTTCATGTTCCCCACTGTTCTGACTTCCTGTCGCAACGACCGACCATTAGTTCGCATACCCTCAAGCTCAAGTGGTATACGATAAATCAGCCTCACGTGAGCACCTGTTCCTTAGTCAGTCGGACTACCACCCATCTCACTTACACAAGCTATTGCCAGCTCCACACACATTTAAAACACAAACATACAAGGACCTCCACAGCATACCAAGCGCTGATGCAACAAGAACTCACTGTTGGAAGGTGTAAGTTTTATTGCGGGCTAAAACTTGCATGGAAGAATCTCAATGAAATATTTCAAAAACTACGTTGCAACCTTGTAATAATTCTTAAAACAACACGAATTAAAAAAAAACAATTTAGTCATTAATTCATGAAAATAAAATATTTCGTAACAAATTTTTAAATATTCTTAGGGTTTTGACTGGCGACTGACGGCTATTCTAGTGATTTTAAATTGTGATTGGCAATTCATTATTTAGAAGTCATAGCCGTGTGCTTTAGATCATTATCATGTAGTAAGACCCACTCTTTATGGAAATGAAGCTTTTTTTCGGAGAACTGCAAATCATCGTTCTAAATGTTTATATACAACGTTGCATTTATTTTACAATCTATCACATGTAAATAGCTGGCACCACTTGCGTGTAAACACCCTCAAAACATGATGTTACTGCCTCCGAACTTTACAATAGGAATTGTGTTCATGTGTGGGTAGGTGGTGTTTTCTTTCTTTCAAAAATTCCTACGTGAATTTCGTATCAACAATTCAAATTTTGACTCATCAGTCCAAAGCACAATTTTCCAGAATTTATTAGATTTACATTTATGTTCAGAAGCAAATATCAAACAAGCAACGTTCGGTCATATAGTCAACAGTAAAGTTTATAAAAGAGCGTGACTTGGGTTCATTTTTATGGAGTTCCTTGCTGATAGTTCGTTTTTAACTTGAATTTCTAGAGATAATAAATCTTTTTGTTACTCTTTTCAGGGGGATACAGGTATTGTATCTATGGGAATTAGCACTCCCAGAGAGCAAATGTGTGAGGGCCCGAGCTGAAAGTTAGGTGGGCCTTCTTTTTGTCAAAGTAAAATGATTTTGTTTTGTTAAGGACCACCTTTTTCCGGTTCACTGCTGTCCTGTTTTTCAGCGCCTACTACTTCTTCTTAAACTTTTTTCTTGTTTCATGAACTTCTTTCTCAACTTACTGTTTCTATGCCTGTTTTGCATAGATTCCGCGTTCCCTTATCTTCATATTAAATGCTGCCTCCCTCTTTCCTCTCTTCGATACCCTTTTTTTTGGAGCGGTTAGGGAGGCTTAAACTAACTTATAACCTTAATCTCTAGTACCTCTTTAATTAATAGTGGTCTTTGGGTTATTTTCAACTTTTCGTGTCATATTCCTTAATTGACAATTTCTGGAATATCATGCTTGGTGTACCAGATTTTGTTGGGTTTTGTCTAGTTCCTGATTTCTTTTACCTCTCAATAAAAGGAAACAGGAGAAAAAATCCGAGACTCTTTGGCATTTATTGTGGCTCTACCATCTTTCTATTTTTCGATTATCCAGGTTTTCACAGAGTCAGTTCTTTACTTCTAACCATCATCATGAAACTACTTGCTGATGAACGATAAAGTTAGCACTTCGACACCTCATACCGACAACTTTACATTATTTTCACAAAATAGAATAGAAAGGTCTAGTACCAAATACTTGATGGAGAGTGTATTTGTTTATTCTAAAAATTAGTCATTTGTTCTGTACGAATGTTAATAGTTTTTCTCTTCGAAATATTCATGATTAAATATAATTTCAGTATTCCATAGAAGTTTTTGTTTCTTTTGAATATTCTTAGTTGATGCAAACATAAGCAATTGAATCGGGCACATGCCGTTCTTATTCACCATAAATTCAAATGATTGAAAATTTTGGCATGTACGAATATTTTTTTCTACACTGTTACTGCGAATATGCATATTTACCAAAAATTAAGCGTCTCTTCCTAGTAATAGTAACAAAATTACGATGAGCATATTTAGCACATTAAGGAAATTATTAGTGTAAATAAGGGTAACTTTAAGGTGTTCTTGAACATACCGTCAAATGCTGACTAGCAAATATGTTTGTGTCATTCTTTGGACCAGTGTTTTTGGGCAGAGGGCATGATAGTCGATCTAAGTTAATCATTATGTTGAGACAAGTGTTGAATTTAATTGAAGTTTTCGGATTGTTAGTTTTAACGTCTGAGTGTTAAATTGGATGGGCGCACTGAATATCTGAGTAGCATTGGCTTCTATTTTCACGTAGCACTCGATAAGTCGTGCTGATTATGAACTATCTTATTTTTGTTGTAGAAAATACCTTTTCTGCAACGTTTTTTCTTAATATCGCATCATTAGCTTCAAAGTAAAATCCTCCATCCCCTCTAACATAGTTTTGGATTTGAAAATGCACATTCGAGAGTACATGGCTTATGTTTCGTTTGCTAGGTTCGTGGAATTACTTCTGTGTGATGTGAAACTCAATTTTTCTATGATACATAGTTCGTAGCTTGAAGTTGGCTTTATTTGGATCCATACCGACACAAAAGGAAAAGGCTTACATACCATTCAAATGTTGCTTCGTTTCTTGATATCTATGTATGTTCAAATTAACACTTCAATTCCATTCAGTGCTTGCAACATTTTTTTCTTCTCGTGTCTAACTGTTGTAGAATATGCCCAATAAAGTACCTGTAATTTTTTTTTTCAATTTGCACACTAAATTCACACATACAGGAAACCATGAATTTATACCATAATTTCTTCTCTTCCTATTCAGTACGCTAGCTGCAATGGTTGTCAACACAGACTGGGATATTGACCAATACAGGACCAAGTTTGAGCCAACTGATCACTGGAGCCTCAAAAAGGAATTCATGGAGGCCCACAAGTCCCTCATTGAGGAGGATCGGCTGGTGTGCCTGGCTCAGGTCTACGCCAACATCGAGCTGCTCGGCTGCAAGTACCCTCTGCCCGTCTTCAGACAGGTCTGGTTGATTAGTTTTCATTGTTTTTGCCTATCAAAGAACTATTATGCCATTCACACCTGAGTGTAATGCATGCATAATTTCTACCGCAATTTTCCAAGGTGTTCTTTAAGGCCTACTTCATGAAAAGTTTTGAGCTGTAGTGTACGCTGTACTGAAAACCATATTGACAGCAGTTTCCGCTCCGTGCTTGAAACAGATAAGGATGAGGATGGAAGGTGTGTGCTGCCTATTACTGTGAGAATTTTAAGCTTCTGGGTGAGTGTGCGTGTGTAGGTAAGCTCCCAATATTGTATTTTGCCCCGGAGTTTCAATTTGCACTACTAGAAGATTGAAGTAATTCCTGTTATGAAGTTCATCGTCTCGGCGAAAGTTCATCTTCTCTGATTTAAGGGGATCATCCGGGTTTGAGACCTTTTTTTGTCCGATTCGTTTGAAAATTGGCCAGTATATGTCTTTTGTGAAAGTAAACCTTTTTTTAATCATGTCATTTTCTCGATTTAGGCCTTAGTTTTTTTTTTTTTTGACGAAAAATGTGTTTTTTGTATATTTTTATTGATATTTCAGATTGGAACTCCTCCTTCAGTTTTGATGCTAGAACAAAAACAAAGACAGTTTTAGAACCCTTGGAACATTTCTAACAAACGCTCATTCAGTCTTTTTCAATTTCAAATTTTTACTATTTTTTCAAAATTTTTGGAAATTTCAAAAATCAGCAACAATTTTTTGGGTTTAGAGCTATATATTGCTTCAAAGAATTTAAATTTGAAAAAAAAACAGAACGAAAGTTTGTTAGAAATGTTCCAAGGATTCTAAAACTGTCTTTGGATTTGTTCTAGCACCAAAACTCAAGAACTAGTCCCAGGATGAATGTTGAAAATTCAAAGTGTTGGGTATAAGCAAAAAATAAAATTTTGTGTTGAAGTGTAATATAATGAACAATTGATGTAATTGAATGCAGTTTTAATTTTTATTTCGATACTTTCCATACAAAACTTCATATTCAAACTGTGAATTGTGTTTTCAAAAAAAAAATTATAAAATTTTTTCCTGTTTTATCAAAAAAATAATTTTTTTCTTTTTCAGTCTGATTCTCATGAAATTTGACTATGATATGTAACCTTTGAAAAGAAAACCAATTGATTCCATTCATTTTTTTGATTCAGGCCTTAGATTTTGCAAAAATTTGACATATTGGTTTTTAGGTATTGATATTTCACTAATATTGATATTTCAAAATGGGACTCCTCCTTCAGTTTTGATGCTAGAACTAAAATAAATGCAGTTTTAGAATCCTTGAAACATTTCTAACACACTCACATTCGGCTTTTTTTTCCATTTCCCATTTGTTCTCTTTTTATATGGGGTCAAAATCGGGAAAATTGAAAGATTTTGGGTGCTTTTCATTGATATCGATAATTCAAAATGGGACTCCTCCTTCAGTTTTGATGCTAGAACAAAAACAAATGCAGTTTTAGAATCCTTAGAACATTTCTAACACACTCACGTTCGACTTTTTTTCCATTTCCCATTTGTTCTCTTTATATATGGGGTCAAAATCAGGAAAAAGTTGAAAAAAATTTTGGTGCTTTTCATTGAAATCGATATTTCAAAATGAGACTCCTCCTTCAGTTTTGATGCTAGAACAAAAACAAATGCAGTTTTAGAATCCTTGGAACATTTCTAACACAGTCACGTTCGGCTTTTTTTCCATTTCCTATTTGTTCTCTTTTTATATGGGGTAAAAATCGGGAAAATTGAAATATTTTGGTCTCTTCACCCCCACCCACCCCCCTCCCCCGGGAGGGGGGGAATTATTGTCCTAGTCCTAGCGCCATAAAATTTTAGGAACGAATAGTCCACCAACTAAGGGTCCTTCTACAACAAAAACATGCAAAATGACCATGACATCGACAGGATCTGGCAAGGGCCCCGGATGATCCCCTTAAATATCTTGGAATCTAAATAGCTTCGCGTAACCGGTAAACTATTTCCTGATGACTTTTGAAATGTTGTAGCTTAAAAAATGTAAATCTCATTTTATATAAAAATGAAGCAAAAAAATCTAAAAATCCAGAAGAAATGAACTAGCTTCAAAGTCCGCCTATTGTGTAAACACAAAGTTTTACAATTTAGACATAGAACGAAGTTATACCAGCCAGGTCAAAGTAATTTTGGCAATGCCCACTCGAAAGATTTCGCAGGGTTGGTGAGAGCCTTTCCTTTCACTTGACCTCTATTATTTCTCAGCTCGCGTTTCAGACGAGCGAAGTTTTAAGGGCCGTTTATACTATGGGACATTTTGGCCGTGAGGCGCGACATGTGTATACGAGACTCACCACTGAGGCTCATTTTGGGTGTGTGTGTGTGTGTATACGAAATTCACTATTCGTTCTGATTGATCCGTGAGGCGCAACACAAGAGAGCCTCGCAACTCTGTCTCCGGTCAGTGTGCAGTTAGGAGTCATCAGGTGAGGTGTTGCACTTTGCTCATCCATTGTGGCTGACGCAACACTGCCGCGTGAAGCTACATCTAATTGAAATGTACAGATTCCATGAATGCTTTGGCAGACTAAGAGCAGCGCATGTAAGGATCGTAATAAGAAGGAGGTTGCCTTCAATTATATTTTAATGAAAATGAACCAATATATTAACATTTCACTCATGCAAATGAAAAGAGATTTCAGCGCTTACGATGCAGCAACAATATTCAGACAAGCTCGTTGACTGCAGCCCATCTCTGATAACGGTTTTGACACACTGACTAGTTTTGAGCAGCGCGCGCTCAATGTCGAGTCACTCTGGTTTAAACGCTCCTGGCTCTTGTGCGTATACACGTGAACCTGCGACAAAATGTATACCAGTGTAATTAGGGCTTTACTTCTCGCTACAATGCTAAGCGTCATCGAGAGCGCTCCATCCTCTTCGACATTGCTCTGTTTAGCCTCAAACATTATGCTTGTCAAGCTTGATTTTCTGTATTAATTTTTTTATAATAACTCTGGCGTTTTCTTCGTCTTTCGTCCCTCCTTCGCAAACCCTCGCTTCGGGTCACTGGTGTGACGTCAGTGCTGTTTTGTCACATCTAGGACGGGCCTGGAGATATGCGAGGCAGGGCCTGAACTTTTTAGCACTGAATAATCACTTTCTGTTACTGTAGCCTTGAACTTTGATGAACAGCGAGGCACTGTTCAGTATTTATGTTCTGTTTCTCCACTAAAGTACTCATTGTCGGAAAATATATTTTGCTAAATATATTATATTTTGCAATTATATATATTTTGCTAAAGCAATTGATTAATTTTGAATTGAATTGCAATTTGGATATGAGCCATAGTTATACTCGTATTTATAACATTGTCACCGCGTCTCTGTAACCAACTACAGCTGTTAAAGCTTTTCAGTTACACACCAGCTACAACAAGGCTGCTCCGTTCTTGCTTTAAATAGACTTGTCAGGTGGCACAAGCATCGGAACTAGTTTGACAAAGCCGCAGGTCGATAGGAAAAAGTTTACTTTCCAGGCCACAGATTTTTCGTAGGATTATAATATAGTTCACGAGCGTGTTTTCAGTAAAACGTGGTAAAGGAACGTCTTAAAATTCACCGTTTATTCAAGATAAGCACGTTAAAAATGCCACGATGGCAAGACGAATAAAGTTTTGAGATAAAACACGAATTAGGAATTTTTGGGCGCTCGGCAAACCAGGCACGTTATAAAAAAACTAAGTCACAGTATCAGGCTTAGTTAGCAATCAGTAGGCGAGGCTTAGGTTTGAGGCAGAACTGCTAGAGTGCCATCCGCACAAGACAGCCGGACGTTGACGACTGGCCGTGGAGGGAGTATACAGGGTGTTTTTTTTTTACTTCGAACAAACTTCGAACTTAGGTACAAAAACTCAAAATAAATCGATTTTCATGAATGACAAAATGTCCAAAACTCTTTAGTTTTCGAGTTATAGTTACCTGAAGAATATTAGAACTTCAAGTAGGATTGCACGCGCGCACCATTTTTAGCGCTACCTTTGATAGTTAAAGAGGTTTTTGGGCCCCACTAATGTAGTATTTTTGTAATTTCACAATGAAATTTGCGTGTACACGTTTTACAAATAAGAATAAATTGTCCTAAATGACTAATTATCAATTGTTATCATGTAAGCTAACCATTAATCAGTAAGCATTGCAGGACACAGGTAAAAAACATAATCAATACAAACTTTAATGTAAGAACTTTAACGCAAGAACAAACTTGAATAAAGTTTTATTACAACAGTTACTCGAAATGGCCTCCATAAACTTCAACACATTTACGACATCTAACAGCCAGTGAGCGCGCTACAGATTGAAACACGCCAGGCATTTCCGTAATACGGCCAGCTGAGTCCACAATGCGTCCAACCAGATCCTGTTCCGATTCAACAGGAGTGGCATACACGAGGTCCTTCATGGTTCCCCACAAGAAGAAATCCAGTGGCGTCAAATCAGGCGACCTAGCTGGCCATGCTACAGGAGCACCTCTGCCAATCCATCGGTTTTGAAATTGGTTATTCAGGAACAGGCGTGTTTCACGCAAGTAATGTGCTGGCGCTCCGTCATGCTGGAACCACATTCGCCTGCGTGTCTCCAAGGGCACGTCCTCCAGTAGTCCAGGCAAAACTTCGCGTAGAAAGATGGTGTACGCAGGTCCCGTGAGACGCAGGTCCCGTGAGACGGACCAATTAAGTTATTGCCAATAATGCCTGCCCACACGTTGACACTAAACCTGTGCTTGTGACTATTAAGCTGAATAACCTGAGGGTTGTTTCCAGCCCAGTAATGATTATTGTGACGGTTGAAAACCCCATCACGACAGAAATAAGCTTCATCTGTGAAGAGAATATGTTTTGAGAACCCGCGATTCATTCTTTCCTGTTGCATTAACCACTGGCAAAACAGCATACGAAGTTCAAAATCACCTGGCATGAGCCCTTGCACTCTTTGGAAATGGTACGGATGTAATTGCTGGCGATGTAGTGCCCTCCACACAGTAGTATGGTTTCGCAAGCCAAGACGTTGAGCAGCTGCACGAGTGCTGGTTCGTGGATGTTGCTCAAAGTATTCCACAATTATATCCTCCTGTGGATGATGGCCGCGCCCAGCATTCCCTCTGTTAACGTTGAAGCTGTCGGTGTCACGCAATCTCGTATGCAGAGTAGCAAAATACCGGAAATCAGGCACTTCGCGCCTAGGAAACCTTTCTCTGTACATCCTCACAGCGAGCCTACCATTTCCGCCTGCAGCTCCATAAATCAAATGCATGTCTGCCTTCTCAGCATTGGTAAATCTTACCATGGTCACAGTGCAATGGCGTGTCAACAAATGGCGAACTGATACTGCAACACGTGCGTTCCAGTAATGTAGATTGTTAATAATAAATTTTATTTCACTATTTCAGTTTCACATTGCATCTTGAAATCTTGTCGTTGATTACATGGAATGGATAACCCATAATGAAATGCGAACAAATGCTTTAATTGTATTCGACAATTTCGAAAACTAACAACTTTAAATAACAATTGGTGTGCGGCCCAGTTATAACATGCACTTCTAAACATGCTTTGCGACGCCATAACTCGAAAACTAAAAAGTTTTGGACATTTTGTCATTCATGAAAATCGATTTATTTTGAGTTTTTGGACCTAATTTCCAAGTTTGTTCAAAGTAAAAAAAACACCCTGTATATGGAGGGAGCATAGCCGTCTGTGAAGAGAACCAGCTTTTGAGATTTCTCCTATGTCTGTGGTAACCAATAGCCGTCTCGCAAGTGTGACGTCAGCACGGAAGTCAGTTACCTACTGACTACGCTAGAGTGCGCACACGCTCGCTGAATGCTCTTCCAGCTGCTAAGTTAATCGCATAATTGTTAATCATTAATTTGGGATTCTGAGACTCCGAAAGATAATAAATTGTGTTTCCTCACTTGAGGGCACTTAATAATATCAAAATTACTAGCAAAGATACATTAAGAGTTGATAACTATAAAGATTACAGGCCCTTGATTATAACAAATTAGAGCGACTTGCACGCACACCTCACCCTATGACTTGTGGTGGGGTACTAATCTTGCTTTGGAAAATGAGAGAAGGGGTTGTGGGGAAGGTGGGTGGAGCAACTTCAGCCAAGCGTCTGTGGTTGGCTCAGAATTGTGACCTGTCGGGCCTTGACAGTGCCAGAGTCTTAGAACTTTTGCAGCCAAATTGAGCCCGGTCGGAGTGCGCTATGCTACCTCCATATATCCTAGCTCCTTGCGACTGGCGGTGACCCGCGAAGCCACGCCTTATATACCTTACCGCCGACTCTTCAAGAGGTCGCAAGCGCGATGACACGCGCATGGGCACACTGGAGCCCACGTATTTAAAAAGGGATTTTGATTCAAATAAATATTTATTAAAACGAACGACAGTTTTTGTCGTTCACAACATGATTTCAAATCATGTGGTAACGATATGCGTTGCCTTGAATGACTTATAGAATTTTTTTCTAAGTTATCGCGAATGAAATTCCTAGTGTGGTGAAAGAAGTTTGGCATTTCATGAGGAAAAATTAAGTTGTCTTGAATGAAGTTAAATTTTAATGAAGGAATTTCAACTTTACAGTCCAAAATAATCTAAGATGTTTTATAAGACATTTTATTTCGCTGTGGCCTCATGGAATATTATATCAAAAAATGCACGTAATAAAACATTTCTGTAAAACGTTAAGTCGTAGGGGATATGAATTCTTTTGATTGCATGAATATTTGATTGAACAGTAGATAGATAGTACAATAAGTGTATGTAAAAGGTCCGCTTCGGTAATTCAGGTCTTGGATCTACATAGAAACAAATCCTGGATGCGATTAAATACTCGAGGATCATTCGCAGTAATTCCTGTAGCTTCAAGTATTCTTCCTACAAGATCCATTCCCTCCCTTTTAAAATTTTGCCAGCGATTCATACGGTTATAGCAATTTTACAATGTTTACTGATAGCTGACAATCATCAAAGCGAATAAATTTTGTATAAGGGAACCATTTCCCCTTAGCTGCAGTCCAAAAGTCGATTCTCCCGATTTTTTTTTATTGCTTTAAATGAGTTTGAGATATGTCCCCGAATGTCTGTGAAAATATCAGGAACGTATCCCAGAGCTAACGTCCCCCCGGAGGGGGGGGGAGGGCATCCCCCTTACGGACTTTTTTTTTCATTTTTGAACCTAGAGCCATGAAATTTGGTTTACTGATAGGAAATGCAATTTTGAATCATTTATCATTAATGACAAAATGCGATTTTCTTGAAAAGAAAATGGGAAATCATAGAAAACGACATTTTTGGGAGGGTTTTCTAAATGCTTTTCCTCCTACAGTTTTTGAGCTACAGTAATGATTTGGGTATCATCGAATGCAGAATAACGTGGACAATCAAGAAAAAAAATTCTCAAATTTTCAATTTTATTTCATTTTATTTTTTTATATATTTCATCATTCATATTCCTCAAGGTATTTTTTTTTATTATTGAATTTAGAGCAATGAAATTTGGTATTCTGATAGGAAATGCAATTTAGAATCATTTATCATTTATGACAAAATGCAATTTTCTTGAAAAGAAAATGGGAAATCATAGAAAACGACATTTGGGGGGGGGGTTTCTAAATGCTTTTTCTCTGATAGTTTTTAAGCTACAGTAATGATTTTGATATCATTGGATGCAGAATAACGTGGAAATTCCAAAAACTTGAATGCTTTTTCTCAAATTTCCAATATAAAAATTTAAAAAATGAAAAAGAAAAAAAATCAAAATATTCTCAAGAAAATTCAAATTTATGACGTCATAACTTTAAAACAAGAATGAATTTTGAAAAACTACTCAATACATTGTAAAGAACTTGTTTTTCTGCATCCAATGATACCAAAATCATCACTGTAGCTCAAAAACTGTAGGAGGAGAATCATTTTTTTTCTTAAAAATAGGTCTTATAAAAAAGTAAGTTTTCAAGACGTTTGTCGTGAGAACTCCGAAGTTTACAAAGCTAGAGCAATGCGGTTTGTTGCATTTGAAAGTCACATGTGTGCTCTATCTAAGTTATTGGGGCATTTTCAAAAATTTTTCTGTAAAGATTTCCGTAGACTTTTTTACCCTAAAATTATAACTTTTGCTCTGACCCTTACAAATAAAAATTCATAAAAATTTTGAATGAAATAAATCAAAAAATGCCTCAATAAATTAGATAGAACACACGTTTGACTTTCAAATGCAACAAACCGCATTGCTCTAGCTTTGTAAATTTCGAAGTTCGCACAAATAATATATGTATATATATAATTTTTTTTTCCGAATAATTTATTTTCCATGGCCTTATGAAAAATTTTTCTTAAACAAAAGTTGTTACAAATGTGGAGATCTAGTAGTCTGCAAATTTTCATAGACGTACATCCAATAGAACAAAAGTCGACCATCGTTTGGAAATGTCGCGATACAGAGAAGGGGTTGGTTTAGGACCCCCTTTCCATACGCTGAGGGAATTCCAACCCCCGTACACATTTTATAATATTGTCCTTCATGCTTGCGTACACCTGCATACCAGACATGGAGAATAAAAGGATTGAAGATTTACATGAATTTATTTGGAAACACGTGGATTTGAATATGACACATAGTATTTCCATGCAATGATTAAAGCACAGGGAAATGTTAAAGCAACATGAGCATAAAATGAGCGGGTTAACATGAGCAACATAATGAGACACACACAAAAACGAGAAGTTTGCTCTCCTTATCACAATGAACGCTAGCCCAACAATTTCAGAATTACGACAAAAATAACTTTCCGCACTGTGCAAAAATCAGGAAACATAGTCGATGAATGGGCTAGCATGAACACGAAATATGCGGAAATAATGCAATATAAAAATCAAAGAACTTTGCTTACCACAAGGTGTTCCAAAAATTAGTAAACACTTAGCATTACGTACCATCTGAACTCTTGCTTTGTGACCGAAACACATCCTCCTGCTAAGTGCACAACAGCATAGCAAACACAATTTACTCCCATAATTAGCACGCCCAACAATAACTCGACACCTAATACAGAAAAGGGGCCATTTACGAAATTTAGCGCGTTGAATTTGAACACACTGCTTTCACTTATTACTTGACTGGCGATTCACTGCATGGATAATTTTCCAGAGTCCTATAGACCAATCATTTCGTGCTACACTTTCTTGCAGCATGTAGATTTCGATGACCTAATATGTTTCCAATACTGCCTGAAGAATACACGTAGAGTTGATCCGATGCCGACCATCTTCACCGGACTGCTACCTCAGTGTTGTTACTCCCGCCCAGCGCTCTAAATTGAGTACCGCCTGCCGCCTCAGTGGTGTTGCTCTCGTCCAGCGCTCCAAATCGAACACCTCTCGTTTGAGGGCCAAAGGAGATTGAACTCTGAAGGTCTCGTTGTTGCGTAGCATCGTTGCAAATTTCGTCATTGAGCAGTTATTGCTTGCATGTGGGAGTTATTACGATCTTGGTGTTGAAGTCGAGACATCTCTTGAATCTCCCTCCATAGAATCGTTGTGGAGCGGTCGTCAACGAACATCGCCGCGGTGCTAATATGCTTCAAAGAGATTATTTGTTCTTGACACTTCGACGCTAACTTTCCTCTGATGTAAATTTGCTGTTTGTGTGAAATGCATGTCGGCGCCGGCCGACACGCCACGTTCGCCTGCCCTCAGATCACGTGTCCTTCTCTCGCGACTCCGAAACAAAAAGACCTCACCAATGTACTTGTACGCCGCTTATATCTTCTCGCTTCGTTTCTTTTTCAGAGTTTTCTCGAACCTTCCCAAATTATTCGAGCTTCTTCCAAGCAAAGATTACGTGTTTCCCTTAGGATTGGTGGAAATCTTGCCTTCTTCGGGTTGCCGAAATGTAATTGGTGCGTTCTCTGCCACACTCATGCGCCTGATTCGATCCAGAGCGCTGATTGGCCGGCGGGATGTGTTCCCCTTCGAAGCTGCCTCGTCCGGGCGTTCTCACGCAACGCATGTGTGTTGTGTGCTTGTGTTGTGTGTGTCTTGTGTTGTGTTGCCTAAATGTGTTTTGTGTGTTTATGTGTACGCCTGCGCCAGCTCTCTCGTCGAACGCTACCCACTTGAGCTCGACATATTTATAGCCAGACTCATGTCGAAACCTGAGAACAACGCCGTTCTTGTAGAGTTCTGCGGTTACAACATCCTGTCCACTGTCCCTGGCTCAACAAGATATTGTATTTCCCCAAGTAAAGTATTTTGAAGTGAAGTCTTTCCTCAAATAAAGTATTTCCCAAATTTCCCCGGATAAAGTATTTCCCAACCAAGGTGAATTATCTCCTGAAATAAGGTATTTCCCAAATTTTCATACTTCTTCGAATAAAGTATTTCCCAAATTTCCCCGAGTGAAGTATTTCCCCACAATACCCGCTTCGCCCCAGAAAAATTTGTGCCAACTTGCAAAGTTGGTGCAAATTTTCATCCGTTAATTTCAATTATAACCGTGACTTACCCTTTACGTTAAAAATTTAGAAAACATTCGCCCCCCCCCCCCTATTCAATCCCCTCGCTCTTCCCGACATCAAAATATCCCTACATATCACCTCATGATTTACGCCGATGTTGACGCATTTATAAAAAGTTCATTAATACCTGACACACACCTAATACTTGAAACGCACAAGTCTTATACACATTATTATAGAACGCAAGGAGAAAAGAACACATCAAAGATAACGCATAAATCGGACACTTCAACGCATAAAATATAACACACACGACATATTATTCTCGACTTGCTCTCGGCAATTCATCGACATAGATAAACATATAAATTAGAGATCGAAAAATCGGCGAATTTGTTACAAGCAGAGACATCCTTTCAGCTTTCTCGGTTGCAATCCACCTAAAAACACAATCTCAAATAGAGGTAATTTTCCAACCTCAAGTTTTCTTCCTCATAATTATCATTTCATCATGTGTCGCAAAATTTGCCGTTTTCTCCTGGACAAAACTTGCTGTTGCTCCTCCAATGTGCGTCTAGCTACAGCTTGTTGTTGCTCTCCTGACGTGCTACTGCTCTTCGGCTTGCTACTGATCCTGGGCTTGCTACTGATCCTGGGCTTGCTACTGATCCTAGGCTTGCTGCTGATCCTGGGCTTGCTACTGATCCTGGGGAGGGCCCCCTGCTGAGAATCGAAGTTACTGAAGCTTTTCCATAAAAAATTCATCCTTGGCGTCACGTGAACTCGTGGAAATTCCGTAGATTCTCGTTGCGTCAAATCGCGGACAAATCCTGTAGATTACGGCGTCAATACGCGTTGGACTCCCACGTTGGAGCTCATCAGCTCTTCCATCATAATTGTAGAAAATGAAGCACATTTATTTGCGAAGATCTTCAGGTTTTGATTCTCAGTCCGCTTGTCGACCAGCATGACTTAGACCCCTGAGTTTCGCGTTAAATTGCTAATGATCTCCTTCCGTAGAATACGCGTTAAATTGTCTAACCTGGTCCATTTGTACTCGAGAGACAGCGCATTACATGGTTGATCACCTTAGAAATTTTCCTCGCTTTCCTTCAAATCTGCCTTGAGTGAGGCGGAGGTGAGCTACGCGAAGAATTTCTACATACCTACATAAAATAGTTAATTTCCGGCATCCTCAACCAACTCTAGACAAAGCCGAAATTCGTTCGACGGTGTTACTAATCAGTTGATTCACCTAAATATTTCGAAGAAACTAATACATCTCCTTCCAGTAACTTACGACCAGCCCCATTTTTCAATCGTAGGCGTCGATTACCTTGGCACAAGACTATATGAACATTCTTACATATGAGGTACGAAAGAGCAGGAAATTCACCATGCAGGTCGAATTCCCGCATACGCACCAATCAAAAAAAACACATATACATTGGGTATTGTCAAGGCGTCTAACTTTACGTTATACTCTGCCGCGAAGGCTTTTCTAACGATCAGACATTATGACAACACCGACACATAAGAGAGAAATGCAGAAATAGACTCATGTAGTGTTAACAACCCGTCAAACTTTACGCCTTACTATGCCGAAAGGCTTTTCAGACGATCTGACATTGTGATATCACTGACACAAAAATGCAAAAAAATAGACATGACATAAAAATTTTATACGATTCTCAGCCCCAGAGACAGTGCAGCACATTTAAATTATTCCACGTTGCCGCAAGATTATATGAACATTCACACAAATATTGTACGCTAAATCGGGAGATTTACCAAATAGGCTGAAATCCCTAACGCACTTAATGTACACATGAATACACAGTGTGTCATCACTCTGTTAGACTTTACATCATACTTTTGCTGAGAACAGCCGTTCTGATGATCTAACATCCTGATAACACACACAGAAAAAATGCAAAAAATGACATGATTATTCACCTAAGTCTCAGACTTTGGGACATTGCACAATTGTTATTCAACGATGTCATTTTCTTCGTCGTCCATCAATTTAAACGCATTTACTTCAATGCTACTGGTACCATTTAATATACATTCTTTCCATGTTCTCACAACATCCTACATTCTTGCGTTCCGTAATACCACACTAGAGTTTTAACCACATCAGCTTGAACGTACCGCCACAATTTCTTAATTGCTTGTGCTATCCATAAAGCAATAAAATTCCGGCAGAGGCTCTCTGCTGCACGGTGTATCTCGCTTGCATACATCCTCGATGAAGATCACACTTGTACAATCCAGTCGCTATGCATTTTCAATTTTTACGCTATAATCAATGCGTCTGCAGAAATTACACTCCATCTCGAAATATTGAGCATTTTCGTAGTAGAAAATACACATATCCTAATGAAGTTGATAAATACATCATAATTATGCAAACCTACTCTCGCCATCAATTAAAGATTTAATTTCAATTACTGACGAAACGGTCTACACAATTTGTTTAAAGTTACTGCTTAATCATGTTAACATTCAACATTCAAAGCATTGTCGAATGTTTCCGCTCCTCCCATCCTACGCTCAAACATAGAAGGCACGCCAGAGCTACTTTTGTTGATCAGGCAAAACCGACTCCAACGAACCTGTCCAAAATCCGCGCACGAACGAGAGAGAATGCGTAGACAAACACGAAGAATGCATTATAAAAATCCAAAGATTATTCTGAAGAATTCTCAGGGATGTTCAGGGACAAATTTATTTGTAATACACCAGGCAAATTACCTTTATACGACAAGTAAATCTTCCTGTTTAGGGAGACAATAATCCCAGGCGTACGCAGGAAATATGCATCTCTCACACGAGGCAATACTTTACTTTGCGATAAAATACGAGGTTGAATCCCACTCGAGAAATTGCGTAGTATTTCTGCAAAATCTACACAACTCTATCTCTTTCGTTGTAGTAGAATTCAGTGTCAGTAAGACACAATTTGCACCTCTCACATAAGTATAATTTGAACATTCTCTTACACAACCAGCGACTTGAAGAAAAATACACAATTTTTCATTAACGCACACTTCAAAGAGGAAAAATTATTCATTGGTGGCCTGAAACTGAATGGGCAAAATGTGTCTGCACCCCACGTGTTCCTTTCCTAAAACTACGTATACTTAATTATTAATAGAGTTTCAACCCACCTATGGAGCTGAGATTGAAGCACACTAAATTTATTCGCCAAACACTCGACAAAAAATTATATTTTCCAAGGACTTTATATGAATAGTGGTATGACGCTCTAAAGATTTTATGTCCACGGAATTTGAGAAGAATACCAAAACAAATTACTTTGAAACAATCGAATTCAGCAACAGCTCAACAAAAGCAATATTCACTTCTCACTCTTGAACACTGGAGTCTTGCATGAAATTGTTATAAATGCTGAAATTCAACAAATGATTTTTACTTTACTGGTCACGTGTGTGGCGATATTTTATCTCTAAGTAACTAAATTTATCCAAGAATTGGCTGCGTGGCCTTTTCAGAAGATGCAACACACTCTCAGAGAGGAACCGAGTACACTTCATTAAAATTTATTATTCTAGGCACCGTCACTGACTCAGCTTCCATCAGACACCGGCATGAAAAATTTAATTTACTTTGCATTAGACAGCAAGGAACAAAATTCATTTTTCAAATTATCCCATGATTATTTGGCAGAAGACTTCAACCATTCTACTTTAAATACTCTCTCCTCAACGGGAAAAAAAATTGTATTCCTGAGCTTGTTAGGGCAAAGTAACATTCATATTAAACTTCAAGGAAACTCTCAAATTAAATTTAATCAAGGTGTCATAATAAATTGAAACTTGCTCAGTCATCCAATGTTTTGAATACCAAAAAAACGCAAAATTTATTCAAATTTTCAAGTGATGTAAGGCGGTTTCAACTTGAAAATATAGGAATACATCCGGGCCATCGTTCTACACATAATACCAACGAGCATTAAAAGGTGATAAATCCTGGAAACATTCAATAAGAAAACAGCATACTGAAAATTTATGAAATATATATTCAAGACAAAGCTCTGCACGAATACTCGCTTAGCAAATGCATCGGATTCCATTAGTTCAATTCATGCTGATTATATTCTCATCACAATGGCATTCAACTGTTATTTTCCGCCTGCAGAATAAAATGAAATGAATTGCAAGTGCAGCATCGTTGAAAATAATCACTTACTTTAAAACACTACATTTAATTTTTATCCTAAGCACCGTCACTTAATTCATTCAATAATTTGCAACACAAAAAAAAATTTACTGTCCCATTGACATCACGGAAATTGATTCTCAAACAATCCCATTACTGCTTCTTAGCCGATGTTAATTTAAATACCTGAAGCACTCAAATATCAACGAATGAAAGTAGGAATTATGTTGCTATAGCTGATTGGAGAAGCTTGACACACACGTGGCCAAAAAAAAATTCTGTAGAAATTATTTATAAGTGAGGTATCATTTAAAAATGAAAATTCCAACCAAATTAATTACTAAATTCCTTTTATCTTTTGAGTAATGATGGCAGCACTTCAGAACGTGACTAAATTATGCTGGCTCTCGGATGCACCAAAATAAATGTTCCAAGATGACAACGCTATAAATTGACCTTTGATGCAATATTCACTCACAACATTACTTGAATCAACTCAGAGGCACGAGAAGAATGAGCAAAGATTCCGGAACGTATAAATTTCTCGTAGCACCTCGAAAATTAATGACCATGGATCACACTCAGCCAAGTACACTTCAAATTGGGTGCTCAGAAAATGGTCCGACTGCAGCTGCAGGCATTTCAAATTTTATTGCCCCACACTCTCACGCATTTATGACTCCAAGCAGTGAAATGCCATTACAAGCCGACTCACTCAGTCTCCGCAGCGGCCCATTTCTGGCCGGAATCAGTACCAAAATTGGGCGGCACCAAAATAACTCGCAGAAAATTGGCACATGACGAACATTCTGCTGCATATCACGCACCTACACGACTGAATCTAATCCTTGAGAGATTGTAACACAAACAAAATCTTTTAGGCATTGAATGATTACCAAAAAAAATGTCTCCCATGATGAACAAAAATATTTTAATAATGCCGGCTGCACTTCAGAACTTGCAATTTTTATAACGATTAGCACGTCCAAGAAAATAAAATGCTCTCAGAAGATTCAACACTGTTATTTTTTAAAATTTGTTGTGAAACTCGCCAAGAAGACAATATTCAACTTAATCAATTTCAACATTATGACAAAAAAATCTGATCTACGCCTGCAATACTGTCAAATGAACTTCTCATTATTCCTGAGAAACTTAATGGCAGAGAATTACACAGCTTTACAGAGTTCAGTCAGGCTTACTTCAAATTAGGCGCTCAGATATAGTCTGACTGCGGCTCAGCTTTACCGCCACAAGAAATTTCCGGTCTTTTATCACCCTTCCAACAGCTCGCCCTGTCTCAGGCGACGGCATAGATCTCTAAGTTAGAAATTACTCCCCAAGAATTGGAGCGTACTTAAAATGACACGGGGTGAATTGTACTTGCAGAAAATTCTGCTTAATTATCGAGCGACTATTTGACTGAATTAAAAAAAAATAAACAGATATTTTTAGACAACTGAAAATAATTAAAAACAATCTCCATGTTGATATACAGACAGTACGCTTGCGGTCAATTAATATTTTCCCTGTCGCGATACAGAGATTGGGGTGGGTTTAGGACCCCCTTTCCATACGCTGAGGGAATTCCAACCCCCGTACACATTTTATAATATTGTCCTTCATGCTTGCGTACACCTGCATACCAGACATGGAGAATAAAAGGATTGAAGATTTACATGAATTTATTTGGAAACACGTGGATTTGAATATGACACATAGTATTTCCATGCAATGATTTAAGCACAGGGAAATGTTAAAGCAACATGAGCATAAAATGAGCGGGTTAACATGAGCAACATAATGAGACACACACAAAAACGAGAAGTTTGCTCTCCTTATCACAATGAACGCTAGCCCAACAATTTCAGAATTACGACAAAAATAACTTTCCGCACTGTGCAAAAATCAGGAAACATAGTCGATGAATGGGCTAGCATGAACACGAAATATGCGGAAATAATGCAATATAAAAATCAAAGAACTTTGCTTACCACAAGGTGTTCCAAAAATTAGTAAACACTTAGCATTACGTACCATCTGAACTCTTGCTTTGTGACCGAAACACATCCTCCTGCTAAGTGCACAACAGCATAGCAAACACAATTTACTCCCATAATTAGCACGCCCAACAATAACTCGACACCTAATACAGAAAAGGGGCCATTTACGAAATTTAGCGCGTTGAATTTGAACACACTGCTTTCACTTATTACTTGACTGGCGATTCACTGCATGGATAATTTTCCAGAGTCCTATAGACCAATCATTTCGTGCTACACTTTCTTGCAGCATGTAGATTTCGATGACCTAATATGTTTCCAATACTGCCTGAAGAATACACGTAGAGTTGATCCGATGCCGACCATCTTCACCGGACTGCTACCTCAGTGTTGTTACTCCCGCCCAGCGCTCTAAATTGAGTACCGCCTGCCGCCTCAGTGGTGTTGCTCTCGTCCAGCGCTCCAAATCGAGCACCTCTCGTTTGAGGGCCAAAGGAGATTGAACTCTGAAGGTCTCGTTGTTGCGTAGCATCGTTGCAAATTTCGTCATTGAGCAGTTATTGCTTGCATGTGGGAGTTATTACGATCTTGGTGTTGAAGTCGAGACATCTCTTGAATCTCCCTCCGTAGAATCGTTGTGGAGCGGTCGTCAACGAACATCGCCGCGGTGCTAATATGCTTCAAAGAGATTATTTGTTCTTGACACTTCGACGCTAACTTTCCTCTGATGTAAATTTGCTGTTTGTGTGAAATGCATGTCGGCGCCGGCCGACACGCCACGTTCGCCTGCCCTCAGATCACGTGTCCTTCTCTCGCGACTCCGAAACAAAAAGACCTCACCAATGTACTTGTACGCCGCTTATATCTTCTCGCTTCGTTTCTTTTTCAGAGTTTTCTCGAACCTTCCCAAATTATTCGAGCTTCTTCCAAGCAAAGATTACGTGTTTCCCTTAGGATTGGTGGAAATCTTGCCTTCTTCGGGTTGCCGAAATGTAATTGGTGCGTTCTCTGCCACACTCATGCGCCTGATTCGATCCAGAGCGCTGATTGGCCGGCGGGATGTGTTCCCCTTCGAAGCTGCCTCGTCCGGGCGTTCTCACGCAACGCATGTGTGTTGTGTGCTTGTGTTGTGTGTGTCTTGTGTTGTGTTGCCTAAATGTGTTTTGTGTGTTTATGTGTACGCCTGCGCCAGCTCTCTCGTCGAACGCTACCCACTTGAGCTCGACATATTTATAGCCAGACTCATGTCGAAACCTGAGAACAACGCCGTTCTTGTAGAGTTCTGCGGTTACAACATCCTGTCCACTGTCCCTGGCTCAACAAGATATTGTATTTCCCCAAGTAAAGTATTTTGAAGTGAAGTCTTTCCTCAAATAAAGTATTTCCCAAATTTCCCCGGATAAAGTATTTCCCAACCAAGGTGAATTATCTCCTGAAATAAGGTATTTCCCAAATTTTCATACTTCTTCGAATAAAGTATTTCCCAAATTTCCCCGAGTGAAGTATTTCCCCACAGAAATGGTCCCCTAATTTACGGATCTAAGATAACACAGAGTGATAAATTCTCTTGGAGACCTACAATCCCTACACATCGAGACCTCGAACACGTGAATATTTGTAATTTTACTCATGCATGAAGGAGTTATTCCTTTTAGCTTTTTACCTGCTGTCGTTAGTTTTCAAACACCCTGTAAGAATGCGAGTTCACGACATGTGGGTGCATTATTCCATTTTATATATTAACGTAAAATTTACGTGTTTCCTTCACGTTTACTGGTGCCGAACTGAATTATTATTATATGTGTATCGTGATGGGAACAAAACATAAACAAGGGTTTGATAAGGATTACTTCACTTAGTGAGTATTCTAGCCTACCCACACCTTCCCGAGGTGGTCCTGTTAGTGTACCCACCTGGAGTTATAGCTCATTACATATTGTGCATGTAAATTTGATAACAGTGGGGTTATAATATTATTTATTAATTTGTTATCAGTGGAAGAACCAACGTCCACCAACATCTGGGTCTTCTATATTTTATTTTGAATATTTATACCTAGAATTTCTGCTATTTTTGCCATCAATAATTTTTCTATCATAAGGCAGGGGTCAAATCTTACTGACGTGCGCATTTTAGAATCTCTGCATATTTTAAAGGGTAGACCAGCGCTGAATGATACTTCTAGTTAATTTTCAGTGTGCATTTCCATTTAATTATTATCTTGTAGACCGTTTGTATCTGTAACTAATCTCATTTATTTCATATCGTGTGCTTTTAAAAGCTGATGAGGGGATTTATTCCGAAACGTTCATAAATGTTTAGAATTTTATTCTTCGCTTTTAAATTTTATATTAACTTGCGTTATCGCTAAACAAAAGAGGAATTTCTGTGTGGATAATAGGAAAGAACTAACCGGCTCCCTTGATTTATCAAGGGGACCCACCCCCTAAAACTAATTACAATGTTGTGTAAAGAGTGTCCGCCGGGTGTTGATCTGGAGAGGATGGAAGACTCGTAGCGTGGAATGAAAGATGATGACAACGGCGATTCTCAGTCTGGAATGGAACAGATGAACAGGAATGAAGGTATTCAAAAGAGGATTGAAGGAGTAATTGCTTTAATGATCAATGGATCTGTGGAGAGTCGAGAAGCCACAGCTACGGAAGTGAGTGATGCTGTAGTGAGTGAGATTGAGGGGCGGCTGTGGCGAATCGAGGAGGCAGTACTGCTGGCACAATCCGACACACCTGCAAGAAAATTCTACCAACGGAAAAAAGAAAAAAGCCCAAGAATAGATAACAGTACGTGCCTTTAGTCGTTTAGGGCCTATAAACAATATTTTCCAATGTATTTCTCAATGTCATTTGAAGCAGGAAAGAAGAGACCCATCAACCCATTCAACATCGTCAACAAAATCGAAGAGATAACTGGAGCGAAACCGATAAGAATCTTCAGCATGGGCCTTGAGACGATGACGGTGGATGTGCGGAGCGCGATGCAGACGGAGACGGAAAGGATCGTTGGCGTGACGTGCGTGGAAGGTGTACCGTGCCAGAAAACAGAATACGGCCGATCTAACCACTCAGTAGGCTTAATATACATCAGTGACTTCGACACTGCCGATATCGAAGAATTCAAGTCTGGCCTGCAGGAACAGTACAACGTAGAAGAAGTAACGAGAGCAACCTTCATTAAACCAAGATACCCTCAAATTTTAGCTTTTTTGATAACATTCCGGCAACCGACAGTTCCCTACATCATCTGTATCCCCGGTGAAAGACAAGATACCAAGGTATACCCGTTAAATAATTAGCAATGATGTGCTTTTACTGTCAGGCCTACGGACATACCGCCAAGCGTTGCCGCAGCACCTCACTTGTTTGCAGGAAGTGTGCTAAGGTGGCCATTCATCTCCGCACTACAGCTCTGATCAGCTGAAGTGTGCTCACTGTTGAGGACTCCATGCAGCTGGCAGCAGCCAGTGTGACAAAAAAATGGAAAAGAAAAGTTCGTTGCAGATCATAGAAAATGAAAAGGTAACATTAAAAAGGGCAAAACATATTTAAGAGGGTGTGCTTGAAACTGAACGAGTACCATCACCTGATAAGTTCATCACACATTTCGACTGCAAAATGAATGAAGCGCACAAAAGGAAAATGTCACCATGGCTGCTTGAAAAGTGCATCCATCACTCAATATCTCGGAAGCAAACCAAAGGCAATTAGATCAGGCAACAAAACCGTATTTACTGTAGAAGTATACGATGCGACACAAACCCATAAAATGAAGCAAATACGACAATTAAATGAACTACCGCTCACCGTGGAAGAAGTTCTCGATTTTGCAGTTCAAAAAGGCCTCGTCTACGTATGTGAATATGATCTAAACAGTTTTGAAGTATCTAAGCCAGGTCTCTTGGGAAAATGCGGCGCTCAAGAAGTAGTCAAAGCAACATGGATAAAGCCCCAAAACCGGCTCGCAAAAACTTTATTGGTGTTCTTCAGACAACCTGTTCTTCCGAATTATATCGATATATCTGGAGAACAAGCAAGATAACTAGTTTACGAAATGAAGCCGAGACCCATTTTGTGTAAAAGAGTTCATTAGTACGGCCATGGAGTGAAGTAATGTCAAGGGGAACAAATCTGCCTTAAGTGTAGCTTAGCTGGCCTTGAAATGGACGAGTGCATATCACAAAAAAGTGCTACCACTGCGGTGAGGGACATGCAATTGGAGCGAGGAATTATCGGTGGCGAGCAATGGAAGGGGAAATTTTGGTAATTCCAAGTAGAGAGCGCGTGTCGAAGGGGCAAGCCAGAGTATTATTCAATTACCGACACCCCAACTTTTCAGTGAATTACAGCAGGGCTGTAACGACACCTATCAACCATGATAGAATAAACCTAACAATAAGTAAGAAAAGAAATCGTGCAGATGACCTGGAACCGGTAGCCGAACCGCAACAAAACAAGAGAAGACAACAGGAAAAGTAAGCGAAGGAAATGGTGGCCAGAGCAGAAGGTGGTCCGTGACTGGAAGTGGTTTTCGAAAGTCCTAATACAGGAAGACTTACCAACACGAAAATCAGCCAAGCCGTGAGACATCTACCCGCCAAAAAAAAAGAGAGTCTAGAGTGAGAGAAACCAAAAAGATGTTTGATGAGTACACGCGAGAGGCAAGAGTAGAGGAAGAGGACAGAAGCAACTACAAAAAGGAGCTACGAAAGTCTGCTCGCCTAAAAGTAAGAGGAAACAAAGAACAGCGGCCGCGTGCAAATTCAGGAGAGAGACATAGACGGAGATCTAGAGGCCGAAAGGAAGGAAGCCCGGTCAACATTCTAAGGAGGGCAACAGACGCAAATGGAGGTAATGGCGAAGGAAGAAGTTAAGTTTATCTAGTAGAATTTGCAGGGAATGGCGACGTCATAAGAAGACCTGATCAACCTTGTTGATACACACAAACCTGCAGTGATATCAGTCCAGGAGAAATTCTATGGAAATGATTTTGTGTCACCTATACAAGGATATAACGGTCTGTGCAAGCAAGGCCATTACAACCACTGGGAGGGGTAGCACTATATTGGCGGTAACTCATCAATACTGGCCCAAGAGATTGAAATTCACTCACAAGCTCAAATTATAGCTGCAAGAATATGCCTCAATCAGGATAAGGTTATCACAGTAGCATCCCAGTATCTGCCACCAAAAACGAATGTTAACCTGGAAGACCAAAACCCATCATTCTGATAGAGGACATCAATGCCCATCACAGTGACTGGGGAAATAGTACCATGGACCGAAGAGGACGATTGGTACATGATTTCCATACGCAAAGCAAGTTCAACATTATAAACAACAACTCAGCTACCCGTATTTCAGGAACGGTGATTGATCTTACCGTGGCCACCTCTGATATTCCGCCGGATCTCAAATTTACCGTGCTCCCATCAGTCTTAGCAGTGACCATTTTCCCATCACGCTGACTCTAATAGTGCAACAGGCAGACGGACGTACGGAGACGGATGGATGGAACTCCAGGAAGGGTAAATGGAAACTACATCATGAAGATGAAACGTGGAGAAATGTCCATTAACTCGAAATACCGGATAATACAGAAACAGCGGTAGCCCAGCTTTACGATAGGTTTAGCTGCGCTGCTGAAAAGTGGGTGCCGGGGTATAAGAAAAGACGATATTATCCAAAGCCATGGTAGATAGAAGACTGCAAAATAGCCTGGCGAGAAAGGAAAAAATGCTACAGAATATTTGAGAAAACGGGACTAATGGAAGACAAAGTTCAATGGAAATGAGCGAGGGCGGTGGCAGCGACGCAAAGCAGAGCAGCTGGAAGGAGTACGTTTCAACTCTCAGCATCAACATGCCAAGCAGCTATGTATGGAAAAGAATATACATAATTCGGGGAAGAGCAAAGAGACAGATAAGTATGCTAAGCGAAGAGGGAGTTCATTTTTCAACCCCAAAAGCTATCACAGAGAAACTAGCAGTCACTTTCAAGACGATATCCAGCAACAGCAACTGTGCAAATAAATTTTTACAATACAAGCAACTTACTGAAGAGATTCTCATCGACTTCGCGAGCGACAACAACGAACTGGATAATGTACCTTTCACCATGCATGAGCTGTCATCTGCTATCAAGAGCAACAAGATCCCGACACCTCGACCGGATAACATCAGTAACCTGATTATAAAAAAAATGACGCCCAATGCTCACCAATACTTGCTAAAAGTGTACAACAAACTGGAATTCAGAATAGGTTTACCAACTGTGGAAACAATCCACAATAATCCATATCCCAAAACCGGGCAAGGACCACAATAACCCAAAGAACTATAGACCTATATCGTTGACTAGCTGCTTATGTAAAACAGAAATTTAATAGAATATTTTGAAAACAAAAAATCTTTTCTGACATACAATGTGGCTTCAGAAGATACCGGGCTACAATAGATCATCTTGTGCGATTTGATACATTCACACGGCAGTCTCTGGCCAATGATATATTTGTCATAGCGGTAATTTTTGACTTGGAGAAAGCGTATGATACGACGTTGTGCTACGGTATTATTAAGGATCTGGCAGCAGCAGGTTTGAGAGGACGGTTACCAAAATTCGTTGAAGAATTCCTGAAAATAGAACATTCCGCGTAAAATGAAATGAAGAAATATCATCGGTGAAAGATCTTGCAACTGGAACTCCCCAGGGTAGCACCTTGGGTGTCACGCTCTTTGCCATAACAATAAATTCATTGGCAGAAGAAATTCCGGCTGAAGTGATAAGTTCTCTGTTCGTGGACGATCTCTTCATCGCACATGCAGACTACGACGGGGCCAAAGTTCAAACAATGTTACAATCAATAATAGATAAAGTCACTCAATGGGCAATGCTCAATGGATTCAAATTCTCCTCGACGAAGATAACAGCAATGCAATTTTATAAAGGGAGCGACCCTGCACTGGTTCCAACGCTGCAATTGGAAGGAAAGACAATACCAACCGTCGAAAGTGTTAAATTTCTTGGTCTTCACTGGGATCGAAAACTCGACTGGATAGCCCATATTCACAAGACATAAGCAAAATTTTAATGAAATTTAATCAGATGAGGAAATTTAGCGGATGAGATTCCTCATCCGCTCAAAAATCGATTATGGAAGCATATTCTATGGCTCGGCCAGGGCAGCGACGCTGAGGGAACTTGACGTCGTGACAAACGAGGCAATGCGCATCAGCACGGGCGTATTTAAAACGACACCTATTGTGAACCTCCACATCATCTGCAACGAACCAAAATTGGAGATCAGAAGAAGGGGCCTTTTACTCCGATATTTCCTTAGGCTCAAATGTCATTTTCTCAATCCAGCATACTGTTGCGTCAATCAATCCAGCATACTGCCCTTGAACTGTTTTTTACAAGCCGAAAGTGCGCATTGGTACCAGTTATACAGAGAATTCGTCAGGCTATAATTCAGTATGGCATTCCGACTCAGCCAGTACAACCGTGCTTCACGCCTGCTGCATTTTCATGGATTATGAGAAAAACGGATGTGAAGGAGCACATGGCAGGTACGAAGAAAGAAGAAATAGGCCCATCCACCGTAAGACAGATTCACAAAGATAATATGAATAGATATCAAAAGCACAAAATCATGTATACTGGCGGATCCAAGTCACCGACAGGAGTTGGAGCCATGGCAGTGATGGGCGATATCATCAGAAGTGTCTCTCTCCCAGTCGTGGCAAGTTTTATGACCGCCGAACTGTATGCCATCAAGCTCGCCTTAACTATCATCTAGGAAACGCTATTCTAGGATTTTGAAATATGCAGCGACTCTATGAGCGCAGTACAAAGCATCGATAGCTACACTGAAAAAATCAACTTTTGAATAAGATAATACTAGAGATACAGCAAATTATTTCAGATGGGAAGAATATAACGATCAGTTTGGTTCCAGCATACGAGGCCTGTCGAAAAAGTATCCGACCTTAATTTTTCCCGCGCAAAGTAGTGATTCTAAGGCGGCGCCACTGTGCACGGTGGAAGGAGGAATCTTAATGCGCATGCTTGACTTTTTTCACCGCATTCACTTGGGCCAGTCACTGGCTGGTGGTCGCCAAGTAAGGTGCTCTTCTAAGTGTTTGTCGGATTTAGTTTTCTTGCAAGATGACTGAACGAATTGAGCAAAGACACTGCATCAAATTTTGTCAAAAGCTTGGTGATTCTCAAATTGAAACAATTCGTAAGATTCAGCAGGTGTTTGGGGAAGATGCTATGGGTGTAACACAAATTAAGGAGTGGTTCAACCGATTCAAAGATGGCCGCACATCAGCGGAGAGTGAGCAGCGTTGTGGCAGGCGTTGTGGCAGGCCGCACATTCATCCCATTTGATCCGCAATTTCTTGGCCAAACATGGAATTACGACCGTTCGCCAACCTCCCTACTCTCCAGACCTGGCTCCTTGCGACTTCTGGTTGTTTCCAAAATTGAAGACACCACTGAAAGGATCCCGTTTTGAGAGTAGAGAAGAGATAATGCGGAACGCGACGACAGAGCTGAACACCATTCCAAAAGAAGACTTCCAGAGGTGTTTCCGGCAGTGGAAGGATCGGTGGGCTAAGTGTGTGGAAGCACAAGGAGCCTACTTTGAAGGGGATTAGGGTCCCAACCCCGTCAGGTTGTTGAAGTATTTTTTCTGGCCAAAGGTCGGATACTTTTTCGACAGGCCTCGTACGTGGGCATAGCCGAAAATGAACGTGCGGACCAAGCAGCGAAGGCAGTAGCTGCAAGACCAGCTGAATTTGTGCTGATTCCATACAGCCACTGGTTCTCGGTTATCAGGAAGAAGACACATGAGATGTGAAACCTGGAATAGCAGCACTGCGTAGCACATATGTGCGTTTGACTCACCCCGTTTTGCGAGCCTATAAATACACTCGCCACGATTGTGTGCGCGCATTTGGACCGCGCATCCCTCTCAGTAAAAACATCCGCTACCAGTAACCTGAGCAACGTGAGGAGCGTTTACCTATCCCACCAGCAGCAAAGATGCACGGGCTACGGAAAGCAGCCCTTTAGTCATGTTTCCGAAATTATTTAAAAATTGTCTCGAGCCCCCTGCTCGAACTGTATGGTATGCACGGGAACCTATGGCTCTGTCGCCAATAGATCTACTATTTCAGACGGTCTAAAATGCGCGGATCGTAACATAATTTTAGCGAAAACATAGTGAGTTAGATTATATTTTACTAATTTAGTTACGATAGTGACATAATTAACTAATTTACTCTGTCCAACCACTCTGGTTACAGAAATTTCAGGCATATTTACGTTTTTAGTTTGGTGTCTAATTATACCCTTCCTGGGGACGTGCGGAAAATATTACATCACTACTCCACTCAATTAAACAGTAGCCCAAGCGCAAATTTAGACAACAGTGACTAAACCACAAAGTCACATTTCGCAACACTCGAGTTGAAATAAAAAAAAATAGCTCTACTCTCTTACTTTAAATAAGCTTCAACAAAACTCAAGTGCCACTGCAATTGTATGCTCTTAATGCGATAATACAAAAAAACAACTCAAAAATTGGCGACAACTCGCCGCAATTATCGTCTCGAGTACACTGAGTATGCTGCTCGCAGATCGCCTATCGGCCTTGCTGCTTGCGTGCACTGATGACAGCTAAAAATAACCGTTGATGCAAATGTCTCTAGGAGTTACTGGGTCTACTGCTGCCTGCACACTGACATGATAGCAAAGAAAAAAACTACTATAGTAAGTTGTTTGGCTACTACCATGCAACGAGAATTGACGGAATATTAGTTATTGTTTAACAGGGTACTTAATTGTTGCTGCTCTACTTATCTTAGATTCACGTTTTTAGGTCTGTAGTTCTCTGAAGTAAATTCACTGTAGACGCTTGCTGCACGATATAGATGCTGCATCGTTTCTGTCGACGTCCGATGCACAATGTAACTAGTGTCGCCGCCTGAAGCACCACGTAACACTTAACACTGTAGTCGTTGAAGATGCTGAATAGCTGATATTCACACGTGTACTTCTTTCCGTAGGCCCTTCTTATTCTCGGTTATTTGTTGCTGTGGTTGTCTCTTCTTCTCGGCTCCTTGTTGCTCTGTAGTTCTCTTGATTCCTCCATAATTATCAGTTATTCTTCTCCGCCGTGTTGATTTGCTGTAGTCACCAGAATTTCTTTACAAACTTCGTCAGTTTTTTCACAATAACGATTTTCTTCATAATCTGCTTCACGCCTTCACAATTCTCATCACAAAGACGATTTTCTTCACTTCTTCGTAACAAAATTCTTCTGTGGGCCTCTTAAAGTTCTGACACCACTATGCGGCTCCGCTCATAGAGCCACTGGATAGTCTGCTGGTGGGATAGGTAAACGCTCACGTTGCTCAGTTTACTGGTTGCGGATGTTGTTACAGAGAGGGATGCGCGGTCCAAATGCGCGCACACAATCGCGGCGAGGATATTTATAGGCTCACAAAACGGGTTAAGTGGGTCAAACGTACATACGTGCTACTGAGAAGAAACAGGTAGACTTCAGAACAGTAAAAGCCAGCCCTGGAAGATGGAAGAAATAGAGCTACAAGTTTAACCGTCAGGAAGAGGTTGTTATCAACAGATTACGACTAAAACACACAGCTTTAACTCACAGGTATCTCTTAGACACGGAGTCACTTGGTCAGAGACTCATGTATGGGTGGAGTGAAGTAGAGATCCTAACAGTGAAACATATTATGGAGGAATGTACCGCGCAGCAGCATACAAGAGACCGAATACTAAGACCGAGAGCCGAAGGGAATGCTAACGTAAACAATTTTTTACGTGACGAAGAACCCATCCATAAAGTGCTAGAGTTTGTTAAGGAGATGAATGTGTTTGGAAATATTTAAAGGTGAATGAGAGTGAGTGGAAACTGTCCAGACGTAGCAGGTATTGTCTTAAAAATTTGGATTCAAGAATCGGCGCGCCTTGGCTCTGGGCTGGTCGAGAGCTGGACATTTCATCTAACTAGAAACTGAACTTTCATGAGTATGACGGCCGAGCGCACTGTGCTAATATCCTCGACTCTCGGTTGAGGGGGTATCCAGCATGGGTCAGGCGCTCGGCCAAAATGAGGGCGGGTAGCTGGTCTCAACTACTGCCTCTCACAAAATATTAGACGATGTTACTCAGTCAACTCTCATTGCTGTGATAAATGGGTTTCTCGTATATTAAGCGTCTCTGTCTCTTGAGGTGAACAATTCTTGGTCTCACAAGTAAGTCGCTTTCGAAGCAACTGTGGTGGTCGAATAATGGTTTGTGGTCGGGCACACGCTGCGTTGATACCTCGGGTGGTTTCAACGTGGGTAAGGCGTCCGGCCATAAATGGGTGGGCAGCTGAAACCCAAACGGGGCTTGGCTGCCCAGTGCGTTCGAATGTACTGTAGTATGTACAAAGTTGTAATGCGGAGACAATTATAATCTTGATTTGTGCTTAAAATCTTGGTATTCGTATAATTTTCATGTTCAAGTAATTTTGATGCTCATCTCTTGTGGTAAATTGGAAAAGTCTGATGCTTATTAAATTATGTGATCTTCGATACGATGTAGTGTGAGTAACTGACGCGCTAGCAAACCCATCTTACTAATGATTTTGTTGATCTGAATGAGCGGATGATACCTTTATGTAGGTAAACGCTCAGCAAGGCTCCTTTTGTGATTTTTCCAATCATTCTTTGGTTCTAGTATTTCTAATTACCCGCCGATACCCATGTAATACTATCTATGTGGTCAAATAGTGAGTCTATGATTAAATGTGTGAGGGCTTCGGCTTGATGTAGTCTGAGCTGCCGTAGCGCCGGCAGACCTACCATGTTGCCACTGCTACTTGACTCTTGCGCTAGAACGCCTCAGCCTTACCGAGACGAGCGATGGGGAAAGTGAATGTGTATTGGAAGCAGTGGGAGAAGAAAAACGCTACTGAGAAGTTCTGTAAAAGTGTCAACTCGGTAACTGTGAGAAGCAACTTTGGTAGAAATACCAAAGCCACAATTAAATAGTGTCAGACAGTAGTTGTCGTTGACTGAGTTTATTATTAATATTACATACATATTTGCGATGTATGATGAAAAAATTTATATAATATTTATGTATACGTTAATGCAAGGAGATAAACATGCATAAATGACAAAGATCTAAATACTGTACCTGTACATAAGTATTAGCTCAATTTGATTTTTTATAGAATTTAAAAATTTCAAGTTAGGCATAAAGAAAATAGGTAGTTGTGGGTTCATATTTATCATTATATTTAAACAGAACAGAGAAAAATTGATTGAAGACCAGAAAAGAAACTAAGCGTAAATTAGTAGGGAATAAAAGTATTTTACCATAGTTGATATGTGAAATCATTTTATTGCCCAAATAGAGTATGTTAATTGAAAACCTTTTTGTAATTTTTCCAAAACCTACATGAAGCACATTTATAAACGAATTGCGAGTGGCATAATTATTACCTCGACAGGTATAATTGTAAATGGGTGATCAATGAATACAATGTCGAAAGTCAATGAGATACTCCGGGCTTTTCGAAAGCCAGTAGCTGGATTTTGAAATGAATTAACTTCTAGGCAAATTACTGTAAGTGTTAAGGTTCCATACTCAACTGTTGTGTAATTGATCGTAAGCATCGACAGACTGAAACAATAACCTATCTGCAAAGAGTTGGAGCACCTCGCAAGATGACGGTTACGAATGCGAATGAGCCCATGGTAACCCATACATGTCTACAAAATAAATTTGAGTTAGATAATCACGTCTGTCGAAAAACTATGACTAGAGAACTTCAGCGAAAGAGTCTAAATGTTTTCACTCCACACAACATCAGAACAAACATGCGAAGAACCGTGCAGCGTTTGCCGAAGATTTTCTTTCTTATCAAAGGAATTGAGTTTAAAAAAAAAAGTTATGTGGTTCACGAAAGTAAAATTAACCTGTCTGGTCGAAACAGAACACGTCTTGTTTGGATGGAAACGGGGACTGCCCATGATCCCGAGAACACTCTCTATGCCGTTAATCATTGAGGAAGCAGCGTCTAGGCTTAAGGCTGTTTTACTGTCCATAGTGTAGGGGAGCTTCACTTCATTGGTGAAAAAACATCAAGTTACATGCCCGAACAGATTATGAAACAGAAGCTTCTTAAGAGCTCAGGAAAATTCTACCGCCTGCACAAGTGGACCTTTCACCCAGTCCATGACCCTAAACAAACGGTAAAAAAATAATTCACAAATAGATACAGTGGCCTTCCTTCGGCTAGGAATTCACCCGACATTAATCCCATTGAAATTTGATTTAAAAAAATAAGAACTTTTGTACATTTAAACTTGGAAGAATTAAAGAATTCTGCTGCTCTGAGGATTATAAACGTGCAAGAATTAAACAAGAGACCGTGAACGGAGTGTCATAAGTTAGTTTCCACTTACAATAATCTTATTTATGCTGTTATTGCAAATAAAAGTCACGCCACTGAATACTAAAACTGTTTTACATATTTTCATCATACCTGCGTCTCGTAAGTTTATCTATTTAATTGATTTTCTAGTTCTCACTAAATTTTACTGTGTCTATTTAAATACTTTGGTTAATTATGTTCTGTGAACTACTTGTTCTCTTTACCCAAAGCACAGTTCAAAATTTACAAGTTATACAACAAATAGTGTTGTACAAATACATTCATAAATACACAATATGCGCAAGGTGTCTCAAAAAATATATTCACACTTCGAAAGGCTAGAAAAAAAATTATGACCATACAGTGAAATGGAACGGCTTCGAATAAAGAATGCTAATGTAATTGAAGAATTATGATTGCAAATGTTCAAATTGATGACCATTTTCGTCCAGTTAAACGCACAACGATAAAAAAATACGCACTTCCAGTGCAGACGCTTCGTGATGCGATAGACGCTATCTTTTGAGACGTGGGTTTCCCGAGCAGTTCGTCGAAGAGATTTTTATGGTGATCGAAGGAGTGTTTCCTGCTCCTGCGCTTCTTTTTCAGGGCTCGTGAATATCCGTGGTCGTCCAGAACGTTTCTTGTTGACGAAGTGTGAGACATATTATTGAACATTAATGTTTCAGCTTATGCTCTAGCATCTCATTCTAAAAAAGTAAAAAAATTATATAAATGGTGCACATCCATACTGGGACGTAAATAACCAATATACCAAGTAGCGTACATTAGTACCAATACATAGTTTGTGTGTTCATTTATGATGTAATCCCTGTTTTCTCAAGTTCCTGTAAAATGGTCCCATTTTTTCAGTCTCTTGAGATTCCCTTGGTTGTGCCTAGGGAGTCCTAAATTAACACAATTAGCGCTTTCAACAAAAAGATCATTTTTATTAAATGATCTTTTTGTTGAAAGCGCTTCCATAGTGATAAATCTGAGTTCTCATTGACAGATCTAATTTCGTTTATCAGAAATTCCATTTCGTTGGTCATAAATTAGATTTAATTTACGGTATGTCGTTTTTTATAAGAAACTGAATTTCACTTGGAGGAAATCGGATTTCCTTTTACATAAATCTCATTTAGTTCGTAACAAATAGAATTTCGATTCACAAATGGACTTTAAAAATTATATGAACTATTGCTCACAGTTGCGGAAATGCACTTTACTCAGTGTCTATCTGAAGTATCACAATTTTTAAAAGTACGACTAGCTAATTTTGGGTTACATTCCAAACGAAGCTTTACCAAAGAGTTGAACGTGACATCTGAAAAGCTCACTAGCCCCCTTAAGAGGCGTAGGATAAGATGGGGAATAGATTCAGGTTAGCTAGGTTTGCCTATCCTTTGCTATGGGAATGGGCTCCCTCAGGGAAGATGCTGTTAACACATTTCCTGCGAAGGAACCCACCGGTGGTCACTTAGGGGATTTTCTTTGTGCTGCTGACCCACCTGCAGTCACTAACTCATTTTTTATTAATCCTTAATGGAAGCTAAATAAACACCCGATCCAGGTAATGTTTGCCATTTTCAAAGTTGATTACCCCACTTGACTTTAAATTTTGATTGAATATTGAACTTCAGTTAACCCATCGCAGTTAACGTATTAAGTTACCTCAGCTGTAGGATAGGCTTTTGGGACTTGTATCTTTCGTGCCGACTTTTTTTCTCCTAGTTTCATCTTCTTTGCTTTTTCTTTTTTGTTTCATTTTCCTCTTCAATTTCAACTTGTTTCTATGCGCAGTGTATCTTGTGGAAGAACACCTCTTGTGCATAGATTCTTCGTTTTCTATAGACCATACTAAATGGTTCTTTATCTTCACTTTCTTGAGATTGCTTTTGTTGTGTTTAGGAAGTCCTTAACCAACTGATATGATAGTAGTAATAACAATAAAGGTTATACGAATGATGGTAATAATAATAATAATAAACTCGTTGTAAATATGTTGTCATGGCGATAGAATATCTGTTATGTGCTAAGAGTAGGGATCAATGAAAGGTTGCCTTCACTGATTGAAAGCTGACGAGTGAATGCCATAACGTAACGTTATATTGTGCAGGTGCAAGCGCTGTCGCAGGGCCTGGGTAATGCTTACAAGAAGCGACGAGCAGGGAAGCTGCAGCGCACATTCGTGGGCGCCAGCGACGCCGCTGGAGCCAAGGCAAGAAGGGACGGCACGCAAGCCAAGTTCCAGACCGGTCTCCGATCTTAGCCACAAGTTCTACCATAAATAAATAAAATAAAATGAACTGAGAAGTTATTTTTTGATTTTCCTTTGTTTTCATTTCAGTGAATAGTGATACTTGAATCAAATAGGTATGGTTTGTGAGAAAAGAAATTAATATTGGCTATTCTAAAATTATTCTTTAGGCAATAAAGTTTCTGTTGAAAAATAAATGAGAGGAAAATGAACCGCTGCCCTCGCATGGAAGTCTACATACTTGTGTGCTTTGTGAATTTATGGTGTAGAGGAGAAGGTTGCGAGCTAAGAAGCTATTTTCTCATTTCGACTGTACAGTCGTAACTCATTACATTTTAGATGTGGGGTGGTCGTGTCAAATTTTACTCTACTCGTTTCTTTCAGCAACTCAAATGCATTAGAGACGTGTCCTCTGTCGAACGATTTAAGGCGCGTACTAGTTGTATTCAACAGTATTAATTGAAGGGCAAAAGCCCAAGTAGGTTAAGCGTAATAATCATTTTGCTGCTTAGTAGGTCAGGCAGCTCGGCGTACCAGGCAAGGAGCCGTCCGTGTTTCACCCGCAGAGCTCAAGTAGGTTAAGCGACGACACGGACTACTGAGGATCATAAAAGCATGTTGCTCAAATCGGTTAGCTCAAGTAGGACGAGCGCATTTAACCCTTTCCTTCCCAACACTCTAATTGTTGAGGGAAATTTCAGTCATTACCCTGAAATATCAGCACAATTGCCCTAGAACGGTTTTTTCTGCATAAGCAGGTGCTTACTTCCTTTTTTTACACGTTGACTACGATTGCGCGTGTTGTAAAGTTGATTTGGTTAAGTTGGATAAAAAGACTGGTAAAATCGATTTGTTGGCTTGAATAAATTGCCGTCCTTTGTAAGAAATGTATAAAATGTAAGGACTCAATGAAATTTTCATGGTATGATAAAATTCATTCAGAAAAGGTCGCAAAATAGTTTGAAATGCTAAACATTTACATTGGTGCGTGTATAAACAATTTACGTAGTGGTACACATTTGTCCCACTCCGTGGTCAAAGTGTTTGAAAAGAATTATGCTTTAAAAATGTATGCTTCCACGCCAAAAAATGTCCGAAAAATCTGAGAAAAAATATCAATTTAGTTTTTACCTAATTTTATCTGTAAATACATGTAGGTATGAAAAACTTGCTCAAGTTGAATGAAAAAGGTATTGAATGTATTGCATAGACCATAAAGCTTACATCGAGTTGATATCGATAACAAATTGCACGTGTCAAACTTCTGGAGTGTCTAAAAAACACAGTTGCAGGAAAATTATTAATTGCCCCAATTTTGTCACCTACTTCAAGTTATTTTCTTCTAGTTAAATTGCCCTAAAATTTTGTCAATTTCCCTAAACTGGAAGCACTAGCCCTCGGGAACTGGAGTTCCCGCCGGGAAGCAAAGGGTTAACATGAAAATGTGAAGACGCTTCCTTCAATGAAAACGTGTCTAAAACTAACATTAGGCCGTTGACTAATATATTCGTTGCAGCATGTAGTTCGTATATCGTCGTTTAAGTTGTGCAGAGTTATTACTTGCATTCTGGCAGCATTCTATTTTCATTTATTTAATTTTCACGAAATATCGAGTCAAGCGTAAAAATTGATGCGTTTCTCTAAATTTGTTTGTCTATTTTTTTCAGTTACTGGATGAGGCATTTCCTGATGAATTTTCTTCCTATTGCCCATCTGGAAAATAGGATGGACAATAGGGTAAGGTTAGCTAGGGGAGTCTATCTTATGCTAAGATAATTAGTGACGCCTGGGGATTTTGTTAGGTAATTTTCGCTATAATTCGGCATGCGTAACTTTTATCTTTCGTGCATGCTTCTGAAAATTTTCTCTCATTTGTTGTCTGTTCTGCATTTTTACCTTGCGGTTTTCCTGTGTGGGTATATACCCTGTGCATAAATTAAACGTTTCCATTGCCCGTACTTCCTTCAATTTCCTCTTGGCACCTTGTAAAACTAACTCGTGAGCTAATGTAATTTTTGAGAATGAAAAATTGAGGAATAACTGGCAACTACTGAGAATTGAAAAAGATCGGTAAATAAATAGTTCCGATTTTTTGATGTATATTAGAAGTGCTTTACCCATTTTGAAATGCTGAGATTTTGATGAATAAATTTGAATTAAATTAAAAACTCTCCACTTTTTCTGAACCATTTGATCACTCGTATTGCAGTAAAATTCTACTAAACAACGCTGACAATGGAAGAGCTGAAGTTACATACCCGACATGTTAAGTGAGATTAAACAAAGAATGTGAAGCAGCGACAGCGGTAAAAATATGCAGTATAAATGGTCAGGCTGTCTGAACGGATCAACAAGTAAGAAACTGGTTAACAAAGTCTGGTTCTGGCGATGTGATCTTGGAAGATAAGACATAAATGAAGATGTTTAACATGCTGCAAAAGTGACGCGAGCAAAAATTTTGCGACTTGGCTAGTTAAAGTCACAACATCTACTGAAGGCAAGAAAGAGCAAGGTACAAAGTACGCTTCAAAGAGATTCTTGTGTTTCGAATAATTTCCTCTCGAAACGAATGGGAATTGATAAAAACAGATAAATCGTTCGTGAGTAAAATTTTAAAGGAAGTGAATAATCTTACAAGTAAAAAATGGTAAAAAAGCATTCATTGTAAACAAATTGTTAGTTGAAAATCGGAAAATTTTTTATCTTTTCAGCACTATATTCGTACTCGGCTCGACATCTAACAGTCAACGGGTGTGTATGGAGGACTTAAGTAAATGTATTTATTACGGACTACAATATTCATATTATGCCGCATATTATGTTATAAAATCGCCTATAACTTATTGTACAAATAATTGCCACTTATTAAAAAAATTAATCATTTTCAGAAGTGTTGGTTCCTCTCCAGTGGGTTTGAAATGCAATCATCTAAGTTCGATATGATTTATTTACTATTCTTTTTAGAGTATGATTGGCTCTGGCGACTGGGTATGAAATAAAAACATTCAAATTCAATATTATTTATTCACTTTCTGCTGAAAACTCAAGTCATACCATTATCCCAAACTAAAATAAAATGAAATGAGTTTAGATATGATGATGGAATTGCTACTAACCCAAACGAACAAAAGGGGTGCCTAAACGGACAGCAGCGAATGAAAGAAAAATATTATCCTTGGGGAAGAAACATGATCACTATATCAACAATATTCTGATTAAATGCATCATCCTCAGAGAATTCTTGCACCACTTTCTACTGTCACACGCCAAATGTTATGTACCGTGTATTATTTACAGAGATTACTTAGGGGGTGTTTACACTAGAGGACATTTCGGCCGCGAAGCGCGACACGTGTGTACGAGGCTCACCACTGAGGCTCATATTTGTGTGCGTGTGTGTATACAAAGTTCCCTATTCGCTCTGATCGAATTCGTGTGGCGCGACACACGACAGCCTCGCAACTCTGGACCGTTCAGTGTGCAGTTAAGTCATTAGAAGCGGTATTGCCCCTCATCCATCATGGCTGAGGCAACACTGCCGCGAGAAGCTAGAAGCATGAACGAAAAAGGTGCAATATTTGGGATGAAATCCATAACATTTATTACTTGGTTTGTTACTACAATTTTCTGACATGAACGAAAAAGGTGCAATATTTGGGATGAAATCCATAACATTTATTACTTGGTTTGTGAGCGTCAAGCTTTATCGCTAATGAGAGCATGGAGGTTCCTTTATTTTGCACTTTGCGACCAAATTAGTAATATATTAAACGAGAGGGAAGGGACAAGTAAATATGCTGATATAAGCACATAAAGTTTTTTAGTGAAATTTCAATCGGATTCTTTTGGCGATGAAGTAATCGGATTCATTTGACGTAAATATACATAAAATGCAACTTACAAAACGCTTCAGCAGTAGGATGTTTTTTATCTAATTGATATTATGAAGCACTTGGTAGTTGCTCGAATTAACCAGCTTATTATAGCAACTAAATGATATTTGCGTTGTTAAAATTACATCGTGACATACGAACAATACATTATGACATACGGTAGTATCGTAGTAACTGCTGTTATTTGGTCTAACTCATTATACAATATGTGTCGTTTAAAACGGCTGTGATGTTTAAGTGTACAATGAAACATAGAGCATTTATTCTATTATTAAATGATTCTTATATTGCCGAGCTATACAATTATAAATGTTCACACTAGACTTATGTCACACAGCGACGAGAGGCAGCTGTTGAGATTCTTGGTGGTGGTGACGAGCCATACACGTACACAGACTAGCACACGCACACTCAGAATGTGCGAGGTTGACGTGGGTGCCGCCCGGGCGCACTCACGTCAAGTTCGCACATTCTGAATGTGCGTGTGCAAGTCCGTGTACGTGTATGGCTCGTTACCACCACCAAGAATCACTACCATGCGCACTTCAACAGTGCCACATGTCGCTATATGGCAAAACTCCAGAGCGAACATTTATTATTGTATAGCTCTGCCATATAAGTATCATTTAATTATGAAATAAAATACATTATGTCTAAAAAATTTATCACTTTGCTTGAATCGCAATGCTAATAAAAATTTAAAAGCGAAGAAAACGCTAATAAAACTAGTCATATTTACTCAAATTGAGAAAAAACAAAATCGAAAACGTTTCGGAGTCCAGCTCCATCTTCAGTTCTGTAAAATACAAAGAATTCAAAAAAGTGCAAAAAGTACAAACATTACGAAAAATACAAGCATAACAAAACGAAAAACGAACACAATTATATCAACAAAATGATAAATGAATGTCGAACTATGCCTAAAAACTAGCAAAAAGTAACGAAAAAATACACACTATGAATTTACTATTTGAAGGGGATAGGAACTAAGCGTATTATTTAGGGAAGGGTTTTTCTTTAAAAATATGAAGGGATTCTAAAATGCGTAAATCAAATTCATTGGGAGCGCTATCAATGACTTTAAAATCTTCCTCACGCACTACTATATTGCACTGTTCGGCATGGTTGGGTACGGCTGAATGAGGAGGATGTGCAAGTAAGTTCCCAGTGCGGTGGCTCCTACCGCGGTGTTCTGCTATTCTTGTGTAAATACTGCGTGACGTCATCCAGACGTACGCCGATGTGCACTGCACACAATTATATTTATAAATGACACAAGAACGCATTAGACCATGGATGGATTCCTTGTGCCGAAAAAAAGAACCTATTTTTGCCTTATTAATCAAAATTACACGCAGGTTGATAGTAAGGAAATACCTGTCAAAAAGAGACTTTAATTCACGGGCCAGTTTTTCCGATGGGGAACCAAAATAGGGTAGAGTGCAGTAATGAAAACTATCGGATCTGACATTAATGGTCGACTGAGAATATTTTCCAGATAATAACTTTTTAATTTGGAAGTTTACGATTCCTGTAGGAAAACCATTATTATAGAAGAAATCTCGTAAAAAAGCGAGCTCTTCACACCTTTAAGAGCTCATCTTTTTAAGAGCTCTTCACATGCCGAATCTTTCCTGAATTATCTGAATGGGAAACACCCATCCATTAAATTTACAATGGAAATGAAAATCTTTAATATAATATCGTTTCTTGATTGTCTGATCTCAAGGAATGGTGGAAGTTTTTTAACATCTGTTTATCGTAAGCCAACATTTACTGGTTTGGGTACTAGTTTTTTTAGTTTCTGTCATAAAATTTTCAAGGTAAACGGAATAAAGACTCTGTTAAATAGGGCTTATAATATATGTTCATCATTCAATGATATACATGCAGAATTTGATTTTTTACGAGATTTCTTCTATAGTAATGGTTTTCCTACAGGAATCGTAAACTCCCAAATTAAAAAGTTTTTAGCTGGAAAATATTCTCAGTCGACCATTGATGTCAGATCCGATAGTTTTCATTACTGCACTCTACCCTATTTTGATTCCCCATCGAAAGAACTGGCAGTGAATTAAAGTCTCTTTGTGACAGGTATTTCCCTACTATCAACCTGCGTGTAATTTTGATTAATAAGGCAAAAATAGGTTCTTTTTTTTCGGCACAAGGAATCCATCCCTGGTCTAATGCGTTCTTGCGTCATTTATAAATATAGTTGTGTGCAGTGCACATCGGCGTACGTCGGGATGACGTCACGCAGTATTTACACAAGAATAGCAGAGGCGGTTTTCCAGTCATAACCCCGAGAGTTACCCGCGTAACTCTCATCGGGGTAACTCTCGACCAGATCCGAAAATGCAACTGTGAACACGATTTTGAGGTTACTCAAGCAATGTTTACACACAGATTGCATCAGCTGATAGTTGATGTAATGATTTGTGTGAAAGAAACGTGTTGAAAATGAATTTTTGAATCAATACATGATTAGTAATTGACCTATTACAAGCACACGTGTATTTAAATTGGTCATTAATTTTCAATATTACACATACTATGACGTAACCGTCAGCGGATATAGCTCTGCCTTGCTATTAAATGTTTGATCGTATATTTATTCGTTCAAATTATTTAATTGCATAAGGGACTGTAGATTTTTCTGTTCATACACAGCGAAGAATTTTTAATTGAATGATATGTTGTTCGCCATCTTTTTAAGCAATGTACATTAATCGTTATTACTCATTATCAATATGAACACAAATGCTCCGGCATATCTAGTTATTTCACTCAATTTACAACTTTTAATAAAACTTTAGTAGCTTCTGCCTAATAATTTGTTAGCGATCTTCTTAAAATTGAGGAAGAATTATTGTATTTGATGTAACGGTTTTAGCAAATAATGACTCTAATGTAAAAGTTAGCCTGCGGTAGAATTTTCTGTTCTCACGAGGCTTTCTTCAAATACTACTATTTTCAAGAATTTCACAGTAAAACAACAAAGTATTTAATCCGTGTAGGTAGCATGCGGTTGGGTAATTATGGTATACTCTCTTACCCAGCAAAAGTATTTTGATTTGGTTTCCTATAACTCTTAATATAATGTCCGACGAGTAATTATATTAAAATCTATGTATTGTAATATTTTAGATAGAACTATCTTGATTTGCCACTTGATGTTATAAAATTATTGAAAATATTTTCTGCCAACATGACCTAACTTGTTGTAGTTCCATGGAAGCTAAAAAATTTCTATTTCATTACCGCAGTGATGTGTCTACTTCCCTAGTTTCATAATTTTCGTTTATTTATTTTCAATAAAAGAGCTAACTATTTTTTGTTTCATTTAAACCAATAACATAATTACTGTATTGCTTATTTTGATGTATTACTTAGTTGCTTCACACTTCAGTATAAGCATTTTAATCCTGGTATGAAAAGAATACATAGTTCTTCGCTGAATACAGTGAAATGAAAAAAAACGAGTAGGATTGAAATTTATTTGACAATAAAATTTGATTACCAGAAATTCGGAACTATATTCTATAGATGCACACATTTCACATACTATAACTGAAGGAACACGAGTGTTCATGCAAGACCTTAAATTCATGCACGATAATCTCTAAATTTATTTAGCATTCAAAAATATCACAGGTAGTTTTATAAAAAAATAGAAAAGAAAGCCATCTATTTTTAAAAAATTCAAGCTCAAGCTCTAGTTAGCCCAAAGTAATTTGTAAACAGTTTATTTTTTAGATGACATGTCAATTATAAATGAAATGATCACTAAAATACTTCAAAATGATGAGACCTTGCAAAAGAAATGAAGTATCACAGCCAATTTGCACTCAGTACAATTCTTTAATACCATAAGTTCTTCGAAACGACATAATATAAAAAATTACCATGTCAATTCTTTTACAATGAAATAGTGGACAGCATGACTCAATGACCACGTAGATGAAAATTTGTGCAATGCATCGACTAACTCAGCAGGTATCTTTTAACTTGACTATCATTCAGGTTGTAGCTAAAGCAAGAAAAAATTCTTCAGTCTGACTAGAAATACGAGTATGAAGCACGCATGAAGTTCAAAAGTCGAGATGTAAGTAAAAATTTGTCAATTTTTTGGTTGCTGACAAATAAAAGACGTTAACATTTGAGAACTTTTTCATCATTAACACTACCAGCCACCCAAAGTGAAACAGTTAGCTTATACTTGCTCAGAAAAAATTTCTCACCCTTGAATATGAAAAAATTACTAATTTTAAAGGTGCTTGGCATTCAATTGTTCTTGAATAAGAGAAATATTTTTAAAGCTATTTTTCAATAACTTAAATGAATAATCAGAAGATAGAGCAGTATATTCACAAATTATATAAAATAACTACCAGCATCAGCATTTACTAGTTTTCTGTCTTGCACAAGTATTGAACATTTTGTTATACAGCAAGCTCTACTAAAAATTCATATTCAGATTGCTCTTGAGGTTCTTTCCATAGCACTAATTTACTCTCCTGTTACTCTGATTGAAGTTAAAATAAACTCCTGATAGGAAGCAGCCTAGTTTTTTAAACATTTATGAACAAGATAATTGAGGAATACTGGATTTAAAGATATTTTAATTTTGGCAGTCAATATGTGCTAACACAATCTGTTATTCTAAAAACAAAATATCCTCTTCCTTATTCTGTAAAGCAGGTGAACTCACTCGTAATGAAGCAAAAGCCGGTGATGTTTGGGAGGAAGTATGAATTATGCCAAGTGCCTTATGTATGTGAACTTCATCAGCACTAAATTCACTACATATGCAGGATTTTTTCAAAATTTTCCTATAAGAATAGGCGAGTTGCTTTACAATGCAAGAGGTTCTATGCCAAGAAATTTGGTGGTATGGATAATTAAGTCTGCAAATATACCACACTGATTAAATAAATTTATGTAAATCACAGCCATCACACACGGCTTTTTGCTGATAATGTACTCTATACACGGAGACACAATAATTATATTCTTGTTGCCCACACTTTTTATCCTGCTGCTCATATTAGCCCCGCTTGCTGCTCACATTCGCCATCTCATGCCGCTCACAGCCATCACTCTGCCGTGACTGAGGTATTTGTAACTAACTGAAACGTTGGTCTTGCCTTTTGGGACAGTTGCTCACAGGTGAAGTTCTGCGTCATTCTCTGCAATAAACAAAGCTAATTAATACATTTTTATAAGATCATGATAAATTACACAAACGTGAATTTCAATGATCTATGAGTTCATTCAGGAGGAGAAAATTAGTGAATATAAAGTGGTAACCACAACATCTACAGCATATATAAAAGTTTATTTTAATATAAGCAAGATTTTTAACTGATTTCAATTCATAAATTCTGTATGCAGAGAGGATTATTGGACTAGAACATAAGTTGGTTAAATCTTTTCCTACCATAATAGCTTTCCAAACTAAAACCACAACAAGAAGAGAAAAGAAGCCTTATAATATAGTATTAAATAAACAAGGTGTGTTGCAACACCCTATGAATAAAAAGTCAGCTCAACAAAACTTTGAAAAACATGATAGATAATCAAGAAAAAAATGGATGCATAAATGATAGAGAAAAGCTTAGCACAGATGCAAGAAAAAGTAGGCAGTCACCTGCAAAAAAATAGATATTTAAATTTATTTAACAAAAGCAAAGTCTACCTAATGTCTACTAGGTTAGCTTCAATTTTTCACTATAAAGGAGTTTAATTTCAACTGTTTTCCAACATTTTACTGTTTACATTTTTAAACAAGACTTTAATTACTCACAAAACTTCAACTAAGGCTAATAAGTATCATGAAAAAGTAAACATTTTGTCTTAGCCCTCAAATTTAGCAAAATTTGGTACAAGAATAAATACTAAGCTTTGACATTATTAAAGCCATTTCAGGGGAGACACAACCTTAATTTTTAATTTAAATTACTTACCTTTTATACTAGAGAATTAAATCCTACTTTGGTACAGGTAGAGCATAACTAAAATCATCCCTTCAAGTCAGTTAATAAAGCTGAAATAAAATAAAAATTTACATTAGCTTATGAGAGGGAAATTTTTACTTGGGAAAAACACGAAAATTTTTATATATAAAATATAGTAAGGTCTATCTCACACTATTGGAGAAAACATTTATGCTGATACAATGGTAAATTTCTCACATGTAGCTTAGGCAGAACCATTCAATAATTTCTTCCAAGTTTTTCATAGTGGAAGAATATTTGCGGTAAATGTTTAAGAGAGGACCATAATCGATTTTTCACTTTTTGGTGCCTAAACATAGTTAATTAGATATAAAGAACAATTTTTCTTCGATGCACTTCTGTTGGAAATGAGTATTTAACAAGTTATAATGATAAATTAGTTACCGCAACTCCAGTGTTTGAAGCGGGAATAATTTAAAGTGGGAAGTAGAGTGTCGGATGGCAACACTACAATGGAATCTCTCTTCCGACGTGCTCGAATGAACGAGCGCATTCCCGTCATCTAAGACGGAAGTTTACATACCGCTATTACTTGTTATTTTTTAATAATAATTTCTATTGTGTTATCAACTAAGAGGTCCTAAAAGTGGGTTCAGGCTCCGCAAGGTGAGCAGAGACAAAAATTAACATTCAGCTATAGCTCATTAAATATTACTTTCCGACGAAAAGTGCATGGAATAAAAATTGTATATTTACATCTATTTGGCTTTGAATAGGCACTAAAAAGTGGGAAATCAATTATGGTCCTCTCCTCAACATTTAACATATCAACAAATAATCAGTCAAACTTTATATTTTGAATAAGAAATGAAATTTGAAATGCATTTGATAGTTTTCATCCTTCATAGGGAAGAGTTAGTTCACAAAAGAGTGAAAAGAAATTTAGAAACGTAATTCACATCATAGAAGAATAAATATTGAATCATTCAAAGAAATTGTATTACACATATGCTTAGTTTTTGTACAATGAGGAATATTTGAATTTGGATGGCAATTTATTTTCTTCAGCCTTGCAATAAATGGCATAAAGTCAACACTGTGTGTGTACACATTTAACATTTATTACAAATAATTTACCCTTTTAGTGCTCAAAAATTTCACACAATATGCTTAAATACTAAAAATAATTGATAAATCTTTCAATTTTATCTTTAAAAATCACTCATTTATAAGTACATACGAATATGTCACTCCATAAGCAAATTCCCGCCTAACACTTAGTTGGTAAACATTAGTGACGTCATAACCCAACCCGATAATCCTTTTCAAAACGAGGTTGCGGAGAGAGTTACTCGGGTGACACTAACCGGTGTTTCTAAAAGCAATCTTGGTGACGGATCACCTTTGGAAACACTGTTTTTGACGGATCGAGTAACCCGCGTAACTCCGAGGGTTACTCGATCACTTCGAGATTACGACTGGAAAACCGCCTCAGAACACCGCGGTAGGAGCCACCGCACTGGGAACTTACTTGCACATCCTCCTCATTCAGCCGTACGCAACCATGCCGAACAGTGCAATATAGTAGTTCGTGAGGAAGATCTTAAAGTCATTGATAGCGCTCCCAATGAATTTGACTTACGAATTTTAGAATCCCTTCATATTTTTGAAGAAAAACCTTCCCTAAAAAAATGCGGTTAGTTCCTATCCCCTTCAAATAGTAAATTCATAGTGTGTATTTTTTCGTTACTTTTTTGCTAGTTTTTAGGCATAGTGTAATGTCGTGCGCTAGCGGAATTTCTATCTTCGCTTCGGCACGCCATTGAACGGAACTCGGTAGGACGCCCAAAGGGAAACGAGGTCTCTTCAGGTTTTTTATTTCTTATCCCGTGGTTCCGTAAATCTGCACAGACAAGTATGACTCAGACTCGGACCAGGAATTGCAATAAAATCCTAATTTAAGATCGCAGTCGATTGATCAATTAAATGTATATGGCGCTGCATAACGAGAAAGGAATCTTCTACTTCTTGAGCAAGACACAGAGCACGGCTAAATAATGTTAGAACTAGGTATGATATTCTAGTGACGGAAGGGCGATAAGAGTGGTCAAGAGGCATAGTCATGGGAACAACATAGCATAATGACATTTCATGACTCAATTATTATCATTCTATAGGAAAGTTTTAGCCTCCCTTAACCACGACAAAGATGTTCCAAGAGAGGAAAGAAGAAGGCACCATTTGGTATGAGGTTGAGGGAACGCGGAATCTATGCACAAGGCGCACAGGAGTAGTGAGCTAGGAAAGAAGTTCCGGAAACAAGGAATAGTTTCTGTTGCATTAACAGGGAAGAAAACAAGTCTCTAGTCGAGGAACACATTGTCAAGAACACCCTGCCAAAGACACACGGCTAGGAAACACATTAGAAAGAACACATCTATGATACACGCACACGAATGTTGTAGAACTCGTGTCACTAGTCGAAAGGGGTGATTGAGGGCAATGTACTCCTAATCTCGCTCAATCTACATTTGACAATACATGTAATGATAATTTTGAGAGACAACACGATTCCATGGACGATGCATTTTCATTGTGAGGTGAAAACACTCTCGACAGTTTACATGTACATGACATAAACTTCGCAATTCCCGACGCCAGGAAATAATACATGAATCGCTTGTTTCGGCCAGTGTTCGAACCGTAATTTTAAAGAAGCACAAAAGAAATATATATGAATATACATCCGTATATATATACACACGCATATGCATTCACACACATACACACATGCATACATACACACAAGCATGAGGGCCAAGAAGACTATAGGTTCTATATCTCTAACCCAACAATTTTAACATAGCGGTCATTAGTTAATAAGCACTCTATCCAAACAAAGGTGGATGATCGCGCAACAAATGTATAGTCCTCACATGAACGCTTCACAATGATAAAGAGATGACGAGTTAGGTAATGTTACAAGTTGAGAGAGGACACTCTAAAATACTTACAGACGATGGGGAAAGGTCCCTCACTTTAGACCTGGAACAGCTTATTTTAGCATATGAACCAAGTGACTATTCTGTCTCTTTGTTTAACCTATCTGTGGAAGAGGGACAGCAAAATTAGGTCTCTAAAGCAGGGGCAAGTTACTTAGGTTATCAGATCGGCCATCGTCACCAAAACCCATTATCAAAAGATGAAAGCGGCAAGTACACGTTTATCAACGTCGCTTTGAAAACACAAATCACATGGGCTAGTGGTCTCAAATTTCTGCGCCTATTCTCAGTCTACTGAATGCCGTAACTTTAGGCTTCCACCTTACTGACTGGCGCAACTTGCCCAGCACAGCTCATAGGTAAGAAGCCAATCGACTAAATTTATTTGACTTTGCTTCACATTTTTCTATTGATGAATGTTATAGAGAGCACAACACAAAGACAAGAAAAATGCATATTCCCGAGTTGGTACAAGTTCAGCACGATGTGTCATGAACTTTTCAATATCAACAACTGATGTCTAATCCATGGAAGAACCACCATAGTTTTTATTTTCAGTACACAAATCTTTCAATAGTGAAGCAGAGGTTGGTTTGTATTCTCAAATAAATAGAAAATTGTGCTATTTTGTGTTAACCTATGAAATGTAATAAACTTCAAATAATCCGCTATGTCCAATTCATAAGCATTGAAATGTCAGTCTCTCCATGTTGCATTTACTGCCTATGACGCTTAACTTACATGGCTTGGCTATTATGCAAATGTTGCTGAGCAAAATAAAAACATTTGAACACTAATACAGAATCCCCTGAAGCAGTGAAATAAAATAGGAAAGTTCATCGGTTAAATCACACGTTTTCTGAACCTGTCTGATACTCCGACTTTCTCTATCTTGAGTTGTTAAACTTAGCATGAGAATGCACACATCAACCTAACCTCAGGGTTAAATTGCTCAACAGACAAATCGGTAAATTCACCGTGTTCAGCTAAAATACCGTTAAACTAGATTCTGACTAATTCCCAGCACTACACTGCAGCTTACTGGCTACACCGAAAGAAAACACCAGACCTTACGGCCTTGTAACGGCTAGTCTGACTCAATGTAGGTGGGTTTGCCGGCCGCCAGAAGCATCCTCGAATGCTCTAGAAACCGGCCGTTCACCGCTATCGAACACAAGTTGCGTGAAGACACTCAAAAAATATAGCCAGCGAGGTAACACGTAAATTACATGAATTTCCTACACAAATTCACTCTTAAAAGACACAGAAACTTAAGATTATCCGGGAACCTGTTCCTCCCACGAGCACTTCAATTCAAATAACACGCTGCGTCACTCTTGCGGACCAGCGCGGATCCGCCGAATGTTGCCAGAATAAATTATCAAAATTCTTTGAATTTTGTCACGTCTTGTAAGACGTGACACATAGTTCGACATTTATTTATCATTTTGTTGATACAATTGTGCTCGTTTTACTTTTTTGTATTGCTTGTATTTTTCGTAATGTTTGTACTTCTTGCACTTTCTTGAATTCTTTGTATTTTACAGAACTGAAGATGGAGCTGGACTCCGAAACGTTTTCGATTTTGTTTTTTCTCAATTTGAGTATATATGACTAGTTTTATTAGCGTTTTCTTCGCTTTCAAATTTCTAAAATACATTATGTGTCATTTTACACTTAGAAGTAACTGCGATTTTAAACGACACACATTATAAAATGAGTTGGACCAACTAACAGCACAGTAACTACGATACTACCGCATGTCATAATGTATTGTTCGTTGGTCAAAATGTATCCTTACAATGCAATTCGCATTTAGTTTCTATCATAAATTGGTAGTTAATTTGAGAAATTACTAAGTGCTACATCAATTGAATAAAAAGATATTCTCGAGCTGAAGCGTTTTGAAAGTTGCATTTTTTGCATATTTACGCCAAATGAATTCGATTACTCTACTTAGAAATGTGACTATAAAATTTTATGCGCTCATATCAGTATAATTAATTAACACTTCCCTTTCGTTATTATAATTTTGGTCGTAAAGTGCAAAATAAAACAACCTCTATGCTCACATTGGATACAAAGAAAGCTTAACGCTTACACACCAAGTAATAAATGTTATGAATTTCATCACAAATATTGCGCCTTTTTCGTTTGCGTCAGGAAATTGTGTACAGCCTCTGTACACACCACTTCCCCTATCATATATGACATGCAGGTACAATGCTTCTTCAATACCGAATTCTTTTCAGTTGCGCTGGCGGTAATGAGATAGTTTTTGAATGAAATTAATGCTTGTGACCACACCACTTAATACTACAAAGTTTGTTCATTTATTCTGTCTTTACGTGACAACTATAATATTTTACATGATATTTAATGTCATTTTCAAAACTTCCTAAGTAAGTAATAAAAAGTATATTAAGAATTAAAGACAATTATGAAGGTAATAGCAAAGAAAAATTTTAAAATCATATTTATGAAACGTTTCAAGCCTCAGCTCATCATCAGTCATACTCTGTAAAAACAAAATACACCCATTGAATAAAATACGAAAAATTGACAAGAAATTGTTCTTCAAGAATTCAACAATGGTGCCTAAATAAAACAATGACATTACCTAAAAAAGCAGATGAAACTAAATAACAGATAACAGATAAATAACTATTCTGTTATTTAGTTTCATCTGCTTTTTTAGGTAATGTCATTGTTTTATTTAGGCACCATTTTTGAATTCTTGAAGAACAATTTCTTGTCAATTTTTCGTATTTTATTCAATGGGTGTATTTTGTTTTTACAGAATATGACTGATGATGAGCTGAGGCTTGAAACGTTTCATAAATATGAATTTAAAATTTTTCTTTGCTATTACCTTCATAATTAAACTGCTTAGCAGAAAAGATACTCCTAATAAAGACAATTACATGTAATATGTATTTTAATGAATGATACATTACTTCATTTTTCATTTATCTTATAATTATTTATTATTTATAATGAAAGAAATGGAGAAGGAATACTTTAAAAACATCGAACGTTTCGAGCCTTGGCTCATTCCCAACAAAAAGTCTGCAAATACAAAAATAGACAAGTCAGTACACCCAAAGTTACCGAAGCGCAGAATATAAGCACGAAAAGAAAAGAAAATGTGTATATCCAAGTTGTCACATGAGATACATGCCAACATATTGGCTTTTAAAAGTTTCTTAATATAGGACATCCTAAAACAAATGTTCCTTACGAGGAGTACTAATTGACAAACCATCCGAGGTGTACAAGTAGATCAGCCATACGAGGCATAATAATAGACAAACCATACGAGGTGTACTAATCGACAAACTATCAGAGGTGTACAAGTAGATAGACCATACGAGGCATATTAATTGACAAAATATACGAGGCGTACTAATTGACAAACCATTCGTGGTGTGCTAGTAGTCTAACAAAAGTTCTATACTAGAAGTACTAATTGACAAACCATCCGAGGTGTACAAATAGATAAGCCATACGAGGCATAATAATAGGCAAACTATACGAGGTGTACTAATAGACAAGCTATCAGAGGTGTACAAATAGATAGACCATACGAGGCAGATTAATAGACAAAATATACGAGGCGTACTAATAGACAAACCATACGTGGCGTGCCAATAGTCTATCTCTCAAGGGTAGTTGAATGAGAAATGAAAAATATGCCCTAAAAATATGCAAAGCCCTGTCACCACCAAAAACATATTTCATATCTTCTCGATATTCACCACATCATGCGGACACGGGTACATGGGATAAAATAGAGATGCAGTGTAAGCCGGTTCCCACTCATGATTGACAAATATCTACAAAATATTGGTAGAAATGGGTAAACAAATATATACTCAATATCAAAATTCATAGCTTGTACAACATACGGACAGAAAGACAATTTTACTACGATTCATATGCTCAAATTGCACTTTATTTCATTTATTATATTTGACATATATCCGATTCACAGAAACGCCCTCTGGGGAAGTGATAGATCTATTTTTGAATCATTTAGCTAGTGCAATAAAATTTACTAACCGGATGGTTTTTGCGTAAAGAAATGAAATAGAGACATGTATATCTATATATGTAGATACATATATATACCTACACACTTACGCACACATATTAATATATATACTTTTTGAAAATGGAATATTAGAAAAAAATACATATATAAAATAAAAGATAAAAGCAACCTACCATCTACTACACAGAAAATGACAGTTGAGCTCACTGTAATCCTAAGAAATTTTTCGCAAAAAAATAACTAAAAGGAAAAGAAGACTTCGAAAAACATAAAAATGAACTGGTTTTTTATTTCTTCACAGAAATTTTTTAAGAAAAAATCAGGTTATAGTCAAGAAGCAACACAACTTTTCAGCATTATACGGACATGTGTACGTGGGATAAAATGGAGTAACATTGAGGCCGGATATCACGTCTGAGTGAAGAATATTCACAAAATTTGGCACATATAGGTAGATTAGGCTTTGATCCAAAGTGATAAATTTAATTGCAGAAATTTAGAGTTTTTTCCGATTTGAAAGTTCAGTGCTAGTGTGCGCTGAAACGCACGAAAAAAAAATAAAAAGACTAAATGGAATGCTTAAATTACCCCCTTCCCCCCAGCTCAGCCGAAAATCGATTGAAAACATCTTCGAGAAGGATTTTGAAATAGCGAGACAACGTTAGCCAAAATTTAATTCATTATAAACTTTGCCCAACCCTCACATCTATAAACCTGTTTATTGGTGTACACACAAAATGTATTTCATGGTATATTTGTCATACGGACGTTAAATATTAATACAGAAAAGAGAAAGAAATACCAAAATAAAGATGAGGAAATACTCCACGGTACACATAAGAAAGTAGTAGCATTCTAGTGTTTTCTTAAAAGAGCCCTGGGGACGGTGACGTCACAGGTCCAGAACGAATAGCAACACAGATCAACAGAGTAGCGCTACCTGGCGACAATATGTGACAATATCGAGTCTGCTGTACGACAACTTGTACAAAAACAACGCGACCAGTAACAAGACAACTCGTCGGCGTTGGTGTCTGCAAGAATGGCGTCTTCAAATAGAATGAAAAAATGTTCTTTCATCGAACGTGAAAATAATTCTAGAGATCAACCTGATATCAAGTACTTCCAATATCATCATGCATATTTTAAAGAGTGGCCAAGAGCAAGTGGAAGTGGAATTTTAGGTTCAATTAAGGAATCTAATTTGTGCGAACATATTGTGTGTAGCCGCCATTTTCGAAAACAGATAACAGAAGAATCGTTTCGCCGTTCAAAACAAAAGTACTTCTTGATAACATTGTGGTGCAATTGCCTTATAATGACATGAATTTGAGTATTGGAGGTAAGATATACAATTGTCATCATGTGTAAATTTTGTACGAATTTATCAGTACGTTTCCAATCCGTGAATTTTATGATTGTGCTACAATTTTGTTGAAAGCTTTCGTGACACGTTGAGATACCGTAGAAGAATAATTAAACAGGTAAATTAATTTTGAGAAGAGTAATTCAAGGTAATAGTTTCAAATATTTTTGGTAAATTTATATGAATGGTGCAAATTGGAATGAATGTTTTTGTTCCTAATATGACAATTTTTACTAGCTGGTTGGCTAATTAGGGATTATTATACAATTTGTAAGTAGGGGTATGGATAATTTCTACAGATAGTAGAACTTATTTTGAGAACTCGAAAACTAAGCATTTGCAAGCACAATGTCATTCTTTTAAAACATCTTGAAATCTACCACATTACCTATCTATGACAACAAAATTATTCAAATAGTTGACATCATTAAACGGTCAAATTTTACTTGAATGTTGTCAAAGATTTTCACAATTTTGTTGCCAATAATCAATAAAGGAACACATTTAAAAATGTTTTACAGGAATGACATTCTGCTCGCTGATGCGTTATTTTTTAATTATTCAACTTTGAAGTTGGCTTTGCGCGCTAGGGAAGCGAGAGTGCCAGGCGTAATTTAATTAATAACGGAAGCTAACCCCCTATTACAAACGTAAAGAGGTTGGGTTGTGAGGGGTAGCCACAGTTTTGCTAGTGAAAATTATAAATAAAGGTTTCTAGTGACTTCCGTTTACATCATCTCCAATGACAGCCACCTGGTACCCAAGATGGCGTCCGCCATCATGAAGCCGATGTACACGGACATCACTACAAACGTATATTTATAATTTTCAGTAGAAGAACTGTGGCTACCCCTCACGACCCAACCTCTTTACGTTCGTAATAGGGGGTTAGCTGCCGTTTCAACTCTGAAATTGCGTAAAAAAGGCCATTCAGGAGCGCCGCTCGAATAACTTCAAACTTAAATAACTCAAAAACTAAGCATTTGCGAGCACATTGTCATTCATGTAAAACGTCTTAAAATCCACTATATTACCTATCTATAGCAACGAAATTATGAAAATCGTTGACAACATTAAAGTAAAATTTGACACCGACTGCTTGAAAATCCTGTTCCCAAGAATCACTGCAGGACTACGTTTAAAAATGTTTTGCAATAATGACATTCTGTGCTGATCCTTTATTTATGAGACATGGCAATCATTACGTTCTAATAAGAATAACATCATATAGTCGGTTGCTTAGCCGCCGCATTGTTGGGTCACACTTATTTTTTTGGATGGACACGTCCATTTTTTTATGGGAAAATAACAGCCTCAGTTTGGGTAAGTTAAGGTAAGCTATTTTAGGTTGGTTTGTTATTTTAGGTTAGTTTACGTAACTAACCTAACATTACCTAACTTAACCTTACCCATCGTAATGTCAATACCGTATTAGAGCATATTTACGTCTCCATTCCTTCACTTTTAAGTACAACATTCATATAACTTCAGAGTTGAATAATTAAAAAATTGCGCATCAGCGAGCAGAATGTCATTCATGTAAAACATTTTTTAATGTGTTCCTTTAGTGATTCTTGGGAACAGAATTTTGAATTTCTGTGAGTGCATTAAACTCCATATTTACCATAGTTCCCTCAGAAAAAAAATTATTTTGTGCCCTAAGGCTCATTTTGTATTGAAACATTCAAATGAATTAAAAATCTGTTATATTATCCTCAATTACTTAGTCAATAATTTGAAAAGAATATTTTTTTTTGTGGATGTGAAGGTAAAGCTACGAGTAGCTCATGTCAACTGAAGTAAGCGTGTTACGATAATCAATTTTGCTGCAGTCGAATAACTGTACTCAATTTTTATTTCACAACACTTTGAAAAAATAGATGAAATACAATTTTATATATTGTATTTTATAATTATAATAATTTTTAGCTATTTTTAAATTACTCTGGTTTCTGAAGGATGTTCAAGTTATATCTCATAGCAATATTAATTGACTTTAGCCATTCTCAGGGGGATACAACTAGTGTATCTATGGGAATGAATTAGTGTTCCGAGGGGGACTATGTGTGGGCACGAGCTAAAGGTTAGGTAGGTTTTCTTTTTGTTAAAATAATATAGGTTTTTGTTCGGCTACGGACCATCTTTTTTTGTTTACTGCTGTCCTGTTTTTTCAGCACCTACTACTTCTTCTTCAACTTTGATCTTGTTTCATGAACTTTTTTCTCAGCTTACCTTTTCTATGCGTTTTCTGCATAGATTCTGCGTTCCCTTAACTCCATACTATATGGTGCCTTCTTCCTTTCTCTCTTTGGATCTCATTTGTTGAGAATAGGGAGGCCTAAACTAACTAATAATCTAATTGACTTTAGCCTAAAAGAACTATCCTGAAATTTTTATTGTTTTGTGGGAAATGAAACATTAAAATATCTAAAATATTTGATGCAGTGTAGCAATTTTTCAGTTTAATTTAACTGCATTTGGTGATAAAATATCTTATATATAGATTCATCCATTGGGTGTATCGGTGAGTGAGTTGTGTTAAAATACAATTCATGTTTTTATAACTTATTTTCATTTCACAGGAAGATGTTGAAGAGTTCATGAGCAAAAAATCTGGTGGTGCAGAAGAAGTGATCAGGCGCCTTGATGAGCAGCTCAGCAACTATCGCTGCATGGAGTCGCACCTCACTGCCACTCGCTCGAAGTGGGTCTATTATTTTATAATAAAGATTCAAAAGAAGCACATTTGTGTAGAGCATATTTGTTTTATTAGTGATGTACCGATACCATTTTTTTGGCCGATACCGATACCCATTTTTTGGCCGATACCGATACCGATACTTGAAAATACCGATACTTTGACCGATACTACTACCGATACCGATACTTTTACAATCATCTAACCTAATAATACGTATTTCGTTGTATGTTTGTTTATGTATTTGTTCGGTGTCCGCTTCTTAAGAAACATAAGATGTCTGAGTTTGCGGTATCATGGACACCGAATTCCTCAGTGTAACATTAAAAGATCGTCTCTGCATGCATTGATGTGTTTGAAATTTTATCAGGATAGGTTGTTGTGATCGCCGTAATTTGCCCATTTTAACCATGTCGCTTTAGTGTAGCTTTCAGGCCATATTGAATAATTAAAAGACATTAAATTAAATATGGTAATTTTGAGAATAGCTGTGCCCGAAGTAATCGTTTTTGAGTAATGGTGATTTGTCACTGGAGGGGAACTCTGAGTCAAAGAGCTTTGTGTGTTCTTGTACATATGTACTCGGCACTAACATTTTAAACCTACCTGACTTTCGTTCTACGTATTGGCAACAGCTAGTGGACAACGCATTAGTGGTGTAGGGCCTACAAGAACCGCAGTTGCTACCATGTAATGACGATTGCTAGGCCTTCGCGTCGCGAACGTGCTTTGTGGCGGTGCGAGTTACGACATACATAGAATTAGGATAGCACAGGTTAGATAATGTTGACGGAATTTTTCCATGGGTCCATCTAGCTTAACGATGACATTGTCCTTGGCATTTCCATGGGTCAAGCTGCTACCTAATAATACCCTTGCTCTTGGTTTATTTGTTTGGTGTCTGTTTCTTCCATTTCTGTCACGCTCATAAGGATAGTTATAATGACAGTATCTGTGATACGAGTTTCCTCAGTGCGCAAGTACAAGAATATTTTTCATCACGGGTCGGGTACTATTAGGATGGATATACTGTTTTGTTTGTCATCTACATCTAGAAAATTCGTTCATGAAAGGTATTGAATCTCATCTTTGGCGGGCCGTGCACACTTGTATTAAAATAAAACCATTATAAGCCCTACATGCGGGTTATAATAAAATTATTTGCTAATATATCTAATAGTATAAAAATATTTACAATAAAGTTTCCGATTATGATAAATAAAATGCTCTTGCTATGTTAACTATATTGTCGAGAAAAATAACAAAATGAAATCCATTCAATAGATACGTGGTTCTAATCGTATTGCAACGTAATGTAGACAAGCTATAATAGCAACTGGCTCCAAAAGTGGACCAAAACAATAATTTCTCCAAAAAAGGGTTGTCATTTTCGTGTTATTCACACCAAATAAGAGTACATACTTCGGCGAGAAAAAAATAGTAAAATTCGATAAGCCCCGAAACCGAAAATATCCGCAAACACGCAACCATCTATAAGATGAGGAATTTAATAACGAAAATTTGAAGGAACTTGATCATATATATTAGGAATACGTTTCGGAATCCAGATCCATCATCAGTTCGTAAATGTACAAATCATTATGTCTGCAATAGAAGAAAAACAAAATGTTGGATACAGTCATTGAAGGAAACCAAGAAAATAAAAATAAAATTAAAACATGTCCCAGAAAAACTAAAATCAACAAGACTAATAATTAGTTACAATTTGTAATGGGTAGGAACTATCAGAATTGTTGAGGGCCGGTTTTCGTTTAAAAATATGTAACGATTCTAAAATTCTGAGTTCACATGCAGTTGAAGCCGAATACAAGATTTTGAAGTCCGCAGAGGATGTTGGTTCGTTGTATTTTACTGCGTGATAACGTACTGCGGAGTGTGAGGAGTAAGCTAATTAGTTCCCCGCGCAGAGGCTTCGACCCCGATGTTCGCCCATTCTGTTATAAAAATATCGTGACGTCATCCCGACGTACGATGATGTGCACTGCACACAACTGTACAACTGTTAAGAATAAATCAGAGAGGCTCGCATCTCCATCGGAAGCGTATCCTTGTACCGGAAAATAGAAGCAACCTTAAAATTATACAATTCCGGTACAAGACAAGGATACGCTTTTGATAGAGAAGTGAGCCTTCTGATTCATTCTTACAGTTGTACAGTGGTATGCAGTGCACATCATCGTACGTCGGCATGACGGCACAAAATTTTTATATCAGAATAGCCGAACATCGGAGTTGAAGCTTCCGCACGGGGAACCAATTCGCACAATTCGTACGTATTCACGCAGTAAAATGCAACGTACCGATATCCTCTGAGGACTTAAAAATCTTAGATTAGGCTTAAACTACATGTGACCTCGGAATTTTAGAGTCGCTACATATTTTTAAACGAAAACCGGCCCTCAACAATTCTGACAGTTCCTACCCATTGCAAAGTGTAAGTAGATCTTGTCGATTTTATTTTCTCTGGGACATGTTTTGATTTATGTTTTGTTTTCGTGATTTCCTTTAATGACTGTACCCAACATTTACTTTTATTGTAGTCATAATGAATTTTACTTATACGAACTGATGATGGATCTGGACTCCGAAACGTATTCCTAGTAAATATGATTAGGTTCCTTGGAATTTTCCTCGTTTTTAAATTCCTCATCAAGTTGAGATTAAAGCAATCAACTGACCCGTTCAGATGTATTCAACTGTAAGATTGTTCGTGGATTTTTCAAACATCTTAACATAGAAGAAAAATACAAGATTCGTTATAAACGGCGATATACTTGCTAAATTAAAATAAATTCTTAGCTTCGGAATATTTGACGATTTACAAGCTAAATTAAAATAGAATTTTCAGCTACTTCTCTACTAAATTCACAAAAACTTTCAAATGCACCTTCAACTTTGTTAAATTGGTTTGGTTTTTGTTAGCCTGTCACATACTTTAAGAAATGGATATTAGGTGAAACTAAATAGGTTTTAGTCGTAAAAGTAAAATAATTTTATGTCGCTACAGGGTTTAGTGTCAGGCCGCACAGGGGTTGTCGAGCCTTTTTGTGTTAGTTACCCATAATCTTAAGTATTTTCTTCCTGTGTCCAGCTCTCTGAACGCCGACTTATCTATTTCCCCGCGCTGATGTTGCGTTTGTGCATTTACTTTAGTTAGCCCTTAAATATCATTTGTATTACATGTCGATATTCCAATGTTTCTTGTGTTTTCTTGCTAAATACGACTAATATTTTAAATGCAATTTTGAGTGTTGTACCCTGTTATGCAGTAGCTCACGTCTGTACGCACTATTTTTGCAATAGAAAATAAATCACTGTCTTTGTTAAAATATATCAGTGTATGTGATAGGGACTTCAAAGAGATTCAGCAATAAACAAGTCACACCCTGAGGTCAAAAGAGTTTCCTTTCTCCTTGTTGATTCTCCTTTGGTCTTATACGACACTTCGCCTAATAAGGGGTTTAAGGAGCCACCTCCGAAGGACGAACTATTTCGCATAGTTTGTCGATAGGAAGACGCTGTCGCAGTTCGGCACTAACAGAAATCACGTCTGTTGCCCTAGCGGTCTCATACGGCGCAGACAGTTGCTCGTCTTCCTAACGGTACCACCGTAGTTCGGCACTAACAGAGTTTACTTCTGTTGCCCTAGCGGACTTATTGCGGCGTAGGTGGTACCCACACACACACCTCACCCTAGCGGTACCACCGTAGTTCGGCACATAACAGAATTTACTTCTGTTGCCCTAGCGGACTGAATACGGCGCAGGTGGTACCCACACTAACCTCACCCCCCACACACAACGGTACCGCCGTAGTTCGGCACTAACAGAATTTACTTCTGTTGCCCTAGCGGACTGATTACGGCGTAGGCGGTACCCACACGAACCTCAGGAAGGGCAGCTGCGAAGAAAAGCTAGCGCCCCGGAAAAGGTAGCTGTACAGAAGACAGCCCCTTTTCCCGAACCCTCACGTCGACCGCACGACGGTATCGACATATTTTGGCGCCCGAACAGGGACCCAGAAGCTTTGCGCGACTACCAACGTTGTCTGGGATTTCTGGGTTCTAATCAACTACGCGGACACCGCATCACTTAAACAAGATGAACCTCGTCGCTCAAGCTCGAGAATACGTCGAAGCCCTCGGCCTCACTCCCACCGATGCGGAGTACCGGGAAGAATTTACCAGCCGCCTGAGGCATTTGGAAGAAGCCGCAGAACGAGCAGCGGAACGAGAAGAACGAGCAGCGGAACGAGAAGCCGCAGAACGAGCAGCGGAACGAGAAGCAGCACAACGAGACCACGAGCTCAGACTCCGACAACTCGATGCTCAAATCGCTCCCCAAAATGCTAGAGTGAAGATACCTCCACCGGCTCCATTCGATCACACGAAAGAAAGGATGGACGAATTCTTGCAACGCTTCTGCACTCACACCACAGCGATGGGATTTACTGAAGTCGATGCTGTTGTCATGCTCCATAATTTGATCACACCGGAGGAACGTCGACTCATCGATACCCTGCCCGCAGCAGATCGCTTCAAGCTTCCTGAAATTAAATTGCTCCTACTAGATGCTCATAAAGTTACTCTGGCAAAACTACGTGTCAATTACTACGAATTGAAGCCAGAAGAAGGCGACAATATGTCACGTTACCTACGGCGACTCGAACAATCCTTTGACGCTTGGATAAAAGGATGCAACATCGAAGCCAACTACAAGACTCTTCGTGACTTCCTAATTGTTGACCGAGCTTATTCAAGCTTGCCGCCCTTCCTCGCTACTCAGTTGCGTGACAGGGGTGGTAACACAGTCGCAAGCCTAGGAGAGCAAGGTGATAGCTTCTTACAAGCAAGACCTCATACATCGCTCCATCAGCTTTGTAAGGGTCGCACACTGACATCATCGACGGATGCGGGCCCTCCAGCACTCAAAGCATCAGGAGCACCAGAGCGACGCGCGACATTTCCTGTCAGAGCCCCGAGCACTCCAGCAAGATCACCCAACTCCAGCAACAACTCTCGAGGAACGCCGCCAAGAACTTCTAACACACGTGGTGGTCCCACCCGCTCAGGATCGGTCAACACTCCGCAGCGCGAACAACGAGGACCTTACAATGGATTTTACTGTACTTTTCATGGCCCCAACCAATCGCATTCCAGTGACGAGTGCCGCCAATTGCAGAGGAGGCAAGGTGATGGTCACAGTAATGGAGCAGCCCATGCAAGCCCACCTATCTCCAGTACTACCGCTCGAGTAAACAATCTAGCAACGCATGAAGAAGCAGATGAATACGACGATATTCCCCCAGTCGCATGCAATCACATCGCCTCGAACAAGCTGATCGAATTGGGACAGCTGAAAACATGCTCTGGCACCGTGAACCAACAACCCGTTCAAGTACTACTCGATGGAGGAGCAACGGCGGTCTTCGTCAAGAAGCTTCTCGTCCCAGCTGACGCCATTTTGAAGAAGGAAATTACCGTACGGCTGGCCAACAATCACTCTTTCGAAGCGCCTCTGGCCCGGGTCTCTCTCGTGTGCCCCTATTACCACGGAGAGGTGACAGCCGTAGCCATGGAAGAGCTCTCCCACGATGTCATTCTCGGCCGAGTTCCCGGAACCACCTCCTTCGAAGAACAGGTGACTGACTATGAAGAGCAACCAGTTGCTGCAGAAGTCTCTCACGTTGTCACAAGGGCAGCAGCAAAAGCGATCGAAGATCCCACTGCCGCACCAAGCACTGTCGATATATTGCAACACAACAAAGAAGACTTCAAGAAATTACAGCGGGAGTGCAAAACATTGCAGCTTTTATTTAAGAAAGTTGACACTGGCAAAGAAGAAACGCACAAGGATGGCAGAGTCATTACCTTTGAACTCCATGACGGCATTCTCCATCGGAAAACGTTACGAGACGGTCAGGAAACTCATCAACTTGTAGCACCTGCAAGCGTGCGCCCACAAATCTTGGAAATGGCTCATGACAATCCACTTGCTGGCCACTATTCCCAAAAGAAGACTCAGGCTCGACTAGAACGCGATTTTTATTGGCCGTCCCTAGCAAAAGATGTGGTCCAATACTGTCACTCCTGCCATACCTGCCAGACGCACGCTCCATCTCGACCAAGAAAGGCACCTATCTCAACCCCACCGATCACCACTCCATTCTCCGCGCTCAGTGTTGATATGGTAGGCCCATTACAACCAGCTTCGGCACGTGGCCACCGATACATTCTCACCGTGGTGGACCAAGCAACTCGGTACGCAGACGCAGCCCCGCTCAGCCATATAGATGCAGAATCAGTCGCCCAGGAGCTACTCGAAATCTGCAGCAGAGTTGGTTTCCCTCACACGCTAACAAGCGACAACGGCACTCAGTTCACAGTTGCAACCTTCGAAGCTTTCCTGAAACTCGTCGGTATCCAGCACCGATTGACGCCATTATACCATGCCCAATCGAACGGCATAGTCGAACGCTTCAATGGTACGCTCAAAGTCATGTTGCGGAAGTTAGCCGTAGAACAGCCGCGAGATTGGGACCTGTATCTGTCTTCACTCCTTTTTGCTTATCAAGACGCTCCTCAGGCCTCAACCGGGTATTCTCCTTTCGAACTCATCTACGGCCATCGCGTCCGTGGACCTTTAACCGTGCTCAAGGAATGCTGGACCGATGGGAGCTTGCAAAACGACACGAGCACTGCTCAGTATTTGATGGAAATGAAGCACCGATTGAAAGAAACATGTAAAATCGCTTGCGAGAATCTAAACAGGAGCCAAGAGAAAAGCGCCAAGTTCTTCAACAGACGTACCAAGATGCGAACTCTAAAGCAAGGAGATAAAGTCCTCGTATTTCTGCCCGATTCTCGAAAGAAGCTACTTATGACTTGGAAAGGTCCCTATACAGTGAAATCACGCCTGGGAACCTTTACCTATACATTGGACGTGGATGGAAACAACAAAGTCTATCCCATCAACCTCCTTCGCCAGTACCCCGACCGGGAGCAGCAAAGTTCCGCCTCACCAAGCGAGAAAGATCGCGAGGAGGACGACGAGAGAGTAGAGGAAGCATTTGCAGCGGTTGGCCTCGCCCTAGAACCTACCTGCGAAGAAGAAGAACTCGACCGGAAAGAACCAGAGATACCGTCACCCGTCGGAGAAACCATTGAAGACTGTCTCATCTCCTCTACTTTGACTACAACACAACGCTCAGAACTCCAGGAACTACTTGAAGAATATCGCGATCTTTTCACAGATACTCCCGGAAGAACCAGCAGGCAGTTCATGAAATAAAATTGAAGGACCCTTCCAGTTTTCGACTTCAACATTCGTATCCACTTCCCATAGCGCTGGAGCCTGAACTGCGGTCAAGTTTAGAGAAGTGGATGAAGATGGGAATCGTGACGCCATCCACATCACCTTACTATTCACCGCTCCTTGCTGTCCGGAAGAAAGACGGAACCCACCGATTTTGTCTGGACTGCAGGCACCTCAACAGCCAGACAGTATTCGATGCCGAGCCGATAGCAGACACCACTGCTATTTTCACCAATTTAGCTGGCAAAACAATATTCAGCAAAATGGATCTGACCAGTGGATATTGGCAAGTACCTCTACACCGTGAGTCCCGCCAATACACCGCCTTCAAAACTAGGTCTGGCCTCTATGAATTCAACGTACTGCCTTTCGGCCTAGCAAATGCTCCAGCCACTTTTTCCCGCCTTATACGTCAAGTCACTGCAGGACTGCATGATACCGAGGTCTACATGGACGACATCTTAATCGCCTCGACAACCTGGGAAGATCATTGCACAGCATTAGCTAAACTGTTCGAAGCTCTCTCTCGACATGGCTTTAAAGCGAAGCCGTCCAAATGCGAATTCGGATTTGACAGCCTCCAGTATTTGGGTCATCGACTGAGCAGTAATCATATCCAGCCTCTGGAGAACCGAGTCGAAGCCTTGAAATCGGCTCCACTCCCAAAAACCAAACGGGAGCTCCGAAGTTTTCTCGGTACAGTTGGGTACTACCAACAGTACATTCCTAACTACTCTCAACTGACATCTAAACTCCATGATTTCCTAAAGAAGAACTCCCCAGAACAAATACCTTGGACCGATACAACAGAAGATCTGTTCGAAAGTTTGAAGACAGCGTTAGTCAAGAGACCGGTCTTATAGTTACCTGACCCCAGATGTCCTTTCATTCTGACGACAGATGCCTCCCAAACTGGGCTTGGAGCAGCTCTCCTCCAGCCAAGCAAACGAGACTTCCGTCACTACGCGCCGGTAGCATATGCTTCACGTCGACTGAGAAGAGCAGAAATAAACTATTCTACCATTGAAAAAGAAGCGTTAAGCATCTACTGGGCTCTACAGAAGTTTGAGGTCTACCTGTATGGACGAGAATTTGTGTTACAAACCGACCATCGACCGCTCCTTTATTTGCACCAGGCAGACAAGTTGAACCCCCGATTGAAACGCTGGGCTTTGTATTTCAGTCTTTTCAGGTTCCGAGCAGAACACCTTCCGGGAGTAGACAACCACCTTGCAGATTTCCTGTCTCGGCTATCGTAGCAGAGACCCCCTCCCCCGGGCGTGTCAGACCGCACAGGGGTTGTCGAGCCTTTTTGCGTTAGTTACCCATAATCTTAAGTATTTTCTTCATGTGTCCAGCTCTCTGAACGCCGACTTATCTATTTCCCCGCGCTGATGTTGCGTTTGCGCATTTACTTTAGTTAGCCCTTAAATATCATTCGTATTACATGTCGATATTCCAATGTTTCTTGTGTTATCTAGCTAAATACGACTAATATTTTAAATGCAATTTTGAGTGTTGTACTCTGTTATGCAGTAGCTCACGTCTGTACGCACTATTTTTGCAATAGAAAATATATCACTGTCTGTGTTAAAATATATCAGTGTATGTGATAGGGACTTCAAAGAGATTCAGCATTAAACAAGTCACACCCTGAGGTCAAAAGAGTTTCCTTTCTCCTTGTTGACACAGGCTTTAGTCTTATACGACACTTCGCCTAATAAGGGGCTTAAGGAGCCACCTCGGAAGGACGGACTATTTCGCATAGTTTGTCGATAGGAAGACGCTGTCGCAGTTCGGCAGTAACGGAATTCACGTCTGTTGCCCTAGCGGTCTCATACGGCGCAGACAGTTGCTCGTCTTCCTAACGGTTCCACCGTAGTTCGGCACTAACAGAATTTACTTCTGTTGCCCTAGCGGACTTATTACGGCGTAGGTGGTACCCACACACACACCTCACCCTAGCGGTACCACCGTAGTTCGGCACATAACAGAATTTACTTCTGTTGCCCTAGCGGACTGATTACGGCGTAGGCGGTACCCACACGAACCTCAGGAAGGGCAGCTGCGAAGAAAAGCTAGCGCCCCGGAAAAGGTAGCTGTACAGAAGACAGCCCCTCTTCCACGAACCCTCACGTCGACCGCACGACGGTATCGACATTTAGCTATTCATGCTACATAGCTTTCAGTTATGACCGTGACTCATCGGGAATTCAAAGTAGTGAATTCAGTTAGCGGGCCTGATTAAATGCTATAATTCAACTGTTAGCTAACTAATTTACTAGGTATGAATAGGCTCTTTATTTGATTATAAGTACGCACAGCCCGTCAAAAATGACGGGATTCACTAACTTTCTTTAAAAAATTTTCCAGATGTGGTGCCCAACGAATGTATCCATCCTAACAGCACCCGTAATGAAAAATATTCTTGTACTTGCGCGCTGGTGAAACTCGTATCACAGATACGGTCACTATAACTCTCCTTATAAGCGTGACAAAAAAAATGGAAGAAGCGGAATCCAAATAAACCAAAGGTATTATTAGATAGTAGCAGGACCCGTGGAAATTCATGGAAAATGTCATCGTTAAGCTAGGTGGACCCGAGAAAAAATTCTGTCAGTATTACCTAACCTGTGCTAACCTAGTCTATCCTAATCTAAGCTAACCTAACCTATTCTAACAAAACCTATCCTGATAAAATGTCAAATATTTAAATGCATGGAAACGCCATCTTTTAAGGTTACACTGAGGAATTTGGTATCCCTGATACCGCAAACTCACACAACCCATGTTTATTAACAAGCGGACACCAAATCGTAAATAAACACAGGTATTATTAGGTTACTTACTTTTACTTCCATGATTTATGACCTTAATTTTAATGATAAAATACATATTATTGAAAAGTATCGGTAAAGTATCGGCCGGATTTTGCCGATACCGATACCACTAAAAATGGCCGATACTGCCGATACCGATACCGATACATCGGTACATCACTATATTTTATGTTAACTATGTCAGTATTAGTTGAAGTAGTATCCTATTTTTTGACTAAATCAAAAAAGCGCTCATATGCCCAATGTAAAATTTTCTCTTGCTTATTGGTGAGGACACAAGTGTTTTGTATCAAAGTTCATCATTAGCATTTGTTGCTCATTAGGCAAGACAAAGGCTGGGTTTTTGTAAAAAGTGCTACTCTAATATTTGTAATGCTAAGCATCTAATTTCATTAGTGTAATTAAGATGTCTTAAGGTTTTTGATGTAAGCCAACTTGCCAAAGTAATATTTTTCCCTTCTCCAGCATGCATTGAATGTAGGTGGGATATATTGTTAATTGTCATTCAGAAAGCTTAAAACTTTCCTCTTTGGTTATAATCTCTTATTCTTCATAGACTAAAATCATATGTGCATTATTTAATTTTTCTAACACTATTTGTCAAGAAATGTTTAGAATTTATGTTCCATGAAGTGAATATTTTTGACATCTGCAGAAATATTCACTCATCCATTATTTATTGTTGCAAGCTGAAGCACCAGGTACCAGACATCAAAAGCTGCCTGCAGATCATAGAAGAAATGAAGGCTCGACAAGACAGCACGGAGGATCTGGAAACTCAATTCCTGCTCCCTGACCAACTCTATGTTGAAGGTACCATTCCTCCTTCCAACAAAGTCTGCTTATGGCTTGGGGTTAGTGAAACTGGACTAAGTTCAACTGCTGTAAGAAATTATGAGAAGTTAAAATGTGAAAGATTTTAATCATATTGTTTCTTTTAATGACATTACGTTTGGGTAGGGAGGAGTTTATTTTCATCTTTATTTCAGTTTGAAATAAGAGCAAAGCAGAAAATTTTGATTATGCATTTGTATTTTTCTTTTTAATTTTAGATGATTTTTGTTAAACCTATTTTCTTAGGTGGGTTGTAATCTGTCATTTTTATTTAGAAGCTTTGTACTTCGTAGTATGCTGCTCATGTGTTTGCTTCATTGCTACTGCCTTTACATTTAATTACTTGAAGCAGCATGTGCCTTAATTTTGGGTGTATCTGTGCCATAGTTAGATCAATATAACCAGTGCGCCCTCTCATGGAAGAACAACTTTTGCATCTATATGAATTAGTACTGCCAGGGGTGAGATGTGAGGATCCAAGCTGAAGATTAGGTAGGTATTCCTTTGGTTGACGTAGAAAAATTTTTGTTTTGTCGTAGGCAATTTTGTTTTGTTCACTGGTGTCTAATTTTTCATGTTATCTAATCAAACCAGTGTACATAATTATTGTGTATATTTTACTGGCGGTTTTACCCCTTTTTGTGAAAGCCTAAAATATCTAGTCAGAATGACTGAAAACTCTCCAGTAGTATGAGCAATTTCTAAGCTCTTCTAAAGGTACATATGCATAAGTGCCCCTTCTTATCAATGTATGAAACCTCTTGAATTACTATGTTTATCCCTTTTTCTGAAAGGAAACTGCAATTTCAGCTGCAATAATTACATCTATGAGTGTGTTTTGCAGATAACGAGTGTTACTGCAATACTGTCAGATCTTTGCATCAGTGCTTATTTGGTTGTATTCTCTTTTCGGGTCTTTTCGAGAACCCAGTGTACTAACCAAGTAATTCGTTATGTGTGATTGCTTACTTCATTTCATCAGTTCAGTTATTGAAAGTAAATTTTTGCATCTCTTCCAATTCCATTACTAGATCGAAGTCTACCAACATAGACATTGATTTTCTGCATTTTTTTAATGCTTTAGTTCAAACTGCTACAGCAAAATTCCTCTGCTTTGATGCTTTGTTACTGATCTATGTATCTCTTGGTTCATTGTAGAAAACTTATTAATTGAACTTAAACCCATGGTCTTAACCTAAATAATACAGTGATGACTCGTGTGTGCAGGCGAATGTGATGATAGAGTATGACCTGGACGCAGCAGAGGTACTGCTCAACAAGAACCTCAGCAACCCGAACACCAAGCTCACCCAGGTGGTTTCGGACCTTGATTTTCTTAGGTGAGGTTTAGTAGATTTTCATGTGGCTACATAACTACATTTTCTAAGTTCTATAAAATGTTTAAAAAATGGATGTATATACGTTAAATTCTAAAATACTCTTCTGTCATGGTTTTTCTGTCAAAAAAAGAATAATGTAAAAAATTTGGTGAAATTGCCCGTTACTGGCACAATCAGGAATATGACTGTTTTCTTGCTTTTTCACGATGTGCTTATCTCGACATGTGTTTGTGGCCATACCTAATCTTTTATTTCATCATTAGAGAGCTGCAGACTCCATTCAGCAGCTACCGAGAATTCACATTCGAGTAGGAGTTTTGGTACGGCCCAAAACATATGTTTTTGGCCGTAGGTAATCATCTACTCGAATGTCACTTCTCAGTAGCCACTGAATGGAGTCTGCAGCTCTCTAATGATGAAATAAAATTAGTGATTGGAGATCAATTATTTCAGATACCGTAACCCTAGTAAGATGTATGCTCCCCCAACAGATAACTAAGATCTCAATCAAGACAAAGATCATCTGGAAAGGTTAGAATATTTATCCCTCTTCAGAAAACCATTTCAATAAAGTTTCGTTACTGAGATTTTTTGCTCGTGTCTTTACGAGTGTTGAAGTGATCGTTTTCTTCATTCAAACTTAGCTCTGGGTGTAGCTACTGTTTTCAAGCTTGTAGAAAAATTTCAATTGTGGGACTGAAGAAGCCTACCTCCCGAGATGAGAGGTAGGCTTTCTTTGTATTGAAATAAAACTATTTTTTGTTGTTGTAATATATCATCGTTTTCTGTTTACTGCTGTCCTGTTTTGAGTTATGTAGTCATTCTTAGCTCACAGTTTCTAAGCCTTAGAGACCTTGTGTGGGAACGTACGCTAGTTTCCGTGCAACTTCATACTACATGGTTCCTTCCTCTCTTTGAAACATTTTGTTGTGGTTAGAGAGGTTCAAACGGTGCTACTATAGCGTGAGGTCTATTGCCATATATCGAATACCCATACAGTTTGAGATGTACTAATTGTTTTTAGCCAAATCAAATGTATGACAATTGGTAATATCCATTAGTAACCTAACCTCACGCTATATTATTAGCTAGAGGTAGACTTCACGCTATAGTATTAGCTAGAGGTAGACCTCACGCTATAGCACTAGCTAGAGTTAGATCTCATGCTGTAGTGTTGTAGGCCTCACGCTATAGCAACGCCTGCTTAAACTAACTTAAAACCGATCAATCTTGCCCACCTCAGGACGCAGTGCACCACCACCAAGGTCACCATAGCCCGCGTGTACAACTGGGACGTGAGGCGCCGCAGAGCCGAGGCTGGCAGGACGGCTCAGCAAAGGAAAAACTAACCCCATAGTAGCCTTAAATATTTAGCTTCTACTTCACTGCCTCCTGCCTAGGGCTATGTTGTTGGCATATCCGAGAATGTAACCCTGATCGAGCTTCAGTTGGCAGTCGGCAGCTTCGAGGGACCACAGACGCTCTGCTCCGCTTACAGAACCACCTAGTAGCCAACCTCGCCGAGCGTCGCCGAACCATGTGTCTTTTCTTTGATATGCATAAAGCCTATGACACCGTGTGGAGATATGGAATACTTAAGACACTACATAAGTATGGACTCCGTGGTAACATGGCCCTGTATATTCAAGAATTTCTTGGTGAAAGAACTTTCCGCGTTAAGGTCGGCGGCACCCTCTCTTCCTCGCAGTTGCAGTGTGAAGGTTTACCGCAGGGCAGTGTTATGAGCTGCACCCTGTTTAGTGTTGCCTTAAATGGTATCACCTCCACCTTGCCTCCCGGAACGGTGGCCTCCTTATATGTGGACGACTTTATGGTATACTCTTCATCAACACATCTTCCAGCTCTGACGTGAAGAATGCAATTAGCCATCAATAACGCTAATAAGTGGGCTCAGGAACATTGCTTCAACTTTTCACCGGAAAAAACAGTTGGGACTTTATTTCCGGGGCCGTGGCCGTAGTGATCCCCCACAGCTCACACTGCTGGGAAGACAAGTGAATTTTTCACACAGCGCCAAGTTTCTGTTGGTGACGCTTGATGACAGGCTCTCTTGGAAGCCCTACCTAGCCACCCTCAAGGCTGACTGCGTCAGAGGGCTGAACTTGCTAAAAAGGATGGCCGGCCTGACGTGGGGGGCTGACAGAATGACCCTACTAAGACTATATCGTACTCTTATTAGAAGCAAGATAGACTACGGCTGCATAGTGTATCAATATGCCAAGGCGACTTCACTTTCGAAGCTGGACCCTGTGCATCATGCTGATATCAGAATCTGCACTGGCGCGTTTAGATCGTCTCTTCCAACAGCTTGTGTGTGGAGAGCGGTGAACCTCCTTTACGGCACCGCCGTGTGCAGCTGACCCTTCAGTACTTGGCGCGATTGGAACAAGTCCCCTTGTCTCCTGCATGGACTAGCGTGCATGCGCCACTAGGCCGACATCTGCCTTTCCCTTACTTTCTGCCCTCATCGGAAGATAACTCGGCAGTCGTGGTTGCAATGCAGCCGAGGCCAATGAGAATACAACCAGTATTGTTGGAAAGTTTTCCTACGTGGCGTGTCCCAATCGGGAGTTTTTGTCCGGGATGTCGAATGCCTAAGAAGGATTCTATGCCTACCCACATACTAAAGGGGATCTTTTTGGAGCATATTGCCGAAAAACATGCCCGTGCGATGAAGTTCTATACCGACGGCTCAAAGGTGGGAGACGCTGTAGGGTGTGCCGCTGTGTCGGGGGAGATGGTGAGCGCCAAGAGATTGCTCCCAGAGTCGTCCATTTTCACTGCGGAACTTTACGATGTGTTGGAGGCCCTTCGACATATTAAACATTGTGTGCATGATACTTTTGCTATTTTTGTGGATTCAAAAAGTGTGGTGGAGGCCACTCGAGAGCATAATAGTACCCATCCGCTCGTTGGTGAGATCGTCATGAACTTAATAGATTTAACATGTGAGCGTAAATCTGTGACGTTGTGCTGGGTGCCCGGCCATGTAGGAGTGTCTGGCAATGAGAGAGCTGACCAGGAGGCTAAACGGGCCGCAGAGGCTAACGAAGAGACTCTAAATCTGATGGTTCCTTTCCGGGATTATTACCCCCTGATCAAAACGGCAGTGAAAGAATGATGGCAGCAGGAATGGGACAACGCTGCTAACGATAGCAATAAATTAAGGAGCATTAAACCCACTATACGTGAGTGGATATCGTCCAGTTGTCGTGGTCCCCGGTTAGAGGTGATGCTTTGTCGCCTCCGTATTGGCCATACGCGGCTAACACACGGCCACCTGATGGAGCGGCTACCACAGCCTCAGTGCAAACGGTGTCTTGTGCCTTTGACTGTAAAGCACTTCCTCGCGTCCCCTGTATGCTGTTGCCAGGAATCTGCATTTTCCGCACCTTCGCGGTCGTGCACAGGATGTTTTGACCGGAATACTTGGGGAGGCTGAGCGGTCAACTTACAATGTGACAGCGCTGCAGTCGTTTTTTGGAGCGTGTCATCTGTCTTCAAAAATCTAGCCTGAAGTTTCTACGCATGGTAATGCGATGTAAACACTGAACCGTAAAATGGCCGGGTGCGCTGCGCAATGCCCCTGGGGGTTTCAGCGAGGGTAAGGTGCCCGGCCATAATTGGGTGGGCAGCTGAGACCCCCATTAGGGGGTTAGGCTGCTGCTCAATGTGCAAACTGTGCATGTACCTTAAGATGTATATGAACCGATTGAACCCTACGCATGAGGAGTATGGTATTGAACTAGCAGCTCTTTCATTACTGCTGATGCTGCTGCTGCTGCTACTAATACTACTGCTGCCACCAATGAAATCAAGTGTTGCTCAGATCACACTCGTGGCTATCGCGTCTTTGTTTGTTTAATAGTTGCTGTGACTTGGGTTACGATGTTTGTGGCATTGAGACTTCGAAATTTGAGACGTGGAGACAACATGAATTGTGAGACCTTCGACGCGACATAGTGCAGGCACTGAAGCGCTAGCAAATTGATGTTATTACTAAAACTAAACTACTCGAGCTTCAGTTGTGTTTCTTGTTGGCCGTCATTGGACGACTACCTCTCAGGGGGATACAACTATTGTATCTATGGGAATTAGCGCTCCCAGGGGGACTATGTAATGGCCTGAGCTAAAGGTTAGGTAGGCTTTATTTTTGTTAAAATAGAATAGGTTTTTGTTTTGTTACGGACCATCTTTTTTCGGTTCACTGCTGTCCTGTTGTTCAGCACCTACTACTTTCTTCTTCAACTATTTCTTGTTTCATGATCTTCTTTCTTAGCTTTCTGTTTCTGTGCCTTTTCTGCATAGATTCCGCGTTTCCTTAACTCCATACTAAATGGTGCCTTCTTCCTTCCTCTCTTAGATAGCCTTTGTTGCTGATAGGGAGGCTTAAACTAACTAATAATCTAATCTAATCATTGGACGACTAATTTGCTGTGGCGGTTGCAATGCGTGAGTCTTTTCTTTTGTAGTACCACGTGTTAGACACAAATGTGTCAAGATGGGTAGATTGCAAGTTTGATTTAAAGTCTTAGGTTAGCTATACTTGACCTCAAGAATTATAGAACTGTGAGAAATTACGTTGAGATTTCCTCTTTTAGTATCGGTTGTGCGCAGCGTTCGTTTTCCTCCATCACAGTTGAATGGAACGAACTCATTGCTAGCTTACCGTAGTACATATTTGACGGAGATGTTTCACGGCATTTCTCGTTCCTCGTGTGACGAATGTTTAGGCAAGGCTTCATTAAATTGTGCAAGAAGATTGTGTGAGGATGTTAAATTTTACATCCTAACTAATAGTCATGTCCGAGAACCACATGCTCCATGTTGAGTTCATTCTCACTTCAGATATATGAGCATTAAGATCATCATTGTCACAGGACATTAGGGCAGTAAAACAGGTACGTTTTATCTTCGTCTAATGTCCTGTATCAGGATGGAGCTTCATTCTTTCACATTTGAAACTTATTTATTTGTTCATAAGAAACCAAAACACGCTCTTGGCTTAAATTCTCAGGTTTCTGACGTGCAAATTATTGAATTGTGAATACTGATGTGAATTTACTGAAAAAGAGTGGCGTAGCATGAAATTCTTTTATATATAGTGATTATAATGTGCATTTTACATTTCAAGCGTCTGGTTATAGCTGAAGTCTTATAATTTGTTATGTCCAACAGGGAAGGAAATGAGATTTGAAATTTCTAAGCGGTCACAGGAGGAAACATAAGTGTGGCCAACCTGTTATCTGATGGGGGACTTATTCATAAAGTATGACTAAAGTATTGTATCTATGGGAATTAGCGCTCCCAGGGGAAAAATGTGAGGGCCCGAGCTGTGAGTTAGGAAGCCCTTCTTTTTGTTGAAATAAAATGTTTTTTGTTATGTTAAGGACCACCTTTTTTCGGTTCACTACTGTCCTGTTTTTCAGCACCTCTGACTTCCTTCTTCAACTTTTATCTTGTTTCATGAACTTCTTTCTCATCTTACTGTTTCTATGCCCTTTCTGCATAGATTCCTCATTCTCTTATCTCCATACTAAATGGTGCCTTCCTCCTTCCTCTCTTCGATACGCTCTATTTTTGTAGCGGTTAGGGAGGCTTAAACTCACTTATAATCTAATCTAATCTAATCTGTGTAACGAATGGGGGTGAAGTTCTGGAGAATTGTTGTGGCCCGACGAAAGGAGGGCATACTTTATGTGTTGAAGTCGGACATGAGTTTTGTTGTTGTGGGAAAAAGTGTATTGTATTGAGTGGTTTTGCACTTGACTGAATGGAATATGCGAGCAATAACATAATTGAAGTAATTTGAATAGATAGCGGAGAGAAAGATGGAAGGCACTGATGACTTCAGCGTACCACCTCACAACAGCAGAGCAACTTTGGTAGAAATGCCCAAAGCGACGACTAAAGATCTATGACCGAAGTTGTCGGTAACTGAGTTTATTGTTGTTATTATTATCATTATTATTATTATTATTATTATTATTATTATTATAATTAATCGGAGCAAGTTGCATATTATAGGATGTGTGCCGTATATGTATATTAAATAATTCAAGTGCGTAGTGTTCAATATTTAATTGCTACAATAATGTATTCATCGAATAAATTTGGATGTAAGGCTACTTTTGCCATATAGTAAAACTAGGCCAAATGCATGTTTTACTGTATTGAGGGATTTTCACGGGGAAAAGTGTAGCTGCTGGAATGACTACAGCAATACTGCCAATATTCCTGTGGTTACTCACAGCAGCTACACTTTTAGTTCAACGATGCTATTTATTCAAATTTTCAACTATTAACACGTACATCATGGATACAGAGCAATTCGAAAATTAACTAATCTTGAAAACACATTTTTTATAACGCAATTTGATGTAGCGGTGATTATTCATAAATCATCTGAACAAATCGATAGGTAAGAGTAAAAGAGCACAGCAGAATTTGGAAAAGGTGCAAGAGAAAGATTTGTACTTCGGGAGCCTATTCTTATAATTTGAGTTTATACGAGGCCTCTAATATATGTGTGTAAATATATAGTCTAAAATAAATGTGCATTAAAGATGATGGAAATTGTAAAATAACTAATCCTGCTTCCTATGTATATCGTTCAACAAGTATTCTAAAAGAATAGAAGACTTTCTTGAAGCGGAAAGCATTGTTTGCAAGAGTAATTTTATCCTGTGTTTTATTTACGTTGAAAAACGATGAACTCAGTGTTTCGTTCTGAAAAATAAAGTAACATTATGAGGACTTTCATTTGATTTATCCTTTGAACATTCTAGAAGAAAAATTAAAATTTGAGAATTACAATGAGTATGCAAGTCGCAAACGGAGCTTTGTATTGATAAATATGAAACTTTTGCCCAGTGTGCACACTAATTTCAATTATTACGTGGCTATTAAGCATTGCATACGAGATTATCAAAGTTTTTCAGAAACATAGTTTCCATATTATTCAAAAAATTTTCAATACGTATGTGCGGAAATCCGACAGTTACTGCCATGGTGCAATCATACGTACGGCAGCTAGTGCATCGCTGCCGCGAGTGACGTGTGAATCACGTGGTATGGGGTTGATGACGTATCAGCTCAAACGTCTCCTATTGGCTGGCTTGTCTAACGGTTTCGAGCAGCTGTCCCCTTTGAAGTGGACTTACCTGTCTTCTGTATACCGTGAAATACTCCTAATTATGGAGAGAACGTTCGTTCTGCAGCATTGAACTGACGGCTGTGGTGCTCATTGTTTTCGACAGAAATAAGTAAGATGAATATACGAATCGCTTAGCAAACGTAAAATGAAATAGTATCTAAATTTCTAACAGAAATTTCAGGAAAATTAAAATTTCTGATAGATGGGAAGTTCATACCGAAATGCTGCAGGCCCTATGACAGAGATGCAAAATGACGTGACACATTTACTCTAAATTCTTTTCCAGTTTTAGAGTTTTTGATATGCTGGGGAAGCTTGTTCCACAAAAAAGCTCCAGAAACTGAGAGAGCTTTTTGTCCCACGTTAGATGAACGGTAACTGACTAAAACATCGTTCCTCCGGTTTGGTCTTTCGTTTGGGATATTAGATGGAAAAAATTTTACCACCTCTGCATTACTTTGGGGGAGGTACAAAGAGGAGAATACTCGTCGAGCTTTCTGGATCATAAATCTGTACGGTATTGGGATCCAGTTTAGTTTTCTTAAAAGAGGGGTGACATGATCGTATAAATTGAAATTTCCTTTGCACACCACTTTGGTGGCGAAGTTAAGACATTTTTTGCAACTCTTCCTGACGATATTGATGTAAATTTCCCCATACAAGACTGCAGTAGTCCAGACGCGATAAAACTAAAGACTGAATCACTAATAATCTAGATTTTTCGTCAAGTGTCTACTTTATACGATGAAAGAACATTAAGGTTCCGTTAATTTTGTTGCACATTGTTTCGACGTGTGAATTGAAAGTCATATTTTTGTCAAACCAAACACCCAGATTTTTAACCTTATCGACTGGTTTAATTGTATCGTCTCCAAATGTTAGCTTGAATGGTGGTAAATTTTCAGTCGCATTCTGTGACCCAAAAATAATACATTGAGTTTTATTTGCATTAGGTATAAGGCCATTATGGTCATACCACAATTTCAGATTTCTCAGAAGGTTTTCAGCATTGGCGTGTGTTTCTTTTAAACCCGCTGTTCAGCTTGTCATGGCAATTTGCACGTCATCAGTATACACTGAGATTTTTTTGTTGGCCGGCATGGTGGGGAAATCATTGATGAAAATTGGAAATAGGAGTGGGCCGATGATTGAACCTTGAGGAACGCCAAAATTATTTGGTATGAATGATGACATTTTGTTATTCAAGCACACTGCATGAGTGCGGTTTAGTAGGTAGCTTTCAAACCACTGAGTGTCTATTCTGAGGTTTGAAATTTTTTGTAGAAGTTTCTTATGCTCAACACTGTCGAATGCTTTGGAGAGATCAAGCAATAGTAAGAGAGTTAATTTTTTTGGTCAATATCATTGTAAATTTTTTCTGTTATGTTTAACAGGGCGTCCTGAGTACTGGTATTCCTTCTGTAAGCATATTGGTTGCGATGCAGTAGATGTGACTCGCCTATGTAAGACGAGAGCTGGTTTGTTATTACTTTTTCTAATATTTTGGACATAACAGGCAGGAGACTGATTGGTCTGTAGTTTGACGCTACGTCGATATCACCAGATTTATGTAATGGCTTAATTATGGATAGTTTCCATTGATCGGGAAACTGGTTTGTGACTATAGATGTATTTATTATCAAGCGAATAAAGGGTGCTGTGACCGGGAAGCTGTCTTTCATATGTTGGAGGCTTATGCCATCATGTCCAGTCGCTTTAGTATTCTTTAGTGAGTATAAGATTTTTCGTATCTCTATGACGCTAACTGGCTTTGGTCTCCACTTGTTGCTACTATTTGGGGATGAAACATCGCTCGGATTTGACTCTGTAGATGTGTCTGAAACTGTCCTAGATACTTCATTGAAAACATCTTCGCCAACTTTTGAGAAGAAAGTGTTAAAGTCATTCGCCATTTTTAAGGGGTTGTCAAAAGTGCTTTTACAGTCTGAATTTTTATAATGAGAAACTTCTCTAATGATTTCCCACGTTCTTTTAGGGTTTTGTTTTGCCGCCAAGAGTTCTTTGTGGAAGTAGTCCCGTTTTGCTTCCTCAACTTTTCTTCGTAGGATCTTCTCATGATCTTTATATAATTTTCAACGCGTACTGTCTGATTTATTTAGTTTGTACTCACGCTGCAAATTTCTTTTAGCTCTGCTCAACCGTTTTATCTCATCTGTTATCCATTTAGAAATTCTTGGCTTAACTTTCTTCGTAATGAAAGGTGCGCATTCGTTAAGAGCTGATACGAAATTTTCGGTGAAAAGCGAAACTTGTAGATTGACATCATCGGTGTTTTCTATGCCTTGAAATTCACTCCATCTGTCTAATAACTTTTTTTTTAAATATTTCAGGGGAGTAGTGGTTTTTCATGCGATATGTAATGTAACTAGATTTTCTCTTTTGCAATATTGATTTGGCATTCTACCGAATGGTGATCAGAAAAGGACGGTAAGATTTCTGTGCTGAGTACTGTTTGAGGATTGTTTGTAATTGCTAGGTCAAGAAGAGTTTTGGAAGTGTTGGTAATTCGCGTTGGTTCTTGGACCATTTGAGAAAGATTAAGTCTGTGCAGCATCTTGCTTAGCTGGTTGTTTTTATTTTTCAGATCTACGTTAAAATCTCCGTAAACATAGAAAGGCATTTTTTGCTGCAGAGATTGATGTAAGCGTATTTTCAATGAAATCTAATGTTGGACGAAAAGATGCTGACGGATGTCTGTAAAGACTGCCGATAATGAAAGACTTGTGTTTGTTTACTTGAACATTGAGCCAGACCATTTCTATGTCTTCGCATTTTTCTTTTATCGGAACTAAGGATGTAGAGTAGACATCTTTGATGAAAATGCATGAACCGCTACCTCTCTTACTTTCATTATATAATAAAAATTTATCAGCTGACTATTTTCAGAGGGTATGCACTCTGCATTTTGTTGAGAGAAGATTATAGTTTATGCGTGAATAATGACTCGAAAATACGTAGGTCTTAGTGGGCAGAACAAGTGTCCAATATTTTAAATTTGCTAATTTCAATAATCTGTTCAGAGGAACCATTACTACAATGTTGTCTTATACTAGAATGAGTAGGGTAAGTGAGCAAGCGACCTGTACGATGCACGATGCAGGTCAAAGTCGTCGTACAGGTCGCTCGCTTAAATTTTCTTAAGCCCGTATGAGACGGTGACAAAAAGTGGCACTTTTGGGTGCGAGAGATGCGCTCTCTTCTCCGAAGTCATGGCGGCCGCCGTCACCAACACACTGCAATGTTATTACACGAGACGGTGTTGGCCGACCACAGACACGGCGCGCAGTAGCGCACGGAAATCGGAAGCTGGATTTGTTTTCATTATTGTACTCACCAATACATGTCTTTCAAGTCATGTTCATTTTCGACGGTTAATTCACAGAAATTCAAAATTAAAACATGGTTAAATAAATGCATTAATATTATTTTAGGGGTTCTGATACCAGCAAAATATATACCATTTAGAAAAGAATTATGAAATTAATATGGCTCAATATCTACGTCATATATATGATTAACAACTAGTGTGGAATGCGTGGCGCCTGTGAATGCAACTACGCTTGATTGCAATTAAAGTTTTTTTGCACGGTGGAATGCAGATTCATTGTCGTAAATATGAAAAACATCCAATACAGGTAATACTGAGGCACTTGTACACACAATTGCAGCATGTGCATTGGTACGAATAACTCTAATTTTAAGAGCAGGTACCATCTTAAATAATACTTCTTCGTACATTAAAATAGCTCTGATATAAGTGAAGAAATGACTATCACGACATTTTATATATTTAGTTCGATTATTTAATGCTTGGTTTAGTCATCAGGCTGACATACAAACTGTAACACTGTACTGATTGTATTTTGAACAATAATAAATATGAGTATTAGAGAAACGAATTGAAAATTTGTACATAGCGGTACAGTATAAATTTATAGTAGAACACTTACTCTCCTAAAAAAGTACAAATAGCGTAAAACATGCTAGTTTCCGTCATTTTTTACTTCTGCATAATGTAAACGTGATTTCGAACTTCCAAAAAAAATCATAGAAGTAATTGTTATGCATGAAACAAGAGAAGTAATAATACATGTGGAAGAATTAATTTGTTACCTACTTTGGGCTGAGAATGAAGTATTTCATACAATGACGAAGAAGAGGCGCAATGAATGTCACCTTCGTCTAAGAATGGGAGTACTATTGGAAATGGGAATCGCAATTTGGGAATACCATTTCGTCAGTTCCTGTACCTGATTTCTGGGAATCTTTTTAGTTTTGTTTTCCTGCCTGAACTGCGACTGAAGTGTATTTATTTATTTACTCTGGAGTTAATTCAATCTCTGGCTTCATTTCTTTAAAGATGTTGCTTAGTGCTATTTTTCGTAGAGATCTATCTCTATACTCGCTACTTATCTCTCTACATTAACATGGGTGTGTTCTTAGAATTTCTATAAATAATGTGGTCGACCGCCTGCCCCAGTAAGCCTGCGGCGGAGGTGAAGGGAGAGGACAACTAACCGCAGACATCCTTCTCAAACGAAGCCTGGCTGGCTACCGTGGAGGGAGTATATATGGAGGGAGCATAGCCTTCTGTGAAGAGAACCAGTTTTTGAGATTTCTCCTATGTCTGTGGTACCCAATAGCCGTCTCGCAAGTGTGACGTCAGCACGGAAGCCATTTACCTACTGACTACGCTAGAGTGCGCACGCGCTCGCTGAATGCTCTTCCAGCTGTTGAGTTAATCTAATCATTGTTAATCATCAATTTGGGATTCTAAGACTCCGAAAGATGATAAATTATGTTTCCTTACTTGAGGACACATAATATCAAAATTACTAGCAAAGATACATGAGTTGAAAACTATAAAGATTACAGGCCCTTGATTATAACAAATTAGAGCGACTTGCACGCACACCTCACCCATTCACATGTGGTGGGGTACTAATCTTGCTTTGGAAAATGAGAGGATGGGTTGTAGGGAAGGTGGGTGGAGCAACTTCAGCCAAGCGTCTGTGGTTGGCTGAGAATTGTGACATGTCGGGCATTGAGAGTGCCCGAGTCTTTCAGCTTTTGCAGCCAAATTGAGCCCGATCGGAGTGCGTTATGCTCCCTCGATATATCCTAGCTCCGCTCTCATCGCATCGCATCAGTGGACGGGCTGCCATACTATTTCTGTGGTGTAGTTTGATGTACTCCGATTTTAAATTTCCTTCCTTTACCGGTAAGAGATCTTAATCGGCCAGAGATGGCAGTGTATTGTTGGGCACATCTGAATTTTTCTTGAAATGCATGCTTGGAGAGATTTTTGATAGCATGAGTCTTAATATGGTTAGTTGTGTTTTCTCTTTGTGATGAATCTGTAGTATTTTTTGTCGTCGTGTATCTGCTGTGCTCGAGCACCATTTTTACTGATTATTACTGAGCAATGTTTTTTCATATTTGAATGGCTACTACATGATTTCCTCAGAAGTATACAACTACTGTATCGATGGGAATGAGGAAATATGAGGTAGCGAGGTGAGGGTTTGGGAGGCATTTTTTTTAAATAAAACAAGTTTTTTTACTTTATTATGAGACGTTACGCTACTTGTCACCAAACGTGTCTGAGAGTACACGTTTACGTTTCGAGGAATTGAAACCACGGACAGTGTTTAACGGAAACTTTAAGAGAGGAAAGGTTCACAGAAGCAGAAAATATAGAATAGGTGGAAAAATTGAAATAGTGGGAACAGCAATTGTGTGCGTTTTTTACGTAGTTGCCTCAGTGCACCTATGATCAACACAGGATAATGAAAACTACAAGCAGTATATTTTCAATTAGGTTTTTGTTTAATCTACACAACCTCTACCACTTCTAAAACCACATTGTTCTTCAGCAAACACACCATACATCATCACTCTCACTCTTCCAATAGAAATTCTTCAATACAGCTTCCCACCGACACTCGCACCTCTGGAATCACTGTACTCATACCTGTTACCCTTCCCCTTTTACACGCGTTACTCCAATCTACAGGCACTTTACTAGCATCAACACACACATTAAACAGACGTGTCAACCATTCTACAACCGCATTTCCTCCTTTCTTTAGACACTCAACCGAGCAGCCACCCATACCTGGAGTTTTCTCATTTTTTATCACATCCAACGCACCTTTCACTTCTACACTTCTTATTCGACTTCTATTCACTTCTCCAAACACAGGCATTCTAACATCACTTCCAACAGCTACCACTCTCGCAACCCTATCATCCTTCACGTTCAGCAGTTCCTCCAAATACTCCGCCCATCTCTTCCTTACAACACATCCCTCCACTAGCAGCCTACCATTTTCATCCTTCACTCTTGTCTCACTCTCCACCTGTCCTTTCCTAATTCTCTTCACTTCCTTCCAGATAACCTTCCTTCTCTCCATGAAGTCTCCTCCCCACTTCCTCCCCCACTCCTTATCCGCCGCCCACTTTGCTTTCCTTACAAATTCTTTGAACTTCTTTCTTCCTCTCCCGATACTCTTCGAAATTATGCTGGCTGCTCCTTTGCAGCCACCTTTCGAACGCCCCCGCTTTCTTCTCCCAGCCGAAGAGTTTCTACTTCTCCGTTCCACCATTCACTCTCCTTTCTAATCCCCCCCCCCAACCTTCCTTACCCCACACATTTTCCTTGCACATTTCTCCATCGCATCTTTAATAACTCCATTCCCTTTCCACCCCGCCATCCTCACTTACCTTCACCCTCCCATATTCTATCATCATCTTCTCCTGATACTCACACTCAGTCTCAGATTCATGCAACTTGTTTACATTTAACACCTTCCTTCCACGTCTATTTTTTACACCTCCCCACACTCCAATTCCTCTCAACTTTCCTTCTTCCAAGTAATGATCCGATATCCCATTCATCTCACCACGGAACACATGCACGTCGAGCAAACGACCAATCCCTCTCCTGCTAACCAAAATATAATCCATCAATGCTCTCTCCACCATCACACTTCCATTCGTCCTTACATATGTATACATGTTTATACTTTTTTTCTTAAACATACTATTCCCAATCAATAACTCACTCTCTACACACAACTCCACCAAGTATTCACCACTCTTATTCACCCCAGCTTGTCAATGCTTACCAACGACCACTTCATCACCCACTCTTACATTCGGATCTCCCATCACGTCACAACTCTACAACCATTTCCCATTCTTTTACTCGGACAACTTGCCAATAATATAGCCACACCCTCTCTTGCACGTCCCCCACGCACCCCACTCTTCCACACACACTCCCAAATATAAACTCACCACTACCTTTCAATTTCGTCTCACTCAGGGCCAAAACATCCATCTTGGGGCTCATCATCAATCTTCCGATCTCCTCCCTCTTATTCTCAGTTGCTCTATTTCCACACCCCCTTACATTCATAGATCCTAGCATTAGGGTTTGATTGGTCTTTCGACCCCTCTCACCCCCTTCATTGGCCTGTTACCTTTCGGGAAAATCACTACAGAGGAGGGGATCCCAGTCCCCTCGCTCCGTCCACTTTAGTCGCCTCTTACTACACGCAGCGGACCGCGGTGTGAGAATTCTAGAAACCCCCTCCCCCCAGAGGGGTGTTTTCTGTGAGGCAGGTAAATGAGAAATACTTGGCTAAAGGAAAAGATGCATATTGGGCATTTATGGATCTAGAGAAGGCGTATGACAAAGTGGACCGAGAGGCTTTATGGCAAGTTGTAAGCTTGAATAGAGTTGTTGGGAGACTGTTGAATGCGATCAAGAGTATCCACATTGATAGCAGAACATGTGTGAGAGTAGGGAATGAGGTGGGTGAGTGGTTCCCAGTTGTGACAGGTGTGAGACAGGGAAGTGTGATGTCGCCGTGGTTGTTTAATTTGTTTATGGATGGTGTGGTGAGAGAAGTGAATGCCAGAGTGTTGGAAAAAGGTGCGCAGTTGGTGGGATAAAACGGGATGTGTATCAGCTGTTGTTTGTAGATAATACAGTGCTTGTGGCTGATTTAAAGGAAAAACTGCGGAGACTGGTTGCAGAGTTTGGTAGAGAGTGCGAAAGGAGTAAACTGAGAGTAAATATAAATAAAAGTAATGTGATGGGATGTTCAAGAGGTGGAGTGTTTGTGACTTTGGATGTGAGAATGAATAGTGAAGTGTTAGAGGAGGTAGAGAATTTTAGGTACCTCGGATCGGACATGGATGTGAAGGATAGTATGGAAGTAGAAGTGAGGCATCGAGTGAGTGAAGGCTGCAAGACATTGGGAGCAATGAGGAAAGTTTTTGAACGCAGGGGTTTGAGTATGAATGCTTAGAGGGGACTGTTTGAAAGCTTGATTGTGCCAGTTTCGCTGTATGGAGCAAGAGTCTGGGCGTTTGAGAGCAGCTCAGAGGAGGAAGCTGGATGTGTTTGAGATGTAGTGTTTGAGGAAAATGTATGGAGTAACAAGAATAGATAGGATCAGGAATGAGTTGAGTAGGGGGTGGACGAGTGTTTTCGAAAAGTTGAGCAGGCGTGTGGATGAAAGAGTGCTTCCCTATTAAAAATTGAGGCAGTATTATACCCGCGTTACTGGAGAGTATCGCGTAGCGTTCGGTATGCTTATGGGACTCGGAAGTGTAGAATTATGCGTGGCGAGTCCAAGAAAAAACTAGATAATTGTACCATAGTCTGACCATGAACCGCATACGCCGTTCCCATAAACCTGCCGCTAGCTGCCTACGAAGCAGAAGTCGTCTCTTATCCTGACCGTAAGCCGCACAGGCTTATCGTATAAAACTGCTACAATTGTCCCATCAAGTGGCCTATTTCAGACTGTGGCCACATAGCAGCAATATGCTATAAATATACCCAGCAAGCAGTTTTCCAATCCATGATTTGACCATAAGACGCTACTATCGGTGGCATTTTATGGTCGGTACAAGAACTGGAAAACTGCTTGCTGGGGATATTAGCGTACATGTTTTTTGTATGGACAACGTCCAACCTTAAGACACTCAAATAAAATATAAATTTTCAGGAATGAAAAAATATCATCCCGCTTTCGAGTAATTGACATTAAAAGAACTCCAGCTAATGCTATTCCTACCTGGTATTTTATAGCTATTAGAAAATGTATTCTATACACAGATACCAGGTAGGAATTGCATTAGTTGGGCTCATTTTTAGGTCATGATTACTTGCAAACGGTGGAGTTTTAATGTTTTCGCCACTTCTTAAAATTAAATTATTTCAAGTTTTTCTATCTATGGTTAAAATTTGTTTCTGCAAAGACGGAAACCGAATATATATAATATATATATATAATATATACAAATATAGATTGCACTGTAGATTGTACGATACAAATAATCCACATTTTTCCGTTTCAAGAGCACATTTAAACCAAATGTATTGTGCGCCAAGCGCCATCCATGCCCCTCTTCCCCCGTGCACCTCAGAGGTCTTATAAGCGGTGAGCTCTTTAGGGCCCGCGCATTTGGTTCGCATCCCACCTGTACTACATCTTACCAGTAAACGCTGCTCTTCTTCATTGTGATCTCTAACCTCTGTCTGCTTGCATATTTGGTGGCCAGTATGGGGATGAATTTACGACTCCGTGTGTAACAGAAAATAAGGAGGTTTAAAGGAAGTGAAGAAGATATAGTATTCGACGAGAGACGTACAGAAGTTTGAGACGAAGATCCAGTGACTTCAGCAAATCAACACGGCGGAGAAGATTACTGATAACTACAGAGAAATTAAGAGAACTACCGAGAAGATCGTCTGGTGACGACGAGAATTATAACTTATAAGAAGCGATTATAAGGACAGCATCTACAGAGAGAGAGCTTCAGAGATCTACGGAAAGAGTGACCACAGACCTAAAACTACATCTACGAGGTGGTTCAGCTACGTTATCTTCGTGCTGCGGACGTAGCAGTAATGGTGCATCGCCTCCAACGACTGCAGAGATCGCGACATCGTTCGACAACGACAGCTAAAACTACGATTTAAGATAAGTAACGGAGCAACAATTAGTTGTTATAATTGTTACAGTACTGTTGCAGCCTAGATATTCGTTGCGCGTGAGAGAGACAGCGTGCAGCAGCAGTGGTAGAGTTTTTGTCAGGCAGTTTTTTTGCAATAGCCGTCGCAGATGCCACAGTGCGTGCAGGCGTCAAGGTCAAGCTAGGCTACATTTGCAGAGTGCAAGCAGTGTGTTCAATAACCCCTAGACATGAGCTGTTTTTAAGATGTTATGAGAGCTGTTTTTTAATGTGTGTGGCACTATTTTCTCGAAGTGTTGCTATAAGTGTTTCAAGTAATTTTGTATTGTAGCCTGAAACACTAATTTTGTATTGTATTTGTATTGCAGCCTCAAGTAATTTTCGCTTGAGCAATCATTAAGCTCAGTTGAGCATTAATGTAATGTGTAATACCTGAACACCAAACTAATAACGTAACTATGCCTGAAATTTCAGTGACCAGCGCTCCTGTAACGAGTACAATGACTACCACGGTTATTTTTCTTGCATGGATATATTGGCGAAAGAGACATAAGTATCCTTAAATGCCTTTTGTAGCCTGTGCAACATGTAGGTCATTACCTGAGTTTTTTTGCTGGTTGCGTCTGATAGGATGCTGCAGGGGGGGGGGGGGTGCGTTCCAATTTGCCCAAAGGTAATGCTGAAGACCTTTGTAAAACTCAACGTTCAAGCAGTTAGAGAATAAGAGAAAAATTGTTTGCAAGAGAATCATTGCATTATGATTTCGAGGAAGTACTACTGATCAAAGGATCAATTATTGAAAGAACAAATCGCTGTATTAAGAGGACAGCCGTTGATTAAAAGATGATGTACGAGTAGTACAATGCAGTAAAATGATGTAATAATGATGAAATATGTACTGAGAAATGCAATGTGATTTCTAGAATTAAATAATGATGAAATATGTACTGAGAAATGCAATGTGATTTCGAGAATTAAATATTTATTAAAGTAGGAAGGAGTAAAGATACTCTTCCGAGTGAGGTGAATAATCGTGGATGATATTCTGATGATACCTGATGTTATTGCTCTGAGTACGAAAAAAGAAATGTGTGAGAAAAATAGAGCAAAAAGAGAAGATACCGCGGCAGAGTGAATGTCCGTGAGAGAGTAAATAAAGCGTTGCAGCGCTTGGTAAAAGATACCGACAAGTCTGTGGATATATCTGGTAAAATGGTTTAAAGTTACCAGGTAAATTTACCAGCGAGGTCGAGTGATACTGTTGAGAAATAGAATTAAATTAATTCGCGTAGACAATTAAGTGAACAAGCTTTAAGAGAAGCTGTTAGCGTTGATTTTCGATGGGACTCTGATTTTAGTTCAGAATTTCATGTGGTGGAAGTAATACCATTGATACCATGACGGTCAGAGTTTAGCATTGTAGATTACGGTTGTCATTGTACTGGCGAACAGAAGTACTATCCTAGAGTGATAATGAGAGGCGATAGATGCCCATTAATTAACAACACATGGTTGTCTGGTGATAAGTTAAGAGTAACAAGTAATAGGAAGCAGAGTGTGCAGAGCAGCACGCATAATTTCATGTGCAGTTGAGCTGCAGCGCGTGCAGTACGAGTGAGTAGTTTTTGCTGCTTATTTTTTGTTGCGTTGCTCAAGGCTGCAAGTACCATGCAGGCATTGAACTCTGGCAAGGCCGTGAGCGCCTTGTTTCCGGTTGCTTTGTCTGGCAACAGTTGACAGCTGATATGAATATGACTGGTGAATAGTCATGAATAAGGTGTGTTTTGGACAATTGACGAATAATTGAATAGTGGAGACTAATTAAAAGTAATAACAAAATTTGATTTATTTCTTAGCTATTTGTTAAACGAGAGTGGCTGTTTTTAATGTTTTTTGAGCACGTATAAACGATCTAGTGCGTCAAACAGTCATTTAGCAAGCCTACTCGAATTTCATAGTAAGTAAATTTGAAATTAACCTAAATAAATTCATAAATTTGAAGTTAATCAGACGTAAAGGAATGTAAAATTCATCGTCAAGTCTCCCAAAGTTTCTACGGGATAACTTACAACTGATTGAACTATTAAAATTTAGAGTGTTTAACGTCAATATTGATTTTTACCTTGACAACAAGTTGTGTTTTTACCTTATGTATTCAATTGTGTCTTTTTGTTGTATTTGCTAATGCTTTATGTTAACCTGGCATATGCTTTAGTATTTACCTTTTTGATTAAGGCATTAACGTAACGCGATATGTGAAATGTAAAATAACCGTTTACAGTATGAAAGTTTAACAATCACAGAATAATACTTTTCTTATGTTCTTGTGTTAAAGCCGCACGTGATTGTTGAGAATTTTTGAATTTTTGAACTTTTTTGTTTGCACGTTTTGCGAGAATTGACGACTTTGCAGATATAAATTTTTTTTGCCGTGCATTGTCTGGGAGCGCACTCTCATGTCTCGAGGAGAATTAATATGACAATTAATATGAAATGTTATAATTCGTTGTTTTTTGGTTTGTATTGTGCTGCGCACATTCAACTCTAGGCGTGCATGCGTTTGGACGTTTCTGCTAAATTGACAAATTAAAGGGTGAGCGGATTCCCTGATTGCAAAATGCAGTCGTTGACTTTGCAGCTTACCCGGTGAGGCGATCGTTCTATGCGCTACGGCGCAATTCACATTGCTATTTTAATTTCGATTGGAATGTTTTATCGTCAGCACGAATTAATTAAATTTTTACAGTGAATGGAAATTTCCCGATCAGAAATCGGCATGCAGTGCTTACTTAAAAGCTATTCTAGTAGACGAGCAACATTTGTTTATATTTTATAAGATTTACTTGGAAAAAATTTTTTTTTACAGTTCATTATCAAGCTGCAGTTCACTTTACGGAAGCTTTTCTGCTTGTGTTTTAATTTAGTGTATCTTTTAGGATTGTTAAAATTGTGTTTATTTTTATTTCTAATTGGTCATGCTAATCTTCTCGTATTTTTTCCAATTTCAGGTCGCACGGGTGCGAGCGGTAACACGACATCTTGTAACATGATTCATGCTGCTGTGCCAGCAAAGAAGCACAGCGAGTACGGGCGATTCACGTATTAAACACGTGACGTGTTACGCACTAGGCTGTGCTGTGTCCGGCCAAGACGGCCTGACACCAGCACCTGTCAACAAACATAGATGGCCTTGACGGCAGCTCAGCTTCGCGCGCAGTCAAGAAATTAATGAAATTCCCCTTCGCGCGCAGTGATTTCAAAAGAGTAACTTACTTGAAGGTTTGATTTGGTGTTAAATTGAAAATGAGAGTTTACCTTTTACAGTGTTACGTTTGCCATAAACGTAGTGTTTGAAATTGATTAGTGATTGTTCCTTTTTGTTTTGTTGGGTGTATAACTAACCCGAATTTCATATAATCGTATACTCGATGTGTTATATGACCATGTAATTAAGTTTTGTAATAACGAGTTCTAAGGTACTACGTCATTTGCGTTCTGCCTGTCGATTCACTTGACAAATGTTTTAAATCTAATATGGTGAACAACTTCGACGTGATGGGAGAGGAATCGACCAAATTTAGTAGTATTGAAAATATTGAACTTAATTTGCCGTGATATATAACTGTTTTTCATTTTTCCTTGTTTAGATTTTCACAACGTTTTCATAAATTATTACGTTTTGTAGCAGACTTTCTTCAACTGTTTGTTTTTATTTCAAAGTTTCTGCGATGAACCTACGGGATAAAAGTTTTATTAAACCCATTGGATTGTTGATGTGAACGAAACCGATCTTTACCGATTTTCCTTTTTTCCTTGTTGGTTTACTTGACCCATTTCTTTTTGATGTTTTATAATCGTATAACCTATATAATCACTATTTAATCTAGTTCTCGCTATGTAATAACTATTTAATCATGCTAATATTGTATGTGTTTTACGCTCACTATGCGATCGAGCGAGTGCAACATGTTTGGAGAAAACGATGGTTTTAACATTTGTAGTTGTGCGAAATTTAATTAATGGATTTGCGTTTATTTTGTTTAGTTATTATTTCGTTATTAATGTTGTTTTTGGACTTATTTGAATTTTTTTTTATTTTTTCATGCACAAGGTTTTGCGATGTTGGTGTGTGATTTCATGTGATTACCTGAGGTCTAAATTGTTTTTATTTACAAATTGTTGCGACGACTAATTACTTTTTATTGCGAAGGCAATGAAATTATTTGGGTTGATGCGAATCGAAATTGTGTTTTTTTAATAAGATTATCTGGCGTTTCTTTTTCTTTCCTTTGCCATGCCTTGTTAACGTTCTTGGTAAGTCCATTAGTTGTGCTGTTGTTTTTTTGTAGCAGCTAGTGTTGTGTTTTCTTTTCAATTTTGAAGAAAAGGGCAATTATGTTGTTCCGCTTTAGCGCCCTTGTACTTCTTGCTTGTATTGCATAGTGTTATAAATAATTCTTTTGCGAGGTATCTTTTACTGAGTTTGATCAAATTTAATTGTTTGGTTACCAATTACCTCTGAGTATTACACGCATGTGAGGCGGATTTTGTGTTTGAAATTTAAATTTTTGTTTTTATCCGCCCGAATAATATTTTTTATTAATTATAATTGAATACCTATCCGGGTAAAGGGGGGAGGTATGTGCGCCAAGCGCCATCCATGCCCCTCTTCCCCCGTGCACCTCAGAGGTCTTATAAGCGGTGAGCTCTTTAGGGCCCGCGCATTTGGTTCGCATCCCCACCTGTACTACATCGTACCAGTAAACGCTGCTCTTCTCCATTGTGATCTCTAGCCTCTGTCTGCCTGCATAGTATGACCTACCTATCAATGAATGCACTGGAGAATCATAAAAGCCACGGCAAATAATGCATGCATCCATTGCATATTTTAACGAGGAAACTAATAGAATAAACTCAAGTAGACTATTTATAAGAGGATAATAAGACTTATTCATCAACAAAATTTAATTACAACCTGTTGGGATGCTAGAGATTAATTTCTCTATAATATAGGATCTCGCCTAAATATAATTCTTAATATTCAAATAAGGAGATCTATCCAGATAAATAGATGTTGCCTAATAGTAGGTAACTATTCAAAATAGATTTTCCATACAGACACGAGATTCCGCTTATTGATTGTTTTTTCTACTCATTTCTATTCAAACAAACACGAAAAGTAGCTATGTTACATTGATCATATGTATATATATATAGCTATACTGATATCATATCTGTGAGTGAACTGCCATTAGCTAAGTAGCTACAGCGAACCATAAGGCATGAAATAAGATACCACTATCCACGCTTGTTATTACCTGTATCTTATAATTTTGGCAAGGAATCTGTTTCAATTAAAGCACATTAAGTTCAAGTGCTGAAATGTTAAACACAATATCAGCTCCATAAGGATCTTACATACTGAAATACATGTATATATTTAGCCAGTTTCTTCTCCAATATGGTGTGATACAGCATAGAACAAACATGGATAATGGATGCTTATTTCATGCTTAAGGGTTCGCCAATAACTGTACAGCATTAAAAGATATGTTTAAATAATTACCTCAACATTACTTTTTCATGAAATGTTTTTTCAATTTAATAGCTTTTATAATATATACGCAATAATAGAGTAAGGCAAAATAAAAAGAAGAACCAGCATTATAGAGAACATTTATTAGTGGCAAACGTTTCGGAATAAATGTTTTCTATAACGTTGGTTCTTCTTTTTATTTTGAAAATAAGATTCCCTAAGAATCGCCCTATAAGGACTACTAGAGTAAAGCATTCCAGTAACTAATGCGATATCTGATCGTTGAAACTGATTCATCCTTTCAAGTAAGAGAACAGAACAAAAAAAAGTGGACCTATGAAATTACATCCCTTAGAAATGACGCAAGTAAAATAATGAAATTACATCCCTTAGAAATGACGCAAGTAAAATAAGCTGAGAGTCACGCAGATGGAAAACACTGTAATAAAAAAACTATCTGAAAGTGACTCACTCACAGGCTAATATCTTCATACTTTCACTTAAAATACAGTTCATTAGACCAAGTTGAGTACTGGGGCCCGCCTCGGCTGTAGCAAGAGTTGTAAGTTGGGCCGTGGTGTCCTTTCCCGCTGCATCAGTCGCTGCTAGGCCTGCAGTGGCATTCGCACCCGAGGCTGTATGAGGGGCGACCGCCCCCGTTACGTAGTCCTTCACCCGGGGCCCACGATGCCCGTCCCAGTCAACTGCGTTCTTTAGGGCCAGAGTGATCGCCTTGTTGATATCCGACAATGACACATCTTGGAATTGCTGACGGCTCAAAATAGCCTCTGTAATATACATATATATTTTTACAAATAAAATACAATCCTCAATTGGGTATGGATGTACTCAAACAAATATTAAGCCCATTAAACCAGAAATTATTTTTGCATTTGAAAGTCAGCAATTTATCAGGCATTCAACTGCGCCACTCATTTGCATTTGAACAATAATAATTCTTTTGTGTTACATAGAGATTACAACGTGAAGGAAAATGTTGAATTTCAGCTAAAGGAAGAATGGAATAATTGCTGCATGCATTACTTTCTATATACAACGATACTTACGTTCGATAAGCTGGTATGCCATCGTGTTTCTGAAGGCCAGCTTGTCTCTCTTCCTCGACCTTCCAAGACCAGTAAGTGAAAACTGTAGTGCTAAACTCCTGGTCATGCACAGCTTCAACATCTTAGTCACCGTCCTAGTTAGCATTCCTTCCCGTGCATGCTGAAGAAGCTTCACCTAAATGAAAATAAGACCCAGAGACAACCTCCCGTGAGACACTTGCACAATTGAAACTTGAGCATTCATTTAGCTACATATATATCACAATAAAGTACCTTTTATTGCATTCAGCATTGAAGATGCTTTAACCCTTTAACGCCCCAGAGGACACCAGTGTCCTCTTTCAAAATTCTCCTTCAATATATTTTATTTCTTATTCAATTAGTTCCCTAATGTGTTCTTTGAAGTTCTCTGCCGAGTGGCAGTTCTTATCCCATCCTGATATCGGTGACTGCCAGATGCCAGCGCCAGTTTAGTGACGGTGGTTGTGTTAACGGTAATATGAGTACAAAAATTCGGACGTTAAAGGGTTAAGAAAAAAATTAATACAAATTATAATGTTGAGTCGTCAGAAATTTCATGAATATTTTTACACACAAGCTTACCATTTCAGGATTTGATGCTAATTGAAGTAACTCTGTAGAGTTATTCGCGGGAGGTGGACAGAGGATGTTAGCACACGATGGCTTACGCAGCATATTTGAAATTTCTGTTAATAGAAGGTTGTTTTCCTTCACAACCATTTCTATTTGAGTGACTCTGGTGTCTAGGGAAGAGACCTTTTGCTCAATTCTGGTCCATTCGCCTTTTTTCACGGTGGATTCCTCTGAAGATCGATTTCTGAGAACGTAATTATTCCCATCATATCAGTCAAAATTGCTTCTTCAGTCAAACTTCAACAAGTCTTATTATCAATGTTCAAATGTTATTTACGATTCACATCGCATATTACCTCCAATTACCAAAAATGAAAATTTTAAAGTGACTTACTTCAATTGAGGTGTGAATACGGAGGTCTTATGAAGCTGCAGAGGAACTGCCAGAGCGGGATCTGGGTCGTCATTGCTGCAATCAGAAGAGGACCCATCGGGAGTTGCTGCTTCATGGGAATAAAGAGGATGAGCAAAAGGTCTTTAACTACTCAAAGTTTAAAAAATACAACCTGCAACTAAATTGCAACTGGAGAACTATTTTCAATTTGCTTCAAATCTGGTATTGGTCATCAAAATCACACCATAAACCAGTAAAACATGACCTTGGCATGTAATCCCTAAAAGAGAAACATTGACTGTCAACTCATGGCTATACCTAATATGAATAAAGATTTCAAATAAAAGTTGCAGATAAGATAGAACTCATGAACTGTGCTTCTGCGCAAAATAAGTAAAAACAGCACTAGGTAAAAAAACACATGAGAGGCTGGGCTGAATTGCCAAAAACAGAAAATGTGAGGTGAATAACGTTGATAATTTAATTGTATTTGGAAGAGATTTTTGGCGCAGCAAATCACCCTGGGTGACTGACTGACGACTCACCACACTTGACTCTACATATTACAAGCCACAGGTGATATATATGGTTATAAATTGTAACCTGACATTGCTGCGTGCAAGACTTCTATTTTTAGTTCAAGGACATCACCGAATACTGATGCAAATTAGAAATAGAGATGTTCATTCATAATAAAAATTGCAACAGTACTATTAACTACCTAATAGATATCTCAACTGACCTTCATTGGGAGTAAAGCTCAGTTTCCCTTTGCTGTTGACTGTTGTTCTGGGTAGATTGCTCTTTTGTATACGAGGACTTCGTCGGACACCGCAATATTGTAGCTGGCCTTGCGTAACTCTTCTCGGTGATGGCTTAGCTTCAGAAGAAGTGGAAGCCAAATTGCCTTGTGTCATCTTCTTGTAAGCCCGTTCATAGTCATCTGCTCAGTAAACTAAACATTATCCTCAGAAAAAATACATCTAGGGTTGTGGGAGTGGGACGCTCCATACCAAACGCTAACTTGTGCATCAAACTAGAGAACAGTTTGAGTGTGAGTCCAAGCATGAGCCCAAGCCCCAATGGTTTGAGTCTAAGTAAAGAGTAAAGTTCAAATTGGATTCTAAGTCAAATTAAAGTTCAATTCCAAGTTTAGGTCAAAATCAAATTCCAAGTTGGGTCAAAATCGAATCCAAAGTTTGAGTCTAAGTCCAATTCCAAGTTTAAGTATAACCTTCCCACTCCAAGTTTTATTCGTAGACCGAGTCCAAGTTTGAGTTCAAATCAAAGTCTCAGTCAGTCTTAAGTTCTTACTTGAAGACATTTTTGAAAAAATAAAAAAATAATTGGGTAGCAGCCCTCCTCGCCCGAAGGCATTATTTATGTAATTTCATCTATCAATGAAAACTTCTTATTTATATTTTTTATAATGATTTATAATTAGGTATAAGTGGGGACAGAAGACAGAAGAAAATGTATTTCTGATTAATATAAGTGAAAGATACATTAATATCATCCCCTTTTTGTTTTTTCATGTAGGTAACTGTATGGAAACATGAAACTCACAAAAGTACAATTATTGCGCAAAAATTGGGAGGCAAGTGATTATATTTTGAAAAGTATTATATATGCATTGAGTTACAAACCTGATGAAACAGCTGTCTTCTTGATGATAAATTCAGTCCAATTTTTTCTTCGTGTCGTGTTTTCCTTGGCCAAGCCTTGAATATTTGATCCTATGTCTGGTGGCCAGTAGCACTTATTAAAGTTTCCAATTTTGGTTGTCAATTTTGATGGAACTATTTCCCACTGACTATCGTCAAAATAAACTCCTAAATATTTTTTTGCTTTAGTAGTCATATTTTTTACTATTCCAATTATGATATGGGTTAATTATTAGTTCAAGAAAATAAGCTGCGGCGTGTTTAGAAAATAACTGCAGGGGCACAAAGAAAAGATTTCAAAAAATGACTGCCGCCACACTACAAACAAGCTAAATAGGTACTCTTAACGTCACAGAATTGACTACTTTTACCGTCAGAGGTAAAAGCAGTACTCACGACTGAGTATGATATAATTCTATCAACTGTATTTCAACGCACTATGTAAATTCTTTATATTATTTTCAGAGAAGTGGAATTGGTTTCACAATGAGGACGATAACCAAACAGAAGCAGCACTGAAAATTGACTGAGGTAACTTACTAGCTATCGTGCAACCGGGCGGCCGGGCTCGCATAAACCGCACCTCGATTGAGGCTACTTTGAACGAGGTTTAAACCTGTGTGAAACGGACCAAAGGAGCGAATTGTTTTATTTTCTGTTGAGTTGCGTCAAATTTTGACATAAATATCTTTTATGTGATGACGAAAACATACCAATGCTGTTTTTTCATACATAGATCAAATAAAAGCCACATATATTTGTTTTGATTAGAATACTGCTTCCTGTGACATCTGGCAACATTAGAGAACAGTTACCAACTTCCTTACCAGATTAAAAATTATGAAATCATGGTTCGAAAAAACTAAAATGAGTTTATTCTTTATCAATAGTGAATAACTCACATATTCAAGTAATAAAGCAAGAAACCGTTGAACTTTTAACGAAATGAACAACACGCTGATGCTGAAGAAAATTTTAGGTAGCTACTAGCAGCTTTCATGTTACTACCTACATATCGTAAAATTACCATACTTAAATAAAAAATTATGATGGCAGCAGTTACATTAAAATGACCCATCATCTAAAAATCGACCTGATTTTCAAAATGTGTGTTTAATATTATTGTAAACTTCGGTGTTTTGGGAATTGACAAGCGACGCTGCACTGCTGTGGCGGCCGGCAAACCCATCCCCCAGCCCCCCGAAGTTGAATGACTCACGCAGCTTGTCGCGTCTCAGTTTATGACTATTAACTGAGTTGCTGGCTGACGTGCAACTATTTACAGTTGACCATAGTCTTGGCGGCTGTTGCATTTCAACTAATCACAGATGCCGTTTTATATGTTTAGAGGCCGGATTGGGTAGCATTGAAGTCATTACAGTCTGATCTGATTATACAACTATACATGCATCAATAAAAAAGAGAGAACCAGGAAAATGGTATTAAACATTTTTCATTAAAATGCATTATCGAGACTGTGAAAAGACTCGTAAAAATTGGACGTTTCGAGACTTCGCTCATCATCAGCAATAGGTACAAATTCGAACGTCCAATATTTTTCCAATTTTTCAAATTCTAAACGTCCAATTTTTACGAGTCTTTTCACAGTCTCGAGAATACATTTTATTGAAAAATGTTTTATACCATTTTCCTGGTTCTCTCTTTTTTATTTAAAATTCGAAAATACCGAAATAGCTGCTTCGAATACATGCATCAATAGTATCTTTTACTATACTAGGAATTCAAGCATATTATCATCAGAAGAAGGCAAGTTGGCCTGTGAGAAAATAAATACCGTAATCCGAATGTAGGAAAAAATACCATAAATAAACCTTGGCCATCATGTCTTAAATGCCATATAGGTCGTTATGGACTTTCTATGAGCGACATATGGGTCACTTTTAAATGTGATGACATTTCTTCCGCTAAACATACCATATTACGCGTATGTTAAGCTAAAATCCAATAAACATAGCAAGTAACTGCCATGAGTTTTAATAGGGTTGGATGGTTTGGGCATGTTAAAAGAATGAATGTTAAGCGGTTGGTAAAAAATATTTATGCGTCGGAAGTGAGTGGTGTTAGAGCGCGAGGTAGGCCACGGATGAGTTGGATGGATGGGGTGAAACGTGCTTTGTATGAGAGGGGTCTGACTGTGGACGTGGCGTGGCGAGAGGGATGACTGCAGACAGAAGTGAGTGGAAGCAGTTCATGAGGAGGTAATTTTATCTTATTGACGCGGTACTGGAAGCCTGCCCGCGTGTGATGGGGTTGACCTGTCCTGTGAGGGGCGGGAGGGGCTGCACTAAATGAAGCAGTCGGGGTAAACCAGCTAAGGTTGTCGGGCCTGACTGTGGAAGATGGTTGTGCTGGGCTGCAGCTGATCCGGGCAGTCCTGGTACGTCCAGTGCTGCCTTTCTCGCCTCCTACTGACTAAGGGTGATGATTGTGGCCTGCTGTAGGCTACCCTCCTATAGGGAGGAGAAGCCTGGTATATGTGTATTTGTAAGTTTTTATATAACTTTATGAATGAACATGGGAGTTAATGTTGCACAGGAAAATATGACGCACATAAAATGATCACAAAACACAATGGATTGAATAAAACGTCATTATAGAAAGACTCTACCGCAAATTCATGGACAAATACAAATGCAATAAAATGCACTACACGCACCACTCACCACAAAAGAATTTCGAGGGAGACAGATGCCTAAGAAAAACCAGAGGTTTTCACCTGCGACATTAATTGGCCACACAAAAATGACAGTTATTACAGTAAGCACAAAATTTGACGCATGTTAGCTGCTGACAAAATCTGGTGTGCTTTTCCATGTACATTCGTTGAAATACCTGGTTCTCACCAATCCAAATACACTTGCACATAACCACCTAATGAGCTCTCATCACAGAACTATTCCTAGGTGAGTAGCCGCCATCTTGCGCAATTTTCCGGCACTGCCTCGCTTGTGCTGGACCAATGCTGGCTCCATTTAGAGTTCCCATGTTGGAGCTTTGATGCTGCTCCTGCTGCGGCTTGGAGAAGTGATTTAGCCTTCACCACTGCGCAGGTGCTTTGACAATTAAAATTTAAAACGCGTATTGCACACAAACAACATAGACGCAAAAAAGGAAGAAAACACACATGACATGTTAATTATTTTGGGGAAATACAACGACATAAAAAGAGAAAAATATAAAAAGGCATTTAATAAAGCGAACCTCGTACAAGGAGAGAGAACATCTTATAAAGGTCCCCTATCTCGGCGTTCACCGAAAAGATCTCATTATTGAGGGAAATTCTACATCAAAACGTATCCATTGTTGTTCGTCGAGAAGTTTCATTTTAGTGTGGAAATCTGGAAATCAACGAGGAGGGGGGAGGGGGGAACCCTGAGGTTAGGTTTATTTTACAATCTCCTAATTGAAAAATCCATCCTTGTGTCTCGCATCATGCAAAATAAGTTCAGCAGAGTTCGCGTCAATACACGTGCCGATACATTCGAAGGAGCTCGTCAGCCCCATATATCGTTTGAGAGAGCAAGTCATCTTCATTATTTACGAATACCACTAGGTTAGGTCAGCTTCATCTAACCGGCTAGAGAGAGATTTGGACCCCTGAGGATCGTCTAAATATTCAAATTACTTGGTTGCTGATCGACTTGATTAGTACGCTCTTGTTGAGTACACCTAACACTGCCACTTGGTTGTCGAGAGACCACGCACCTACGTCGTTAATCAATGAGATATTTCTTCATTTCCTCAGAAATCTCCCATGATCGTGGTAGAAGTTATTTCATGAGAATTTCTAACGCCTAAGTGCATCAAAAATGAGTTTTCCCCGCCAACATGCGACAAAAGTAATTTTTTATTCAAAAGTGTCAGGTGATGGGTTATCGCATTCACAGAAAATATTTTCTCAATACAATTTAAACACATAGTAGCTCTCCAGCAACATGCGACCGGCGTCGTTTTTATTCGAAGGCATCGATTGATGAATCACAGAAATACATTAAATCTTCATACACAAAACTGCTTACGCAGGAGAGATTCAGGAAAGATTCGCCGAAATCCTAAAAGGCCGAAATCCCGTACGCAAAATTACATGTTAAAATATACGCGAGTATTACCAAGTTAACCAAACTTACGTCATCGTTGCCTAAATTAGACGTGATCAGAACGCCTGTATTTTCGCCTGTATATGATAACACACGCAAAAAAAAGGAATGGAAAAGAATCAAGCATTAGTAGTAGACACATTACACACCTGCCATCAGCCCCGAGACCGTACATTTCACTTAATATTTTTCGTCTCACAAGATGATTTACATTTCACATCCACGATGTATTGTTTCCTATTTACTAATTTGGGATTTGCAGCGGAATGTGATAACTGTTTTTCAACGGAAGTATTGTTTGCGTAATTAAGGCTAACTATGTCTACACAATTAATTACATAAAATTATTTGCATGTCCCTTGAGTTTGGAGAACATCTAGCATTCATTGCTCCCAGCGACTACCAGTGTGAATAAGCGACGGAAAATACACACACCGGCAATTAAGGCACCGATTGAACTGCTTTGGAAAAAAGAAAAGTCAAATTTGGTGAATTTACAGGTGACAACTAAGTTATGTTAATTGGACATGGTTAACTAACGCAGTTTTGATAATGATTTCTTCAACTTTGGTATTCAGAAAATTCGTTCTATAATCCATTTATCACGGGATCACGCCAGAAGGGAAGTAGTAGCAAAACACTACCTACGTATGAAAAACGAGCTGCTCGATTTAATTTTTTATTATATGATAGGTAATGTTGGTAGAAGTTCAGAATTAGTGCAATTTAGGTTTTTATACAGATTTTGGCAGTATTTGTTCCAGCTTAACCACTTTGTTGTTAAACTTTTATTTTGTTTCATGAACTAGTTTCCAAGTTCCTATTTCTATGCTTTTGTGCATAGATTGTGCATTGCTTCGCCTCAAAAGTAATTGGTGCCTTATTCTTTCCTATCTTCAGAACGCTTTTTCTAGGGTTTGGTGAGATCAATTTTGATTACTGAATCATAGATTATTAACGTGCCAGTATAGATGACTGACATTTAATTTATTTTGTCGTTTTTGAAGATTAAATATGATATTGGGGGAAATGTGACCATGCATTTGCAATTATTTCATAGGAAAAATAAAAGTGTAGTTGAGTAGCAACGTATATTTCGTGTATTTAAAATCTAACCAAACCAACCGACAGTGTTCCGGTGTTTTTAATTTTCTTTTGTTTTTTTCAACTCCCAATTTAGAATTTTGACGAGGGATTTTGGTTTCCAGAAAAGGGGGAGCTTGCTGAGTGGCAGCTGAAGAAGTCTGGCTCTTGAACGTCGTGCGTCGCGGTCAGTTTTTGCAGCAGTTTTGTCTGGGTGAGTAAACATTTGTATTTAATTATTTAATGTGTTATTTGTTGGCTGTTTTATTTGCTATGTTTGATTTCGAGTCAATACAATAGAATAGGCATTTTTGAACCCGTTCAGCGGGATACAACTATTGTAGCTGTGTGAATTAGCGCTTTCAGGGGAAAAATGTGAGGTCCTCAGCTGAAACTAGGGCAGCTTTTATTTATCTTGAAGTAAAATGTTTTTAGTTTTGTTAGGAGCATTGTTTTTTTGGTTTACTTCTCTTTTGTTTTTCAGCACTTTTGACTATCTTCTTTAACTTGCATCTTGTTCCATAACTTTCGTTATTATTGTAATATTTTTATTTGGACGGGATTCCTTGCGGGAACGTGTTTGGTGCATAGATTGCACATTTCCTTAAGTTGATATTAATTGGTGTTTTCATCCTCGCTTTTTTTGAAAACCTTCGTTGTGGTAAAGAGAGGGTAAAACTAATTCATAATTAATAAATAATTGTATTTCGTGTATAATTGTGAATGTTTAGTTGGAACAATATTTTTTTTCTCTCCACAAGAGTTTAAGCAGACGCAAGACGAACAAGTGCTGTCTACCAAGAACCGAAGTACACCTTGACCTTAACTGGCTTTTTTCATTGCAGGTTTCACACCGTTCCCTGCACGAGAGGCACGTTCATCGCGTCGCTCGCTGGCCGCTTGCTGCTCACGACTGCTCGGTACTGCTTGAGTACCGCTATTTTTGACGGGCCGTGCAGATTAGTTGGGCTAATAAAAATAGATTATTAAGTCGGTTTTTTGTTGGTGGTAGGAGGCATGGCGTTTGATTATCCTTTTTGAGCTGAATTTAGAATGGCTATAGTAACTACTTTTTATGCGGGTCAAAAATATTGTATTTCAAGTGTTTATACTGTATTCAATCCAGGTATTGAATCCCGTCATTATTGACCCGGGCCGTGCATAGAGTGTTGATAATAAAAAGTTATGATTGTCAACGTTTTTCTACTTTGTGGTAGGAGGCATGGCGTTTGATTATCATTCTGAGTTGAATTATGGGTAAATTGGTATCTTTCGAAATTGAAAGTAGGTACGGAAATTACATTTTATGTGCGGTAGGATTTTATGAGTAAAACCAATTGATTTGATTCGTTCTTATATCTTGTATATTGGTGATGTATCACTTGTAGAGAACATGAGGGTGTAGGTGTTTCATATTTCAAACTCTTTGACTGTGGTAGGTCAAACTGTTTAAACCTGAAGTTGAAGTCAATTGGCATAGATAATCTTGAAAATAGGAAACCTTTGTGAACTTGGTGTACGTTGTTGTTATAATGGTTAATTTTAGATTTTTCATTCGTGAGAACATGCGAAGAATAAAAAGTATTTTATATATATGAAGTTGAAAATGGAAATAATTGTACTTATTGCAATAATTGTTATCGGGTCTTGCGTGAAAATGACTAATCATCAAGAACGTTGAAATAAATTCTGTCAAAAATAAAGTAGCAGCTGTTGCATAGGTCAGTATAGTGAACTCAATAAATGCCATTTTCGAGAAAGGTAATAGATAAATATTAAATTTATCGTAAGGATGGTATATAGAGTTGCCTTTGAGCCTGGTAAAATGTCGATAAAAGTGACGACTGTGAAGAGAGTAAAGAAATGGAAACATTCAAGGAGCTGGTTGAGCGCATGAGGGGCTGGTCGTGAGTGTTAGTTGAAAGACTTTTGAAACTGTAGTTCCATGAATTTATTATTACATTCAGCTTATCATTGAGTGGTAGGTCTGAAACACCTTTTGGAAGAATTTATTCAATTTTGATGCCAAGTTCTGTTCCCGGAGCAATCATGCAATTGTATCTCAACATTTCGTAGGAGATACACAAATGTTTAGAGGAGTAAAATCTACTTTTTTATTCCGTTACTACTTGACGAAAGTAACTGTGAAGGCTGGAAACGCGGTGAACGTGTTAAGTTAGACAGTATTGTTGCAACTTTTTCTATTTTCTTTATCGACTATTTTGACGCTGAATATTCATTTAAAGAACTGGACTTCGCACGACGGTGGTATTTTGAAGAAGGACGTGCCACCACGACGTAACGTGGTTCTTCAGTTTCGTCACCTCTTGTTTCTGGAGTATAACTTTTGCAGAGTGAGTACAAATTAGTGCTTATTGAATGTTAGTTGTTGGTCTCATTTTTTATAGGCGAGTTATAGGTTGAGATAAGTTCTATTGTGCGTATGGAGGGTAAAGCAATAGTATACTCGTTGTGAACCCACTCGGGGGAATAGAATTATTGTATCTATGGGAATTAGCGCTTTCACTGGGAAAATGTGAGGTCCTGAGCTGAGAGTTAGGTGGGCCTCTTTTTTGTTGAAATAAATTTATTTTTGTTCAGGATAATTTGTTTTGGTTTACTGTTGTCTTGGTTTTCCCATTCCATACTGATGCACTGAGAGCGTTTATTGAATCGTGCAATATAATTTCAAAAATTTAATTTTATGATGAAAAATAAATTTCAAGCTTTGCTATTTTAATGATAAACTGTAATACGGCCGAGCGCGCCTACGTGATGCCCAACAGGGGAATTTCAGCGTGGGTACGGCGCTCGGCCGTAAAATGGGTGGGCAGTTGAAATTCCCTGGGGCTCGGCTACCCAATAAATGCATATGTAACCCGATTTTCTGTTTTTTACATGTTTCGGAATAACTCCGGGGACTCAATACTTGCTTTTATGACTGAACTGGTGGAGCAGTTGTGTTTGAAGCAACTGAATTTTATTTGAGCTTGTCGTGACTGACTTTTTGTTGTGTTTGTGGCTGCAATGTCTAACCTGTTTGCGTATTCTTGAATTTGTTGCATGGAGTTCTGTGATGGTGATTGATGGTTATTTTGTACCACAGCGGTGATGTGACCTGTAGGCCGATAATCGTGACGCGAGACCTTCGGCGGGATATAGTTGGACCTACTGAAGCGATAGCAAATTCATGGTACTACTACTACTACTTGTTTTGTTACGGACCATCTTTTTTCGGTTCACTGCTGTCCTGTTTTTCAGCACCTACTACTTTCTTCTTCAACTTTTTCTTGTTTCATTAACTTCTTTCTTAACTTCTCGTTTCTGTGCACCTTGCGCATAGATTCCGCGTTCCTTCAAGTCCATACTAAATGGTGCCTTCCTTCTACCTTTCTTAGAACATCTTTGTCGTGCAATTGAGGGAGGCTAAAACTTTCTTATATAATAATAATAATCGAGTATTAAAATCAATTTCCAAATTTGGTCATTGAAACTTAACCAAAGTAACAGTGAAGAATTGCGGAAACGCGGTGAACGTGTCAAGTTATGATTGGAATGGGTTTGACAGTATTATTTTCTTTGAACTTTTTTTGATTTTTCCAATTCCCATTTCAAAGTTTTGACGAGGAGTGTTGATTTTCATGAAAACTTCAGGAGTGGTGGAGCTTGGAGGACGGTGTAAGTGAAGAGCACGTGCCACCACGACGTAACGTGGCTCTTCGATCACGACACCTTAATTCTTTGAAGGAGCTTCGTCAGGGTGAGTACACATTTGTGTTTAGTGATGGTGTTATTCGTGGTTATTTAATTATTATGTGCGAGTTATGAGTTGAGATAAGTTCTATTGTGGGTGTGGAGTTTTCGGGCAATCAAATAGTGTCATTTCTCAATTCACTAAGGAGAATAGAACCATTGCATTTGTGGGAATCAGCTCTTAGCGGGAAAATTTGAGGTCCTGAGGTTAGAGTTAAGGCCCTATTACACTGGGCAACACTTTGCCTCGGTTACGGCAACTGAAATAATGCAACTTGTGGGTGCGCTATCACACAAGGCAACCAGTGTGGCGTTGCCAATTGCAGAGGGAGGTTGTAGCTCGCAGTGACTGCGGCATTTGACATCTTCATTTCATCATTAAATGAAATGCATTAAGAACGTATACTAAACTTAGATCCTGTTTTGCGCTTTTAAATGTCCTTGCATAATTTATTGTCTTTATTTTCTAACCATGGATGAGATTCAAGGGTTGTACGACTGTTGATTTAAAATAATTCTTTTGATGTATTATTGACTTCTAGGAAAATATCTAATTTATGAGAATCAATATAAAATGCAGCGATATAAACATCGTAATATTGTAATAAATTTTTAACATCTTTTTTACAGCTCATATTCGCATATAAATATAATAATTTGTGTTTTTATATCGCACAGAAATAAACAAAAGGAAGAGTAATTTATTTAATTAACACTTTGACTGCGGCAACTAAATATAAAGTTCAACACCAAACTCAAATTTTAAGTCAATTGTAGTAAAGTATTTTGAAAATCCCAAACATGAACTGGATCGTGCCTTCATTTAGCTTTGATTAAATATTTGTGGAAATTGATTTTGCGTCGGTGAGCAGCATTATGAAAATTACCTCCGTATACCACCGGTGGCGCACGTCGCAGTCAAAGTGTTAACCCCATTCATTTGGTATATTGATATAGTTAGGTTCAAGCCTAAAAAACATATTAAATGGTTTGATCATTAGAAGCTGAATAAATTATTGCCTAATTTTCTACCCGCTACTTATGATAGAAAATTAAAAATGAATGCACATTCAGTTACCTGACTTCATAGAGTCAATCTTCTTAATGTTTTTTCTATTTTTTATGGCTTCGATAGTTACATCATATCCAGCTAAACTGTTTAAACTTATAAACCTATGGATTATTCTTTTTCAAATTTCTGACCACTTTATTTATCATAAAATTCTACCTGATAAACATTCCGATATATGGAAAAGTTACAGCATTTGAAAATGAAACGTCACGAATGAAACGTCACAGTAAATGGTAATATTCCGCTTTATTTTATACAGAAATTACGACTAATTATATGAATAAAATGACACTTAATTGCTTACATAAGACTTATTAGCTTCCATATTATAGAACACTGCGCGATTTATTAACACTTTGACTGCGACGTGCGCCACCGGTGGTACACAGAGGAAATTTTCATAATGCTGCTTACCGACCAATAGTCTCAAACTCAATTTTCATAAATATTTAATCACAACTAAATACATGCACGATCCAGTTTATGTTTGATATTTCCAAAATAGTTTTCTATAATTGACTTAAAAATTTGAGTTTGGTGGTGAACTTCATTAATACCTATTTGCCGCAGTCAAAGTGTTAAATCCTTCGACTTTCTATTGAATGGTGGACCAAGTTTATGTTGGCTCAGTGGGAGGCGGTGTTTCATAGCATAGGACATTGATGAAAGGCTTCTTTTATCAATTGTATGGCGGATCGAGACCATAGTGAACCAGACGGAGACGGTGTTGCAGACATCCTCACACTACGACGCTCAGTCGAGCACATGGAGCTAGGATATACTGGAGGGAGCATAGCCGATTCCAATCGGGTTCAAATTAGCTGCAAAAGTTGGGAGACTGGGGCATTGGCAAGGCCCCACACGTGAGCCAACCACAGACGCTTGGCTGAAGTTGGCTCCTCCTCGCCTCCTCACCTTCTCTACGATTCGCCCTCCCATTTTCCAAAGTAAGATTAGTCCCGCTCCACAAATCGAAGGATGAGGTGCGCGTGCAAGTCGCTCTCTAATTTGTTATATTCAAGGGCCTGTAATCTTTATAGTTTTCAACTCTAAAGTATCTTTGCTAGTAATTTTGATATTATTAAGTGTCCTCAAGTGAGGAAACACAATTTATTATCTTTCGGAGTCTTAGAATCCGAAATTAATGATTGACGATTAACTCAACAGCTGGAAGAGCATTCAGCGAGCGTGTGCGCATCCCAGCGTAGTCAGGAGGTAACTGGCTTCCGTGCTGACGTCACACTTGCGAGACGGCTATTGGTTACCACAGACATGGGAGAAATCTCAAAAACTGGTTCTCTTCACAGACGGCTATGCTCCCTCCATATATCCTAGCTCCATGGTCGAGCACTGCTCCGTCGCTCTGAGGTGCACGACTCAGCACGAGATTTTTGAACAAACGCGATAACCAAAACTCGCCCAGCAAATGCAGTCCGTTGCTCTCAGAAGCATCCGTCGCTGCTTTTTGGAGCAATTGTTGCCCCGTGTAATAGGGCCTTTAGGTAGGCTTTTTCTTTTGGTAAAATGAATATTTTTTGTTCAGGATCATTTGTTTCGGTTTACTGCTGTCTTGTTTTTCAGCATTTTTAACTGTTTTCTTCAAAATTTATCCTGTTTCATAATCTATCGTTTTATGTTACTGTTTCTCTGCGCACTGTTTACTGTTTCTATGCACTTTGCTAAAACACCCTTTGTCCATAAATTTCACGACTTTTAACTCCATATTAATTGGTGCTTTTATCTTTCCTTTCTTTGAACAATTTTGTTGTGGTAAAGCAGGCTAAACTAAATTTATAATTAATTACGAATTTTCTTTTTGAATTGCGTTTTTTAATGCACACGGGATCTGGTACGGGAACACCTTATGTGCATAGATTCCGATTTCCATTAATTCCCTGCGCAATGGTGTCTTCTCATTTTCATTATTTTTAAACGGTTTTGTACTGTTGAAAGAAAATGTTAATTGTTTTGTTAAGAAACATGTTTTGCGGTTAATTCTTGTATTGTTTCTTTTCTTCTTTTATACAAGAATTGTTTCTTCTTTTTATATTGTTTCTTTCTTCTTTCTTCTTGTTGAAAGTTTTATCTTGTCTCAACCCTTTTTTATTTCACTGTTTTTATGCGCATGGGATCACTCTCGGGAACATGTTTTGTGCATAGTTAACTTGTTTTCTCAACGCCATCCTAAATGGTGGTTTTATTTCATTGAATTTCTTTGATGTTGTAAGGGAGTTTGAAATTGAATGATAACTAAACAATCAGTGAATAGTGAGATGATTTAGAGGGGAAATAGATCTTTTTTAGTTGAAAGATGACACATTTGTTATTTATTTCAGACAGTGTTTTATTTAAGTCATTTGTATTTCGTATCTGTTCACTTATCGTCTTTAAATTGTAAATCGTTATCTAGCGTTTTTGAACATCCTGTTTTTTATGTGCGGAGCTGGTCGTGTGTTGGAAGTGATTACACTGTCACGTATGCATACATTGCTTGTTTTGGTGTCTGTATCGAACGTTTTTTGTAATCGCTCTCTTGAGATTACAATTTCAGTGGTTAGGGAGAGGTAAATGGATTAATGTTGAAAGGTTTAGTTGTATTTGTTCGATTTTCAGTGATTGGAGTGCGTTGGCAGATTAACCTGTGTAGTGTCGTGGATACGCATCGTTAATTCTATGTAGGAGGCTTCTACGTGATCTTATTCGGGAATTTTTCTTTCCAGAAAATTGAACCTAAACGAGTAAAGATAAAAGAAACTGTCGGCCTCGTCTGTCCTTGCGTCTGGCATTATTACCATGTAGTTGGAGTCGCTGACACCGAGTGAGTACACAGTAAAAGGGAAGAACATTAGTTTATTTGTGAGTGGTTTTATTTCACTCCTGTTTGAGGGCGATATCTATGTTCTTTAATTAAAATTCATTTCAGAAATGGTGTGAAAAGAGGGCTACTCGATTTCATTTCTTGTCAGAGTGTGGATTTTGAAGGTAGAATTTTAATAGTATTGCAATTGAGATTGTTTCAAAACCAAGTCTGACAGTATTTTGTAGCCATTACTATTTTCTTGTTAATTTTCTATTTTGCTTCATGAATTTTTTCTCTAGCTGTTATTTTTATGCCTATCGTGCATAGATTCTGCATTGCTTGATTTCCAGTTTTTTTTTGTGGTTGGGGAGCGTAATTGTGGTTACTGAATTAAATGCTAGTGACAGGATAAGCAATTTCATAGCATGGTTTCGAGTGCAGCGCTTTGGTTTCGAGTGCAGCTTCAAGCCTGATTTTTGTTTTAAATTCCCAGTCGTAAATTTTTATCTGATTAGCCAAATCGGAATGGGGGAAGCCTGAGCGTAAGTTGTAGTACGGGACTTGTCAAGGGCTCATTTGTGTCCTAATTAACGTTTAGCTTCAATATTTTGTGTGCTTGTTCATTTAGTGTGGTTACACATTCTATAGTATTGTAAACTTGTATATTCTCACCAAGTTTAATTGTATTCTCGCTTCTATGACTTGTTGATGGGCAGTATTTGTTGCTTTAAACGTTTATCTCTCTCCAAATTTGCTTTTTAGTTTATTGATAGATATGTCGTTTTTCAGATAAGGGCTAGCGCTGCGAGTGAGACTTCATAAGAAAGAAAAGTATGATAATTACGCTAGCCACGACATGAGATCCAGAGTAGTTGCTGGATTCCAGCAACTACTCTGGATCTCATGTCGTGGCTAGCGTAATTATCATAATTTTATAGTCTTTGATCAAAGTGAGTACAGAATTAAGTGTAAGAAACGTGTTCATTCGACGGTCATTTCATGATATCCTTGTTTTTCTCAGGGGGATACAATTTTTGTGGGCATCGTGAATTAGTACTCATAAGGTGAAAATGTGAGGCGTTGAGTTGAGAGAAAGATGAGGGTTTTTTGTGTGTGGTGAAATGAAATGTTCAATGAAGTTGAGTAGCATTTATTTATGGTGAAGTGTTCAATTTTTTTACCACTTCTTATTATCTTTTTAATTTTTATCAAGTTGTATAAGATGATTTTTTTAATCAATTTGAAAGAAAATTTCAGTTTACCTTTTGCTTTGTTATTTAAATTATTGTCTTTCTATATGGTCGCACAGCTCAAGGAGACACTATTAGTGCATCGAATTTCTTATATTTGAATTTGCATCATGGTTCATTCTTTTACTGGGAAAATGCTTGTTGGAGGTAATTAGGCTTAATATTTGTGTGCGATACGAATTATCGGTGGATATCGGTCAACTTTTTGGCTACGACAATTCAAATGGGTTAAGGAAAGTTACTAGGGGAAAAATTTCTTAGTATCCTGAATTCTCAGTGAAATTTCTGATGTTGGTGTTTCAGTTTAAGCAAGGGTTTACTTCATTTTGTTTTAATTTAAACAAAATTTGGATCTTAATAGCCTTATGCTTGGTGACAGAAACTTTCAACGTCGGTAATAAAGTTTTAGAATTGACAAAGAAATTACATAAATGGTTTCTTTTGGATTTATGAAAAGTAAACAAAGTTTAGCAAAAATCGCTTAAGTTAATAGAAAGGTTATTGAATATGTGGGTCACGTTCAGTGGGATGAACTTAGAGATAAGCATTGGTAATTTACGCGTGCAGCATTTTCAAATGTTTGAAAATTAGTTTTATGAATGTTTGTAATTTCTGCAATTACATTTATTTAAAAATATTCCATTCCTAGTTGAATTATTTGAATTTAGGTTAGATTTCCTAAAATGGAAACACAAACCATTTTGGCACTGGAGAAACTGTCAGTATCCGATGGGTTAAATTTGACGAGCAGCGAAACGACCCCAGCGAAGTGTCGTTAGAATTTTTTTATGTTCTTCAATGTATTCTATTTGATATCAGTTAACGTCAGGTATTTATGCCGTGCAGTGAAGTTTTTGTTTTGTCAGTGTTAGGCAGCGACGCGAAATGACGTCAATCGTTGCGTTCGGTGCTGGAAGGAAATGAGCTTTGCGTTCCAGGAATAAATGGGAATGCGGTGTGTTTGTGCGCGTAGTAGTCGGGTGAAAATTTAATGAGGTCATAGCTTGGTAAGGTTTTTGTCACAAGGGGTTGTGTAGGGATATTTTTGTTTTTGTTTATAAAAAACTGAATTGGAGGAAGTAATGTGGCGCAAAATATCAGAAAGGTGGATGTCTTTTGTGTTTATTCGAGCCAATGGTTAGGTTTTTTTTGTTCTTTGTTGGAATGGAATGTTATTTTGTATTCATGCAGAATATTTCTTTTTTGCTTCGAGAACTGTTTTTATGCAACTCTTGCATCGATTCCAGGTTGCCTCAATTTTATTTTAAATGGTGCCATCATCATTTTATGAATTTCTTTGTTGTGGTAAGGGAGTTGGAAATGAGATGATAATTAATTAGTGAGTAAATAGTAGGATGATTTGGAGGTTAGATTATTTTTTGGATGATATACGGCACATGTTTCATTTATTTCAGAGTTTTCTTTGAGTCATTGTTATCTCGTTTTCGTTTAGTTATTATCATCAAAATATATATATATCGTTTCCTAGCGTTTTTGAACACACTGATTATATGTGCGGGGCTGTTTTGTGTTGGGATTGATTGTACTGTTGAGTATGCATAAGTTCTTTGTCCTAAACTATGTATTGAAAGATTTTTGTTAACTCTTTTGAGATCGCATTGTTTGTGGCCAAAAGTGGTAAATTGATAAAAGTGGAAAGATTAGTTGGTGTGGGTAAAAATTGATTGATTGGAGTGTGTTAGCAGATTCATCTGTATAGTGTTATGAATAATTTTCGCTAATTTATGTAGGAGGCATTCTATGTGATCAGTTATTTATATGTTTTAATTTTCAGACGTCGAAGGAAAGATCGGAGACACCGGTGAGCTCCCGGGGTCTGCTGCTTGGCGATTAGTATTTATTCGGAGTTGCTTCGTCAGGGTGAGTACACATTTTCGTTCGTGATATTACTGATTTAATTCTTCGTCGTTTCATTTCTTATGTGTGAGTCCAAATTTTTTGGTGTTTGTTCATTGCAAAGGGAATTGTTGTCAGTATGAGAGAATTGGAAGTGGCGTATAAAGCTAATTGATGAAACGGCAGCGCAGGTGAGAAGTGTAGAATAGGTCTTGACGCGATTTGAAGTCTTTATTTTTGATGTACTGGTGTATTTTTTTCTCGGGTTGCTCCTTATTCATTGCGTAGTTTGTTTCATTAATTTTCTTGATAGGGCGGTTTTTTGCATCAAGTATGTAGGGATATGGTTTGTGTATTGATTTTTTTCAAAATCTTCAGCAAGGTTATTTTTGCAGTTCTGTAGGAATTTCGGAGGTTTAAATCGGTTTCTCATGTGAAATAGGTGAATTAAATGTTGTTCATTCATTTCATAAGTCATTGTGTAGGATTAAATATTGTTGTGGGGTTCAGTTGTTTAGGGGTGTTCGGTTTTTGGTTTTTGGTGTTGAAATTGAGGAATTCAATGTTCGATTTATGTTTCATTGAAATTGAGGATTTCAATGTTTCGATGTGATGGACACAGCTGTGCTTTAAGCGGGTAAAGTGTCGCAAGTTGATTTCTTATGCTAGTATAGTACTCGAACTTGTAATAAAATATTAGATTAATGTTAGGAAGTGATGAATGAATGGGTATTAATTTAATTCGGGATATAATTAAATTGTATAAACTTAATTTTTGCTGTTCAGTGAGTCGCATGTAATGTGAAATTTATTTAGTGATTGGTGTGAAGGAATGAGTCGAAAAAATATTTGAAGGATTGTTTTGGTTATGGTTTTTGGTAATATGTTTTGTATTATTTTGTTTTGTATTCATTAGGCATGGAGTTGTTAAATTGCGAGTATGATTTATGTGTTTATGGAATTACTTGGGTTTTATAATATGGGCTGGATATTGTTCGATTTTTATCAAAAATTGTATATGAAGGTAAGTGGTAATTATTGAAATAATTTTTCTTTCCTAATGTTATTTGATTTCAATGTGTTAATTTTTTTAATTTGTATCTTGTAAAGTAATGAATTTTACTGGGCAGTTTTGGCAAATGGAATATAGAGTAAGATTTTCAAACTGGAGGTGTAGTAGGCATTTGATGAGTGTGATTAGGGTTGGTACAGGTACAGCGGTTTTGTCGTTACAGCAGTTGTGTAACGACAGTCTTCGATGGGTTCATTTATGAGGGAAATTTCCATTTGTAATTGTTGATCATATCATGGTATATAAAGATCAAGTTTATTCTGATTTGGTAGTGGTAATTTAAGCTTTCTTTCATGTATGCGGAAACGTAAGTGCCATTTGTGTAGCCGGAAAGGCCACAACAGCAAGACCTGTACATCAAGGAATGACGAGTGAAGGGATTCCGTGGAAGAGGATGTGTCGTTCTCAAGTTTAAGCTCGACTACTTCAAATACCTCCACCTGCGGGAGACGTGGATTTCTTGGACAAGAAGATCGACGATGTGAGGACCCCCGGCAAGTCATCGTGGAAGAGAAGAAAAAAGGCAGGAAATGTAATTTCTGTAAGCAATACGGACACAACAAAAGGACCTGCCCATGCAGTGGAGCAGCACAAAGTGGGGCTGATTTACAAGCTGAGGAGGCAGAGGCTGACGTCACTACTGAGGAGGTGCCGACACTGGAAGAGGGGCGTGTGATTGTGGAAGAGAGGATAAAAGGCCAAAAATGTGGTCTTTGTGCTGCATTTGGACACAACCGACGGATCTGCCCATCCATCGGAGAAGCCGAAAGTAGGGCTGGATCACAAGCTGAGAAGGCAAAAGCTCACGTCACTGCTGTGGAGGTGCCAGCTTTGGAAGAGGTGCGTGTCATGGTGGAAGAGAAGAAAACAGGTTAAAAATGTGGTGTGTGTGTGGAGCATTAGGCCACAATCGACGTACCTGCACATTCATCAAAGGAGTAGAAAGTGCGGTTGAGGAGCCAGAGGCTGACCTCACTGTAGAAGAGGTGGCAACACTGGCGCAGGCAATCCCGCCTGTTCAAGCTGAACAAGATAACGTCGAAATACCTGCCATCCAGATGGGGGCTACTGTTGCTGAAGTAGTCAATGCCCCGGAAGAAGGAAGTCTAGAAGTCGTTGAAGAGGCAATGGACGTGTCTGAAGAGGTGGCGACGCAGCATGATGGTGTTATCTCGCAGCATGATGGCGATGAGGAACCTATGGATGTTGAGGATGTCGTAGATGACGCCGTGCATGATCGCGTTGACTTGGAATGTTCATGCTGCCACAAAGTTTATGTGCCAAATTACCCTATCGTGCTCCGACGTGTTCCAGAGAATTTTGTTTGTCGAAAATATGGAGACAATTCTCATCTGGAAGGGGACAGCATGGTGTGTTGGCATTGCAGAAGGTATTTGATGCCTGGTTATCATCCTAAATGGGTTCATGCGTGGCCATCTGTTCTGTACACGTTCCTCACTTGTCGGAGTGTTGTGCTCAATCACGAGAAGTTTGTCCAGTTTCTCCCTCGTGAATTGCGGGAAATGTACGCGAATGGGCAACTGTTGCGTCAGATTACAGCACTATGGAACGTAGATCCCTTGTTTGTTGGCATCACAGTCAAGAGGCGGAACTTTCTGGCAACTCTCGGCGAATATAGCCTACATAAGACATTTTTGTCTATGGAAGAGTACCCGGTTCCCACAGTGTTGTGCATGATGGGATGTACTCTCTTTCTAGATGACAAAGAGGGAGAAAAGATGCGATTTTTGCCTGCTTCGCATTATATGTCGACGTTGTGCCCAGAGTTCAGCTCATTTGGCGCCACCACTTCGTACTTCAGAGGAGCTCGCCAAGATTGGCCTCATCAGTTTCTAGAATTGAACAAGTAGTTGGTGTCGCCGTCGGTGCATATTGACAGAGTGCAGGGTCTGTGCATCGTCATGTGCAGTTCGTCTGTGCACGCTGACGGCCGTTCTCAGTACGTGCATGTGCCGTGGCATCCCATACTCGGAAACCACTCACCTCTTGTCCAGGACTATCTCGCGCCAGTGGTGGCGACACCGAATTTAATCAAGTATGGCCAGACCCACGAGAAGAACACAAGTTACGCCTTTTGAAGCAGCAAGGAGCTTATGGCCTCGGTACGTTCAAGCTGACCCCTCGCGCCTGTGTTGCTCCAGAGAAATTGACTCCCGAACTGGTCGGTGCCTATGGACTGACGTTCCGTGATCGTCCTGAAATAGCTGTAAGCTTCAGTGAAGACATCAAAAAGACGATTTCTTCGTCGAAGATGTGATGGAGGCTAGCGGCAGCCAATTCGACTATTCACACAGGGTAATTCGCGACGCTGCTGTTTCTGGCACTTTTCAGGACATAGGAGACGTCACCCACCAGTACAAGGCCTTCAATCGGAGACTGGAGGAAAATCCGGACCCTGACTTGCACGCTGAGAGAAGAATAGAACGAAGCAATCACCTTGCCTGTATCCAATTGGTGCATCCCTCTGAGGACAAAGGTCTTCAGGCCTTTCCCGTTCCTCAGTTTAGAGGACGACGGGATGCAGTGACGTCCGGTTGTGTTGTACATAACGATTCACTGTCTCGCCCACTGTCGTCCTTTGCACCGAGCTTTCATGGAGGTGATGTGGCGTGCCCGAGACGATGTCTTACACCGAAGCTTGAACCGTTTAGTGAAGACTGTGGTTAGTGGAAAATTCGCTTCGCTCAGTTGGCGCAGAACAGGCTTGGCTGCAGAAGCACGTTTGCTAGACGCTCTCGGTGTTCCGAACCCAGTTCCTCCTGACGTGAGTTGTTCAGCTGTGGCAGCTCAAAGTTTGCTCCTCTGTTGCGAAGTTTCTGTGGTGGCTAGAAATGGAGGCGACTTGGACGAGCTGGTGAGGCAGCGTGACGCACCGATAGTTGTCGTAGATGCGCACGAACGCCCTGTGGAACGAGGCCTGTTGCAGGAAACCAGCACCCGCAGCCACTTATTGATGTTGGTCGTACGACTCACGTTGGAGCCTGATCGCTATGGGGTTCACCTGAGCTTCCGTTGGCGGGAGGACTTCAAGTGGCACTCGTGAGGAGAGCGGGAAGAGTCGGTAAGAGCAGTGTCTGGACGGGGCCCTTGGCATCTTCTGGTGTACGTGTCTCCTCGTGAAAATCAGTGTCTTGGAAGAGACGAGTACATGAAAATTGCAGGAGGCCAGACGAAGATGCGGTGCAGCGCTCACCCAAATTTTTATTTGATGAAAGATCTTCCAGGAAGTGACGTCAGGTGCTGCCAAAGTGACTGCCGCACTCGGATTCGTTGGAGATGTTCCCATGGTCATGGAAGGGTAGCTTGCGCGACTGGGGTTTGCTTGACTCACGGGAAATTATTGTTGCAATCTCCCGGCATAACGTTAGTGTCGAGGCGGCCTCGCGAGCAGAGATTTGTAGAAGGGGCCTCAGGTGCTGCTTCTGCTGCTGCTACTTCTGTGCCTGCTTCTGTCCCTGGACGCACACCTGCTCCTGCTGCTGGTGGCCCTACCCCTGTTGTTGCAGAACGTGATGCAGCTCGCCCTGAGGTTCGTGTGCTTGATGTGGACACTCGCGTTGATGCAGAGGCGGTGACCGGTCCTGGAGATGAGCTGCAAGTCTACGAAGATATGCTGGTCAATGCGAATGATTTTCAGCCTTCAGTACCTGCTGTAACTCGACGTTTGCCACTGCATTACGATGTCATGTTGGGCCAAATTTCTTCTCATTTGTTAATGAAAGACGTGTTACGGTGTTTCCAGCGAGTGTTTCTGAAGCGTAATCAACCAGTGGTATTTCAGCGTCTTCTGCAGCACCTTCATTCAGTCGTGCCCGACAAGTATTTGCCTCTCCTATACCCTGAAGGAATGCTCTTTCCTACCATTTTCTACAGAGCGATTGGGGGTTCTTTTGTGGGAGCACTCCCAGCCCCTAGTTATTTCGAGTCTGAAAATTCGAAATGGAGTGACACCATGGCCAGTCTCGAGGATCACATTCAAGTCCGGCTGCGGGACAGTGAAAGTTTGACCTCGCGTGACCCGGACTATTTGGGCTTCTCCTTCGATGTGGTTCTGAATTGCAGTTTGCGGATAAACTCTGTCAGCGTGGCTGTGAAAGGTGGCTTGGAGCACGTTGTACGCCCGGGAGTGAAGTTTGAGAATCGAAGATCTGACTCGTTGACTGATCACGTTGATTCTCGTCGGCACGTTAAGAGATTGAGCTCCATGGTTCGTGAAGCCCAGTGGGATTACTTCATCACGTTGACTCTGAATGAGAACGACACCGTTGGAATCAGAGTGATCCGTATTGCAGCCGAGGCCACTCACCCTCGTGGAAGTAAAGAGCTCGAGTCTTTGTTGCAGAGCATGTGCGTCCTGATGTCGCGTCTTTGGGATCGGTGGGTGGAGAAATTCTTTGAAGTCATACTTCACAGCCCTGAGGAGCCGTTCAGTCGTGTCCGTTCCTAATGGGCTCGCATGGAATTCCAGGACAAGGGAGCGCTGGGAAACCGACAGCATGTCCATGCAGGCATCACTCTGCAGCCTGGCTCTAACGTGGATGAGAACTTGGCAAGAATCGTCAACAACAGGATTAGTTTCTTCTCTCCTCAACATGGGACCGATTTCGACACCTTACAAGAGAAAGGCCTGGTGAAAAGTTACACTGAGTTTGAGGAGTTGTGTAAGTTGTCCGAGAGCTTGACCCGACACCACTGTGAGAACGGCAACTATCGGTGCCAGAAACGCTTGGCTGACGGAAGGCAAGTATGCCGAGTACCGCGGCATCCTGCAAGTCTCTTTAATTCGTTCAAGGAAGCTCCTAATGACAGGTTGTATGACTTTACGGCTCTCCAACGCCTCCTAGAGGTTGGCTTAGCTTACGTTGATAACTATGGCGACGTTCAGTTGGAGGATGAACTCAGAGGAGGACGCTGGCAGTATCCAGCTGAAGGAGTTGTTGCGAGTGTGCCGGTGGTGCCAAAGTTGTGGGTCATCTGTAGATCCGTCATAAACGTTCAGCTCTGTGATCGGCGCATGTCTATGTCCTATATGTGTAAATATGTGATTGGCGTCGATGAGAAGCGTGATGTTGTGCTGACCGTGAAGGATGATGCACCCAGAGTGGTGAACGTCGACGCCAGACCATTGTACCATGCGAAAATAACAGGGACGGCTACAGCCGAGCAGCGGCGTCGTGCTAATGCACCAGAACCTCTTGCGAGGGAGATTTCTTTGGCAGAGATGGTGTGGTTCAGTCTCCGTCTCCCGTATATTTCAACCAACGTCGACTTCGTTGAAGTCTCTACCGAAGCCCCGGAGTATCGCCGTGCTGTGTTCAAGCGTCCAGGTAGAGCGCCCAGGCGGTTGATGGCTGAAGACGGGTCACTGAAGTGCGTGACTGTCCGTGAAGGACTGCCTGCTTGGCGCCAGTGGAGCCACCACCAGCAGATCACGATGAGGGATTGCATAGAATCCTGCTATCATTTCGACAAGACGACCTCGTTCAGCTTGCGTCCCCCAGAGTTGCGGCCCGTGAGGCACTTGGAGGAGTATTTCAAATGGTTCGCTTTCGAATTTTGTAAGGAGTTCGTCGCTTCCCCCATCTTGAGCCAGCATCCGTTGATTGACGGATGCTGCAAACGTGTGCGGATTAGGGTGTTTTACCTCCGAACCGTAATACAACACTTCGAATCGTCGAGTGATGACTGGCACGATTGTGCTGCAGCTATGTTGGCTCTCATTCGACCTCTGGAGGCCGAAGTCGACGCGGAGCATCATTCTGAGTTGTTCCTTCGCTTCGTGTCACCCGAACACCGTAAAGAGTGCATTGTGGTGTTTTCACCGATAAGTCTCGACAGGTCCGAACGTTGGATTGTGCACTTAATCTTGACTCTTAGATCTTTCGACACCGAGTTGGAGATTTACTCGTGTCGCACTCTTTTGCACGCTCTTAACCACGTGGGACTCCTCGACGATCCATTGAACCCTACTGAAGCTGATGCCATAGCATTGGCTAAAAAGTTTGTACATGATCAGCTTCTTTTCTATTCCATAGGAGCCAATGAATTCAATCGTTTGGTTGCCGTATGTCTCGACAAGTTGAAGGCGTTCATGGCACAGCGGCTGGTGCCATTTGCGTCGATGCCGCTGGCCACCTACCGCAGCATCAAGGAGCAGGCGGAAGCGAAATTGGCTTCTTCGGAAAGGATGTTCTGCAACAGTTTGGTTGATGCTCTTATCGACAAGAACTTGTCTGCTTTGCCCAACGTCGATGATTTGCGGGCTGGAAGACGTGTCCTGTACGACCCTCAGTTGATTCGCGTACCAAACCAGACTGAGGATTCTTACCGAGAACAAGTGGATGCGCTGAGCCATGTCCGAGGTGCGGTAGACGCGTTTGTGTTTCCGGTTGACGCCTTCGTCCGCTTCCCTCTGCTCTTGGGTCCTCCTGGCGCTGGTAAAACGCACGTGTTGTTGACAGGATGTGCGTATGCGCTGTCAAAGGGTCTCAAGACTATGATCGTCGCCGTCACTTCGGAGCGTGCCCGTGCTTTGGGTGGAGAGCACATCCATCTGCTGTTTGGCCTACCAGTGATCCACTGTGTGTTGGAGACGCCAGACATTACGGCCGACAAATGTTTGCTCAATTTTGCCCGCAAACCCGTTCGAATGACTTTTCTCAAGCGTTTGAATGTTCTGGTATTTGAGGAGATAGGTCTCCTGTCTCTCAATCTTTTGGCAGCCATGGATATTGTCTTGCGTCGGATCCGGGATAATCCAGTCCCTTTCGGTGGGATCCTCATGATCGCCTCTGGAGATCCCCGTCCCTTGCCTCCGATCGAGGGAGGTGGCATTTGGTTGTCTGCCCAACTGATGAGAGTGTTTTCGGTTTTATACCTGCGTCATTACGTCCGAAGTCGCCGCGACCTTCGTTTGCAGCGCATCATATCTCTCATGAGGAAGTGCGTGCTGAGCGAAGAGGACGTGCAGTGCGTGTTGGACGTCATTAGCGAGCAGCAATACGTGAATTCATGGGACGACGTTCCGGACGGTGTTCTCCGTGTCGTGAGCAAGAGAGCCGCAGAGAAAGAGGCCGTCTGCCGTTACCTGGACAACAAGAGAAGTGTTCCTGGTACCGCACTGCGTACCGACGAATTTATCGACACGGTGGAAGGCGCAGCTGCAAATTGGGAAGTTGCTGATGGCCGCGTGTCTATGCAGCTAGATCATGTGCTGGCAGAGGTGCGCGAGCTCACGCTCTTTGATGGAGCTGTGATGCGTGTCACGTACAACAACGTACATGCCCGGAGGAATATGCCGAGGTTCTCTCAAGGGCAGTTGGTTATTGTGACTAGGCTGCCAGACAACACGTGTGACGTTCCACGCAATCGGCAGCGCGTCGAGGCTCGGCTTTTGCCAGCAGGTCAGCGTGTGCTTTACGTGGCGCAGATACCTGACGAGTGGGAGAACGTTTCTCTCAGCAGACATCTAACAAATCCGGTCGTCGTTGGAGGCGGTATGACGAGAGCCAGACGGGAACAGTGGCCGTTGCGGCACTACGTGTGTTCCACCATACACAAAGTAATCGGGGACACAGTTCCATGCCTAGCAAAGCAGATCAGCGCTGCTGATCAGAAGTATGCGCTGTGGCAGCGTGAACAGCTGCTAACGCTTCTCTCTCGCGTGGAGGAACTTCAGTGCATTACGTTTGTGGGTTCCAGAGAGGACACCTTGGCGGCAATGGGCGAGTTACTGAGGGTAGAAGACGCTAGGGGGGCTCACGTGGAGCACGTGCAGTCACAATACGATGTTTTGCACGAGTCGCCTCGAGTCATTCCTGCGGAGATGCAACTCTCAGAACCGATATCTTGCGAGGTTCCGTCCTTGGATGGCGGGTTTGTTTACATTTTTGTGAGTGCCAAGTTCCCGAATCAGTTCAAGTTTGGACACTGCGCTTCCATACGGCGAGAATTGTACTCGGTGAACAGCAGCATATGTAACGTCAACTTACGTGCCGGAATGCCATGGGTCGTCCTCGCGTTCATCACAGGATTCACAGGGATTGGCAGTGATGAAGTGAATGAACTGGAAAGGTCCAGGTTTGTAGCGGACGTCTATGTCAACGCTCAGTTCGATGGCGAATCACCGACTACCCGGAGCCGTCTCGCAGACCTTGTTAGACAGCACGAGCACAGTGTTCGGGGGGGGGGGGGGGCAGTCGGCATTGCTGCTGAAGCAGTGCTGCACGTTGGTAGGTCGCGCCGAGTCTGACGATGTAGGCCCTGTTCCAGCTGCTCCTTTCGTGGCCCCCTCTTTGGCCCGTTCCGTGGTCTCTGTCATGGTTCCTTCCGTGGCCCCTGCCGTGGTTCCTTCCGTGGCCCCTGCCGGGGTTCCTTCCGTGGACCCTGCCGTGGTTTATTCCGTGGTCCCTGCCGTGGCCCGTGCCGTGGTTTCTTCCGTGGCCCCCTCCGTAGGGTCTGCCGTCACCTTCTCCGCTGTTCGTGCTGGGGCCCCTTCTGTGGCCCGTCCCGTGGCGCCTCCCGTGGCCCCTACCGTCGCTCTTCCCGTGGCCTTTCCCGCGGCCTTCCCGCGGTCTCTCGTGGGGCAGTTGCTGCCCGAGGTAGTGAGGACGTGGTGACGTCAAGCGTTGATGCTTGCCCTTTTCCTCAGTGGAGTTAAATTGAAGCGACGGATGCAATGGAGCACGAAGACTGCTGTAGCGCTGGAGCGTTCGTTTTTCGACTTGAGGAAAACTAGTAGGAATGCGAGTTCTTCAGGCGACGACTTGGGATCGAGAGACGATCGTCGTTCTGTCTCTGGAAAGGGATATATAGAATAGCTTTTGTAAATAGTTTAGGATTATCTTTGTTCTGCTTTTCGCTGTAATTTGTAATTAAACGCTTTTTCCTTTCTTCTTCGATTTCCTTGTTTACCTTGTTTACGAATTATTTCACAATTGACTTATTATGCAGCTTCTGCATAAATTTAGGGTTCATTCAACTCCATATTAAATGGTGTGTTTTTCTTCTTCTCTCTTACTTTATCTGTTACGATTAGGGAGGCTTGATTCAACATTTAATCTAATGTAGTGCTTTTTGGGGAAGATGCAAGGTCCTGAGCTGAGAGTTTAGAAGTTCTCCTTTTTTGAAATGGATTTTTTTTCATCTATTATGAGCTCATGTTTTTCGTTTCATTACTGTACTCTTTCTCAGAACTTGTTAAATTCTCATCATGTTTCATAAACTTCATATCAACTTAATGTTTCATGCTTTCCTGTGCTTATATTAAACTTTTTATTACATGCTCAAGCATGTGTTTTCCTCTTTCTATTTGGAACACCTTCGTTGCAGTTAGAGGCTCGAACTAACATCTTCTATCGATTTGTTGTTTGGATAGGGAGCCTTAAACTAACTAATAATCCAATCTGACTTGTTGTGTTCGTGATCAGTGAATCTTGTGCGGGAGCTTATACTGCGTACGTGTAAACTCAGCGTTTCTTCAACGCTATCGTCTTTCTGGAATCTTTATATTTTTTCCTTTCAGGGGGATACAACTATTGTATGCATGGGAATTAGCACTCTCAGGGGGAATATGTGAGGGCCCGAGCTGAGAGTTAGAAAGGTTTTTTTTTGTTGAAAGGAAATGCTTTTGTTATGTTAAGAACCTATTTTTTCGGTTCACTGCTGACCTGTTTGTTAGCACTTGCTATATCTTTTTAAACTTTGATATTGTTTCATAATCTTCCTTCTTAACTTGCTGTTTGCATGCATTTTGTGCATGGATTCCGTGTTCTCTGAACTCCATACTAAATGGTGCTTTCCTCTTTCTTCTGTTTGGATCGCCTTTGTTGCGGATAGGGAGGCTTAAACTAAGTAATAATCTAATTCAGTTTTTTTGGATTTAGTTATCATGCTGTTGGGATAAAAATGAAATTATTTGTGGCAAAGAATATGCAAAAAATGATTGAAATAAGAAATTAAACATTAGATTAGGTATCAAGCTTGAGAAAAGATCCGAGTTTTCGATCTACAAAACTCTCTATATGTAATTTCATGTATAAAACATTGACCGATGATGACTGTAGAGTTAAGGGGAACGTCTACCCTGAATCAGAAAAATGGCTGTCACGTTTGTTGTATGGGAACTAGATCTATAAAATTTGGCATACGCATGTATTTTGGATAGGGTTATCGGTGCGTCTCCCAAACTTTTTCCATTTTTGAACTAATTACTGAGATAATGGGGAAAATGGGAAAACAATAGGGTATTTTCAAAAGCTATCTCCTCCGAAAGTTATTATCGTAGAGCAATTATTCACGTCTCATTGAATGCGCAAAATGTTTCCGCACAGCTGCACGGAGAATGGATTAAAAATTCAAGACAGTTTAGGTTTTATGGTATTATAACCATGTTTTTTAAAAAGTCATGATTTTTTCCGTAGATTTCTCAACGTATCTCAAAAATTACTATGCATTTCATCATGATTATCCGTCCAGCCATGCAGTCACTCTTTGCGCATTCAATGAGACCTCGACCATTGCTCTACGATAATAACTGTTGGAGGAGCTAAGGATTTCTTTATTGAATAGAGCCATATAAACCACTAAAAAAAGAATTTTCTGAGGCGTGGCACAAGCACTTGCTGGTCGGTGCTGGCTAATTTGACCCCCTCCCGCCCTTCTTAACCCCATTTCCCCCCTTACGATGCTCAGATCGTTCTGAAAACTTGGAAGCTTGTGAAGTAGGCATATCTCTATCGAATAAAGATATAAAAAGAGAACAAGGAATTTTTCAGGTTCTGCACAAACTGGTAATTACGACCATCTATTCTGGAATAAATAGACTTTATATTTTTTTATTTTTCAAAAGCTCGGTCACAACACAGTATTTTCTTCATTGCAATTAAGACCTTAATCTTTGCAGAGATTCGTGAAAGAAAGCCTGGCAAAGATTTCCGAATGAGTTTTGAATCCAGGTTATTTATCGGATTGTGAATCAAATAAGGTAACCCAGAGTCATATTGTTTGCCCAAATGATTCATTTTGGGGGGATAATTTATGATAGGCAGTCTGTTTGTCATGTTTTTGTTATGTTAAGGACAATCATTTTTCTGTTCTCTGCTGTCCTGTTTTTTAGCACCTACTACTTTCTTTTACGACTTTGATTTTGTTTCATAATTTTCTTTCTCAACTCACTGTTTCTATTACATTTCTGTATAGATCCCGCGTTATATTAACTCTCAATCAAATGGTGTCTTCCTTCTTCCTTTGTTTGGATCACCTCTGTTGCGTATAGAAAGGCCTAAATTAATTAATAATCCAATCTAATCTACTAACTACTTTGTGAAAATTAGCATGGAATTTCGACTTAACCAATTAATTGATTAGTCTGGTTGCGTGACTAGGTCAAGTGAATTAGGCCAAACATAATTGGTCACTTCAAATAGTGTTGATGACGGGATGTTTCTCAGGAGGAAAGAACTATTGTTTTAATGGGAATAAGCAATCCCAGGGGGAAAATGTGAGGGCCGGAGCTCAGAGTTTTTTTTTTTTACATGTTAACGTTAGGTTAAGGACCACTTTTTTCGGTTCATTGATGTCGTGTTTTTCAGCACCTATTACTTATTTCAACTTTGATTTTGTTTCCTAATCTTCTTTCTGAACTTACTGTTTCGATGCCGTTCTTGCGTAGAATTCGCGTATTTATAATTCTAATGTAAATGGTGCTGTTTCCGTTTCTCTGTTTGGATCTTCCTTGTGGCGGATAGGGACGTTTAAAGTCAATAATAATTAAATCTAATCTAATGTGGGAATTGGATGCCCTAGAAGTTTTTGAATCTATTCGGGCTTACAGGTAGCTATGCTCAAAGTTGACCATTGTACCAGAGTCTATCCAGAATCAATGTATTTTTGTGTCGCTTGTGGTAAATAAATTATTGTAAACTGTACACAAACGAACGTTTTGGGTTATAGAAGAAAGTACATCTTTCGTGGTATGAAAAATTACACGAATGTAAGGGTTAGGAATTTAATGCACAAATACTATTCTAGAACAAGTTGAAACAATAAAGATATTGAGTGGAAACTCGTTTAGCAAAATATTTGCTTTAAGAAATTTCGGAGACAATAATATAATTTTATGAAATGGGTTTAATTAGGAATGATTTTCTTCATTTATGTTCTCGAATGACTTCGTTACGTAGGAATTGCGAAAAGCCTTAAGAGAGGCAAGTTTATATATTTGGCCGAGTTACGAGGCGTGTCCGTAAAATAATGTCCACAGGCTGTCGCTGGCGCTAGAATCGTTTCTATGCGCGGCCAGGCAACAGAGGCAGGTTGTTTGGTTCCCTTACTCCAATCCCTTACCAAACCATCGTCGCTGCGACGTTTAGTCTTGGCTCAGCAGCCGTCAGCGATGGAGCTTTTTCTTGCGTCTCCCGCCAGCTGCGAGTTGCGGTCTGTTATTCGTTTCCTGGCCGCTAAGAAGCAATCGGCGAAGGAAATTCACGAAGAACCTTGTCAAGTGTATGGAGATGAGTGTATGAGCTCCGGGATGGTGCGCAGATGGGTCAGAGACTTCAATGGCCGAACAGACGTCCACGACAAGCCGTGCAGAGCGGAGATCGGTTTCCGACGAAACAGTTGCCAAAGTCGAAGCGTAAATGCTTGAAGATTGACGGATTACTGTCCGGGAGCTGTGCGAAAAGATTTCGGAGGTCAGCAAAACCACAATCGACAAAATTTAGACTGAACATTTAGGTTATTCAAAGGTCTGCGCAAGATGGGTACCAAAAAACTCATTGCAGACCACCAGCGGCAGCGGGTTGAAGCGGCTTCAGAATTTTTCGCTTCTCACGGAACAACCGAAGAGGAATTTCTGGACTCCATTGTTACTGGTGACGAGACCTGGGTACACTACACGACCCCGGAAACAAAGGAGCAATCGAAGCAGTGGAAGCGCCCTTCTTCGCAACTGGCGGGAGACGCAAGAGGAAGCGCCATCGCTGACGGCTGATGAGCCAAGACTAAACGTCGCAGCGACGCTGGCTTGGTAAGGGACTGGAGTGGGGAAACCAAACAACCAGCCCATGTTTTCCTGGCCGCGCATAGAAACGATCCTTGCGCCAGCGGCAGCCTGTGGAACTTATTTTACGGACACGCCTCGTATTAATTCAATTATTTAGTTTTAGCGTTTTGACTCGACTTTCAGTGATATCAGTGACAATAAATTTTCCTATATTTGTTTGAATGTTTACCATGGATGGAAATTTGGAATTAGGGCTCAGAAATTATCTCATGAAATTGGTCATTTATAAGGGTACACGCTCGCTCCGACCAGGCTTCGCTTCCAGACGACACACCACGTGATGCGCACTGAAGCTATTCTCCGTCCGCGTATGGTTCTGGGTGTGTTTGGTTTCATAACTGTTTTGTGACTATTTGCCAGTTTATAAGAGTTTTTTTGTGTTTTTTTCTCTGGCATAATTTTATTTTCTGTTGCTGGGGTTTGACGATTGTAGACATTTATTGCTTGCTCTATTTTCTTTTCAGATATTGAACGATGGTTTTTAATTGATCCGAGTGGTCGAGTGAGGAATTTGGATTTTGGTAGGTGTTCTTATTCGAAATGAATGGACGTTCGATTGCTACAGCAAGAGCATTTTTGTGCCTCATTGCATTTTGCATTCAGTGTTTCTTTTCAGAGGAAGAGAAGAGTGTTGAAATTTGACGTCGTCACCGTTACTCACGCCTCGAGGAGAACTGTGAACAGTTGGAACAGGGCTTTTGCAGCGTCGGGCTCGGTGTGATTTATATTATTGCAGCACAGTTTCAGCAAAAATTCTGAGTGTGCTGTTCGAACGTAGTGTTTGTGTTCAGTCATATCGTGTGCGAGGCGACCCCGAGTTGTTCAATTTTCCTCATCAACATGATCGTTGGTGTACACTTTCGTCACGAATCGTAATCATTTCTCAAGTTATTGTCTTCATTTATGCCAAAACAGTTGCGTTTCTTGTCATAGATGTCAGGACGACTGAAGGCATTTTGGCTTAGAGTTAGGTTACAGATGCTCTTGTTATCGAGAAATTTTCTGCCGTGTGCAAGAGCAGTGTTTGATTTTGATGGAATTTAGGAATTTCACGCTCATCGACATGTACGCAAAGCCGCCATACCAAGGAATCACATCGCACCTTGTCTAAGCTGAGAGTTGTCACGTGTGGACGTGAATGGCTCGGAGCGACCTGTGGAAACCTTCTTAAAGCAGTGCGCACACTGTGTCGGAAACGATGCGTCGGATCGGAAACGAAATGTCTGAAGGAAATCAAAAACAAACCTTTCTACCTGAACACGCACACTGCTTTAGATCGGAACGGAACCGACTCTTCAGATGGGAACGGAAACGCCGTAGAATTCTTGGAAAGATATTTTTTTCTGAAGGTTCTGACGCGCCTGAGAGGCCGCGCATGCGCAGACCGGCTGTTGTGAGGTGGTGGAGGGAGTTGCTGAGCAGTTGAGAGCTTATGAACGTAATGTTTGGGTGTGTCCGTGTCGAAATTAAATTATTGCCGAAAATAGTGATGAAAAGCTAATGGTCTTAGTATCCCAATACGAAGTACTGTATGATATTGGTCATAAGTATTATTATGACACCACACGTAAGGACAACGCATGGGAGGAAATTGCCAAACACATGGAAATGCCAGGTAAGAAAACACCATTTTAGTTAATTTTAGTATATTTTTTTTGTGCTTTAACAACAAAGACATTGGAATTAAGGACGGTGAATACGGATATATTTCTTGCATTTACCTTGCTGCTAATGTTAATTCTGTTGCTTTCCTCTGTTTATTACCTCATTCTGCCAAGGTACTTGTCCTTGCGGTGAAATAAAATAATTCTTAAAGCTGTCCCTTATTTCGAAAGCCTGACGAACAGCATTGCCTCCCACTCCAGAGAGAGGTTGCATGCCGGTTTGTATTTTTTTACTCTCGAGCTCACATTCTCCCCAAAAATGTGTATCATTTCGTAGGAAGTTATGCAAACATGTAGTTGCTAAGACAACAGTATCAACATGGTCTGGTGTTATTTCCAGTTTCTGACTAAAATTCTAAATTTTTTGGTCAAGATTCCGAATGCATTTTCCGCACTCGCCTAGTTCTGGAATGTCGGTAGTTATATATTTTGTTTGCTTCATTATTAGCAACCTGAGACCCCACATTGCTCTCTTCCCTTTCTTTTCTTCCTTCTCCTCTTCTTCACCCTTTAATGCTAAACAAATCATAAACACTTTTTCGTCACTGTCACTCATTTTAGGTAGAAGGTATCTGGCTTAATTATTTTCTATGAGATATATTATACACTACCTTCTTCTTTCAAGGTCAACTCAACACTGACCACGTCTCATCCGATCTGATACAGTGTGCGCACTCAACGTCGTTTCCGTTCTGTTCAGAGGCTTCTGAAGCTTCGGCGGCGGTTTCGTTCCGACGCAGTGTGCGCGCTGCTTTATTGTGTGCTGAGACATGGTTTCACAGTGAGCCCCTCTATTGGCATTTGCTTTCATAAAGTTGTCTATTGATGTCGGTGTCCTCGGTGGCCCATAAAAGTAATGTTTTTTGGGGAATCTTCACATTGGATAGGTCCGTCACGAGCTGTTTACTCTCGTCACATGGTATACTTTTGTTTTTTTGCCATGATTTAGTTGTTGGACGAGGAAGTGTCGCCTAGGATTTGTGAATTGTAGATTTTTTTCAGGTGCCGGACGGTGTCTGTTCTCGCCTGGTTGTCGTACCATTTTCAACGATGGCTCGGTTAGTAAGATTTGTGTTGATAGAAACGTGCTGTCGTTCATCATGAATCAAGAGTTTGTCAAGTGGACACTGGCTTGTCGACAAAAGCAAAGCCTTGACGAGTTGCCTTTGGCATGCAATGTCACAAGTTTTGTCAGGTAATCCAAGTATAACAGCTGCATTTTTGGGAAATTTGGCAAATGCCTTTTGGCATGTGTGTGTGTGGTGTTGTGTGACGCTCATCACAGCTCATATGAAAAGCGGCAAAGTCTACCATTTTTTTCCTGTTTGTGGTCTATCTTCATTGATGAGCAACCATTTGCAGATATTCCCAATTTGCGGCAGCGCAATTCACTGTGCCAGTTAATTCATAGGTTTTCAGTGCGCAAGTCCATGAACCGCGTTCTTGTTTTTGGATAACTGCGAACTGTCTTTTTTTCTCGGTAACTTGTTTACGCTAAACTTTTACGAGGTCGTTGTTTTCATGTCGTCCTATGACAGGACGAATTGCTGTTTGGTGAATGCTTCCAACATTCGTACTGTTCTCCCTTTCGCTCGGCATGGACTAGGCACGCTCAGCAGGAATGTGATTCGCTCAAGTAAGGGTTTGGCTGACATTGGACCTAGTGGTTTAGGTGTGAAAGACCAACAATTCATCATATGATCTGAAAGCCAGTACCACACCCCTTACCCGGACGCAACTATTAGAGAGAGCCACCTAAGGCAACCATGATAATTTCCCTCTATTAATCTGGTATATCTCGATTACGTTGTAAAACAATGTTCATAGGTGCTAAAACTTGAAGATGCGGCAGGCTGATTGGTCTTTTTGAAATCTAGAATATTTATCCGTTTGTTGTGAAACTGTTTTTACAAGGTTGATGAAGCTCAAGTTGAACTAATTCTTGTTTGCGGTAATGTTTGGTAATTTCGACAGATGGTGGAATACTGGAATGCTAATAATGTTTGTTTGTGTTTAACATCCAGTGTACGGGCCTGCTTCAAAATCACGGTGACAATTATGTTTTAAGGCAATTTTACAGCGCATATGTGCAAATCGTAAACTAGAGGTGCGGCATCAGCCGCAGGCGGACTCGAGAGTGAAAGGAAATCCGCCAAAGGTTTGCTCGAAAAAACCAACGTGACTACTACTAGTATAGCTCGGAAATGGTTCAGTGTAGCATTTGTTCTTTGTGCGAGTCTTTAGTGTGGTCAGTGAGGCGCGTAAATTGAGAGTCGGAAATGACAAGTCGCTTGAAGCGCAAATAATCCATGTTAAGCAAAGAAGACCAGTTTTTCCTTATGGGAGTGTTGATAAAATTGTTGTCGGACCATGCTTCTGTTGATTTTATATTTTGTTTCTAGATGTTTCGAGATGCTGCAATTGGCAGCGAACGGCATAGATACGAATGATATCGTAGTTGCGCCATGAACTGTTTCAATTTGAAGGCACATGACAATCTAACAGTTGCATTCACGATGGCATGTGGAGTAGAAGAAAAGCGGGTCGTGCATGAGGTTTGAGGTCAGTTATTTCGAGCAATATTTTTAGTAGGATCCAGTGGGTAATTTGAGAGTTAAACGTGGTGAGGGTGAGTATACGCGAGTGAAACATCAGTACACTTCCAAGTCGGTGTTGGAAGTTTTCAGCTCAGAATTAGGTGAGAATATTAACGTTTGAACTTTTGAACGTTTTGGTGAAAATGCTTCGAAGCGTCCGTTACGTTGATCAGGGGAGACGAAGTTCCACAACATCTCAGATAATCGCTCTGCGTTTAAACATCGTCCTCTTTAAAGGTTGCATGATTTTCAGCATAGTTCGGTGTATCTGTACTATTGACCACTCAGACTTTGTGAAGTGTTTCTTTACGGGTAAAAGTATTTCACTTTGGTTCCTTCGTGCTTGCAGAATTTGTGAATGATGGGTGCTTTCCGAAGTTGGTGGTAGGAACGAACACTTTGGAATCGTTAAACCCAAACTATTTGCGATGTGCTCTGAGGTTTTCAACCGACCGCAGTTCACTAGGAGCCACGCTGAAAGTGATAGTTTTGGCGATTTGATCAGCTTGGATTTGAGGATTATGCAATTTTTATTCGTGAGCTGCTGTTGGTGGTAGTATTTGGAATTGTTGGCGTTAAGCAGCCAGTTTCGCACAAACTATTGTTCACTTGAGTGACTCGCGTCTGTGGAAATTGACCGTCTGTTCAATTTGTTTGGACTTGCGAACACGGCATGACGTAATTAAGGGGCTCGGAGAATGCTTTCGCAATGGCGTTGGTTGAAATGTAATGGAAGGCGGTCGGTGATTAAATTGCATTATCTTTGGTGGAGAAATTTTCTTCTTTAGAAGATTCTGATAGTTGACATGATTTTATCGCTCGCCTGTGCCAGTTCCGTTATTTTTGTGCTGTATAATGTTTTGACATCAACATGCTCAAATTCCAAAATACTTCTTTCACGGTCAGTACAAGGACATGTTTGTTGACAGCACTTATGTCTTTACTTATATGAGGTACGTATGTTCACGCGTGTTTCATCGCGTATCTAACGTTCATGAACAAAAATCTGCAAATAACCCAAAGCTTTTTCTCTATTTGCACACGTGCAACATCTGTTTACCTGAGGAGTGTCATCGCTCAAAATAAGTTTCTTCTTCACCAAGTCTACCAGAGTTATTTTGATGAGTTAGTTTGATCTGAAATGAACGTTACAAAAGCGACATGTCGTACAATCTGGAAGTGGGAGCTTTTCAAATGAAGCAAAGAGAAGTGGAAGTTCGTCGAGGCTTACGGCATGCATTTGTTTTGCCAGTTAATCGTTAATGTCACCGCTAGCGAGGTTTCGTGCTATGGTGTGTTGTCAAGTTTTTGCAATTTACTAAACTAGCTTGATTCTGTGTTTTCTTGTTAGGCTTTTTTTCTATGGTTCTCGAAATCTGTTACATGTTGGGGAGAAAATTTGCCCAAGTTTTCTTGTTGACAATTTTGTCGTGTTCTTTTGCAGGTTCTAGCAACGCTTTGCCGGTGTTCGTGCTTAAACGTGCGGTTGAGTTTTTTTCTAATGCGACTTTTTTATTCATGAAATTTCGTAGGTTACTTTAGTGATGGACACGACCGAGAGGTATCTTAGAGCTGGGGAAAACGATTTAAAAGAAGTTGATCTACTGACCGAGTTGCGTGACTCACTGTTTTTCAGCTCATTTCTGTATTTACTTTCAAAAGGATGAACTGTTTCGGTTGCTTGTCTCACCTCTGATTTTCAAGTGTCCAATTTTGTTTCAGAGTAAGCGTGACGAAAATTTTCAGTGGATTGCAAATTATGTAGCTCAATTTTTTTGTTAGAACGATGAGAAAGGGTGATCGATCATTTAGCCAGATGTGTTCAATTTTCAACTGAGCTTTAGTAATAGCGTGTTTCGTGTTTTTTTTTCATAAGAACGATGCACGGGATATGCCGCAGGTTGGGTTCAAAACCACGTCAAAGATATATGGTCCAAATAGTCTGGAGCTCGTTAGGAAAAGCTTGGACGGTTCTGCTGGACTGACTTGCCCGTAATGCTTCAGATGGGTCAGCGCAATGCCTGTTTCATTTTTCTTATTCAAAATAATCAACAGGTGCTGGTGTGCTTACACAGCAAAATCTTATTCGCTTTGTAGGAATGGATGAGAACTTCCTCAGGGATAAAAGAGATATAAATGCTTTTGTTGTACAGCTGAAAGCTAGTGGTGTAGCAAGTGCTTGAAAGATGATCGGTGGTTACGATTTAGAAAAATTCGGTGGATTCGTTTAACAATTCAATTATTTAAAATGAGAAGGAGGGTAGCTTAATTTCGCTCGTAGGACTGGGGGTGACGTCGAGCCAAGGCGCGAATTGTCGGCTCAAAATCTGTCTTGTTTATCAGTATGTCATCTCGAGGTTTCAGTTCATTTCTGCAGCCTGTCATCGCCTCGGCAATGCTTTGAGTGTCATCGTCAACCTTATTGACGTCATGGGGAGCTGTTGCGACACCTTCTGCAGCATCATGCGCAGTTACACGACCAGGCACGCAGGTGGGAGACTTGGTGCTCGAGCGCTACCAGGCGCGGCAGTAGAAACTACCAGGTTCAAGTTCAATCAACCTTTGCTCAAATGGGCGTCTCAACGCTAACGGAGTTCTGTGGCATTGGGATGATGGGTTTTCAGAATTCAAGCAAATTTCGGTTGCTCAAGCGATGTTTCATCATGATCGTGCGAATATCCCACTGAATGCCCTGGGCCCATTCGGTTTGGCAGCACGCGTGATGGCATTTTCAACGAATCTTTCGTTGATGAGAATTTGGGGGTTTCTTTAGCAACGCGTTTTAGTTTGTCTCTTGCTCTGTTCATTTACTAATATCTTCAAGATACTCATTTGCACGACGAGACACGCACAGGGATTGGACAAAATATTTGGAACACTAGATTCTTTAGTTCTTTACCTTATATTTTCGGTATTCTCCGAAGTATTTATCCGAGTTTCATCAATGTCGTTGCATCCTGGTGTTAGTTATAAGGCACTTGAAAATCCAATGTACAAGGTGATATGTATCAGACTTGAATTGAAAACAAAGCATCCGTAGATGCCTTCATTACGAAAACCGCTGACTTTGGTCGGTGCCCCAAGCTGTCTCATGGAGAGCGGCGATCATTAAACCGCATTTTGAGAGATCTGCGAACTACGTCAACTGGGTTCACATCCAATGTGACATAGTGAGTTTTTTGAAGGTGACTGCATCTTCCAAGACGATAATGCTTCTATCCATGCTGTCTCATATCGTTAAATGTCGGTGTGAAGAGCATGAAATTGACGTGGAATACATGGAACGCCCTGAATAATCTCCTGATCTCAATATCATTGAGCATTTGTGGTGTGTATACTCGAGCGACAAGTCAGTAATCTTTATTTTTCACTCCTCCTCGTCGTTTCCGAGTGGCTAAGAATCTGTCCTCTGAGAAGGTGTCGAGGGTTTGAATAACGGCACTGTGGGGCGGTTCTTTCCGTTGCTCATAGGGGAAAAACTCAAAGCACAATACCGCAATCCAGGGTTGCCAGATCCTGTGAGTGACCTATTGCCAAACTGCTCAAGCTTCACTGCCAAATCTAGCGCTTTACTGCCAAAATGTCACGAACGTTGTTAAACATAACAAAGATACCCCTAAAATATTTCTTTGAAAAACTTTTACAAGTTCAACCTTTCGTGTGCATTTAAGTTTTGAATAATTATATAAAATAGGGTGAAATTAAAGTCAATCTACAACCTTTTAGGGTGTTTTGAAATTTTAGAATTAAAATGAACAAAAATTTATCCCATGATACGAACACTACAATAAAAATAGTGAACGTTTCACAAAATATTTTCAACAATAATATCCAAAAGACATCTTTCACTGAATACAAAGTGCTGAAGATGTCTTTTGGATTTTAGTTCTGAATACAAAGCGCTAACTGTGACATGTACACTCCATTATTATGCAATTGAGAGATTCGTTTTTAATGCGACAGAGAGAATAGTGTCCTCCTGTCACATTGCTAGCACCGTCACTGCAATAGCCAATACAGTCTTCAAAGCCATGTTATTCTTCCCAAGTAGTGACGTAGTTGCGTGAAATAAAGCTTCACTTGTTGTTTCTAGCACAGGCACAAGCCCCAACAGTGAAGTTGCTATCATAGTATCGAACGCAAACACACCAGTTCTTGTCACTTGGTAGATCAGTCGACTCGTCGATCATCAAAGAGTATTTTTTAGCTTTGGAAATTTTATCCCGTAGTTCCTTTTCAAGCGCTGGTGATATTTCCTTCGTAACTAACATCGAACACTTTGTTCGGTAAAGCTGTATGTTCACTAATTTACTTCTGGTGGAATTATTCTTAATTACTCCGCACAAAATATTAATTATCTGTAGCAGACACTGAACTGTGAAAGCTGATAACCAATGCAAGTTCTAACTCAGCTTTCTTTCTCTTCATCACTAGGTTCCTGAGTTTTCGCGGCTCTCCGAAAAATGTTAGATCTCACGTTTAGAGCTAACTACGGAAGCCCTTGTTTTGTGTTCTTTCCAGTCAGCATGCAGCATAGTCGTAGTTTTTCTGGGGTGCAAATTCTTGGAATATACCTCACAAAAAGCAGTCTGCGTACCACCTTTGGCTTTTGTCAGCCATGGAAACTATTTCTTCCATATCACTCGGTAGGTACGTCCCGAGTCATATGACTAATTCCACTTCGACATAATGACGAGTTAAGCTTTCAACAGATGAACATCACGACAGCACTGACACAAACTAAAAACCACAACAGTTACTGACCCTCACGCACATGCGAAGTGAACTGTGGCTCGGCAAGGGCCGCCGAAGGTGGCTGCGCGGCAACCGGCCAACCGTTGAGTTACGAACACGTTTGATCGAACATTGAACAAGACTCTTTCGATCTTCGATAATACGTATTACGTTGCAGCTCTCAGTGTTCACTATGTCCAAAAAGGCGCCAATCCGTTTGCTCAATAGGTAAAAATAGCAAAGTGACTTCTTTCATTGCTAGTTTAATGCCCAAAATTGCTTCCACTGCCAAATTCCGTTATTTTCAATGCCTAAGGCAAATTGTAATTTTTTATTTCCAAAATGACTTTTCACTGCCAAAAATGACCAAATTTGGCAGTGAAATATGCCAGTTGGCAACCCTGCCTCAATCTACTCAGGTGTCTGAAATGGGTATTGGTTTTGAATGGGGGAAACCGTCATGGCATCCTGGTGTTTGTTGTAAGACATTGGGAAAACCGATGCACAAGGCCATGTGTATAAGGCCTCATTGGAAATGAGGCATCTTTAGATGCCAAGATTTGTTTGTTCGAGGATATGGAGCAGGTTTTCATAGAAGAGTGGCTGAAAACTCCGATGGTAAAAGTCGAGAAGTTTTTTGAAGCCATTTCGAGACGTATTGAATGAAGGGTAAAAAGGTTGAATTCCATATGAAATCATGTTTTTGCAAATTTCACAAGTGTTACCATTTTTTTGTCCAATCCCTGTACGCTAGCAAATGACAAGTTTGCGTCCAATCACTGTCCTTGTAAATTCATCCCGTTCGCTGTAAAGAGTACTACTTGCAGTTTTCGTGTCAAAGTTATAGTTGTACCTCATAGCGTCCAGCTTGAAACTCACGATGTGCTGCAGCATCAGTGGGTAGCTGCGGAGTGCTAGTTTTTTTGTCTAAAGCGTCATTCGATAGGGCGTACGTGAGCATTTGTGATAACTGCGCTTGTGCGTAAGAGTGTTTCGCCAGTACGTCAAAGTAACCCTCATTCATATTCATGATGGAAACTTCGCAAGAAAGATGCTAAACTTAGACTACCTCTATGGAAAATTCAGGTGAGGAATAACTGGATTTTGAATGGTAAGATTGTTTAACCGTTAGCATGTTTCTGCAGGCAAGTGTTGTTTGCGCCAACAGTTGATTTCAATCTTTCACTAGCATAGATCACTCGACTGTTAAAGTTGTGCTGGAAGATATGGTTTTTGACATGTAATATCATTTACAATGAAACTTGAGAGCACAAAGTGCGAGAAAGAGCTAGGCATTGCAATTATAAATACATGACACTGCCGCTCATTGTTACATCCGGTCGTCGGCGAAGGTGAGGTACGCAGAATGGCCTATAGTTTTTGATCGAAAAGGATGCATTAATTGAAAGCAGTCGAGGGTCATCCTGTTGTTCAATTGTTTTATCAGCTTGCAAGTCTAGGTGCGTATTTTTCTACCTTTGTGTAGCGAAGGCCTTTAACTCGTGCGTAATATCATTAATGTCTTGGAAGGTGTTGGATGCGTGTTTCAGTGGTACGGAGAAGTCTGTGCGAAAATGACGAGAAGGCTGCTGTAGAATTCGATCGCATTTTGGCGACAGAAGATGTCTTTTTCACGGTGCTCACACTCAAGCTGCTGACCATTTTAGGGTGATTGTCGCAAGTCACACCAAATGCAGCAATCAATTTGAGAGTCATTTTCAGGGCGAGGAACAGTGACTTGGGGTGTCAGCTTGTATTTACTGTTGCGGAAGCTCGTTGGGCGTTTCAAAATTGCGGAATAGATATGTTTCTTTCGTTGGTTTGGAAATGCTTTATCGAGTCCGGTGTAACCAATTTGGGCAAGAGAATGCCTTGGAAAAGAATTGAGACACCTGACCGCTTGTAGGGCTTCGTGGCACAGGCGCGTTTACAGAATATTCGTCAGTGAGCACGTGCGATTTGAACATGACGAACTTGCACTCGGTTAGTATATGCACCGACGCTGACGACAGCCACTGGTTAAATTTTCTGAACTGATTTGGCTTGTGCTGGCAAGGAGTTTGAAATATGAAATGGTGGCATTAAGGAACTGAACTTAGTACATGGGAGGCAGATGTGCGAAGCGGGTAAGTGACGTTATTTTCTGAAATCGTTGTCATGCAGGAAGAGGGTGCATTGTATGATGCAGGGAACGATGGGACTGAAGTAGTCTTTTATGACCAGAAGAATTCTTGTGTGTAGTTATATTCTATGAATTTTCAGAAAGTTGCGTGTTCAGTAGCGACGTCAACAAATAAGGGATTTCGATTCGCAAAGGATCTATCTGATGGGAACGTGATCATTTGTTTACATTGAGCGCATTTTCTTTGGAGTTGGAAGATTTTTTGTGGTTTAGGATAAAACTTCGGCTGACAAAAGTGTGTGTGTAAAACAGTCGGCCATGCATGAATCAATTGAAGCTTCAGATCCTACGTCAAGTATTTTACAAAATGCCCAGCATATATGTCTTTCCGTTTCAGATTATTTGTGGTTCCATATTTTGTACAAACAATTTTCTACAGTACGATAGTGTAATTTGGTTCAAAATTCATCTTACGGCATGAACATGCCCAGTTGATGCGAAATTCATTTACAACACCTGTGCACTCAACAACGCCAACGTTCATAGTTTTTGGTAATCGCCATCTATCAGATATCATTTCAGTTGCCGCCATCTATTCAGACACACATCTACTGATTACCTTCGAAAATTCTTATATTTCCTTCTTATCGTGTGCATTTGACTTCAGTACAGACAAGGTCTTCGACTGTTTAGGAGTCTCGATCGTTTCAATTTTTATGCAGGCGTGAACGTTATTAGCTTGATGCCTCTATTAACGACCTGAGACTGGTTTTTCCTCCTTTCCTTATCTCAGAGATAGTAACTAGTGCATGGCTTCAATCTGCACTTTTAATTTATTTCTTTGCGGCGAATATAACTCGCACCTCATGGTGCTTGGACAACTGTACTACTGGCAGGCAGTGGCGATTTTCTCTGTTGGGTATAGGAGAAAACTTCAAAGCACAATACCCCACTCTACCCAGGTGTCTGAAATGGGTACCGGTCTTACCCGGGGGAAAGCGTCATGGCGTCCTGGCGTTAGTTATAAGGCATTTGAAAATCCAATGTACAAGGTGATATGTATCAGGCTTGATTGGAAATAAAGCATCCGTAGATGCCATCATTATTATTATAAAAAAAACTGAACTGAACTGAACTCGTATGGCTTCCGTCGTTCACTTCGAGGTGAATCGTTGTGAAGGGTTCCAGACGTCTTCTATGCAGTTTGAAGGTGAGATCGTGAAACTGTGTTTGATGCTGAAAATAAGAATTTTTGGTGCGTATTCGCGGGTTTTTGAAAGAAACAAATGAAACTATAGGTGTGTTAAATGGGGTAGTGCTGAAATGAGAAATGCTGTCCATGGATTTGAGATGATTTATTTATTTTTGTGTGCAAGGTGACATCGAATTGTGAAGGTAATTTTATGCAACGTGACAATTGTGAGTTATAGTTTGGGAAAACGCGTGAGATTGAGGGAATGTTGGAGGCGGTGTTGTTGTTCAAATTAAGGCTGTGGCCGTGCGGCCTCGAAGGGGGCGTAGCCCACGTAGAGGCCCTGCACGGCCCCAAAAATAAGGATCAGGACTTGTTGATTTGGGCGCGGCGCGCGTCTGGAGCTTTTTGGGAGATCATATTCTCACGTACCTATGCGAATGAAAATGTGAGTTCTTGGGCAAATAGTTATGTTGTAGAACTTATTGTTGAAATAGACTCAGGTTTGTTTTGTTGACAACTTTTTCGGTTCGATGTTGTCTGGGGGACAATGTGAGGGCCCGAGCTGAGAGTTAGGTAGGCCTTTATTTGTTGAAATAAAATATTTTTGTTATGTTAAGGACCACCTTTTTTCGGTTCACTGCTGTCCTGTTTTTCAGCACCTACACCTGTCTTCTTCAACTTTGATCTTGTTTCATAATCTTCCTTCCCAACTTACTGTTTCTATGCCTTTCTGCGTAGATTCCGCGTTTCTTTAACTACATTATCGGAAATAATTCCTCAAAATTGTACGTCTTGTGTGCGTCTGTCGGGAGCGTTGTTCTGCGAGTCTGAGGTTGGCTGTTCCGGTCGGGTCGAAGCTGAAGTGGGTCGTTGTGGCAGGAGGTTTGGCGGAATGCTTTTGAACTCCTTACAATTCTTTTTTGAAACTCCTTAGAATACTCTGGAATGTTACCTCTGTTTTTAATGACGCCAGTGTAAGGATCGTATGTTTGCTTGGTGGAGGCTTGTTCGGGGCCTTCGTTGGATGGAGTACGTTGGAGCATCGGGCTGCATCGTGGCATACGCTGCGCTCTCCACCTCTTGAGACGGGACGGTGATGGAGGAGGCTGTACTTGGCTGGAACTGGGGCAATTCATTATTCTAAATTCTTCCTGTGTCTGTTATCTCTTTACTGAATTTTGTTTTGTGTGAATGATTTCTTTCTTTAATTTAAGTTGCTTACTTTTTGCTTAAATTCTCTAAGTGTCCTTGGCTATTAACTCGGCCAGTTGGCCATTAACTACAGTTACTTCGGTAACCTTAAATATTAACTTATAAGAGAGCGGTTCTACTAGTTTCTAGGTTGCGCAAGCGACCTGGTATCGACCTGCACTCATTTACCTTATTTCTAACGCATTTGAACCTCTTACTATACTTACTATCTTTCACGTCATGGACACTTTCCTACTACTGATTTCTACTTAATTTCTTGATAATTAATTCTTCGCCTAAAAGTTCCTACACTGAGTGCCATTTATAAGCTCAGGTGTGTATTGTTGTTTATTTATTGTATAATCAGTCAAATTAGTCGTATATCGTGAAATTCTTTGAACCTGTCGACTTGTTTTGTCAGTTTTTGGTATCGGTTGTTAGTCCTTGTTCTAATACAACGTAAATTCTTTTCTGCAGTACTTCTTATCGTCGCAGCTCCGTTCTTCCCCTTGATTGTCGGCAGTCTGCTCCATTGAGGGATTGAACTTAGGTAATTGAAATTGAAACATTTGTTATTAAGCTGCTGTCGAAATTTGCACTTAATCTCGTTCGTTAGTACGTATCGTTTGGTTTTAGAGTTCTCGGTTGTTTTCAGTTTTCGTTCATTTATTTTTGAATTGTCTTCCAGCTAGTGCTGAGTGTTGGTGGCCCATCCGTTCCACTCCCTGGTGTCTAGAGGATTCCTGAGAATCACTTTGAAGGCGCGGCAGTCTAACTTCTGCGGCCGATCTCCCTGCGTGACGGTGTCTTGCCACTTTGACGCTACTACCGTCTCACCTAGTCCTTCAACTTACTCTCTGAACTTGCCTTTCGGACCTCAAGCTGCGAACCTACCTTTCCGAGCTGGCTTATCCTTCGACCTTGCCGGAGTGGTAGAACGAAAATTTACTACCATTGCTGTCAATTTTAATTGGGTTATTTTGCCCATTTTAAAGCAATAAACCTGTATCCTTATGAATTTTAAATGTAACACTTGAATAAAGATTAAACGGCATACTCTGCCTGCGACCTTAATAGGTCTCGCGGTTAATGCGCTGACCGCCATTTAATTATGTTACTCTGCCGTTGCAGTTTATTGAACGTTCTAAATTAAATCTTTGCGAAATTTCTCGTTCTTTCCTTAACTCGATTGTGTGCGGGCTTGAGGCCATTATTTCTCACAACATACTAAATGGTGTCTTCCTCCTTCCTCTCTTTGGATCGCATTTGTTGGGTAGGGAGGCTAAAACTAATGACTAATCTAATCTAATATTTCGGTTCACTGCTGTACTGTTCTTCAGGTCCTACTACTTTCTCCTTCAACTTTGGTGTTGTTTCATGATCTTTTTTCACAACTTACTGTTTATATGCCCTTTCTGTGCAGATTCCGCGTTTCCTTAACTCCATTCTAAATGGTGCTTTCTTCCTTTCTCTCTTTGGATCGCATTTGTTGCTGGGTATGGAGGCTAAAACTAACGACTAGTCTAATCTTATCTTCGATGTTGTCTTAAAGTCATTACTTTAGATTTGTTTTTTTAAATATTTTTTCGTTTACTAATTTGATGGGCGACGGATGTTTTGCGGAAATATACATTCTGTATAGATAACACTTAGTATGAATTTGATGTTAAATGGTGTGCTTATTGAAGGGAGCTTTAAACTAACATGAAGAATCAGTCCATTGCACGTGTTGTGGTTTATTAGTGGTTTTAAACTGGTACTAGGTATGGAAGTGGTTTTTCATTTTATTTTGAGAAGCATAAAATTTTAGTTACAAAGGTTACACTATGAGAGTGAAGAACTCCTTCTCTGCGGCTGCTCGTGGAATAGGGGGTCATTGTGTTGAAGATTGAGGTGGCATTATTGGTATTTGATCGTTGGCTTGTGTCCCGTGAAGGGGATATAATTATTGTATGTTAGGGAAATGGCGCTCCAAGGAGGAACATGTGAGGTTCCGAGCTACATGTTTTGTAGGTCGATTATTTGGGCTAAAATAATATATTTTTTTCTTCTTTTGTTACCGATCATCTGTTTTCTGTTTGCTTTAGTGTTAGTATCTAGTACTTCGGTCAATCTTTATTTCCATCATGTTTGTTCTATTATTGTTTCGCTGTACCCTGTGCGTAGATTTCACGTCCTCAATTTTTTAGGATTAATTTTTGTACGATCCAACGGTTTATGTACATTGAGTTTTCCTATTATTTTCAGAATGGAGTGTTCCGTACTTGGGCTTAGGGATTTTTTTCATGTGCAAATTTTCGTTATAATTTCGGCGGTCGTTATAATTTGTTACAAAGTTTTCTTCACAAGTATTTATGTGCACGATATTCTGGGTGTGAGCGCGCAGGTATAAATTTCTACGTTCCTTTGGGAATGTTTTTTTTTTGTTAGGGCGTTGAACACGGTTATATTTTGATTATGAAAATTATTAGGTTTATAAGAGAAGGTGAGTTAAATTGGGAGGTAAATGATAATATATCTTCAAGTTGATTGCATTTTGTGGGGTTATTGATGGTAAAACGTTTAGTTTTGTGATGAATTGAAAATTGAGCGGTCGATCGTGTGTAGTTCTAATCATGGATCGAAAGTGAGAAGAAAGTTTAAAATTTCTAGGCGTAATGTAGAAATATTTTTGTCATGAAAGAGCTTGTTTGTGTGTGTCGTTTAGTTGTTGTGGTAGGGATTTTTTTTAATGATGAAAAGGTAAAATTTAAAGTATTGGTTTTGATAGTTGGATTTAGTTTCAGGCATTTTCTATATATATGACGTATGTATATATAGTGTCGGGTGTGTGGTTGTTAAGAATATGGAATTTAGTGAATGTTAGATCATTAGAACGGTAGTAGATAATTAAACTGTGTTTATCTGTGTTTGTGTGCGAGCGATTTGTGTGGTGGTGTACGTGTTATGCGCACAAATTTGGAAGAGGTCTGAATTTGTGTTTACAGTGTTTTTTTTGTACAGATGTTGGTGTTGGTGGTGCTGGCAAGTGGCGCTTCGAAGTGCTAATTGCTTCTGGCAACGACACACGGAGCGATACCTGTGCTTGCTCTGGTATACGAGTACACGGCAAAGGATCAGCCTGTGGTAACTCGGTCTCATTGAAGGTAAGAATGGATGCAACTTTGTTATTTATGAGTATCGGCTTTAGAAATAAAATATGGGATCCCGAGGTGAGGGTTAGGCAGCTTTGATTTGATGTATTAGAATCATAGAGGATTTTTGTTTGATTTATGGATCATCGTATTAATGACTTGTGAGTGTTTAATTTTGATTTTACTTTATATACGTCCTGTTTCGATTGGTATTTTTATGTGCTAGGCAACGTGTGTGTGTGTGTGCGCGAGCGATGTGTGTGGTGTGTGTGTTATGCGCACAAACTTGGAAGAGGTATGTATTTGTGATTACAAAGCGTTTTTTTGTTCATATGTTGGTGCTGGTGGTGCTGGCAAGTGGCGCTTGGAAGTGCTAATCGCTTCTGGCAACGACGAGCGGAGCGATACTTGTGCCTGCTCATGTATGCATGGCAAGGCTCAGCCTATGGGGTAACTGGTCTCATCGAAGGTAAGAATGGATGCAAATTTTTATTTATGGTATCGGCTTTAAATGTAAAATGTAGGATCCCGAGGTGAGGTTTAAGTAATTTCTTTTGTACCATTACCGTGGAGAATTTGTATTTGATTTGTGGTCCATTATTTATTTTTGCCAGTTTTTTCTCATACTTCTGTCTTATTTTTCATTGTCGCTGTCAGAATCCACTATATACTATTTTTCTGTGTGATTATCAAGTTTTTTGACTTGAATTATGCTCATAAATATCCTTTCTCGAACGTTGTCTTTATGTGGAAGGCAGTTGTGTAGGAGCGCACTCAATGGACAGTTTGTTCCTTTAGAAATGGTGCTTCCATCCTGTCACCTTAACCTATTACGAAATTTGAGTTATATTGGTTGAGGCGTTTCGGCTATTTACGTAGCATCTTATCGAATATGGATTATTATTATTTTTTTATTACGGTTGACGAGAGAAAGATGAATGGTTCTGTGTAGGAAAAGGTAAAGATTACGAAGAATCAAGTCGGTATTGGGTGTTTTGCAATGAAATTTATTTTCAAAATTGTTGGCTTTATGGTGTTCATTTCATAAAAATGTTTCTATGTAGACTATAATTTTGAGGTGGAATGCCATGGTGTTATATATTAAAATATGTATCGTTATAGTATGACACTGGTTTGTAAGTGAGAGTTCTGGAGGCCTCGGCTTACGAGTCCCGGAAGACCATTGTTGTGAGCCTCGCATGGCAAGCTCACAGGATGTCCTTATCGTGCTTGGTTTGGGATATCGCGGTCACCGGCGGAAGTGTCATAAACGCAACCGATGGATGCCGCCGTGTTGTGCACTTACCGGAAGGGCTTTGTTTAACTTCCGGGGGCGCTCTAGTCTTCAGGCATGTGTGTCCCTTTTTGAGTCAGTACATTACTAGTAGTCCTGCTGTACGTTTCATTTGCTCCTGCCTGGTATACGGCTAGGCAAATTGAAGTTAAAGCTTCCTGCTATACGAACCTAATGTCGTACTGAAAACTGCGATACCACAAATGGTTATTCTATTTCACTTAGTTTTGTTGATGTAATCTTGAAGTGCACTCTCCTTAGGGGGATACAACTATTTTATCAATGGGAATTAACGCTCCCAGGGGGAAAATGTGTGAGGGCCTGAGCTGAGAGTTAGGTAGGCCTTCTTTATTATGAAATGAATGTTTTTGGTCATGTTAAGGACCGAATTTCTCGGTTTAGTACTGTCCAGTTTTTAGTACCTACTACTTTCTTCTTCAACTTGCATCGTGTTTCAAGAACTTCATTCCCAACTTATTGTTTCTATGCCCCTTCTGCATAGATTTCGCATTCCGTAATATCCATACTAAATGGTGCCTTTTTCTCTTCGATACGCTGTATTTGTAGTGGTTCGGGAGTATTAAACTAATTTATAATCTGATAATCTGATAGCAATGCCTAATTTTATGTGAGTACTGGGGAATAGTTTATTGATATTTGAAGCAAGTCGGTCATGATTTGATGCATAAATTGAAGGAATTAAAAGAATTAGGATGAAGAGCAGGTTACAATAGGGCTACTTCGGCTTAGTAAATACATATTTTTTTTCAAGGGAAAAATGTTTAGAATATATTTCAGGGACAATCGTCTTGAGTGCCGTTTGTTGGTGTATCGTTGTGGATGAAGAAGTATTTAAGGAGAGTTGTTTTGTGCAGGTTGGGCGAGGTTGGCGCTGACGGACGTCGTTATGGAGAACCGTGAACAGGACCAGAGATTGGCGTCACTCTCTCTTCATGGACACGGTCAGTAGGTCGAACAGTAGCGAGGTATTCCCCGTGTCTGGAGAAGGGAGAGATCTCGGTTACAGTTGGAATCTAACAAGTTTTCGTCACAACGCCCTTTTCATGATGGCAAAAAAAGTTGTAGGTAGTTTGAATCGCAGCGCCGGGCGGCGATTTCTCTGTGTTGGGAAAAAAGAGAATTCAGGCACAATTTTTCAATGTAGCTAGGTGTCGGGAATGGGTATTGGCTTGACTGGGGGTAACCCATTTTTGCGTCGTGATATAGTTGAAAGGTGTTTGAAAAAAACGATCTATTAGATCATATGTCATGTGTGGGGGGAGGCTGCATAGAAATAAAGCGGTTGGGATAAGCCAGCTATGGCTGTCAAGCCTGACTGTAGAACAGGGTTGTGCTGGGCTGCTATTGATCTGGGCAGTTGTGGTGCGGCGTGTGGTATGTATGTAGAATCAAAATTGTGATTTGTGCGATAATGTGACAGAGCATATTAAGGATGGATTGTGTAACGTGGGTCCGAAAGGTTAAAATGAAAGTTATTATTTCTTAAGAAAATTTTTTCCTTTAAAGTGTATTGATGTAGGTTTTACTTTGTTTTGGAAATCTCTATGGGTGTTGGTATCGTTTTTTTCAGCAGCTATTTATTTGTTCTTGTTCGACTTGATGTTGTTTTGTAAATATTAGCAAGTTTGGCTTTTATGGCTCTGTGCGTCGATTTAGCGCCCACTCAAGTTTAGAGTAAATGATGTGTTTCTTTTTACTATTTTGTTGTGATATGGTAGTTTCAATTAGCATAATAAAATTTTCCATTGAAAGATATTGTAATCGTCTTTAGGAGGTGAACCATTTACTTTAGAGTAGCGTAAGAAGCGCCGGTCGCACGTCGTCAAAAGTAGCAGAGCTGTATTTGGACGGTGATAGCACCTGCAAATTATCTCTATGTTTGTATGCTGAACAAGCCATGCGTTTCATTTTTGAGTGTAAGTTTGTTTACGCATTTCTAGACGTACGCGCTGTGTTGTGCGATGTTTTTATAATTTACTTCGCGACTAACTTTTTATCAATACTTGATTGTCATTTACGATGGTTTCAATGTACTTCGGTATAGCGTTGTTTGTTTTTCTTACTTCCAAAAACTTCTTTAGCTTTAGTAGTATACGAATTATTTATAAGTTGTTAGCAATCTCTTGGAATACAAAATATCGAAGAGATGATATTTTTCATTTCTTATTCAACTACTCCTTGATAGAGTTAGACTATTAGCACGCCACGTTTGGTTTGTCTATTAGTACGCCTCGTATGGTCTATCTATTTGTACACTTATGATAGTTTGTCTATTATTACACGTCGTATAGTTTGTCTATTATTATGTCTCTTATGGCTTATCTATTGGTGCACCTCGGATGGTTTGTCAATTAGTACTCCTCGTATAAAACTTCTGTTTTAGGACGTCTTATATCATGAAATTTTTAAAAGCCAATATGTTGGCATGTATCTCATGTGGCAACTTGGAAATGAACGTTTTTTCTTTCTTTTCTTTTTTATGAGAAAACGCTCGTCGTAATGCGTTAAGTCTGGGAAAGATTGGTTACATAATTGTGTGTGGGGGATAAAATATTGTGGGTATAGATTTGTAAGACTAGACTTGAACTTTAGGTACACTTTCATGTTGTTGAAATGGTATGGTTCATATGATTTTGTTATGTTATTTCATAGTTTGGCATATAGGCAGAATAATTAATGTAGGTGATTTTGTTTTTGTCAGCATGTAAGGTGGTCCCCTCAGGGGGATACAAGTAGAATCATGTGAGGGCTCGAGGTAAAGGTTAGGTAGGCTTCTTTTTTGTTGTAATAAAATAGGTTTTTGTTTTGTAACGGACCATTTTTTTCGGTTCACTCCTGTCCTGTTTTTCAGCACCTACTACACTCTTCTTCAAATTTTACTTGTTTCATGAACTTCTTTCCTAGCTTACTGTTTCTGTGCACCATGTGCATAGATTCCGCGTTCCCTCAACTCCATACTAAATGGTGCCTTCTTCTTTCCTCTCTTAGAACATATTTGTCGTGGTTAAGGCAGGGTAAAACTTTCTTAAATAATAATAATAATAAGCTTGTAAGATGGTATTCGAATGTCTTTAGTGGGAATGAGGAAACATAGGTAATGAATAGATTCGCATTTTCGTAACTCTTCTTCTTCCCTTAGGGGAATGTAACTTTGTTATCTATGGGAATTAGCACTCGCAGGGTGAGAATGTGTGAGGGCATGTGCTGAGAGTTAGGCAGGTTTCGTTTTTGTTGAAATAAAATAGATTTTGCCATGTGAAAGGTCATATTTTTTCTGTTTACTGCTGTCCTGTTTTTCAGCACTTTTACTTTACGCCTCAAGTTTATCTTGTTTCGTGAACTTCTTTCTCTATTGTCTGTTTTCATGTTCTTTGTGCATAGATTTCGCATTCCGTTATCTCCATATTAAATGGTTTGTTTATTCTTCCTGTTTTCGATACGCTCTTTTTGTAGCGGTTAGGGAGTCTTAAACTAACACAATGTAATGTAATCTTTTTCAAATGCTTGCTATATGGGAAGTTTTTTGTTTCTCTTTTCGAATTATGTTTGAAATTGTGTGGGAAATTTGAATGAATTTTAACGTAATTTTGTAAATAGTTGGTAAACAATAGAATTTGGGAAGGAAACGGTAGCAGTTGCTACCAAGTGTTAAATGTTGAAAAAAAAATTTGGGGGGTGTAGGTATTTTATTTTAAATGAATATCAGAAAATGTAAGATTTGAGGTTAAAATTTTAGCCGTGAGGTATAAGGTGAGAGGATTCGGCTTGTTGCTATGCGAGTTTGCGTGTGAAAATGACCGTACAGTTTTGTGATGTATTTGCGAAACCGGCTGTGTGTGTGTGTGTTTTGTGTGTGTGTGTTTTGTGTGTGTGTGTGTGTGTACGTACTTAATTGAACGCTGGTTTTGAATGGGAATTTTTTGAATGAAACACCAGTGCTGTATCTATTGGTATCAGTAGTTCTCGTAGGGGGAATATGTGAGGTCTTGGGGTAAAGGTTAGTTAGGCCTCTTTTTGTGAAGAGAAAAAAGGTATTTTCCTTTAGTTACGGATTTTTTTTGACTCAATGCCATTTGATTTATAGCACGTGATGGTTTTTTGTGCAAGTTTCATCTTGTTTCTTGTACTTCTTTTTTTACTGATTATTTGTGTGCTTGTTGTGAACAAATTCTGCATTCCTTTAACGCTTGTCCAAATGGTGGCTTCCTTCTATCTCTCTTAGGAACGTGTTTGTTGCAGTTAGGGATGTTCAAACTTACATCAACTATATTCTTGAAGTTTTAGATGGAAAGTGTTCATTCTAGGTACGTTTTAGAGATGTGAAGATGTTTCAAGTTGAAGGTTGTTATGTGCACTTTTTGTATTTCTATTGTGCATTGTGTTTTATTTTAATTGATCTTTGACTCTCTACAGGTAGGGCATTTAATTTGGGAATGCACCGCGTGCATATTGTGTTAATTTTTTTGGTATTCAATGTAGGCAAATATTGGGAGACGTAAATTTAAGGAAGTAGAGCCCAATTATTTAAATCGCTATTTAGTCATTAAAAGGCTGAATTGACTGTATTTTTATTTTCTTCAGCTAGTAGTGGAACGATATAGTTGTTCGTCGATGTGTGTAGATCGGCATACCTTTTAATTAAGTGATGAATGAAGCTAAAAAATAATTAAATTTATCTGAAATTTGAATTCCCCTGCGAGAGAGAGAGAGAGGGAGAGAGAGACGCTATATACTCTTAGGAAGAATCAAATGGATCGTTGTGGCACACTTTAAAAGATTGAAACGGCGCTTAAAACACTCGAATTTAAATCACTATTCGTAGGTTTACAGTTTGTGCTAGTTCAATTGCTTTATTTCGGTCGAATCCGAATCGGATGTTTTTTTGAGGCGCTGCAATGTGCAAGACGTGATGTAGTGGTGGAAAAAATTGAACGTAAGTTTTTCAACGTGATTTCAGGAGAGCGAATGAAAGAGATGTTGACCGATAGGGGTTTCAGTAGTAAGTATAGTGTTCCGTTTTTATTGCAGAGAAAGTATGTAGGACGATTCTTTTGCAAACAATTAAGGCTTAGGTTTCTCGTTGCCGTGAAGAAAAAATGTCACCAATGATTTAGCACTTGGTGCATATTGTCAGGAGATTTCAGGCTAGACAATATCTGAACAAGTGCTCAAGAGATAAAATTAGGCAGTTGGGGCCGTGTCAACGATTAAAAACAACTTGTTCCCGAAATGTCGAATGTGAACGCGTGTGATCTTTTCAATGTTTGAAATCACCAGTTTTCCTCAAGGGTCTGATTCATTTTAGTTTAATGGGTCGTTAGATTGGTGTTGGTGGTACCAGAGCTGAAATCAATGTTGCATGTACCAATAAGTAGCACATGCAACGGTAATTTCAGCCCTAGTACCACTAATAATAACATCAAGAGTAAACGACAGCACCTACACTTAGTATATCACACGACAAAGGGCCATGACAAAGGGCCAAGACAAAGGGCCCGGACAAAGGGCCAAGACAAAGGGCCAAGACAAAGAGCCAAGACAAAGGGCCAAGACAAAGGGCCAAGACAAAGGGCCAAGACAAAGGGCCAAGACAAAGGGCCAAGACAAAGGGCCAAGACAAAGGGCCAAGACAAAGGGCCAAGACAAAGGGCCAAGACAAAGGGCCAAGACAAAGGGCCAAGACAAAGGGCCAAGACAAAGGGCCAAGACAAAGGGCCAAGACAAAGGGCCAAGACAAAGGGCCAAGACAAAGGGCCAAGACAAAGGGCCAAGACAAAGGGCCAAGACAAAGGGCCAAGACGAAGGGCCAAGACGAAGGGCCAAGACGAAGGGCAAAGACGAAGGGCAAAGACGAAGGGCAAAGACGAAGGGCCAAGACGAAGGGCCAAGACGAAGGGCCAAGACGAAGGGCCAAGACGAAGGGCCAAGACGAAGGGCCAAGACGAAGGGCCAAGACGAAGGGCCAAGACGAAGGGCCAAGACGAAGGGCCAAGACGAAGGGCCAAGACAAAGGGCCAAGACAAAGGGCCAAGACAAAGGGCCAAGACAAAGGGCCAAGACAAAGGGCCAAGACAAAGGGCCAAGACAAAGGGCCAAGACAAAGGGCCAAGACAAAGGGCCAAGACAAAGGGCCAAGACAAAGGGCCAAGACAAAGGGCCAAGACAAAGGGCCAAGACAAAGGGCCAAGACAAAGGGCCAAGACAAAGGGCCAAGACAAAGGGCCAAGACAAAGGGCCAAGACAAAGGGCCAAGACAAAGGGCCAAGACAAAGGGCCAAGACAAAGGGACAAGACAAAGGGACAAGACAAAGGGACGAGACAAAGGGACGAGACAAAGGGACGAGACAAAGGGCCGAGACAAAGGGCCGAGACAAAGGGCCGAGACAAAGGGCCGAGACAAAGGGCCGAGACAAAGGGCCGAGACAAAGGGCCAAAGCAAAGGGCCAAAGCAAAGGGTCAAAGCAAAGGGTCAAGGCAAAGGGTCAAGGCAAAGGGTCAAGGCAAAGGGTCAAGGCAAAGGGTCAAGGCAAAGGGTCAAGGCAAAGGGCCAAGGCAAAGGGCCAAGGCAAAGGGCCAAGGCAAAGGGCCAAGGCAAAGGGCCAAGGCAAAGGGCCAAGGCAAAGGGCCAAGGCAAAGGGCCAAGGCAAAGGGCCAAGGCAAAGGGCCAAGGCAAAGGGCCAAGGCAAAGGGCCAAGGCAAAGGGCCAAGGCAAAGGGCCAAGGCAAAGGGCCAAGGCAAAGGGCCAAGGCGAAGGGCCAAGGCGAAGGGCCAAGGCGAAGGGCCAAGGCAAAGGGCCAAGGCAAAGGGCCAAGGCAAAGGGCCAAGGCAAAGGGCCAAGGCAAAGGGCCAAGGCAAAGGGCCAAGGCAAAGGGCCAAGGCAAAGGGCCAAGGCAAAGGGCCAAGGGAAAGGGCCAGGGCAAAGGGCCAGGGCAGAGGGCCAAGGCAGAGGGCCAAGGCAGAGGGCCAAGGCAGAGGGCCAAGGCAGAGGGCCAAGGCAGAGGACCAAGGCAAAGGGCCAAGGCAAAGGGTCAAGGCAGAGGGCCAAGGCAGAGGGCCAAGGCAGAGGGCCAAGGCAGAGGGCCAAGGCAAAGGGCCAAGGCAAAGGGCCAAGGCAAAGGGCCAAGGCAAAGGGCCAAGGCAAAGGGCCAAGGCAAAGGGCCAAGGCAAAGGGCCAAGGCAAAGGGTCAAGGCAAAGGGCCAAGACAAAGGGCCAAGACAAAGGGCCAAGGCAAAGGGCCAAGGCAAAGGGCCAAGGCAAAGGCCAAAGCAAAGGGCCAAGGCAAATGGCCAACACCTTGAGGCTCTACTCCTCCTCTTCCTCTCGATTAGAGAGTGGGGGAAGGCCGAATGGATCTTCAGTAGGATATTCCTCCTGAGGATGAGGAGCAGCAGCAGCTCCTCCTCATCAGCAGACCCATCGGCAGCGGCAACAATACCAGCAGGGCGTAGAGGCTCCCTAAGGATAGACCAGAGAAGAGATCAGTCTTAGTCTTTTAGTGAGGAGAGCTTAACAAATTCCCTGCGAAGGGACCCACCGGTGGTCACTTAGGAGATTTTCATAGTGCTGCTGACCCACCTGCAGTCACTAACTCATTTTTTATTTTACTTAATGAAAGCTAAATAAAGGCTCGATCCAGTTAATGTTTACTATTTTCAAAGTTGATTACCACAATTGATTTCAAATTTGAATTGAATATTGAACCTCAGTTTAACCCATCGCAGTTAACGTGCTAAGTTTTGAAGCTTATAGGTTTAGGGACGATCGTGATTATTATTTAAATAACAAAAATGTGAGGTATACCAATGTGAGCTCACCGGAAACGCGGAAATTCGTCGTTGACGACATTCCTGGGCCGCCGTCGGCGCTCGCGCGGTTGGGTATGAAGCTCTGGCAGGATCCTGTCCGGGTTCGCCTCGAAGATTGGGGCACCCAGAAGCACTTCTCGTGGCTTGAGATAGCTCAGATGGATCTTCAGGGTGTCCGAATCTGTCGAGCGCTTATACCACCCGGACAGGATCCAGGGAACGTCCGCGTTTCTGTAGAACTCGAGGGTGCGACGCACCGAGGCTCTTAGTTGGTTTTGGTTGAATCCGAGGTTGCGCGACTGTCAAGAGAAGGAAGAAGATATTAGGACAGGGATGTTACCCATTTTTGAAAGGAATACACAACTCAGCCACGAAGTATGTGGACGTTGCTGCACTTCGATATTTTATCCTGGTGATCGAGCGGTCGGGGACCGACACTGAAAACGCGAGTACCCTTCGGGGCGAGGCAGACGCGGGCAAAGGGATATGTGATGGACACGCTGCCTTCCCATGGTGCGAGTCGCAAAAGTGCGCTGGGCATGAGGTTAGCAATTTCACGAAGAGAAGGTTTATGTCTGGCGAAGAGATGAGAAACGTCCTTACGATGTTCTTGCCCGAGTCTACTACGACATCATCGAGGCGATAGTTGTCTGCCTGCGATGTAGAAGGCACGATGGGCTCCTGGAGCGTGAGGAGCGGTACACCGAGAATCTTTTCTCCCGTGTACTCAGGCTCCAGGAGCGCGATTTCTTGCCCGTAGAAAGTGGTGCTACGCAGTAGCGAGAAATAAAAGTCGGTTGTCTCTCGAGTGTCGGTAAGGAGGTAAAAGTCTTTACCTGACAAGAGGTCCCTGCAAGGAGAAAAATCGTTTTAAATTTTTTTAAAAACATGCCAGATTAAGCATTTCTCATGATCCTAGGGATCTCATCGAGAACGTCAAAGGAGAGCAATAGTGGCAAAACTATCAGTCAAAAGGACAAATTATTGAAGAATGTTAAATGTTACATTGCGAAGCAGCTTTGAATTAGTTAGCAGCCAACTGCTACGGATCGGGTTTGGCTATAAGTTGTGTAGGCGATTGTTAAAGTCTTTGTTTGAATTTGAGAAGCATTTCAAAGTTATCGACACTCCGTATTCATTTAAGTATTTAATTTCGAAGAGCACGTCTTAGTACTTCTTTCAAGAGAAAGAAAAAAGGAACGTATACTCCAACGAATGTAAATTGTAGGAACTAAACTGGACTAACTTGTCGTCTGAGATGGGTTAACCAATTCAACTGACCTGCAGAGAATTAGTCTGTGGTAAGTTATGGGCCGCTCCTTGTTGGTGTATTTCAAGGGCCTTGCGTTATCTTTAGGCGCTTTAATGCTGAGAATTAGCGCAAACAGCCGTCTGTCCTCGAGGTTATTGCCCTCTATCACGATGTCCTATGTGGTCGGCTGGACATTCGGCCTGAATGGCCACGGGTGGTCTTCGTCTATTTTACCATCATCAACCATATCTCGCATCATCTGGAAAGAAATTGGGCATGAAGTTTGAAGAAAATTTAGCAGCGCCGGTGCGATTGTGTGGGAAGTTTGAGTGGAGTTTCCAAGTAAGCCCCTTATTTGGGGCTTTTGTGCTGCTGCAATTGTGGAAACAAAGGGCGTGTGCAAGGAGAAATTGGCAGCAATTATGATCAAGTTGTAGCGCTTTGCTTTGGTTATTTATGAACCCCTGATGAGAGATTTAGGCTGCCAGGACACGGAGAGCAAATGGTTACGTTTTGTCAGAATCAAGTACAGCTAGCGTTATCAGTGCGTTTGTCGAGCATGGTACAAGCTGAGACCAGATTCGTGATACAATGATTTGCACGTAAGAAATCATAATCACTTTAGTTATACAGGGTAAGAAATTGCGTGGCAAAGTTCACAATTTGGCGTCCACTGTACTACCGACAAAACTAATAACGAGAGAGGGGTCAGGATTTAGTGTTTGTTGATACTGCTAGGAAAACTGACGAGTGCCAAGAAATTTTGTTGGTATTAATTTGTAGGCAACATTTAGTCAGTTGACGATTCGTAATTTGAGACAGAAAAATACGAGTAAAGTAAGCGGGAAAAATTTTATTCACACAGGAAAAGTAACCTTGCATTCAATCGAGGAAACTCAACCATTTTGGATTTAAACCAAGAACCATCATTGGGGGCAAGCATTTACTCATTCGTTATCTGTAAGGAGAAGTTGAGTACTATGAGCAGTTAGAAATTGCTTCAATTACTTTTGCTCAAGACGAGAATGGTGGAGAAATGTAAATTGCCGTACAATATTTGGCCGTATCAGGAGCCACAAGGTAAATTATGCACGATTTTTATAAAATGTTGCAGAATGGAAGGTCGTGCGATAAATTTATCGCACATTTGAAACTGAATATTGAAATTACTCGAGGATGGGGAAGTTTTTACTTTCGAGATAAAGGGTAAATTGAGGAACTTCTGCAATTTCAAAACCAAGTGTTCGCGTGAATAATTGGGAAACTTGCTCATCATGATGTGGCTGTGAAATGTATGGCTTACTTACATTTGCTGGCTGGATGGATGGAGCGCTGGATGGATGGAGCGCAGGATGGATGGAGCGCTGGATGGATGGAGCGCTGGATGGATGGAGCGCTGGATGGATGGAGCGCTGGATGGATGGAGCGCTGGATGGATGGAGCGCTGGATGGATGGAGTGCTGGATGGATGGAGCGCTGGATGGATGGAGCGCTGGATGGATGGAGCGCTGGATGGATGGAGCGCTGGATGGATGGAGCGCTGGATGGATGGAGCGCTGTATGAATGGAGCGCTGGATGGATGGAGCGCTGGATGGAATCTGGAGGGGGAAAATTAGAAAAACGTTATTCGTTTTCAGAAGATATTCGCACATGAGGAAGGTGTGGGATTAGCATCAGAAGTTTTTACGTTTGAGAGGGGGAAAACTGAAGAGCCTCGCTAATTCGATTACTATTATTAGACATAGGATTAGACATTGGTCTTAATTTTCAGGACATGCAAGCGAGATCTCAGGGCGGCTGTGTACTGTAGATGTTCATCTAGCCGAACTTTCAGAATAAAACGTGGTAGGAGATCGATACCAGTGAGAGGCATAAGAGAGTTCAACTCCTGAACAACTACTTACAGTAGTCAGAAAATTAAAGTTTCGCTGTACTGTAAAAGGTTTATTCATTTATTGTAATCAGTGCGGTAGGACGGGAGCTCGTGAGATAATGAGTATTACTTTACGAGATAATGTAAAGAGTGCAGAATGTAGTCACGTAGTGATTTATTGAAGAATAAACGTGGGTACGAAATAAATTAATTACCTACAATTCAGTTTTATAGCAATTTTATTCGGGGTTTAGAACGTGCAAGTTACAGCTCGGCAACTCAAATTGAAGTAACTGTCGGGAACTGTTTGTTCTGGAAAGAAACCAGAAATAAATAGCGAGAAAGTTTACTTTGGATATTCAAGAACGAGCTTATACTAAAAGCTAATGGTGAATTTAGTGATTGATCAAACTTTCAATTTACCTCGTGCGTAGAGCGGACTGTCATTGTAAATGTTGAAGTTAAAATAGAATTTATCAAAGGAATCGCATTTATCTCGCAGGAAGTGGAATGCTAGGCGTGAAGTTTACTAATGGTGAAGTGGAAAGTGCAGTGCAAAATTTGCGTGCGATTATCACGTGAGGTGTATACCGATCCGCACAAAAATACGTTCAATAAAATGATATGGGCGTTATCAACTGCTGTGGAGCAAGGAGGTCGGTCAAGTGAAATCTAGCACTACTGTGGTCATGACCGAAACATAGAAGATCCAGTACTTTAGGAAATGATGAAATCAATCCACAGATCCACTATTTGCAAACTGCATTTTAGGTGCAAGTTCAGAGATAAGCTTAGGTATTCAAACCTCACAACAGGTGGTCAATTGATTTAATCGTACTTACTTGATACTATACTACACGATGGAGTGGGACTTTAGAGTAGTTTCATCGATCTACGGCCAACGGAGGAAATTGAAGAATTTATGATTCCAGGCAGAGTCAACGTTTCTACGAATCAGTGCTTTGAAGCGTAAACCGAGTATAGCTTTTTTGATACGAACAAATTATCATTCTGCGCTGCAGGAACACGATTTTAAGATAGGTTAACAGAATTGGTCTTTACGTGAAAGCATAAAGAAGCTTAAAAGAAAAGTATTACAGGGGTGAGAATGATTTTTAGAGCAGAGTGTGCTAGTGCTCATAGACTCGTTTCGGCAACTGGATCATTCCGAGAGAGTTTATGAATAGTTTAGGAAGGCGAAAACGGTATTTCCCTATTGAAAATCGAGGACGGTGCACCGGTGGAATATGGTTGACAGGGCTTATTATCCGCGATTTATTGGTCATTCGGCCATCCGACCGATAAAACAACGGTACACCGCCCAATTTACGAGCATGTTATGATCGGCACTGCCATCCGCGGCCTCCCGTCCATACACCGTCTTTAACTCGCGGTATCTAGTAGCGATTCGAGGTTGACTTGGCCAAGGACGGCCATCTGGCTCAGAATCGCTGATACCGTGTTTTTCTGGCACTTGTTTCTCATGCCCTCAAGCAACTAAAATTAATCTATGTTAAATAACCTCTTAATTTTAAAATGAAATGAACAAAATAATAATGAAATAAATATAAAAAAGATATTCTGAAATTTTAAATTTTTGCTTTACTAATTATAAAACCTTTCACACTGAGATAAAAATTAAAATATTCAGGCCTCTATGAATAGGATGTTTTATTCCAGATTAGATTATAAGTTTGTTAAAGCCTCCCTAACCGCCAAACAAATAGAGCGAATCGGAGAGGAAGGAGGAAGGCACCATTCAGTATGGAGATGAGAGAATGAGGAATCTAAGCAGAATATGAGAGTAAGATGAGAAAGAAGTTCATGAAATAAGATAAAAGTTGAGGAAAAAACCCCGAGGTGCTGAAAAACCGTGCAGTAGTGAATCGAAAAAAGGTGGTCCTTAACCCAACAAAATCATTTTATTTCAACAAAAAGAAGCCCTACCTAACTCTCAGCTCGGGCCCTCACATTTTTCCCCTGGGAGCGCCAATTCCCACATATACAATACTTGTATCCTCCTGAGGGGATGTTTTATTCCAATCAAGCCTAATAAAATATGTATAATTGGCAGAACAATTATATGAGCAAATCTCATACAAGAAAAAACAGTCCGTAAAGCAGGCGATAGAGAAGATCCATTTTAAAAACGAATTCATATGAACGTTTCTAGCTCTTGGCTCATTTTAAAAAAGGCTTGCAGATAAATCGAAAATTAATTCCATGCTCGCACAATTTGGACAGATCCATTATAGACAAAAATCTTAAAGAATACGTGGATGAAAAACTACACGTAATAGCCTACAAACAGAAGTAAATTGTGACAATGATAACAATATTAAAAGAAATGCAATAGTTTTATAAGAGAATAACTGTTCATCGGTTTATTATTTACCAATTTAAACAATTTATTTACCACAGGAGATACAGAGGTAGAATGTTTCTTAAGTCTAATACAATGGTCAGAGTTGAGTATAGCTACCTGTGGGCCCGAATAAGTTCAGCGACTTCTAGGGCATCCTACCATTACATTATTCTAGGGCGTACAATAATGTTTAACCTAATTCACTTAGCCTAGTTTTGCATTAGACTGATCAACAGGATAATGAACTCGATATTGATGTTTAATTTTACAATATAGGTCATATGGACAATACTTAACAGTATATTCGATAACGATTTGGGAGCAGACTGAAAATCGGCGATATTACTCATGGCAAATTGCATTATTAGGACCAGACATGTAGGAGGCAGGATTTGACTTGGTGATCTTACACGACTAGTATTCTGATAAGAAGTGAGACTCAAGATTTCTTTTAAATACCTTGTAAGAATTACTTTCACGGATCTCCGCAGGTATTGAGTTCCAGGTTTTAGTTCCAACGAATAGTATACTATGTTGCGAGCGGGTCTTTGAATAATAAGGAAGCATGAATTTACTTTTATTTCGTGTTAAATGGTCGTGATGACCAGTTTGCGCAGTTAATAACTGTTGAAGGCTATTGTCGCCATCATTAGCTAATGTTTTGTAGATGAAATTGCAGATGGAGATTTTGTAGAGATCCGAGAGTTTAAGTATTTGTAAATTTTTGAATGAATCATTTGTGTGAGCATTATATTCTAGGTTCTTTACCGCTCTGATGGCTCTTTTTTGCAGAGTAAAAATTATATTAGTTTTATTTTTATCAGTTCCATGCCATGCTTCTATTCCGTATTGCAGGTATGGTGAAATGAGCGTTCGATAAAGCATTAGTAAGGCTGTTTCAGGCAGGAAATTTTTAACTTTATTCAGGATTCCGATGGATTTTGATAATTTAGAACTAATATGAGTGATGTGCTCTTTGAAGGTCAGATGTTTATCTATTATGATGCCCAGAAATTTACATGAGTTGGTTTCTTTGATTTCACCTTCGCCAATTTTAATGGATGGTAGAGATATATTTTTCTTGTATGAGAACGTAATATAATTTGTTTTATCGATATTGAGGCTTATTTTATTAGCTTTAAGCCACAGTGAAACCTTATGGAGTTCATTATTTATACTCTCCGCAATCGTAGTGGGATTTTCGTTCGGAAGGACCGCAGAAAGCGTACTGTCATCGGCAAAGAGTATGAATTTAAAAAATGATGTAGATTTAATAATATCATTGATAAAAATCAGAAAAAGGAGAGGCCCAAGAACAGATCCTTGTGGAACTCCATGGCTAATTTTTTGTGGGTCCGATTTTGCGTTGTCAATGACAACGTATTGCTTCCGATTTGTTAGGTATGATCTGAACCAATCATGGGCAACCCCACGAATGCCATAACAATGAAGTTTCGAGAGTAATATGTTATGGTCCACACAATCGAATGCCTTTCGAAAGTCAAGAAATACAGAGAAGACAGTCTTTCCGTTATCTATATTAGAATAAAGGAATTGTAAATGATTTAATATTGCCTGTGTTGTTGATTTTTTACAGCGAAAGCCGTATTGTTTATCATAGAGAAATGATTTTTGTTCAAAATAAGAGTACACTTTTTTATACACAATTTTCTCGAATACCTTGCTAATAATTGGTAACATGGAGATAGGTCGATAATTGTTTACACAGGTTTTTTCACCATTTTTAAAGATAGGGGTTACTCTAGCAACTTTGAGGGAGTTCGGGAAAGTGCCTAGTAAGAGAGACTGGTTAATAATATTGGATATCAGCGGGGCCACAATATCAGCAATTATTTTAAGTATTTTAGTTGGAAACGTTTGTAACCCACTCGATTTATTTTTCATGTTGTTTATGCACGCAATTACATCGGAGGAGTTTGTAGGCGTAAAGAAAAAGTTGTGTTCTCGAATATGATCCATAAATTCCAGGTGATCAGTAGGTTCACTTGGAATACCATTGGCTATAGTTTTCCCTACGTTTACAAAGAAGTTGTTGAAGAGATTAGCAATATCATTCTTCTCATGGTATTTTACATTATCTTGAGTGATATAACCAATTTTCTTTTTTTCGGCGTTATTCGGTTTATAACAAGAGTTAAGGAGGCGCCAAGTCTTTTTAACGTCAGCTTTGAATTGAGTAAACTTGAGGGTAAAGTAGCTCTTTTTTGATGTTCTTATCTGGTTTGTCACATAGTTTCTGAATCGGTTATTTGTATTTAGATACCGTCTCGAAATAGTGAGAGATACCTACGATAAAAATTAAAATACGATGAATACATTGAATAAACCGATAATTATAAATTTTTAAGACACTAATAGCTTAAAAAGTTAAACTTTTAATAGGACATAATACTGTCAGGCTGCAGCGGAGACTGTATGGGAACGGTCTTCTGGAAACTACAGAAATTTCTTTAGAATTTCTTGAGTGCAACTTTAGATTTCAGCCTACCACTCGTAACTTTTGAAATAATTTACCTATTGAGTTCAAATTACTCTCAAATGAAAGATAAAAAACATTCTTATGGAAAATCGTACATGCCAACATTCTTGAGCACTCTCAGACAGCAAAATTCATTTGCCATGAAAATTACAGCTGGTAGCTGCCGAGGAATACTTGCTAGTCAAAGCTGTCAGCTAAAAAATTGGTAAATTTACCTAAAACATTAACTTGCGGATATTTATAATGTAATAAGGTATTTAAATGCAATTTAATCATTTATTTAACTAATACTATCCCGTTATTCATCTTAGCCAAAAATTTTATCTGCACTCGAGTTAGAGATGGCAACACTGCTCATGCGCGTCGGCAAGATGGCAAGCTCTTTCGAAGTTTCACGGTGGCCGGGCGGCGGCAGTCATTTGAATTGTGTTGTGGAAGTTGTGCGTCTCAGATGTGGTGCTGGTTTCTGACTCATTTAATAAGTTTCAAGCAATGTCAGAATGTATTTCAGAGCAAGTGTGCAGTACTTTAGAGTGTATCTTATTTTTGAAACAATTTTTGCTCTGAAAAGGTATAAGGTGTTCTCTCTCAAGTGAGTTTCTTATTCCATTGAAGACGTTATGCCGGTATCGCATGTTGTCAAGCGCCGATGAAGGTGACGATTGAGACAACAAGTGCCTTCAACCTTGTCGTCTGAATAATTTTTTAGTGTGAATGAATTGTAATGAATAGTAATGATGTGTTTATTCACTATTAATTCCTTTCTTATTTTACAGTAAGTGTTAACACAATTTAGCTTTAAACTTCTAAGTTGCAGTATAATTCCACTTGAGAAACCTTTGACAAGAAACAATATGCAATATTTTCAATTTAGATGTACCGATAGTTTCGGTATCGGCCTTTTTCTATTATCTGTACATCACTAGTTTTTAATTTATTAGTAAGAAAATTAAACTTCAATAAATATCTGACGAGCTGCGTTATAAAATTACGGAATAACGATGTTTAAGGAAAAAACATCATTATTTACTTAAATTCGTTCGCGGAAATTAAGAATTCTCGAGCCGCAGAAAAGGAACACATTTAAGAACGTTTTAAATGAATGATATTTTGCTCACTGATGCATAATGTTTAAGTTATTAACCTATGAAGTTATAGGAATTTTGTATATAAAAGCGGAGAAACGGACACGTAAATATGATGTAATGCAGCATGACGTGATGCTAGGTTAAATTAGATTAGGTAACGTTAGATTAGCTGAATAAACTAACCTAAAATAACTTAACTTAGCCATACTGACACTGATGGTTACCGCCAAAATATCGGGCGTATTTCAAGAATGCAGGTACGATGCAGCCGAATATATAATGCTAAATTAACCTGAACGTAATTCATGTTATAGCTTGAAAATTACGTATCAGCGAGCAAAATGTCATTCGTGTAAAGCGTTCGTATATGAGCTCTTTTAGTGATTCTTTAAAACAGAGGTCGTGATTTCCGTGAACGCATTAAAGTAAATACTAACCGAATAAAACTCCTTAATCACCTGATGAACATTAGCATTATTGATGAGTTAGAGTTGAATTATATTTTGAATTGAGGAGCTTCCTACTAGCAAACGTTGCGTGATCGTAGGCTAGTGATGTACAGATATATCGGTAGCGGCAAAATCTGGCCGATATTTCATCGATACTTTCCAACAATACGTACTTTATCGTGAAAATAAGGTCATAATTCGTTTAAAGAAATGTATAATCAACTAAAGAGCCTATTCATACCAAGTAAATTAGCTAAATGTTGAATTACATCGTTTAATCAGGCCCGCTAAGTGAATTTACTACGTTGAATTCCCGATGTCACGGACGGTCTGTGTCAAAACTTTGTGGCATAAATAGTTGTACACAGTGGGGACATAAAATTTTTATACTTTCACAACTAAAAAATTTTAGCTAACAAAAATTAAACCTATCATATATAGTTGAAAGCGCATTTTAAAGTTTTTATAAATTAAACATAAAAATAACTGAAAATTCTATTTTATAGAGCTTGTAGGTCGTAAAATATTACAAAGCTAATTATTTTATTTCAATTTAGCATGCAAATCGCCGTTCATCACAAATCTTGCATTTTTCTTCTATTTTAAGATGTTTGAAAAAAATCACGAACAATCTTATAGTTGGTTGCGTGTTAGCGCATCTCTCCGGTTTCGGATCCTATCGAATTTTAATGTTTTCTTTTGCTCAAAGTATGTATTTTGGTGTGAAAAACATGAAAATGATAACCATATTGCGGAGAAATTATTTTTTCGGTCTACTTTTGAAAACATTTGCTATTACAACTAGATCACTTTGCAGTACGGTTTGAAACATCTATTGCAAGGATTTCGTTTTGTTATTTTATTGCAACAATACAGTTAACAAAGCTAGAGCAGTTCTATTATTCCTAATCGAAAACTTTATTGTTAATATTGTTATATTATTAGATACATTAGTTAATAATTTTATTGCATTATTCATGTTGGGCTTATAATGATTTTATATTAATAAAATTGTAAAAGTATCGGTGACTTGACTTGGATTAATTTGAACTTGACATGGATTAATTTGAACTTGACTTGGATTAAATTGAACTTGACTTGGATTAAATTGAACTTGACTTGGATTAAATTGAACTTGACTTGGATCAATTTGAACTTGACTTGGATTAATTTGAACTTGACTCGGATTAATTTGAACTTTACTCGGATTAATTTGAACGTGACCTAGATTAATTTGAAGTGAAAAAGGTGTGGTTCCAAAAGTGGACCAAAACAATAATTTATCCACAAAATAGTTAGCATGTTTGTGTTTTCCACACCAAACTACATACTTTGGCGAAAAAAAACATATTCGATAGGCCCCGAAACCAAAAAGATCCAAACACGCGCAACTAACTATAAGATTGTTCGTGAATTTTTCAAACATCGTAAATAAAGAAAAATGCTATATTCCTACTGTACGGGAATTCATATGCTAAAATTAAAATAAAATTATTCGCTTTGTAGTATTTGACGATTTACAAGATAAATAAAAATCGAATTTTCAGCTTTTTCTGCATTAAATTTCAAAAACTTTAAAATACACCTTCAACTTTATTTACATAATTGGTTTGATTTTGGTTCGCCTGTTTTGTTGTTTAAGTATAATAATTATATGTCGCTTCTGTTTTCCACTATTCATGTTACATAGCTTCCACTTACTGACCGTACGTGCCTCATCGGGAAGTTGAAGAAGTAAATTCAGTTAGCGGGCCTTATTAAACACTGTAATTCAACAGTTAGCTAACTAATTTACTAGGTATGAATAGGCTCTTTATTTGATCATACTTTTACTTTCATGATTTATGACCTTCACTTTTATGATAAAATACGCGTTATTGGAAAGTATCGGCCGGATTTTACCAACACCAGTAAAAATGACCGATACCAATACATAGCCTCATCAATAATTTTATGACAGGATTTAAAAATATTTTTTAACGTTTCGATCCGAATTTCAAATAAAAAGACAGCAATTTACATTTATCTGCAACGGTTAAAAAGAAAGACGGTTGTATGCTGCATTGGCTACTCTAACGGAAGCTTCATAAGAAAATGACGCTGGAACGCACAAAGAGTCGTTTTCTTCTAAAATTTCGCTTGTATTTGAGTTCAGACCCGTGACTTCTGGGGAAAATGGCGATTCTTCCTGTTGACGAGGAACGAGAGATGGCCTAACTATTAGCTTCACCACCTCGGTCAATTGATATTTATGACGATTCATCGTTGTGGTGGGGCTGGTAGTGAAGGCAATGTAAAAGCAACAAAATGTGGAAACCAAACCTGAATGTCCCTCGTCCGTCTTCAGCAACCTCTGAATTGAAGGACGTTCTCGAAGGTGATCAACAATGTGTTCAGGTACATATTTGTGTGTGTGTGTGTGGGTGGGGGGTGGTTATACCGAATATCTGATCGTTGCTACCATATATGTACGTAAATGTGTTGGTTAAGGTTGCGCAATTGATTCATATTTCCTAAATAAGGGTAGATGATATTTATTATTGGTGTGCGGTTAGCATGGTAGGTTAATATTGTTGCTTCTTCACCCTAGCAAAATCAGAATCACAGGTGATCTCTGTACGATGGATAAGAAACGCTCCCAGCTGCCAGTGTATGACGTCACAACCATATGTATATATGCTCGTGACGTCATACACTGGCAGCTGGGAGCGTTTTTTAAGCGATTGCGTAGAGGTGGCCACCTGTGATTTGGAGTTGATTAAGGTTGCGAAGTGAGCGATTCATTGGATGTAGAGTTGGGTTGAGGTTGATTTGAAACCATTCATCGGCCTAAGTTGGTTTTAGAGGTGATTTGAGGTTGATTTGAAGCTGTTCACCGACCAAAGTTGGTCGCAGTATGGACGTATTAAGGGCGCAGTATGGTCGCGGAGACTGGACATTTGACCCTTAAATAGACGATAAACCAACCTCAAATCGTCCATGTTTCCACTCATATTCCACCGGTGCACCGTCCTCGATTTTCAATAGGGTTAGGGTGGTTAAATCTACACAGTACAGTTCAATTGGAGACCACTGAGAAAAAGCATGGAGTAACATGCTTTAAATTTCTAATAATAAGTATAACTACATAGTGAACATTTGTACTAATATTAAGATTTGTTCCGTTAAGAGGCCGAGAATTGCGCTAGGATAGGACATCGTACTGTGGGCCGAGCCGCTCAAATAGGTAAATTACATCTATGAAATAGAATCTATTTCTGAGTTTAGACCGATAGCTTATCTTCTGACGTTTCTTAAAGAATGTTGCGGAACACATTCGTGGTAATTATTCAATGCAGTCAGGGGACTTTTAAGAAACACTTGGGGGTATGTTAGCTAAGTTACTACATAAACGGATTTTAACAATCAAGAACATTTCGGTAACAATATACAGAGTGGGGATTATAGGACACTAAGCGCGGTCAACAAAGGAAAACTCAGCTAATTAAACGGGCGGTAAGGAGAGCGAAAGAGAAAAAGAAACCGGTATTCTTCGTTCGATTATCTAACAGCAGCCATAGTATATGCAGGGAACTTAGAAATGGAGAAACCGTGTGAGGGTAATCTTTGCAGCGAAGCCAAGTCAAATGTTTTGTATAAACTCTTACAGACACTGAGATCGGCGCTTAAATAGGGTTTAAAAAACGAGGCTCAATTCAAGCTGAGTTTGTAAGGGAAAAACACGCGTTGTAATAGAAATAACTCAACAACATGAATGCGAGCTGTGGAAAGGATCATTTAGGCAGGAAGGTTGCGATAGGTTGTAGAGCTTAGTAGGACTGTTTAGAGAATACACTCAAGTTAGTTGAAAAGGAAAGCTGATTTTAGAGGAACAGTCTAGCGCGTGATCATTAACCATATATTGACGACTTACATTTTAGAAGAATTACTTGCTTTATAACGAAGTTACACTACGGAAGTCACTACCAGCGTTCACGAAATTAATAAGTTACGTATTCCATCATCCTAAGTTAACTAAAAGTTCGCCACAATAGTTATCAAAAGTTCACCTATTACCTTACCTGGAGCTTTGAAGCAGGAAGTGTGGCGAGTTGCGGCAACTGTCTTAGCACTTGTAACTGTATTCCAGGAACACGAAGTAAGTTGTGACCTGATGTTGATGGAGAGTCATATTTATGGGCTCGTAATACTGAAAGGTTTTTGCTTGTTTTTCAGTGTCGCAACGAAGAAATTTGTACGTGAATGTACTCCAGTTGAAAAGTGGTATTTTTTAGGATTCTAATTTTACGGATGGTAAGAAAGGAGAAAGATGGGGAAAATTTAAAATTAAACAACATTCTAGCATTAAAGTCTAGAATGGGAGTGAAAGGATATTTTTGCTGCTAGAGGTAATGGAGCTGTTCAGCGTGTAGCCATATTTTCTGAACAAAATTGGTGCTTCCGGGAAGGAAGTCGTTTAAATATGGTAGGCAGATAGAAAACAATTCGAAAAGCCTATTGTTCTTTTTTCGATTGAACGCGAAAAAAAAGGCTTGAGTAATCGATGTATCCAAGTTGTTGATAATGATTGCTTGCTTATGAGTTTGGGGTTAAATTTTGCATACAGAAGTCGAGTAAAAAATGGAACGAGTCGTTCGTTGGAAATAGAAATTCAGCACATGGTCTAAGCTAAGTTGATTGTGGCCGAATATGATTTTTTGACTCCAAAAATGTTGTAAAAAGAATTGTTCTTTTGATTTTGAAGAATGTTGGTGAGCATTCGGTGCATTTGGTACTGTTAAAACCGGTGAAGCTTGTAAATTTGTGGGGTGGAATTGGTAAAGTATCACAGTTGTTGAAGGAAAAGGAAAATCTGGGGGGAAATTATTCGTTTAAATGATTGAGTTGATTCATTTTGATTGTAAGTTATGGTAGGTTTGGGACATGAAGCAATGTAAGTGGGTCTGCTTAAGATTTGTTTCCATTGTGATGACCATATAATAGGTGCGGAGAGAGGGTAATTATTGGTTTGGGAAATTATCGAAACATTTAGTTGTTCTTTTTTCTGAGTTTGATAACGGTGCTAAACGACGCTTTTATGCAGCAAGGTCATAACAGTAACGTGCGAATTAAAGGTGAAAGATGATATAAATTGACGTAAAGTAATGTCTAGGGATATTTGAGGAGTTTGTGGGTGAAATGAGAATTGAAATCCAGTCAGAATCCAGGGAGTCTCGCTCGATCCGATGCGCCGCGGAGTGCGCCATTAAACTGGCACCACAGACACCACCGAGGTCCCGTCGGCAGTAATTACACTCTTTTTGGCAAATACGTTAGAGACGTGCAGGCTCGCAAACAAATTCCTGTAAAGCCTGGGTTGATCTGAAACATTCGCATTCTTGGGCCTAATAGAACGAGGGATAATCGCAAAAAATAAAACAACCGCTAAAAGTACAATCGTAGTGACAGATTTATAGCTAATTAAATCACAGTAGGCACTCGCTAACACATAAAGAAAAGTAAAATTTAAAAGTATAAGAATAGGAAGCGAAACTAATATTGCGCAATCACTGATTTCTTAAATGCATTTTTACAGCAGTACCCAGGCAACGGCATCAGCCATTCAGAATCCAACGTATTTAACATTTGAACCATTTGGTAAATTGTTCCACATTTTTCCACGTCAAGTCGTACATAGGGTAGTCTGAATCTATAGTTCCTTAGCTCATAATTATTCGTTGGGACAAGCGGTAACAAATACTTATTAAAAGATATGTCATCATTAAAAAGGAAACTACGAGCTAGTTTTAATAAAAAAATCTGTATATATCGTCAAATTGAAGTAATTCTAATGCTTTGCACATGCTGGTTGTGTGAACTTCAGGTACATGGTTATTATATTGCACTTTAAGAATTGCCCGCAGAATTTTATTCATCAGGACTGAGACTTTTGACCTAGCACTGGGTGGCCCACCACCCCACAGCTCAACACAGTAAATTACATGTGGGTAGACAAGGCTGTAGTAGATGCTCCTAAGGGAGCACAGTGGCAGTTTCCTAGAGAGGCAATAAAACATGCCATGAGCACGGCTCAACTTACCACAGACATGCGATATGTGATGGCCAAAAGTTAACTTCGAATCGAGGAATACGCCAAGATATTTGAATTTAAATGTCTGGAAGGATTGGGCTGTCTCTGGTTGTAATTAGCATGAGCTTTGTTTTTTTCTCATGAGGCACAAGTCTGTTCAGCTGAAGCCAGTTTGTCAATTGTATCAAAAAATCCTTAACTCTTTGAACTGCATTTGCAAAATTGTCGTCACTCACATAAAATACTGCATCGTCAGCAAATAGGGCACACTTAATATCAGGCAGTGAGGCTATATCATTAACGAAGACGTTAAAAAGAAATGGGCCATGAGTAGATCCTTGCGGGACGCCAAGCAAAACAGGCTGATCAGACGAGGACGAGTTACCACATGCAACATATTGGGTGCGACCAGTCAGATATGACCTCATCAACTCGAGTGAACGCCCAGCAACTCCATAAGCCTCGAGCTTCGTGATCAAGAGAATCGGGTCAATTGTGTCAAACGCCTTACGAAGGTCTAAAAACAGGCAGATAGCGAACATTCTTTTGTTGAGAGCTGCAAGACAATCCGAAACTACTCACAATATTGCGGTCGATGTTGACGAACCTTTTTTGAAACTAAATTGGAAGTGAGTTAAAATACCACACGAATTAAAATAGGAGCTGAGACGTTTGTAAATAACATTTTTAAACACCTTGTTAAAAACAGACAGAGTAGATATTGGCCTATAGTTCCCCGTTATATTACGGTCACCACACTTAAAAACGGGTACAACTCTCGCTCGCTTTAAAATGCTTGGATATACACCACTCTTAATACATCCGTTAATTATACCAGCAAAAGTGTCCGATATAAAAGGCAACAATTCAAACAAGACCGAAGGGTCTAAGTCGCCATGGTGGAACTTCTTATGTTTAAAATCAGCCACTATAGATTTTATTTCACTTGATGAAACCATATAAAAGTTACAGCCGACGCTCACTCCAGGTATGCCAGTCAAAACATTTTGGGTGCGCTTAGGCATGTTTCCGGTTAATTCCATAACGAATTGGGTGAAATAGTCATTAAACACTCTCGCCACATCACTCGGGCAACCAATTACAACACCCCGATCCCCCAACCAAAGTAATGTTAGAGTCTCTGTTTGAACGTCCCATGAGTTCATTCAGTATCCGCCAAGTCTTCCTTGGATCATTGCCATTCAATTTAATTTTCCTAATATAGTAAATTTCTTCAGCTAGTTTTATTACAGTCCTTAGAGTGTTCCGAAACCATTTATAATATGAATGACTAATAATGCCTCTGCGGTACCTATTAAATAGGTTATTACGTTTACGAATGAGAGATTTAAAGTCCCGCGTGATCCATGGAGAGGGTTTCGACCGTTTATTAATTAATTTAATCACTACCGGGCAACTAGTGTTACATTCCTGCATGATTGAGTGGATGAACTGAGACATGGCTACATCAGGGTTATCCCGCACAATCACCCCCAGGTCAAGCTCACTAACACGGCGTACGAATGCTAGCTTCCTTGCCTGACTGATCAGTCGGCAAGTTACCGGGATCCTGGGCTCTAGAGTCTCAGGTTTAAAAATTACGTAGGGCAACAGATGATCAGCCAGCTCATAATCACAAACACCAGTCGTAATTGTACCGGTAAGACTAAAATTTACCCAGATGTGGTCAATGAGACTATATCTTGTAAGCCCGCGACAGTTACTGATTCTCGTGGGCTTCGAGATGAGAGGGTGGAAGTTTACCGCAGCCATCATTTGAATAAAATTCTCAATAGTAGTAAGATAAAATGGGTTGAATAAATTTGTGTTAAGGTCACCGCAAACCAGAATGTTAGCCTCTGATGCGAATGTAGATGCAATGAAATCAGCAGAAAACTCATTGAAAACTGAGATGTCTAGACTCGGGGGCCTATACACACAGCACACGTCCACTTGAACTCCATTGATCTCAACCCTAAAGACAAGAATCTCACCAACTGCATAGATCCGCGATACATCAGCATTGATTGTAATGGCAAGAAAATCACGGTAGAAAACACAGATCCCCCCTCCACTGCGATTACGGTTAAGACAGACCTTCCGGTACCCATCAATCATGAAGCAATCCTGCACATTGTCATCAAGCCTGGACTCAGTAATAACTATGATGGCAAAACGAAAGGAAAGAGTACTAAGGAATGCCTGCAGGTGACAAAAGTTCCGCGGAAGACTCCAAATGTTAACACACAATATAGCAAATGCATTGCATCCCATTAATGCCCAGCGATTTTCAAGATCACCAATGGTTCCAAGAGAACAATGAACACTTACTATTTCATCAAATTGGTCAAAGAACACAAAATCAGGAATATCCTCCTCAGTACTAACAGGACTAGACATCACAATCAGCATGTACTGGATTCACGACTGAATTAGCATTAACCGAGTCAGGAACCGGGGCCGCAACCGGATCATCTGCAAGAACAACAGACGACGCGGGTGCAGCGCCGGCAGCAGATACATTCAACGATATCACGCCGCTGGAAGAAGCAGCAGCACCTGAAGAGGAGGCAGCAGGACCAGGAGCTGAAGTAGACACGGCTTCCTTCAATTTCTCAAGATCCTTCACAGTGTTGACAACGTGGGGTTTCATACGGCCCTCAACACGGCAATAGATCGAGCCAGATCTGGTATACACTCTCGATATAGAGGGTAGAGTCCGCATGGCCACACGCACTTTGTAAAGTAGTTCTGAGCGTGCTCGTGTCAGATACTCATTAGCAAAAATACCACCAGGTCTCTTCAACTTGATTTCCCTCAAGACCCGCAGCATGGCGTATTTATCACGGTACTCCACCCGCAGATGCTTGGACTCACGACCGACAACCACCGCCGAGATGACATCTAAGTCAGCGATCAATCGAGGAATAGCCCCGTTGATCATGGCAGACACAAGGTCAACCATCTGAGACCTCTCACCCGCACCAGAGCGACGGGACTGGGCGATGGCTGCATCGACGAGAGATCCCCTCAGCATTAAAACATTAGACAGGCCATCCTGTTGAACTTGGTCGACATCAACCGAGAGCCGGTCGATCGACACTAGCGCTGAGGACGGCAGAGAAGAGGGAGCCGCAGATGGCAGTGGACCAGAACCGGAAACCACGGCTGCCCTGTTCGAGTCAGGAGAGCCCAAACCTTTCACTGTTGCACTAAGTTGATCAAACTGGGACTGAAGCTTTTTGATGGAATCAATAGTTTTTTAAGCGTTGAAAATAAGGAACTCAACTGATGGGTGAAAATCTCGTCGAACGAGCGCAGGTCATCCACAGTAGGAGATGAGGGGAGTTCATCATTCAACACACTGCACGGGCTAGCCCCACTCGCAGTATCACCGTCGGTATTTTTGGTGCCTCTCTTTGGACGCCCACGAGATCGCTTCCCAGCAGTTGGTTGACCAGGGCGAGTCTTCCCCGGCTGAGAAGTCCGGAGACGAGAAGTCAGCTGAGACATGAGGCTCTCCATCCGACACACGTCCTCATCGAGACCAAGGTCATTGTCACTCCAGTCAGAATCCAGGGAGTCTCGCTCGATCCGATGCGCCGCGGAGTGCGCCATTGAACTGGCACAACAGACACCACCGAGGTCCCGTCGGCAGTAATTACACCCTTTTTGGCAAATACGTTAGAGACGTGCAGGCTCGCAAACAAATTCCTGTAAAGCCTGGGTTGATCTGAAACACACTTTAACAGCCACGTCTCCCGCCAGTAAAACGTGGTAAAGGGAACAGTGAAAACAGTGAAGATTAACAACACATTTCATGAACTCAGTGGTTATTTCAACATAATGAACAAACAAACAAAGTGTTTGTTTGTTCATTATGTTGAAATAACCACTGAGTTCATCCTTCATTGAAGTGCCTGTGAATTGTATCAGGAAGTATTTTTCAAGTTACAAGCCAGAATTGGACAGAGTAGGGTGAGTGATAGCAGCAGAAAAGTCATCACATACATAATATTCTAAAGCACAGCAGCATTCGTGTCACCGCTCAAAGAAGGCCTGTGTGAGAGCACACGTTGTGTATAGACTTCCGTGTACATGTCCATATTCATTCCTCTCTTTGGAACACCCTGGTTTTGGTTAAGAAGGCTTGAACTAACTTATATAATAATTGACTATGCTTATGTTTTTAGAGTTAGGTCTGGCATGTGAAAGAATTTAAGTAGCTTCCATTGTGTGGTTACGGTTCACCTTAAATACTGTTGACACTATTCTTATATTGACAAAATGCAGTAGGTATTTTGTCTGCAAGGGCTGTGAGCTGTGAGTGCATCTTCTACGTAGCGTTTCTGAACAGGCTTGCAAGTGAGTTACGCATTTATTCATTTGACCAATGACTGTATTTTTACTTCCGCCAACGCAACACCTGATCCCATCGATGTTCTACTGACCGGATCTTTTCCAGATAAGCCACTTCATTAATGCAACACTTAAGTTCACCCACTTGTACCTTTCGAAATAATGCACCTATCGACTTCAAATTACTCTCAAAAGCAGTATCAAAACTTTTCTTCGCTTTAATCGTTTAATGTTTTATCATTTCTTTTGAGAATAATTTGAAGTCAATAGGAGTATTATTTTGAAAGTAACAAGTGAGTGAACTTATGTGTTCCATTAGTAGCGGGGCTTATTTGGAAAATAACCCACTAACCTGCGTGTTTATTTCATGATTCCATTGAATATATTTGACTCCTGACAAGTTCCGAAAGCTTCAGATAACTTTGCAAGCGATGCGACGACGTTACTGACGGGTTAATTTACTTGTAAAACCGTCGCGACGGGTTAATTAACTCGTTCTTAATTTTCAGTAACACATGTAGAGCAAAACTCAGGTGGTATGCACCTGGACAACTCCTTGTATCATGGAAAACCGGCATGTTATATCTTGGGCGCTATATTTCTTCAAATACAATGTAGCTTGTACACTACTAGTTAATTTTTACCGTGCATCATTAACATAAGATAGAAAATACCAGATAAAAATTTTGCTGCTTGGTATGTTGGCGCATGGATGAAACTTACGACAGGTCATCTTTTGCTGTTGGCCTTGTGCGTTATAGTTCATTATTAATTGTTTCAATAAAAATAATAGCTTGAGAATTTATGCCACCAACATGTCTTGTTCGAAATTTATGTACTAAATCATTTGCCAAAAATTGTTCCATATGTTAGAAATGTGCAATTATTCGCCTAAAAATTTTCTAAAGTACATCGCTTTCTCCTGATGACGGTCGTAGCAAATTAAGACGAAAACTTGGAAAGACAAAGTGTTTCGTTGCTTAAATAGAAAACATCGAATTTCAAGAAATGTTTTATGTTCTTCAAAAATTATCGTACTCCTACACAAAAGTCTGCAAGTTGCAAAAAAACGTATGTAAAATGTTGTTAGATGCAAACTTGTAAGCCCATGCCTAATCGTTTTCGAGAGCGTTCCTACAACATATTGGTGTTCGGTTCCGAAGAAAAATTCAAGAAAATGTACTGGTGTCTCATTGCACTTTTTGATTATTTTACCACATTCAGGACATGAGTTTAACCTAATTGCGGTTGAGTCTCAAAATAGAAATTGCAGATTTGTACCTGAATGCGCATTCACGTGTATGTATAGTGAATGAAATAATAAAAAAGTGTTGTCAATATAAACGCAATTTACTATTTTGGCTTTCACTATCCTTACTACGCCCAGAAACGTTTATAAATTAAGCATGGAAATTTGACCTTCAATCCAAACGAGTTTCACAGTAAAGCCTGGATACGCAGCCAATTGAAAGCCTTGGCACCAATGATGTCAGCTGCGAGTCCTAACTGCTAGAAGCTGAATGGTTGGCGTGCGTGCGTACGTTTGTCTAGAGCGGGCTTGGGGTCCACCGTAGTTTTGAAGTTCTTCTTATGTAAATGTTCTGTGGCAACGACTTTGAACTTGTCATTGTTTGCCTGGCCGTTGGATATCCCGCACGAGCTTAATTTTTTCTGTGATGGCCTCCCCACCGGAAATGACACAAGTGAAAAATTGATAAGCCTTGTTCAGGAACGACCGGCGCTTTATGATCCAAGAGATGTGCTGTACCATGACAAAAACTGCCAGAATGTGTTATGCTAATGGGCATTACAGAGCAGAGCATTACGGTCACCAGAATTTGTATAGATAAACTTTCCCGACGCGCAGCTCAACAGCAGTTCAGCGCTGCAAAGCAGGGCTCGAGTTGCTGTCAGATGCAAAATGTTTTACGGGTTTTCGTGCGATACGAGTTGCTTCAGTGGGCGGTACTGATGCAGTGCATCGCATGCGACGTGATGAGTTCTGTTTTCGTGCGATGTCTCATCTATCACATCGCCACAGAGGATGAACAGCCTTAGAAGCAAACCTGGTTGGGACCACAAGCTCTTCGCATGTCAGGAGAAGTACTAGTGACAGTAATATGAAGAAGCCAACTGTCATCAGAAAATTTCTTTACTAGGACAGCAGAAGTTACAAAAGTAAGAAATATTGTTACCCCTTCCCCGCGTTCCCGCGGTTGTTAACGGTTGGTTTGGTTAGGTTGTAAGTAGCAGAATAAGGAAATCGATTTTTTAGCTGGAATAAATTTTAATTCTTCCTAATGAATTATAAAAATACAATTGCACGATAATGTTTCACATCTAATGGTAACAATTGTTTTTAAAAATATCGTCAATTTATACCAGCACGTAAATGGGCAATTTACCTGATGGTACTACACTTGTATCCCAAAACGCGGGGAACGTAGATCTGGTCTGACTTTCATCACAGCAATCCGATTACTAAAACGTTCCCAAATATGAGTGAACTCGATGATGAACAAAAGGCAACAGTTAATATTTCTCTGAAGAACGAAACAATAACTAAAACAAAACACAGTTTTACGACTGCCATGTTTCTAAAATTTGTTTTTTCTTTTTTTCATAAATTTAGAACAAAGCCTTTTTTATGTACTATACTGTTTTTGTAGCTCTATTTGAGTTCTATCAATTGATTCATGAGCCATTCCTGTACCATGAAAACAGGGAAAAGATCCATCTAAAAGGACAATAAATGCAAGCTTCAGAACAGCGTTTTTTTATTTTATTTATGAACTAATTTGTTTTTTAAATTAACTCTGTTACTTTGTAGCTCTTTTAATGGGGACCTCCACCCTGGACCTTATTTTATTCTTTTATGCTTTCAAATTCCCCTCTCTGCACTTCTAATGCAACTAGGGAAACGAAAATGCTCAGAGATATGTAAAATTACATTCCAAACATATTTGCTTCTAAAAAAAATTCTGATTTTTGTAACAGAAAAAAAATAGTCCGCGAACATATAAAATTATATGTTTGCGCAAAAACCTACTCATTCTACAATTTTCAACGTAGAAGCTTGATTTTGGTTCCATTTGATGCGGAAAGACTGTGGCAACTCGAAAATGAAGGATTGTTTGAATTTCAAAATGGAAAATAATTAATTCATACATTTTTCCAAAAAAATTCTACATTTTTAGAATTTTACCTATTTTTCAAATTTCAGTATTTGCATTTATATTGCAACTAGGGGAACGAAAATGCATACAGATATGTAAAATTGAATTTCAAACACATATGCTTCTGTAATTTTTTTCGATTTTCGCTATAGAAAAAAGTTATTGTGCTAACATATATGTTTAGTTAATGCATACCCTTGCACATGTCATTACTCCTACAATTTTGAACGTAGAAGCGTGATCTTTGTCTCAAAAAATGGCGAATGACTTTAACACTTTCTTCTCAAAAGTTGGGGAAGAAATTTTCAATGGAGTATCCAGAACAGTTTCAGACACATCTACAGGGGCAAACCTGAGCGATGTTTCATCCCCAAATAGTAGAAACAAATGGAGACCAAAGCCGGTTAGCGTCATAGAGATACGAAAAATCTTATACTCACCAAAGAATACTAAAGCAACTGGACATGATGGCATAGCCTCCAACATATAAAAGACAGCTTCCCTGTCACAGCACCCCTCATTCGCTTGATAATAAATACATCTATAGCCACAAACAAGTTTCCCGATCAATGGAAACTATCCATTATTAAGCCATTACATAAATCTGGTGATATCGACATAGCGTCAAACTTCAGACCAATCAGTCTCCTGCCTGTTATGTCCAAAATATTAGAAAAAGTAATAACAAACCAGCTCTCGTCTTACATGGACGAGCCACATCTACTGCATCGCAATCAATATGCATATAGAAGGAATACCAGTACTCAGGACGCCCTGTTAAACATAACAGAAAAAATTTACAACGATATTGACCGAAAAAAAATAAATCTCTTACTATTGCTTGATCTCTCCAAAGCTTTCGACAGTTTTGAGCATAGAAAACTTCTACAAAAAATTTCAAACCTCAGAATAGACACTCTGTGTTTTCATAGCTACCTACTAAACCGCTCTCATGCAGTGTGCTTGAATAACAAAATGTCATCATTCATACCAAATAATTTTGAAGTTCCTCAAGGATCAATCATCGGCTCGCTCCTATTTTCAATTTTCATCAATGATTTCCCTATCATGCCGGCCAACACAAAAATCTCAATGTATGCTGATGACGTACAAATTGCCATGACAAGCTCAACAGCGGATTTAAAAGAAACACAAGTCAACGCTGAAAATCTTCTGAAAAATCTGAAATTGTGGTATGACCATAATGGCCTTATACTTAATGCAAATAAAACTCAATGTACTATTTTTGGGTCACAGAATGCGACTGAAAATTTACCACCATTCAAGCTAACATATGGAGACGATACAATTGAACCAGTAGATAAGGTAAAAAATCTTGGTGTTTGGTTTGACAAAAATATGGCTTTCAATTCACACGTAGAAACAATGTGCAACAAAACTAACGGAACCTTAATGTCCGTTCATCGCATTAAGAACACACTTGACTAAAAATCTCGATTATTAGTGATCCAGTCTTTAGTTTTATCGCGTCTGGACTACTGCAGTCTTGTGTGGGGAGATTTACCTCAATATCGTCAAGAAGAGTTGCAAAAATGTGTAAACTTCGCCGCCAAAGTGGTATGCAAAGGAAATTTCTATAAATACGATCATGTCACCCCTCTTTTAAGAAAACTCGACTGGATCCCAATTACGAACAGATTCATGATCCAAAAAGCTCGACGAGTGTTCTCATCTCTGTACCTCCCCCAAAGTAATGCAGAGGTGGTAAAAATTTTTCCAACTAATATCCCAAACAAAAACCTAATCGGAGAAATGATGTTTTAGTCAGTTACCGTTCGTCTAACGTGGGACAAAAAGCTCTCTCAGTTTCTGGAGCTTTTTTGTGGAACAAGCTTCCCCAGCATATCAAAAACTCTAAAACTGTAAATGAATTTAGATTAAATGTGTCACGTCATTTTGCATCTCTGTCATAGGGCCTGCAGCATTCCGGTGTGAATTTCCCATCTACCAAAAATTTTAACTTTCCTGAAATTTCTGTTAGAAAACCAGAAACTATTTCATTTTACGTTTGCTAAGCCATTCGTATATTCATCTTACTTATATCTGGCGACAATAATGAGCACCACAGCCGTCAGTTCAATGCTGCAGAACGAACGTTTTTTCCATACTGAGGAGTATTTTCTCATCTTTATTTTGTTATTTTTTTTATTTGTTTTTATTTTTTTCTCTTTACTGTATTAATATTTAACGTCCGTATGACAAACATACCCTGAAATACATTTTGTGGGTACACCAATATACAGGTTTATAGATGTGAGGGTTGTGCAAAGTTTTTAATGAACTAAATTTTGGCTAACGTTGTCTCGCTATTTCAAAATCATTCTCGAAGATGTTTTCTATCGATTTCGGCTGAGCTGGGAGGAGGGGGTAATTTAAGCATTTCATTTAGTCTTTTTATATTTTTCCGAGCGTTCAGCGCACACTAGCACTGAACTTTCGAATCGGAAAAAACTCTAAATTTCTGTAATTAAAATTATCATTTTGGACCATTGCTTAATTCACCTATTTGTGCCAAATTTTGTAAATATTAGCCACTCAGATTTGATATCCGGCCACAATGTTACTCCATTTTATCCCATGTACACATGTCCGTATGATGCTGAAGAGTTGTTGTTATAGAGCTGTTTTTCCAGCCTGCCTCTTGTAGGTGCCTGCGATGTACATAGGGTTAAGAACTTTAATTATGCTTTTGTTCCTTTTAAATTTATCATTCATTTTATTTCTTACTGTTTCTATTTATCATATGTATTATTGGTTGTCATATGTCTACGGAATATTATGGTTGTTCCTCATGAGTGTGTTTATGCGAACGGAGAAGCCGCCTCTGCGGTTACGTACGGAGGCCGGCCACCGCACCCTATTAATCTGTTGTGGGTTGTCGCTGTGTGCGGGTGTGCGGGGGGCTTCTCGGGCGGTGTCGCTTAGGACCGACATGTGACTTTGATAATTTGTATAGGAGTTTAGGAAAGTGTAGTCGTTAGTGTAATTGTTATTCATTTTTCATATTATCGAATCTTGGTGATAGTTAGCATTAGTTATTAGAATACTTGCCAGTTTGAACTAAAGTTAAACTCTACACAACTAAAAAGTAGAATTCAGATTATCCCGTGTATAAGTGTTTTCTAAGTTAGTTTATTGTTTCAATAATGAACATCTGTAGAGCTCGTTGGCTTCACGTTACGTCTGGTGACAGTAAGATGCTTTTCTCTCTGCCGAGCTCCTATTATTGAGCTACCGAGGCTATAGAGCAGTGGCACCCAAGGGGAGCTTAATACAGTTCTATTGTCTATAACCCGAGTTTCTGTGTGTAAATCTATTAAATTCCTTTGTATATTTCCTGAAGCTTTATATTGATAGTGTGTAACTATTTATTTTTTATTTGTTTTCAGGCTCACTTATCGGACTTCGTTTTGTCCACTTTTGTTTACTTAGTTTTTTCAATTCTATCTACTTCAACCAATAAAGCCTGCACCCCGTCGCCTCTTCCTAATTCCCACCGAGCATCATTAAGTGTTAACTTAGCTCAGTGGCTGGACCTATAACATTTGGGGGCTTGTCCGGGAATAAATTAGGTTTGGTAAGATGGCGGATGGGGGTAGTGCCCCTGATGATTCAGGAGGTGAAGTGAACAGTGCATTTATTCCGACCAGTGGAGAAGAGGTTAACGGCAGCATCGCTCCTGGTTTTCTTGAAGAGGTAATTACCATCCAGAGTCTCCTGATGCAGTTTGGACATCAAAGTGTGCGTGAAGCTCTTTTGGAGGGGGAGTTTAACCTACCGGCGGATGATATGACTCTTCTCATGCAGCTTGATCACTTGCGATTTAACACGTTAGTTGCGATGGGTTAAACCGAAGTTCAATATTCAACTTGAATTTAAAGTCAAAAGTGATAAGCAAATTTGTAAATATCAAACATTAACTGGGCCTGTTAAATACCACTAATTTAGAAAGGTTGTTAGAATTTTTCAAAACGACCCATCGATGGGTCGTTTCGCAGCAGGAAAAACCTAAGCACGACCCACCGGTGGGTCGTGTCGCAGTCAACGTGTTAAGCTGCTACCTCAATGGAACTACGTTGATTCACCAAATTTGAGAGAAGGTGCAATTCATTTTGAGAAATTAGTAAAGTGCTGTGATGATGTTTTCGTGATTGGTGAGGAAGAAGTCTTCAGGAAAACTTACGCCGCTTGGCGCACCATGCTCAGACTCATCGCAGAATGTGACTACTGGAAGAGGGTTCCCTTCTCGAAAAGGTGTGTGCATTTCAACGATCCTCATAAAACTAGTCCGATAAGTGAGCAACCCCAGCCTGTGGTATATCGTGCTCGTGAGCAGGGCTTAAAGGGCCGTTTACACTGGTCTACATTTTGCTGCAGGCTCACGTGTAGACGCCTCGTGTGGAGCTTCACAAGAGCCATGCGCGTTTAGACTAGAAACCATTGGAGCGAGCCATGGAGCGCGCGCTGCTCAACAGGGCTGCCACTCTAGATATTATATAGCTGGATCTAGATGTTTTTGCTGAAGCCTAGGTGTAAAATTTCGAACCTAGATATTAGCTATAAAACCTCTATAGTTTTTTCAGCATGCTAGAAATTTTCTAGCTAGAATTATAATTAAGCTATGTATATGATAGATTACTGTAAATTCGAATTAAGAATTCACCATAATGGTTGGTTACTACTTCATTCTTATTATATTTGTTAATTTACTTGAGTTAATTGTCTCAATAGTGAAGCAACCATATTCTGATCATGTTTTGATCAGATTATGAACGACACCAAGACGGCTATGTCACGGTTCATAAGCTATAGCACTGAGAGAAAATTTGACACACCTGGGTGTGTCAAACTGTTGCTCAGAAATATTTTGATACGCATTGAAGTATTTCCTTTGACCACTTATTAAAGCGATTGAGAGGCTTATAACACTTATTCACGTTTCAAATGGCTCAAAATTTCTTGTAGAAAACCGAACTGTGTTTAAATTTTGCGATTGGGGTACAATTCACCCCCAAAAACTTTATAGCTTCGCTAATTTTTCTTCTAATTCTTGGACATTGTCTGTATAGCAGTGTAATCGGTTGCTAGTGTGAGAAATTGAAGTATTTATGAGAAATAAAATTGACTTACGTTAAGTGTGTCATGTTTGGCACGCTTAAGTGTGTCGTATAAGCTCATGACACACAAAAGTGTGTCAAAATACATTGGCTAATCATGTATATTGTTGACACACTTTTGTGTGCCGGTTTTGCGACAACTTGACGCACAAATGTGTGCCGCTTTTGCGACAAAATTTTTCTCAGTGTAAAGCACACTATTTCCAATTGCAAAACTAGTGATGATATCAAAAAATCATGGAATAAAATACGCATACATTATCAAGAATGTATTGTGGCCTCATTTTGACGAAAGACTGACCAATGATATTAGTAACAATGAGTTCAGTTTATTGTTGGATGGAAGCAATGATATTTCTATCATGAAACTACTTGGTGTATCAGCTATATTCTAAAGTAATGCATCTAATAAAGTAGAATCAACTTACTTAGCAATTGCAAAATTATTAAAAGTGATGAAGATAGTGGTGTGAAAGCCTTAAAACAATTGTTGATAAGTAGGAAGATAGAGCAATAGAGACTGACCTTTCTACTCGCAACACGTGTGGAATTGAAGAATATTTCGATACCAAGCTTTATTAGGGTAAATATTAGGATACTAGATAATTCATTTGAAGATAAAGATAAAGCAATTTATGATATAAATATCCTTATATGCTATTGTTCAACTAATTTATTATAGTAGATAATTAATTTATTTCTAGATATATTTCTGGATGTTTTATTTTTAAATCTAGATGTTTCTCGATATTTTTTGAGGTCACACTAGATTTTTTTGGTCAAACAAAAGTGGCAGCCATGCAGTACAAAACCAGTCAGTGTGGCCTGCTGCTATGAAATATGGATTGCTGTAGACGAGCTTGTGTGAATATTGTTGCTGCATCGTAAAGCTACGTAATCTCTCTTTTATTTGCATGAGTGAAATGTTACTATATTCGTTCATTTTCATTAAAATAAAATGGAAAGCAGCCTCCTTCTATTCGCAGCTTTTAGTCTGCCAAAGGCATTGATGGGCTTAGTACATATCAATTAAAAGCAGTGTAGTTTCTCGTGGCAGTGTTGAGTCAGCCATAACGGGTGAGCGAGAGGCGCTACCTCACTTGATGACTAACAACTGCACACTGACCGGTCTAGAGCTGCGCCGCAGCCGCCGCTCACACGTGCGGCGCTGCACGGATTCGAGCAAAGCGAATCGGGAATTTCGAACACACACACACAAATATGAACCTCTGTGGTGAGCCTTGTCTACACGAGTCGCGCCTCAAGGCCGCAATGTCCCCTAGTGTAAACACCCCTTTACTCAGTTGAGGGATGCGTTAAGGCAGCCTCAGAGTGCAAGCTACGTCAAGCCAGAGAAGCCTGCTCGATACGCCAATGTCCAACATGATTGGAACGACCCTGTAGCAAGACGTAGACACATCGAAACTGTCTCCTTGTCTGACTCTGAGTCTACGACCGACGAGGAAATCAATTTCAAAACCCCGCCAGTGTATCCAAGTAAAGTTGTGAAACCTAACTTATTTGTTGTGGATGGCCAATGTCACTTAAGGGATTTTCTCGCTGATTATGAGCATTATTTCTCGCGGAAGTACGTGGGTGGCACCGATCGTGAGCAAGCTAGACACCTTGGAGAGTTTCTGAACGGTGAAATTAAAGAAGTTTATCACCAAATCAGTGCATCAAACTGCCACTACCCTTACGTCCGTGCAGAACTACTCAATTGGTACAAGAACCTGAAAATCGGCAAAAAGTCCTACTGGCGCAAGGAGTTGAGGAACTCAACGATTGGTCCAGAAGAGAAACTCTACCTATTCGGCATGAGGCTCCTGAACTTGGGACAGCAGGGATACGAAAACGATCGCGAGTGTGCCCGTGAAGTGCGAGAGCAATTCCTGCGCTCCGTGCCCAGCAAGTTTTCCCGTGAGGTTAGGACAATCGAGCGACATGGGAGACTCAACCGAGGCGCATCGTACCGGCTTCCTTGGAAGTCCCTCATGGAGTTAGCTCGCGACTACGACGAAGCAGCGGACGATAAAACGTCGAATGCGAGTCATGCCTCAGAAACTCCGAACGTAGGTTTCACTCGTGCTCAGCCTGAGTTCCCGTTGAGGGACCCTCCAAGTATTGGTGGGTTCGGGCCAACTTCTGTCCCACATCGTGGAAAATCTCGGAATGCGACCAAGCAGATTTCACCTAATCTTTGCATGTGGTGTGGTAAAAGAGGCCATGAAACGAAAAATTGCCGCATGGGAAAAACCTGCTACAATTGCAATGAAAGTGGGCATGTAGCTGCTTTCTGTCCCAGAGCCCCACAGCCTAAACTTGAGTGTCCCAAATGTAGACTAGGTCATCTCGGGAAGGACTGCCAGCGAGGAACGAGGTTAAACTAACCTGCCCTGAACGCCGGAGGAAATCTTCAGGGCCTTCCACCGAGCACAAAGTCCTCCATCGCACCAGGATATTCTCAAATTCAGCACTCGCTCGAGGTCGAGCTGCGGCGGATGCGGCACAGACTACAAGGGTTGCTTCGGGAAATTCTGCTCTTCAGACAGAGAAGCAAACTCCAAGCAGCGGTCCTACTTTGCTACTTCCCGGTGTATCCGACCTGGCCTCTACTTCTATTGAGAGCGACGACTTTCCAAGAGAATCTCACGAAATGGTGAGATGTGAGCCGATATCTTGCGACGGTGATATAAAGGAAATCCTACAGGCTACAGGTAAATTTGTAAATGTTTCAGGCGATTTGACCGCATTACCCAGAGTCGAAATTACGCTAGAGGGTATAAAGTGTCATGCGTTATTAGATACTGGGGCGTGTAGATCTTTAATATCAAGCGAACTTGCCAATAGCCTTAATTTAGTAGGTCGTGCAACTTCAGAGCGTTGATTGCCATTGGTGAAAATTTTAAATCTGAGAGCGAACTTGATCTCGAGTTTTCCGTAGCCGATGTTCCATTTTCAATCAATCGTGTAATTGTTGTGCATAAATCTAAATCTATGACTTTTCCAATCATCTTGGGGGTCGACTTTTTTACCAGTAATTGTCTTGAATTCGATGTTCTGTCTAGAACTTTGGAGAAAACGACTAGCGAGGTAAAATTCAGAATAGCATTCAGTGAAGATGGTGTCCCATGCAGTGTAAATTTTACAAATATTGTCTGCCGTGCAGCCTGTAACCTAACCATTTCTGGTGATTCTCAAGTGGAACTCACCACTGACTGTTCAGATCTTATCAGGGGCCGTAACTTAACCTTCATGGTTGAGAATAAACTTCCCAGTAAACTTGCAGACAAAGTGGAAATCAGACCTTGTATCATTGATGGGTCTCGTCCCAATATTCTCGTTTCTCCTCTGGTAAATTTTGTTAATATCAAAAAGGGAACTGTTCTTGGAGTCATGTCTTCCATTGACGTAGAAAGTCTCGGTCATCCTAACCCTGTTAGATGGGATAAGGCTGAAATCAGGGAGAATGTAGACTTGTCTCATTTGAATCTGGCCGAAAGGGACAAAGTTTATCTCATGATGGAGAATGTTGTTGATGTGTTTAGTTCGGGAGAGTACGATGTGGGCGTTACCCAGTCGATAAAACACACCATCGAGCTCACGGATCTCACCCCTATCTACGAGAGACCTCGAAGATTCCCTAAGCCTATTCAAGATGAGATAAATAAGCAATGTGAAGAACTCCATTCATTAGGTATCATTGAACCTAGTGTATCGCCTTGGGCTTTCCCAGTTGTGCCTGTTAGGAAGAAAGACGGTACTATCAGGATGTGTGTTGACTATCGTAAATTGAATAAGGTCATGAAAGCCGATAAGCACCCGATACCTAACCTAGTAGATTCATTGTATAGCTTGAACGGGGCTAAATATTTTACTAGTCTAGATTTGATAAAAGGGTATTACCAAATTCCTCTTGAAGATTCCTGTAAAGAGTACACCGCTTTCGCTACCAACCGTGACCAGTGGCAGTTCGCCAGAATTCCGTTTGGAATTAAAACCGCTCCAGCAGGTTTTCAGCGTGCACTACAAGACATAATTTACCGAGAGATATCGAGTGATGAAGTAAAGATTTACCTAGACGACATCCTAATCGTTGAATCAAACTTGGATGCCCACACCACGTTGATCTAGTGCGTAGAGTTTTGAACGTTTTGAACGATCATGGGCTGAAGGTAAAACCTTCAAAGTGTCGTTGGGCTGTGCGTGAGCTGGAATTCCTCGGTCACATTGTTAGCGAGAGTGAAGTGCGAAAGACTCCTCATTATATGGACGCTGTGAAAGATTACCCGCGCCCCAATACTGTTAAAGAATTACAGGGTTTCTTAGGCCTGATCAATTTTCAGCGCAAGTTTATACCCTCATGTTCTGATATCATGAAACCTTTGTCTGAATGGACGGGAAAAAGAGGATCAGTTAAGCTGAAATGGACGAGTTCAATGGTCGAGGCGTTTGAATCTCTCAAGCAGTTCATATTGAAAGATGTCGAGTTAGCGTACCCCGATTATGCTGAAACTGCTGAAAAGCTCGAACTTTGGGTTGACGCTTCTGCGAGCGGTGCCGGAGCTTGCCTCACCCAAAAGTGTGATGGCGAATCAAAAGTTATAGTGTACGCTTCGACCACGTTCTTGCCAAATCAGCGAAACTATTCTACCATTGATAGGGAACTTGCCGCTTTACGATGGGCAGTTAAGAGCTTGCGTCCATTTTTGTACGGAGTAGAATTCATAATTCATACTGACCATCAAGCTCTTGTGTACCTACATAATATGAAGCTGGTTAGCAGCCGTTTAGCTAGAACCGTGGAGGATTTGGCAGAGTATTCTTTTGAGATAAGATACACTCCTGGTCGACTGAACGTTGCTGCTGATAAGCTTTCTCGTCTTGGTGCTTTCCCCAATGCGGTTGAATTTAAAAGCGATTCACAACAGACCCTACCTCCGGGGCTGATTGTGGAGTCATATGCTCCAGGAGGCGGAGATTCGTTGTTTTATAGCTTATACCAGTTGTTGAGGGAAAAGGCCAATAACGAACTTTTTCCTCGGGACCAATTTGAATTAAGGAAGGTTGTGGTAGACGAGATTCTACAGAACCCTACCGATTATAAGGTTGACCTAACCACAGAGGTGCGGCGTACGTTAAAATTAATGAAACTGCCTGGTCAGTTACCTTGTCTGGAAGCTTTGGTGGCAACCAGTAAGCTCTTTGATGTTGTAATATGTGTGTATTATTGGGACTCCGCTCCGGTGGTGTACAAGCACGGTGGGGTGACAGAGGAATCCTCTATTGTTAACCTGCAGTGTTTATCAGGTGTTCACTATAACCCTCTTGTCGAGCTGAAATCCTTCTGCGGCTACCCGCGAGAAGCATTTTGTGCAGCGGCCCTAGCTTCACCGGACGGAATAGTGGAGGTAGGAATGAACTGTTTTGATGAAGATTTCATACTCGATGTAGCGCAGTTGTTCATTGGTGATTTTCCCGATTGTCACACTGTAACTAAACACCCGATGATTGAAGTTAAAATTTCTAACAAAGACGGTTGCGCTATCCTAGATTCCGGTGCTCAATGCAGTTTAATTGTGGAAGAATTTGTGGAAGAACTTGCGGGTTATTCTGTGCACTACGGAGATGCCGTTCATTTAATCGGTCTTACTGGAGCAGTGTTAACTGTCGGGAAGTTCACTACTCTTAAATTGGAGGTAGGTGGATCAATGATCGAGCAACGGTTTCTTATTGTACCCAATGACGTTTTACCTTCATGTTGTTTACTCGGGCTCGATTTCATGGCTTCCAACCAGGTTATTATGAACTTCAATTTTGGGCTGTGTCGAGTACACGGTGGTCAGCCGGTTGAATTCCTGACTTGCCGTCTCGCATCGGATAATTCAAAATTGTGGATAGCGGTAGCCCAAAACTTGGAAGTTCCGGAGAGCTCTGGACGCTTGGAGGTACGAATTAGTGCCCTAAGAGCTCTAGAAGTTTTAACTAATGAAGACCCTACATCAATGATAATGAGACAGAAGAGATGCTCGGAAATTCGATCGGTTCGCCATGGAATGCGTAATGATGTTTCTCCCGAACAATGGCAAGGGCCGGCATCTCGGTTCAAAAGATATGCCAATAACTTGTGTGTGATAGACGATTTGTTGTGTTTCGGTAAAGAATGTGTAGTCCCTGTCCTACCTTTCAACTTTGTACTAAATTTAATAATCCGTCTTCATGTTGAGCTCGCGCATATAGGTAGGGATAAACTGTTGAATTACGTTAAATCTATGTTCTGGCATCCAAAAATCGGACAAATTGTAGGAGATGTCTGTTCCTCCTGTTCGCATTGTCAAATGTTTAAGTCTAGTCGGACCATCTTGGTTCCTCCTACGTGGAAGGTAGTAACTAGCGAACCTTTTGATTTGGTGGCCGTGGACTTGGTCTCCTATTCGCGATCTACGTCTGGTTACGTTGCTGCACTGGTCCTAATAGATGTGCACAGCAAATGGTTGTCGGCTGTCCCGCTTAAGGATAAAACCGGCTCTACCGTAGCTGATGCCCTGGATAAAGCTGTCCTACCTTGTCTGGCAGCGGTTCCAACCAGATTGTTGAGCGATAATGGACCTGAGTTCATATCTTCTAAATTCGCGGCCGTCCTCGAAAAATGGGGGATCGTTCATGTACGAAGTACCCCTCACAAAGCTTCGAGTAACGGTGCGGCGGAGCGTGTCATAAGGACTCTAACGGGACTCATCGCGGGGCTACTCGCCGATTCTCGTGACTGGGATGCGGAGCTGCCGTCAGCAGTATCTATTTACAACAATACTGCCCATACGGAACTGAAAATGTCCCCTTCACGGTATTTGCTCTCTCAGAAGCACGTTGCGAATCCAGGGGTGCCGCCATTGCAGAAATGGCGCCTTGGACACGATGCTTACTCTCCGTTTCGGGTGAATGACCTAGTTTTGAAAGAGCGTCCAGTTCACGGTCGCTTGAACGTAAATAAATTTCTCCCTATTTACGACGGACCTTTCAGAGTTCTAAAGGTTAACCCAAATGAAGTGACTTACGAGCTAATGGACCTTAAAGGTGGTGAAGTCATTAAAACTCACCATAAATTTCTTAAACGGTGCAAAACCGCACCGCTGTATTTGCGGCGAAATAAACTATTTCAAAGATTGAACGTAGAGTTTAGCGAGTCCACGAAAGTTTCTGAGGAGACCTCGGAGACGGAAACTCGCCCTTCGATTGGTTCCCACGAGCACCTTGATTCAGATTCCGCTTCTTCGGGTTCTGTTCAAGATTTCTGTTTCATAACAGAGACAGGGAGCCGAAAGAAGCATACTAGCAAGATAGCGGATCCTTACTTCGAAGCATGGGCCCGGGGTTGCTGCAAAGGTTGTTTCATCCTCCTCGCCGAGTTCTATAAGAAAACTACAGCGGAGTTGAGGCGTAATCCAGACCAGTCGCTCCAGCCAGTTTGTGCTGAGGTCGAAACTTTGGCAACCGCATCTCCCGTCAGTATAGGAGCTTTGGAACGAAGCATTGATAGATTGTACGACGCGCTCACCCCGGCGGTGATACAAAGCTGCCGCAATGATGGTAGACTCGGCCCTACTATTTCTGAGTCACCCCGCTGTCTTAGATCTCGAGGTCCCGCTAGAAAACAACCCCATGTACAACCTCGAACTTTAGAATATAAAGCGAAACGGTCACTAGACCAGACTGAATAAAAATTTACCATTGTGTGTTCATGTCGTCCTAATTAGCTAGGTTTAAGTAGATGACATAAAACGTATTCTTTTTCCCTATGTTTGCTATGTTCTGTTGTCGCTAGTAAGATTGTCTATTAATAAGTGTTAATGCGTTCTGTGAGACCAATTTCCAGGAATTGAATTGGATAAATTAGGTTAAGTTGTATTGCGAGATTTGCTGCATCCTAGGCTTACAGAGACGAGGCTGAGGGGGGAGTGTGTTATAGAGCTGTTTTTCCAGCCTGCCTCTTGTAGGTGCCTGCGATGTACATAGGGTTAAGAACTTTAATTATGCTTTTGTTCCTTTTAAATTTATCATTCATTATATTTCTTACTGTTTCTATTTATCATATGTATTATTGGTTGTCATATGTCTACGGAATATTATGGTTGTTCCTCATGAGTGTGTTTATGCGAACGGAGAAGCCGCCTCTGCGGTTACGTACGGAGGCCGGCCACCGCACCCTATTAATCTGTTGTGGGTTGTCGCTGTGTGCGGGTGTGCGGGGGGCTTCTCGGGCGGTGTCGCTTAGGACCGACATGTGACTTTGATAATTTGTATAGGAGTTTAGGAAAGTGTAGTCGTTAGTGTAATTGTTATTCATTTTTCATATTATCGAATCTTGGTGATAGTTAGCATTAGTTATTAGAATACTTGCCAGTTTGAACTAAAGTTAAACTCTACACAACTAAAAAGTAGAATTCAGATTATCCCGTGTATAAGTGTTTTCTAAGTTAGTTTATTGTTTCAATAATGAACATCTGTAGAGCTCGTTGGCTTCACGTTACGTCTGGTGACAGTAAGATGCTTTTCTCTCTGCCGAGCTCCTATTATTGAGCTACCGAGGCTATAGAGCAGTGGCACCCAAGGGGAGCTTAATACAGTTCTATTGTCTATAACCCGAGTTTCTGTGTGTAAATCTATTAAATTCCTTTGTATATTTCCTGAAGCTTTATATTGATAGTGTGTAACTATTTATTTTTTATTTGTTTTCAAGCTAACTTATCGGACTTCGTTTTGTCCACTTTTGTTTACTTAGTTTTTTCAATTCTATCTACTTCAACCAATAAAGCCTGCACCCCGTCGCCTCTTCCTAATTCCCACCGAGCATCATTAAGTGTTAACTTAGCTCAGTGGCTGGACCTTTTTTTCTCTTTACTGTGTTAATATTTAACGTCCGTATGACAAACATACCCTGAAATACATTTTGTGGGTACACCAATATACAGGTTTATAGATGTGAGGGTTGTGCAAAGTTTTTAATGAACTAAATTTTGGCTAACGTTGTCTCGCTATTTCAAAATCATTCTCGAAGATGTTTTCTATCGATTTCGGCTGAGCTGGGAGGAGGGGGTAATTTAAGCATTTCATTTAGTCTTTTTATATTTTTCCGAGCGTTCAGCGCACACTAGCACTGAACTTTCGAATCGGAAAAAACTCTAAATTTCTGTAATTAAAATTATCATTTTGGACCATTGCTTAATTCACCTATTTGTGCCAAATTTTGTAAATATTAGCCACTCAGATTTGATATCCGGCCACAATGTTACTCCATTTTATCCCATGTACACATGTCCGTATGATGCTGAAGAGTTGTGTTATTTCTTGACTGTAACTTGAGTTTTCTTAAAAATTTCTATGGATGAATTAAAAACCAGTTCATTTTAACGTTTTTCTAAGTCTTTTTTTCCTTAGAGTTATTTTTTTCCGAATAATTTCTTAGGATGGCAGTGAGCTCAACTGTCATTTTCGGTGTAATAGGTGGTAGGTTGCTTTTTTTTTTTTTTTTTTTTTTTCTTTCTTCATTATCAATAAGTAATATATATTAATATGTTTGTGTACGTATGTAGGTATATGTATATCTACATAAATAGATATACATGTTTCTATTTCATTTCTTTACACAAAATCCATCCGGTTAATACATTTATTGCACAAGCGAAATGATTCATAAATAGATCTATCACTTCCCCAGAGGGCGTTTCTGTGAATCGGATTAATGACAAATACAATTAATGAAATAAAGCGCAATTTGAACATATAAATCGTGGTAAAATTATCTTTCTGTCCGTATGTTGTACAAGCCATGAATTTTGATGTTGGGTATATGTTTGTTAACGCATTTCTGCCAAAATTTTGTAGATATTTGGCAATCATGAGTGGTAACCGGCTTCCACTGTATCTCCATTTTATCCCATGCACCCATGTCCGCATGATGTCGCAGAGAATATCGAGAAGATATGAAATATTTGTTGTTGTTGTTGTTGTTGTTCTTCGGCGGTAACTTTAGTTTTCTTAAAATTTCTTTTAGGAAATTGAAAAAGATTCCATTTTACGTTTTCGAAGTCCTTTTTCAATTCCTTATTTATCCTCAGGTTATTTCTCACGTTTCACCAGAGCTTTGGCTGTCATTTTAAATATAGAAAGGGCAAGATTATTTTTCATGTTTATTAGCATTTCTCTTATATTCATTTTCAATACGTATATATATGAATATGTGTGTTAGTATGTGCATGGGTGTGTATGGGTGTGCAAATATGAATGTCTATGTATCAGTGTACACATGCACACGTTTCGCACATATATATATAAGCACATGTACATATATATGTTTCTATTTCTACTTTTTGCGTGAAAAGCAAAACCTCATGACACATTACATTTTACCTAAAGCTCTGCGATCAGTTAACACTGAACCAAATTCCAGTCTCTTGGAATATATAATATCCAAGAGATGATATTTTTCATTTCTCATTCAACTACCCTTGACAGAGTTAGACTATTAGCACGCCATGTATGGTTTGTCTATTTGTACGCCTCGTATATTTTGTCTATTAATATGCCTCGTATGGTCTATCTATTTGTACACCTCTCATATTTTGTCTCTTAGTACACCTCGTATAGTTTGCCTATTATTATCCTCGTATGGCTTATCTATTGGTACACCTCGGATGGTTTGTCAATTAGTTCTCCTCGTATGGAACTTTTGTTAGACTATTAGCACGCCACGGATGATTTGTCTATTAAAACGCTTCGTATATTTTGTCCATTAATGTGCCTCGTATGGTCTTTCTATTTGTACACCTCTGATAGTTTGTCTATTAGTACACCTCGTATAGTTTGTCTATTATAATGCCTTGTATGGCTTATCTATTTGTACACCTCTGATGGTTTGTCAATTAGAACTCCTCGTATGGAACTTTTGTTTTAGGACGTCCTATATTAAGCAACTTTTTAAAACCCAATATGTTGGCATGTATCTCATGTGGCAACTCGGAAAATAAACGTTTTTTCTTTTTCTTTCATTAATTCGACGCGATTAGACAGTGGAAGCAGCGTAGAGAAGCGGAATTTCATTTTACCTTCAAATTAAATTTTTATGGTAAAAAATCTGAAACTGTTTAAAAAAAATTTTGGACAAATTTTTCAATAAATTTTTTCTAATTCGAAATTCAAAAAATTCCTTCATTTTCGAGCTGCCTCAGTATTTCCTCGTCAAATGCGACCAAAATTAGGCTTCTACGTTGAAAATTCTAGATGGAGTAGAGATTTGCGCCAAATAAATATAATTCGATATGTTCGCGTAATGACTTTTTATATTGCGGAAATCGAAAAAATTCTAGAAGCAAATGTGTTTGGAATTCAATTTTACATACCTGTATGCATTTTTGTTCTCCTGGTTGCGATAGAAATGTGAAAAACGAAGTTTGAAAGATTAGGTCAATTAGTTGGATTTTACTGTAGGAGGTACCCTTTAAGCCATTTCGTTTGATATCTTTGCCCTTCCTGTACCTTCGAAACTGCGGGAGGCGCTTAGATGTTTACACAACAAACTAATTAGCTGATGACGCAGAGCAGCAGGACTCAAAACAAACACTCAGTGACATCATCATAATTTGTCACTGTGTTAGAATGTTTCGTCTGAGTACGAAAGCATTTCAAGCAAGGGCATGAATGAACTCTCTTGCTACTCCCGTAGAGGAACGGCCAAAACTGACTCGCAATAAGGGAGGAAGGAGGTTATCACTCATCCATTGACGCGTGTCACGGTCACGCTAGTGTGCGTCTTCTACCCCGTCTAGGAGACGAACTAACGTACGTACTTGAGAGCCAGTTATATTGTTGGACGCACAAGAAAGTTCTTTATAGGATAATTATAATATCCGATAAAGAGTATTCTTCATAGTTTATAAACCGAAAACCTACAATTATTCGAAATTTGACCCCAACTGTGCGAAATTCGTTCTTAATTCCTTAACATTTTATCACACTTCTAATAATCTTCCGACGCACAATAAGAATAAATTCATTTAGGATGTTCTTTAAAGCGTATTAGTTTCATCAAATAGAGCATTCTCCAAAACCTTATTATCTGCTTTTGATTATTCCGGCTCCTTCTCGAGTGTGCACAATCGTTAGGGCAAATGAAGTCCGGCCTTTGACGCGGTAGAAGAGTAGAGCTGCAGCACTACCTGTCCTTGAGGGTGGTCGTCGCAGAGGATCGAGAGACTCTTGTGATTACCGTGGTAGTATAACCATTAAGGATTTAGCTCACTAGAGCCCGAGCCCTCTTAACTCATGACTTGTTAACTACGTGGTAGTACTTCGCTAATCAGGAGGGACACTTTCGAGGGTGGTGCTTCCGTCTTCAAATTCGATATCACAGATATCCGTATAGGCGGTCCACCACTTCCCAAATTTTTGCAAACCAACCGTGCCCTTAAGCTATACCCAACCGCAGTGTGTACGGTAGCCCACCGTTCTAGTGTGACAACTACGAACAGCTTCATAAACTTGTCTCGTGAACGTTCCTCTTTGGCCGAGGAGTTTGTTACTTCATCTCTCGACAACTGTTATTAATCTAATTAGATAATCTCTAAACTACGCGAGATTTTAATAATAAAATTTACTTTCCACTACATAAAAAAGTAATAATTGAAGGGCAAGAAGCTCAAGAAGGACAAGCGCAGAATTCTTTCTTTTTTCGAAAACAGCCAACTATACTAAGCATCAGAACCTACTTTAAAACGAAAGGCTATGATCTTAAATCGGCGTTGAAGCGTAGTAGGATGAGCGCATCGTTTGCTATTTTCTATTCGCAACCACCTAAATACAAAACGAGTTTTTAATGGCATCCTCAATTAAATCATTTAGCTAGCACATGAGCTCAAATAGATCTGAGTACATAATGTGAAAAGTTTTCTTTATTGTTATTTCACTACTGCAGCTCACATATGGAAATCAATGATTACGTGTTGCATAATTTTTGTACATAAATTGATAAAGTGGATGAAACCTCATTTTGTTGATTGGATAGGCAATCATTTGTTTTTCATCACGTAAAATTATCAACTCAATATTCATCATTTACTGTTCTTGCATCTAAAGTGCACTTTTACTAACATGTACACACTTATACTCCGAGAGCCTTATTTTGGTAATAGCTTCATCACCACAACTTCGCCGCTCGACAGAAGCTCTCCTTCATCAATTACCACAGCCATTTTTGTTCTGACAACAAGAACAGTATGAAACATTTAGTGAGCCATTCAACAAATAATCTTTTCATTTCTATTGCATAGTGTCATGTTTTCATAACAACTTTCAAATTATTGCCAACCATATTTTTCATAATTAATTCTCAGCGCACTAATATTGTCATGAAACTACCTTCAGTAAACTACGTGTGACAGGTGGTGTGCGACATGAATCACTATTGTTGCACATAGGGGTCAATGTGTTGAAGTCAATCAACGGCTTAACTTGAGGGCCGCTTACACTAGGGGACATTTCGGCCGTGAGGCGCGACACGTGTATACAAGCTCATCAGTGAGTTTCATATTTTTGCGTGTTTATACGAAGTACCCTATTCGTCACGGTAGTTACAAGGCTCTTGAGTGTTGCGGGTTACGAATTCGACCAGAGCGAGTAGGAAACTTCGTATAAACACACACAAATATGAGCCTGAGTGTTGAGCCTCGTATACACGTGATGCGCCTCACGGCCGAAATGTCCCCTAGTGTATAAACGGCCCTTAAGTTACAGAGACATAATGGTTCGCTTAAGGCTTGAAAATAATTTGTTATATGTTTTATGATGTTTATTATATTGTGAATGGATAGGGTTATCAATTCAATATCTTAAATGGGCTGAGTTTTGAAGCTTTCTATACACGAAAAATGTAATGCGTTAGGTCGGGCCGATTTTTTCTTACTTATAATAAAACACATTTGAGTGATAGTGATCAATGCATGGCATGACATCAATGTGTTGTCAAGCTTCCCAAGTGATCTCCTTGGACCGTGTTGCGCATAATGTCTTAACTTGGGCGGGAATCACCAGACCAGTCTGGTATCAATCGTCGTAAGTGATGGACGTGTGCTCAAGAACCTCCAGGGGTTATAAAATACTGAAAATATCATTGGAACAGCGATCTAAAGTTAGATGTCGGTTGTTTGGAGGTGGGTAACGAATTTGTCTCTTTTAAAATACAATGCATTATATCACAAATTTATTTTTGCGGAACGACGTCATTAACACCAGATATATAGATTCACATTTCGCGTTTTTGTCCCTTGCTTTGTAGAAATGCAATCATTTTCCCAACAAATTACGTCTTTTTCTTAAAGAGTCTCGTCATTATAGAAGTCGAAATAAATGTTATTCCAAACAACATTATTTACGTCACGAATCCTTCTCTTTTGAAGCCGATGCTCAATCCTCGCGACAATGGAAGAGCTGAAGTTACATACCCAACATGTTAAGTGAGATTCAACAAAAAATTTGAAGCAGCGACAGCGGTAAAAAATCTGCAGTATAAATGGTCAGGCTGTCGGAACGGATCAACAAGTAAGAAACTGGTTTACAAAGTCTCGTTCTGGCGACGTGAGCTTGGAAGATAAGACATAGATGAAGATGTTTAACATGCTGCAAAAGTGACGCGAGCAAAAATTTTGCGACTCGGCTAGTTGAAGGCACAATATCTACTGAAGGAGATCATCCCAGTTGGACAACTTTTTTCGTCCGATTCGTTTGCCAATTGGCCAGTCTATGTCTTTTGTGAAAGTAAACTTTTTTTACTACTGTCATTTTTTCGATTTAGGCCTTATTTTTTTTGGACGAAAATGAGATTTTTGGTATATTTAATGTATATTTCAAAATGTATCTCCTCATTGAGCTTTGATGCTAGAACAAAAACAAAGACAGTTTTAGAATCCTTGAAACATTTCTAACAAACTTAGTAGGGCTTTTTTTCAAATTCAAATTTTTCGATTTTTTTAAAAAATTTTGAAATTTCTGAAATGAAGAACAATTTTTTGGTTTAGAGCTATACATTTTTTCGAAAAATTCGAATTTCAAAAAAAGCCCTACTGAGTTTGTTAGAAATGTTTCAAGGATTCTAAAACTGTCTTTGGTTTTGTTCTAGCATCAAAACTCAATGAGGAGATACATTTTGAATGATGAATTTTTTTTTGTATTAGTCATAACAAAATTTTTTTTGAAGTGTAATATAATAAACAGTTTATGTAATTGAATGCAGTTTTTATTTTTATTTCGATAATTTCCATACATAACTTCATATTCACACTGTATATTGTGATTTAAAAAAATTTTTTTTTATAAAATTAAATAATTTTTTCAGTCTGATTCTTATGAAATTTGACTATGATATGTAACTTTTGAAAAGAAACACAATTTATTTCATTTGGTTTTTTTTTATTTAGGCCGTAGTTTTTGCAAAAATTTGACAAATTGGTTTTTACGTACTGATATTTCACTGATATTGAAATTTCAAGACGTATCACCGCCTTCAGTTTTGATGCTAGAACAAAAAAAAAGACAGTTTTAGAATCCTTGGAAAATTTCTAACAAACTCAGAAGGACTTTTTTTCTTTTTCTCATTTGTTCTCTTTTTATATGGGGACAAAATCGGTCGAAAATTGAAAATTTTTGGTACTTTTCACTGATATTGATATTTCAAAATGGGACTCCTCATTGAGTTTCGATGCTAGAACAAAAACGAAGACAGTTTTAGAATCCTTGAAACATTTCTAACCAACACAGTAGGGCTTTTTTCCATTTCCCATTTGTTGTCTTTTAATATGGGGTCAAAATCGGTCGAAAATGAAAAATTTTGGTCCCCTCATCCCATTTTGGTCGCAAAGTGCAAAATAAAGAAACCTCTATGCTCTCATTGGTGATAAAGCTTGACGCTCACAAACCAAGCAATAAATGTTATGGATTTCATCACAAATACTGCACCTTTTTCGTTCATGTCAGGAAGGGGGGAATAATTATCCGTAGCGCCATAAAATGTTAGGACCGAATAGTCCACCAACTAAAGGTCCTTTTCCAACAAAAACATGAGAAATGACCCCCGGACCGACAGGGGCCTGGGATGATCTCCTGAAGGCAAGAAAGAGCAAGGTACAAAGTACGCTTCAAAGAGATTCTTGTGTTTCGAACAATTTCCTCTCGAACCGAATGGGAATTGATATAAACAGATAAATTGTTCGCGAGTAAAATTTTAAAGGAAGTGAATAATCTTACAATTAAAAAATGGTAAAAAATCATTCATTGGAAACAAATTGTTAGTTGAAAATCAGAAATATTTTATTCTTTTCAACACTATATTCGTACTCGGGTCAACATCTAACAGTCAATGGCTGTGTATGGAGGACTTCAGTAAATGTATTTATTACGGACTACAATATTCATATTATGCGCATATTATTTTATCAAATCGCCTATAACTTATTGTACAAATAATTGCCACTTTTTTAAAAAAATAATCATTTTCAGAAGTGTTGGTTCCTCTCAAGTGGGTATGAAATGCAATCATATAAGTTCGATATGATTCATTTACTATTCATTTAAGAGTATGATTGGCTCTGGCGACTGGGTATGAAATAAAAACATTCAAACTCAATATTATTCATTCAATATTTGCTGAAAACTCGTCATACCATTATCCCAAACTAAAATAAAATGAAATGAGTTTAGATATGATGATAGAATTGCTACTAACCCAAACGAACAAAAGGGGTGCTTAAGCGGACAGCAGCGAATGTAAGAAAAATATTATCCGTGGGGAAGAAACATAATCACTATATCAACAATATTCTGATTGAATGCATCACCCTTAGAGAATTCTTGCACCACGTTCTATAGTCACACGCCAAATGTTTTGTGCCGTGTATTATTTACAGAGATTACTTAAGGGGTGTTTACACTAGGGAACATTTCAGCCGCGAGGCGCGACACGTGTGTACGAGGCTCACCATTGAGGCTCATATTTGTGTGTGTGTGTGTATACGAAGATCCCTATTTGCTCTGATCGAATTTGTGAGGCGCGACACACGAGAGCCTCGCAACTCTGGACCGGTCAGTGTGCAGTTATGTCATTAGAAGCGGTATTGCCCCTCGCTCATTCATCATGGCTGACGCAACACTGCCGCGAGAAGCTACTACAATTTCCTGACATGAACGAAAAAGGTGCAGTATTTGTAATGAAATCCATAACATTTATTACTTGGTTTGTGAGCGCCAAGCTTTATCACCAATGAGAGCATAGAGGTTTCTTTATTTTGCACTTTGCGACCAAAATAGTAATATATTAAACGAGAAAGAAGGGACAAGTAAATATACTGATATGGGCACATAAAATTTTTAGTGAAATTTCAATCGGATTCATTTGGCGATAAAGTAATCGGATTCATTTGGCGTAAATATACATAAAATGCAACTTAAAAAACGCTTCAGCAGTAAGATATTTTTATCTAATTGATATTATGAAGCACTTGGTAGTTGCTCGAATTAACCAGTTTATTATAGAAATTAAATGAGATTTGCATTGTTAAAATTACATCGTGACATACGAACAATACATTATGACATACGGTAGTATCGTAGTAATTGCTGTTATTTGGTCTAACTCATTATGCAATATGTGACGTTTAAAACGGCTGTGACATTTAAATGTAAAATAAATCATAGAGCATTTATTCTATTATTAAATGATTCTTATACTGCCGAGCTATACAATTATAAATGTTCACACTAGACTTACATCACACAGCGACGAGAGGCAGCTGTTGAAGTGCGCATGGTAGTGATTCTTGGTGATGGTGACGAGCCGTACACGTACACAGACTAGCACACGCACACTCAGAATGTGCGAGGTTGACGTGGGTGCCGACCGGGCACGTCGTGGTTAGAATAAGAATGGTTAGGTTTCCTTTTACTCAACCTGAATAATGTATAATTGAAACTGAATTAAATGTAAGAGCTAAAATGACCTGACAAGATTACCGCAAAATTAGCTGAAAAAGATGATTGTACTCTCAAGTAAACGAAACATATTGCTATGCTTACAAACTTCAAAATTTCTACGACGCGTTCGTACGTGCTTCTGTGCGGCACTGTCTGCTCGCAAGCATCGGCTTCAAAAGAGAATGATTCATGACATAAAAAATGTTGTTTGGAATAACAATTATTTCAACTTCTATAATGACGAGACTCTTGAGGAAAAAGACGTAATTTGTTGGGAAAATGGTTGCATTTCTACAAAGCATGGGACAAAAACGCGTAATGTGAATCTATATATCTGCTGTTAATGACGTCGTTGTGCAAAAATAAATTTGTGATATAATGCATTGTATTTTATAAGAGACAAATTCGTTACCCACCTCCAAACAACCGACATCTAACTTTAGATCGCTGTTCCAATAACATTCTCAGTATTTTATAACCCCTGGAGGTTCTTGAGCACACGTCCATCACTTACGACGATTGATACCAGACTGGTCTGGTGATTCCCGCCTAAGTTAAGACATTATGCGCAACACGGTCCAAATAGATCACTTGGGAAGCTTGACAACACATTGATGTCATGCCATGCACTGATCACTATCACTCAAATGTGTTTTATTATAAGTAAGAAAAAATCGGCTCAACCTAACGCATTACATTTTTCGTGTATAGAAAGCTTCAAAACTCAGCCCATTTAAGATATTGAATTGATAACCCTATCCATTCACAATATAATGAACATCATAAAACATATAACAAATTATTTTCAAGCCTTAAGCGAACCATTATGTCTCTGTAACTTAAGGGCCGTTTACACTAGGGGACATTTCGGCCGTGAGGCGCATCACGTGTATACGAGGCTCAACACTCAGGCTCATATTTGTGTGTGTTTATACAAAGTTTCCTACTCGCTCTGGTCGAATTCGTAACCCGCGACACTCAAGAGCCTTGTAACTACCGTGACGAATAGGGAACTTTGTATGAACACGCAAAAATATGAAACTCAGTGATGAGCTTGTATACACGTGTCGCGCCTCACGGCCGAAATGTCCCCTAGTGTAAGCGGCCCTCAAGTTAAGCCGTTGATTGACTTCAACACATTGACCCCTATGTGCAACAATAGTGATTCATGTCGCACACCACCTGTCACACGTAGTTTACTGAAGGTAGTTTCATGACAATATTAGTTCGCTGAGAATTAATTATGAAAAATATGGTTGGCAATAATTTGAAAGTTGTTATGAAAACATGACACTATGCAATAGAAATGAAAAGTTTATTTGTTGAATGGCTCACTAAATGTTTCATACTGTTTTTGTTGTCAGAACAAAAATTACTGTGGTAATTGATGACTGAGAGCTTCTGTCGAGCGGCAAAGTTGTGGTGATGAAGCTATTACCAAAAAAAGGCTCTTGGAGTATAACTGTGTACATGTTAGTAAAAGTGCACTTTAGATGCAAGAACAGTAAATGATGAATATTAAGTTGATAATTTTACGTGATGAAAAACAAATGATTGCTTTTCCAATCAACAAAATGAGGTTTCATCCACTTTATCAATTTATGTACAAAAATCATGCAATACGTAATCATTGATTTCCATATGTGAGCTGCAGTAGTGAAATAACAAGAAAGAAAACTTTTCACATTATGTACTCAGATCTATTTGAGCTCATGTGCTAGCTAAATGATTTAATTGAGGATGCCATTAAAAACTCGTTTTGTATTTAGGTGGTTGCGAATAGGAAATAGCAAACGATGCGCTTATCCTACTACGCTTCAACGCCGATTTAAGATCATAGCCTTTCGTTTTAATGTAGGTTCTGATGCTTAGTATAGTTCGCTGTTTTCGAAAAAATCAAGAATTCTGCGCTTGTCCTTCTTGAGCTTCTTGCCCTTCAATTATTACTTTTTTATGTAGTCCCAGGTAGCAAAATTTATTGACCTAATATTGACCCAATATTCAGTCTCAATATTGACTGGATATTCAAAATGAACATTGGGGCAATACCTTATTTTGGAAAATTCGGTTGATATTAGAAAAATATATTGGCCCAATAACAATATTATCATCAACCCAATATCAACTAAATATTGTGTCAATATTGACTTGATAATGAAGTGTTCTCTTCAATAACATTGGCTTAATACTCAATTCCTGATAGGTTGATATTTGCAAAACATATGGCCCCGATAATGATAATTTCACTAGCCCAATGCTAATTATTGTGTCACTATGGACTTAATATTGAAGTGTTCCTTAGAAAAATATGGGCATATTAGGCCTGGAACTGTTGCTGCTTTAGCAACCGAGATTCACTAGCGGCGAGTGAAGTAGCGACCTTAGTTATAAGTTCGAACTCCTCCTGAAGTTTGTATAGGTCATACCCAACTTATTATTTTGCACTTTACTCTTTGAGAATTTTACATTTACACGTATTAGTATTACTGAACACAAATAAACTAGAACTGAGTTTGAGGGGTAACTAAGGTAGGGTACTACAGGCCCGATACTTATTTTCTGACATCAAGTGGATATTGGTAGAATATATTGTCCCAATAATAACTTATTTTTAACCCAGTATCAGCTAATTACTGTGCCATTATTGATTTGATATTGAGGTGTTTCCTTAAACAAATTACTCAGTATTATTGGCGTACAATATCAACCCCATATTTGGGCAATAATATTTTATCTTTTAACAAATTTTATTAAATTGCGAGATTTTTAATTATTATGAGGTTGTTTCCACTTATATGAATATCGTACATATATATATATATACTGTTAGTCTAACAAAAACGAAAGGGCAAAAACCAGGCGACATATCTTTTTTAAAAAACTGTATGTCAAAAATTAGAACGTTTCGGGCCTAGACCCATCTTCAGCTAAACAATCTGAAATGACAATAGTGAAAACATTAATAAACTAGATCAAACATTGACTAAAACAATTTGAAATGACAATATTGAAATATTAAAACCTAAACTAGAGAAACTGTTGTTATCTCGACAGTGGCACTCATGAGAATGAAAGAAAGTGACAGGAGGATGGGTAAAGGTTCCCACTAACTATGTGAAGAGGGTGAGCGCTCTGCATGTCATTAGGCTGAGGCTTTAATTTGTGGATATAGAGGGACTCTAAAATTCTAAGTTTAATTGAATTACTGGAATAACCTAATATAGAAAAGTCTGATGCAAAAATTGATGAATTGCATTGAAACTCTGCGTGAGACCTAATTGAGGAATGGGAAGGATGGCAAAGGCGTGCACCTGTTCTGTGACTTATTCCTGCATGTTCCGACCGCCTTACACGCAATGCGCGGCTCGTTGAGCCCACATATGCAGATGCACATTGTGCACAACTGTATTTATAAACAAGGCAGGAGCGGAGACATTCAGGAAGTTTGTCATTAAAATGAAAAAGTGACCCAATAGTGAACCTATTTACTAACAATACTTGAAAAGAAATATGCGGAAAGAACGAAGACAGTAACATTAGTAATTCTTTTCTAAAAGTTTCAGATGATGATCCTATGTAAGGGAAGGTCATAAACATTTTTGGTTTTTCTGCGGTAGAAACAGTTGGGCTGATATGGTATATATTATTGAGAAACCGATTTATATGATATTGAATTAGACGTAAGGGGTAGCCATTGGAGGAAAAAAAGCGTGTGATAAATTCTAACTCATCATGCAAAAACTGGTAATTAGAACAAATTTTATACCCGCGGGACAGTGAAGTTTTTAAGCTATTGATTTTAAATTGAAAAGAGCAATTGCTAAAAAAGCTCGAACCTGATCCTGAAAAGAACGATTTACGAAAAACTGAAGTTTGGAGTTTTCGACCCTGTCTTTTCAATAAAATATCTAAAAATGCTAATGAGTTGTCTTTTTCCCCTTCCATAGTAAAATTAATAGCTGGATGCTTGGAGTTCAGATAATTCAAAAATAGTTGGGCATGAGAAGCATGGCGAAATAGAAGAAAGCTGTCGTCAATATACCTCTGATAAAAACCGGTCTAAACTCAGCTGGACAATTATCTAACCATGATTTTTCATGGTAGCACATAAATATGTTTGCAAAGGTTGGACCCAGAGGCATGCCCATACCTACACCCTCAAGCTGCTTGTACACTTTTAGTTTAATATTAGAAACAAAACTATTTACTACATTGTCCCAATAAAAAGTTGATATAATAAAAAAATATATGTTTTTTCGATATTATCTTGTTATTAGCCTAATATTGTGATCCAAGATTTCAATATCAGGTCAATAAAAAATTATCAACCCAATATTGGCCTAATAATTTCTTGCTACCTGGGGTGGAAAGTAAAAATTAATTTTTAAAATCACGCGTAGTTTAGGGGTTATCTAATTAGATTAATGACAGTTGTCGAGAGATGAAGTAACAAACTCCTCGGCCAATGAGGAACGTTCATGAGATAAGTTTATGAAGCTGTTCGTAGTCGTCACACTAGAACGGTGGGCTACCGTACACACTGCGGTTGGGTATAGCTTAGGGGCACGGTTGGTTTGCAAAAATTTGGGAAGTGGTGAACTGCCAATACGGATATCTGTGATATCGAATTTGTAGACGAAGGCACCACCCTCGAAAGTGTCCCTCCTGATTAGCGAAGTACTACCACGTAGTTAACAAGTCATGAGTTAAGAGGGCTCGGGCTCTAGTGAGCTAAATCCTTAATGGTTATACTACCACGGTAATCACAAGAGTCTCTCGATCCTCTGCGACGACCACCCTCAAGGACAGGTAGTGCTGCAGCTCTACTCTTCCACCGCGTCAAAGGTCGGACTTCATTTGCACTAACGATTGTGCACACTCGAGAAGGAGCCGGAATAATCAAAAACAGATAATAAGGTTTTGGAGAATGCTCTATTTGATGAACTAATACGCTTTAAAGAACATCCTAAATGAATTTATTCTTATTGTGCGTCGGAAGATTATTAGAAGTGTGGCAAAATGTTAAAGAATGAAGAACGGATTTTGCACAGTTGGGGTCAAATTTCGGATAATGGTAGGTTTTCGGTTTATAAACTATGAAGAATACTCTTTATTTGATATTATGATTATCCTATAAAGAACTTTCTTGTGCATCCAACAATATAACTGGCTCTCAAGTACGTACGTTAGTTCGTCTTCTAGACGGGGTAGAAGACGCACACTAGCGTGACCGTGACACGCGCCAATGAATGAGTGATATCCTTCTTCTTCCCTTATTGCGAGTCAGTTTTGGGCGTTCCTCTACGGGAGTAGCAAGAGAGTTCATTTATGCCCTTGCTTGAAATGCTTTCGTACTCAGACGAAACATTCTAACACAGTGATAAATTATGATGATGTCACTGAGTGTTTGTTTTGAGTCCTGCTGCTCTGCGTCATCAGCTAATTAGTTTGTTACGTAAACATCGAAGCGCCTCCCGCAGTTTCGAAGGTACAGGAAGGGCAAATATATCATACGAAATGGCTTAAAGGGGACCTCCTACAGTAAAATCCAACTAATTGACCTAATCTTTCAAACTTCTTTTTTCACATTTCTACCGCAACTAGGAGAACAAAAATGCATACAGGTATGTGAAATTGATTTCCAAACACATTTGCTTCTAAAATTTTTTCGAATTTCGCAATATAAAAAAGTTATTACGCGAACATATTGAATTATATTTATTTTGCGCAAATCTCTACACGTCACTAGAAGCCTAATTTTGGTCGCATTTGACGAGGAAATACTGAGGCAACTCTAAAATGATGGAATTTTTTGAATTTCGAATTAGAAAAAATTTATTGATAAATTTGTCCAAATTATTTTTTGAACAGTTTCAGATTTTTTACCATAAAAATTTATTTTGAAGGTAAAATGAAATTCCGCTTCTCTACGCTGTTTCCACTGTCTGATCGCGTCGAATGAAAGCAAGAAAGAAAGAAAAAGAAAAAACGTTTATTTTCCAAGTTGCTACATGAGATACATGCCAACATATTGGGTTTTAAAAAGTTGCTTAATATAGGACGTCCTAAAACAAAAGTTCCATACGAGGAGTACTAATTTACAAACCATCAGAGGTGTACAAATAAATAAGCCATACGAGGCATAATAATAGACAAACTATACGAGGTGTACTAATAGACAAACTATCAGAGGTGTACAAATAGATAGACCATACGAGGCATATTAATGGACAAAATATACGAAGCGTACTAATAGACAAATCATATGTGGCGTGCTAATAGTCTAACAAAAGTTCCATACGAGGAGAACTAATTGACAACCCATCCGTTGTGTACCAATAGGTAAGCCATACGAGGATAATAATAGGCAAACTATACGAGGTGTACTAAGAGACAAAATATCAGAGGTGTACAAATAGATAGACCATACTAGGCATATTAATAGACAAAATATACGAGGCGTCCCAATTGAAAATCGGGGACGTCGCGCCGATGTGTTATGGCCGAGCAAGGGATAATGTAAGAGACGTATCGCCGGTAAATCATCTCCGCATCATAGGCGAAATGTCCACTTAGGGACGAAATTTTTGGCCAAGGGACATCGGCGGCCAACTGAGATGATCGACCATTTTACATCTTTGCTCGTCTCCGGCATGTCTAATTTCGCCGACGATATGTAATTGATACGCAGCTGGCCATCCTTGAATTCTGCTTTAAAAAAATACTCTCGGCGACGCACAGGCGAGATTCATCGCCTCTGAACGACCCTCAAATTTATATATAGGGTCGTTCAGAGGTGATAAATCTCGGCTGTGCGTGGCAGAGAGTTTTTTAAAGCAGAATTCAAGGATGGCCAGCTGCGTATCTATATTTATAGATACAATTATATATTTATTTAGGTATTTATATAATATATATAAATTTCTTAGTCGTTCAGTAGCGATAATCTTGGTTGTGCGCTGCCGAGAGTTTTTAATCGCAAGATTGAAGGATTGCCAGGCTCAAATCATACATATATTGATAGGGAAAATGTATTAATGTATTAGTAGAGTTTATGGGCAATTGCTCGAAACGGCGAATACCCTAAGCTGAAATGCCGTAAACCGGAGACTCACTGTATTTATATATAACTATAAAACTGCAAATAAATAACATATTTGAAGCTGCTCTCCAGGTTGACAATGTCGCTGAGCGTAGCCGAGCTTGTAAAAGTAAATCCTTTATTCAAAGAATTTCGAAGAAAGAGTTAAAATGGAAGTTAGTGGAAGGACACTGGGAATCCGTTTGACCAAAGCGCGTCTACAAACCTTGTGCACAGGCACAAAATTGGAAAAAATTTATGAAAGATAAAAATTGGAGAAAAAAGTAGAAGGTGATGAAAAAAGACACCAGCGAACCGGGAATAGATATTCCGTTACAAGAAAAAAAAAAACAGTTCATTCCAATTAAGACACAGGCCATTGGATTTTAAAACGCTTCAACTTGAAGACCCTTAGTTGATAGACATATGTGTGTGGGTGTCACAATACCTGTGTTGCTTGTCGAAAACAAGTAATTGATAGAAAATCATGAAAATGTATTCCCCCTGTTGAATTATTTCGAGGTTTTTGATGCATAAATACTAAATATACATGCACCTACATATGTATATCTCTATCGATTCATGAATAATGCAACCGACGCGTTGATGAAAAAATTTTTTTTTAGTCCTTACTTTAATTGAAATATGAAGGCAGCCTTTAGCGATATCGGGGAGATGAATTGAGAGTAAAAATTGGTGGATGTACAGTCTTAAGGATCGAGACTGTAGAAATTCGAAAGCGTCTTATGTTTGGGTTTCAACTAGTATACCAAGAGACTATCTCGGAAAAAGTTTAACCATTCAACCAATTCATGATATTTCTTACGCGAGCATAATAGGCTATGTATTTGCCTACAAAAAATAAAAAAAACACTCGAGCCAGGACCAAGGAAATGATAGTCGCATAATACTAATCGAAAACATTTTACCAACCGAATGGAAAATTTCGTGAATGCTACCAAAATCATGAGGTCAAAAAGCTGTCGGAATGAAAAAATTAAAACATCTTAATATTAAGATCCTTGGTTGATATTCGCACATGGGTATCGTAATACCCATGTCAATTATTGTCGAAACACAAAATGATTGAGAGAAAGGCAGGGTCTACGTGCCTTTATCTGCGTTCCCTTCGTTGCGGTAATCTGATTTTGATAATGCATATACGAGGCCTGTCGAAAAAGTATCCGACCTTTGGCCAGAAAAAAACTTCAACAACCTGACGGGGTTGGGACCCTAATCCCCTTCAAAGTAGGCTCCTTGTGCTTCCACACACTTAGCCCACCGATCCTTCCACTGCCGGAAACACCTCTGGAAGTCTTCTTTTGGAATGGTGTTCAGCTCTGTCGTCGCGTTCCGCATTATCTCTTCTCTACTCTCAAAACGGGATCCTTTCAGTGGTGTCTTCAATTTTGGAAACAACCAGAAGTCGCAAGGAGCCAGGTCTGGAGAGTAGGGAGGTTGGCGAACGGTCGTAATTCCATGTTTGGCCAAGAAATTGCGGATCAAATGGGATGAATGTGCGGCCTGCCACAACGCTGCTCACTCTCCGCTGATGTGCGGCCATCTTTGAATCGGTTGAACCACTCCTTAATTTGTGTTACACCCATAGCATCTTCCCCAAACACCTGCTGAATCTTACGAATTGTTTCAATTTGAGAATCACCAAGCTTTTGACAAAATTTGATGCAGTGTCTTTGCTCAATTCGTTCAGTCATCTTGCAAGAAAACTAAATCCGACAAACACTTAGAACAGCACCTTACTTGGCGACCACCAGCCAGTGACTGGCCCAAGTGAATGCGGTGAAAAAAGTCAAGCATGCGCATTAAGATTCCTCCTTCCACCGTGCACATTGGCGCCGCCTTAGAATCACTACTTTGCGCGGGAAAAATTAAGGTCGGATACTTTTTCGACAGGCCTCGTAAATACAAGTGATAAGGAAACAATCATAATGATGTATTGTTGAAAACTATCTAAGAAGTGCGCACTTACATTGTCATTTTAGCATGCGAACATAAGACCTAGTCACATGAGAGATTAATGTTGAAAGTAAAATGGACATATTTCAATTGTTTTACGTCTAAGTCAATGAGGTCAACATTCGGGACGATTTTTCATTCTTGCGTATCTACTATTGTGCCAAAATAACGAGCTCGAAGTGAATAAAATATTTTACCATAACACAAAGTTATAATTTCCTACGGTAATAATACTGGTGCAAAAAAGTTTACCTGTCAAAAACATAAGGATTGTTGTACAATGCCAACCATAGCATTTGCCGCATAGCTTGGTCAACACAAAAAGTCAAACTACCTAAAATAGTGTTGTTATAATGTACTCAAGAGCGCAAGAAACGATTTAGTGCCACACAAGTTTAACAAGAATATTTTAGGACAGGGATATATATTAATGTATACATACAAAACAGAAAGCTCTAAGTATTGAAATAATATTTAATAACGAGTTCACAAAATTTGAAACTAAAATAAGTACGAATTTCTCATCACCGTATTTTGGTTCAAAATTCCTGAACAAGTCAGTGATTTGCTTTAAACGCAACCTTATCAGAGACTTTAGGAAACTTCCCGATAAAATTTATCATCTTTACTAAGAAAACATTCCAGAGTCCTGCTCCATCATCGATTCAAAGGAAAAAATCGTTGCGTCTGAAATAAAAGATCTAAGTACAATGAATTGCGGAGACTAAAAATATGTCATGCGAGTAAAAACAAAGTATAGCACGGAAACAAAAACAAAACACAGAAGCAAAAAAATCCCTTAAAATATGAGTATGAAATGAAATTGAGCTGGTAATGACGTGGTTTCTACCTATTCAATCCTTGCTAAGGGTACGAACTGTCCATATTGTTCAAATCAGGGTTTCGCTTAAAAATATGCACGGACTTAAAAATTCTGAGGTCATACGGTGTTGAAGCAGAGTCTAAAATTTCGAAATCGGTAGGAGATGTAGGGACATTACATTTCCGGCATGATTTTGCATTGCAGAATGCGATGGGTGTGCTGGTTGATTCCCAGTACGCAAGCTTCTACCTCTATGCTTTGCCACTCTGATATAGAAATTTCGTAACGTAATACCAACGAACAAAGACGTGCACTGCACACACAAGTGTACATCAATGCGGCTAGCATTTGAGGCCTGTGCTTCTGTTCATTTTCTTTTTTTTTCATTTTCCGTGCCATACATGGTATTTTTACTCTCCTGATATATTTTTGGTGCCTACAATTCACTGTACTTTGATCTTTTCTTTCAGACGTAATTATTGTTTTCCTTTGAACTGATGATGGAGCGGGACTCCGAAATGTGTTCTTAGTAACGATGATAAATTTTAAAAGAATTTTCTTCCTTCTTACGTTTCTAAATAAGTACATAGCGTCAGTTCTATTGAACGTTTCGAAGACCAGCTCCCTTAAATCATATCATATATTTCGTGATATCTTTTAAAATATGATTTTAATACTTAGTTCTTTCTTCGTTTCTGAATTCCCAAAGATCATTCGCTTCAAAAAAAGTAATTTCCCTGGCTTCCTGAAAATGCTCTATTATAACAACTAATGAATGGCCTACCTAACCTCGTGCTTACGAATCAGCCTGGGAGCGCTAGTTCTCATAGATACAATAGTTCTAAGGAAATTTTTATCACTCCAACTCAGAGCACGGCTAATGTCTTCCTGTCTAATTCTACTGACACTGACAGTGGCTCCACACCGGCTGGTGAACGATTCTCCACTGCAGGAGAAGAAGTAAGGAGTCTCTTGCCTCTTCCTCCACTTCAACTAACCGATCCTGTATAAAAAGCATGGTTAATTGCCAAGCATTGGATTACGATAAAACAAATGAATATTCTCTCATTGCGAAATACCTTAACTCCAGTTTACTGATATTTCTGGCATTCTACGAACAGTTTTTATTTCTGACTGGAACTTTTATACGAACCAGTTATGCAAAATGCAAGGAAAACTTTGGAGTGTGGCCAAAATATCCCCTCCGAAAAGCAGTGTGGTGCGCAGCTTCTTTTTCTTTAACTATTTCATAAATCGAATTTCAATGAGGATAAATGCTCGTCACAGAAAGAGGTTTATGAAGTTTACTCTTCATTTTAGGTCATGTATCAGCAGTTTAACTCATTCTAACACATTTCCTGCGAAGTGACCAACCGGTGGTCACTTAGGTGATTTTCATACTACTGCTGACCCACATGCAGTCACTAACTCATTTATTATTAATATTTAATGAAAGCTAAATATAGGCTCGATACAGTTAATGTTAGCTATTTTCAAAGTTGATTACCACAATTGACTTGAAATTTGAATTGAATATTGAACTTCAGTTTACCCCATCGCAGTTAACGTGTTAATAAGGATATACTGGCTAGAAAAAAACTCTGAAAGAGAAAAATACCGAATTACTTGTGTATTAAAAATTAAAAATACATCTTTAATATATTACCATCCTTTTGTTTTAATTATATTCTGACGTACATATTAGAGACACATGTAAAATTATGCTTTCACTACTATGATGATAAAATTGTATTTTTAAAAAGAAACTATTCCATCAAATTTCTATGAAGCGTTGAAGAAAAAGGTTATAGCAATAAAAAATTCTCTAGTGTGTATCAAGAAATCAAGAAGAGGAGAGTCCTAATACATTACGCACCCAAAATATCACAAAAAATTAGAAAAAATAAAATAAATTAGCACTAAACATTAACAGGAATAGATTTCCTTCCAATGCGAGGCCTCATATGAGCAGAACAAAACGAATTTTACATATCAATCTGAACGAAACAACGTTATCTGAGCGTTATTCTCACCGGCTTACGTCAGGAAAGAATTCATCCATTTTCATAATTGGGGCGGTTGAGTATCTCTCTCAGGGTCCTCAGATGAATCCGATTCTTCTGAAAGTAAAACGCGGATATGAGAGACTTCCAGATAGGTCTAGGTCAATGTAAGGACGTATCACGTATTTTTTTATGGAGAGAAAATTTCTTTATTCCGCCTTAATTTTTGTACAATAATAGTCTTAGTACAATTTCTTGCAGAAGATTAACAATTTCACCCCTATAGGTACTAGTGTGGATGACTGCTTAATACGTAACCTCTAAATTAAGATGTTGAATATTATTTAGGTTTCCTGCTGGACATATTCAAGGTTTTTGTGTTTAAGCAGTCTACACGTCGAGCAAGGTTGAGTTAAGCTTTGCTAGGGTGAGTTATGACAAGCCATTTAATGTTCAATTGAACAAAAAGAAAACTTCACTGTGGACGGTGAAAACATGTTAATGGTACTGTTAGATTTGGCGTGGGCTGCAGATTTTTAGTGTTTGATTTTATCCTGCAATATCGATTGCAAGAGAACTAATGGGAGATTTTCATTAGAAATTGAACTGGCACCTATAAATGGAAGTTGTTATATTATCCAGTTCATATTCAATTATGTTTACACTTAAGTATTATTATATTCACACATTTGTATCAGAAACACATACAATTTATGTCCACTGCTATAATTATAGAAATATATTCTGAAAAAGATACTACTCCAACAAATTCCTATGAAGATGTGCTGAAGAAAAAGGTTATAGCAATAAAAAATTCTCTAATGTGTATGAAGGAAGGGAATGTTCCAAAACATTGTAAAATGAAGTACATTATTAGTATATAGTTAAATAAAGGGTATTACTGTTATTGATGCCACAGTACTTTCAAGCTCAACTCGCTCTTTCCTTATCATTGATATAAGAATCGTAAAAATATGATTTTCGGTAAAGAAACATTTTCAGAGGGAAGCATATATGACGAGTATAGTTTGTGCGCCATTCACTTATTACGAGTGGTGGTGACGACAAGTTGACTAGTTCTCAACAAAAATCTCTTACCTCGTCTGCACACAATTACAGTCCCTCCTTCTCACTTTGAAATTCTAATTAACAATAATGCTTCGTAAAGCCTATTTTTAATTGTATAAACATTTATACGCATTTTCAAGTTTGTAGCGTAGACCCTTGCATTGTCTGTTCAATTACCTCAATTCTCAACAGCTTTTCAACTTTAATTTAAAAAAGATCAAGTTCATTTAAAAAAAACTCAAGTTCAATTTAAAATATGTCGAGTTCAATTTAAAAAAGCTCAAGTTTAATGTAAAAAAAGCTCAAGTTTAATTTCAAAAAGTTCAAGGTCAATTTAAAAAAGCTCAAGTTTAATTTAAAAAAGATCAAGTTTAATTAAAAAAGTTGACTTTTAGTTGAATCCATTACTGCCATAACACCCAGGCTATGTCTACGCTCCTACAATCATATATAGAAGCATTTTGCTAACTATAATACTTGCGTTAGAAAATTTAAAGATGGGAAATAATGTATAAATGCACCTAGGTATGGTATAAAGGGGTAAAAATTAAATTATTAGTTGAGAGATTAGCCTTAAATTTGGTATACATTTTATGTGTAATACTATGTTATATAACATGATATAATAAGCCATTATTGTAGAGCATTATTGTTTAAATATAATTTTGAAGCTATGTAATGTTCAACTTTTCAGTCAGTGCAGTTTGATAAATGTCACACAGTTACTTATAACATAAAATTTATCTTGAATTTTTTGGTCAATAGATATACACTGTATGTACTGATGATCTGTTTGTCAAATGTTTAGCAAATGGTTCATAGGTAAAACTTGAAGAATGTCAAATTAAGTACAAAATCACAACAGCTTGGTTTATCTGATATTCGATTTACTCTATTTTCAGTGTCAGTATTTTCAAATATATGCATGCATTCTCAGAAATAAACTTTACTTAAATTATTATTACATAGGTATGCAATTTTAGAAACATAAGGTTTCAAAATTGAAATTCTTCTTTTTTTATATATAGCCTGCTCGAGACTTTTCAAATTAAACTTGATCTTTTTTAAATTGAACTTGATCTTTTTAAAATTGAACTTGAGCTTTTTTAAATTGACCTTGAACATTTTAAAATTAAACTTGAGCTTTTTTAAATTGAACTTGAGCTTTTTTAAATTGAACTTGAGCTTTTTTAAATTGAACTTGAGCTTTTTTTAAAATTGAACTTGAGCTTTTTAAAATTGAACTTGACTTTCTTTAAATTGAACATGACCTTTTTTAAAATAAACTTGAGCTTTTTTAAATTAAACTTGAGCTTTTTTAAATTAAACTAAAGCTTTTTTAATTTGAACTTGAGCTTTTTTAAATTGAACTTGAGCGTTTTTAAATTGAACTTGAGCTTTTTTAAATTGGAGTTTAAAAGCTGTAGTAGTCATATGTCTACTCAAATATTTATCAACTGCCTCAATAAGCACCTAAAAGCGTTAAAACTCATGTAATTGAAGACAATGATATATTAGAAATATGTATATTTTGAAATAACCAAAACTCAAAACAATTATTCACACACGCGTAAAATACTTATTTGATGTGACTTAAGTTTAAAGGTGTAAGAACGCCCCTCTCCCTTGCAGCAGCTTTTTCAGGCAACGAGCAAGTTCTGTAACATTTCCTTCACTGGGCCACCGCACTTTTATCACGGCCTTCAGTAAATATTTAATTCGATAGAAGAACTTGCTTCTTATTTATTTTTTTACTGAAAAAAACATTTTTTAATAAGTAAATTTTTTGAATAAGAAGTAAATCAAGAAATATAATGAGAAAGCAATCGATCTTGAGTACTTTTACATAAATACCTCTAAAAAATACCCTTCACATAACAAAATTTGAAAAATTAAACTAAGCTTGAACTCTCCTACAGATAAGGAAGTTCTAACGATGAGAGTAACTGCCGATCGACACAAAATCGTTTAAAAACTTTCATCCAGTACAAATTCTAAGTTTGCCCATCCAAATAACGTTCAAACACCTGCATTACAATCAATAAAATCTCAGTTTCTAAGCAATAATTGCGAATTAGTCACTTCACGTCGGGCAACTTCACAAACTAACCAACTACCAGTGCAGCAGCGCCGGGGCGGTGAAACGGACTGCTACTTCAAAACTTCGAGAGTTCGAGTGCTTCGACCAGCTCATAGGGCAAGTTTTTATGGTAAATTAACTCAGAGACTTCATGTTTGAATGTTCGTTACAAATTTTTGAATGAATACATTATTCTAGACAAAAAAATTACACATATCACTTGTTCTTGAAAGGCTGTATGAGTATAATACAAAATACTTTTTTATTATTCCATTTTAATTCAAACTAGCAAGGATAGGGTAATTCGTAGATTGGTCGTCGACTGGCCTTCGACTGATAATCGACTCTTTACAAATCACTCGTTAACTTCTATTCCAGACATGTTTATTTATTATATGTCTTCTCAGTATGTTTCGTTGATGATTTAGTTTTTGTTTTACATTGAGTAAAAATAATAACCGATTTTTAGTTTTTGTTCTAAGTGTTGAGGTGTGTGGCGAATTTGTAATCATTTTGCTATTCAAAATGCAAGAGTGTAAAAGTGTATCTCTAATTTTCTCATCTCTTCTTTCTCTCATTCAAACGAATATTCATTTGTGCGATGTCTCTAGAACGTAATAATTAGAATAACATTTTTATTTCATGTATTATTTCCATCTTTCAAACACTCATATGTCTTGAGAAGAGACTTCAGCTTACGCACGACTGCCTCGGGAATAAGAAAAGTTCTATGAAAATTAAAAGATCAACGTTACTTGAATTGCGAACCACGAAAACTTAGACTTGTATTGCTTTATTATTCTTCTTCTTATTATTATTACTATTATTATTATTATTTTTATCATTATAATTATCATATAAGAAAGTTTTAGCCTCCCTTAACCACGACAAAGATGTTCTAAGAGAGGAAGGAAGAAGGCGCCATTCAGTATGGAGTTGAGAGAACGCGGAATCTATGCACAAGGTGCACAGAAACAGGAAGCTAAGAAAGAAGTTCATGAAACGAGATAAAATTGAAGAAGAAAGTAGTAAGTGCTGAAAAACAGGACAGCAGTGAACCGAAAAAAGATGGTCCGTAACAAAGCAAAAACCTATTCTATTTTAATAAAATGGAAGAATACCTAACCTTTAGCTCGGGCGCTCACAAAGTCCCCCTGGGAGCGCTAATTCCCATAGATACAACAGTTGTATCCCCCTGAGGGGAACTTGTATAGCTTTACTTTTTCAAACAATAATCAATTTGATTACTCGTTAGAATAAAAGTGTTTTTTATTACCACATGTAATTCTTTGCAAAGTAATTAGCAAAGTTTTATGCGGTATTTCGTTTAGGAAACTACAGCGTGTACTGTCAGGAATCTTGTTATTAGAAACTATCATAATGAAATGCGCTTTCTCTTAGCATTGTTTGAAATCTTTGTGCTTCTTGAAATAATTAGCATTGTCAACAGCACGATATCTTCACCATAAAAAAGAAAACGACTAAGAATAAAATTTAGCAATACGATTAATCTTAGGTATAATTCTTAGGTATATGATTCACGATTTATAAATTCCATTTTATGTTACTTCTTATTATATAAATTTCCGAATGATGATTAAATTTATTAGCATGTATTAAGAACTAAAAAGTAATTACACCGATTTCACTCGTGAATATCATTTCTCAATGAAAAATCTTGCATAGATATGAATAAATATTCATGTCCTCTCAGTAAGTAGCACTTCTATTCTGAGAGAGATAGACTGCTGGGACTGTGGTAATGTGTTTGACTTGTGTCTGGTTTTGAAGAATGAAATAAAAACATGCGTATAACAATGGCACGGTAAAAAATACACAATTGAACACAAGTAAACGCAGCAATGCATTTATTCTGCAGTACAGTAAAGTTTTCACTTTCAATGTTGTGAATATTTCTGGAAAAGCATGAAATTGAATAAAATATGTGAAATATAATTTCAAGCTTGATGCATTGTACGCCACAATGTCAGAGCATACGTTTCATTGCGATAGATCAATGATATTTTTATGGCTGTAAACAACGGATGGCCGTCCTCAAATACTACGGCCATTAACCAACTTAGAAGTTTGCGCCCTCAAATTACAACTGGTCGGCTCAGCATATTACGTCCGAGCTCGACCCTTCGTGGTTACGAGCGCGGAGATAGAGTTATAAGGCCGAACCGGCCGACTCGCCTTTAATTCATACTTGATCGACTGTCTCGTCTTTAATTCACCGGTGACATGTCCTTGATTTTCAATTGGGGTACTAATAGACAAACCATACATGCCGTGCTAATAGTCTAACTCTATCAAGGGTAGTTGAATGAGAAATGAAAAATATCAACTCTCGGATATTTTATATTCCAAGAGATGGCTAACAACTTATAAATAATTCGAATATTGCTAAGGAATTATTCGAAACTCCCAAGTTCTTAGTTGAAATTATCGAAGTAAGAAGAATACAAAAAATGCTATACGGGAGCAGATTGAAACCCCATCGCAAATGACAATCAAGTATTGAGAAAAGGTTAGTCACGAAGTAATTTATAAAGAACATCGAAGTAGGAAAAAGACAAAAAACGCTATACCGGAGCAGATTGAAACACCATTGTAAATGACAATCAGGTATTGAGAAAAGGTTAGTCACGAAGTAATTCATAAAGAACATCGCGCAACACAGCACGCACATCTGGAAATGCGTAAACAAACACTCAAAAATGAAATGCATGGCTTGTTCAGCATACAAATATAGAGGTAATTTTTGCACGAGCGCTTTATTTCATTTATCTGTTTATACTTTTAATTTCTTCTATTCACAGAAATGCCCTTCGGGGCCGTGATAGATCGATTTATAAATCATTAAGCAAGCGCAATCAATTTGTTTATTTCTGGAATTTGGTTCAGTGTTAACTGATCGCAGAGCTTTAGGTAAAATGTAATATGTCATGAGGTTTTGCTTTTCACGCAAAAAGTAGAAATAGAAACGTATATATGTACATGTCCTTATATATATGTGCGAAACGTGTGCATGTGTACACTGATACATGGACATTCATGTTTGCACACCCATACACACCCATGCACATACTAACACACATATTCATATATATACGTATTGAAAATGAATATAAGAGAAATGCTAACATGAAAAATAATCTTGCTCTTTCTATATTTAAAATGACAGCCAAGGCTCTGATGAATCGTAAGAAATAACCTGAGGAATAATAAGGAATTGAAAAAGGACTTCGAAAACGTAAAATGGAATCTTTTTTAATTTCCTAAAAGAAATTTTGAGAAAACCCAAGTTACCGCCGAAGAACGACAACAACAACAAAAAAAATATTTCATATCTTCTCGATATTCTCTGCGACATCATGCGGACATGGGTGCATGGGATAAAATGGAGATACAGTGTAAGCCGGTTACCACTCATGATTGACAAATATCTACAAAATTTTGGCAGAAATGCGTAAACAAACATATACTCAACATCAAAATTCATGGCTTGTACAACATACGGACAGAAAGACAATTTTACCACGATTTATATGTTCAAATTGCACTTTATTTAATTAATTGTATTTGTCATTAATCCAATTCACAGAAACGCCCTCTGGGGAAGTGATAGATCAATTTTTGAATCATTTCGCTAGTGCAATAAATGAATTAACCGGATGGATTTTGCGTAAAGAAATGAAATAGAAACATGTATATCTATTTATGTAGATATATATATACCTACATACGTACACACACATATTAATATATATTACTTATTGAAAATGAAATAAAAGAAAAAAAATACATATATAAAAAGCAACCTACCACCTACTACACCGAAAATGACAGTTGAGCTCACTGTCATCCTAAGAAATTATTCGGAAAAAAATAACTCTAAGGAAAAAAAGACTTAGAAAAACGTTAAATGAACTGGTTTTTAATTCATCCATAGAAATTTTTAAGAAAACTCAGGTTACAGTCAAGAAACAACACAACTCTTCAGCATTATACGGACATGTGTACATGGGATAAAATGGAGTAATATTGTGGCCGGATATCAAATCTGAGTGGCGAATATTTACAAAATTTGGCACAAATAGGTGAATTAAGCAACGGTCCAAAATGATAATTTTAACTACAGAAATTTAGAGTTTTTTCCGATTCGAAATTTCAGTGCTAGTGTGCGCTGAACGCTCGAAAAATATAAAAAGACTAAATGAAATGCTTAAATTACCCCCTCCCACCAGCTCAGCCGAAATCGATAGAAAACATCTTCGAGAATGATTTTGAAATAGCGAGACAACGTTAGCCAAAATTCAGTTCATTAAAAACTTTGCACAACCCTCACATCTATAAACCTGTATATGGTGTACCCACAAAATGTATTTCAGGGTATGTTTGTCATACGGACGTTAAATATTAATACAGTAAAGAGAAAAAGAAATAAAAAAAAATAAAAAAAAATAATAAAATAAAGATGAGGAAATACTCCTCATTTTGGAAAAAACGTTCGTTCTGCTGCATTGAACTGACGGCTGTGGTGCTCATTATTGTCGCCAGATATAAGTAAGATGAATATACGAATGGCTGAGCAAACGTAAAATGAAATAGTTTCTGGTTTTCTAACAGAAATTTCAGGAAAGTTAACATTTCTGGTAGATGGGAAATTCACACCGGAATGCTGCAGGCCCTATGACAGAGATGCAAAATGACGTGACACATTTACTCTAAATTCTTTTACAGTTTTAGAGTTTCTGATATGCTGGGGAAGCTTGTTCCACAAAAAAACTCCAGAAACTGAGAGAGCTTTTTGTCCCACGTTAGACGAACGGTAACTGACTAAAACATCATTCCTCCGATTAGGTTTTTGTTTGGGATATTAGATGGAAAAATTTTTACCCCCTCTGCATTACTTTGGGGGAGGTACAGAGATGAGAACACTCGTCGAGCTTTTTGGATCATGAATCTGTTCGTTATTGGGATCCACCCTATTGAAAATCGAGGACGGTGCACCGGTGGAATATGGTTGACAGGGCTTATTATCCGTGATTCATTGGTCATTCGGCCATCCGACCGATAAAACAACGGTACACCGCCCAATTTACGAGCATGTTATGATTGGCATTGCCATCCGTGGCCTCCCGTCCGTACACCGTCTTTAATTCGCGGCATCTAGTAGCGATTCGAGGTTGACTTGGCCAAGGACGGCCATCTGGCTCAGAATCGCTGATACCGTGTTTATCTGACACTTGTTTCTCATGCCCTCAAGCAACTAAAATTAATCTATGTTAAATAACCCCTTAATTTCGAAATGAAATGAACGAAATAATAATGAAATAAATATAAAAAGCTATTCTGAAATTTTACATTTCTCCTATACTAATTATAAAACCTTTCACACTGATATAAAAATTAAAATATTCAGGCCACTATGAATAGGATGTTTTATTCCAGATTAGATCATAAGTTTGTTAAAGCCTCCCTAACCGCTACAAAAATAGAGCGTATCGAAGAGAGGAAGGAGGAAGGCACCATTCAGTATGAAGATAAGAGAATGAGGAATCTAAGCAGAATATGTGAGTAAGATGAGAAAGAAGTTCATGAAATAAGAGAAAAATTGAGGAAAAAAGTCCGAGGTGCTGACAAACCGTGCAGTAGTGAATCGAAATAAGGTGGTCCTTAACCCAGCAAAAATCATTTTATTTCAACAAAAAGAAGCCCTACCTAACTCTCAGCTCGGGCCCTCACATTTTTCCCCTGGGAGCGCTATTCCCACATATACAATAGTTGTATCCCCCTGAGGGGATGTTTTATTCCAATCAAGCCTAATAAAATATATATAATTGGCAGAACAATTATATGTGCAAATCTCATACAAGAAAAAACAGTCCGTAAAGCAGGCGATAGAGAAGATCCATTTTAAAAACGAATTCATATGAACGTTTCAAGCTCTTGGCTCATTTTAAAAAAGGCTTGCAGATAAATCGAAAATTAATTCAATGCTCGCACAATTTGGACAGATCCATAATAGACAAAAATCCTAAAGAATACGTGGATTAAAAACTACACGTAATAGCCTACAACAGAAGTAAATTTTGACAATGATAACAATATTAAAAGAAATGCAATAGTTTAATAAGAGAATAACTGTTCATCGGTTTATTATTTAGATACCGTCTCGAAATAGTGAGAGATACCTACGATAAAAATCAAAATACGATGAATACATTGAATAAGCCGATAATTATAAATTTTAATGACACCAATAGCCTAAAAATTGTTACTTTTCATAGCTCATACAAGCAAAACTTTCGAAATCGGAGCGGCAGGCTTCAGCGGAGACGGTATGGAAACGGTCTTCTAGAAACTACAGAAATTTCTTTAGAATTTCTCGAGTGCAACTTTAAATTTCAGTCTACCACTCGTAACTTTTGAAACGATTCACCTATCGAGTTCAAATTACTCTCAAATGAAAGATAAAAAACATTCTTAAGGAAAATCGTACATGCCAACATTCTTGAGCACTCTCAGACAGCAAAATTCATTTGCCATGAAAATTACAGTTGGTAGCTGCCGAGGAATACTTGCTAGTCAAAGCTGTCAGCTAAAAAATTGGTAAATTTACCTAAAACTTTAACTTGCGGATAGTTATAATGTAATAAGGTATTTAAATGCCAATTAAATCATTTATTACAGTTTTCATTAAATAATACTATCCTGTTGTTCATTTAAGCCAAAAATTTTATCTGCACTCGAGTTAGAGATGGCAACACTGCTCGCGCACGTCTGCAAGATGTCAAGCTCTTTCGAAGTTTCACGGCGGCGGAAGTTATTTGAATGGTGTTGTGGCAGTTGTGCGTCTCAGATGTGGTGCTGGTTTCTGACTCATTTAATAAGTTTCAAGCAATGTCAAAATGTATTTCAGTGCAAGTGTGTAGTACGTTAGAGTGTATCTTATTTTTGAAAAAATTTTTGCTCTGAAAAGGTATAAGGTGTTCGCTCTCAAGTGAGTTTCTTATTCCATTGAAGACGTTATGCCGGTATGGCATGTTGTCAAGCGCCTGATGAAGGTGACGATTGAGACAAGTGCCTTGCAGGGCTGCCATTCAGATTGTACGATTTTCCCAAGGGTAACCAAGTAATTTTCCCAAGATTTCCCCAGATGTCATAAATGTTAAAAATAACATAATATTTAAAGCCGCTTATAATAATAATTTTCTTCCTCGTCTACAACATGAAAACTTATTATATTCTTTCCTTTCTGTTTTTGAGTCTGGTTTTATACAGCTGATGAATAGTTACGTCTTCAACCTTCTCAACCTTCTTTATTAATGGTTTCTCCGGTTCCTAGTTTAGACAGTTTGAAGAACTTCTTCTCATGTACTGTTTTGCTAACAATCGATCTCTTGTTGTTTCTGATTTTAATGCCTTCGTCGTTTTCGTTTTTGTGAAATTTATCTGAGAAGATCCTCTACAAATTTCATCTAGCGCCAAGTTTTTATCTGAAGCAACGCCATCTTGTATAACATATGAAACTTTAGAGTTTTACTTTACTAGTTTCTAAGCGATTTGGCTATCGGGACACACTCTTTCTCGATAAGTCCGTGAAGTGATCTGCATGAACATGTAAGGCCTGATGGTGTCATTGAGTTCCGTTTGAGACGTGTGGAGCAGCGGCTGTACAGAAAAAATCCTGCGATGAGTAATTCACTCCTTGCTATTTCTTCTGTTTCTGTTGGTTGATTTTGTAATAAATTGAGTAAGAAGATATTGTAGTTTCAAATTTAGCTTTATGTCTTCCAGAAGCTTGTTCATAGCTTATATGTTTATATTTTTCATGGTACAGTTACAAAGTTTGCAACAGCTCGAAGTTTCGTAGTATTTATCTTGTTAAAGCCCAGACTTTGATGTCTGGGTTATTCATCCATTCCTCATTGAATGACTAGTCATACCATTATGTTTTCTTCTTCTGAGGCTCCATGTTTAAGGCTATAGAAGATTAAACTCGACAGTGTCCACTGTGGCACAGATACAGGGCGGGCGCACACATCAAAATCGCTCTAGGTGGTTGCTGTACCTGGCACACGCTTGTTACAAACGAATGTTTAACGAGCTTTGAACAAGTACTTCACGAGATTAATTTTCATCTCAGATTAATTAAAAAATATTCTCATTGGTGATGAAAATGTATTTGAATCTCCCTGTTATTCAGTAAGCATGTAATTAATGAACAATGAGATCATTGCGTCAAATTCCCAAGAATTCGATAGTATTTACTCAGATTTCCCAATATCCCTAGGATGATAGTGATTTCCCAAGATCTTGGGAAATTTCCCAATGGATGGCAGCCCTGGTGCCTTATCGTCTGAATAATTTTTAAGTGTGAATGAATTGGAATGAATAGTAATGATATGTTTATTCACTATTAATTCCATTCTTATTTTACAGTAAGTGTTAACACAATTAAGATTCAAACTTCTCAGTTGCAGTATAATTCCACTTGAGAAACCTTTGACAAGAAACAATATGCAATATTTTCAATTTAGATGTACCGATAGTTTCGGTATCGGCCTCTTTCTATTATCTGTACATCACTAGTTTTCAATTTATTAGTAAAAAAATTAAACTTCATAAATATCTGACGAGCTGCGTTATAAAATTACGGAATAACGATGTTTAAAGAAGAAAACATCAATATTTACTTAAATTCGTTCGCGGAAATTAATAATTCTCTTTCAAAGAATCTCCAAAGGAACACATTTAAGAACGTTTTAAATGAATGATATTTGGCTCACTAATGCATAATTTTTAAGTTATTAACCTGTGAAGTTATAGGAACTTTGTATATAAAAGCGGAGAAACGGACACGTAAATATGATGTAATACAGCATGGCGTGATGCTAGGTAAAATTAGATTAGGTAACGTTAGATTAGCTGAATAAACTAACCTAAAATAACTTAACTTAGCCATACTAACACTGATGGTTACTGCCAAAATACTGGGCGTATTTCAAGAATGCAGGTACGATGCAGCCGAATATATAATGCTACTTTAACCTGAACGTAATTCATGTTATAGCTTGAAAATTACGTATCAGCGAGCAAAATGTCATTCGTGTAAAGCGTTCTTATATGAGCGCTTTTAGTGATGCTTTAAAACAGAGGTCGTGATTTCCGTGAACGCATTAAAGTAAATACTAACCGAATAAAACTCCTTAATCACCTGATGAACATTAGCATTATTGATGAGTTAGAGTTGAATTATATTTTGAATTGAGGAGCTTCCTACTAGCAAACGTTGCGTGATCGTAGGCTAGTGATGTACAGATATATCGGTAGCGGCAAAATCTGGCCGATATTTCATCGATACTTTCCAATAATACGTACTTTATCGTGATTATGAGGTCATAATTCGTTAAAAGAAAAGTATAATCAACTAAAGAGCCTATTCATACCAAATAAATTAGCTAAATGTTGAATTACATCGTTTAATCAGGCCCGCTAAGTGAATTTACTACGTTGAATTCCCGATGTCACGGACGGTCTGTAAGTCAAAACTTTGTGGCATAAATAGTTAAACACAGTGGGGACATAAAATTATTATACTTTTACAACTAAAACCTTTTTAGCTAACAAAAATTAAACCTATCATATATAGTTGAAAGTGCATTTTAAAGTTTTTATAAATTAAACATAAAAATAACTGAAAATTCTATTTTAATTGAGCTTGTAGGTCGTAAAATATTACAAAGCTAATTATTTTATTTCAATTTATCATGCAAATCGCCGTTTATCACAAATCTTGCATTTTTCTTCTATTTTAAGATGTTCGAGAAAAATCACGAACAATCTTATAGTTGGTTGCGTGTTAGCGCATCTCTCCGGTTTCGGATCTTATCGAATTTTAATGTTTTCTTTTCGTCAAAGTATGTATTTTGGTGTGAAAAACATGAAAATGATAACCATATTGCGGAGAAATTATTGTTTCGGTCTACTTTTGAAAACATTTGCTATTACAACTAGTCTACATTACTTTGCAATACGGTTTGAAACATCTATTGCAAGGATTTCGTTTTGTTATTTTATTGCAACAATATAGTTAACAAAGCTAGAGCAGTTCTATTATTCATAATCGAAAACTTTATTGCTAATATTGTTATATTATTAGATACATTAGTTAATAATTTTATTGCATTACTCATGTTGGGCTTATAATGATTTTATTTTAATAAAATTGTAAAAGTATCGGTGACTTGACTTGGATTAATTTGAACTTGACATGGATTAAATTGAACTTGACTGGGATTAAATTGAACTTGACTTGGATCAATTTGAACTTGACTTGGATTAATTTGAACTTGAATCGGATTAATTTGAACTTTCTCGGATTAATTTGAACTTGACTTAGATTAATCTGAAGTGAAAAAGGTGTAGTTCCAAAAGTGGACTAAAACAATAATTTATCCACAAAATAGTTGGCATGTTTGTGTTTTCCACACCAAAATACATACTTCGGCGAAAAGAAAACATTAATATTCGATGGGCCCCGAAACCAAAAAGATCCAAACACGCGCAACTAATTATAAGATTGTTCGTGAATTTTTCAAACATCGTAAAAAAAAGAAAAATGCAATATTCCTACTGTACGGGGATCCATATGCTAAATGAAAATAAAATTATTCGCTTTGTAGTATTTGACAATTTACAAGATAAATAAAAATCGAACTTTCAGCTTTTTCTGCATTAAATTTCAAAAACTTTAAAATACACCTTCAACTTTATTTACATAATTGGTTTGATTTTGGTTCGCCTGTTTTGTTGTTTAAGTATAATAATTATATGTGGCTTCTGTTTTCACCTTTTCATGTTACATAGCTTTCACTTACTGACCGTACGTGCCTCATCGGGAAGTCGAAGAAGTAAATTCAGTTAGCGGGCCTTATTAAACACTGTAATTCAACAGTTAGCTAACTAACTTACTAGGTATGAATAGGCTCTTTATTTGTTCATACTTTTACTTTCATGATTTATGACCTTCATTTTTATGATAAAATACGCGTTATTGGAAAGTATCGGCCGGATTTTACCAACACCAGTAAAAATGACCGATACCAATACATCGCTTCATCAATAATTTTATGACAGGATTTTATAAATATTTTTTAACGTTTCGATCCGAATTTCAAATAAAAAAGACAGCCATTTACATGTATGTGCAACGGCCAAAAAGAAAGACGGTTGGATGCTGCATTGGCTACTCCAACAGAAGCTTCATAAGAAAATGACGCTGGAACGCACAAAGAGTCGTTTTCTTCTAAAATTTCGCTCGTATTTGAGTTCGGACCCGTGACTTTTGGTGAAGATGGCGATTCTTCTTGTTGACGAGGAACGAGAGGTGGCCCAACTATTAGCTTCACCACCTCGGTCAATTGATATTTATGACGATTCATCGTTGTGGTGGGGCTGGTAATGAAGGCAATGTAAAAGCAACAAAATGTGGAAACCAAACCTGAATGTCCCTCGTCCGTCTTCAGCAACCTCTGAATTGAAGGACGTTCTTGAAGGTGATCAACAATGTGTTCAGGTACATATTTGTGTGTGTGTGGGAGGGGGGGGGGGGGTGGGAAAAGGGGTTTATGGGTGTATGTGTGTGTGTGTGTGTGAGCGGGGGGGTGGGGGTGTATATGAATAGCCAGTGTAATCAAGTTCGGGCAAGGTCGATTTGCTGCCGCGGGAGGCCGGTACAAGGCTGCAAAGGGAATTCAATGGTTTTTTAGCCGTTTTTTCCTGCCATAAAAAGGGACATGGCGACCAAAAAACTGCTGCTTTTCCGAATAAAACACGGCTAGAAGTCTTGCCTACCGCGGCACAAAAACGACTCGAAAACGTCATGTTTTTTTAACTGGGTATCGAAAAAGCATGGTAAATATTTCTACTTGTGAATAATAGTTGGTATTTGAACTTGGAATCTCGTAACAGAATTATAATTCAAGTTACGCACTAGAACAAGAAATAACATAATAAAACGCCTAGTGGCAAAGTTTGTTAATCGTGAGGTTTAGGATGCAGTGAACAAACGAAGTATCGGTCATTTTTCTGTCATTCTCTAATCAGAGTTGCTAATTCATCTTTCTTGACATTTAGCCTAAGACAAAAACGTCCATGCCAAATATATCTCCCAATTTGGATGATGAAGTGAACGGAAAAATAAATACTTCGTTCGTTTTGAAGCTGCTCTCGATAAATTATGCATATTTTGAATTGAGATTAGTCTCATCTAAATGTCATAAATGTTTGGCAACTCTAAGCTGCAGAATAGGTTGTTTATTGGTATATAATACATCTACGGCAATCATGCTCAAGTATTGTGTAGTATTTTCTTATTTCGATATAATATTATATCATCAACAGTGATGCATGGTGCGGAAACGAGGGGTTAAAAGAGGATGAAAGAAGACAGTTGAATGTGTTGGAAATGAAAGGTTTGAGAAGTATGACAGGGGTGACTCTGATGGACAGACGGAGAAATGAGGAGGTGCGGAGGACAACTGGGGTGGTAAAAGAATTGGCAGAAAGAGTTGATTGCAATATGTCTCGTCGAAAAGTTCGGGGGCCCCTGCGCCACTCATGATGCGACCGGGGTAAACCAGCGGTAGCTGTCGGGCCTGGCTGCTGAATTCAGATGCCTGGAATGCAAAGGATGTGCGATTGTGATTAGATGGAGATGTATGAGCGTTGAAAAAAAAATTTTTCTTATCTATGTTTTTTGTAAATTTTTGGTTCTCTGCACTTGTAGCTACCCTTCCTTTGTGGAGGGAGAAAGCTCTAGGCTATACTTACATACATCGATATTATTCGCTTGTAGTTTATAGAAAATATATATTTTACGAATTTTGTTTCATATCTTTCCAATTATTTTCATTCTAATACTCGATTTTTGACGGACGTAGAGGTTGGTTTTTGAGTAAAGCATCTGACCTATCATAGGGGCGATTGAATATTTTTTGATATCAGGCTTGGGGCTAGAGGTCATTCGACAGGGCTAAATTTTTGAGCTTACCTAAGTGGCTTATTGATAGATTGATTTGTATACCAAATATCTGATCTTAGCTACCAAATATCCACGTGAATGTATTGGTTAAGGTTGCGCAATTGATTCATATATCCTGAATAAGGGTATATGATATTCAGTATTGGTGTGCGGTTAGCATGGTATGTTAATATTGTTGTTTCTTCACCCTAGCAAAATCAGAATCACATGTGATCTCTGTACGATGGATAAGAAACACTCCCAGCTGCCAGTGTATGACGTCACAACCATATGTATATATGCTCTTGACGTCATACACTGGCAGCTGGGAGCGTTTTTTAAGCGATTGCGTAGAGGTGGCCACCCGTGATTTGGCGTTGATTAAGGTTGCGAAGCGAGCGATTCATTGGATGTAGAGTTGGGTTGAGGTTGATTGAAACCATTCATCGGCCTAAGTTGGTTTTAAAGGTGATTTGAGGTTAATTTGATGCTGTTCACCGGCCAAAGTTGGTCGCAGTATGGACGTATTGAGGGCGCAGTATGGGTCGCGGAGACTGGACATTTAACCCTCAAATAGACGGTAAACCAACCTCAAATCGTCCATGTTTCCACTCATATTCCACCGGTGCGCCGTCCTCGATTTTCAATAGGGCAGTCGAGTTTTCTTAAGAGAGGGGTGACATGATCGTATTTATAGAAATTTCCTTTGCATACCACTTTGGCGGCGAAGTTTCACATTTTTGCAACTCTTCCTGACGATATTGAGGTAAATCTCCCCACACAAGACTGCAGTAGTCCAGACGCGTTAAAACTAAAAACTGAATCACTAATAATCGAGATTTTTAGTAAAGTGTGTTCTTAATGCGATGAAAGAACATTAAGGTTCGGTTAGTTTTGTTGCACATTGTTTCTACGTGTGAATTGAAAGCCATATTTTTGTCAAAACAAACACCCAGATTTTTTACCTTATCTACTGGTTCAATTGTATCGTCTCCATATGTTAGCTTGAATGGCGGTAAATTTTCAGTCGCATTCTGTGACCCAAAAATAGTACATTGCGTTTTATTTGCATTAAGTTTAAGGCCATTATGGTCATACCACAATTTCAGATTTTTCAGAAGATTTTCAGCGTTGACTTGTGTTTCTTTTAAATCCGCTGTTGAGCTTGTCATGGCAATTTGTACGTCATCAGCATACATTGAGATTTTTGTGTTGGCCGGCATGGTGGGGAAATCATTGATGAAAATTGAAAATAGGAGCGAGCCGATGATTGAACCTTGAGGAACGTCAATATTATTTCGTATGAAGGATGACATTTTGTTATTCAAGCACACTGCATGAGAGCGGTTTAGTAGGTAGCTTTCAAACCACTGAGTGTCTATTCTGAGGTTTGAAATTTGTTGTAGAAGTTTTCTATGCTCAAAACTGTCGAAAGCTTTGGAGAGATCAAGCAATAGTAAGAGATTTTTTTTTTTCGGTCAATATCATTGTAAATTTTTTCTGTTATGTTTAACAGGGCGTCCTGAGTACTGGTATTCCTTCTATATGCATATTGATTGCGATGCAGTAGATGTGACTCGTCCATGTAAGACGAGAGCTGGTTTGTTATCACTTTTTCTAATATTTTGGACATAACAGGCAGGAGACTGATTGGTCTGGAGTTTGACGCTATGTCGTTATCACCAGATTTATGTTAAGGCTTAATAATGGATAGTTTCCATTGATCGGGAAACTTGTTTGTGGCTATAGGTGTATTTATTATCAAGCGAATGAGTGGTGCTGTGACAGGGAAGCTTTCTTTTATATGTTGGAGGCTATGCCATCATGTCCAGTCGCTTTAGTATTCTTTGGTGAGTATAAGATTTTTCGTATCTCTATGACGCTAACCGGCTTTGGTCTCCATTTGTTTCTACTATTTGGGGATGAAACATCGCTCAGGTTTGCCCCTGTAGATGTGTCTGAAACTGTTCTGGATACTTCATTGAAAATTTCTTCCCCAACTTTTGAGAAGAAAGTGTTAAAGTCATTCGCCATTTTTTGAGACCAAGATCACGCTTCTACGTTTAAAATTGTAGGAGTAATGACATGTGCAAGGGTATGCATTAATTATACACATATATGTTAGCACAATAACTTTTTCTATATTGAAAATCGAAAAAAATTACAGAAGCATATGTGTTTGAAATTCAATTTTACACATCTGTATGCATTTTCGTTCCACTAGTTGCAATAGAAATGCAAATACTGAAATTTGAAAAATATGTAAAATTCTAAAAAGATAGAAATTTTTTGGAAAAATGTATGAATAAATTACTTTCTATTTTGAAATTCAAAATAATCCTTCATTTTCGAGTTGCCACAGTCTTTCCGCATCAAATGAAACCAAAATCAAGCTTCTACGTTGAAAATTGTAGAATGAGTAGGGTTTTGCGCAAACATATATTTTCATATGTTCGCGGAGTTTTTTTTTCTGTTACGAAAATCGGAATTTTTTTTAAAAGCAAATATGTTTGGAATGTAATTTTACATATCTGTGCGCATTTTCGTTCCCCTAGTTGCATTAGAAGTGCAGAGAGGGGAATTTGAATGCATAAATGAATAAAGTAAGGTCCAGGGGGGTGGTCTCCATTGAAAGAGCTACAAAGTAACAGAGTTAACTTAAAAAAAATTAGTTCATAAATAAAATAAAAATACCCTGTTCTGAAACTTGCATTTATTGTCCTTTTAGATGGATCTTTTCCCTGTTTTAATGGTACAGGAATGGCTCATAAATCAATTGATAGAACTCAAATAGAGCTACAAAAACAGTATAGTACATAAAAAAAGGCTTTGTTCGAAATTTATGAAAAAAAGAAAAAACAAATTTCAGAAACATGGCAGTCGTAAAACTGTATTCTGTTTTAGTTATTGTTTCGTTCTTCAGAGAAATATTAACTGTTGTCTTTTGTTCATCATCGAGTTCCCTCATATTTGGGAACGTTTTAGTAATCGGATTGCTGTGATGCAAGTCAGACCAGATCTCAGCACGTTCCCCGCGTTTTGGGCCACAAGTGCCATTTACGTGCTGGTATAAATTGACGATATTTTTAAAAACAATTGTTACCATTAGATGTGAAACATTATCGTGCAATTGTATTTTTATAATTCATTGGGAAGAATTAAAATTTATTCCAGCTAGAAAATCGATTTCCTTATTCTGCTACTTACAACCTAACCAAACCAACCGTTAACAACTGCGGGAACGCTAGGAACGTGTTTAACAATATTTCTTACTTTTGTAACTTCTGCTGTCCTAGTCAAGAAATTTTCTGATGACCGTTGGCTTCTTCATATTACTGTCACTAGTACTTCTCCTGACATGCGAAGAGCTTGTGGTCCCCACCAGGTTTGCTTCTGAGGCTGCTCATCCACTGAGGCGATGTGATAGATGAGACATCGCACGAAAACAGAACTCATCACGTCGCATACGATGAACTGCATCAGTACCGCCCACTGAAGCAACTCGTATCGCACGAAAACCCGTAAAACATTTTGCATCTGGCAGCAACTCGAGCCCTGCTTTGCAGCGCTGAACTGCTGTTGAGCTGCGCGTCGGGAAAGTTTATCTAAACAAATTCTGGTGACCGTAATGCTCTGCTCTGTAATGCCCATTAGCATAACACATTCTGGCAGTTTTTGTCATGGTACAGCACATCTCTTGGATCATACAGCGCCGGTCGTTCCTGAACAAGGCTTATCAATTTTTCACTTGTGTCATTTCCGGTGGGGAGGCCATCACAGAAAAAAATAAGCTCGTACGTGATATCCAACGGCCAGGCAAACAATGACAAGTTCAAAGTCGTTGCCACAGAACATTTACATAAGAAGAACTTCAAAACCACGGTGGACCCCAAGCCCGCTTTAGCCAAACGTACGCACGCACGCCAACCATTCAGCTTCTAGCAGCTATGACTCGCAGCTGACATCATTGGTGCCAAGGCTTTCAATTGGCTGCGTATCCAGGCTTTACTGTGATACTCGTTTGGATTGAAGGTCAAATTTCCATGCTTAATTTATAAACGTTTCTGGGCGTAGTAAGGATAGATAGCAACGAAACACTTTGTCTTTCCAAGTTTTCGTCTTAATTTGCTATGACCGTCATCAGGAGAAAGCAATGTACTTCAGAAAATTTTTAGACGAATAATTGCACATTTATAACACATGGAACTATTTTTGACAAATGATTTAGTACATAAATTTCGAACAAGACATGGTGGTGGCATAAATTCTCAAGCTATTATTTTTATTGAAACAATTAATAATGAACTATAACGCACAAGGCCAACAACAAAAGATGACCTGTCGTAAGTTTCATCCATGCGCCAACATACCAAGCAGCAAAATTTTTATCTGGTATTTTCTATCTTATGTTAATGATGCACGGTAAAAATTAATTAGTAGTGTACAAGCTACATTGTATTTGAAGAAATATAGCGCCCAAGATATAACATGCCGGTTTTCCATGATACAAGGAGTTGTCCAGGTGCATACCACCTGAGTTTTGCTCTACATATGTTACTGAAAATTTATAACGAGTTAATTAACCCGTCGCGACGGTTTTACAAGTAAATTAACCCGTCAGTAACGTCGTCGCGTCGTTGGCAAAGTTATCTGAAGCTTCCGGAACTTGTCAGGAGTCAAATATATTCAATGGAATCATGAAATAAACACGCTGGTTGGTGGGATATTTTCCAAATAAGCCCCGCTACTAATGCTGCACATAAGTTCACTCACTTGTTACTTTCAAAATAATGCTCCTATTGACTTCAAATTATTCTCAAAAGAAATGATAAAACATTAAACGATTAAAGCGAAGAAAAGTTTTGATACTGCTTTTGAGAGTAATTTGAAGTCGATAGGTGCATTATTTCGAAAGGTACAAGTATAGAAAAAAAGGAATGATCAATGTTATATATAGGATATTGAAATATGCGGAGTTCCGTAATGGGAAAATTTGCCGTATTTTATTACGTCAAATGTCGGAACGACATTTGAACAAGATCAAAGCACTAAAACTAAGGGCAACAAAAGTACGAGTCCTTCAGAGCCGGTCTTCTGGGAGACAGGCGGGCGGTCCACTTGCGATCTCTGACTGCCGTCGTAGGAAGCAAGCACCCGTGCTCTCCAATAAGCTCGTGAGCATCAGGACGTGCCGGGAAGCGGAGTCAGGCGAGTGGATGGTGAGCGGAGCGGTCAGCAGCACGTAAGGCGCCTCAGCCTCTCATCCCTCGGCCGTTCAGTCCTCGATGGAGGAGAAGCGCAGCGTAGCGAAGCGAAGTGAAGGAAAACCCACTGGCTTCTCTGCGTTGGCAGCACGGGAGGTTCCGTCGGGGATGCGACGGCAGATGAAACCGACGGAGGCTGGGTAGGCTCAGTTATAAAGTTGAAGTTGTGAGGTCAATGGCTGGAGGCGATCTGAATCGGCCTCGAGAAAATTTGAGAGGTCAGTGCAGTTTGGCTCAAATGTTGTATTCAATTGGCTGTATTCAGGATGGTAAACTACAGTTCAAAAACCAAAGACGAGCCTAGAGCTGGGTTTTGGAATTTTTATATATTAAAGTAATAAGTTTTTGCTACATAAATTTTAAAGTTAATATTCTGAGATTAAGTTTTACTTATAAGTTAAATGTTAATTTAATTTTATTCCTTAATTTTAAGTTCACGAGGAAACAAGCTTAAATTTAATTAATTGTAAAACGATTACAGGATAGCCTGTAAGTTTTCTGTACAACAAGTGGGTGAACTTAAGTGTTGCATTAGTGGACGGGCGTATCTGGAAAAGATCCGGTCAGTAGAACATCGATGGGATCAAGTGTTGCGTTGGCGGAAGTAAAAATACAGTCATTGGACAAATGAATAAATGCCTAACTCACTTGCGTGCCTGTTCAGAAAGGCTACGTAGAAGATGCGCTCACAACTCACAGCCCTTGCAGACAAAATACCTACTGCATTTTGTCAATATAAGAATAGTGTCAACAGTATTTAAGATGAACCGTAAACCCACACAATGGAAGCTAATTAAATTCTTTCACATGCCAGACCTTACTCTAAAAAAATAAGCATGGTCAATTATTATATAAGTTAGTTTAAGCCTTCTTACCAAAACCAAGGTATTCCAAAGAGAGGAATGAATATGGACATGTACACGGAAGTCTATACACAATGTGTGCTCTCACACAGGCCTTCTTTGTGCGGTGACACGAATGCTGCTGTGCTTTAGAATATTATGTATGTGATGACTTTTCTGCTGCTATCACTCACCCTACTCTGTCCAATTCTGGCTTGTAACTTGAAAAATACTTCCTGATACAATTCACAGGCACTTCAATGAAGGATGAACTTAGTGGTTATTTCAACACAATGAACAAACAAACAATTTGTTTGTTTGTTCATTATGTTGAAATAACCACTGAGTCATGAACATGTGTTGTTAATCTTCGCTGTTTTCACTGTTCCCTTCATCATGTTTTACTGGCGGGAGACGTGGCTGGTAAAGTGTGTTTCAGATCAACCCAGGCTTTACAGGAATTTGTTTGCAAGCCTGCACGTCTCTAACGTATTTGCCAAAAAGAGTGTAATTACTGCCGACGGGACCTCGGTGGTGTCTGTGGTGCCAGTTTAATGGCGCACTCCGCGGCGCATCGGATCGAGCGAGACTCCCTGGATTCTGACTGGAGTGACAATGACCTTGGTCTCGATGAGGACGTGTGTCGGATGGAGAGCCTCATGTCTCAGCTGACTTCACGTCTCCGGACTTCTCAGCCGGGGAAGACTCGCCCTGGTCAACCAACTGCTGGGAAGCGATCTCGTGGGCGTCCAAAGAGAGGCACCAAAAATACCGGCGGTGATACTGCGAGTGGGGCTAGCCCGTGCAGTGTGTTGAATGATGAACTCCCCTCATCTCCTACTGTGGATGACCTGCGCTCGTTCGACGAGATTTTCACCCATCAGTTGAGTTCCTTATTTTCAACGCTTAAAAAAACTATTGATTCCATCAAAAAGCTTCAGTCCCAGTTTGATCAAATTAGTGCAACAGTGAAAGGTTTGGGCTCTCCTGACTCGAACAGGGCAGCCGTGGTTTCCGGTTCTGGTCCACTGCCATCTGCGGCTCCCTCTTCTCTGCCGTCCTCAGCGCTAGTGTCGATCGACCGGCTCTCGGTTGATGTCGACCAAGTTCAACAGGATGGCCTGTCTAATGTTTTAATGCTGAGGGGATCTCTCGTCGATGCAGCCATCGCCCAGTCCCGTCGCTCTGGTGCGGGTGAGAGGTCTCAGATGGTTGACCTTGTGTCTGCCATGATCAACGGGGCTATTCCTCGATTGATCGCTGACTTAGATGTCATCTCGGCGGTGGTTGTCGGTCGTGAGTCCAAGCATCTGCGGGTGGAGTACCGTGATAAATACGCCATGCTGCGGGTCTTGAGGGAAATCAAGTTGAAGAGACCTGGTGGTATTTTTGCTAATGAGTATCTGACACGAGCACGCTCAGAACTACTTTACAAAGTGCGTGTGGCCAAGCGGACTCTACCCTCTATATCGAGAGTGTATACCAGATCTGGATCGATCTATTGCCGTGTTGAGGGCCGTATGAAACCCCACGTTGTCAACACTGTGAAGGATCTTGAGAAATTGAAATAAGCCGTGTCTACTTCAGCTCCTGGTCCTGCTGCCTCCTCTTCAGGTGCTGCTGCTTCTTCCAGCGGCGTAATATCGTTGAATGTATCTGCTGCCGGCGCTGCACCCGCGTCGTCTGTTGTTCTTGCAGATGATCCGGTTGCGGCCCCGGTTCCTGACTCGGTTAATGCTAATTCAGTCGTGAATCCAGTACATGCTGATTGTGATGTCTAGTCCTGTTAGTACTGAGGAGGATATTCCTGATTTTGTGTTCTTTGACCAATTTGATGAAATAGTAAGTGTTCATTGTTCTCTTGGAACCATTGGTGATCTTGAAAATCGCTGGGCATTAATGGGATGCAATGCATTTGCTATATTGTGTGTTAACATTTGGAGTCTTCCGCGGAACTTTTGTCACCTGCAGGCATTCCTTAGTACTCTTTCCTTTCGTTTTGCCATCATAGTTATTACTGAGTCCAGGCTTGATGACAATGTGCAGGATTGCTTCATGATTGAGGGGTACCGGAAGGTCTGTCTTAACCGTAATCGCAGTGGAGGGGGGATCTGTGTTTTCTACCGTGATTTTCTTGCCATTACAATCAATGCTGATGTATCGCGGATCTATGCAGTTGGTGAGATTCTTGTCTTTAGGGTTGAGATCAATGGAGTTCCAGTGGACGTGTGCTGTGTGTATAGGCCCCCGAGTCTAGACATCTCAGTTTTCAATGAGTTTTTTGCTGATTTCATTGCATCTACATTCGCATCAGAGGTCTGGCAGTAAGGTCTTTTAGAGTAAGGTCTGGCATGTGAAAGAATTTGAGTAGCTTCCATTGTTTGCGGTGACCTTAACATAAATTTATTCAACCCATTTTATCTTAGTACTATTGAGAATTTTATTCAAATGATGGCTGCGTTAAACTTCCACCCTCTTATCTCGAAGCCCACGAGAATCAGTAAATGTTGCGGGCTTACAAGGTATAGTCTCATTGACCACATCTGGGTAAATTTTAGTCTTACCGGTACAATTGCGACTGGTGTTTGTGATTATGAGCTGGCTGATCATCTGTTGCCCTACGTTATTTTTAAACCTGAGACTCTAGAGCCCAGGATCCCGGTAACTTACCGACTGATCAGTCAGGCAAGGAAGCTAGCATTCGTACTCCGTGTTAGTGAGCTTGACATGGGGGTGATTGTGCGGGATAACCCTGATGTAGCCATGTCTCAGTTCATCCACTCAATCATGCAAGAATGCAACACTAGTTGCCCGGTAGTGAGTAAATTAATTAATAAACGGTCGAAACCCTCTCCATGGATCACGCGGGACCTAAAATCTCTCATTCGTAAACGTAATAACCTATTTAATAGGAACCGCAGAGGCATTATTAATCATTCATATTATAAATGGTTTCGGAACACTCTAAGGACTGTAATAAAACTAGCTGAAAAAATTTACTATATTAAGAAAATTAAATTGAATGGCAATGATCCAAAGAAGACTTGGCGGATACTGAATGAACTCATGGGACGTTCAAACAGAGACTCTAACATTACTTTGATTGGGGATCGGGGTGTTGTAATTGGTTGCCCGAGTGATGTGGCGAGCGTGTTTAATGACTATTTCACCCAATTCGTTATGGAATTAACCGGAAACATGCCTCCGCGCACCCAAAATGTTTTGACTGGCATACCTGGAGTGAGCGTCGGCTGTAACTTTTATATGGTCTCATCAAGTGAAATAAAATCCATAGTGGCTGATTTTAAACATAAGAAGTTCCACCATGGCGACTTAGACCCTTCGGTCTTGTCTGAATTGTTGCCTTTTATATAGGACACTTTTGCTGGTATAATTAACGGATGTATTAAGAGTGGTGTATAACCAAGCATTTTAAAACGAGCGAGAGTTGTACCCGTTTTAAGTGTGGTGACCGTAATATAACGGTGAACTATAGGCCAATATCTACTCTGTCTGTTTTTAACAAGGTGTTTGAAAATGTTATTTACAAACGTCTCAGCTCCTATTTTAATTCGTGTGGTATTTTAACTCACTTCCAATTTAGTTTTAAAAAAGGTTCGTCAACATCGACCGCAATATTGTGAGTAGTTTCGGATTGTCTTGCAGCTCTCAACAAAAGAATGTTCACTATCTGCCTGTTTTTAGACCTTCGTAAGGCGTTTGACACAATTGACCCGATTCTCTTGATCACGAAGCTCGAGGCTTATGGAGTTGCTGGGCGTTCACTCGAGTTGATGAGGTCTTATCTGACTGGTCGCACCCAATATGTTGCATGTGGATGTTTAATAGTGTAGTTTTGATTTTAGCAATTGGTTGTGCGATTTTCCCCTTGTTTTTATTAGGCCCAAAAAGCGAATGAGCTTGACGTGGCCCTTGTCACCATTTTTAGATTACCTGTATTGTAATTTCAAACGTGACCTTGTGAAAATAAATTCTATGGAGTTTCTATGGAGTTTCAATCTCCATGAAGCTGAAGAGCATTGTTTGCTGGTCACTGGTGGCACGCCTAATTACACAAGTGGCAGGCCTCACAGCACCAGGAGTGGCACGCCTAACTGCACAAGTGGCTGGCCTCACAGCACAAAGAGTGGTAGGCTTCACAGCACCAGGAGCAGAAAATTCAACCAAGCAGCTGATTGAGAAATGAAAGAAGGAATAAGAACAGTGATATATCACTTTAAAAAAATTGAAACACACAACCCAATAAGTAGTACTTCCTGTAACCTTAATTTTTCCTGTGTTTAAGGTTCCACCTCCATTACATGCTTTCACAGAGCAAGTAAAAGGGAATGAGTATTGAGTAATATACTCATTTGGGCTAAGTATCATTCAATTTGAATCCCCAGGAATATAAGAGTCATTAGGCTCCTATTTTCAAAATTATTTATATTACACCATGCAACAAGATGTTCCTAACTGTCATAAATTATCCCAGGTTAAAAGACTGGTCGCAATTTGTTTAGAAGCAAAAAATTTCTGACAATAGGGTTATGCAACTTAAACTTGGAAGTGATGGCTGACTGTCTTGAAACCTTTGTAACAGCCTAAAATGTCCCCAAAAACACAAGAGTCATGCAGGAACAGCACAGTGACAGCTCTTGTGTTTGAGACTTGACCGATAAAGAGGATCCACCAATCCTTCATGGCACAAACCACCAATGTGCAAAATGGCTGGGGTAACCAAGACCTAAAAAGCAACCCTCAGGCAAGGCAGGGCACTGCCACCCAATGTTCATGACAAACTCATTTTAATCAGCCTCAAACTCCAGGTATTTAGTAGAAAAATTTTGATTACATCTACAATAATTAAATTACACTCATGTCCAGCCAGACAACTTAAACCATAGTCATCTTTAGCACATCTGGCAGGCAATGCATTCTCTCCTTCCTGCTCAAACACCACATTCAAGAAGGTCTCCGTCTTTTGCTTATACTTTGTACAATCCAAGAACAATGTTCAATTGTGTTTTTAACCCACCTAGAAAAATTTCAACTAATGCAGTTTTTTGCACATATTACAGTAATAAAAGCTTCATCACTTTTCAATGTAGAAACTTGTTTTAGGCTTCCTTAAACAAAAGAATAAACAATGTATAACAAATAGAAACAGAATTGTCTATATTGAATTATGAAAAGATACATTTTCAAAATACAGATTTTTGAATTAACACAAATTTCAAGTACGTAAAACTCAAGTTGGGAGTAGAACATTAAATTCTGCTTGCTATTTTTGCAGCCAGATCATTTCTGTATCAAACGAGAGTACAATCAAGTTTCTACAATGAGGGCAGAGCCTCTGTTGGTCTTATTGTCAATAACTTACAATAAGAGAGAAGGGTTATTGGAAAATTCAAGAAATAATCTTGCAATGCTTGTAAATTATCCAAACACAATGTATGGCTCAGGGTGTTGGCCTCTCATGAAAACCCACACCATTATAAAAACCAGGCCTTTGAGGTATCAGAAATAAGTTATTTTTACCCCTTTACATGCAAATTAATCATATCTAATAATTGAACTAAATCATCATGTTACCCAGCTCCTAACCTTTGTATCTAGTGAACAATTGCACTGATCCCCATGAATTTTTCACAGCTGACACTTCAAACAAAAAAGATCTAATTATGAAAGAAATAAAAATTGATTAACATGTTTTTTACTTACATGTCCTCTTATGACTATAATGTGCAATGTTTATGCATGTCTTAAAGCAAAATATTTGCTGCTTCTCTTGTGATAATATCACATATAGAATTTCCTACAAAATGCTGTTCATTCTTCAGCACATTAGAATACAACAAATTTTAGATATAAATGAATTAAATGCTACCCATCATTGCCTACACATTTTTCAGAAGTGACATTTCTTAATTATGTAAAGTGGTGTACAATAAATTATATGATTTTCAATTTCAACATGATCTGATTTGAAAATGCACTTCACTTTTTCAGTATGTAAATTTACCAATCTCAATTAGAAGATTCTCTATCTCAATAATCTTTATTCATTTTAACTGGATTTATCTTTATTCAATTTTGGTCAAATTTCAATTTGGTACTAAAATTCATAATAATGGAAATTCCATTTACTCTGAACAAAATTTCTCAGAAAGACCCCTGGATTCTTTTTTCATCTTGAATTAGCTATGACAAATCCTATGTAAATTTTCTACGGTCATCTTTTGTGGCCAACTCTGCATGGCCACCTATTGTGAACAACTTGTTTGATTATTTTTCATTGCATAAAAGGCCATATTTGAAAGTGACCAGATTAAGGGTAGGAAGCTGGCATACTCAAAACCTAATCATTCATTTTACTGCAAAGTAAAGTCAGAGTGGGTACACTATTATTTCTCTACAAGGCTACATAAATGCAGAATCCTGCATGATTTTTTTTTCAATTATTGTAATACAAGGAATAACAACTAGAAAAATAACTGGAGTTTAAAAGTAATACAATTTTTGGAAATGGATCATGCAGGGTTATTCAGTGAAATCATGATAACATAATGACTACTCTATTTGCTAAGAATAAATTATTTTCGAAAATCTTATGACTAGTCCTTGTTTTTACTCAGCTATACTTTTTATACGTAGAAATTTGAAAATTATTTCCATGCCAGCAAATTGAAAAAAATTGGGTGAAAAACAATGGATGTACATTCCAACTGTATAATGGTCACTTATTCAAAAAACTACTATTGAGGTATTTTGATTGTGTTCATTGAATATGAAACAAGAAGTTACTGCAAATACAGCATTAATAGGAATATAGTAAATTTGAGACATTTCAATTAGCGTTGATTTATTTCTAAAATAATTACTATTAGAATTGCATTTGTAACTAAATTTTGCATGATAAAATATGATATACTAATCTTAATGCAAATTAAATTTTGGGTTCATCTAATTTTTTCTTTATTTTAGTTTCAGCTTCAAATATTATATTTCGCTACGCCTATATAATTGATGATAAAGGTTGAAGCTTTTAAAATTTTCCCTTCATTTACTCTATGCTATTATGGGTCAATTAAACAAAATATTCGATTTCCCAAACAATGGGTAATATGAAACTCATTATTAATTGTTGAAGCTTTGATTCAGTAGGTTAATTGGGATAAATGATGCAACTATAAGTTTTAAATTACCTTGGTCTTGCAGAGCTCTTGCGGAAGTGCTAAGATTTCAAAATATTTCTAGCATTTCTGACGGGAGACAACAGGGATGAAAGGTCTGAACGACAGAAGCTCTGCACGAACACTTCGATATTTTGGATATGTTATCTATTTTCAACGTTGCATTTCTCAACATTGTTGAATTCAATGAAACATCGAGCACTTTTGTAAGCGTACGCAAAAAGCCATTTTCACTTCTGTAGCTACGTCGCAACAGTCGCAGCTCTAACCAGATGTAAACAGTCACGTGACCATTTCTACGCTCCGTCATTGGCCAATTGGCAATTACGTCAATGTCGACACGGCTCAAACTCACTTAGTGATAAGTTGTGGATCTTCTAGTATATGATCTGTGTTGTTGCTCAGTGCTCACTGCAAGCGGTATGGCTGCCAAACAGCGCCATATTTTTGTGTTTCATTTTCCGCTGCATTGTATAGAAAAATCTTACTCATTCCAATTGGCATTTAGAATGACCATTTCATGTTTATTTTAGTAATTTGTGGGTTTAAAACTTTTAGGATTTTTTTGCGCTTTGGTATATTTTTCATACCAATTATCGCTAATATATGAGAAAACCAACTTTATACATTTTCTACGTCACGCTGTCGCCCAAGCATGCATCACTTTTACGAGAAAAGTTTCTTGCATTCTCATGAACAATTCCCTATTAATTGTTGTTATGTTCATCCATATGAAACCAATATGACGTTATGACAACCTGCACAGAAGCTAGTGACCATCGCCTCGTCGCACGAAAAACGCAACATGCAGCATTTTGGGCAGCCCGCCCACTGACGCGATGCGATGCGATTGGTACAACGCCATGCAAAATTGCACGGTTCATTTGTAGCACCGTAGGAATAGCATTGTGCTGGCTAGCTCACCGCCCACTGAGGCGATGCGACTCATGCCTTCATTCTTTCTCATATGTCTTTCGCACCAAAATGATGCATATTGCATTGTTTGTGCAACTAGGCGACGGTCACTAGCTCATGTGAAGGTTGTTATAACGTAATTTTGGTTTTATATGTACGAATATAACAATAATTAATCGGGAATTATTGATGAGAATGCAAGAAATTTTACTCTTTAGGTGATCTCTTTTCTCTTTTATATTTCTCTTTAAGGCGACAGCATGAGGTAGACAATGTATCAAGTCGTTTTTCTCATGTATTAGCGATAATTGGTATGAAACATATCCCATAGTGCAAAAAAACATTTCTAAAAGTTTTAAAACCCACAAATAACTAAAATAGACATTAAATGGTCGTACTAAATGCCAATTGAAACGAGTAAGATTTTTCTATACAATGCTGCGGGACATGAAACTAAAAATACGGCGCTGCTTGGCATCCATGCCGCTTGCAGATAGTACTGACCAACGACTTCGAGGCTTGAGCTTGTTTGGCAGTTGAATTTCACGTACGGGCTCAAGTTTTCTGTGAAGGCCTCCCAACCGGAAAGGGACACAAGTACAGAATTGATATGCCTTGTACAGGAAAGAGCGGCGCTGTATGATTCGAGTGATGCGCAGTAAAATGGCAGAAACTGCCAGGGTATGTTATGAAGGTGGGCTTTACAGAGCAGTGCATTACGGTCCCTAGAATTTGTATGCATAAAATTTCCCGCCGCGCAGCTCATCAGCAGTTGAGCGCTGCAAAGCAGGGCTCGAGTTGTTGCCAGATGCAAAATGTTTATTCGGTTCTCATGCGATACCAGTTGCTTTAATGGGCGGTATCGATGCAACGCGTCGCATGAGACTTGATGAGTCTGTTTTCGTGCGACGTCTCATCTATCGCATCGCCCCAGTGGGCGAGCAGCCTTGGTGCGACAGACAAATGAGATCGAACGAAGGCAAGAGTCGTATCGCCTGGATGAGCGGTAAGCTAGTTAACACAATGCTATTCCTATAGAAATTTAAAAGCGAAGAAAACGCTAATAAAACTAGTCATATTTACTCAAATTGAGAAAAAACAAAATCGAAAACGTTTTGGAGTCCAGCTCCATCTTCAGTTCTGTAAAATACAAAGAATTCAAAAAAGTGCAAAATAGTACAAACATTACGAAAAATACAAGCAATACAAAAAAGTAAAACGAACACAATTGTATCAACAAAATGATAAATAAATGTCGAACTATGCCTAAAAACTAGCAAAAAAGTAACGAAAAAATACACACTATGAATTTATTATTTGAAGGGAAAAGGAACTAAGCGTATTATTTAGGGAATGTTTTTCTTTAAAAATATGAAGGGATTCTAAAATTCGTAAGTAAAACTCATTGGGAGCGCTATCAATGACTTTAAAATCTTCCTCACGAACTACTATATTGCACTGTTCGGCATGGTTCCGTACGGCTGAATGAGGAGGATGTGCAAGTAAGTTCCCAGTACGGTGGCTCCTACCGCGGTGTTCTGCTATTCTTGTGTAAATACTGCGTGACGTCATCCCGACGTACGCCGAAGTGCACTGCACACAAATATATTTATATATGACACAAGTACGCATTAGACCAGGGATGGATTCCTTGTGCCGAAAAAAAGAACCTATTTTTGCCTTATTAATCAAAATTACACGCAGGTTGATAGTAGGGAAATACCTGTCAAAAAGAGACTTTAATTTACGGGCCAGTTCTTCCGATGGGGAACCAAAATAGGGTAGAGTGCAGTAATGAAAACTATCGGATCTGACATCAATGGTCGACTGAGAATATTTTCCAGATAAAAACTTTTTAATTTGGGAGTTTACGATTCCTGTAGGAAAACCATTATTATAGAAGAAATCTCGTAAAAATCAAATTCTGCATGTATATCATTGAATGACGAACATATATTATAAGCCCTATTTAACAGAGTCTTTATTCCGTTTACCTTGAAAATTTTATGACAGAAACTAAAAAAACTAGTACCCAAACAAGTAAATGTTGGCTTACGATAAACAGATGTTACAAAACTTCCACCATTCTTTGAGATCAGACAGTCAAGAAACGATAATTTATTACAGATTTCCATTTCCATTGTAAATTTAATGGATGGGTGTTTCCCATTCAGATAATTCAGGAAAGATTCGGCATGTGAAGAGCTCTTATAAAGTAAAAATGTATCATCGACATACCGGCTGAAAAAACAGGCTTGAAAACTGCAGGACAATCGGCTAACCATTTTTTCTCGTGGAAACACAAAAATACATTCGCAAAAGTTGGTCCTAATGCGTTACCCATTGCGATTCCCTCTATTTGTTTGAAAAACTTCCCTGCAAACAAGAAAAAAGAATTCAGCACCGAAAGCTCAAGTAACGTCCCGAAAAATTTCCTATTAAGGCCTATGATTTTATCTTCAGACGTACGAAACAAAGAATTTAAACATATTTCTATAGTTTCACGAAGAGGAATATTTGTGAATAGGTTCTCAACGTCAAAAGATACCATTGTTAAATTTTGGGCATTTTCGATAGTTTTTAATTTCTTGCTAAACTCGAATGAGTTCTCAACAGTGAATTCGTCAGTTGTCAAATGATTTAAAACAGGCACCAGAAATTTAGCTAGTTTATAATTAGGAGTATTGACAGCTGAAAAAATGGGTCGGAATTGAAGCACTGTAGCAAAGTCTGGCTTGTGAATTTTGGGTAAGCCATAAAGGACACCTGGACTCGATTCCGAAACATGAAGTTTAGAATATGAAGTTTAGAATGTTTAGAATATGAATATGTTAAGAATTGCAGCACCGAAACATGAAGTTTAGATGCTATTCCTACGGTGCTGCAAATGAACCGTGCGATTTCGCAAAGCGTCGCACTCATCGCATCGCATCAGTGGACGGGCTGCCATACTATTTCTGTGGTGTAGTTTGATGTTCTCCGATTTTAAATTTCCTTCCTTTACCGGTAAGAGATCTTAATCGGCCACAGATGGCAGTGTATTGTTGGGCACATCTGAATTTTTCTTGAAATGCATGCTTGGAGAGATATTTGATAGCATGAGTCTTAAGATGGTTAGTTGTGTTTTTCTCCTTGTGATGAATCTGTAGTATTTTTTGTCGTCGTGGATCTGCTGTGCTCGAGCACCATTTTTACTGATTATTACTGAGCAATGTTTTTTCATATTTGAATGGCTACTACATGATTTCCTCAGAAGTATACAACAACTGAATCGATGGGAATGAGGAAATATGAGGTACCGAGGTGAGGGTTAGGTAGGCATTTTTTTTAAATAAAACAAGTGTTTTAGTATATTTTGAGACGTTACGCCACTTGTCACCAAACGTGTCTGAGGGTTCACGTTTACGTATCGAGGAATTGAAACCACGGACAGTGGTAAACGGAAACTTTAAGAGAGGAAAGGTTCACAGAAGTAGAAAATATAGAATAGGTGGAAAAATTGAAATAGTGGAAACAGCAATTGTGTGCGTTTTTTACGTAGTTGCCTCAGTGCACCTATGATCAACACAGGATAATGAAAACTACAAGGAATATATTTTCAATTAGGTTTTTGTTTAATCTACACAACCTCTACCACTTCTAAAACCACATTGTTCTTCAGCAAGCACACCATACATCATCACTCTCACTCTTACAATAGAAATTCTTCAATACAGCTTCCCAACGACACTCGGTAGACATATACCTCTGGAATCACTGCACTCATACCTGTTACCCTTCCCTTATACACGCGCTACTCCAATCTACAGGCACTTTACTAGCATCAACACACACATTAAACAAACTTGTCAACCATTCTACAACCGCATTTCCTCCTTTCTTTAGACATTCAACCGAGCAACCATCCATACCTGGAGTTTTCTCATTTTTAATCACATCCAACGCACCTTTCACTTCTACACTTCTTATTCGACATCTATTCACTTCTCCAAACACAGGCATTCTAACATCACTTCCAACAGCTACCACTCTCGCAACCCTATCATCCTTCACGTTCAGCAGTTCCTCCAAATACTCCGCCCATCTCTTCCTTACATCACATCCCTCCACTAGCAGCCTACCATTTTCATCCTTCACTCTTGCCTCACTCTCCACCTGTGCTTTCCTAATTCTCTTCCCTTCCTTCCAGAAAACCTTCCTTCTCTCCATGAAGTCCCCTCCCCACTTCCTCCCCCACTCCTCAGCCGCCGCCCTCTTTGGTTTCCTTACCATTCTTTGTACTTCTTTCTTCCTCTCCTGATACTCTTCGAAATTATGCTGCCTGCTCCTTTGCAGCCACCTTTCGAACACCCCCGCTTTCCTCTCCCAGCCGAAGAGTTTCTACTTCTCCGTTCCACCGTTCTCTCTCCTTTCTAAACCCCCCCACCTTCGTTACCCCACACATTTTCCTTGCACATTTCTCCATCGCATCTTTAATAACTCCATTCCCCTTCCACCCCACCATCCTCACTTACCTTCACCCTCCCATATTCTATTATCATCTTCTCCTAATACTCACACTCAGGCTCCGGTTCATGCAAATTGTTTACATTTAACACCTCCCCACACTCCACTTCCGCTCAACTTTTCTTCTACCAAGTAATGATCCGATATCCCATTCATCTCACCACGGAACACATGCACGTCGAGCAAACGACCAATCCCTCTCCTGCTAACCAAAATATAATCCATCAATGCTCTCTCCACCATCACACTTCCATTCGTCCTCACACATGTATACATGTTTATACTTTTTTTCTTGAACATACTATTCCCAATCAATAACTCACTCTCTACACACAACTCCACCAAGTATTCACCACTCTTATTCACCCAAGCTTCTCAATACCTACCAACGGCACCACCTCATCACCCACTCTTGCATTCGGGTCTCCCATCACCACAACTCTACAACCATTTCCCATTCTTTCACTCGGACGACTTGCCAATAATATAGCCACACCCTCTCTTGCATGTCCCACACGCACCCCACTCTTCTCTCACACTCCCAAACATAAACTCACCACTACCTTTCAATTTCGTCTCACTCAGGGCCAAAACATCCATCTTGGGGCTCATCATCAATCTTCCAATCTCCTCCCTCTTATTTGCAGTTGCTCTATTTCCACACCACCTTACATTCATAGATCCTAGCATTAGGGTTTGAGTAGTCTTTCGACCGCTCTCACCCCCCTTCATTGGCCTGTTACCTTCCGGGAAAATCACTACAGAGGAGGGGTTCCCAAGTCCCCTCGCTCCGTCCACTTTAGTTGCCTCTTACTTACTACACGCAGCGGACCACGGTGGGAAAATTCTAGAAACCCCCTCCCCCCAGAGGGGTGTGTGCTGTGAGGCAGGTAAATGAGAAATACTTGGCAAAAGGAAAAGATGCATATTGGGCATTTATGGATCTAGAGAAGGCGTATGACAGAGTGGACCGAGAGGCTTTATGGCAAGTTGTGAGCTTGAATGGAGTGGGTGGGAGACTGTTGAATGCGATCAAGAGTATCCACATTGATAGCAGAACATGTGTGAGAGTAGGGAATGAGGTGGGTGAGTGGTTCCCAGTTGTAACAGGTGTGAGACTGGGATGTGTGATGTCGCCGTGGTTGTTTAATTTGTTTATGGATGGTGTGGTGAGAGAAGTGAATGCCAGAGTGTTGGAAAAGGTACGCAGTTTGTGGGATAAAATGGGAAGTCTATCAGCTGTTGTTTGTAGATAATACAGTGCTTATGGCTGATTTAGAGGAAAAACTGCGGAGACTGGTTGCAGAGTTTGGTAGAGAGTGCGAAAGGAGTAAATTGAGGGTAAATATAAATAAAAGTAATGTGATGGGATGTTCAAGAGGTGGAGTGTTTGTAACTTTGGATGTGAGAATGAATAGTGAAGTGTTAGAGAAGGTAGAGAATTTTAGGTACCTGGGATCGGACGTGGATGTGAAGGATAGTATGGAAGTAGAAGTGAGGCATCGAGTGAGTGAAGGCTGCAAGACATTGGGAGCAATGAGGAAAGTTTTTAAATGCAGGAGTTTGAGTATGAATGCTAAGAGGGGATGGTTTGAAAGCTTGATTGTGCCAGTTTTGCTGTATGGAGCAAAAGTCTTGGCGTTTAAGAGCAGCTCAGAGGAGGAAGCTGGATGTGTTTGAGATGTAGTGTTTGAGGAACATGTATGGAGTAACAATAATAGATAGGATCAAAAATGAGTTGATTAGGGGGTGGAAGAGTGTTTTCGAAAAGTTGAGCAGGCGTGTGGATGAAAGAGTGCTTGGATGGTTTGGGCATGTTAAAAGAATGAATGTTAAGCGGTTGGTAAAAAATATATATGCGTCGGAAGTAAGTGGTGTTAGAGCGCGAGGTAGGCCACGGATGAGTTGGATGGATGGGGTGAAACGTGCTTTGTATGAGAGGGGTCTGACTGTGGACGTGGCGTGGCGAGAGGGATGACTGCAGACAGAAGTGAGTGGAAGCAGTTCATGAGGAGGTAATTTTATCTTATTGACGCGGTACTGGAAGCCTGCCCGCGTGTGATGGGGTTGACCTGTCCTGTGAGGGGCGGGAGGGGCTGCACTAAATGAAGCGGTCGGGGTAAACCAGCTAAGGTTGTCGGGCCTGACTGTGGAAGATGGTTGTGCTCAGCCATGGGCTGCAGCTGATCCGGGCAGTTCTGGTGCGTCCAGTGCTGCCTTTCTCGCCTCCTAGTGACTAAGGGTGATGATTGTGGCCTGCTGTAGGCTACCCTCCTATAGGGAGGAGAAACCTGGTATATGTGTGTTTGTAAGTTTTTATACAACTTTATGAATGAACACGGGAGTTAATGTTGCACTGGAAAATATGACGCACATAAAATGATCACAAAACACAATGGATTGAATAAAACGTCATTATAGAAAGACCCTACCGCAAATTCATGGACAAATAAAAATGCAATAAAATGCACTACACGTACCACTCCCCACAAAGGAATTTAGAAGGAGACAGATGTCTAAGAAAAAACCTGAGGTTTGCACCTGCGACATTAATTGGCCACACAAAAATGACAGTTATTACAGTAAACACAAAATTTGACGCATGTTAGCTGCTGACAAAATGTGGTATGCTTTTCCATGTACATTCGTTGAAATACCTGGTTCTCACCAATCCAAATACACTTGCACATAACCACCTAATGAGCTCTCATCACAGAACTATTCCTAGGTGAGTACTCGCCATCTTGCGCATTTTTCCGGCACTACCTCGCTTGTGCTGGGCCAATGCTGGCTCCATTTAGAGTTCCCATGTTAGAGCTTTGATGCTGCTCCTGCTGCGGCTTGGAGAAGTGATTTAGCCTTCACCACTGCGCATGTGCTTTGACAATTAAAATTTAAAACGCGTATTGCACACAAACAAAATAGACGCAAAAAAGGAAGAAAACACACATGACATGTTAATTATTTTGGGGAAATCCAACGACATAAAAAGAGAAAAATGTAAAAAGGCATTTAATAAATCGGAGCTCGTACAAGGAGAGAGAACATCTTATAAAGGTCTCCTATCTCGGCGTTCACCGAAAAGATCTCATTATGGAGGGAAATTCTACATCAAAACGTATCCATTGTTGTTCGTCGAGAAGTTTCATTTTAGTGTGGAAATCTGGAAATCAACGAGGAGGGGGGAGGGGGGAACCCTCAGTTAGGTTTATTTCACAATCTCCTAATTGAAAAATCCATCCTTGTGTCTCGCATCATGCAAAATAAGTTCAGCAGAGTTCGCGTCAATACGCGTGCCGATACATTCGAAGGAGCTCGTCAGCCCCATATATCGTTCGAGAAAGCAAGTCATCTTCATTATTTTAGAATACCACTAGGTTAGGTCAGCCCTCCTCTAAGCGGCTAGAGAGAGATTTGGTCCCCTGAGGATCGTCTAAATATTCAAATCACTTGGTTGCTGATCGACTTGATTAGTACGCTCTTGTTGAGTACGCCTAACACTGCCACTTGGTTGTCGAGAGACCACGCACCTACGTCGTTAATCAATGAGATATTTTTTCATTTGCTCAGAAATCTCCCATGATCGTGGTAGAAGTTATTTCATGAGAATTTCTAACGCCTAAGTGCATCAATAATGAGTTTTCCCCGCCAACATGCGACAAAAGTAATTTTTTATTCAAAAGTGTCAGGTGATGGGTTATCGCATTCACAGAAAATATTTTCTCAGTACAATTTAAACACATAGTAGCTCTCCAGCAACATGCGACCGGCGTCGTTTTTATTCGAAGGCATCGATTGATGAATCAAAGAAATGCATTAAATCTTCATACACAAAACTGTTTACGTAGGATTGAGAGATTTGCCTCAAAGGCCGAAATCCCGTACGCAAAATTACACATTAAAAAATACGCGAGTAATACCAAGTTAACCAGACTTACGTCATCGTTGCTTAAATTAGACAATACAGGCGTTCTGACCACATGATAACACACGCAAAAAAAGAAAGGAATGAAAAAGAATCAAACATTTGTAGTAGACACATTACACACCTGCCATCAGCCCCGAGACCGTACATTTCACTTAATATTTTTGGTCTCACAAGTTGATATACATTTCACATCCACGATATATTGTTTCCTATTAACAAATTTGGGATTTGCAGCGGAATGTGTGAACTGTTTTTCAACGGAAGTATTGTTTGTGTAATTAAGGTTGACTATGTCTACACAATTAATTATATAAAATTATTTGCATGTCCCATGAGTTTGGAGAACATCTAGCATTCATTGCTCCCAGCAACTACCAGTGTGAATAAGCGACGGAAAATACACACACAGGCAATTAGGGGACCGAAGCTAACTGCTTTGGAAAAAAAAGTCAAATTCGGTGAAATTACAACTAAGTTAAGTTAATTGGACATGGTTAACTAACGCAGTTCTGGTAATGTTTTCTTCAACTTTGGTATTCACAAAATTCGTTCTATAATCCATTTATGACGGGATCACGCCAGGAGGGAATTAGTAGCAAAACACCGCTGGCGGTCACAACACGTTAAATGTTCAGGAAATAAGAAATTATCTCATTTCTGTTAAATTTACGACTAATGAATATTCTTTTCCATGGTACATCGAATCATGGTATCACACCAGGATGAAAATTCCCGAAAACCTCCTTGCGAACACACGCCCATGAGTCCAAGGACTGAGGAGAATATTTTTCATTTATATTGACCTTAACACCCTATTGTCTTCTTTGTAAAAAAATTTACAATTCTGCAGTATCCCCGGAAATCACACGTTCATCCTTCGTGTCACTGTGTCACACCATCCAAAGTCTGACACTTCAGATCATGCTGACACAGCAACAGAAATTCGTTACCTACTCTGATCCTTTTATTTAAACGAATACAAGGCATGGCACGTGAGATTCGCTTATAAGCGAGGTCTTAAAACGCGCAAAAGACAGCACAAAAATAAGTTTCCCCCCGTTATAAGAGGTAAAATTCCGGTCATTCCAGATAACGCTTTTTATTATAAATGTTACTGGCCATATTTTCCGTTACATTTCTTACTCTCGTCACCTACTTCATTTATTCCAGTGCGCATGATACACCACAAACTGAAACCCTAACACAACGCGAGCTTGGACTCGTCAGAATTTTTATAACCTTGTTCAGCAAGGCAATAAAATTCCAATACATCCTCTGCCTTGTTGCTACGTCACGTACTCGGTCACATTTTACCACTCGCACAAGCATCGTAAAATTCATTATTATCGCTCCATTTTCCTCTCATTTATGCTAATTATTACTCTCCACCGAAATTAAGGAATTATTATGAAATATTGCATATTTTCCTATATCAAAATAAACATATTTCCAATGAATGCCTTCCGACTTGACGTACTTATTTGACTACACAACAAATTAAATAACGCATCATAACTTCACATTAACTTACGGGGTGGTCATGGTATCACGTAAAGCGTTACAAAGAAGCATCAGCTCATATGTAACCATACAAAAGCACGATTTCCCGATTTCATTTGTTGTAATCCCGTTGAAATACACTCAACTTGGCGGATGGAGTTTGAACACGAATAGGTGCATCAAGGGATATACGTTAAGCAATTTACGCATTACCATAAAATTATTGCAATTGCATTAAACCAAACTTTACGTCATTTAACTCACGTGTTCGTTACAACTACAAATTCTTACGTAATCTAAAATTTTCCACGCCGACAGGTAGCCGTAATAAATAAGTTTATTATTTTAAACGCCTTGGATATATACTGGACATCTGCAAACAATTGTTTTTACAAACAATTAAAATGTAGCTTTTCCACATAGCCAATTTGATTATACAGAGATTCAATGAACCAATGTCAGTGGCTGAAGTAATTATTTCTTTAGCACATGAATAACATTACTCAAAACAATTGTTGAATTCAGAAGACTAATCCTTGGCATGGGATTTTTCATTCATGCCCTGGAATAGTATATCTTAGAATTGTAAAGTTTTGCACGTAGAAAATAATAATAATTTCCAATTTTTAACTGCGCACATGGTGTTGAACTGCACAAGGACATTAAAATTATGCTGTGAGTGGCATGGGCAGCATTTTAGAAAATTACCATATAAGTTGAAAATTCACCAACGCCAAGAAACACACGAACGCAGGCAATTTATATCTATCATCCGTTACTATCGTACTATTTCCACAATTGCAGGCCATCTAGTACTAATTGCAGGTAAAAAAATTAATTGATTAAAGCAACGTTGAAATCATCCACCCAGTCAACTGTTAAGAAAAGTTTAGAAGCGATTTTTATCTCAGCCCCCCTTTGAGAAGCACACACAAGTGCTAACTTCATTAGCATTCCAAATATCTGTATTGCAAAAAAATTTTTACTACATACCTAAACTGGTAGAGACAGAAAATTCAAGTTAGCTACAATTTACGACGTACAGTTCTCCTTGAATGAAGTTGTCCGAAAATGTACCGCATCACTTTAACTTGAACAAAGTTGAATAGCGCATTCTGTTCGACCAACGCACTCTCATTTCGTTCGTCCACCAAATATAGGGTTTGAAACAAAAGTAATTCAATCATATGACTAACTGGTTGATGAAGCATGTACACGTTAGGTAAATTTATTTCGACGTTCGGCTCAATTAACTTGACTCACTGAATGTCTACCACACTCTTCACTTGAAAGAAATTTTTGACACAAATGTTACTTCTCTAACTCCAAGGTCATGTGGAAATAAAAATAAAAAATTCATTTGAAGGAACTCGATCTTATTGACAAAATTTTTCAAATTAACTTACACTCTTCTTTCGTTAATATTTAATTAAGCATTTATCACTGTGCAAAGGATAGCTGACAATATGTATACTCAATACATTTAAAAACTGATTGCAGTGAGTCTCACTACTCTACATGCCATCTAAATAAGCACACTTCAACGAGCTGAATTCGGACTTTGCTACTCCAAAATGTGCTATAAACTAGCTGCGGCCAAAGTTTCTAGACCTCAAGCACCATCGCGTTTATGACACCAAGACCAATGGAATCCTCCCACAAAACGGAAATGTAGTGTTCTGAAGGCAAAACTAAGAACACCCGGCTCACAGCTAACACTTAAATTGGGTTGAAGCTTTAAAGGGCAAGTGAAATTTTAATTGTGATTGAACACTGTTGAGCACTGATCAAACATTTGTTGCCTTTCTTTGAGATATTGTTATGACACGTTAGGCAACTGAAAATTATTACTTAAAAAAAATCCCATGTTGATTAAAGGCACTGGCTAGCACGTGCACAAAATTATAAATCTCGAAATAGAGGAATGGCACTTCGCGCACAAACATCAATGATAATGCAGTGATATACGAAACATCTATAGTATACATAATAATACACTGTAATGAACTTGCAAAATCAAATTATTGTGCGTACTCACGAAGTTTGATGACAATCGACTTACATCTCAACAACCGTTTTTATTGTGTTTCTTCTTTCCGGTGCTCTTGAGAAAATACGTACCTATCCTTTAATGAGCTTGGGGTGACACACAATCTTAATCATTCACAAGTTATATTCGAGCCAATTTTCTTTTAATACATGAACGCTTAGCGGAGAATTCGCCATACAAATTGATATGTAACTCTAATAACATCACTGAAATGCTAATAATTGCCGTAATAATAGTTGACACACTAATAGTTGAAATGCTAATGATTGACGCAAACAATTGAAACACTAATAATTGAACCATGATAATAGAAACATTAAAACCCTAATGAATGAAACACTTGTAATTGGAACATTAGTAATTGACCGGTCAATTTTTCCCCTACAGTTAATATGAAACTCGAGAAAAGAATTAAAATGCCGCATCTTTTCTACATAAATTGCAATTCCCATTTATTCAAACGACATGCTCGTAAACCAGGCACACGTTAGCATTTTCACACTATGTTTGACTTCTTGAATTCACGTGCTGCTTGGCATACTGTTCTTGTCATTACATCAGTTCGTAATCATGCGCAGCTCTTTCAAGTGCAAAACTTGAGACACTCAGAAGACTCTTCGCACCAAACACGTGAACTCGCAACCGGTACTCTCCAACAGCACCCTCCGAATCTGAACAGAAAACTTCAAAAAATTTGAATGTTCGGCTGGATGGAACTCTGACTTGGAAGAACATTTTTCTATATCTGCGGTACACGCGCATGAATCGTTCCTGAATCTAAACAAGACTTCCACGGGATTATTTGCCAAATCAGAACCCTGCGTTAATTTGTAGTTTAGAGATACTCGATTAAATTTCAGCGACAGGCAAAGACTACTCTAACTTTCTTCTTTTGCTCATGAAAAATAGCATTGGGAGTGAGGTAACAAACCTCCCCCACATGATCTTTTACCTCTTCCTCCGAATAAGAATTGTTCCTTTGTAATTTTGATCGTAATGACACGAACCTCGCAAAAACCTAATGCCAATTATTGGGCATTTTTAAGCTTTCATACATGAAGAGCGGGGGTATTTCGTACTAACTGTTTTCGCGAGATCTTGTTCCAAGCTGAACTGTTTGCAACCAACGTTCATCTTCAACTGAATAGAAGTCATCTTCAACTGAAGATGAAAATCCATCTGTAGAGCCAACGAAATCTCGAGCAAACAATCTATCAATATTTGACTCAACATCCAAAGAACATGTCGAAACCCTGCTTCAACCGACAGAATTTCCCTGGCCTACCTACAGAACCATTAAGAGCCCAACCTAGCCAATGAAGCGAGTCATAGGTGTGGTGGTATCAACAAGCCGTTCACTTGTGCCCCACCACACAAGTTTGAGGCGCCACCCCACGCAGCGACGAGCTACGAGGTGTCAGTCACTACACGCAGCGGTGAGCTTCGGGACGCTACCTAACCACCAACCAATGGGGACGCGTGCTCAGAGCGTTACCGCACTCACCAGCGCCTATTTAAAGCCCGTGCCACGTGGACCTTGCATTATGTCAATGCTACTTGTGACTGTATCGGTGTCGCAGAACAACCGCTGCGGCTTTTGGATGAGCGCGTGACAACGCGCGGCAGTCAGTTGCATTGAAGCTTTGAGAGGAGGAGGACGTCAGACGACAATGTGCTCTGCAAAGCAGCTGCGCTCGGATTATCGCGGAACGCGCTAGCGAGACAACAGTGAGCGCTTGAGCGAGACAACCGTGCTCAATGCCTGCTAGGCTCGCACTGGCCGTGGAGGGAGTATATATGGAGGGAGCATAGCCGTCTGTGAAGAGAACCAGTTTTTGAGGTTTCTCCTGTGTCTGTGGTAACCAATAGCCGTCTCGCGAGTATGACGTCAGCACGGAAGCCAGTTACCTACCAACTACGCTAGAGTGCGCACGCGCTTGCTGAATGCTCTTCCAGCTGTTTAGTTAATCATTCAGTCGTTAATGATTAATTTGGGATTCTAAGACTCCGAAAGATAATAAATTGTGTTTCCTCACTTGAGGACACTTAATAATATCAAAATTACTAGCAAAGATACATTAAGAGTTGAAAACTATAAAGATTACAGGCCCTTGATTATAACAAATTAGAGCGACTTGCACGCGCAGCTCACCCTTTGACTTGTGGTAAGGTACTAATCTTGCTTTGGAAAATGAGAGCCATTGAGAGGAAGGGTTGTAGGGAAGGTGGGTGGAGCAACTTCAGCCAAGCGTCTGTGGTTGGCTCAGAATCGGGCATGGACTGTGCCCGAGTGTTTCAACTTTTGCAGCCAAATTGAGCCCGATCGGAGTGCGCTATGCTCCCTCCATATATCCTAGCTCCATGGCACTGGCTCTGCTGTGCGGTGTCGTCTTGCTTCATGAATCAAGGTGGCTGGACTTTTGCTCATGTGGCTGCCCGAGCGGTGAGAGAGCTCTGGGCAACTCGTCGGTGCGGCATGGAGCACTCGAAGTTGCAAGGTGTGTCACGGGCTTAACGGGGTGCTGTAGAAGCTCGACCCTTCTTTTCACAGCGGCTTCGATCTTCAACTCTCACCAAAGACGATCCGCCAGCTGCAATCTCAACTGCCTCTACCGCCGCTTCGAACTCAGTAGTCACTCTACCGCCATCCGTACTGCCATTTAATACAGCCTGACGACCCTTCGAGACATATCTTGGTACACTACTACCCGACACTAATATTTTCCTCGCGTACCATTACTGTTGGCGGTATTCACAATAGAACGGCATTTATTCCAGTTGTGTTTTCTTACCTTGCCGGGTTCGTAAGTGCCTCAGGCACTCGCTTCGGGCATTGATATTCCATGTCCTTAGATATTCATAGTCTGGCCGGAGCGTAAAGTAGCCCGAGAGAAAACACCACGTAGGGTTCGTTCCAAGCGCCTCGCACGGTAGCCTAAGTCTTAATTAATCCTGTTACGTTCAAACCAATCAATACTCCAATTTCTGCATCTATGAAATCGAACAGCATGCCAGATATGCTTGAAAGTTTATCCAATTCGATAGAATTAGGAAGATCTTTTCTAGTAAACGGCCATTGAGCAGCTGATCTAGTGAACAGAATAGAAATCTCCGTGCATTTGTTACGATATAAGTCAGATATGATAAGGCCCGAGATTACGTTATTTTCAAAACGCTTGCCCTTATTTGTCATAGTCAGCGAAATGCTAGCTCTTTTACCACCTATACCAAACTGTTGTAACAGATCTTCTTTGATCCAACGAAGAGAGAATGAGTATCCAGAGCAAAATTTACTGTTATTTCAGCCCTACCATTCTTTCCTCTGATTACAGCAGGAACAGCAGGACACACCACTTTCCACGTTCCACGACACTGGCTCTCACGGACGTGAGATTCGAGCCGCCTCAGATTGAAACGCCGTTGGCGGATTGTTCCTCCATAGGGTTGCCGAAAGTGTCACTTTCCATGGAGACTGGCTGCGGCGGCGAGAGACTTCCCTCCGAAAAGTGCATTATTATTGGGTGGCCTTTCTTGCACTTAGTACATATTTGCCTATTCCGACAGGTTTTGGAAGTGACTTCTTTCTGTAACCATACGAAACACAAACTGCTCTTACGCACAAAATCGCTTTCTCATTGAGGATTTTTGCTGCATAAAAACAAGCACTGCAGAATTGTGTGATTAGATTTCTTACAGTTGAATCAAATTGTATGAGGTAGGTTACTGTCGGCAGGGCGCCCGTCGAGGGTACAATTAGGCCGTACCGTCTAAGTGATGAGTTCGCTTTGATTTTTCTCCTTTAATTTCTTCTTGTTACGGTCAGCATTTAAAATTTCACCGTAGATGGGTTACTAGAAGCAAGGCTACTTCTTCTTGCAGAAACTTTACTAAATCAGGAAACTCGACGGATTTTTCAGACTTTTATTTATTGTAGGCTTTCCGGCGAAATTACTCTCGCATCTTGTAAGACAATTTCAGGACGAGGTTCATAATTTCCCTTTTCCCTAAGTAATCTGGTTGCCGGGAGATAAATTATATATATTATTCTGACAATGGTGAAGATAGATATACAGTTCCTTCAACGTTTTCGTAGTATATAGAGGGCCAGTTAGACAGTGCTTGCACAATGTACAAGCTAAGGCCATGAAATGCTCGTTCCCGTACTCGCGCTCCCAGAATTCTCTCGCTCTTGGGTTCGCAATTTGCGCGTCACCGCGTGAGCAGCTCCTCGTCAATTTATGAGCTTGACCCACAGCAATCTGTTCCAGCTATGACGGCTTATTGGTATCTTGATGTCCTTTGACTCTATCAAGTTGCATCGGGCGGCAAAAATTTCATTAGGAGGAAAGAGCGGTGATAGCTCAATGGCTAAATACCTGCATCTTCCTCCAGGGAAAGTACAGGTGTTTTTCTACAACACAGGGCTATTAATAGTTTTTTGAGAGGTGTCTTCAATGCAGCGGAATACAGGGGTGTTGCATAATCAATGCAGCTTGTTATAAGAGGGTCGTATAAACGTAGGAGTAGTAAACGATCAGCACCTCATATAAGGAGGAAGATAGACAGCAATAGATTCACGAGTGGTAGGCAATGAAAGAAAGGAAAGAAAAGAAAAACCGTTTATTTCCGAAAAGTTGTTACATGAGATGCATTACAACGTATTTGGTATTTAAAATTTCTTAATATGAAACGTCCTTAATTGATAGACAAACCATACGAGGCGTACTAATAGACTAACCATATCATGGGATCATTGGCGTATCGGGGCTAATTTTGTTATTGAAATCGAAAATCAGGAATAATCAAAATATCATCTCATGCATATTATATACACCAGTGGATGGCGGCTGACTTATAGATAATTTGAATGCTAATAGAAAATTCTTGGGAATTCCATAATTATTAGCTGAAACGAAATAAGAAAAAACAAAGAAAACAAAAAAGCACCGTCGTAACTGATTATCACGAAGTGAGAAAGGCTAGTCAAGAAGTAATTTATAAAAAGCATCGTGCAACACAGCACACACATCTAGAAACACGTGAACAATCATACACGTAAAATTAAATACATAGATTGTTCAACGTACGGACATAAGATAATTTTTTCACGAGTAATATATTCAAATTGGGATTTATTTCATTTGTCTGTGTTTATTTTTAATTTTTTCTATTCGCAGAAACACGCTCTGAGGTAATGATAGTTCTATTTTTGAATCATTAAGCAAGTGCAGTAAATTGATTTACTGGAATAGCGAGTTATTTGTGAAAAATGGTTTAGTGTTAACTGGTCGCAGAGCTTTAGGCAAAATGTAATGGAACTTCAAGTTTTGTTTTTACGCAAAAAATAGAAATAGAAACACCTACATAAATGGGTATGTAGATATACATATACATGCATGCGTACACACAGGTATATACATGTATATTCGTGTATACATGTATATGCACACACATGCACCCATATTCATTTATATACGGATTGAAAATATTACAAGGAAAAATAAGCACGAAAAACAACCTTTCTCCTGCTACACCGAAAATGACAGTCGCGCTCAGTCAGTGTAATCGTAGAAAATTCATTGAAATAGAATAATGGAAAGGAAGAAAATACTACAAAAAATGTTAAATGAACTAATTTGTAATTTCCTGATAACATTTTAAAGGAAATCAAGTTACAGTAGGAGCAACAAAAAAAAAACATCTCGAGTTTCACATTCTATCGGGATTCTCCTCAACATCGTACGGACATGGGTACGTGGGACAAAATGGGATACAGTGATAGCCGGATATCACCTATGAGTAGCAAATATCAACGATATTTTGGCACGTACACGTAGATTAAACAACGGGCCTGAGTACAAATTTCATTTACTGAAATTTTTAGTTGTTTTTATTTTGAAGTTCAGTGCTAACTGAATTGAGCGCAGAAAACAATTTATTCTCCCCCCCCCTCCTCCATACGGCGAGTACAGGAGTACAAACCGAACGAGGAGTGCGATAGCCTTGTCAGGAGTTCATTATGTTGATGAGAGAAACAAACAAAATATATTCTACGGGATATTTCACTCATGGTAAGATGATTGAAAACTTATAAGTACTGCTAGAGAATGCCTTGGATGTGTTTCACTATAGGTGCAAAACAAAAGAAGAAAAGGCACGAATACGCTGTCTCGAAATCGACTGAAACACCGTGGTCAATCATTGCAAAGTATTGAGACGTTATCTAAACATGATTTTAAAAAAAACACATAGCACTGCGTTCACATCTAGAAACATGTGAACTGATATCCACACAAAAATGTATTTCAGAGCTTGTTCAACGCACGCATATGGAAAAACATACAGAAAATAGAAAATAAAGATGAGAAAATGATTGTAATAAAAAAAACCATCGTCCTGCTACATTAAGCTGACGGCTGTTTTGCTAGTTAAAATCGACAGAAATAATTAAGGTTAATATCAGAACGACTTTGCAAACGTAAGAAAGAGATATTTTCTAATTTTTTAAGATACATCAGGAAAATCAAATATCGATGAAGTGGAAAATTCACACCGAAGTGTTGCAGTCCCTATGACGGAGATAAGAAATGACGTGATATAATAACTCCAAATTCCTTTACAGTTTTAAAGTTTTTTATGTGCTGGGGAAGCATATTCCACAAAAGAGCTCCAGAAACTGAGAGAGCTTCTTGTTCCACGGTAAATGAACGGTCACTTACAATGACATCATTCCTCCGATTTTTTTTATTTGGAATGTTGTACAGAAAAACTTTACTCCATCTGCATTACTTAGAGTGAGCTACAGAGATGAGAACGCTTGTCGAGATTTTTGGATCATGAATCTGCCTTGTATTGAGGTCAAGCCGTTTTCTTAGAAGAGGGGGAGCATAATTGCGTTTCTTGAAATTACCTTTGCATACCACTTTGGCTGCAAAGTTCATACATTTTTACAATTCTTTTTGAAGATATTGATGTAAATCTCCCCAGACTCCAGTAGACTGCAGTATTTCAAACCCGATAAAACTAAAGAATGAATCACTAATAACCTAAATTTTTCGTCAAGTGTGTTTTTAATACTATGAAAGAACATTTAGGTTCCGCTAATTATGTTACATATTGTTTCTACGTGTGGTTTGTAAGTCATATTTTTGTCGAACCAAACACCGAGATTTTTTATCTTAGCTACTGATACAATTTTATCGTTTCCAAATGTCAGCGAAAATTTTGGTAAATTTCTGAAAGCATTCTGATATCCAAAAATAATCCATTGCGTTTTACTTGTGTTAAGTTTGAGGCCGTTATGGTCATAACACAATATCAGGTTTCTTAGAAGGTTTTCAGCGTTGACTTGTGTTTCTTGTCGGACGCTCGCACTGGTGAGGTACGCTGTTACGTGGTGTAAACGCTCCGCTCCGCGTAAACGTGGTGTAAACATTTCAAAATGTGAGGGAATGAAAATTTTCCAAAACCCTAAACTCAAACTAAGTATCCGTGAATGTGCTTCCAACCTCTTTGAATCGTGAAACTGGACAACAGTTATCAAATGCGTTCAGTTGTAATCAATTTTATCGTGCAAAAGCACACTGATGCTTTCCATAAACTTTGCCAGGCCACTCGAAGCTAGTGCAGCAATCATCCGTGTAGCCTCGCTCGGTGGTCAACCGCAACCCCTTCTTCCCATTTCCGCATCCCCTTTTCACGCCCCACTGACGTGAAATAAAACAAATGTACCACTAATATCACTGTAAAAAACCTATGTAGTGGCAAACTTGAATGTCGTAAAAAAATAAAATACTGTGATAATGCACTATACTGTGTTTCATCTGTTATTGTAAAAAAATTATGTGGAGTGTCTATGACGCGCAATTTCGTCCTTTAATCCACAAAATTGTGTTAAAATGATTTTACCAGCAAATAACTTTGTTCTTTTTATTGAGAACTTTGGTGAAATAGTGACATAAAAAGTGAAAGAGGGAAATTTTTTTTAAATGTGAAACGTTGGGAAACTGAGTGAGTAAAATGTAACATCCTGCACAGGTCTGAAACAATAGGCTTCTGTGAGTGCCTTGCCTCGCCAAGTCTATGTCTGCACCCTTTCCTCCCCCAGGCAACCATTTCTGCCACACTCCCTTGTTCCTCCTAAACCTGTGGCTTCTGATGCTTTGTAAGCCAAATGAATGTAGCGAAGCCTTGCTCGCATATGGTGCCCTTCCCCTTCTTCTACTATCAGAAGGCGATGTTTTTGGGTGTTTTTGAGTTTAAATGAGAAGTTAGCCCTCACTCATATTTAAACGGTTATCCTTCTACCCATGACGAAAGTTACCCACTCCATAACTTCTAGTCAGTGAGAAAAAATTTGAATTATCTTCGCCTCTATCCATGCACCCAATAAAATTTCACGATGTATCCATACGAAACTCGCTCAGATACTTGGAAAGTTGCTTTATCTGGAGAAATAACATTTCTCACAACAGCGCCGCATGAAAAATCAAACCCAAAAAGCGTAATATATCTGAACCGTTCATAAAACGAAAACGAAAACCACCAAAAACTTCCCACGTAAGATCCTTCGCTCAAAAACCTCAACCGCTCAAAATGACATTAGCAACTCAAACGGTAAAGCAGTGTGACGTCAACTAGAGCACCACAACCCACAATGCATCACCAGCGCTGACCAACAGAGAGTCGACGGAGAGTCGCTCGACAGAGAGTCGAGCATCAGAGTCGCCCGTCATTGACGAAAATTTCCCAAGCGCTGCTTGTAACAATCAAGTCTTGACGCCAGCAACTTACGCACTCGCAACAAATCCTAACAAGAGCAAGGAATGAGTCCCTGAGCCTCAACTCAACTGTTCAAACAATGCTCGAGAAGAAACATCAGTGACAGTGTCTCCAAAAATTTCATCTGCTATGATGGGTAAAAATGTAAATTTGTCTGGAGCTGCCAAGAATGATGCAATGTATGAGCCTAATATTAGCGGTTTTAATATTTATAATTGTTGCAATCCCGATTACTTGAACATTGCTTAAAAGCAACTTGCACCCGATGCAAACTTCAGTGTCTCATTTTATTCATCAGGTAAACAATAACCTGTCTCTCACTGCAGCCCAATTAACGAAAATCTCAAAACAGCTGACACCTTCAAGTCCACTTTCGATATGTTCCACCGCTTCAAATATTAGGCTCATTATGCATATAGTAATTTTTCAAACTGAACTCGCATATAGGTTCTTTTGATTTTTACGCCAAAGATCACGTCTAATGCAAGCCAGTTTTTTTACTCTAATTGCAGAAAATCTTTTGATACATTTATTGTAAGAGATAAAATTCTCACGACTTTCAAAAGGAGTGGCATTGATACCACGTATAAAATTCAAACCATAACTTCTGGTCGCTTTGACGACTTTCTTGACGAAATTGGACAAATGCCTCAATTTACTAACTACATCATCTGCTTCAGAGCGTTAAGCCTCTCACTCCTTAACCTTACTAAAATCAAAGAACTTATCATGTCTAAGCATGCCTTAGCTCGAATTTATGTAGTAAGTACGTGTAGTGGTGAGCAATTGTATCAGACTTTGAGTTTGTGTATAAAAACTGTATTAAATTGATTCCTCTCTGAACAAATAGTGCAACTGATCTCATAACTTGCAACTATGTCCGCACTTGGGCTAGTACTAGCAAAGAAACACACCGTTTTCTTCAACAGATTGCTCGTAGATCGAGTCTAAAACTCATTTTACAACTAGCTCATGTATCATGAACTCCAATGACTTGAATGACAAAACTGAATACTCCAATGTCGATGCAAAACACCAAAATGAATTGAAGAATTCCACTCGATCGCCGGCTATTTTTAGTGAACTCTCTAGCCCCCTGAACCATTACTTGCCTATTGATGATTAACATTCTCTCCTTCGATCTCTGATTACTGCACAGTACTTACAAGAAATATATTTTCGTTATTATCTGATGCGAATACAGAGGGCGACATGCCCTTCTCACATACGAGTACAAATCATAAACATCCAACCACGTACTCTGAAGCAGTAAATTAAATACAAAGAGAAAAATTGCAGCAAAATGTCGAAATTTGATAGAAAATTCACAGCCCAACCGCATGCACAACCATCACCAAGAAAATGGAAATGACAAGAGCACCCTTCAATCCCTCAACAAAAATTGGCCACAGCCTGCCAATGCAAAGCCAGGAGAACAAGAAATCCCTAAAAACTTTTGTCTAATAATGTTGAAAGTCAGTCTAAATGTGACTCAAGTTACATGTACTCACTCGTCAGTATCACCATGGATGAATTAAAACAATTATTGAAAATAGAGCTGCTTCCCACCATAGCCGATGGGCTCTGCCTCCTTCATGCAGTAGCTCAGTAGTTTAACACACAATCGTTTTCAAAATGAAATTACTCTACCATTCATTAAAAACAGCAATACCAACAGAAAGAACAGCATAGAAAAACACGTACGCCAATTTTCTTGACAAGAAAAGCAGTGACCTACCTAGGCTCGTAAGTAAATACACTGACGAAAACATTTGTATCATGATGCCAGAGACTTAATACTACAAATCATATCAAATGTGACTGGTAAAAAATTCTCACCTTCGATGGAAAAGGCAATGGTGTTTGGAGAACCGCAGTCGGTCCCTCACCAGAATGATTGACTATTAACCCTCTGTTCATGCTTCATCGAAAAGATAACCACCTGTACTTTTGTTGCACAAGACAAAAATCTGACTGATATTACATCGTCTTTATGAAAAATACTGTTGTCCAGTTGAATGGAAGTCTCTCAATTGTACCTGACGATAGACTTGACACCCTGGCCAACAATGAAAAAATCAACGAATCCACGAAACAATCCCCACCAAAAAATCACTTTGATGCCGCTAGTAATCGCCATAAATTAGGAAATATCATCAAAATTATACATATCAATGTTCGTAGCCTTAATGATGAGCTGGATGACATTAGAGTGATGTTTTTCACAGGAGACATTTACATCTTATGTGTTTCTGAGGCCTGATTGGATTCACGAACTCTAAGCTCGTTCTTCAATATTCCCGATTACGTGCTGCACCTCTATGATGGCGTTAGAAATAGCCGAAGTAGTGGATCTTGTATTTTCGTGAGAGAAATTTATTCGCTTTCTTTACTTGTAGCAAATGACGTGATCGAGGCCATGGAAATAGTTTGGGTAAAATTGCAAATAAATATACATGAATCCATCATATCGGCAGCCTTTACCGGTACTCATCGGCTCCTCTACGTACAACACTAAAGTTCATTGAGAAAATTTTTAAGAAATTTTGCTACAAAAAAATTATTTATTGTTTTCATCGATTTTAATATTGACTTGACGGATAAAAAACCAGCTTAGCAAACTGTTGCATGAAGTAAACCTTTCACAAGTGGTTAATTAAAGAACCAACTCGCATTACCAGAATCTCTAAAACTCTCCTTGATCTGGCAATCACAAAAACCTAAGGCAATACTTAGTACAGTTATATCACTCTCTGTTTCCGATCACCACTCTGTAGAATGTAAATTAATATTGCAAAGGACCGACAAAACTCTCGTTCCATGACTTACCGCTTGAAAAGTCACTATTCAGCTGAATTGTTTCATGAAAAACTCTTAAACAGGTTCACCAAATTTCAAAATATGATGCAATCTGACGATGTGGACATTCAAGTTTCAATCTTCAATGAGAACTTTACAGCACCTCTCAATGAATGTGCACCCTACATCACAAAAAAACTAAGCCAGAACCCGCTGTGTGGATTAGTAACGAAATTAAAGAACTGAGCAGAATAGAGAAAACATACTTGCGAGAGTATAAAAAATAGATCGAACAGTACTTTATACAAGAGATATGAAGAACATTCTTCGGAAGTGAATCACACAAGCAAAATAAACTCACTTTCACTAAGAATTATCAAATGCAAAAATTAAACTAAAACGTTCATGTCAAATCATTTGTGAGGTGGCTCATTAAAAAAATTAGACTGCGTAAGTAATTCAAAAAAATTCTTTGGCAACAGCCACAGAGTTCAACACATTATTTTCAAAAGTAGGTGCACAAGTTTTCACTGAAGTATGTAAAACCAATACAAATCAACTGTCAGTTGTAAATTCGTGCCCAACTGCACTTTCAAAGACTGGGGCCCTGTGGAAACCACGTTCTGTCGATTTACTAGAGATACGGAAGATCTTGTACTCATTGAAAAACACAAAGGCAGTTGAACATGATGGAATCAGCCTTCAATAGATCAAAGACGATTTTCCAGTCACAGCACCATTGATTTGTTTAATTATCAACACATCAGTCGCAACTAATAAATTTCTAAACCAGTGGAAACACTTTGTATTTAGACCGTTGTATAAAACTAGTGATATAAATACAGCGTCAAATTACAGGCCTATAAGTCTTTACCTGTTCTGTCCAAAATATTGGAAAAAGTGGTAACGAATCAATTGTCATCTTACTTGGACGAGTCAAGTTTACTTCATCGAAATCAATATGCCTATAGGATGAACACTTGCACTCAGGATGCTCAGCTCAATATCACTAAAAAAATTACAGCGATATCAGTAAAAAAATGTAACATGCTTACTGCTATTCGATCTCTACAAAGTATTCTGTATGAAACGCTCTGAAGTTCGTCCCTTTATTTTCCTTATGCGTTACCTGTATTTCTGACTTAATCGCACAGCAAGGTAGTACGTTAAAATGTAATGGTTGATTTTAATAAAGTTTAGTTAGTAGCTGCCACCACGAGGTTTGAACCCCGAAATTAAGTATTAATAATTAAATTGAGTGTGCGTGAACGATACGGTAGCAATGGCCCAAGTTCCAAGGCTCATGTTTTAGTGCGCGAGTTAAGCGAGACAGAGGGTAATGATGAGGCTTGAAGATTTCGTGCTTTATTGGGGAGGCAATTACTGAATGGCGGGCGCACGCACGGTGAGGACTTGACGACCATAACAACTTCAGCAATGACGCTCGAAGCTCACACTTCCGCTGTAACCGCTAAATATGACACGTCCTTTATGATCGCTCAGAATGACACGCAAACCAGACTGTGTGCAGACAGCCAAATCACGATCCATGATATCGAAAACCCTGCAGAGTGTTTCCGCCCACACTCAAGCACAACCCCTGACTTAGAACCCGGATATTTGAACAAGTCGATTTTTACAAGAGCCGGAAATAAAACGACCACAGGAAACAGACAAATCGAGTATCACTCGATACTGGACTTACTACTGACACTTAAAACAATCTCGCCCCGAGGTTCCGCTCACGCTAAGTCCCTTGACCAAAGGTACGGTGCGTCGCACCTCTAAGAGCCTGACTGCTCTATCTCGTTCCCGGACACTGAGTGACTCCTAAAGAGTCCTAATAATCCTCCTAATGGACTCATGGCTGGCGCCACGCCTCCACAGGAGAAGGGGGGTTTAAGCCGAAGGGAGGGGGGCATTTTTGGTGGGAGCCCCGCTTTCTCTTTAGCCATGACAGATTTCACCGACTCATGAGTTCAGTCATATGCTCGCGTCTTCAGCCTCGGCGACCGAGCTCGCTGTCAGTTTTATTAATGTCTTTGAGATTCTATGGTCCGCCTTTAATTACGTGGCCGGCGCTAACGAGCGCTGCGACATCGTCCTCGCTAGTGCGGTGAGTTTTATTATATCGCATTCGATGAATTCAAACTCCGCGACTAAAGATAATAGCTGCGGTTATACATTTTATGACATCGTCATAAAATGAGCCGTCTTCTGCATCGTACTCCCGCGCACTGTAATTCTTGAGACGAAATGAAATTCTATTTCATACAATTCGACAGCGTCGAACATGATCAACTCCTACGGAAAATATTGAACTCAGGAGTTGATACGCATTGCTTTAAAAGCTACTTATCAAACCAGTCTCATGCAGTCCTTTGAAATAACAAGATGTCCCTATTCATTCAAAATAATTTTGATGGTCCTCAAGGATCTATTCATGGTCTGCTATTTTGTTCTTACTCTTTAACGATTTCCCTTCAATGTCTTCTAACACTCGAATCTCTATGTATGCAGATGATGTTCAAATTGCGCTGACAAACTCTGTAGCAGAAATACTACAGTTGCAAATTGAAGCTGAAGCCCTATGGATCAGCCTTAAGTCATGTTATGACCAAAATGGTCTAAAGCTGAACGCAAGTAAAGAGCAATTAATTATTTTTGGGTCTAAAAATACAATAAAAAATAGACAAAATCTAACTTTCGTGGTTGGGAATGATGAAATTCACCCATCAGAACAAGTAAAAAATTAAGGTATTTGGTTCGATAGAAACATATCCTTCAAATCCCACATTGAGAAAACGTGCAACACAATTCATGGGACTTCAATGTGTTTTAATCGCATAAAAAGTATGATTGACGAAGAATACAGATTATTGGCTATTCAATCTTTAGTTTTATCACGTATTGACTTTTGTAGCCAGTAAAAAGATTCACAAAACTGGATGAATTTGCAGCTAAGGTAGTATGCAAAGGTAAATTACAATAGAGTGATCATGTTACACCTCTCCTAAATAAGCTCCTAAATAAGCCTTTCCTATTCAGGAAAGATTTTTGGTGCACAAAGTCCAATACGTATTCTCCTCTTTATATCTTCCTCAGAGCGAAGCTGAAATAGTACAATTTCATCCCCCACCGTCACCAACCTAAAGCAGAGTAAGAGACATGACGACTTAATCAAATACCGTTCATCTAACATTGGGCAGAATTCTCTGTCAGTATCAGGCGCCTTATTGTAGAACAAACTTCTCCAGAGCATCAAAACCTTCGAAGCATTGAGAGAATTTAAACTAAATAGCTCGGTATTTTGCGTTTACACAATAATTGTGAGCTGCAGTATGCTCTGGAAAAGTGGTTACGAATTTTTGTAGCTAATTATCCTATCTTTCATTACATTATACCACAAGCACGACAGCTCTGTAGTGTGCATATGCAATGTGATTGCTTGTAAGCGAATTTTAAGAACATGTATGTATGCACATGAGACGCTTGTATGTATATATGAAGAATGTATTCCTGTCCTTAAATGCTCTTGGTAATCTTGTGTGACAATGTGTCGTTCCTTAATTTACTAACATTAACATTTACTCTTTGAGTAAATTTTGACCACCCTATTTAATTTGTTTCGACTTTCTCGTTTTGTTCCAGCAATGTTGCAAATGATATGGTTAGCATTTTGCAACGATCCTTCTCATGAATTTGAATCCGGTGAACTTTTTTGTGCTAGTGTTATAAGCATAGGAAGTATCATAATTTTTGTGTTATTGTAGAATATTAACTTTCTGGCTGATATGAAACAATGTAAAGTTGCCACTAATGTCGACCTTACGGTCTACCCAGTCCGAAATTTATCGTCTGACCGACGATAATTTACGTCTGAACTTACCGGCAATTATCATCGTCTTTTTTCTATAATCGACGATATAGCGTCGGAATTAGTGTCGCGAATGTCTCATATTATCGTCCGATTAACGTTGAATTACCGGTTTTATCGTAAATTTTGGACGAAGACAGACGATATTAACCAGTTAATTACCGGCAGGTAAACGGCTATTATAGTCGGTCTTCGCTCAAAAATTACGATAATTACCGGTAACTAAACGGTAAAAATGGTTACTCTAACCGCTATATTCCAGGAGATTGATAAGCAGAGCAAGGATTTTTTCCAAAAATTGCAAATTGCTCCCAAAAACATTAAGCCACACCTCATGAAACGCATCTGTCCAATTACCGTGAATTTGAAAACTTCACATATATTACCGAAATTACTTGTTTACATTCAACATATTGGTTCAACACTGTCTATGTATTTCATCAAGTTTCTTACAAATAGCGATAATTGAACAGATTAGTATTACAGGGTATGACCTATTGTAAGAAGTAACAATGCATTATTAGAAAAAATACCTGCGATGCAGATGAATGCCACAGTAAGAGGGCTCACATTGTCATCTTCATCGAAGAACACGAGACAATTACGAAAGTCTCACAGTACAATATATTCATCTCAAAACGCCACTGATTTATAAATAGGGGAAAACATTACAGAAATGAGATTTTTCAACACATATATTTATTTTATTTTCAACAGCCGTCATTTGACTATTAAAATAAGTTCTTACAAAAATATCTTCGGCACGCAAAGAATTCCATCACAGGTTGTTTGTGAGATTCACCACTGCAAACACTACGTATATAACCTTCATTTAAAATTAAACACCACCACAAAAGGACTCGTCAAGCAACCGATTACTAAGAAAATTTAACCAATTTCAAATTAAATTTGCACCCTGCTATTCTTAGACATCAATATGCACCCTTAGACATAGTCATAGCTTAGACTATGACCAGCCCTCTCACATCTTACACATCAATTCAATTAAAACTACACATCTTAGTCCTTTAAATAGGACGAGACGACAGGGCCCGCACTAATGCTATCGAGTCGCAAGTAGCAGAGGGCGGAATTATCCTCCACAGCCATACTTCTTCAGAAGAAGTTACCCTCCACCTCCTGCTGCTATGCGGCTCCAACGTTTGTACCTCTATAGGATTCTTAATTTACTAGATATTCACATCATAAACAAATGAACGACTCAAATTTTTCAAATGGAACTTTCCAATAAAACTGGTGCTATTAGGCACAGAAATGTAATGTCGATACATCCTGTTCGATTAAACGAAAATAAAATCCGTAGAAAAAATACAACACACTTTGGGTTCTTTTTGGTATCAAAAATAGATGAACAGATGCCACATCAAATTAGTACGATCAGTAAGTGCTAGTATCGAATGAACGCGTTAATTCGTGGATGATAATATTATTATCACATCCGTTTTTTGCCATTGCTGCCACTGAAGTTTTCGTAATGCCGATCCTTCATGTTCAATAAAACAAAAATGAAATCCGAAGAAAAAAGCGATTTACAGTGGGGTCCTTTTTTGGTACCAGAAATAGATGAACAAATCCGACATCAAGTTAGTACGATCAGTAAAGACTAGTTTCAAGACCAGATTTGATGATAGTTTAGTTTTAGCCTCCCTAGCCGCAACAAAAAAAAAGGGTATTGAAGAGAGGAAAGAGGAAGGCACCATTTAGTATGGATAATAGGGATTTCGGAATCTATATAGAAGGGGCATAGAAACAGCAAGTTTAGAAAGAAGTTCATGAAACAAGACAAAAGTTGACGAAGAAAGCAGTACGTGCTGAAAAACAAGACAGCAGTGGACCGAAAGAGGTCGTCCTTAACATAGCAAAAAAAAACCTTTTAAGTCAACAAAAAGAAGGCCTACCTAACTCTTAGCTCGGGCCCTCACATCTTCCTCCTAGGAGCGCTAATTCCCATTGATACAATGATTGTATCCTCCGGAGGGAACGACTAGTTCCAAATGAACTCAATTCGTTGATGCATAGGTTATTTCGGCATCCGTTTTTTGACATTCCAGCCACAGAAATTTTTGTAGTGCAGATAATACCTCATGTTATTAACCTGCAAAGTATTCCACGGAGGCCGGCACAAGAACGTCAACGCATTCGTGAAGAATTCAAGAATTACAGAAATAAGTTACACAAATTATATCCAAGTCCTTTCACGAGTCATCTTGTGTTAATAATAGCATAACAACGAAAATTTTGTGTTAAGATTGTTCACAGGTACGTACTTTTCAATTAAATGAACAACTGACAGATGCACCCTATTATTAAAACTGCCAAGTCAGTCGCAGTGTTGCCAAGTCTATAGCGCAGCAAGGAGCTAGATTTCTAACAGAAATCCGCTAGATAATTGTTGAAAGATATATTTTGTTTAGACAGTAAATTACAAAAAATAATAAGTCAGCATAGCACGTTAAACATATTAAAAGTTACTTGCAAGTATGGACTAAATTGATTAAATTATTATTATTATATAAGAAAGTTTTAGCCTCCCCTAACTGCACGACAAAGATGTTCTAAGAGAGGAAGGAGGAAGGCACCGTTTAGTATCAAGTTGAGGGAACGCGGAATCTATGCACAAGGTGCACAGAAACAGGAAGCTAAGAAAGAAGTTCATGAAAAAAGAAAAAGTTGAAGAAGAAAGTAGTCGGTGCTGAAAAACAGGACAGCAGTGAATCGAAAAAAAGGTTCGTAACAAAACAAAAACCTATTCTATTTCAACAAAAAGGAAGCTTACCTAACCTTTAGCTCAGGTCGTCACATAGTCACCCGGGAAGTGCTAATTCCCATAGATACAATACTTGTATCCCCCTGAGGGGGAATTGATTAAATAATAAAGTGTTTCTTCATCGGCGATTGAGCGTGGCAATGCTAATAAAATTCATTGCTATGGGAGAAACGTGATTGAATGGATTGTTGCCTGCAGCATTGTTAGATTCAGTTACTCCTACCAGAAGTTCTGTCGGGGATTCAATATTCTTCTACTGTAACAAGCTCAGTTTGTTTCATGCTACTCATTGCTTTTTATTTTTCGTATTGTAGTTATGGCAGAACAAGGCGCTTGCCTTTTAGCTGATTGAGGGAACTAATTATAGGTTTATTCAATAATAAAATTTACATTTCTTAGCGGAGCTTCTGCTCAAGCATTAGATACTGACCATTGAATTGAGTGGCACAAGCATCAGACCGAGTTGTGTCGAAACATCCTTTCTCAATGATTTGCTAAAATAACTCACGAGATGATTTATTATCTGATGTATCAGTGCTTTCAGCAATTAGTGTGTTCAACTTTTCACATATATATCAGCACACAGTTTACTGACAAAATGAAGTGCAAGAACATTCACAAAAATTTCCCTATATTGCTGAAATGAAGTTTGATACCCAGTCCTGCTTTACAATCAGTATGCTGAGATATCAGCACACAGTTTACTTACAAAATGAAGTGCAAGAACATTCACAAAAAATTCCCTGTATTTGTGAAATGAAGTTTGATACCCTGTGCCGTTTTACAGTCAGTAAATGAACTGCAGCACACTCACGACAGATGGTCAGCAATCACAGAGGAACTATGTTCTGCGATATGCAAACATAATTTACCTCTGTCACTCTGTAGCGTCTTCCTCAAAAGCTGAGATTTTCGACTGACGAACACTCCAGGCAACATGCGAAAAATTAATCGTGTTTTTGGCTCATCAAATTTTTCAGGGCACACAATTTTGCGTTTATGGTACATTTACAATAGTCCCAAAATGCATTTGCATTGTAGGCAGCCTCTACATTCAGGAAACGATTTCCAACTTTAACGGAAGTATCATGCTTAAGTACAAGTAATTACGCCGCACTCTCTACCCCACACGCTACTCACCACAACCAACACATGAATGGCTGCCGCTGGCATGGAATGATGTCGCCGAAAAAAACGTTACATGTACTGAACTTGACCGCTAGAAATTGTTACATCATTAGTTAAATACTTTTTTCTATAGGTATAAATAATTGCGCCTATTATAGGAAAGTAGGTAAATTAGAGCCAAACCGTACTTCAAATACTCTGGTTTTTCCGCCAGGAGCTAGATCGTGATTTTTAGGAGCTAGATGAAATCTCAATACACGAGAACTAGCTGGAAATCTGCTAAATTGGCAACACTGGTCAGTTGCCTTTGAGTTTTTCCAGTATGAAGGTTGGCAGCGACAGCACGCATGGGAGACATTAGATCGTGGGTTAGGGGTTTTTTTGAAGAGGCGGGGAGGGAGAAGGGGCGTTGCCCCGAGAAAAGCACCCTCCATCTAAACCCAGCTCAAGGAAGGAGCATCATGACCTGATGTCGACGGAGCTAGGCAAATAAGGGACTGAGAGGCGGTCTAAGTAAGCGATGAAGAAGCAAGTAGCCTTTGAGGAAGTGCACTGGTTTTGTTCGGCCACTTTTCTGATTCAATCCGTCGTCTCTGACCCAGCTCAATCGTTGCAACGTAGCAGGACCCCCTGGATGGCTGACGCCTTCAGGTTCTTATCTTCATCATACCCGACTCCAGCTAATGCATCTGATGAATTGAAATATATTAGTAAATATCACCTGTGCAAATGAAAATAAAATAAAATAAATTACCACTTGCTGAATGACTGTGTTTGGAGCAAGCCAAGCTAGCTTTACTTGTGATCTCAACATTTGGCCCATCAGGCTTTGGCTGCCATCGGAGAATAAGTCGATTACCCTAACCCTGAATACAAAACTTGGTATCGGTAACCTATTGGACAGCTGAGCGTTAAGTTATTGATAATTTATTTTTATAGGAAACTTTGAACCCATTTGGCTTGTTAAATTTGAAGCAAATGATATGTGAATAAAACAAACTGATATTAAAACGTACCATTGAGGACTGACGTCCATGCTATGCTCAAATATACTGAAGAATAACGAATTGTTGAACGAAAAAACAGATTATTCATATTAGCATTTAATTATCGATTCTGCCCACTGCAATGCTAATACGTTTTCAAATGTTGCAACCAATCTGCCAATCATTGTTACAATAAATTAGTATCAATAAATCCCTTTATTTACATTACCATGACGAAAGATGATTATTAGTTTGTTTAAGCCTTCCTATCCGCAGACATATATATGCGATGCAAAGAGAGGAAGGAAGAAGGCACCATTTAGTTTGGAGTCATGGGAACGCGGAATCTATCCTGAAGGGGCATAGAAACAATAAGTTGAGTATGAAGTTCATGAAAAAAGATCGAAGTTCAAGAAGAGAGTAGTAGGAGCTGAAAAACAGAACAGCAGTGAACCGAAAAAAGAAGGTCCTTAACATAACAAAATCATTTTAGTTCAACAAACTGAAGGACTGACTAGCTTTTAGCTCGGGCCCTCCCTTTTTCCCCCTGGAAGAGCTAATTCCCATAGATACAATAGTCGTCTCCCCCCGGCGGGGTATTACTATAATGGAATGCCATATAAGATATCAGTTAGATAACATGTTAGTTTAAGCCTCCCCAACCGCTAAAAAGATCGTTTCGAAGAAAGGGAGGGAGGCACCATTTAGTATTGAGATAAGGAAACCCGGAATCTATGCAGAAGGGGCATGGAAACAGTAAGTTGAAAAAAAAGTTCATGAAACAAGATATAAGTTGAAGATGACAGTAGTAGGTGCAGAAAAACAGGGCAGCAGTGAACTAAAAACTGGTGGTCCTTAACATAACAAAAACAATCTATTCCAATAAAAAAAGGCCTACATAGCTCTCAGCTTGTGCCCTCACACCTTTTCCCCACGGGAGTGCTAATTCTCATAGATACAATAGTTGCAGCCCCCTGAGGGGAAAGTTATTAGTTAATGAACGAAAAGAACTGTGTGAGCTTACACGAACCATATATTAACTCAGAGGTGGAATGCTCCTTGAAAGAGATTTTCATCTGTAGACGAGCTTGTCCTAACACAGAGTAGGACATTTCCTAGGCCACACCACCGTCATGACGTCATGGTGAGCTGGTGACGTGCAGACTGAGACCCACACATCGCTGAAGCTCCGTTATCTAGAATATAAATAAAGCATGTAATTGTGTGTGATAAATCAAAATCAAATGCGCACCCCATTTTGGAAACTGCCTAATTGCAAGAAGAATGCAGCTTTGTTTGTAAAAACCTTTACTACACCGTATCATACTAAATAAAGAATGACCAGGACATTTAGACATATAAATAGGATCGAGATTCATGGCGCTTTTACCTCCACAGGAAAGTTTTCATGGATTGTTAAATTCTAAATAAACGGTGGATAGGCCAGTCAGTCCGGCCTTTGTACAATAATTCGTAGATTATGAGGATGGGTGCTGCAATGAGAGCCATCACAGCGTAATATGTATTATTTATACTGGTAATGAAAAGTTTTATGTGTGCAATCACTGACCAGCATCACATTTTCACAGTACTTTTCAACAACTTTATGCTTTTTGCCTACTGAATGCAGTTGGAAACTGGTATCTTTGATATCATTTCCATAATGAGTTTTAATGTTTATCCATATTCATAAACAAAATTTAAATTGTCAAATTTATTCCACACACAATAAACCTGGAAAGTAATTTCTGATTATAAATATAGTGTTATATGTTCCTCATTGGAAAAAAATCATTTCTAAATTTTACATTTACTCAGAATCATCAAAACAATTCAAACAAACATCATGCTGGGTGTCTTCTTATATTTCATTTCCAAATTTTACTACTTTTTACAACCTTCAACAGCAAAAAATGACTTCCGAATTTTTACAAAATGAATGTTGTTCAAATGTGCAGGATGTGAAAAATCATCCTATAATGAGTAGTTTGAGTCAATAATACATGCCATAGCAATAATAGCATGCCATAGCATAGCAAAATTTCAAGTTGATTAATACATAAAATACTAAATTAGAAACTTATTACTAAATGAAGCATCCAATGCATAATTGCAAAAAATACACAATTTTTTATGTACCCCTTCCCAAACAGACCCTAACAAATGTTTGGCCAAGACCCTGTCTCATTTTTCAGCAATGAGAACAGATATGCAAAAAATAAACTAACTGGAAATTAGTAGACCCCAGGGAATTGTCCAATCCTCTTACAGGAACATTTCCCACAAACTGCAGCAAATATCTGATTCTGAAAGAAATGAATTTTTGAAAATCAATATTCAAACTTTATGTGCATTTTTTCTTTACGTTCCATTTTTAGTGAATTATCCCGCTTCACTATTTTTTACAACCCTGACAGGTAAAATAAACTCTCAAGGCAAATTTTATTACTACTTTCTTTTTTGCTGCTTCTCAAATTTTTTTGCTTTTAACCACTTTACTACCTAGTAGACACCCTGTTATGGGAATGAATGAAATGTCCAATAATCAACACAAAGCAATAGTACTGAATCATAAGAATTAAATACTTTACATTTCAACATGACAGGTCTTAATTTACTTGAGGTATCAGCAAAGGCTTCATTGGGTGAATTGCATGAAAAGTAACTATTGTCTCTAGCTTCAGACTCAAGCAAATCTAGATGGATTTCACTTACTGAGTTTCCAAAGTTTTATTGACTCTGGGCTGTTATCAATGGGAGTATCACATTGAATTTTGACAGTTAAATGAAACAGATTTACTGAACAAGTCTAAGCGTTCATCAGGATGTGACTAAGAATTAGAGGGAATTAAGAGCTGTTCACTTCATTTCCATTATTGGATGATTCTGAAATTCATCAATCATTAACACAAGGTTGGGAGACATTACCAAATACATCTGGGCAAGTGTGAGAAACTAGATCATTTATTATTCAACTTTTCAACATTACAAAACCTTTCCAGAATATCATGGTAAGAACAATGGTAAGAAATTCACTTTGCATATTTTTATTGATTAGTTGTCAATAGTTGAAAAATTCACTAACTCTGTAGTCTATAAAAAAGCAATATTTTGATGTACAAACATCTTCAGGCTGAAAATACATATAAGAACACATACAGTCACAATGATAAAGTGCAAATCTAATACCCAAAGCTACATCCGACAGAGTGATAATTTTTAAAATGACAGCACTGGAAAATGATTAGAAGCAAAACTTGTACCACATTAATAAGTGCTGGTGAGACTATATCTTTTTACTTTATAATTAAAAACTCAGGTTTTATTTCGAAAAGCTCGGGTTACATTTCGAAAAGCTCGGGTTTTATTTCAAAAAGCTGTGATTTCATTTTAAAAAGCTCTGATTTCATTTCAAAAAGCTATGATTTCATTTCAAAAAGCTCTGATTTCATTTCAAAAAGCTCTGATTCCATTTCAAAAAGCTCTGATTTCATTTCAAAAAGCTCTGATTTCATTTCAAAAAGCTCTGATTTTGTTTCAAGAAGCTCTGATTTTGTTTCAAAAAGCTCTGATTTCATTTCAAAAAGCTCATATTTTGCTTCAAAAAGCTCTGATTTTGTTTCAAAAAGCTCTGATTTTGTTTCAAAAAGCTCTGATTTCATTTCAAAAAGCTCTGATTTCATTTCAAAAAGCTCTGATTTTGTTTAAAAAGCTCTGATTTTGTTTCAATAAGCTCAGATTTGGTTTCAATAAGCTCTGATTTTGTTTCAAAAAGCTCTGATTTTGTTTCAAAAAGCTCTGAATTTGTTTCAAAAAGCTCAGGTTTTATAACTAGGTCACATATTATTTTGAAAAATCTCAAGTTCAATATGAAAAAACCTCAAGTTCAATATGAAAAAACCTCAAGTTCAATTTAAAAAACCTCAAGTTCAATTTAAAAAACCTGAAGTTCAATTTAAAAAACATCAAGTTCAATTTAAAAAAAACCTCAGGTTCAATTTAAAAAATTCAGTTCAATTTGAAAAAACCTCACGTTCAATTTAAAAAAACCACAAGTTCAATTTAAAAAACCTAAAGTTTAATGTAAAAAAACCTCAAATTCATTTTAAAAAACCTAAAGTTCAATGTAAAAAAACCTCAAAGTTCATATTAAAAAACCTAAAGTTCAATTTAAAAATCTCAAGTTCAATTTAAAAAACCTCAGGTTCACTGTATGAAATCTCAGGTTCAATGTAAGAAATCTCAGTTTCAATGTAAAAAATGTCAGGTTCAATGTAAAAAATGTCAGGTTCAATGCAAAAAAAACTGAGGTTCAATGTAAAAAACCTCAGGTTCAATGTAAAAAACATCAGGTTCAGTGTAAAAAAACAATGTAAAAAACCTCGGGTTCAATGTAAAAAAGGTCAAGTTCAATGTAAAAAAGGTCAAGTTCAATGTAAAAAAGGTCAAGTTCAATGTAAAAAAGGTCAAGTTCAATGTAAAAAAGGTCAAGTTCAATGTAAAAAAGGTCAAGTTCAATGTAAAAAAGTTCAAGTTCAATGTAAAAAAGTTCAAGTTTAATGTAAAAAAGTTCAAGTTTAATTTAAAAATGCTCAAGTTTAATTTTAAATGCGCAAGTTTAAATTTAAATGCTCAAGTCTAATTTTAAAATGATCAAGTTGATTTAAAAAATCTGAAGTTGGTTTAAAAAACCTGAAGTTGATTTAAAAAAGGCTCAAGTTCAATTTAAAGCACCCAATTTTGACATAAAAAAGGTCTGGTGTTATTTATAAAAGAACAAGTACATAGGTATAGGTAAACAATTTTAGAAACATTAGATTTTCAAAATAATTTCATCTGTTATAAAATATACTTGACATATTTTAAAATATGACCTGAATTGAATTAAACTTGAGCTTTTTAAAATAGAACTTAAGCTTTTTATAAGCATAAATAAAAAAGTGTAGGTAACAGTATTGCTCTAGGTGTAATACTAAAAAATATGTTAATATTGTTACCTAACCTTACTAAAGTAGTACATATTGCTGTGGTACAAATTTAGTTTCTAATTATTTTCTTGTGCTATCATTTCTAAAATTATTAATTTGTCTGATGTAGCTTTGAGTATTAGATTAGCATTTTATCAGTGACTGGAAATATTTTTCTGTATCATTTTATCCTGAACATGATGTTCCTATTTTAAAATGTCACTTTTTATGGAGTACAGAGTTAGAGAATTTTTCAGCCATTGACATTGTTTCAATAATAATATGTTGAGCAAATTTATTACTACTTTAACACACAATGAAATGGAATGATTTGGTAAAGTTGGAAATTTTGCCCAACTAATTCCAATTTGTCATTAGATTCAGAACAATTTCCGAATTAATTATGCTCATGACAATCCTCAATTGTTTCTACTGCACAAGCAATTAAGAACATAATTTCAGCTTCTGCAAAGACATTGTAGATAGGTAGTGGGATGTCAGCATAGCATATCAGAAAATAACTATCAGTAGAAATAAGTTGGAGTGGGTGTGAGAAAATATTAAACTCAATTTTTTCCCAAAAAATATTGATGGTGCCCATTAAAAGTTTGATTCAGAAATACACCACACCTCATCTCTAAAAACACAACTGAAGTGAGTCAGAATATAGTTTGTAATGTCAACACATGTTAAAACAAGAAACTACCAACTTCATCATTTTTGACTATTTTATGCAGTTGGAAACTGCTCTCAATGATCCCTTATCTGTAATAACTTTTTGTGTCTAAAAATATGATACTAATACGCATATACAAATATTTCTCACAAACAAATATATTACTAGGTAGAATATAATTTGGCAAATGGTTAGGAAAGAAACATTACTAATTTTCCACTTTTTGGAGCCTAAGCATAGCTAATTAGATCAAAATAAACAACTTTTCTTCCATGCACTTTATGTCGCAAATTAGCATTAAACAAGTAAAAGCGGTAGGTTTAGTTTGGGTCCTATGTAATTCATTATTTGCCAGCCCCACAGAGCCTGAACCCACTTCTAGGATCTTTTAATTAACAACACAATAGAAATTATCACCCATAAATAAGAAGTTATAACAGTATGTTAACTTTTGTCTTACATGGTGGGAATGAGCTCAATCATTCGAGCGCATCGGAAGGAAGAGTCCATTGTTGTGCTGCCATCCAACGCGCTCGGTGAATTAATTTCCGTTTCAAACACTAGAGTTGCGGTCCGTAATTTACCACTATAAATCCTCAAATACTCATTTGCGACAAAAAGTGCATGGAAGAAAAATTGTTCATATACATCTAATTAGCCATGTTTAGGCACCAAAAAGTAGATAAGTGATCATTGTAATCTCCTGAACATTAACCACTAATTTTCTGTAGTAATTACACAAGGTTATACTCTCCACCAGTCACCAGAAGGAAAGTCACTTTGAAAATTTACATTTATATCTAAACTAATCTAAGTTAAATAACTATTATTTTTATCCAATGAAACACATTACCTTAATATTCAACAAGTGAGCATTGAATGTTTCACATTTCATTAAAATAAGCATACCAGAGCAAGACTCAATGGTAATATTTTTGGTCAATATTGAATATAATGTTGTCAACGAATTTCATAATTTCGTAGGTATAGATAGGTAATATAGTCGATTTTAAGACGTTTTACAGGAATGACAATGTGCCCGGAAATGCTTATTTTAGGAGATATAGGATGAATAACGCCAGGTAAGAATAGCATTAACGGCAGTTCCGATATGGCTCTTCCGGCGTTTTGCGGACGCGGACCACGCCAAGTTTTTTGGCGGGAGTCATCGGCCTCGGTATGGTTGAGTTAAATTAAGATATTTTAGGCTTACTTAGGTTAGGATACTTAACTAAATTAACTTTACCAAACCTAACCTTACCTACCGTTACGTCAGAACCGGATTTCTGCTTATTTACCTCTCCGTTTGTTCAATTTTATAAACGACGTTCTAATAACTTCAAAGTTAAATATCTCCAAAAATAAGCATTTCCGGGCACATTGTCATTCATGTAAAACGTCTTAAAATTGACTATATTACCTACCTATACCTACGAAATTATGAAATTCGTTGACAACATTATATTCAATATTGACCATATTTTTAAGCTATTATGCAACATTATCAATAAATTTTTAGTCTCTCAGAAAACAATTTGCACCGCCACAAAAACAAACAAAATTGGCATGAGCAAGTTACCAAAAATTTCCAGAAGGTAACTATCAGCACAAATAAATCTAAGGGTAGAAATTATTTACTATTGAAATTTTGCTCAAACCATGATTTTGCTGGCATGAATCAGCAGTTCGATTTAGTTACACACCTATTTTTATCCACACTATTTTAAGAAAGGCGGCTGAAATGAATAATTAATGACACCAAACAACTTACGCATTTTCTTTATACATTATTCCTTGTTTATTACAGTAGAGTAACTTGAATGGTAACTTTGATGTGTGTACACATATAAAAAGCAATTTTTTCTTGTGAATGCACAGAATAATTTTAAAAGCTCCCATGTTTCCAATAAAACACATCAATATAACTTCAAACGCCAACATTAAGGCAATTAGGTCTTGGATCCAATATTAAAAGCTATGAAATTTCAATGTTTAGACCTTGATACTTTGAAGCATTCCAAACAGTAAATAGTATGAAAGCTCAAACTTGCAGCACCACAATGAACAACAGCGAGCAATGTGACACCGTAAGCTCAAATGCAAGTTCAAAAATCACGAAGGTTTCAATAATTTTTGCATGTGGATTCACTAATTTAAAAAATATTTCATTAATAAAACCTGGGAATTTATAAAGGTATGGTTGTATTTTTTGATATGTTCGTTTTTGATCACTTCACATAAAATCATTTCATTAGAAAATAGGCCAATAAGGTTTAGAATTGTTACAAATATGAACGTGATAAACAATTGTACTCTCGCACTCTAACTCTTTTAAAAACTGACAGGCCGCATCCGGGACGGTACAGAAAGTTTTGTGAAAACCACAGAAATTTCTTGAGCACGCAGTCAAAAGACTTAAGTTTACCACTCGTAACTTTTGAAAGAATCCACCGATTGACTTTAAATTACTCTCAAACGAAAGAACAAAGCATTAAGCTGAAAGAAAATGCTTTGACCGGCAGGCCGCAGCCGAGACGGTTTAGAAACGGTTTTGTGGAAACTTCAGAAATTTCTTTAGCGCGCAGTCAAAAAACTTCACCATTTCATTTGTAGTATAATGTATAAAGTGTTAAAATTAAAACGTTTGAAATTATTATTCAAAACATTTGAAGCCCTAGTTAAAGAATTTCACCTTCATATTATAATGTATAAAATTAAAATGTATGAATATCGAAAAGTTGCATACGAAAATCCAATCTTCGGTTTTTTAAATCTAAGCTTCGATTTTCAATTTCCCAATGAAAGAATCAAGGCTCAAATTACATCATGTGAAGGTTACGTAAACTAATTTCATTTGACCACGGGTGATATATAACATAATTTTATCTGACTTGTCTTCGATTAAACTTATTCATGGACTATCATTGACGATAGATTCAAATAATGAAGTATAGTCTGAAAAACAATAGTAGTTTTACCGTTTTATTTCTACGGTAAGAACGACAGCCAGAAATCGACGGTAAATCACGGTCATCATCGTCGGCGTGCAGTTTTAGCGTCTAAAATTACCGTAGATCACTGGTAATATTATTTGCCGTCGGAATACTTCGATAAAAGATGAAAACCGATCATAATTACCGTTACGCCGGCGATAAAATTCTGACTGGGTAAGACGCAAAATAATTTAAATTACATCGTATTACTTTCAACCTTAATCTCTCATATCACTAGTTCCTATGTTCGTAAGCTCAAATTTCAATTTTCGAGATCACTAACGAGAGTGTTTTCAACAATACATCTCATGGATTTTGTTTTCTTGATCACTTGTAATGAAATGCGTTGTCAAAATCAGACCAACGCAACGAAGGAAACGCATTTTCCCGTGCTTCTCTACCAAACATTTGTTTCAACAATTAACATGCATTATTTTTATGATCCCCATGCGTGAATATCAAGTCAGGATCCAAATTTTGAGATATATAAAGCATTTTTCGCTTCTATGAAAACATTTGAAAATGCGACGTAATTCATTTTATGTCACAACTTTATAGAACATCCTTCTTGTATCTTTATTTTCTATTTCCCTATTTCTCTCGTACAATCTTCTTGTTGGCTGTGCGTGGTAGTTTTTGTTTATTTGTTTGTCTCTTACGCTCGTGTGTGTATTAGAACAACACTATTTTTGGGAGTTAACTTTTCTTACTGTTCCAGTTTGGTTACCATTGTACAACAATCCTCAAGTCTCAAACTCCGGCGAACTCTTTTGTGCCAGTATTATCAGCGTATCTAAAATATTATAAATTATTAACTAAAATATGAATTTTTATTATCATTATTATTGACTAAAATATTATAAATTTGCCTTATGGTAAAACATTTTATTACCTTCGAGCTCATTATTTCGGCATACTAATCGATACATAAGAATGGAAAAAAATCGTCCCAAATGTCGACCCCATAGTCTCCGACGCAAAATAATTTAAATCTGCCCATTTGCTCTAAACACTAATCCCGCATATCACTAGTTATTATGTTCGTTTGCTCATATTCCAATACAAGTGATCCCTAACAAGAGTGTTTTCAACTATGTGCCACAAAGTTTTCTGTTTTCTTAGTTACTTATATCTATTTGAATTTTCAAAATCAAAGATGGGAAGGATATTAATGTAAAGGTATTTTAGCATCTTTTCGTTTTTATATAAAAATTTTATAGGACCACGGATTCGTCGCATGTAATAACTTCATGGAACATCATTGTTTCATTTACTTATTCCAGTCTTAAATTGTTCTTGTTAGTCTTGTGTGGAAATTTTTACTTTGTTATGCTCGTGAGTACATTATGACAACACTATTTTAAGCAATTAACATTTTGTACTGTCACAGTTATGTTGAAAATGTTACAGCTAAGATTTACAACAATCCTTCCCATGCTTTTGACTCCGGTGAACTCTTTTGTGCCAGTATTATCAGCGTTAAAGGAAATATCATATATTTTTGTTATGGTGAATATTTTATTCTCTCCGAGCTCATCATTTGGCATACTAGTTAATGCGTTAGAGTGAAAAATTGTCCCAAGTCCCGAGAGTCGACTTCATAGTTTTAGATGCAAAATAATTCAAATCTGCCCATTTTACTTTTAACATCAATGTCTCATGTTCGTATCACTAGCTCCTATGTTCGTATGCTCATATTTTAATATAAGTACACACTAACGAGAGGGTTTTCAGCAATGCATCTCATGGATTATGTTTTCTTAGTCACTTGTATTTAAATGCATTTCCAAAATCAAACCACCGCAATGAAGGGAACGCACTTCCCAGTTAAAAAAATAAGACGTTTTCAAGTCGTTTCTGTGCCGCGGTAGGCCAGACTTCTAGCCGAGTTTTATTCGGAAAAGCAGCCGTTATTTGGTCGCCATGTCCCATTTTTATGGCAGTGAAAAACGGCTACAAAACCCTTGAATTTCCTTTGCAGCTATTTCGAAATTCCTACCTTCATCGGCTACGTATCGACTTTTTACTGCACCAATTCGACCTCTTACGGCTTTTCCATGGTCCGTATCTGCTCTCTGCCGCTCTTGCCCGAGCTTATAGCGACTTCCCGCCGCATCATAATGACCTTGCCCGAACTTAATTTCACCGGCTTTCCGTACACATACGCGCACACAAATGCACATACGAGCACACAACTGCACACGCACGCACACGCACACTCGCGCACACACACACACTCGCACGCACACAAACACTCGCACCACACACACACACACACACGCGCATGCACACATACACACACGCGCACGCACACACATACACACGCGCACGCACACAGGTACACACACACGTACACAGGTACACAAATATGTAGATATACTCATTACGCATCGCTCACCACCTTCAAGAACGTCCTACAAATCATGAGTTGCTGAAGACTGTCGGAGGGAAAGTCAGGCTTGTTTTCCATATTTTTCCGTTGCTGATGCTGACATTGAGGTTTTTTTGCCTTCTCTACCAGTCCCACCACAACGATGAATTGCCATAAATATCAATTCACCGATGTAGTGAAACTAACAGTTGGGCTTTTGCCTTTATTCCTTTCTCAAAATCGAAATTGTTGGTAACTCAATACTTCAGCTGTTTGCCGAAGCACACCACCAGTTTCTGCAGTCCAGTCTTCGTGGTGAAGTTGCTGGGTTGCGACGATCGCCGTATGACCTCAATTAGGGAGTAAAGTAAATGTCCAGAGCTAATGTCTAAAACATTAAAAAACTTGTAAGCAGAATAACTTTTAAATATATGCTGCAAATGTTATTTTACCTGAGTTATAATTACATACCTCCAATGCCAGCATGAAAAATATGATAGACTCACCTAACAGTTGGACTCTTGCCTATATTCTTTATTCATGATCAATGATATTGTCACTCAATACTGCAGCTGTTTGTCGAAGCAAACCTCCAGTTGTTGCAGTCCAGTCTTCGTGGTGAAGTAGCTGGGTTGCGACGATCGCCGTATGACCTCAATTAGGGACTAAAGTAAATGTCCTCAGCTAATAACGTGTAAAACTTTAAAAAAACGTAAGAACAGAACAACTTTAAATATATGCTGCAATTATTATTTTACATGCGTTATAATTACATACCTCCAATGCCAAGATGAAAAATTTGATGGACTCACCTGAGCCAGTGACAGGGAGCTGAGAAGATTTGTGCTCATCAACAACCCCCAATTGGGATTGGACGGGCGGTTTCTTACGCTCGCTGCGTCCTCCCTCCCAGTCGCTGATGTTTTTCAGCGCACTTGTGATGGCTTTAAATATTTCTTTTCGCGATGCAGATCGAAAGGAATTCGATGAAAACAACTGCAGCTGATATAAAAAGGAATTAAAAACACCATACTATCTTTCGCAATTTTAGTACACTTAAAAACTTGTCCCTGTACAGTTTCACCTCACAACACATGTAGAATAAGTTTGAATAAAACCTTTCTACGTGTTAAAGTAATTATGCGTTTAAGACTCTGAGGTCGACATTGAGAAAGTGAAAAACGAGAAGAAAAAAAGGAAGGTGCCACAATATCATTTGCCAAGGAAATTACTTCCTCGAAAAGCAAATCCTTAATCATTTTGTAGTGATTAGTAATAATTCCATTTCCCATTTCACGTAACTTGAATTGCAATCATTAGAGCAAGGCATTTATGTATGGATTCATTATTTTGAAATTACATGAATCATAACTTACATTCAACGGCTTGATACGCCAGCGTGTTTTTAAATCGGATTTTTGAATGTTCCTTGGCCCGTGTCATCCCCGTAAGGGAATACTTTGCAGCAAGTTCTTTTGACATCAAAGCCTTCATCACGTGGCTGACTGTCCTTATCAGGGTACATTCCTGGATTTCCTTCAACAATTCCGTCTGATGAGAAGGGTCATGTTTATTACATAATCATATGAAAAAACATCAGCAGTGCTTTAGAATTAGGGTTGAAAAACTACTAAAATGGTATCACAATTGGAAATCAGTATGTAACGCTCATTCCGGAATAAATTGCAGTCAAGCTATCAGTAACTACCCTACAAAAAATCATGATACCTACCATTTCAGGTAATTTAGCCAACGTCTAAAGCTCTTCACTGGTGTTTGCAGAAGTTGGGCGAAATTTTGTAGGGGTTTGAGCGTGGGTTTTTGGTTGCTGCATCAATTCAAGGATTAGCTCTTTAACTTCATTGATAGCGTTTCTCATCACCCTCATTTTTTTTCTCAAACAGTTGTTAGTCACTTTTTCTTCTGTTTCTTCATCCTCCATTTTTGAACTTCGATCCTCCACCGAGAGCGTAGCATTTCTATTCTTGGAAGAGAAAGTAACGAATAGAAAGGAACTTGATCGTTAAGGAACAAAGGAAAAGAGAGGAACTTGTTTAGATCATGGAAAAACGTACTACAGTATATTGAGAATTTATGCTACGTGCCTAAAAATTAAAACTTAAAATGTATGAACACCATTCAGAGCTCGTGATTTGCACAGTTTAAATGAGAGAACGAATTTATTGAATGACGGGTCCAATGAATTTATTCTCCAACATCGAAACTATTCATGTATGGAGACGACACGTCTCTTCGGATAGGCAGAGTTAAACCAATAAATAGTCTAATCTATTATTTTTCTGACACTTTCCTCCGTGGCACGAATTCCGGCGTTTCATGCAACGTCAGAGGAGACGCAGTAAATGGTTCACTGGCAGGCCTAACCGAACTAATGCTGTCATTTCCTGCAGCAAATATAAAACAAAACTGATATGCAAGAAGAAGCTTGGACCTCCAGATCAAGATAAATTGATAGTATTCCTCTGACAGCGCAGGAATGATAACTTGGTCTTAATTTGAAGGTTATAAATCATAACATGATTGTCATACAAAAATAAATGTCAAACTATTTATATTATTAACATATCGATAGTAAATATTTGTGACACCTTATTTGACGTTTTGATATAAATGCAGGTTAGATTTTGACATTCGCATGTGTCTTAGAAAATGGTTCTTAAGTATTACCTAGGATTCCACCAGCAAAACGAAGTTTTCTTGCAGCTGTTGATGATTTACGTTTTTGTGGTTTGGCCATTTCAGCAGTCACACTCGAAACATCATTGTCATCACGTGAAAGTTTGCGCTTCTTTATAATTATTTCTTCCTCATTTTCAGACGCTGTTGTCACAGCAGCTTGGGATGTTACTTTTGCCACCGCACGGTCGTAGTCATCTTGAAAACAAAAACGTAGATAAAATAATTGTATCCCCCTGAGGGGACATGTATTACTCAACTCTCACAATAATTCTGAAGACATTATTTCAAAAATACTTTCAAAATGTATTTATTACAGGTGCATACATGTACAGTGTTTCATTTTCAAACTCACCAGATGCAGCAAGAACCGATTTGACTTTCCATTCCCTCCAAGATCTCTCAGGACACCCTTTGTACTTAACCAGGGTAGGTATATCACCAGAATCCGGCCAAAAACACACAAGTTTTCCGTTTTTTTTTCTCTCAGCCCTGTTTTAGGAACAACCTCCCACTTTCCTCCATAAAAGCATATGCAAACGAATGACTTCGTGCATTTATCCATATTACCTGAATTCAGAAACAAGATTGTCTTTTAATTATTTATAAATATTATTTATATTGATAAAACTCATTTGATAATCATTAACGTAATTATTTTTTGAAAATCATAACGTTTTACTGTGATGATAGAGCTTGAAAAACAAACTTTCTCTTCGACGTCCAATTTCATGAATGGTGTAGAAGTTTTACTGCTATAAATGTCTTTTCAGAAAAAAACATTTTATTTCCAATAGAGATAGTACAAAATTCCTATCATTGGTTTTTAAAATATCTTAAAGTTAATACACTTAGGTGATACACACACATGAGTATTGTAATACTCATGTCACTAGTCGAAAATAAATGATTGATGGCAATCCCAATTGAAAATCATGGACGGATCACCGGTGGGTTAACGACGTGACGGTCGATTATGTGCGATATATAAGCTGGTTGGCCTACTCTGCATTAACACTCCTTCAATGCGCACTTAACCACCCGCGGTCGAGTTCGGACGTGAAATTCATGGTTGGCCATGGAAGGTTTGAAGGCGCAAAATTTTCAGTTGGGGGAATGACCGTAACATTTGAGAGCGGCCATCAGTGGTTTACAGCCGTACAAACGTATGCAGCCGGTAGTGTGCTGCAGGTGTCGCGATCTGTTCAACTTAGTTCACGACTGTAAGTCATCGAGTGATGTACTGGAAGTTAACGTTTTTGCAATCGCGATTGCTGGTGTGAGTTTTCCTTGTGAATGTGTTCTTTGCAATTATTGCATTAGATAAACGGTGTTTTAGTAATGCATCATCATGCTATAAACATGTTTTTTAATTGTTTATCGGGATGTTGAGGCCATCGACAGTTACGCTCATCTTTAGATTTTCACGTTGGTCGACGAGCTCAAGCTGAGTTCAAATTTTTAAACACGTATTTTCTTGTATTTTTTTTCCAATGCAACGAATTTTGTTCCCATTTCGGATAATTTAAGTTTTTGAAAATCGTTCAGCAACCACTTTACAGTGATCGATTTACTGAAAAAGGTGGAAAAACTAATCGTTGAAAGGAAAAGTTTTCAAGACAACGCTGGTGTTCTTCATTTCTCAATACATTACTTACTTCCTTATTTCATCATTTGAAGGCTCCTAAAATGTAGCTCACTAACTTTAAAAGAATTTTCATCGTATTAGAAGCAACGGCAAACGGTGTAAAGTTGGAAGAGCGTTTAATTTTCATTCTAATTTTCTAACTCTGCGCGACACAGCTTTCTTATCGGATGAGTGCCTTTGTGAAGAACTTTTCATTAATTGCTCTTCGAACTTTCTCACACTTTTCCAATACGATAAAAATTCCTTGATCGTTAGTGAACTGCATTTTAGTTGACTTCAAATGATGAAACAAGGGAGTAAATAACCTCTCAGAGGGTTCAAATATTTGGTGTTATGTAGGAAATATCATTGTGAAATTATTTTCAACGGTAGGTATTTAGAGGAGGTAGAGTATTTTAGGTACCTCGGGTCGGATGTGACTGTTAAGGATAGTATGGAAGTAGAAGTGAAGCATCGAGTGAGTGAAGGTTGTAAGACATTGGGTGCAATGAGGAAAGTTTTTGAATGCAGGAGTTTGAGTATGAATGCTAAGAGGGGACTGTATGAAAGTTTGATTGTGCCAGTTTTGTTGTATGGAGCAGAGTCCTGGGGGTTGAGAGCAGCTGAGAGGAGGAAGTTGGATGTGTTTGAGATGAAGTGTTTGAGGAGCATGTATGGAGTAACTAGAAGAGATAGGATCAGGAATGAGTTGGTTAGGGAGCAGACGGGTGTTATCAAAAAGTTGAGCAGGCGACTGGATGAAAAAGTGCTTGGATGGTTTGGGCATGTAGAAAGAATGAATGTTGAGCGGCTGGTGAAAAAGATATATATGTCGGAAGTGAGTGGTCTTCGAGCGCGAGGTAGACCACGGATGAGTTGGATGGATGGGGTGCGACGTGCTTTGTATGAGAGGGGTCTGACTGTGGACGTGGCGAGAGGGATGGCTGCGGACAGAAGTGAGTGGGGGCAGTGTATAAGGAGGTAATTTTATTTTTGACGCGTTACTGGAAGCTGCCCGCGTGTGATGGGGTTGACCTGTCATGTGCGGGGGAGGGGCTGCACTCAATGAAGCGGTCGGGGTAAACCAGCTGTTGCTGCCGGGCCTGACTGTGGAAGGTGGTTGTGCTGGGCTGCTGCTGATCCTGGCAGTTCAGGTGCGGCCAGTGCTGCCTCTCTCGCCTCCTAGTGACTAAGTGTGGTGATTGTGGCCTGCTGTCGGCTACCCTCCCATGGGGAGGATAAGCCCGGTATATGTATATGTATGTATGTAGGTATTTAGAAATGATAAACACCAGTGTTGTTTTTAAAATTTTTCGTTTGAACGATTAGTTTTTCTACCTCTTTTAGTAAATCCATCACTGTACAGTGGTTATTAAACGATTTTTAAGAAATTAGACTATTCGAAACGGAAACAAAATTTACTACATTGTGAAAAAAGACTTAGACTTAGAAGTATGTTAAGTCAAAGCGGAGATATAATCAATTAAAAACTCGCGGACATTTTTGTGGGACACGCGATGTAATGTAGACGCTCCGCAGAAGGATACAACTATTGTATCTTTGGGAACTAGCGCTTCCATGGAGGAAAATGTGAGGACTTGAGCTAAGAGTTAGGTAGGCCTTCTTTTCCTTGAGAAAAAATGTATTCTGTTATGTTGAGGACCACCTATTTTCGGTTCACTGATGTCCTGTTTTTTAGCACCTACTACCTTCTTCTTCTTCAACTTTGATCTTGTTTCATGAACTTTTTTTCAACTTACTGTTTTTAAACCCTTTCCGCACAGATTCCGCGTTCCCTTTAAAACGCTGACTACGTTTGTGCGATTGCTACGGTTGGTTCGGTTAAGTTGTGAGTAGCAGAATTTAGAAATCGACTGTACTACTCAAAAGCACTCTTGTCCTTTATAGAAAGTGAGAAAAATTCAAGTGTACGATCACTTTAACTGGTATGCTAAAATCAATTCTGAAAAAGGAACTGAAATTATGGAAATGCTATTTATTTATGCTGGTGTGCAAGTGAGAAATTTACTTAGTGGTACGCATATGTCCCAAAGCGTAGTCCACGTGTTGCCTCCACACTAAATGTTGCCTCCCTTTTCCTCTCTTTGGATCGCATTTGTTGCGGATAGGGAGGCTTAAACGAACCAATAATCTAATCTATAATGTAAACGAGCGTTGAAAGGGAACTTTGTGATATGTAAATTTCATTCCCCTCCTTGTGTTTATGTAGTTGATATTTGTTTGTTACATGCAGCATTTTGAACGTATTGGGATTTTATGTTTAATGCCTATATTATTTTGGTGTGCCATTGGTGGGAAGGCTGTGATTTAATGGAAGTAAGATATTCATGTAAATTTTTATTAAGAGATGGTTTAATTTTTGTGATAAAAGTTGAAGAAAGAGTGGGATTCTATGTCCTTTCTAATGTATTGTCTTATGTATCTGAGCTCCCAGTTGCACGTGCATCGATCTCATTGGATATACAATATTTTACTGAGCTTAATGGGTCAATACATTCACAATGAATTGAGTGTGAATGTATTGTAAGATCCAAGCTTCCAGTGCAATATTGTACACCCCGTGAGGCGAGGCCCGTGCAACCGGGAGCGATTTTTTAACCTATAATCCATGGACGGCCAGCCGCGATTCGAATCTGGTTCTGAGGCGGTAAACGACCGTTAGGTAAGGCGGAACAACGGCGGTTCGCGTGCAGTTTTGTGTCCGAAAAAGTGGACATTTGACCCTTAAACCGCGCGTAATACAACTAAAATACGCCTAGGAACCGACGCGTACTCACCGGCGAAACGTCCTTGATTTTCAATTGGGATGTTCTCCTAATCTTGCTTAATCTATATTTGATAATACATGTAATGATAATTATAACGTGCTCCCTAGTTAATCTACATTTGATGATTTATGTAATGATAATTGTAAGAGACAACACAATTTCATAGACGATGCATTTTCATTGTGGGTTTAGAACACTTTTTACAATTTACACATACATGATATGAAACTTCGCAATTCTTTGCGCCAGGAAATAATATCAGAGTTGTTTGTTTCAGAAGATGTTCAAAAATGCCATTTTAGGAAAGCACGAAAAAATTAATATACACAAATAAAAGCATGAGGACCACGAGAATTAAAGGATTTGTATTTCTAATTAAACAAATTTTAACCTAACGGTCATTAATTGATCAGCATTTTATTTAAATATAAATGGATGATCACACAACTAATGTATAATTTTTTACGTGAATGCTTTACAATAATAAAGAGATGACGAGTTAGCTAATGTTACAAGTTGAGAGTGAACAGAAAAAAACATCATCTCTAGTTAAAATGCCAGTTGCCAGTTTAGTACACACATATGTGCATATATACATGTAAATGTACACACATATACATGCACATACATACCTACGCACATATATACACCTAACACGCAAACGTACACAAATACATTTCTATGCATCGAGGCAATCACAATATGTGCACGTTCTATAAAAATGCTGTGCGATGTTCTGAAATATGGGATAATGAGCAAAGAAAATTCGTGACAACTCTTTCAGTATGTGTTGCTGCTTACAATTTTTAATGAAATGTTGTAACGATGTCTTATTAAATATTGTATCGAAAGGATCATTGGTTGATAAGCATCTTATTTATTATATGTGGGTGATCGCGCAACAGATATATTTGTATATATAAATATTTTATAAATGCTGTACAATAATCAAGTGAAATGAATTATTACGTAGTGACACACTCACCCATCTACGTACACATAGCGTGCACAAGTACACATATACATAAGGAAGCATGTGCGCAAATATCAGCGTAAACTAATCAGTATAAATTAGCATTCCAATCGAGGGAATCGGAGAAAATATCATTTATTATGGCATGAATTTTATAAAATTTCCGTACTAAAAAAATACGCACAAAACAGTCTACCCTAGTCAGACACATGAAAACGATTTTTCTACAACGGTTCCCAAGTACAGAATATTTCCAGAAGCACGCGAGGTGCATGCAGTTGTTATAATATACTCTAGAGCGTAAGAGATGATATGATAATTTGCACTACAATAGCCTACCAAGAGCATTTTTGGACGTGACGAAGAAAGAAACATGAATGTCCTATAATGGTGTCATATTAGGAAAAAAATCACATTATCTCTGAAATATGGCGCAAAATGCCTGCTATTGATAAATGTACATAGGTACCCCATTTTACATGTACTAGACATTTAAGCTTTGGATTGCCTTACAATAATAAAATAAAATGATGTGTTGGTAGTGTTAGGATGAAAAAAGTCTGGTATTTATAGTTTATATACCAGTTGCTAGTCCAGTGCATACAGGTGTATTGTGCACACATGCACACCCATATACGTACACACATATACAAGTAAGCTTAAGTTTATCAAGCTTAAGTAAGCTTCAAAGTTTATTAAGTTCGATTTATGACCCATTCATCTGAAATTTCATTAGGAGTTTTTGAAAGCTAACAATATATTTATTTTTGTGCTCAAGTTCGTGAATGAAACGCTCTGATTGATTTCAGTAACAAGTGTACAAAAAGAGATTATGCTAACTATGCTGTGTATCGCACTGACAACTGCTTCTAGTGAAGTTGAAATTGAAAAAATGTAATAGTTATTAAGTGAGAAGTTCGACTAAATCTTCGAAAATTTTTGGTTGATGCTTATTAATGAAATGTGTAAGAATAAGCTCACAAAATGGTTCACATGAAATGAATTATGAATCGATATAAAATATAAATTATTTGACTTGACAAACTTATTTCAATCAAAACAACTAGATATACTTCCTTCTAAGAGAAAATATATTTTTTCTGGGATCGTTAATATGCGTCCATGACACATAGGAGTTAAAGTATAATTCCGAATGTCGACCACACAGTCTTAAAGGAAGAATTTTGTAATATATATTTTATTTCCTACATTAATCCCTGACACCTCCGGTGCCTACGATTGTATTTCAATGTAGGTGCGCTCTTATAAGAGTGTTTTCAACAATGCATAATCACTGGTATTATTTTTTTTACAAACTTGTATTTACATGAATTGTGAAACATCGATTAACGCAACAAAGCGAAACCCTTTCCATGGTTTTCTCTTAATCATTTGTATCGAATATCGAAATGGGTATTTCGATACCATGTATGAATATCAACTACGTATGTTAATCTCAAGATGTTTTAAAAACAAATGATGGTTTTTGCATAATCTTCTTTCGAAACAAAATGCTCTGAATGTATTTTTCAAAATTTTTCCATCCTACATGCAATCCATAGGATACAAAAAAAAGAAGCTTCAACTTGCATCTTAGAGATTAAATAAAAATTTTCGTCCATTTTTTGGTATTCAATATTGGAAATAATTCATTTTCTAAATGACGCTTTCCAATTTCATTCAGTATACTTATGAAGAACTGAAAATTAACTTTCAAAGCGTAATACTTTTATGCAGACGCACACGTTCGTCCAACTGATTCGCGTTCGAAAACAATAAGTGTGACACTAAAGAACACATTGAAAATTAGAGAGCCGAGTCCATCAAAAATAACGGCAATGGTCATTAGAATAGTTTGACAGAGCGCGTAGAAATTTTAATTGGGGAAAAATACTATCAAAAAGCAAAACTTTCTGAAAAAACGTTTTCAGGTAAGATCATGTCATGACTGTATCTGCGATACAAGATGCAGCACCGTTTCATTTTTCCTACCTAGATATTTTGCGCACCCGCAAAAAAAAATGTATCTTATTTGACGATACCAGCAATTTCAATATACTTCATACAGTGAGGTTATAAAACGTCTTTCTATCATGCACTCATCAGTACTATGACTTGTAACGGAGGAAAAAATATTTGGCTACTCAGCGATCGATAGCAAAAACGATTTCTCTATTCCATTTATAAAAGTAAAGTGTATGGAAAATGTTTAAGCACTACAGTCAAATACTCTATAAAATATTCATGTGTGAGATTGAGTTAAAAGAGACACTATCACAGGAATAATGTATTTTTTGCACGAAGTGCGGATGATGGAGTGTGTCAGTCCGATCTTCAAGGTTGTGGGGCGAGGTAGGGCTTGCTAATGTTCTTTAATATTTAATTGCGCTGATTCACTGGGTGACACATGTACCGCTTGTATTTTGTTTTCACATTTGTAGGGTATAGTTAAAAAAATGCAAAAATTTAGTTTAGTGCTACTTCTAACCTCAAAACAAGGAGATATAAATGCTCTACATATGACAAAGGGTGAGTTTTCCTTTGAAGGTCATACGTTTTAAAATATCCAAAGAAAATCATTAGAAAATAAAATGTTGAGTATCATAAAAAACAGCAATTTAATGTTGTTTGAAAACTCAAGCACTAAGCTCAATTCAGTTTTTGAATATTTTATAATTCCTGAATTTTTCTGTTCATTAGCCTAAACATATATTTTGCTCGCAAATGCTTACTTTTCGAGACATTTTACTTAAAAAAGTTATAGAAACGTCGTGTATAAAATTGAACGGAGACTCGAATAAGCTAGAATACGGTATTGACGTAACGATAGGTGAGGTTAGTTTAAGTTAGATAAGTTAAACAAACTAACTTAAGTAACCCTAAAGTAACTTAACTTCACTTTACCGACACCGATGGCTTCCCGTCACAATTACTGCGCGCGTTCCGTATCCGCCATACACCGGAAGAGCCATTTCGAAACTGCCGTTAATACTATTCTTACCTGAACGTTATTATGCTATATTTCGAAAACTGAGTATCTGCGAGCACTACTTCATGCACGTAAAACGTCTTAAAAGATCTCTAATTACCTAATTGTGGCAACGAAATTCTGAAAATCGTTGACAACAGTAAAATCAATATTGACGATACTGATTTTAATGCGCTCAGGGAAATTAAAATTTTGGTTCTTAAGAATCAATGGAGGAGCACATTTAAAAACGTTTTACTTGCATTAAGTTCTCCTCGATGATGCGTAATTTGTGAGTTGTTGAACGTTGAAGTTATCCGAACGTCGAATATAAAAGTAAAGGATCGGACACGTAAATATGCCACTAATACGAGATTTTTCAGTTTCACTGTCACTGCCACTAATTAGAGATTTTTCAGTTTCTTCAAAACTTCTCAGTTGCACTTTGAAATAACTGAACCTCAAGTCCGTACCCTTTTGCGTAATTACAGTAACAAACGTTCTATACTTAGCTGGGAGTCCCTTAAGCACCATTGCAATAAGTAGTGTATCACTCACAGCTTTGCCAGCTGTTTTCAAGGCTGCTGCAGCTGTCTCCGACCAGATGTGTAATCGGTCATGATCTCTTCGCCCGACTTCTTCAAAGTTGTTAGCTTATTATACAGTTGAATTATTCTTGGTTACTGACACCCATGTAGTTATGCCGTTCTCAGGGTGGGTAGTAAGTAGACGAGTAGAGTTTCAGCGTGTACTTGACGTAGAGACAGGAACACCAAATGCGCCCCAAGGGGGCTCCGCACTACCTTATATAACCAATAATTGCTTAGGTCAGCATGCGCACTGCGGTGGTATCTGCACAGGGCGTCGACCTGAATACGTACGTACAGATGCACAGAGAGAGTACGCACTTGTAACGGCATACACCTCCCCCTTGCCCTGGTTATTTACCAATATAAGAATCAATCAATTTAAGTTTTAAGAATCGTAACTTACAATTTCGACACAGGTAGCTAAAAACATCCTAGGTAAAATATCTCCAATTGAAAAGTACTGTGTAACAAAACAACTATCATTTTAGGAAAAGAAACAACGCCTCGAATTAAAATTGACTGGACATTGTAAAAATGAAATCATTCACACCCCCACCACCAAGAAAATCGGAAGAGCCGCTGCTCAAAGACACATCATGAACGCATAAATCCTAAGTGAATAACAGAATACACGTCCCGAAACATAGTCGTGAATAACGCAACACAAAAAAATCCGTTAACTAAAAACTATAAACGGCATCCAAAAACGGTAATAGAAAACTCCACGGTTTTCGGAACCAGGATTCAACTAACTTTTCAGTGTAGGAACACGTCAGCAACATATCGAAAATAAATGCCAATAAAAATAATCGTTGAACATGAAAAAAGAAATCTTCTCAGAAATATTCGTTAAGGATTAAGGCAATCAGGCAATATTTATTCAAAAAAATTTTCGTTTCGTACGCAGAAGAAGGAACTAAACAACTGGGAATCGTTACACATAAAAATTAAACGCCGCATGAATATGCTACGGACAACTTCGTTGACAACCACAGAGTTTGGTTATTATGAAAACAATATCACTTGTAAAAAAAATTTTTACATATATACGCGCATGAAAATGTTTATCGAAACTGCTATCAAATTTAATTTAAATCATCAACATCATCGTAGAAAGAAATCCGATTCAATCGAAATTGAAAGAATGCATACTGTATATTTGAACAGTCGTCTATTCCCGAACGCCAATCCGAACAAGAGAATAATTGGTACCAAACTCATCAAGAAGAAAAATAACTGAGTATCTGAGTAACCGCTTCAATTGTAATTCGACTTAGGTACGCAAAGTGAAGTTTGGCAATTAACCCCCACCAACAAAAAGTAAAGTGAAAACTGCATTTGAAGAACATATTTCGGAAGCCAAATGAGTTATCGGGTATGAAAACAATAACAGTAAAAATTGCTAAACAGCAAAAAATCCTTTCCAAAATCAAAACACGTCTCCCAAAGTTGATCAACAACGCAAGATGATACTATCAGCGTACCACCAAAAGGAGAACACTACCGGAAATGTAGAACGTAAGAAAAAAAAAAAAATATCATGTATGAACGAACAGCCTCATCATCAAATCATGTAGGCATCATCGTAAACAAAATTAAGGAAATTCGTAAAAAAATATCTGATTCCCCTAAAAATCGAAAAAAAAGGTGCACACATTACGCATGAAGATAATGAAAAATATTTTCTTTTTGTAAACAACGCAAGAATATACGTATTTTAGTTTCATCAACAGTCGCCATGAAGTCGCAATTTCCGTAAACATTGTTGCACGCTATACAGGTCAATTGCTAAACATAAAGAAAACGAAAATGGAAAATCGCATTGTTGAAACAACAACCAAATTATAATCACTCAAACATAAGTAAGAAATAATGCAATTTAGAACAATACATTCGTTAAGGATAATAAGAAATTCGCATAAATGAATTACAACGCATTGCCACTTAAAATTTGTTGACAAAATTTATCGCATGAAATTATCTACTGTAATCGGAAACCAATTTATACATTTTCGTGTACGTGAATATGATATCATTTTCGAGCATCATCGCTAAAATTCGAAGGGTATAAGAAAACCTTATAACTAATTCCTGAGGTATATGTTAAATCTAAATAACACTATGTCCGTTTATAATGCATGAGGAAAAATAGTGTCGCTAAACGACGCGCGAGTGTAACAACCTCACCGTTTCAAAAACATTCCACGCCGTCGCCTACACCTCGTTCGTCGCCTGTGGGTGACGTAACTGCGGCTCGGCAGTGCTTGACCTGAGCAGCTGACGTCGAAGCAACGCGTCCTCAGAACGGAACCTGTCTGCTAGCAAATTCAGTTCACGACGAAAGTAAAAGAGACAGACTCCAATCGCCAAGGTCGCGGGGAAAAGGAAAAGGAATCCTAAATCAGTAACTCGATCCGGTAGGATGTCGACTAAAGCGTTCGCCGCAATCCAGTCCTTGGAAACACGTCCCTGGTGGTGCTCTAACGCATTGGTTAGAGCCTCCACCGAGACATGCGTAAGTCTGTTCCCCATCTTGAAGGTCAGGTGGCGATGCGTGCGCAGTCTGAAATCGGAAACAAATACAGATCAAATTAGCATGGCCACACAATTTAAAAAAATGTAATCAGGTATTTTTACGTCAATTTAATGAAAGGAACCAATGGTGACAGCTGGTGACAGCTGCAATGAAAAGAACAAACAGCATATCTGCACGCAGCAGATCCCACACGGTTTCGACAGCTGCACACCTAATTGCAAAACAAATCGGGCGACGGCGCTCCAAAACAACTCGGGAGCCAGCCTTCGCTCCCACAGCAATGAGGGGCCTCGGTTGTAAACACTGGAGGTTATTGAACCGTGCAAGGCTCTCGGGCAGATGTAAACCTTGGTGGTAAAATGAAATGTGTACATACTCAATCACGCACGTAAAAACTACGGTACACCAAAAACGAAACGAAAATATAAGGTAAATACATAAGGTTATATAAGGAAAGTTCCAATTAAAAATATACGTAAAATTAACATCGAAGCAAGAATCACACAATAGTATTATGTGAACATAGTAACATCGTCAGGCGTAAGTCGCATAGTTTTCAGTCAACACTTTTTACGTAAAGGTAGTACATGATTTTTATTACTCCTAAATGTTTTATTACCAATTTTGATTTCCACGTAATTTCGGTTAATTTTTGTGATAATTCCCGGCCCATTCCAGGCAAGATCTAGTTTGTTTTTTCGCATGTGATTGCGCAACAATACACGGTCACCGAAGTCAAAATTTTTATTTTTACGTCGAAGGTTGTGATACATGGTTCTTTCACTGGTGTTATTTATTATTGTAGCTCTAACGTTTTCAACGATGCGGGCAGCTTCCTGAGCTCGAAATCTTATTATATCCACGTTCGTGTCGTGACTGTAATTAGGTTCGAAAGTTACGGCGCTAAAGCTCGGACACGTATCGCGATTGAAAACAATGAACGAGGGTGTATCCCCCAATGTGGTATTTAAACTATTGTTTATCGCGTTCTCTGTGCTGTTTAGACACTGATCCCATTCGGTATGCGCTAAAGAGTTAATATATAATTTTAATAAATTTGTAATCTTGCGATTATTTCGTTCAACAATAGCGTTACTGTGAGGACTCCAAGGGAGGACCTCTTTTTTCGCAATACAATGAATTTGAGAGAATTTTTTAACTGCCGCAGATTTAAATTCAAGAGCTTGGTCACTTAGAAGTGTTTTAGGATAGCCAAAGGTTGAGAAGCAGCTGTCCAGACAAGAGACAACTGTATCTGCTAATCGATCTGCTGTCGCGTAAAGCCTACAGTAACGCGAGAATAAGTCAATTATAATTAGAATATATTTATTCTGCTGATCTGTGACAGGTAGAGGACCAAGAAAGTCCATTGATACCACCTCGAACGGTTCTTTAGCGATGGGAGCGTCTAATATTTTAATAGGTACAGTACTGCTGGCTTTAAGAATTTTACATACATCACACATTTTGACAAATTTACGTATGATACTCTTCTCTAATAAATGAAAATAACGCAACTTAAATATAAACAACGTATGCGTGGCATCAGTATGATATAAGGAATGTATACTGAGCACCGCCTTGTTCAATAGCGATGTCGGTATAACCGAAGTGAGAATAGTACTTTCCCTAGAGTCTATTTGTCGTCGTCTATAAAGTATGTCGTTCAAAATTAAGTATTTTTGTAAGTCAGGGATCGTAGATTGTCTACTAGATAGTAATGCGTCTTTAACCTCAGAACAGAATGGGTCTAGTTGTTGCTCATTTCGAAATTCGTCTAAAGTCCATGATACGTCTTTTAACTTAGGTACGTAGTCGGTCAGTCAGGGTTTTTCAGTCGCCTCTGGCGCCACTTGATTAGAGGGCGTCGCGTCTGTTTCGTCTACGTCGGCGGTCAGTGCACCACGGCGTGTAGTTACTGCGAAGGCGTCAACCTCATTGAACTCTGAGCATTCTTCAAGATCAGAAATAGTTAAATGCTCGGGTAATCTACTTAGGCAATCTGCAACTAGATTCTGTTTCCCGGGGAAATATTTTACTACGGGTTCGAAGAATTGAACTGTTAGACACCATCTAGACATAGCCGAATCGTCGGGAAGCTTTTTGAAAAACAAGGGCTGTAAAGGTTTGTGATCAGTGTAGAGATAGATCGGATATCCAAGAATGAGATATTTAAATGCTTTCAGCGCACTTACAATGGCGAAGAACTCTTTTTTCGTCGTTGAATAGCGCTTTTGTGTTGAGTTTAGACTTTTACTGTAGTAAGCAATAGCCTTCATAGATTTATTTGAGTCATTATCGTGTTGCAAAAGTACCGCACCGATACCAAAATTAGATGCATCAGTAAATACATGGAAGGGCTTACTGAAATCAGGATGCCGTAAAACGGTATCTGATGTCAAAACAGATTTTATTTTCTCAAAAGCTTTCTGACATTCAGGCGTCCAGATAAATTCAACGTTTTTTCGTAATAACTGATAAAGTGGATATGAAATTGAACCAAACATTGGGATATGCGTCCTAAAGTAGTTTGCTACACCTAAAAAACTTTGCAATTCCTTCACATTTCTCGGAATCGGAAATTTTTGAAGCTTCTCTGATTCTTTGCATCGAATTCCGTCTGCCGACACGATGTGTCCAAGATATTCAATTGAGCTTTTTAGGAAATGACATTTTTCAAGTTTAAGTGATAAATTTCCACCACGTAGCTTCTCAAAAACACTCTGTAAATCTTTCAGATGTTGGTTCATGGATTTGGAAAATACTAGTATATCATCAAGGAACACAAAACATAATTTACCGATGATATTTGTAAGAACAGAAGAAATGATTCTTTGGAAAACTGATGGACTCGAGGATAACCCGAATGGCAACCTCTTGAACTGAAATTTCTCGTAACCGATACTGAACGCGGTGAATTTACGGCATTTTTCTTCCAACTCGACCTGATGAAAGGCAGAGCGGAGGTCGAGACTTGAAAAAATGCTATTACCACCTAGAGAGTAAAGTACTTCGTCTATGCGTGGGATGGGGTAACATTCCTTGATAATTATTTTATTGAGTTCGCGGAAATCAATCACGGGACGTATCTCGCCCGACTTCTTTTTAACAACAATTAAAGGAAAATTGTATTCAGAGCTCGATGGTTCAATTATTCCGTGATTCAACATCTGTTTAGTGGCTTGCAACAATTCGTTTTGATACTTATGTGGAATTCGATATGGAGGGATGTTAAGTACTGGAGCATCAGGTTTTAATTCAATAGCATGTCGCATGACATTCGTGACTGCAATATTTTCGCCTTCGAGAGTAATTACGTCTCAAAAATCGTTTAATAAATTTATCAGTAATGGTTTAGCCTCATCATTTTCACAATTTACATCGTCACACGTCAGAGGACGTCTCTCGTTACTACCCCCTTCTGGGACAACATCTTTGTGTGCATTAATTCCCACTTCATCAACACGATTATCGTTACCACAATGCCTCGTTTCTACAGATACTACCCCAACGTCTTTACCAGAGATGGCATTGAAACTTCCACCATTAACACTGTCGACTTCGGATAGATCCGCATTATCGTGGGCATCGCACAAATTTGCATCTCGCACAGTTTCGTGCACGGTAGACATGTAAATCTCGTGTTCAATTTCCATGTCGTCAATTTCTTCAATCGTACTTAGCATCGTATTGTCGCTTATATATACCACGTCCTCCGAGACGTTCAAAAGCATTACAGGGACAAACCCATTTGACTTGATATCCACAACTGATTCGGCGACATAAATACCATTCGCGAGAATTGTCTTATTCATAATATACCTTCCGGGCTTAGCCTTTTTGACATACCCATTAATAACACGTAAACAATTTCTTGGCATTTCCACTGCTCCAGGTCGCATGACATTCGTGACTGCAATATTTTCGCCTTCGAGAGTAATTACGTCTCTAAAATCGTTTAATAAATTTATCAGTAATGGTTTAGCCTCATCATTTTCACAATTTACATCGTCACACGTCAGAGGACGTCTCTCGTTACTACCCCCTTCTGGGACAACATCTTTGTGTGCATTAATTCCCACTTCATCAACACGATTATCGTTACCACAATGCCTCGTTTCTACAGATACTACCCCAACGTCTTTACCAGAGATGGCATTGAAACTTCCACCATTAACACTGTCGACTTCGGATAGATCCGCATTATCGTGGGCATCGCACAAATTTGCATCTCGCACAGCTTCGTGCACGGTAGACATGTAAATCTCGTGTTCAATTTCCATGTCGTCAATTTCTTCAATCGTACTTAACATCGTATTGTCGCTTATATATACCACGTCCTCCGAGACGTTCAAAAGCATTACAGGGACAAACCCATTTGACTTGATATCCACAACTGATTCGGCGACATAAATACCATTCGCGAGAATTGTCTTATTCATAATATACCTTCCGGGCTTAGCCTTTTTGACATACCCATTAATAACACGTAAACAATTTCTTGGCATTTCCACTGCTCCACAATGAACAACTATTTCTCGTTTTTTACTATATTTTAAACATCTCGCATGTTCCTTAGTCTCTCTTATTTTCTTCGCATGCTGTTTATTTTTTACTTTCCCATTATTTTCTCGCCCTGCCGTTGGGCCTGGGGTACCCCTCTCTTCTGCAGTATTTATCTCTAGGCCATTTTTATCGCCACTGTCTTGGCTCGCAATTTTGGATTCTCTCTGCTTCAGCAGATATTTCCTTATTTTCCTCCTATTCGCAAGCATGTCAGCCATTAGACATTCTGGATTACTTACAGTATTGAAAAATATATCCTTCTTACTTTGCTCGTGCAATTCCTGCACATCATGAAACGGTACTTTTACGCCGTCAAGAACTATAAAACCTTCTTTAAAATTTAGCACGGCGTCCTGCAAAATATCTCTGCCAAGGATTGCGTCATATCGAAATTCGCTATTCTTCAGCAGCAAAGCGCTAGTTTTAATTTCTTTATTATTAGGCAGGGTAATGCAAAGATCAACCTCTCCTGTCACTTGGCTTTTTGAATTTATACCTCTGATACTCAGAGCACTGGGCTTAATTTGCTCATTAAGACCCTTGAAATTACGATAACTCACTAAACATCTGTCGCTAAGACTATCTATGAGAGCGCTCATCAACTTTGTATCATGACGTAGAATAATTGTAGGCTTCTTAGAACGCCGTAATGAAAATACACCATCGCTTTCTTTCCTTAAGCGACCTTCTTTCATTATCGTAGCTGACAAACAAACTTCTACAGGTAGTTCAGAATTTGCACCTACATCAAGTTCTTGTTCATCTAGTAATTCGAATTTATTTTTACACAGGAAAAGCGGATCTACCTCTTCTGTCGACTTATTAATAGTATCTGGTTTCAACGCCACATGTTTGGTAACGGGGATTGTAGCTGTATCCTCGGGCACTGGTAACTTCCTCTCTACACCAAGACTCTTTGAATTTTCCGATTTTTCTCCGTCTACTCTAAAAAATCTTCACCCTCGCAAGATGCAGCGTAGTACGCTTCACCTCGTCCTCTACTACGACCACGCGAATGACATTCACGTGCAAAATGGCCCGTCTTGCCACAAGTGTAGCAAGCATGACCGCGGAAATTTGATTTGCTTTGGCCTCTTTTAGTCGTGCACATACTTTGAACATGACCTGCGGTATTGCACAGTGAACAAAACGATTTAGATTTATCTTTACTAGTCTGTTGTGGGTTAACTACCTGAGCCTCGTGGCACTCCAAAGAACCTAAAGGTCGATCTCCAAAATATGAATATTGTCTCCCCCTTTGAATTCTATCAGGTCTCCAATTGCTTCTGAAAAATGGCCTCCGACCTTGAAAACGTCGGTTGTTGTTTTGAGATGCATAGTAAACTTCGGGAAACGAGTCCTTCTCGTCCCACTCACTCTCTTCAGGTACAACCGCAAGGTAAGTCTCTCTGGTTTGATACGTGGACTGGGTATTGTTTTTGCGCGCAATTATTTCTCTACCCTCAGGATTATTACGCACAGCGGAAACGAGACGAGCTAACAATTCTTCAGAGGTATTGAACGGCCTCGAGAAGATTTTTTTACAAAAGTTCTCCTCTAAAAGAGGACCGAGAACTGCTATAGCTAGACTGAAAACTACTAAGTCACCAGAGAATTTTTTTAATTCGTTTGCGTTCGTGCTAGCAATTACAAATGGATGTCTTTGTAATGCTACTTCAGTACTATTTAGAATGTGGTCACTCAAATTTCTTATTTTCGATATTGCCATAACCAATTGGGCTGCCAGCCCTTCATTACGTAACAGCCGTAACTGATTTAAATCGCACGCTAAGGCATGAACTGAACGCTCCCCTTAGACACGTAGATATCATCTAAAATTTCGATAACCTGATCGAAGGAATAATGAACATCAGGGTTTACTAATTTCGTGACTACTCCATTAAAATCGCCAACACTTTTGTGTGCGCTTCGCACGAGTAACTCTTTTTTGGCGTCATCGGAAGTGACGTCGGGCAACAAGCACATGTAAGATTTTAAGTTTGCGACATGCGTCCGAAAACTCTTTGTTTCACAAAAAATTGGGTCACTGAGACGAGGTCTCCCTCGGAACAAGGGAAGCTCTGCACTGGACAGTATAGTACTGCCCCTTTGTAAAGTTGTTGTTACACTACCACCCGTCATCGGTCCACTAGAGGACGTCATTGTAGTCACACTTGGCGTACTGAACGACACAGTCTGTGTACTAACAGTGGTCGTGATTACCGTCGTGGTCTGTGGTCCAGACATAAACACACTTGTTGGAGTATGTGCGCACGTACCAGGTAACGTACCACTAAATGCTGGAACAGAAACTCTTCCGCTACTAGTAGTTGTACCCGTCGAACGGATAAATTCATGTTCTGAATCAGAATCTCCCATCATTTATCGCAACAAGAAAACAAGTTTTTCTCACAATGCTAAAAAAATTTAATTACAATTGAAAAATCCCACAGTCCAACGCAAGATTCATACGCCACAAAAAAAATAACACTGCAGAACCCTAAAAATTTTACCTCGCAAAAAAAATAATCACATAACAGAACGCTAAAAACTCACGTTACTAAAATGGATATAGCACACGGTGAAATCTCCATTAAAAATCACTGAAAATTTAAATCCAAAAAAATTTTTCTTGCGACTTGCAAACCGAACCGAAACCAATTACTAACAAGGAACTCGTTACACGAATTCAATGGTATCGATCCCAACAATTTTTGAAGCAACAAAAAGCAACAAAATAAAAACTGACGAAGTCACGGAAAATTATCTAACAATCCCAAACAATAACATTATAGTTACAGAACACTCAACTGGGAATCAGCAACGCAGCTACGGCCGTGCAGCTTCTGCAGGCAGGGAAGCGTCACAGCTGTCGCCAAGGTCGATCTGGTAGACTGCCCAGTAACAGCAACAGCAGGTGCTGCGCAGCCTGTCTCAAGGTCGTCTGCGTAGCACAGGCACAGGCACGGCAGACGTCGGGACTGCCGGATGCCAAGGTCATACACCCAGCGCTGGCAGACAGCGGAGTAGCGATGGGGGCACGAGCACGTTCTTGGAGTGTTTACGTATGTTCACGGTTCCACACTGCGCGTAATCGCACAGCCCACTGTTTATGTATATGCATTAATTACGTTAACACAGCTTCAGTAGAAATTTGAAACAACACTGTTCGGTATGTAATTTCCTATCACATACACAGTACACAATTGTTCTCGTAGAAACAGACACTGCAACAGTTCGTAGAATTGTTCTGAACTCAGCTACTTATGCATACAACTGTCAAACGACCACGTCACTATTTCCGATGGAAATGTACGCACAATTTCATGACGCAGTGGTCTCCTTCCTGCTCCAGGTCGACACGCGCTTTGTAGGGCACTCCCAAGGGTATATGCAAATCCAAATTATAAGAATCCAGCAGAGTTTCTTCAGGGATACGTTTTACCACGAATCTAAAAACGTTATTATATACTTGCGGTGCTTCTTCAATTTCTCTTCCCGTTGCCGCAGTATTCTCCATAGCAGAGTCGTCGAGTTTACCAAAAATATTCACGTCACACGAAGCGAAGCGCAGACCACCACACGGAGAACTTTCACTAACCTCCGTAGACACGCGATCTTCAAAATCGCCGTCGATAAACCAGGCGGAAATTTCCGATATCGTCAATCACCGTAGTCGCTGCATCCAAATCACAGCACAAGTACCAAGTATAATTTCACGTCGTGGGTACGTACTCACTGCCACCAGTATGCCGTTCTCAGGGTGGGTAGTAAGTAGACGAGTAGAGTTTCAGCGTGTACTTGACGTAGAGACAGGAACACCAAATGCGCCCCAAGGGGGCTCCGCACTACCTTATATAACCAATAATTGCTTAGGTCAGCATGCGCACTGCGGTGGTATCTGCACAGGGCGTCGACCTGAATACGTACGTACAGATGCACAGAGAGAGTACGCACTTGTAACGGCATATAGTGATCACGAAGAATCTTCAATGCCGTTTTTCCATCATCTTTGGCTTCTTTGATGATGAGAGCTTAACTTCTGTCGTCCAAGTACTGGATTAATTCGGCAAAGACATCTGCCTTCCGGTTGGCTGCCTCGTCGCTAGTTGCATCTGGACTGGTAACGATGTCATCCAATTTCTTGAGTCGTAAATGCCCGAGGAACTTGATCTCCCAGAGCTCATAATTCTCTCCATTTAACTGCCAATCTGTCTGGGCCCATAACCTGTTGCTGCATCAGTCATCCTGACCTCTGGATTTGCTAACCCCAATCACGCAGGGAAGCGTAACAGAAAACGCATTAGAGAAAAACACACACGACGACTTAACAACGTGTATTCCGGTCCGACATACGGAACGTTTTAAGGGCCAGCAGAAGCACATCAACTGCGTCGAAACGAACATCATAATCAAAGAAAATGGAAAACACGAAATTCAAAGTATAATTTGGGTAAATCAGGTATCTTAGTTTACTTTTTATTTCACGACAAATGACTACTAGAAAAAATTCTACACAAAACACAAACGCAACTGTTATATAGTGAAGTAGGCATCGTTGGGTTTATGGGTTTCCGGAGATGAGGTTTGCGCGTCTTGCCGGATGCCTTATTGCGTTCAGGTCAGATGTCTTTATGGGACCTCCGCCGGAAGCTGTGCCTTGGGGGCGCATCGCATTGGTATGCACCGGAAGAGCATTGTTTAACTTCCGAGCACTATAGCTTATAAGCAGAGTCGGTGTATGGATGATTCAGTACAAGAATAGGAACCTAGCTAAGAGTTTCCTTTTCCAACTCCTGAAGTTAACGCTTCAGATCGGTAGTTACAGTTACCGATACTGTAGTTTGCAGCTACAATTACTTTTCCTAATAACGTGATGAAAAACCACGATATAACAAATGGCGACGAGGATGAGATCTCCAAAGTAAATTTGAACGTTACAAGTGCTCCGAAATTAAGATGGCGCATTCTACAGTTGGCTGTCCTCCATTCGACGTTGAAGTGGAAACAGTGAGTAATATCTACAAAGATTCAGGTACAGTGTGCAGACGTTCTTCAGAAGGCGAGAAACAATGGTGGTAACAAAGCTAGTATTATAGTTGAAGCTTCGCCTGTAAACATCATTACTGATCTACTACGAAGAATTTAACCTACGTTACTCACTGATGCTACATATGAGGAACTTGAAGGAAAGTTAATACAACAATTTAAAATCAAGAAATCCACTGTTGGCGCATCTGTTACATTTCTAAACAGAGAGCAAAGTGTTAATGAATCCATACAAAATTATGCTAAAATGTTAAATGACTTAGCATCTTCGTGCAACTACGAAAATTGCGGTCGCGATCGTCTCTTGAGAGATGCTTTTAAGGCCGGTCTACATTCAGCGCAAATTCTCAGCGCGGTTCTACAGAAGTGTGACAGCAAGTCCTTCAACGAATGCGTTGAACATGCAAAACTCATTGAACAGTAAAGCTTCGACGCTCCAGATATTATTCGTGAGGATTTACCTTCATCGCTTTTCACTACAGAAAAACTACACCGAATTACATATGCATTCGCTGCGGAACTAGGCAGAAGCACCTTACAAAGAAGTGCTATGCCCTAAAATTAAATTAATGAAATGCAAAAAATGTGGAAAATAGGCCACATTTCTAAAGTTTGCAATTTACGACTGCAGCACGACCTCCTCCTGTTAAGCCTACACGAAGGGGACCTACACGAGAAGAATTTGACGCAGCTCGCACTAACATAGTGCAGCTGGAAAGGAGCGGTTCTCAGTGCAACGTCGGAAGAGAAGATGTGTCAATGAAGAGTTCAAGTAAGCCTCTACAGCGGAAGAACGAAGTTATTCTACAAAAGCCTAGGAACGATACTTGTTTCGGTAACTATGTTCATAATTTCTCTAATGTACAAACTAATTCGCGTTATTTCAGTCACATTGTATTCCTCAAAGTGTCACAAAACTTACGCCCTCTGTTGCGCTCAACAATCGTAAAATTGTTACTTCTAGAGATAGAGTCATCCTAAATATTCTGTGTACAGGTCTAAGCCTATGTATGTAACTCAATTTGATGTCGGTGATCATGTTCTTGCTCTGAATTTAAGAAATGGTCCCAAGTGGCTGAAGGGAATTATTGTTAGTAAAGTGGCTGTTAATGTCTTTCATGTTCAAATATTAGCATTAAATGTAATCTTGAAGAGACATTCAAATCAGTTGTTGCACAGTAGTTTGGGATCTATCCGTAGTGGGGTAACAGAGACTCCTGCTTGGCCTGTTAGCAGTTCCCCTGTGCAAAATTAACCTCGTAGATCAAGTAGAGTAACTAAACCTGTAATGCGAATACGTTGCTGAGCTCTTCCTTCTTTTTGTCACATACATTCATTTAAAGGGAGGGAAGTTGTTATATAGTGAAGTAGGCATCGTTGGGTTTATGGGTTTCCGGAGATGAGGTTTGCGCGTCTTGCCGGATGCCTTATTGCGTTCAGGTCAGATGTCTTTATGGGACCTCCGCCGGAAGCTGTGCCTTGGGGGCGCATCGTATTGGTATGCACCGGAAGAGCATTGTTTAACTTCCGAGCACTATAGCTTATAAGCAGAGTCGGTGTATGGATGATTCAGTACAAGAATAGGAACCTAGCTAAGAGTTTCCTTTTCCAACTCCTGAAGTTAACGCTTCAGATCGGTAGTTACAGTTACTAATACTGTAGTTTGCAGCTACAATTACTTATCCTAATATCGTGATGAAAAACCACGATATAACAGCAACGCAACAAGGTTGGAAAATAATAATGTAAGCGGGAGAGTAGTGAACTCGACTGTACCAGCATTGTTTGAACAGACGCAGTATTTTGGCGGGAACCATTAGTGTCGGTATAGCTAAGTTCAGTTGCTTTAGGTTTATTTAGGTTAGTTTTTAGGCTAGTTTATTCAACTAATATAACGTTAACCAACCTAATCTAACCTATCATCACGTCAATACCATATCACAGCACATTTATGTGTCCATTTCTTCCCGGTTATATACGACGTTCCTATATCTTCAAAGTTTGATAACTCAAAAGTTACGCATCAGCGAGCAAAAAGGCATTTATGTAAAATTGTTCTTAAATATGTTCCTTTAATAATTCTGTGAAACAAAATTTTCAATTTAAGTGAACACATTAAACTTGACATCAATCAAAAATATAAATTTAAAAAAATCATTTGAGCCAAAATATCTCAGAACTCTTTATTACACATCACTATGTAGTTTCAGATAAATCGGACAGTAAATAAACATACCGGCCCAAAACTAGACGCTCCCTTTAATGTATATTACTATTCATTTATTCTAAAAAATTACTGAGACAACAAAGGCATTCCTTCATGAGGCACTTGACACTAGCCGGCTAAATTATAACATCGTCCATGGAATCAGAAACTCACGTGAGAGCGAACATTTTATCCCTTATGGCAGAAATTTAGAAATAAGACACCCCCTCACGTACAATGCACTCGCAATGATATACACTCTGACATAATTTGAAATTTAGTTAATAAATCAGACACGACCAGGACGCCCGTAACCAGGGTTGCGGAGTCGGAGTCGGGAGTCGGAGTCGCCGGAGCCGCAGGTTTTAGGGTGGAGTCGGAGTCGCTTTTCTAAATGTGTGTGGAGTCGGAGTCGGAGTCGGAGTCGCTTTTCCGAATGTAGTGGAGTCGGAGTCGGAGTCGTTCATTCAGATGTGGTGGAGTCGAGGATGGAGTCGCTATTTTTTGGAGTCTTCGAATCTTATTTTTCAAAAAATTATTCATAATTGCTTAAAACCGAAAGTAAACAAAACAGAGTTAAAATACTTTACTTAAAATCTAAAAAATACGCAATTTTTTTATTGAATAATATGTTCGAGGTTCGAAACAGCGTATTTAATTATACCTATCACCTAATACGGTCATTGATATCTACTCATTGTGGGTTTGCACACACATATATATGTGATACCTACGAGAGAGAAGTATAATTTTCGTACTGGAGCATAAATGCAAATATTACAATGAAAAAGTCGGTATTAGTTATTGCAAGCATCATAAATTCATTCTGCTAGTTTCTGTTTCTCTCATTACCCCTACAGTTAATACATAGGATCTAGAAACTAGTAGTTAATGTGATGCAAGCTACTTGCAGAACAGCTCAGCTGATGTAATACATTGTACTCACATAAAGAGTGGTAACTCTGTACGCTCTTACTGTGTTTATATTCTACACCAGTGGTTCGTTATAACTATTTTTGCTAGTGTTTCTTTTGGTTTTGCTTTGGTGTATTGATTGATAATGACTAGTCTTTGCTTTAACCAAAAGTTATGTTGTAATCATAAATATTTCTAGTTTTTAGGTTGTGATATATTGATAATGACTGGTCTTTACCAAAACCTGAAGCTAGGGTTTAATAAATAAAGAGTTCTATAGTTTTCAGGTTACGTAATCGCTACTGATAATGAAGATTCAATTATCTTATTTTGATGTCAGCAACTGTATTATTAGTTGACTTTTTCAGCTATATATCAAATTTTTTTCTTTGTTTTGTTTGCTCTTTGTCTTATGGTCAAGTTAACATGTATTAATAATGAAAATTTCTGGTCATTTCAATTTTGTTAGATTCTTTAAGAGTTATATTGTATGTTAACTTTTCATTTTCATGTTTAATTTTTATCTTCTGATCACTCCCCAGTTTCTAAGTAAGCATACACTGAAATGGAGATTTTTGTTTTCTGTTTTCACAATTATGTTTTCACAATTTTAAAAACTGAAATAGTCTGTTTCTCAGCATTATACAATTAATGACGTTATTATTATGAAAGTTTTAGAAATGTTGTAAGTTAATCAAAATCGGTATTGGGACTCTTGAAAAAACTACAATATAAACGAGCTGCAATGAAAATAATATCAAAACACTAGCATTTACTTCACTTAGTCACACACATATTGTAACTGAGAGCAGTGCACTATCTCAGTTGCAATAATTGTTGCATCTATGCGATGGTATAATTTTTCTTGTTGAAAACGTATTAAATTTTACCAAAAACACAAAATGAAAAAACGTGGACGTTTCTTAAAATAAGAAAGTGTTAAATACATAGTAGAACGTCAAACGAGAATAAAAAACAGTATCATATCACACACAGAAAAGCTAAAAGTGTCTTTCATTCGTAAACAAAACGTTCTGAAAACGCCAGACCCCTGCAACGAAAGCAGAACAACTTTTTACCTATTATAGCCGAGATGTAAAGTAGTGTTTAACTATAAAATGTCAACTTTTCTGCATTGCTACCCAGCATAGTGTTGGTACAGAAAAGAAAAGGCGGTGTGCAAATCTTGCGTACCTTATGTACATGTTTTTGTGACGTATCATAATTTTGGGAATTTTGAGCATAGTAATTGAATCAACTATTGTAATTTCATTGAATCGGAGCATACTTCGGAATAGAAAAAACTGTTGATACTTATCTATGCTTATCATGGTATGCACTGCCTACTTTGCCTCCTCAGAAGACACACGTCTATAAATATATACATATATTATATACATACATATATATAATAGTGTACACGACATGTCGATTATACGAATAATCAACACTATATATAGGGTGTTTTTCTGTGCGGACAAATTTCAATCGTAGGCACAAAAACTCAAAATAAATCGATTTTCACGAATGATAAAATGTCAAAACGCCTTAGTTTTCGAGTTATAAGGACTTGAAGAAACCATATACACAGCTCAATGTAGGAGACCTCATGCGCGCCAATGTTAACGCTTGTCATGATAGTTCCGACCGCACTAAAGCATTACGATAAAAAAATTGTTTTTTATTGTTACGATAAAACCTGCAAGCATTTTACGGTTACTAACAATTTGCAATATAGACGTTCGCTAGGAAATTAACACTAAGTTATCAATGATGAACTTTATTAGCTATTTCATTAAATTAATAAAACGTTCAAACATTATTCAATGCTTAATAGCTTGAAACTGCAAATACTTTTCTCAACCGTAATATGGTTGCAGTTCTTGTTGTAAAAATATCACGAACCTAAACAGATGTTCACTCTTGTTGCGACATAGATACGTATGTTGCGACATAGATACGTAGAGAGGATAGGCAAGCAACCGGCTCCAGAGTCGACGCAGCGCAGCATACCGAGAGGCATAGCAAGGTGTGACGTACATACGTACATCAGGAGCAGGGAGAAGTAGGTAAAGGGGGGTAGAGGCTATTTCGAGAGCTAGTCCAAAATACATCACATATACGGGAGTTGTTGTAAATAAACAACATAGCACAGAAAACAGTGGGTTAAAAATTGAATTTCATATGAGTAAGAAATCAGGGGTTTCTGGGTTTATTTTAGAGATATATGCGTAGCAATATTTTGAGGTAAGGGACACGTCAGTATAGGGAGGTGACGCTTGAGGGTTAGCCAATCGCGAAACGCTACGTCACTTTCAGTTTTCGCGGGTGTAGCGAAGCCAAGGAGCGCATTCTTTGTTCGAGGGATGGTATATATAAAGGGAGGAGTAGGGTAACCGATCCTTTTGCTGTGGCCTGGTGCGAGACAAGATGTAGGGATACGAGTTCTTCGAGGGGGAGGTGAGATATTGTTCTTTGTTCTTTGAAAATTCTCATGCAGCTTATTAAATTTGTGTTCATAATAAGAGTGGAGTGATGGTTGACAATTTTTATTGCAATTGAAGTTTTTGTCAAGGTGGGGCGCAGTAATTTTCATTGTTAATATTGGAATTTGCTCTTTGGGTTTTCTTTTAGATAGTTCTGGAATTGTTCTCGTGTTTAGAGTTTCACTTTAATGTGGGGAATGAAGGAAGTATTACATTATTTCTTAAAGAGAAATCAGAAGATTCGTGTCTCATTGAACTATTGAAGTGCAGGCTTGATGGTTTTCATGTAACTTATCCCGAAACAGAATGCTTTGTGATTTGTTTTGTAAAGCGGGGTGAAATAATCCAATTATTCTCAGAGGGAAAATGAATATTTTATGATTGTTTTGAGATTAAAGGGGAGTAAAATTAGTTTCAAATAGGTGTATCACAGGGAATAAAGACTTAAGCGAAACTAGGCACTTAATATTATCCTTGTTCCCAGGAGGGGTCGGGTGTTTGAGTGTGGAGCGGCTTGGAGTTTTCAACGATGTGGGCTAGGCGACTCCGGGTTGCAGAGCAACCTGACCATATGGCGCTTACCAAGCTGAAGTGCCAGGGCCTACTGCCTACCAGTCACACTGAGAGGGAAGTTATGCAAGAAATAGAGCTTAGAAAATGTTCAGGCTCTCTGAAATTCAAGAGGAGCTCGGGGTTATGCCTTTGAAACGCTTCGTTCGGAACGATCAAGAGAAGTCATGGATAATAGGCCATAGGTGACTGTGCTTTTTCCTTCCGCGCGCGCTGCGATTGCCTAGGATTGTGCAGGATATGTCTCTGGTTGGTGTTTTGTGTTGGCGTTACAAGGTACGCGCGCCAGTAACTTTCGCTAATATTGTGTGTCGCAAATTTCTTTGCTTGCCGAGAGTGTCTCATGCCAATCACGTGTTCATTAACTAACTCGAAATAAAGTAATCAATAATGTACCATTAACCGAGTGTTTCATTTCCCATGTTGAACTGAGGTATTGGTGTGGGTGAGCAGATCAGTAGCTACTTTCTCCATTTTTCCAACTGTTCTACCATTTCCTCTTGCTGTGTTTTGCGCTCTGGTATTTTTCATCTTTCCCCTCTTACTAAGGAGGTTTCGAGTCCTCCATTCGAACTAACACAGTGGAGGGCGCCTGATCAGCGCCACGTACGCCACACTGTGCATAGTTTCGTGACACTCTGCTTAAATCGCAAATTCACTAAAAATTTAGAAGCGAAGAAAATGCCCCAAAAATTCGTCATTTTTGTTCAAAAAAGAACAAAAAATTGAAAACGTTTCGGAGCCCAGCTCCATCATCAGTTCTGTAAAATACAAAGTATAATGAATCTAACGTAAGCATGAAAACACGATCGATAATAAATTCTAGAATATACAAAAATAAAATAGAATCACTATGCATAAACCATCTGAAGGAGATAGGAGCCAAGCATGTTGTTCAAAATTGGTTTTTCCTTAAAAATTATGCAAAGATTATAAAATCCTAAAGTCAAAATCATGGAAAGAACTGTTAATTATTTTATACTCACTATCACGAATAATGGCACGACGCTTCTCGGCGTGGCTGCGTATAGCTGTATGAGGAGGATCAGCCAACAAGTTACCAGTACGGAAACTTCTTCCGCGGTGCTCCGCCACTCTTGCGTAAATATTGCGAGACGTCATTCCGACGTACGCCGATGCGCACTGCGCACAACTATCCTCATACACATCAGAAGAGCGTATGAACTCGGGAATAGATTCCTTGTACCGAAAAAATGAACCAATATTTGCTTTGCTAATCAGTATGACACGTAAACTTACTTCAGAAAAATGCTTACTGAATAAAGACTTCAATTCCCGGGCTAGTTTTTCAGATGGAGAAACGAAAAAGGGTACAGTGCAACAGAGGTAATTTCACATACAACAGGAATTGTGGAATCGTAATACCTTCTTGATAAAAACATTTTAATTTGGGAGTTTATGATTCCAAGAGGAAAACCGTTGTTGCAAAAAAATAGCGTAGATAGTTAAACTCTGCGTGTATATCATTGAAAGAAGAGCAGATATTGTAAGCCCTGCTTACCAGCGTTTTGATTCCGTTGATTTTAGAAGTGTTAGAACAAAAACTAAAAAATACTAGTTCCCAATCCCGTGAAGGTTGGCTTGCGATATACAGATGTTACAAAGCTTTCCCCATTCCTAAACACACGACTATCGAGAAATGATAATTGCGCCTCGTTTTCAATTTCCATAGTAAAGTTAATTGATGGGTGTTTTTTATTCAAATAATTAAGGAAAGGTTGAGCGTGGGGAAGGGTTTTAAAGAGCAGAAAAGTATCATCAATATAACGACAATAAAATACGGACTTGAAGAGTGAAGGACAATCAGCTAACCAATTTTTCTCGTGGAAGGACAAAAAAATATTTGCAAAAGTTGGTCTTAATGCGTTCCCAATGGCAATACCCTCAATTTGTTTGTAAAATTTTCCCACAAACATGAAAAAAGAATTTAGAACAGAGAGCTAAAGCAACGTCTTGAGGAAATTTCGATTAAGTCCTATAACTTTATCGCCAGAGGAGTTAAACAGGGAATTTAGGCATATCTCTATGCCTAATCCGAATTTTTTCGTCGGCGAACCGATATTTATAATCGATTTCCATCGTTTATCGTAAGATTTCCAACAGTAAGTAAATTAATGGTGATCACCGGTAATTTAAGACGATATAAATGACCACCGACAATGGTGACCGTTATCTACCGTCGATTTTTGACGGTAATTTCGACCATAGAAAAACGCTGGTAAAAATACGATCGTTTTTTACGCTATATTTTATAATTTTAAATTAACGGTAATGCTGGATGGCCAAAGCCTAAGTTTAATTGATGAAAAGTTAAATAATATTATGTGATGTATTTCTGATAGTCAAATATTATTTTACTTTTCTTTTACATGCAATAGTCTGACCCTCAATTCTTCCAACATGAAAGTCAAAAACATAAGTTCAAAGTTAAGATATTGCAGGAGCAAATTCACATATTTCGCTATTTGTATACGTTCTAATTTTTAAGACGTTAGAATATGAAGCTCATGTTTTCTAATTTGAGCTTCAAATGTTGAGAATTTAACATGAAATATCTGAATTTTAGCGCTTGATAATTTCTTTACAAATAAAAGGATGAATTTTAATAATACAGGACCATTATTGTGAAAACAAAGAATAGGTGCATTTCATTTAAATAGCTTATTTATATCTAAAGAAAAAATCCTGGATCTATAAAATGCATTATTATAGTTTGATGTCAACGGACAAAATGTATTTCTGACTTTATTCAATATTTAACTCACGCTTCAAAACGTTTCAAAGGATATAAAAGGTTCCAGCTCTTTAAAACGTGACCGTTTCGATGAGTTGGAATATCAGTGTTAAGTTTATTTTTACGGTTGAAGATGACGCGATCATAAACCAGAAGGACTTATTTTTCAATATTACCATTTTATGTGAATTCGTTAAGTTTTACATGTTCAAAAGATGGACGACCTATAACCCTATACATTCACAGCATCAATTAATTGAGAATGTTTTAAAATTTGATAATTTTTTCTAATGAAAATATTTCTTTCTCAAATCAGAGAAAAAATACAAGAAAAATTACTCGAACCTTCGCGTACAGTACACGAAGTTCCGAACGTTAATGTAGGCTTGAGTTTGAAAGTTGTGCACATATTAAATTGCGACTCTAGCTATAAAAAATAGCTAGATCTAGATAGTTTACGTTCCATCTAGATATCGAATTTTGTATTCTTGCTATTAGCTGTAAATCTAGATAGCTTGAAAATATCCCAGATAGTTTCTAGCTAAAAACATCAGTAATGAGTTGGAAGCTGAAATACGTTAAATTTGACATCAGTGGAGACCTTATATTCCATGTTTGATAGGCGTTCAAGCGTTGTTTGAGTGTCGATCGTTCCTCGTTTAGTCACGTGAGTCTGTGTGAAAGATTCCGCGGGAAGTTAGTTGTACTTGGGAGTAGTCGGGAGTCGGTACTCGGAAACATGAGTGAGTTTCTCAGTTGTTGTCAGCTTGTGTGGAAACTCGTTTGTGATACTGTGACTCACTTGAAAATACCGAAATTTAGCCTGTCACAGTATTCAAGATATGGAAATTGGGTCAAACTATATAGGTTTTAGCTGTGAAAGTATAGAAATTTCTTTAACTATTCATGCTACATAGCTTTCACTTGCTGACCGTGAATGATTCAAATTGGTAAATTCAGTTAACAGGCCTGATTAAACGCTGTAATTCCACAGTTAGCTACTAATTTACTAGGTATGAATAGGCTCTTTATTTGATTATATTTTCACTTTCATGATTTATGACCTTCATTTATAAGATAAAATCCGTATTACTGGAAAGTATTTGTATTGCTTCAAGATATGAAGTTGAAATCATGAAATAGCCCAGCTGGTAACATGAATGACTAACAAGTAGCATGCTATTTGACTTACTTGCACGAGTTGGAGCAGTGTTTTATAACTTAAGCAGTGACATATAACTCATTCTCTAGGTTGGAAAATAATATCTTGAACTGTGAAAGATTTGATTCTCATTAATTACAAATTTATGCAATACATGACATAGAACTAAGATCTAACTCCCGAATACTATTGTTGGTATTTAAATTTTTTTAATTGCTTCACTGCTGATGTGAGATTTCAAAAATTGATTGAACGGTTTTAAAGCTCACCGTTGTGCATTCACATGAGAAATGCATATGTTTTATATATATATATATATATATATATATATGTATCCATTACAAATAAGACATGAATGTACCATGTTAAACTGTGTACAGTCATGAACAAGGATTTCTGAATATAACAGCTGGCTGATGTCAACAAAATCCCGGTTTGTCCAAAAATTATAGTAAAATATCATTTTACACTCATATTCATTTGTGTTGAGGGGTAATTTCTGAAAATTTAGTTAACTTATCCTTAAAAATTTAAATAATCTTTGCTTTTAGTAGTGTATATTGTTTATGGGATGAATAATGTACTGAAATATGTATGTATAAAATTTCAAAATATCAAACTAGAATCTGTCTCTGAAAAATGCTGTCCAGGAAATGAGAAGCATTTAACTCTCATTCATTGAATACTATGGAAATGTTTCTCTTTGGGTCCTATTATTTGTACAATGTTGGTATAGAAATTATTTGATTGGTTTCAGTGCAAATGTAAAATTTGTTAATCAATTTCATTCTGATGAAACACATTACTCTATTCACTAAAGGAAACTACTTACCAGTAAAAATTCGTCCTTGGAAAATATAGGAACCTATATGTGAATGCCTATTTTGTTCATATAAAGATAGACATAGAAATTTATTCCAGAAATGTGAGAGGTACCAGTTTTCAAACAAAAAATGATTAAGTTTATAGCGCCTTGTTTTAACCGTGTGGTAACATAATTCCTATTCTGATTTATTCACTGTGTTTAAGCACTGTGTATTTATAAAAAAAACTATTGGTAAATGTTAATTGACACCAGAAATATTATTTGAGAAAAATTTTATGAAATATTCTCACATTATGACTCATGTGTACGGATAGACACTTTCTGATGAACTTTTGCTATCTTGACTCTACAAACCTACAATATCAAAGGAGAGCTTGAGTTTGATGATTGTAAAATGAGTTCATCCAGGAGATTGTTCTCAATCTAATGATAATAGACATGAATTAGTTTTTCATACTTGCCCAAGCAAATTTGTTTGACTTCAAACTTTGTGTATACAATAAATTGATCTCAGTATCGTCCAGTAATGCAAATGAAAGCTTAGTCAGAGATATCCCTCTAGACTTGCTTGAGTTCTGAACTTAAAGATAGAAGTTCATCTCATAGCAATTCTTCCAATGATTGGTGAATTGTGAATTGTGAAGTATTTAGACCTTATTAAGTGAATGCTAATGCAATACTCAGTAGGCAATCCTTTCATTCCCATAATTTTAGTATTTGAATTGCTTTGATGGCTCAGTGTGAAAAAAAAACTCACAATAATTTTTTTTCTGATTAAAATAATTATCACTATTGTTCAAAACAGGAAATTACTTTCCAGGAATATTTTTGTTTGTGAAATATACATGTAAGTTCAAATTCCTTACAAATGTAAAGATAGACATAAAACTTATTATACATATGACATCAAAGTTTCCAGGTTCCAACTACGGTCAATAATAAGGATTAAGGGGGACAACAAACTAAATTTTAATTTGTGGACAGATTGCTCAGAAATTTGCCCAGCTTATGTAATTTTTTAAAAGAATAACATTTTGCTCCATGTAAATTTCGGGATTTTGGCCATAGTTTTTGAGAAAATGAGGAATATTTTTCATAATATATGGGATTTTTTTGGACATTTCATAGGAATGGAATTCTGATTTTTTATATTCTAGAACAAATTCTAAGACAGTTTTAGAATCTTTGTAACATTGCTAGCAAAGTTACAAAACTCGATTTTTCATTTTCCTTTCGTTTTCTTTTGAAATGTTGGTCAAAAATTCATGGTTTTTTACCCTCACCATCTATCTTTAGACCCCTCTTTGGGGGGCTCTAGTACCCGTAACCCCAATAAATTTTAGGACACAACAGCCCCTTCGACTTAATGAACCTTTCTCAGCAAAATTTAAAATTTTTGGTCAAATCACACAGTTTTCCCCCTCAAGTTATCAAAAACTTTTTCAAACATGTGGTAACACTACAAGTTCTATTGTGATTTACTTTAACTGTGTATTTTGATATGAGATGTAGAGTTTTTGGATCAAACTGATCAACACAAGCAAAATCATTGCATGTAAAAGGATTCAATGCGAATATTTTTTTAACCCTCAGAGTCATTCAGCTTGCAAGTTACTTTCAGAAAAACCTTCGTCAGCTTGCTACTGGTAATCTACCATGCCTTCACAGAAACGAAAATTATTTTCTGAATTGTCGACGCGGCAGAAGCATCGAAGGATTGTTGAAAGTATTTTTTCAGAAGATGATTCAGATGAAGCAGTTTCTCATACTTTCCCGTTGAAGATGGGTGTGATTCGAAATATTGTTTTTATGATAAAATTATCCCAGAATCCTCCAATAATGCTATTGAAGCGAACTGCTCAAAGTTATCGAGTGACATGAACATGTCTGATCTGTTATCAGGTTCATTGGTTCATATCAATGGAGAAATGATCATTGCTCCATTGAACAGTCAAAATTCAATACGTGATGTTCCTCATCGCATAGGGTCAATCAAAGAACCTTCAAAAGAATGTCTGAGCTCAATCAGTGATACTCCTGAGCATAGTGACACATCTTCATTTCATAGCGATTCCTCAAGTGATGGTTCAAGCAATAATTGTGTCTGAGATTTCAATTTTAGCGTTACTCCACCAACTTCGTCGGACAATCTTGAAGAATTATTGGGTGAGATCTTAGCTAAGTGAGCCACCTCTGAAAAACATTTGTCAAGTGATTGTTTAAGTAGACTGTTATGCGATTTAAATGTGATTCACCCATCTATTCCGAAGACTGCCAAAGCTCTAAAAAAATCGTATCAAGGTGTGAACGTCGAAACAATGAGTGAATTTGGAGAGGATGTTCATTTCGACGACTGGATTAGATGTTGTGCAGAACTAGTGAACAACGCTTCAATGCCTAATTTGCCAAAATTGAATTTGTGTGTTAATATTGACGATATTCCTCTGTACACAAATTCAAGAAAATATTGTGCATATCCAATTTTAGTGAAGTTTATGCACATTGAAAAGCTCGTGTGTGCAGGTTTGTATTGCACAAACACTCCTGACAAGTTTCTTCCACCACCTGAAATTTTTCTTGACCAGTTCATCAAAGACTTAATGACATGCTCCGATGAGGAGCTATTTGAAGCAAATAATTGGACACTCCGGCTACAATAGTTGTGAACGATGTGTGCAAAAAGGAGAGTATTGGGGTGGGCATGCTGCTCTCCTTGAAACTGAATGTGGTGTAAGAGCAAACGACTCATTCAAATCCAAAGCTGACCGTGATCATCATCTCAAAGATAAGACATCTCCTCTCCTGTCATTATTAGATTTTCCAATGGTTTCACATTTTGTTCTTGATTATATTCACCTTGTATGTTGATGATGTCGATTCTCAAAGTGAAAATAATGCACAACCTGAAGAGAACTGGACTACATCTCGAGTGAAGAAAATTCTTGCACAATCAAGCAAGTATTTTCTTACTTATCCTTACATATGTTTTGTGCATTGATCGTTCCAAAATTTACAAAATTTAAATCTTTAAAAGAAACCCACAGGTTTTAGAGGACGTGTCACTTCCTCTAATGTTGAATCTTTTGAATTTTCTAATGATATTTATACATGAGAAGTATTGAAATTGATAGCAAATCAAGAATGAGTTGTTGCAATCAATAATTTAAGAAGCAATGACTCAAACTATTTGCTTCTATTATGCATGTACTAAGTTTTTCATTTCTTTGTATGTTATATTGTATAGCAATGGATTTTATGTGTAGATGAGCAAAAAACTTACTTGATATAGCTGTGGGCCTCAGAGAAATTTCGGACTGGGAATATGACCCTATCAAACCTTCTTTTGTCTCTCTTTTCTTTGGCACTGATAACCTTTGTTTGACTGGTGCACTGCATCTCACATCCCTCAGCAAATGCTACAGTAGGTGAACAGTTTCAATTCATGAAGGTATGACAACTGCATGAGTCAGGTTTAGGTGGCTTACACAACAGCTTCATTTCAAGTAGTGTTATTTTTATGCATTTTTTATTTTTCTTTCCACTTAAGCTTTTTAAATGCTAAACAAACTTCTGTAAATTTATGTAAATGTTCAGTAATAAAACTGCATCTGTAATTAATACGATGCCATTTTTTTATTCTTGCATTCAGGTACATTTAGAGGTGCTGAACTGAGGCTGTACACTCCTGGTGGCAATGAGACTGACGCAGTTACGCAACCTGAGTGTTCATCTTTTGTGTCATCGTCTGGAGCTTCAACTCAGTATACTACTTCTTCTCCTGCTGCAACTCGGTCTATTGCTTCCTCAGCTGCTTCGACTCGGTCAGTTGCTTCATCTGCAGCTACCTGTGGGGCACCCTCACGAAGGGCTTTCAAGTTACGCAAGCCCATTGCTCCCACACCCGTTTCAATTACAGACCCATGCAGGTAATGCTGTAAAATATAGTAGTTAATTATTATGTATTAGAATCCTTGATTACAGATATTGTCATGAATTGTTATACATCTTGTTGATTGGTCATTTATAGGCAAGAGAATGCATGCACTACATTTTTGGAATGTACAAATTATTCAAATTAATTTCGTCTTAGAATTTGTTTTTCCCTTACACATTTTCACTAATTTTCGGAAACAAATCAGGCAAAAATGTGTAACATGTATGTGAACTTATTTTTTCTATATCATATTTTAAAAATGGAAAAAATAAACATTCATGTTTCTTGGAGTTTCATGAGTTTCATTTTTAAATCGTGACTTAGGCCCCTAACTTTTAAGTGATGTTACCTGGGCTGGTTGCACTCAATTACCTGTAATATCTTTGGTTACTCAAGTTAAAGTTTAGCGTACTTTGAAATGAAAGCTAAAAATAATTTCGATTACTCCTGTGACTAACTATATTTTATTCTAATCTCCATAATAGACCTATCTTTATTTATTGACTTTTATTTCAGGAAGGACTGTACTGCGATTGAGAAGATCAACAATAAGATTGAAGTTCTGCTCAACATGTCTCGCTCAAACAGACGAGAAGAAAATTTTGGCCATTCTTGATCCTCAGAAGCCTTCTGCCACCTGTGCTCAGCCTGTCTCAACATTTCATCGAGCAACGTCAATGGAGGAGCTTGACCAAATAGCGACCAATCAAAAAGTGGTGAGGAAACACAATAGCTATTAATAATTCAATACCACAAAAACAATCCTGAGGTTGAGTAACGCATTCTAATTTTTATGTGGATAAGATTAATTGTTCATTATGAATAGGCTCCAGGCTGTCACAATACGTACATCCATACCTAATGATTGCTCTTAAGTTAAAAGATGCCCCATCAGCTGCAGGAGTTATCGTAGTGTAGGGCTCAATATCCCGTACAAAGTGGAAGATTAATCTAAACTCTCATTTTATAGAAGCTAATGTAACTGGTATACAGGACTTCAGGACTAAAATGTCTGAGACAAATTATTTTCTGTTGGGGATTTAGCAACTCTTGAATCCGTTAATGACGATCGTTAACTTTTGATGCCAGTTCAAAAGAAAATATTGTTCGAGTAAAATAACATTTAATAATAAATTATCAGACCGTATAAATTAATGGATGTTTTATTCCTGTCATGTACAATGATTATACTTCTAAGTTCCGGATGTTGTGTTCTACTGACAAGTTAAGTCAAATCTGAAAATGATCCCCGGAAAATTATTATTCGGTTCAACAGCCGCCCTTATGATCTTGAGATGCATAAGTATCAAAGTATATAATTTTGACTTGGAAAAAACATGAAGTTGGTCAGTAGTCGCACATATTAAATTGATCATTACCTTGAAAGTAATTCATATTTTAGGCTATGATTGCTGTCTTTGCAACACCTGCTCGCAGACGTGGTGAATTACCTCAAACAAACTGTACTGACAGAGTTATTCACCATTTCTAGAGAATATAGTACTTCATAGCAACTCTTCCGAAGGAGGTAGAAACTGTATGAATTTCGATTCTACTCGGTCGTTTAAATATCCAATCATCAAAGTTCCGCAATTGTTTCATTCGCTTCGTTTGTACTTCCGATTAGGTGAATGAAGTTTAGTTTTAATGAACTGTCGTTAGTTTAAGAACGCTTATGTTCATGGCTTCTCTATTTCTTGTACTCAAATGAGCGTTGATTAAAAAAAGCAAATTCAACTGAATGCGTTCTGGTAATTCAGCATGATACGGTGTTGATAAGACATTTCAATGCGATCAGAGTTTCATCCGTACAGTTAGGCCATTCCTCACATGGAGTGCGTATTTGATTTCGTTTTACCACACACAATAACATTGCATCTTCTATCACTAGATGACGGAGCTCCAGCGATGCGTTGGCGTCAGTTTGCGGGACACCACGAAGCGAATGATGCAGCGCATCACGATAGCTGATGTAGCTAAAGAAATGTCCTACTCGGGATTAGGACAGGCTCTCCAACGGACGAAGATATCTTTCAAGGAGCATCCAGCCTGCCAGTTGATATTAGGTTTGTGTAAGCTCATTGCCTCATACTTATTTTGGTTCATAGAGGACCAACATAGAAGACTGTTGTGTATTGAAATTACACCACGATCAAATACAGTACGTATAATCGGTAATTTAATGCTGTAAAAAATGAAAAAATGCGCTGTTTTTTCTTTAGAGCATTGTTTATTCTTAAATGTATTTGATCGTAGTGTTTTGCAATAGACAACAGTCCTCTATGTTGCGTTGTAATATCAGTTCCCCTCAGGGGAATACAACTATTATGTCTATGGGAATTGGCATTTCCAGGGGAAAATTTGAGAGCCCGACCAGATAGATAAGTGAGCCTTTTCCTCGAATAAGATGTCTTTGTTTGGTCAAGGACCAGCTTTTTTCGGCTCACTTCCGTCCTGTTTTTCAGCATCTCAGACTTTGTTCTTCAACTTTTATCATTGTTTCATAACCTTCCTACGTGACATTCTGTTTCTGTGTGCGCGGAATCCTATACGGGAACACCTCTTGGGCATAGATTTCACTTTCCCTTGACTCTACAGGGTATCCCAAATAAACGATACCCAATTTCACGGGCTGTAATTCAATAACCATTAAAAAATTATAAAGTCACATTTTGTTTCTTAGCATTTTTTCCATCTCTGTACAAAATTCCGGGAGAATTGATCCAGCCGTTTTTTGTAAGCAGTATTTTTAGTGACCGATGCTGAAAACCTGTTTGCACATTTTGCTAAATTTCGAATGCTATGATATTAAAACTATGTTTTTAAAAGTTATAAACCGTTTATTAAATGGAAAATGCCACTAAAATAAAGAAGAAATGTTACTCCTATTGTTCGTTTCCTTCGGTGTGTCCTCCGTTTCTCTCAATATACAGTTGCATTCGCCTCAATCTCGCCATCACTCGTCTAACGTGAGCACCTCATTGCAGCAAATTGGCGGATGATGCAAATTGATGATTGCAGCAAATGTTCCAAATCTCCTTGCAGCAAACGAACAAAGGAAGAACATTTCGTTGGTGTTCTTTCTTTTAGTGGTATTTTCTATTTAATAAATGAGTAAAAGTTAATAATACCATGGTTTTAATGTTATAAAATTCTAAGTTTACCAAAAGTGTGCGAACAGGCTTTCAGTAACGGTCGCTAAACTGCTTAATGAAACGGTTGAATGAATTTATCTGAAATTTTGTACAGAAATGGAACAAATGTTAGGAACAAAATGTGACTTCCCATTTTTTCAAGTTCAATAGTTTCTGAATTACAGCCCTGGAAAATTAGGTATATGTTTTTTGGGACACCCGGTGGACTTAATGGTGCTTTCATCCTTTCTCTCTTTGAACATCTTTGGAGTGGTAAGGAAGGCTATGACTAATTTATAAGCAATGTAATGGTTTTTTCATCCGTATAAAATAATTTGATTCAGATCTGACCGCCTATAGATATACTCAAAGTTACCTTATAAATAAATTATCAATAACTTTACCGCCCAGTTGTCCAATAGGGTACAGATATTAAGTGTTGTATTCAGAGTTAAGTTAATTGACTTGTTCTCTGATAGCAGCCAAAGTTCCCAATGTTGCTATCACAAGTAGAGCTAGCCTGGCCTGCTCCAAGCACAGTGGTAGCTAAAACAGTCATTGGGCAAACGGTAATTTAATTTATTTTGTTTTTATTTGCAAAGTTAATATCACTAATGTATTCCAATTTATCAGGCTCTTTAGCTGCAGTCGGGCATAATGAAGATCAGAGACTAAAGGCAACAGCCATCCAAGAGGTCCAGCATCACTGCAAAGATTGGGCTGGCTCAAAGAGACGACGGATTGAGTCAGAAGTGTCCCCGGCGGTTGAAAGAAACGAGTACACTTTCTCGAAATCTACTTGCTTCTCCATGGCTTGCTTTGACCGCCTCTCAGACGCCTCATTTGCTTGCTCCGTCGGCATCAGCTGATCATGCTCCTCCCTTACCAGGAGTGGATAAAGTTCAAGTTGACTATGAAAATCCTACAATAATTTTTTTTCTAATACAAATATTGTATCTATGAGAATTAGCACTCCCAGGGGGAAAATAAGAGGGCCCGAGCAGAGTTAGGTAGGCCTACTTTTTTGTTGAAATGATATGTTGTTAGTTTTATGAAAGTTCATCTTTTTTCTTTTTCTTTTCTTACCGGTTCACTGCTGTCCTGTTTTTTAGCATGTCTGACTTTCTTCTTTAAATTTTATCTCGTTTCATAAACTTTTTTTCCAACTTGCTGTTTCTATGCCCCATCTACATAGATTCCGCATTCCCTAATAACCATACTAAATGGTACCTTCCTCATTCCTTTCTTCGATACGCTCTTTTTCGTAGCGATAAGGGATGCTCAACCCTCTAACGCCCATAAGGACTTTTCGGTCCTCTTTCAAGAATAGCCTCAATATATTATATTTCTTGTAATTTTGTTCTCTAATGTGTACTTCGGAATTCACTGCCGAGGGGTAGCTCCATCATCGTTCTGAAACCTGTCACTCCCTGATGGCAGAGTAGGTCTTCTGATGGTAGTTAGGTTTACGATCATTTGAGGAGTAAAATGCTGACGCTGAAAGGTTACCCGTCAAATCTGAGTTTTGATCCGATTGGCCTGAAATTTGGCCAGCATATGCATTTTTGAAACAAAAACATTTTATTCGTGTAACTTTTTTATTAATGCCTTAGTTTTTTCTAAATATTTGAAATATTAGTTTTTCAGTTATTTTTATACATATTTCAAAAAGATAGAAGTCTAAATGTTTTTATGGTGGAACAAATTCAGAGACAGTTTTGGAATCCTTGGAACATTTCTAAGAGAGTGATCGTCCTTTTTTTGTATTCGAATCTTGTTTGTATATATATATGCGTTATTATACCAATGTATAAAATATATCGAATTTTTGTTTTTGGACTATGATAAAAAAATGTACAAATCGGAAAAAAGGACTATCAGTTTGTTAGAAATGTTCCAAGGATTCTAAAACTGTCTTTGCTTTCTTCCTGGTATAAAAAATCAATAACTTCTATTCTTTTGAATGTTGAAAATAAGTAACTATACAGTACAGGCCAAAAACAAAACTTTTTGTTGAAGTGTAATTTAAAGGAAAATTTATATAATTGTATGTTGTTTGTCTTTCGATTATCTATATTCATTTGTATTTTGATAATCTATATGCATAACTTCATATTCACACTGTGAATATATTTTATATATTGTAATTTCCATGAAATTTTTTATTTATATTTTTCATGAAAAAATAATGATTTTTTTTTTATTTTCGATCTGATTCATATGAAATTTGAGGGGAATATGTAACTTTAAAAAAGAAACACAATTTCTTCCATACATTTTTTTGATTCAGGCCTTAGTTCTTGGAAAAAAATTGATATATCGGTATTTAGTCCATCGGTATTGAAGTTTCAAAAGAATAGAACTCTTGAGGTTTTATGCTAGAACAAAAACAAAGACAGTTTTAGAATCCTTGGAACATATATAACAAAAATATAGTAGCAATTTTTTATTTTCTCGTTTTGTTTTCTTTTTTTATATGGGGTCGAAAATTCAAGATTTTGGTAGGCTTTCTTTTTGTTGAAATAAAATGTTTTTGTTAAGTTAAAGACCACCTTTTTTCGGTTCACTGATGTCCTGTTTTTAGGCCCCTGCTACTTTCTTCTTCAACTTTGGTCTCGTTTCATAATCTTCTTTCACAAATTGCTGTTTTTATGCCCTTTCTGCGTAGATTCCGCGCTTCCTTAACTTCTTACTAAATGGTGCCTTCCTCCTTCCTCTCTTTGGATCTCATTTATTGCTGCGAGTAGGGAGGCTAAAACTAACAACTAATCTAACTTAAATTTTCGTTTAATCGAACAGGAGGTATTGACATTACAAAAATTTCTGTGTTGTAGCACCATTTTTATGGGAAAGTTCTATATGAAAAATTTTGAGTTGTTTATTTGCTTATGATGTGAATATCTGGTTAATTAATAATTCTATAGAAATTACAAACGTTAGAGCCGCACAGAAGCGGGAGGTGGAGGGCTACTTCTTCTGAAGAGGTGTAGCTGTGGAGGATAACCTGGCCCTCTGCTACTTGCGACTCGATTGCATTAGTGCAGGCCCTGTCGTCTCCTCATCCCAATTAAAGGACTAAGATGTGGAGTGGTTATGAGAGTTTGACATAGTAGATATTTGATGTGTAAGAACGGAAGTGCGCAAATTTGATTTAAAATTTGTAAAATTTTCTTAGTAATCGGTTGCTTGATGAGTCCTTTTGGGGTGGTGGTGGTTAGTTTTAAATGAAAGTTATATACGTAGTGTTTGTAGTGATGAATCTTACAAACAACCTTTGATGAAATTCTTTGCGTGCCGAAGATATTTTTGTAAGAATTTATTTCAATAGTTCACTGATGGCTGCTGAAAATGAAATACATATATTTGTTGAACATTTGTAATGTTTTAACCTGTTTATAAATCACTGGCAATTTAAAATGACTTTATATTTTTTGTGAGACTTATCGTAATTGTCTCGTGTTCTACGATGAAGATGACAATTTGAGCCTTCTTACTGTAGCATTCATCAGCATCGCAGCTATTTTTTCTAATAATGCATTGTTACTTGTTTCAATAGGCCTCACCCTGTAATACTAATCTGTTCAATTATCGCAATTTGCAAGAAACTTGCCGAAAAATATAGATAGTATTAAACATATTTGTTGAATTAAAATAAGTAATTTCGGAATTTTTGTGCAGTCTTCAAATTCGCGGTAATTGGACAGATGCATTTCACGAGGTGTGGCCTATTGTTTTTGGGGGCAATTCGCTATTTTTGGGACAAATCGTTACACTGCTTATGAATCTCTTGGAATATAGTGGTTAGAGTAGCCATTTATAACGTTAAATCAACGGTAATTATCGTAAGTTTTGAACGAAGACCGACTATAATAACCGTTTAACTGCCGGTAATTGACTGGTTAATATCGTCGGTCTTCGTCCAAAATTCACGATAAAAACCGGTAATTTAACGTAAATCGGACGATAATATGAGACATTCGCGACACTAATTCTGACAATATATCGTCGGTTTATAGGAAGAAGAAGATGATAATTACTGGTAAATTCGGACGTAAATTTTCGTCGGTCAGACGATAAATTTCTGACTGGGTGGTGTCATGAAGAGGAATATTTGTAAACCGGTTCTCAACGTCATATTACACCATAGTTAAATTTTTGACATTCGTGATAGTTTTCAATTTCTCACTAAACGTAAAAGAGCTATCGACAGTGAATTCATTAGTTGTCAAATGGTTTAAACAGGATCTATAAATTAAGCAAGTTTAAAATTGGGAGTATTGATTGCTGAAAAGATTGGTCGAAATTGAAACATAGGGAAAAAGTCAGGCTAGTGAATTTTAGGTAAGCAATACAAAAGAATGTATGGCTTACAATGTACAATGCGCAAGGAATCCAGCATCAGGACTCTGGAGGCAGAGTGTGATTCAGATCTTTGACCGGCGTAAAAGATACCAGTCAATTATATAAACTTTTTATTATACTACTCATTAAAGTTCTTTAAAATTCTACTTCTAATGCAGTTTGCTTCCATTCAAAAATTTATGTTCAAAATGTAATTTAATGTTACTCATACACATAGAAGTATCGAGGAGTTATTTACACTTAAATAGCGATTTATGTGCGCGAAATTTCACTTTATTACATGCATGAAATCATATATACATGCTACTACATAAGGTTATCATTGGGCGATATGTAGATTTTTTAATAAAAAAAACAAAGAAGTCTTTTTTTCGCTCGTCCAAACGATTTTCGTAAAAAGAACTTTTAATTTATTTCATCGACATAAATGATACATTTTCCTTGGCGTATTAATTTGAAGGGATGGCAACACTTTATTGCTAATGCAGGAATATATGAGTGTGGTAATGTACTCTTTTAAATTTTATTGAAACGGAATCGTACACAAGTACTCAGTAAATTGCATTTGTATATTTCTTTTAAAGACTAAATCCACATCTCGTCCAGTAGTTATCTTGTGTATTCACATGCATATGATTTCATACATAAGAAAAAATGGAATTTCACTCATGTAAATCTGTAAATGAGAGTAAATAAATTCCCGATACTGCTACGAGTGACATAAAATTACCCCTTGAACATAAATTTTTGAATGGATGCATACTATCATTAATATAGAATTTTAAAATAACTTCAATGAGTACTAGAGTGCCAAGTGAACGGGTTATATTTTATATTTGACTGCCATCTTTTACGCCAGTCAAATATCTGAATCACACTCTGCCTCCTGATGCTGGGTACTTAGCACATTTTACGAAAGCTTGTCTTTAAATTGTAACACCGGTGGAAGCTGTATGTATTTCTTGTTGAAAGGAAAAACGGTTGTCTGGCTCATCACATCCATTAGAAACATTTTACCGTAAAAATCGCTCTAATTAACGAGTGATTGTGTCTATTCTTAACTCAACTTGGAGTTGGATCAATTTGAATTTGACTTGAATTAATTTGAACTGGACTTTGATTAATTTGAAGTTGATTTTGATTCATTCAAATTTGACTTGGATTAAATTGAACTTGACTTGGATTAATATGAAGTGAAAAAGGTAGAGCTTACATAGGCGCGAACGTGGTATCATACTTTATGTTTCAAAGTTTCTTTAAGTCCTTATAATTCCAAAACTAAGGAGTTTTAGGCAGTTTCTCATTCGTAAAAATTGATTTGTTTTGAGTTTTTCAACCTATGGTGAAAATTTCTCCGCACAAAAAATATCCTATATATATATTGAGAAACGCTAGGTGTCTCCATCAATTTATAAATTAATATGTGTTTTTGTGTGTAATTTCCCTATGATATTACACTGGGAATCAGCTTGATTGGATGGTATCATTAAGACCATTCAAATATTATGAAAAATCTGGCATCTGCTCACTTTTGTTTATAAGTAAAAATTTTGCTTAAAAATTGAATCTATTGGTGAGAAAATGTAGCTCATCGTGGAAAAAAGGTAAGGCAAATTTGTTGAAAACTTCTTTGCTAAAAATAATTTGAAATGTAATACACAGTTGATGCTTGCTTGGTTGGTGTGTGCGTCTATGACATTCATAAGGATGCTTAATGACCGTATCTGTGATACGAGTTTCACCAGTGCACCAGTACACGAATATTTTAATCACTGGTACTATTAGGGGGGATCGATTTTGTTTGTCACCTATATCTTGCGACTTTTTTAAAGGAAACTATCTAATCCCGTCATTTTGAATAATCATATACACTAGTAGGTAAATATTAGTAAAACTTGATTTTTAGCATTTTATTACCAATTTAAAAGTCGTTCGTAAATAAAGATCACAATAACCATATGTACAGGTTGCAACACCTGCAAGCTGTAATATTCATCTAATAAATTGTGAGTAGGGGGAGTCGGTGTTGGAGTCGCAAAATTCTGGAAAGGTGGAGTCAGAGTCGCAAAATTCTGGAAAGGTGGAGTCGGAGTCGGAGTCGCAAAATTTTGGAAAGGTGGAGTCGGAGTCGGAGTCGCAAAATTCTGAAAAGGTGGAGTCGGAGTCGCAAATTCATTCCTCCGACTCCGCAACCCTGCCCGTAACGCACAAGACTAGCGAGAGAACTGCCGAGCGCGCGAAATGCGACAGGCTGGCCAACCACCTGTGAGAGCAATGTTGCTCCTCTAACTGTAATGCAGACAAAAAAAATAACTCAGATGAACAGTAGGATAGTATTATTCACTATAAAGTGGCAAAAGTTAAATTGTCATTTGAATTTCTGATAACACAATAACTTGCCGCACATTAATTTTTCTAGGTTTAATTGCCAATTTTCTAGTTGGCAGATTTGACTAGGAAGTTTCCTGCGGCAGCTTTGCAACTGTAATTTAATTTCATGGTTATCATAGACCTGGTAAATCCTATACTAGAGCACAGTATAGGTTAAACAACACCGGCACAGTATCTGGGTTCTACATAGACACAACACATTAATAGTGCTGACATAAATAGACAAATGCAATGACACATCACATAAGGTAAATAATCCACTCACCTCTTAGATACCCTACAACTTAGATATTCAACTACCACACATGTGGCCAGCGAGAGTAGAGCGGAGATAGGTGGGAATATATAGAAAAGAGTAGAATAGAATTAGTAGTAGGTAGTACTTAGCCGTCCGGGATAATCTATATCTACACTTGCAGTCAGCATGAACTGTTTAGCTGGCTACGACCAATCGGAAACTGGCTGCGAGTGTTGCTCTCACGAGCGTTGCCAACTTTAGGTCTCTCCAACTAGAACTAACACTACTCGCTATATTACACCCCTCCCTCCTTAATTAGAAACCCCCTTTGTATCCCAAGTCCCCTTATATAATATAGTCAATCCTAAAGGTCCATTCTCACCACAGGCTTCCGAGCCCGGGTAGACCTGCGTGAGATGCTAGCACTTGGAGGCTCGTGCATCCTTGCCTCCTGGGTGGGAATCCGGTAATCAGGTGTTTCGGAGTCAGGTTCATTGGTCGGAGGTGGTGGTTATGAATTTTGAGCAGGTTGTGGAAACACAACGGTTTCCTCCGTAGGTTGTTCCAAGGCTTCAGGGATGGTGTTCGAGCAGGTAATAACTTGGTCCTGGTGTCGACGAACGACCTCTCCCCTCTCAGTTGGTACTTGTAGGATACCGGGCCTGTTTTCTCAATGGTGGTAGCAGGGGTCCATTTTGGGGAACCCGGCGTGTATTGACGGACCATCACAGGTGACTCCGGCGGAATGTCAACCGCGCGAGACCCTGGGTGGTATCTTTTCTGAACGTCCTGGCGTTGAGCAACTTTGGACGCGATTGCTTCTGACGGCCAAAGTAGATCAAGACGAGGGCGAACTTTCCTGCCTAACATCAGTTCGGCGGGCGTAACACCTGTTGTCGTGTAGGGTGTTAGCCGATAGTTGAACAGGAACCTGTCTAGTGCAAGGCGTAGGGGTTCCGTTGACTTTCGTATATTCTTCTTGAAAGTTTGTACCATGCGCTCTGCCAGTCCATTAGTTGAAGGATGGTATGGTGCGCTCGTAATATTTCGCATACCACATGCCTTCACAAATTCTTGGAATTCAGCCGATGTGAAACACGTTGCGTTGTCCGAAACAATTGTTACTGGAAATCCAAATGTCGCAAAAGTGTGTTTCAGGCACGAGATCGTTTTGCTAGAGGTTGTAGCAGATGTGGGAAAAATATTAACCCACTTAGAGTGTGCGTCCACGATCACTAAATAGTATCTTTCATCCATTGGGCCCGCGTAGTCACTGTGTATGCGATGCCAAGGCTTCGCAGGCCATTCCCGCGGATGGAGTTCAGCTTTCGTTGGTGCAGCTCGAGTGCTCAGGCACTCGCTGCATGACTTAGTCGTTTCTTCTAGATCTTTGTCCAGCAGCGGCCACCATACATAGCTGCGAGCTAACTCCTTCATCCTGGATGATCCAGCATGGCCAGAGTGAAGTTCATCCACAATGGCTTGTCTGAGAGCTTGGGGGACAATAATTCTTGCTCCCCAGAGCACACAGCCATTTTGTGTGGACGATTCGTCTCGCCTCCTAGTATACGGAGCGAGATCAGGGTCACCAATTACCGTCGAAGGCCAGCCTACTTGGCAGTATTTGTATACCTTTGAAAGTACTGGGTCCCTTAGGGTGCCGTCGCGAATGTGGGTGCTGGTGACTGGAGCTGACTCGGGGAAGTTTACTAAGGACGTCCATTCCACAGGAATGGGTGTGGCTTCCTCGGGAGTTGTCAAGGGTAGACGATTGAGAGCATCAGCCGTGCCCAACAGCACGCCAGACCGGTGACGCAAAGTGAACTTGTAGGATTGCAGCAAAAGAGCCCACCTTTGAATGCGCCCGGATGCCATCGGAGGAATGCTTCTACCCGGATCAAATAGTCCTAACAATGGTTTGTGGTCAGTAACCACAGTGAAGTCCTGTCCCCACAGGTAGCAATGGAATTTTCTGAGTGCAAACACCATAGCCAGAGCTTCTTTCTCAGTCTGGGAGTAGTTGCGTTCTGTTGCTGTTAGAGTTCGGGAGGCAAAATAGGCGGGGCGTTCAATTCCATCAATAAGGTGACACAGCACCGCTCCCACACCATACGCACTACTGTCAGCCACTACCACTATGGGTTTCTGAATGTCGAAGTAGACTAGGGTCTGGGAGTCCAGGAGGGCTTGTTTAGACTTCTGGAATGCCCTCTCATGACTTGCATCCCATTTCCAAGAAGTTTTATCCCTCAGTAAGGTATTTGGGGCTCCAGCATAGTTGCAGATGATTTTAGAAATTTCCTGTAGAAGTTTAGGAGCCCAAGGTAGGCTCTCAGTTGAGTTACATTAGTAGGAGCTGGTGCATTCTGGACTGCTGCTACCTTCTCTGCAGTGGGATGCAATCCATCTTTGTCGATTTGGTATCCAAGGTAGGATACCTGTGGCACTCCAATTTGGCATTTATCCATTTTCAGTTTTAGCCCTGCCTCCTGTAGTTTAGATAAGACTTGATGGAGACGCTTGTTGTGCTCTTGCTCATTAGTGGCACTCACCAGGACGTCATCCAGGTAGCAGAATACTCCTGGGAGGCCCTGCAATAGTCCTTCCATGGCACGCTGAAAGATTCCAGGTGCTGAGGCTATGCCGAAGCTTAGCCTATTATAAGCAAACAGACCTCTATGGGTGTTGATCACGGTGAGCTCCTTGGATTCATCCCCCAACGGAAGTTGGGCGTACGCTTGAGACATGTCTAGCTGGAGTATATAACTCCTCCGGCTAACCCGCTAAATAAATCTTCCACTCTGGGTATGGGGTAGGTATCAAGCCTAGTGGCTCTTTTGACGGTTAGTTTGTAGTCACCACAGATGCGGATGCTTCGATCAGCCTTTCGCACAGGAACAATAGCCGCTGCCCATCTTGAGTACTGTACAGGAACGAGAATACCTTCCTGTACCAGTCTATTTAGTTCTGCCTCCACCTTAGGTCAGAGTGAGTAGGGCACATTCCGGGCTTTGCAAAACTTAGGTTCTACAGTTGGATCAATCTCAATTCTTAACTTCCTGCCCTTGAAACCAACCTAGACCTGGTTGGAAATGGCTGGGAAATTTTTGTACAAGCCCTTCTGCCTGGGTAACTAATTTATGTACCCTATTAGCAACTATAGTTAATCCTAGGGAGTTAATCAGGTCCCTACCCAGCAAGGCTGGCCCCTCCCTGTCTACAACTACAATAGTTGCTAGCTGTGGAGCCCTACCACTAGCTTCATGCTGGATGCTAGCCCTAATCTCTCCACAAACTAATAGTTCCGTTCCCCCATAAGTCCTAAGCTTAACATCAGAAGGTCTCAGCTCGGGTCTTGTCTTAGTTGGTATTTTAGAGTAGGTGGCCATTGAAAGGACAGACCTGGCAGCACCTGTATCTACCTCCATCTCTAATGGCACACCATTTAGTAACAATTTTATTCGGATTGGGGGTTTCATTTCCTCGGCTATTGAAAATATTTCCCCATAACACCCATGATTGGGGGCTGGGTAGTCTGCACTGGTTCCATTGCTAGTTCCATTAGGCTTAGGGTGGTGTTCCCTCCGACTTTTTTCATGCATAGCATGCACAAAATTATTTTTGTTGCTTTTAGCAGATTTCTGCCCTTTTAGTTTGAAACAACATATTCTTAGATGACCTTTTTGGCCACAACCATGACAATTACTGTCTTTATAGGGGCAATCTCTACGCCAGTGCAATCCACCACAGCTGATTCATGCTGATTTGTGGCTAGCTTGTGCCTGAGTCTTGCCCTGAGGCTTGTACGCAGTTTGCTGAACTCTACTCTGACCTACATTGAGAACAGAATTTGATTGCCTCAACCCCACTGTTTCTCTCAGTGTGGTTTCTTTAGCAGTAGTTAGATCTATGGCTTTTTGCCATATCAGGCCAGCTTCATTCAGCAAGTTTGAATTTCATTACTGGACACACCCAAAATGAATCTGTCCAGCAGAGTCTCTTCTAGCACTTCCTGTTTGAAATTACCGGTATGTGAAAGGGCCTTCAAGATAGCAACAAAATCAGCAATGCTTTCCCCTTGTTTCTGGTTCCGCTTATGGAACCGGAACCTTTCGAAGATTTGGTTGCGTGTAGGCTTAAAATGCTGTCTCAACGCTTCCACAATCTCGTCATAAGTAGCATCAAGGGTTCTTTTAGGAGACACTAGGTCTTTTATTAGCCTAGCAACTTTTGAACCCACTAGTGAAATTAGTGTGGGGGCTTTTTCCTTGTCTCCTATTTTGTTTATTTAAAAAATAGCAATGTAATCTAGTTTCATAGTCTCCAAATTCTTCCTCTAAAGGATTAAATTCCCCCACTGAACCTATCAATGGCATATTGAATTTTTTTTAGTAAGTTTAACACACCGTGAGAAGTAGAAAAAAAATCATAGCCCAAATTGTACAATCACTAGATCAATTCTGAGTTTCTTCACTAGTCTAGCCCGTCTAGCAACACCAGTGAGCAGAGCAAAAAAAATCACAGGGCAAATTCTATGTTCCCTCACTAGTCACTACTACTTAGTCGCTCCCAGTAGTTCTACCAACACCTCGTCGCCAATATGATAGACCTGGTAAATCCTACACTAGAGCACAGTATAGGTTAAACAACACCGGCACAGTATCTGGGTTCTACATAAACACAACACAGTAATAGTGCTGACATAAATAGACGAATGCAATGTCACATCACATAAGGTAAAAAATAATCCACTCACCTCTTAGATACACTACAACTAAGATATTCAACTACCAGACATGTGGCGAGCGAGAGTAGAGCGGAGATAGGTGGGAATATATAGAAAAGAGTAGAATAGAATTAGTAGTAGGTAGTTAGAGAATGACTTAGAGGTGGTACTTAGCCGTCCGGGATAATCTATATATACACTTGCAGTCAGCATGAACTGTTTAGCTGGCTACGACCAATCGGAAACTGGCTGCGAGTGTTGCTCTCACGAGCGTTGCCAACTTTAGGTCTCTCCAACCAGAACTTACACTACTCGCCATATTACAATGGCAAAAGAATTTTGTTGTCTGAGAGTGCTCAGGAATGTTGACATTTACGATTTTGTTGTGTTTGTTGCAATGTACTTAACTGTATGCAATATTAAAACTGATTTTGATAGTTTAGCACGTATGTGATTGATGTGGTTTAAAAAGTTAAATTTTTCAAACGGTCGAGTCATAAAAATTTACAATTATGGGTTTCTTCAATGTTTTCATCGTATTTTTATTTATATCGTATGTATTTCTTTACCATTTAGAGCTGGTGTCTAAATAATAAGCCGTTAAAAAGTGATTCCTCTTATCGAACTATTGAACTTCTTTTAATATTTTTATAATTGTCACAATTTATTTATTTCTGTACGTATAACGTGTTGTTTTTAACCAATAATTTTTTAACATTTTTGCCTATTATGATTCTTCAAAATTGTGCAGGCCTTTAATTATTTTCCGATTTATTTGCAGGCCTCGTTTTTAAATGAACCAAGAGCTGAAACGTTCAAATAAATATGTTTTTAAAATGGATCTTCTCCATCGCCTTCTTTATGAAGTATTTTTTCTTATATGAAGATTGCATATATTACTTCTGTTGACATTTATAAATATTTTATTAGGTCTGATTGGAATTAAACATTTTCTTCACAGAGACCTAAATATTCTGATTTTTTACCTCAGTGTAAAAGGTTTTCTAATTTGTAATGCAAAACAGTAGAATGTCAGAAAAGCTATATCTTTCATTCATTCACTAATAAAGTTGTTATTAAACCAATTTAAATTATAGTTGATTAGAATAAAAGTTATTTAGAATTAATCAATTCCATATAATTAGTTATGTAAAGCGTCATCCTTCGGATCAGATATTGAGAAGATTTGAGAAATAGAAATTTTATTACAATAAGAGATACATCCTGTGAAAAAATGAGACTCATACGTTCACTCGTTCGCCCGCTACGGGGGTTTGAAGAATGGGAGGAGGGAAGAGGAGACTGGTATTTTATCATGTTACACCTCCCCCTTGGCTCTTTCTTCAAGGTGAGACATTGCTATGTCATCTCCTATGTCTCTGTACTACTCTATAATGATTTCAGAGGTCTAACCTGAACCAAAAATTAAAAAAAAATTCAATTAGAATTGTTTACATTTTTTGTTTTGCCTATAATGGAAACCTCGGACTTTGGGGTTTCAAATGCTTTTTCTCCTACAATCTCCATGCTAAAGTAACGATTTTAGTATCATTGGATGCGGAAAAACAAGGGCTTTTCAAATAATTAAATGATTTTTCAGAATTAATTTGTGTTTAAAAGTCATGACGTCATAACTCCGAATTTTTTCGAAAAACAGATTTGCTCTGGATTTTTTTCATTTCTTATTTAAAACTGAAAGTTTGTGAAAAAGCATTCAATTTTTTAGAATGTCCACGTCTTTCTGCATCCAATGATGCAAAAATCATCACTTCTACTCAAAAACTGTCGGGGGAGATGTATTTTGAAAACCCCCAAAAAATCTCGTTTTCTATGAATATATATCTCCTTTTCTGTTAGGAAAACCACATTTTTCACAAATGTCAAATGATTTCAAATGCATTTCCTATCTGTATACCAAATTTCAGTGCTCTAGGTTCAATAATAAAGAAAAAGGTCCGGAATGGGGACGATATCCTGAAACATGCCAGTGCATGTAACAGATTTGCTCAGCGCAGGCGACATATGTGAACATGCACTTGAGAGAATTTAGTTGGCATGCATTTCGATGCTGCCCGACTGATAATTAATTAGGTCGACCGCAAGCCGAAATTCTCTTTCTGAAACCGACCTTCTGCAAAAGCTCGATTCTTCCGGCTTGTTTACGTCCAAATTAGCTTAGCGGATAGTGGTTGAACGGGAAATTGTGGTCGAGAGCGGCCGATTCTGACCTTCCGCGGCCATGTTTCACTATGTTCTGCTACCTGTCGACCTAAAAACGGCATGAATTTTCAAATGGGTTTTATCGTGCTTTTCTCACAATCATTTGTTTCGACAATTAACATGGGTATTACGATAACCATATCAAGATATGTGCGCACTAACGAAAGTGTTTGTAAACTAAGCGTTGCGAGTATTATATTTTCTTGGTTCCTAATATTTAAATGCACTGTCAAACTCTGATTACGCAACAAAGGGACTCATTTTTGATGTGCTTTTCTCTCAATCATTATTTTGTTACGACATTTTACATGGGCATAACGATACCGATGTGTAATTATCAACTAAGGATGATAATGTAAACTCTCTATTACACATCGTTAATGTTAACACTGTAAACAGTTTCAAACCTATTGGAAATAAACTGTTTTTTTTTCTGTCAAAAAACTGCCATAAATATCGAGTGGCTCAGAAATGTATTCGTGAACGATTATATCGCTATTACTTCGAATTAATGCTTTTATTCTTCAAGGATTTGATTCTAGAAGATTCTGGATCTTTTGCATCTCTAGATTTGTCCATATTTGAAGTGACCTGTCCCCCGAAGCTCCGATGTTGAAAGAAGAGGTGACGAGTCTCACAGGTTATCATCGTACTCTTCCTTTAAATTTTCAACGCTGAAAGAAATAATAGCCCTATTTTGAAACACCCAGGTGCATCTGACGTTTGTCCCAAAACCGAGACACGCAGATGCGTCACCAACGAGACACTCAAGATTTGGATGCATACCAGTGTCTCCAGACCCGATTTAGAGACGCTTCAGTGTCGCATTAGAGATGCTGTAGTGTCTCTTCGATGAGACACTTGGACTTCAGTTTGATGCATTTTTAACTGGTGTCTCAAATAAAACTCTACGGATATTAACCGTACCATTTCACTAGGGGTAGTAGAGTAGAATTAGTAGTAGTAGTAGGAGTAGTAGTCATAGTAGTAATAGTAGTAGTAGTAATGGTGGTAGAGGGCTTGCTGCTACTACTATACTACTACTACCACAACTACTACTACTACTACTAATTCTACTCTACTACTACTAATGTAATGCATTGCATTACCTTGCATGGTTGATGCTCGAATAGTTTGCAGTTTCACTGTCAATTAGAAACGCTCTCGAAGTTAGGGAGGAATAAAAAGCAGTTACACAAGAACATATGTGGACATATATTATAAAAATAATAAACTTGGAATGGCTCTCAGTCCCCTCATTATTTCTTTGTTTTATTCTAATGAATTTAAAGTGAGTTTTACATGAAGGTAGGAAACATAATACATTATAAAATAGGGAACAATTAATTGAAGCACAAAGAAACAAAAGTATTACTAACCAACTCATGTTTTAAAATTTAGTTAAGCAGAGGGTATCATCCCGACCAAGGGACTCGTTTTCACAGAGTTGATAGAAGGGTGAACGAGAAAAAATAATTCCAAGCACAAAATACAATAAACACCTCCATTAAAAATTAAATGAAACAGTGCGAAAAACAAATTAACTATTGAAAATAAAATGAAAAGTTACATCCATAATAGATTCTCCATTTATTCCTTTTTTTATTCTACCTATTTATTTTTTCGCACTGTATAGGCTATACGGGAACCCACTCTCTGCAGAGAGACCCTTTTCCAACATATTCATGCCAAATGGGATCTTGTTCTTTCCTCTCTTGATAAAACTTGCATGTTTTTCATGTAAGTCATAAACCAATCAATAATTTTATCTTCGATCTGAACTTAAATCTTTCCATTTGTTGAATGCTTTCTTGGGTTTGTGAAGAATCTGTTGTTTCCTCTCTATGTCTTCTTTCGAGCGATGTACATCAGAATAAATAAGACACTTAGCTTTCTCAAAGATATCTACCGTTAGCTATATTATTTTAGAGTTGATAGTTGTACGGTGAGTGTTAAGTTAGTAGGTTTTCAATTAGTTTAAGGCTTGCATAAACAACATTCAAGTCGTATCAAAATAACAAAGAACAAGATCCTGTTTAGCATGAATATGTTGGAAAAGGGCATCTCTGCTCAGGGTGTGTTCCCGTATAGGATACACAGCGAGAAAAACAAAAAGGTAGAATAAAGAAGAATTTTATGGAAAATTTTCCACCAGGGTCACCAGCAAAATGCAACTGCGGACCCACCCATAAGTATTGGGAAAGTTGGGGAGATGGTTTTCGATAATGGAGCACACAGTCGGCTTAAAACAAACCAGCAAAGTTACAACGCAGCTGGAGTGACGGGTACTGATGGATGTTTGAAAAATTGTTTGACTATCAGCAGTAGTGGTAGCAGCGCAGGCTTACTAGTGCTTTAGTAACCCGGACTATATCGCCTCTAAGGTCACATGGATTAAATACAGATTTTCACATCACTTCAGAGACAGTATTATATAATCTTTATTTCGGTAATTATCGAAAATTATCAGTAGCTTAATATATACAATGATAATTGCTTACAAAGCACATAATAATAACTGCATACTTAATGGGTGGGATCTATTTGCTGGTTGCGCTTAAAATTTACACCGTTTGCGCCGTGAGTTGAAAATAAAGAGAATACGTAGAATAGTGAGTGCGAGAACAGCTAGGACTCCAGAAGCGTGGAGGGGTAGAATAAAGAAAGGATTGGATTAGATTATATCTTAGTTTAACAATTTGTAACCGCTGAAGTAAACGTTTCGAAGAGAGGAAGGAGGAAGGCCCCATTTAGTATGAAGATAGTGGAATCTATGCACAAGGGGCATAGAAACAATAAGTTGAGAAATAAGCCCATGAAGCATGATAAAAGTTAAAGAAGAAAGTAGTAGGTGCTGAAAAACAGCACAGCAGTGATTCTGAAAAAACTATTCCTTGACACAACAAAAAAAATATCTTATTTCAACAAAAAGAAAGCCTAACCCATTAAACTCTCAGCTTGGGCCTCACACATTTTCCACTGAGAGCGGTAATTCTAATAGATACAATAGTTGTACCCCCCTGAGGGGTAGGAGGAAAGGAAAGAATAAAAAGTTGAAGAAAACGGGAGGAACTGAAAAAGAGTAGCAATGAACCGAAAAGAAAATTGCCCCTAGCTCAAAAATAAACTTATTTCATTGAAACGAAGGCTCACCCAACCATAACTTAATTGACGTAAAAATGGGGTTCAAATTGAGGACTTAAATTTAGTCTGTACTTTTGAGCGTTTTTGAGTTCTTAACGGTGTTGAGGACGATTAGAGGAGTCTTGCACTTGTCCTTCAACCCAAGAAGTCCTCTTTGTATGAATAGCAGCGTTTTTTACATGATTTGGGGTAGCTCATGTTAAATATATAGTAACACGCTAGCCCCACAGTAAAACCTTGCAATAAACCCTTCACACGGCATACCTCAACACCTTTAGCAAGATGTATACCCTCGGCATCAGGGTCGGCAGGGTAGTAGTAGAAGTAGTAGTTACATGGGTTTGTTAGCGCTTCAGTTACTTAACTATATCGCCCCGAAAGTCACATAATTTATTAAGTATCAGACCTTTACAATTTACCACATGAGACGAAAATCAATATTATTTGAATATCAAAATTATATGAACACCAAGATTATAAATTGCAACTTAAGATTATAATTGTCTCCCTATCAAAATTTTTTACATACTACAGTACATTCGATCGCACTGGGCAGCCAAACCCCATAGGGGGTTCCAGCTGCATACCCATTTGTGGCCGGACGCCTTACCCACGCTGAAACCCCCCCGAGGTACCAACGCAGCGCACCCGGCAATATTGCAGTTTCCTCATCTACAATCTTCCAAGACGGTATCACGCCTGTCCATAGTGCGTTACTGTGTGGCTTCTTTTTAAATTTCAGAATGTAGCTTGCACCTCACCAAGAACAGCAGCAACGCTGCTGCGTTAAAGCCCGAGCGTTCGTCTTCCCTGAGAATTCCAACCAACAGATCCTCCGCGCAGCCACGAAGATTTGGCATATTATACTGAATAACACAAATATTGCAGGACTCACCAAGAACTGTACGACTATAAAATAATTTAAACATATAAATCTTTTCGAAGTTTTCAATGTACCGATGCACTATAATTTGTTCACAAGAGATGAGTCAGAGAGATAACTAACAAATCGCCAACGATTAAAACGCCGACGAGTCGGTTCTCCCAACATCTTACACAAGATAAAACCAGAATCAGCACCCTGTAAATCAGGGTAATAACGGGAACGTACATCGGAAAAATGAAGACCCAACCAATATATGCTGCACCGATAACTGCACCAAGCAGCGATCGCACAGAGAGGCCGGGTGACGCTCCATCCCTATAAAAAATCATGGCAGTTACTTGGTATTTTTATTGGATTTGGCATAACATACGCGTAATATGGTATGTTTACAGGAAGAAATGCCATCACATGTAAAAGTGACCCATATGTCGCTCATAAAAAGTCCATAACTACCTTTATGGCATTTAAGACATGATGGCCAAGGTTTATTTATGGTATTTTTTCCTATATTCGGATTACGGTATTTATTTTCTCACAGGCCAACTTGCCTTCTTCTGATAATAATATGCTTGAATTCCTAGCAAAGTAAAAGATACAAATGATGTATGTATAGTTGCAATATCAGATCAGACTGTATTGACTTCAATGCTACCCAATCCGGCCTCTAAACATATAAAAGGGCATCTGTGATTAGTTGAAATGCAACAGCCACTAAGACTATGGCCAGCTGTAAATAGTTGCACGTCAGCCAGCAACTCAGTTAATAGTCATAAACTGAGACGCGACAAGCTGCGTGAGTCATTCAACTTCGGGGGGAGGGGGGGGGGGGCTGGGGGAGGGGTTTGCCGGCCGGCCACAGCAGTGCAGCATCGCCTGTCAATTCCCAAAACACCGAAGTTTACAGTAATACTAAACACACATTTTGAAAATCTGGTCGATTTTTAGATGGTGGGTCATTTTAATGTAACTGCTGTCATCATAATTTTTTAATTAAGGATAGTAATTTAACGATATGTAGGTAGTAACATGAAAGTTGCTAGTAGCTCCCTAACATTTTCTTCAGCATCAGCGTGTTTTTCATTTCGTTAAAAGTTCAACCGTTTCTTGCTTTATTACTTGAATCTGTGAGTTATTCACTATTGATAAAGAATAAACTCATTTTAGTTTATTCGAAGCATGATTTCATAATTTTTAATCTGTTAAGGAAGTTGGTAACTGTTCTTTAATGTTGCCAGATGTTACAGGAAGCAGTATTCTAATCAAAACAAATATTTGTAGCTTTTATTTGATCTAAGTATAAAAAAGGGTCAATATTGAGTTTAATGTTGTCAACGAATTTCATAATTTCGTAGGTATAGACAGGTAATATAGTCAATTTAAAGATGTTTTAAATGAATGACAATGTGCCCGGAAATGCTTAGTTTTCGAGTTATTTAAGTTTGAAGTTATACGAATGGCGCTCCTGAATGGCCTTATTTGCGCAAAAACAGTCATTGTTTTTGCAATGAAAACGGAAGCTAACCTCTATTACAAACGTAAAGAGGTTGGGTCGTGAGGGGTAGCTACAGTTCTTTTAGTGAAAATTATAAATAAAGGTTTCTAGTGACGTTTGTTTACATCGACTGGAAGATGGCTGCCGCCATGGGCGCCGCCATTTTGGTGCCGATGTAAACAAGATTGCGATCGTCCCCCTAACGGGTGGGTTAGAAGCTTTATTTATACTTTTCACTAGAAGAACTGTGGCTACCCCTCACGACCCAACCTTTTTACGTTTGTAATAGGGGGTTAGCTTCCGTTATTAATTAAAATGCGCTAGCCGCGCGCGCTTTCATGGCGCGCACAAGCCAGCTTCAAAGTTGAATAATTCAAAAATAACGCATCACCGGGCAGAATGTCATTCATGTAAAACGTCTTAAAATCAACTATATTACATATTTATACCTACGAAATTATGAAATTCGTTGACAACATTAAACTCAATATTGCCCAAAAAAAAGCAACATAGGTATGTTTTTGTCATCACATAAATGATATTTATGTCAGAATTTGGCGCAACTCGATAGAAAATAAAACAATTCGCTCCGTTAGTCCGTTTCATACAGGTTTAAACGACGTTCAAAGTAGCCTCAAACGAGGTGCTGTTTATGCGAGACGGCCGCACCGTTGCACGAAAGCTAGTTACCTCAGTCAATCTTCAGTGCTGCTTCTGTTTGGTTATCGTCTTTATTGTGATACCAATTCCACTTTTCTGAAAATAATATAAATAATTTACATAGTGCGTTAGAATACAGTTGATAGAATTATATCATACTCAGTTGTGAGTACTGCTTTTACCTCTATATGCATCATTTTAATCAATTCTGTGACGTTGAGAGTACCAATTTACCTATTTAGCTTGTTTGCAGTGTGGCGGCAGTCATTTTTTAAAATCATTTCTATGTGCCCCTGCAGTTATTTTCTGAACACGCCGCAGTTTTCGCTCCGTGACTCCAGTGATGACTATGATCTTTCAGTGACAGTGCTACCTATGCTAACTATGTATTGATAGGCCTAGTTTAGCTTAGTTGGGCCGTAGAGGCAGAGATGCTAACTAGCAGTGTAGTTAGAATTGCTTGGCCTGCGAAATCCTAGTTATAATGTAATGATAACTTGAACCACTTGATTATTAGTGACTTGAACATGACTGTCTTTCATTTTGTTGATCAGAACTGTACTTGTGTAAAAGATTATGTTGTGTGTGTAATTAATTTCCATTCATTTGAATTCCATTATTGATGGAAATTAGAAATGAGTTCGCATTATTTGCATACCATTATTTTTTGGGTCAAATTTTACTCTAATGTTGTCAACAATTTTCATAATTTCGTTGTCATGTATAGGTAATATAGTCTATTTTAAGACGTTTTACACGAACGACAATGTGCTCGCAAATGCTTAGTTTTCGAGTTATTAAGGTTTGAAGTTATACGAGCGGCGCTCCTGAATGGCCTTTTTTGCGCTACTTCGGAGTTGAAACGGAAGCTACCCCCCTATTACAAACATAAAGAGTTCGGGTCGTGCGGGGTAGCCATAGTTCTTTTAGTGAAAATTTTAAATAAAGGTTTCTGGTGACGTCCGTTTACATCGGCTCCAAGATGGTGGCCGCCATCTTGGGTACCGGGTGGCCGTCATTGGAGATGATGTAAACGGACGTCACTAGAAACCTTTATTTATAATTTTCACTAGAAGGACTGTGGCTGCCCCTGACGACCCAACCTCTTTACGTTTGTAATAGGGGGCTAGCTTCCGTAATTAATTAAATTACGCTTGGCACGCTCGCTTCCCTGGTTTGTACAAACCAACATTAAAGTTGAATAATTCGAAAATAACGCATCAGCGAGGAGAATATCATTCATGTAAAACGTTTTTAAATGTGTTCCTTTATTGATTATTGGCAACGAAATTATGAAAATCGTTGACAACATTGAAGTAAAAATTGACCGAAACCTTTATTTATAACTTTCACTAGAAGAACTGTGGCTACCCCTCATGACCCAACCTCTTTATGTTTGTAACAAGGGGTTAGCTTCCGTTTCAATTCTGAAATTGCGCAAAAAAGGCCATTCAGGAGCGCCGCTCGTATAACTTCAAACCTAAATAACTCGAAAACTAAGCATTTGCGAGTACATTGTCATTCATGTAAAACGTCTTAAAATTGACTATATTACCTATCTATGACAACGAAATTATGAAAATCGTTGACCACATTCAAGTAAAATTTGACCATTTTTTCTAATATAGGGCCTGCCATCTACATTCAAGAATGTGGCAGATCTCCCCAGATATTTGGATGGAAAATTAGGTGCAAAACACTCTACAATATTAAATCTGCTAGAACTGTGAGATATCTTCATTTTTTAACAAACCCTAAGGAAATAATTATACAAGTTTAAAAATCTGGGGTGAAATATGCAAGACTCCAGAAATCTGGAGAAAAGTTTCCCCCTCTCTTGAATGTGCTTCACCATAAGACTAAGTGAGCATTCAGTTGTTAACAAGGAATTTTTAAATTATTGGTTATAATTGCAGACCGGACAAACAATATTGACTTTGTATATGTCTAATTAGTATCCATTTTGATTTATTTAAGATCAACATTTAGTGTGGAAGCTATGAAGCATGCCAATAAGAAAATTCAAGTAAATTTGTGCAGTTGGTACCTAGATAACTCTCAATGTGTTTGCATGACAATTCTATAGATTATAGTTTTTATACGGGGCAAGGAAACACGATGGAAGCTTGGCGGTAGTGTTTATTGATAGCCAGGTGTCATCGGCACAGGTAAGAGCTGATATTGATTGAGCACCCCAACCTAGACAAGTTCGGCTTATAAAGGTGCGGTCAAGACACAGATATCAAGATAAAACAGACAAAGATGGCAATAGTAAGTGACGACACATCACTCGCGCACATCACTCCCCCCTGTGACCCGTTGGATGAGAGATAAACTCAAATTTTAAACGGTTAAACAAGTAACCCAAAAAAAATATTTCGCAAAACAAACGAATACCGTTGAACAAATTAACACGCAGTTAACAATAAAAGTTAACAAAAGGTATTCAAAAAAAATTAACGCGACAATCGCTTTTACTAAAAAATCGATCGTTATTTTAAATTACCTCGCAGCTCATACTATTAAAAAATAAAATGCAAGCATCAAACTTTTTTTTTTTAAAAACTCACTAACACACCAACCAAGTAGCATTTTAGTTATCGAAACTAAGCGATACAAGCGAAGACGAGGACAGCTAAAAGCGAAACAAAGTGAGTATACTGCCCTGTTCGAAAATGAACAACTCGAAACATTATCTTAAATAAACCTTAATTAAACAACGCACAGTTAAAATTTTTAAATAAAAACCGTCTATAGCAAAATAATTAAATGAATGATAAAACGCACAACAAAAAACCAACAATGCCAGAGATAAAAAAACAACCGCAGAACCACATGTTAAGAAATAAAAAAAACATTCGCCAATACCATTAGTACATTAATGATTTATATATATATATTAAAACGCTAAAAAAATAATATTGTAAACTTATAGAAATTCATCGAAAAATTTATGCACCGCAAACACCGCAAAATAGTTTAGTAAACGTTAAAAACACATGATGAATCACAAAAAAAAAATTTCAAAAACCTCCACTCCTTACAGCTATGGTTACACCGGATAATATAAAGAACAGCGATTATAATAAGATAATGTAAAGCACAAAACTTAGCAAGGATAAATACTTGCTAAAAAAATAATCAGCAAAAGGCAATAACCCAAACAAGCAAAAGCACGCAACTGACTTACCGTGCATCAAAAACGGCAGCACGTCGACAGCAGTAAGGATAAAAGTTAAAAATAAATAAACGCCACATATTTTTGGTACAACGCATGTAAAGCAATAATTTCCGACCATTAAAAATGTATAGAATAAAAAAACCGTCACATCTTCTTACATCAACATAACCAAAGAAAAATTAATTCCCTTCAATTCAAAAACAAATTCCGCAGAGTACACATTAAGAAATTACCGAAATTGAAACTACATATGTTCAGCTACGCTAAAACCATGGAAAGCATTGGAAAACCACCAAAATCACATCATCTCAAAAACAAAAACAGCCATTCAAAAATGAAATTAAATTATTAAGAATAACGTCACAAATGGGTTAGAAAAAAAAATTATACGATAAAAACTGAACGCTTCAGAATTGCGCGCTGACATTCGGAGTAGTAACACATAGGATTAAATACTTACTTAAAGTTAAAAACTTATTCCTAACAGAACTTGTTATATTAATAAACACTCGAAATCATTTACCAACTTTTTCACCGCTCGTAAATTTTCATTTTTCACATTTTGATTATTAAATTTTCAATTATTTTTTCAATCTAATTCACTGGGTAATTACTTCACTTGGCGATCGAATATTCCATTCCACTAATTTTTCTAATTTTCAATATCTTCCAATTAATTTCAAGTCACCAATGATTCGTCGCTGACATCAACGATTTATGCCTGCTCCTGGTGGTTGCACCTAGGTGCCATCCTAGGTGCCCGCCGCAGCTGATAGTCCTCCAGGCGGTCCGCACGTTCGGACAGACACTCCAGAGTATGTTTTGTGTAATATAGGACCGCCCCTAGTCCCATCGTAGTTATAGCGAGCAACATCACCATGATATCGGTGATACTATCGGGCAAGAGGTCCATATGTGATTTCGACTTCATTAATTCTTCGAAAATTTCGTCATTTGCTCCCTGATTTTTCGCTATCGCCGAAGCTAGGGTCTCCACGTCGACAAGGTTCACCTGGTTCCCCATCGCGAACACGTCCATGCAAATCCTGCACGGGAACAGATACAAAAACGATTAGCATGACCCAAAAAACAGAAAAAAAACTAACTCATAAACACAAAAATTTAAAGCTCATTAAGCATTCAAGCTAAAGTTCCTCTAAAAAGTAAAATCAACTCGTGTCGAACCCTAGGGTATCGACCCCTCGGTCGGGTAGCCACCAACCAGTGTATGAATTCTAATTAAATTGTGCTGATCACATAACATTCCGGCTGGAACTAAAAATAATACTGTGAGTTGCGCCGCAGCGTCAAATCAGCCCATCTCACAAAATGAACTGCAACCTCAGCGATTGCATTTAGCAGTCGAAGAATTCGCTCATTATTAAAAATGCCAATTCAGCGACACTTTCAGGTTATGAATTCATGTAGTAAGCGAATTTGGATTAAGCAAATAAAGCGACTGAGAGACAAGGGTTATCAACCCTCAGGGTTAAAATAAATAGTTACACATTCCTTTTAACCCCTAGGTTAATATCAAGTATTACCTCAAATTAAACTAAAACAACGCGGTAGAAAAAGCTGTAAACATAACACATAAAATATAATATACGGCTTACTGGGAATATTATGAAACACAACGCATATTACAGAACAAAAACTCCTTAACCTATGATTATTAACCTTAATGCAACTGTTAAACAAGGTAACGTAGGAAATCGTAACTCGTCGAGTTGTTGCGTCGTCAAAAGCGTAAGTCGTAGAATGAACACGTCATTTCAACTCACAGCTTAACCTTCCTCAAGGGTAATAAGTGATTTAGGTTACTTTTATAAATTTTGGAACCAACTTTAACCTCGGCCCAATTTCTTTTGACCTTTTGAACCACAGCTGACCCGAGCCACGTCAACTCTAGTTTATGTTTTTTGTCGTGATTTTTTAACAGAACTCGATCCCCCACCTTCACGTCTTTATTTCGACGCTTGATGTTTCTGTAAAGGTTTCTTTCAGCTGTATTATTTATAATCAAGTTTCTAATATTTTCTACCGTCCGGGCGGCTTCTTTTGCTCTAAAATTTACTAAATCCAATTCTTCATCATAACTGTAAGTTACAGAATCAAAACTCTCTGATTGATAGAATGCGCACGTATCTCTATTAAACATTACGAAACTAGGAGTTTTGCCTAAAGGGGAATTCAATGCAATGTTCAGTGCATTCTCAACTACCTCGAGCATCTGATCCCACTCTGCATGAGGGAGCGAATTAACATATAATTCAAGTAGATTGGTTATTTTTCTGTTGTTTCTCTCCACTATAGCGTTGGAATGAGGGCTGTACGCCAATACTTCTTTTTTAGCGATGGCATGCACATTTGCGAACTGTTTGACCGCCACTGATTTAAACTCTAAAGCGTTATCCGTAATCAAGGTTTTAGGAAAACCTAGCAAAGAGAAACAATTACTCAAACATGAAATTACTGTCTCCGTACGACGATTAGAAATGGCATACAACCTACAGAACCTAGAAAAAAGATCTATAATAACTAAGATGGGTTTATTGTCATTATCTGTAACCTTTAGTGGCCCAAGGAGGTCCATAGATACAACCTCAAACGGTTCTTTCGCTATCGGAGCAGTCAAAATTTTAATTGGAACAGAAGGTCTTGCCTTAATTAATTTACAAACTTCACAATCCTTCACAAATTTTCGCACAATTGTTTTTTCCAAATGATTAAAATATTTAAGCTCAAACTTGAACAATGTGTGCACGTCATCCGTATGGTACATCGCGTGAATAGCTAAAATAGCTTTACCCATCAAGGAGTTAGGTACCACGGCTGTCAAAATTGTACTAGGTCTGTAGTCAATTTGTCTACGTCGATATAGAATGTCATTCAGAATCAAAAATTTCTGTAGGTCTGGAATTTTCGAAATACTACCATGCAGTAAAGCATCCTTATCTTCCATGCAAAATGGGTCTTTTTCTTGTTCGTCAATAAATTCTTTTATAATCTAAGAAATTTCCTCTTCTTTTGGCACATAGTCTAGAAGCTTGGGGCGACACTCTTTGTTTGCTGCATCGTCAGCACTGTCTCTAGGCGGCGGGTCAACTACCTCATGTCTCGTCATCATGCTTTTTTTCTGTGACCGAGTCTCCACAATGCAGACGTCGGATTCAAGCGCGGATTCCAGAGCATCACAAAGCTCTAGTTCTTTAATGGTTAATTTCTCATTGTTTACAGGTAATCTGCTCAGATAATCTGCTACGACATTTTGTTTGCTGGGTAAATATTTAACAATTGGGTCAAATGAATGAACGTTTATACACCAACGCGCCATGTTAGTATCTTCAGGCAGTCTTTTTGTGAAAAGTGGTGCCAAGGGGCGGTGGTCTGTGTAGACCCTAATAGGGTATCCAGTAATTAAATATTTAAAATATTTTAAAGCCGAAAAAATAGCGAAGATTTCTTTCTTAGTAGTTGAATATCGCCTCTGGCTAGAATTCAAATTTTTACTATAATAAGCCACAGGTCTCATAATTCGATCACTTGAATCATCTGTCTGCATCAGGACGGCTCCAATTCCAGAGTTAGACGCGTCCGTAAATACGTGGAAGTCCTTAGTGTAGTCAGGATGTCTTAAAACTGTGTCAGACGTCAGAGCAGATTTGATAAACACAAAACTTTTCTGGCATTCGTCGGTCCACGTATAGTCAACGTCTTTTCTTAACAGATTGTACAGAGGGGAAGCTACCTCAGCAAAATTAGGCAAAAAATTTCTAAAATAATTAGCTAAACCTAGAAATTGTTGCAATTCTTTCACATTAACGGGGGCTCTGCAATCTTGCAATTTCTGTGAATATTTACATTTAATACCATCTGCGGCAATAATGTGTCCTAAGTATTCAATCTCTTTTTTGAAAAAATGAAATTTTTCAAGCTTTAAAGATAATTTACCAGACCGAAGCATCTTAAGTACGCTTCCAATATCAGCCAAATCCTGAATTTTTGTTTTGGAAAATACTAATATATCGTCTAAAAAGACGAATGCTAATTTGCCCAGGATAGGTGCAAGTGCAGAGGTCATCACTCTCTGAAAAACTCCCGGGCTCGTAATCAGTCCGAATGGGACTCGTTGAAATTTATATTTACGATAGTTAACGCTGAAGGCGGTAAACCTCCTACTTTCTTGTTCAAATTCGACCTGATGAAAGGCCAAACGCAGGTCCAAACTAGTGAACCACGCGTTACCTCCCAAGGTCGACAATATTTCGTCAATTCTGGGTATCGGATAAGAGTCTTTCACTAAAACTTTATTTAAAGCACGAAAATCTATAACGGGACGAAGGTCCCCTGACTTTTTCTTAACGACGATAACAGGAAAATTGAAATCTGAGCTAGATTCCTCAATTATACCCTGCGAAAGCATGTCATTAGTAATTTTCATCACCTCTTCCTGATACTTATGTGGAATTCTGTATGGTGCTAAATTTAGTACAGGCGCTCCCGGTTTCAACTGAATCCGGTGCTTCATAATGTTCGTAACGCCTATAGCTTCTCCTTCTAGTGTAACCACATCTCGAAATTCATTTAATAATTTTACTAAAGGTAACTGCATGTCCTCTTCGTCACAAGAAACATCATCATTAGTTAAACAACGTCGTACTTCCTGCTTTCCTCCACACGATACACATACTTGTGCATTAACTCCCAACTCCTCGTCATCAACTCCCTCGAGAAATTGATTTCTACCGCGAGCGTTAGCATTCAACCCAAGTTTTCCTTCAGCTATGGCCTTAATTCCACCACCAGCCGCGACAAACTGCATTGTATCCGACACTGCGTCAGAATTTATTTCAACATTATTAGCGTCTCTGTGTGCTGTTTCAACACTCGTCAAATACATTTCGCCCTCAATATCATCAGCTGCAATTAACTCAATATTGCACAACATCGTATTCTCGGTTAAATAAATCGCATCTTCATGTGCATTTAGAACCATCACCGGCACCACGCCGTCGTCTTCTATACGAACAATGGAGTCAGACACAAAGGCTCCATTTCCAAGACATCTTTTCAAAATCATATACTCTCCTGGAGTTGCTTTTTTAATGAAACCGTACACTACCTTCATCGAGTTACCAGGCACTTCCACCTGAGTGCAACGAACTATCAACCGCCTTGAGCACTATCTCGCCTCAGCCGCGGTCACAATTTTTTTCTTCTCTCCGCAGTTACTATTTTTAGCTGGGTGACTGACCCTGTCGCTCTTTCTCACAATAGCAACATCCGATATCAGACAGTCGCTGTTTACAATTTTTTTCATCACTGCTTCCTGCTTAAAACCGGCTCGATTTTTAATTCGCTTAAGGGGATTGAAATACCTTCCCAATAAAGAGTTCTATTTTTAAAATTGATGATTGCACCATTTAGAACATCGCCGCCGAGAATTAGGTCGTTATTGAATTTTGCCTCTTTTACTATAAGGGCATTAGTTTTTAGTACTTTTTTAGTGCCTGGAATGGTAATAGACAATTCTACCTCTCCGCTAACGTTACTTTTGCCATTAATGCCCTTCACCATTAAACGAAAAGGAATGTGTAACTATTTATTTTAACCCTGAGGGTTGATAACCCTTGTCTCTCAGTCGCTTTATTTGCTTGATCCAAATTCGCTTACTACATGAATTCATAACCTGAAAGTGTCGCTGAATTGGCATTTTTAATAATGAGCGAATTCTTCGACTGCTAAATGCAATCGCTGAGGTTGCAGTTCATCCTTTGAGATGGGCTGATTTGACAAGAAACTCTTTCTTTGCCTCATCACTATTGACCTCTGGCAACAGTGACATAAAGGCCTTAAGGTTCATAATATGTTTTTAGTGCCTGGAATGGTAATAGACAACTCTACCTCTCCGCTAACGTTACTTTTGCCATTAATGCCCTTAACCATTAAACGACTCGGCTTAACTTCTTCGTTCAAGTTCTTAACCTGCTTATAACTTATTAGACATTTTTCTAAACCGCTGTCTAGCAAGGCACTTAAATACTGATCATTATTTTTTATTATTATTGTGGGTTTGTTGCTTTCTTTAAACGCCACCAAACCAGCGCCTTTTTTTATTGCAATTCCCCTTTACGACACTAGCGGAGAAATAAGCCTCAACTGCTTTGCTTCGCTCTTGTCTATCCGCAAGCTCTTCGTCTTGCAATAATTTATACCTATTTTCACATTTGAACAAGGGATCAATGAAGGATTTGTTTGTCTCGGTGGTATCTGGACTTTCGACCACAGCTTCTAGATTAACGAGGGTGCTGTTGTTGACCTTGGGCTCAAACAAAATAAATTTCTTCCTGCTACCTCTACCTGTTTCTATTCTTCGCTTAAAAAATCCCGAGCACCCGGCTCGGCATCTGCAAAATGTACTTCACTCCTCCCGCGCGTTATGCTCCCTCTGTTTACATTACCACCGCGTAAAGAAGCCTTATAACCTCTAATTTCACTTCCCGTGGCTCTACAACGTTTCACTAAATGTGCTCCACCACACGCGAAGCATCCTCTGGCGAACTGGCCTCTCTGGGATCTACACTCAAAATGACCAACAACTGAACATGAATTGCAAAATGGAAAACCTCGTTTTTTACCCGAAGTTTGACTGAAACTAGGACCTGAAACTTGCCCAGAACTAGAACCACTGTCTGTCCTCACGGCATTGCACTCCAAATACCCATTTGCTCGGTCTCCTACGTAACCACTAAATTCTCTCGCTCTCCCACGAGGATTTCGCACCCAGGGTCTAGGACCTGCAATCCTGCGTGGCCCTACACGGTTCCTACGGTGGGTTCCGAAATTCCCATAAAAAACTTCACTCTCCTGAAAGGAGTCCTGCGCCTCAACGCAGTCATCAAGACCATAAGATACATCAGCTACATAACTCTCACTGTCATTTCGGACTGGGTACTGGGCCGCAAGGATTTTCTTGGTTTCAGCTTGACTCCTAACAGCTGCAATTAACCGTGCCAGTAGCTCTTCTGAGGAACCAATTTGACACTCGAAAACTTTCTTCGCAAAGGATTGATCCAACAAAAGACCCAAATTAGTTAAAGCGAAACTGTACACAATGCTGTCTGCTACAAATCGTTTGAGTTCTGCCTGCGTTGTGCAAGCTTGGTAGTAGGGATGACGTTGCCAACCCAACGTATTTGAATTTAAAACATGATCAGACAGTTTACGTATTTTTGCAAAAACTGTTACTAATTGTGCTGCCAAGGCATCATTGCGGATTAGTTGGAGTTCATTTAAATCGCATGCGAGGGCGTGAAGCGACTTCTCACCCTTGCACACGTAAATGTCGTCCAAAATTTTTACAACTTCCTCAAATGTGTAATTTAAATCACTATTCACTAGTTTGGTCACCACCGAATTGAAGTCACCCACTTGTTTATGGGCAGATCTTACAAGAAAGTCTTTCTTTGCCTCATCACTATTGACCTCTGGCAACAGTGACATATAGGCCTTAAGGTTCATAATATGTGTCCCCCACGTTTTATTTTCAAGGAACTCTGGATCGGCAATCCTGCGTCTACCACGGAAGGTTGGGATTTCGGCGCTCGACATTATGGTTCCTACCCTGGGAGGCATGTTTGCCACTATATCGCGAGCTAACTGAGTCCTATCATTATTTTTACTAGTGCTAGCACTAACGCTAGTCACACTAGGAGTAGTCATTGTGGTATTTTGAGGAGCAGTAATCCTAGGAGTACTTATTCGGCCACTTTTGGTTTTTGTGGGTTCTGAGCGGATGAATTCTTCGCTATCTGACGTATCCGACATGAAAATTAATCCAGAACTATTTCAAAAATTTTCCTATTCACCGTTGACACGATCAAAATATGCAAAAATGTCGTATTTTGCAAAACAGCAAAAACACACATTTGAATTCAAATAACATCCACAAAAAATAAAATAATAGTATACACAATCCTCACTGATCTTTGGAAAGGTAAAAACTTCAAGAAATATAATCTCCAGAGAACTTCTTGAGCTCTCCAGACGAACTTGGCAACACTCTAGTACCTTTGAGAAAACTTAAAAAAAATCATATCAAACACCGAAACGTTTTTATATTTTTACTTATTGGGGTAATTTACTTATTGGGGTAAAATCATAATACTTAACCCTTTGTATCAAAACTTGACAGCACCACAAAAACAGGATGCACTTACTTTGGCAATGAAACAAAAGGGTTTCGGGAATCTGCTAATCCAACGGCCTGCGTGACGCAGTGCGTCTCACTACGTACAAGAGTTGACTGACGGTACTGACAGAGACAGAGGCTGTGAGCCTTGAGTGCATACCCGCATTGCGACAGAAAAAAACTCGGGCAGCAACGCTCTCGGTACACACGCACTGAAGAGAAAAAAAAATCAGGAGAACACTTAACTGCAATAAAAAAGAGTCGGGCTGCTGTGTAAGACGCCGCTGGTGCTCGTTGTCGAGGTGCAGGGTAAAAATGCGCTGGGACACGATGGCTGGGAACGATGCTGAAGGACGTAGTCGTCAATTAAAATGGCTTAAAATAGTGAATCTCTGTTCTGTTCGTCACAATTTAACCACTGCTACTGTTTTTTTAATTTAAAATGACACTTATTGTACGTATTAATGTATCCACACTCAAGTTATTGTTCAACAAAAAGATTGTTTCTTCACTGATTACTCGTTGCTGTGGATGCGGCTATTGTCACTTCGAAGACTATTTCGATATCTTCTCCAGATTCATACACCAGTATCCTAGTACGAAATGGGGATCCTATGTTGAGCCAAATCGTGAACTCGGTGTAAACTTCAACCAGCGCCTCCACAGGGATTTGAAAACCGAAGATAAACACGGATGGTTGCGGCTACCACAATTGGTTTGTATTATCGGTAGTCATTTGAGACTGTAATAAGGTCTCACTAGTCAGCGCCGGAACACTTCTTATCCTCTTAATTAATTTTACACGAACACGTGAGTTTACCGCAGACTGTGCCACCAATATACGGGGCAAGTAAACACGATGGAAGCTTGGCGGTAGTGTTTATTGATAGCCAGGTGTCATCGGCACAGGTAAGAGCTGATATTGATTGAGCACCCCAACCTAGACAAGTTCGGCTTATAAAGGTGCGGTCAAGACACAGATATTAAGATAAAACAGACATAGATGGCAATAGTAAGTGACGACACATCACTCGCGCACATTTTGATACCCATTTTCTGTGAAATTTAGTATATTTATTGACTATTTGTTTTATTTTATTATTTTTTGACAGTGATAAACATCATAGCATGAATGCCATTCAATGTTGTTCAATGGCATATCTGTTTCTGTGCAGTGATATTTGAGAACATTTTCAGTAGCTAGGTAATAGTGATAATGGAGAAAATCCCATACATTTGGCTAGGGTCAAAGCAAAAAAAACGTAGGCTACAGGAAAGGATTTCAGTGACTCGTCCAAAAAGTGCACTTAACCCTTCACTGCATGAATTATTTTTGGAAATAGAAAAAAATTTTACATGCTCATAAACTCTTTATTATACATCTTTTTAGCATATCAAATAATAATACAATTATTTTTTTCATTCTGTTATATATTTTTCATTGTGTCATAAACGACACAACACGAATATCAAGCCTTGAAGCATGATGTATGAGTCGTTTATGAAACAAATACAACGAACTACATTTATCAGTTACTTGGCTGATTTAAAATTTTTAATCGCTTATAGATCTATTAGAGTACACAATTAGGTCAAAATGTAGAAGAACACAATTCAATAATTCTCCAGTGACATGTCAGTAAGTCTTTTTAGGTCTAACACAAGTTTTTCATGTTACAGAAATTTTTCGAGACATAATTTTCCTAATTTGACAAAGATATACAAGACATTTGGAACCCTGATGTATGACTGGAACTTGGAATCAGGCATTTTAGAGCGGTGGCATTCATTTTTTGGCTAAGGTTACTGAGGAAATCCTTCAGGGTGAACTTTTTCACAGGGACATGAACAAAGGGTCCTCGTTTTCTTTTCGGTGCAAGTATCATCTCTTGTAATAGTTTTAGAGTTATCAGAAAAGTATTAAAAGCTCCTAAACTGTTTGAAGCTGTTGAGGGACATTATTTCTTGGATAAGTTGCCCATGATGCTGCTCAAATCATCCCAGGCGCACGGAACATGTACGTAGGGTATGATGACACAGATCCCTTTACATTCTTGAACATGAAACTTATCAATATCCAGCATATGAATGAGATCCTTCAGACCAGTGAAAGAATGTGTTTCTTTAAGTATTATTGAAATCAAACATTCACTGAATAAAATCTTGCGGCCATCATTAGGAGTCCCTAATTTTTTCATTTTTATGGTATTTCTATGGTTATACGTCCCTTGAATTTTACGTGCTTTTCCGGTATCTTGAGATTTTTACTTCCAAATAACATTTCCAGGAGAGCTCTTTCTTTTAGAATCACTGCTTACAATTTTCACAGCAGTTGGATTTACTTCATAGATGGTAATGCGAGTTTCATTTGAGATCAGAGGGGAATCGTTGTGTTCCGTTGCTATTATTGATTTTTCAATCTGTTCCTGTGATTGCTCAACTCCCAAACGATCTTCAACTTCTTTCTCATAGATTCCAATTCCAATTTCAAATCTTCATCCAAATCTAGTCCGTCAGTTTCTTCCCCCACCTCCAAGATGAGGGCCCCGATCGTTTCTCGTGAAAAATTTGCTTCAAACTCGAATATTCTGAAAATAAAACTGAATAAATATTTCTTTTTATTAAGCTTCTATACAATATTACTGTGTGATGCATTTTATGCAAACGCGTGACAGTTTTTGACAAAATTTTTAGGATAGACGAATGCGCTAATGTTGTGCATCTATCGTGCATTCTTTACTATGAAAAATAATAATAAATTTTTCAGAAGATAGTTCCAATGTATTTTGAATATGTATTTTAATATTTAACAACATAGAAATAATATAATAAAGCTAAAATTATTCGTGATAATGAAAGAATACATGGGTTTGTTTCATTTACGACACAAGTTTGGCCCGAGTTGGAATTTACAGCAAAATCGTGTTGTACCATATATGAAACAAACTAAAAACTTTGCATAAAATATAATTATTTTAAATATTCTCAATGTTTCTCCTCATAGAATCAAAGTAATATAACTTATACACAAACCCAAATTTTTAATCGCCAATAAATTGCATGATATGGCTCTATTATGAACATAATGGTACTGCTGCAGCAACATCCACACTCGGCTGTGTTGGCGTCCAAAGTGAGCATTACTGTTAGAGGCCGGTTGCATCTAGCACGCATCATACGCGTTCATTTCGTGGACAGTGTGTCTCGTTTGCGATACAAGCCGTAGAAATGCTCATTTCTCTGCTAATTGTTTCTATAAACCAAAAAATCAGGTATGTGTCATATTCGACACACCATGCAGTGAAGGATTAATGTTAGGCAATGTTTTCCTGTTATTGCTGAAAATGTTCTGCCTGATGCTCCTAACAACAGTGATTCAGACTGCAGCTCCTCTCTTACTGCAAGCTCACCAGGATCTTCCACTAGCATGAACCAGGAGGAACAAACTGCAGACACAACCATTGCTTTCCAAGAAAATATTTCTGACTGTTTCCTCTCCACAGAAGAAAGGGTTCAAGCTGCCATAATGCAATGGACTTCAAATAATCTAAAACTACCAAAACTTGTAGTATCGGATTTATTGCAAAAGCTGCATCCAATTTTTCCATCTTTGCCTCTCACTTACATGACTTTGATGAAAAATGATGGGAATAAGACTGAAATATTTCCTAAGCACAATGGCCGTTATGATCATATTCTTAATTTTAGCAGTGCTCTGAAACAACATTTAGAATGCATTCAAAATATTCCTCATACAGTCGGCTTCAATTTCAACATCGATGGTATCCCTCCTTTTAATGATGCCAGAAAATTTCATGCTTACCCAGTATTAGTACAAGTATGTACGCATCCCAGCAAAGTATTGTGTATGAGTGTGCACATTTCAGAAAAAGACTAATAAAATGCCTGATGTTAATATTTTTTTGGGGCATTTTGTTACAGAAATCCTCACCATTTCAGAGAATGGTCTGTTAGTAAAAAATAAAAAAGTGTATTTTCATGTGAATGCTATTGTATGTGATGCACCTGTCGGAGCTTCACTTAAGTAAATCGTTGGCCACAATAGCTACAATGGATGTGAGCGCTGTATGCAAAGAGGCTCTTATGCTGGAGGCCATGTTGCGCTATTAGAAACGGATGCACCAAAAAGAAGTGATCATAGATTCCTATTGCGTGCTGACCCTGCCCACCATGTTGGTGATGAAGAATCAGTGTTACATGGGCTAGAAATTGGATTTGTTAGCACATTTGTGTTAGACTATATGCACATTGTGTGCATTGGAATTACAAAGCGATTGCTAAAACGTTTGAAAAGCAGTAAAAAATTTGAAAAGAAATGTCACATTCCACCAAATATATTAGAATAGATAGACAACCATATAGCGACAGTATCTTTGTTTCTTCCCTGTGAGTTTTCTCGCAAATTATCTGGTGGATTAGATTCATTTCCCCACTGGAAGGCCACAGAATTACGCTGCTTTTTACTTTATGTTGGTCCCATTGTTTTGAAAAACATTCCTCGAAACCAAAATGTAAACTTCTTGAATCTCTCAGTGGCCATGAGGTTACTTTTAAGCCCTAACCAGAATGATAATGTAATAAACATCAGATTCCTCCTGAAAGAATTTGTAGAGGGCCCAAGAAAAATTTATGGAAATTCATTCATCTCCTACAATGTCCATTCAGTCTTTCACTTACCAGATGACTATATTAGGTTTGGGCCATTAGATAATGTATCTTGTTTTGTTTTTGAGAATTACCTTGGAACAGTGGTGAAAAACCGCTTATGCGGCAGAAACAGAGTTTTGGAACAGGTTTCTAGTAATGTATCACAGGAAAACTTGAGACATAGAAATGAAAACTGCCCAAATAAATCCAGAGCCCTCCGGAAAATTTGCAATTTCCTTGTTAAAGGTTGTTCAACTCATGATCGAGATAATTGTGTAATGCTGGAAAGTGGAGATATTGCTTTTGTGCGAAGCTTTTCTAATGATACTTGCCAAATTGAGTATTTCTCTCATAAAGAAAGTTACTTCACCTATCCAGTGGATTCTAAATCTATTGGAATTTATAAATTAATGGAACCCCTTATCAGGGCTGAAGTTTCTGTAATTAAAATCCATTGCAAGATGTTTCTTGCTCCTTGTGATTATGGTTTAATTGCTTGCCAATTAATTAATGCCAGTGAATCTTGAACTAATAATTAACCCATATCATAATTAGAAAGGTAAAAAATATGACTACTAAAGCAAAAAAATATTTAGGAGTTTATTTTGACGATTATCAATGGGAAATAGTCCCATCAAAATGGACTACCAAAATTGGAAACTTTAATAAGTGCTCCTGGTCACCAGACAAAGGATCAAATATTCAAGGCTTGGCGTAGGAAAACACGACACCAAGAAAAAATTGGACTGAATTTATTATCAAGAAGACAGCTGTTTCATCAGGTTTATAACTCAATGCATATATAATACCTTTCAAAATATAATCACTTGTCTCCCAATTTTTGCGCATCAATTGAACTTTCGTGAGTTTCATGTTTCCATACAGTTACCTACATGAAAGAACAAAAAGGGTATGATATTAATGTATCTTTCACTTATATTAATCAGAAGTACATTTTTGTCCGTCTGTCCCCACTTATACCTAATTATAAATTATTATAAAGAATATAAATAAGAAGTTTTCATTGATAGATGAAATTACACAAATAATGCCTTCGGACGAGGAGGGTTGCTATCCAATTACTTTTTTATTTTTCAAAAATGTCTTCAAGTAAGGACTTAAGACTGACTGAGACTTTGATTTGAACTCAAACTTGGACTTGGTCTAAGAATCAAACTTGGAGTGGGAAGGTTATACTCAAACTTGGAATTGGACTTAGACTCAAACTTAGAATTCGATTTTGACCTAAACTTGGAATTGAACTTTAATTTGACTTGGAATCCAATTTGAACTTTACTCTTTACTTAGACTCAAACCATTGGCTTAGGCTCATACTTGGACTCACAATCAAACTGCTCTCTAGTTTGATGCACGAGTTAGCGTTTGGTATGGAGCTTCCCACAACCCGAGATGTATTTTTTGTGAGGATAATGGTTAGTTTACTGAGCAGATGACTATGACCGGGCTTACAAGAAGATGACACAAGGCAATTTGGCTTCCACTTCTTCTGAAGCTGAGCCATCACCGAGAAGAGTTACGCAAGGCCAACTGCAATATTGCGGTGTCCGACGAAGTCCTCGTATACAAAAGAGCAAGCTACCCAGAACAACAGTCAACAGCAAACGGAAACTGAGCTTTACTCCCAATGAAGGTCAGTTGAGATATCTATTAGGTAGTGAATATTACTGTTGCAATTTTTTATTATGAATGAACTGTTAGACTTATAAAGGAAAATAAAGCTTTTACAGCGAGGAACCGATTTTTTATTGAAACTTCGGCCACCTCTTGATGTGCCGGTATAAGGTTAAAATCCCACCAACATCCGCAGGACCTTCAATTGGTAGTCCAACACAACCGAAATAGAATATACCGATGTTGAAGCGTATCGTTATTAAGGGGTTTTATAAGGTTATACGAGAATTTATTCAGATAGTTGATATTTCCAATAACATTTCACATCTCTACACGCAACACACCCACGAAGCGACTGGCTTGACCTCGAACCACAACAACGGTGAGTTAATTAAACAGCTCAGCTCAGCTCTGGCGACAAGACAATCGTACAGGTGCGGCGGAGAAACGAAGGCGGAGACAATACGGCAGTCTCGGGCAGACGACTTCAAGTTATTCTAGAAGAAGAAGAACTGTATTAGTTTAATGAATTTAGCCCCAGCCACGGTTTTATAGGCATTTATTTCATATCGTTCAAAGTATCTATTGCTCAATTAAGAGCTACTCGGCTGTACCAACCTTGAAACTTTAATGGGAACATTTCAGGAGGCACATATATAAACGGCCATAAGAGGAAAAATAGACAGGTTAAGTAAGAGAAGACTTAGTACTTTTAAGGTTTAAGGTAATATTAAGGTAATAAGAAGATAACTTCTCATTGAAAGGTAAGTAGAAATATTAAATTAGGCGCTATAGGCCCATTTTAAGGTTTAAAGTTAATGTTTTAAGGACTCCTACATAGGAGAGTAAGTATATTCCCAAAGTAGGGCTTAAAGCGTACTAGGCCTCTCGGTAAGTTTTTAAGGAGCTCAAACATGCAACGAGAACGTAAATTAAACTTAAGGAAAATCAAAAGAGTGATCACTCAATAATAAAAAAGGAATTACGAAGAATCGGCCATGATGAGTAAATGGTCTGCCCAGAAGCACTCCTGCTAATGCTCCGCACCACATACACGTAAATTCCCTAAGCTACTCAATCTTTTTCTTTACGGGCACATTTGAGAAGTACGTAATTTTTAACACACTCCGGGCGGCCGGATTGAGCAATTTTAATTGCTCTCTTTAATTTTACGTAGACACTCTTGCGCAGCTTTCCTTATGGGTCGGGTTTTCGTAAGTCCTTCAGTGATGCTTTCGCAGGGAGCCGAGTTTTCTGCCACAGCCGCAGAGATTTCCAACGGATACAGATGATTAATTGAATAAATTCCTTCCGACCGGTCCGGCTTCATCAGCTTCATACATCTCGTCTTCTTATCGGACCCAGTGAGAAGCTCGACAACTCGCCCCATTGACCAAGAAGACCTATTTTGATTTGGCGACGAAACAAGGACGATATCCCCAGGCTTAACCGCGTCAGTCCAGGAAGACTCGTAACGGTCTCTGTCCGACTCGCGTAAGGACACGACGTACTCTTCATACCACCTCGACTTGAAGTGGTCGAACAGCTCGTCCCTTCTCCGCAACGATGCCAATAGCACATCTCTACCCGCACCAAGTACGGCGTCGGTGGCTGGAAGGACGAGGCTCTTGCCCGTATCCATCTTCAAGAACGAATTTGGTGTCTGAGGCAGGAAAGCTGTGTCTTCCGCTTCTACGTAAGTCAGAGGTCGCGAACTAACAGATTGGGAGATGTCGCTTAGTAAAGTAATGAACTGAAACTAGTCCAGCTTTTTTCTTCCAATCGTTTTGTAGAGGCAACTCTTCACTACTCGTATGAGGCGCTCCAACATCGACCCGACCCAAGCAGAAAGCTTCGGTATTTTAAGGTGTTTTACTCCATGCTTCATTAGGAAGCTGTTGAACTCGTCATCGGCCGATGCATGCCCAAGCAATTGACCTGCCTGCAAAAAGGTACTTGCGTTATCGGAGTACAAATTTACGGGAACTGAATAAAAATTCGTGAATCTAATGAAAGCAGTCAGGAAACTATCAGTTGTCATATCCGGTACTAATTCCAAATGGATAGCCCTTATATTCAAACAGGTAAAGATAATGATGTACATTTTTGTTGTACTTTCCCCAAATTTCACAAAAAAGTGACCAGTGTAGTCTACTCTCGTGTGCTGAAATGGCTTAACATAATTAACGCGAATAAAAACTAGATCTGTAACCTTGGGATATTTGAAGGGAAGGCTGTTCATTTTTTTACAAACTACACATTTAGACAAAACAGACTTTACAGTGGCACGTCCCTTCGGAATCCAAAACCCCGCAATACGCACAGCACATAACGTTGAACCAACGCCCATATGGCTCACGGATTTATGATACTCTAATATTATCAGGTAGGTCAAGAAACTTGATCTGGGAAGCAAGATAGGGTCTTTAACATCTCTACTCAATATTTCACATTTGTCTAAACGTTCTCTAGCTCTCAACAGCTTGTCTGAATCTAGAAAAAGATTCAGATTCTTCACTAGAGGAGGGGGAACTTTAAAAGAATCGCCTTGCAAAAAACTTATTTCCTCAAGAAAATGTAAACTTTGCTCACACCGAATCCAATATTTTTTTAGCCTGTTCCAAAGCTTCAATTGGATCTGTTACAATTTTTCTGAGCTTGTGAGTGAATGTTAAAATAATTGCCAGAACTCTTAACAGCTTATTCAACGAAGCAAACTTATCTACCCTAAATACAGAATCATGGAAGTTACTCGAACTAGAGTTCCCGACCACAGTATGAGTGGACAAGGCACCCAAATTACTCTCAGGCTACAGTAGAGGCTTCAACCTCAAAAAGTCGGGACCATACTTCCAAAAAGATTGGGATTTTTTCCACTCGTTAAGACTCAAGCCTCTCGTAAGCAAGTCACTTGGGTTCATGGCAGACTGAATGTATTTGAAATTACACTGCAACCCAGTTTTTCGATGAATTCTCTCGACAAACATAAGTACATCATTCACTTTGAGCGAATAGATTTTTTGCTTTTACTTTACCGTATGAAATCCAAGACAAGACTATCTGCGCATCAACTCCTACATACAACCTCTTAAGGTTTAAAGAAGATAACGAAGACAAAATCAGGTCAAGCCACTTTAACGCGAGCAACACTGCCATCAACTCCAGCGTAGGCAAAGATTTCCCTTTAACGAGTGCATTTTTAACTTTAGCAAACACCAAGTTAGGAAGGTGGGACTGACTTTCGGGCACGACGTACGAATTAAAACCAAAGAACTTCTTAGAAGCGTCAGTGAAAATCACCAACGAAACGTCTTCTCCATCGCTTGCTAGTTTACGAGAAAAATGAACGGTTGGTACGGTGACCAGATCAAATTTCAATTTTTCGAAATCAGACACTAAATCACTGGGCAGAGGATCATCCCAACCCAGTTTAGTCGCCCAAACGCATTTCATTAAAAGTTTACCACGAACAGCAATGGGCAAGCAAATCCTAAAGGATCAAATAGTTTAGAAATTTCCGACAACACTACTCTCTTGGTGGCACAGTCGCGTTTCTCAAAAGTTACTGGAGCTACCGACACGGTATCGCTACGGGGAAAATAACAATAGCCTAACATCTTTTCACACTCAGCCTCATGAGAAACAGCTATGCCTTTCTCCACAAACCCAGATTGAAGGACTTCGTTGTTACAAGCCCATGACCTAAGGTGAAAACCACCCTCAGCCATACGACACAGTATAGTTTCAGCAGTTTGCTCCAATTCCCGAACGTTGTTGCTCGTGAAGAACAAATTATCTACGTAAAAATTTCCGTTAAGAATTTCAGAAATTTTGTCACTAGGATATTTACTTACATGATGCTTTATTACGTAATTTAGAATGAACGGTGACGATATAAATCCGAACACCAAAGATTTATAACGGTAAGCTTTAGGATTTCCCTGCTCGTCTTGCCACAAATTGGAAAACCGATTTCGATCTGCAATATTTTTCAATTTTATCATCAAAAATGCCTTTTGGATATCTCACATTACTATGTTATCATTTAGTCTTACTTTAAGAAGTAGAGACACCAAATTTGTTAACAAGTTAACACCAGGGTACGCAGATTCATTCAAAGAAGGGGATTGTCCCGTTTTCAGGCTGCAATTTAGCACCACCCTAACCTTAGTTGTTACTTGCTCACCCTGTTTAACGACTGCACGGTGAGGAATCCACACGTGCTTGTCAACCTGAACCTCATTGAGGCAGATTTCCTCAATGATTCCTTCACGAAGTTGCTGTTGGAAGACTTCATTATATTTGCCATACAGGTTACGCTTATGAAGATTAAGTACGACTCTATTGAGAACACTTCCAGCTATATGAAAATTCGACGGAACTTCTCGAACCCTATCTTCAACCCACGGTATTGCTACATAATAAGCCCCGTTTTTAAATTCAATGGTACGCTCAAACTCTGAAATCTTTCTTGAATCGTAATCTGATACACTTTCCTCTACACCTAAAGCTTCTACTTTAAAAACCTATCTAAATTACTTTCAACGTTACTGTCAACAATGACGCTATTAATTGGATCAAATTCACATCCCATAGGATTCAACACGAAATTAACCGCGGACGCATCGGCAGCGGTACCAACGTCCACAGTCTCCACAGGGGGTTGAGCCGGACGCCGCGCACGATACGCGCGCCGAGCAACAGTTCTACGTTTAGGTAGGAAACTCTCGATACTACCGAACGGAATCAACCCATGGGACACAGCAAATGCCGAGCCACCTCCTAACGCTACTAGTTCTAACTTTCTGAATAGCCTAATAGCATCGACCCCTAGCAACCCGTCTAACTCGACAAAGTCAGAAGGAGTACGAAAAGCACAGTCCACAAGAACAACGGATTGCTGCAAATTGTTAATAGCAACAGACAGTTTATCAATTTTGAAGTTAATTTTGAAATTCCTATCAATCAGCACAGGTAACTGAAAACTGCCTAACCCGTCATTAAAGTCTAAGTAAACACTCGTTTCAGCAAATTCCCTAACCCCTCGATCCAAAAAAGAGCTGACAAAAAATTCCTTCTCATGAAAGGGAGAAGTGACACCTAGCTTATCTACACACTCTTTACTCAAGTAAGAGCGCTGGGAACCTGTCTCAAAGAGACACCTAACAGCGGTAAAAATCTTCCCTCGAGAAACCTTGATAGAAATTGTAACATCTTGGTTTTTCATCACGATACGAGGTTTATAGTAACTGTAGCTGCAAACTACAGTATCGGTAGCTTTAACTACCGTATCTGAAGCCTTAACTTCAGGAGTAGGAAAAGGAAACTCTTAGCTAGGTTCCTATTCTTGTACTGGCTCATCGATACACCGACTCTGCATATAAGCTATTGCGCTCGGAAGTTAAACAATGCTTTTCCGGTGCATACCAATGCGATGCGCCCCCAAGGCACAGCTTCCGGCGGAGGTCCCATAAAGACATGTGACCTGAACGCGATAAGGCATCCGGCAAGACGCGCAAACCTCCGCTCCGGAACTCGTACTCACAAAACCAGTATCACATTATACGATGCATATTTCAATATACAATAGAAATAGTAGTAAGTAAATAATCAGTATTCTCGGAAGAAGAAGAATTGAGACACCAATTCTTCACGAGAGAAGGCTTAGTCTGAGGACAAAGAGCCGAAATGTGGCTGAAACTTTTACATATGAAACGGCTATAATCTAATTTGTTCATACAATCTCTCGCAGAATGTTTACCACTAGAACAATTAGTACACAATCTTAATTCGCGACAACGATCTACTCTACCTTGATAGTGAGGATATTTCAAACACTTTACCATTGAATGATCAGTAGAAGAACAAAACTTACACAACTTACGAAAGTTCTCACTAGGGCCAGAAACCCCAACATTGCGCTGAGTTGCCTTGGGAAAGAAAGAGGGCTTTACCACGGACAAATTTCCACCTTTGTTCGCATCTTTTACACTATCTTTAAGGGTAAGAGTACGGATCACTTCTGGATAATGTTCAAAAATAACTGAGCACGAAGGATGATTATCGTACCTACGACTGAATTCCTGCTTCACCGCATAAGGCAGTTTACTAAATATTAGAACAGAAAGCATCGTATTCCCACTACCTTCCATTAAATTGCAATCCCATTTCTTCAGATCGCTAACAATGCCTCTAACTTCGTTAATGAAAATCTTAGTTTCCAAGTACTCAGAATGATATTTAGGCTTAAAATTGTACAACTTTAGAATTAGATCATTAACTAAAGCTATTCTGTCAACGAACTCGCGTTCTAACATTTTAAGGGCCTCTGAATAATTCTCGTCTGCCATAGACAAGTGATCTACGATTTTCAAAGCATAACCTCTAAGGAAAGACTTCAAATACGTCAATTTAGCAGCATCTGACAAAGATTCATTCCCTACTGTCAATGACATTACTGAACTGCTGATAAAAATTAGGGTAGTCTAAATTTCCCGCACATTCACCAGAAAATGTAGGACAGTGTAATGGAGACAATTTAATTTCCGTTCGCGTTTCGCACACCTTGCCATCTGAAGGCTCACAACGATCAAGTTTGAAAGTAGAAAGAGTTTGCTTAATTTTAATAGCATAATTTAACTGCTCTTCCAGAGCCTCCACAGAATATTCCGCTACTTCGTTGATTTGAGAATCCAAGACAACAATATCCCGCATATACTGCTCAATTTGAGAAATGCAAAACTCTTTACTAACTGCATCAAGACATTCCGATGCTAACTTTTTAAGTGCAATGGTAATCTTTCCCTTTATTGCCCCGCGCCTGCGCACCAAATGGTCGCCTTGGTCCGGTACCGCCTCGCTCCGCTCTCGAACACCTGTATTCTTTTCTGCCATTTCGGCAGAGGTTAAGACAATTTTAAAGCCCTTAAATACTAAACTAGTAAGAAAATCATATTAAAGTTAGTAACGAAGAATGAACGAAAGCGAAAGGTTAGTAACAAGAACAAGTAAAGTTTCATGAATAAATTGTGTTAGACTTATGAAGGAAAAGAAAGCTTTTACAGCGAGGAACCGATTTTTTATTGAAACTTCGGCCACCTCTTGATGTGCCGGTATAAGGTTAAAATCCCACCAACATCCGCAGGGCCTTCAATTGGTAGTCCAACACAACTGAAATAGAATATACCGATGTTGAAGCGTATCGTTATTAAGTGGTTTTATAAGGTTATACGAGAATTTATTCAGATAGTTGATATTTCCAATAACATTTCACATCTCTACACGCAACACACCCACGAAGCGGCTGGCTTGACCTCGAACCACAACAACGGTGAGTTAATTAAACAGCTCAGCTCAGCTCTGGCGACAAGACAATCGTACAGGTGCGGCGGAAAAACGAAGGCGGAGACAATAGGGCAGGGTTAATAGCAGGCAGTCTCGGGCAGACGACTTCAAGTTATTCTAGAAGAAGAAGAACTGTTTTAGTTTAATGAATTTAGCCCCAGCTACCGTTTTATAGGCATTTATTTTATATCGTTCAAAGTATCTATTGCTCAATTAAGAGCTACTCGGCTGTACCAACCTTTAAACTTTAATAGGAACATTTCAAGAGGCACATATATATGAACGGCCATAAGAGGAAAAATAGACAGGTTAAGTAAGAGAAGACCTAGTACTTTTAAGGTTTAAGGTAATATTAAGGTAATAAGAAGATAACTTCTCATTAAGAGGTAAGTAGAAATATTAAGTTAGGCGCTATAGGCCCATTTTAAGGTTTAAATTTTAAAGTTTTAAGGACTCCTAAATAGGAGAGTAAGTATATTCCCAAAGTAGGGCTTAAAGCGTACTAGGCCTCTCGGTAAGTTTTTAAGGAGCTCAAACATGCAACGAGAACGTAAATTAAACTTAAGGAAAATCTAAAGAGTGATCACTCAAAAATAAAAAAGGAATTACGAAGAATCGGTCATGATGAGTAAATGGTCTGCCCAGAAGCACTCCTGCTACTGCTCCGCACCACATACGCGTAAATTCCCTGAGCTACTCAATATTCTTCTTTACGGGCACATTTAAGAAATACGTAATTTTTAACAGAACACCTCTGTTTCTGATTTGCATCAGTATTCGGTGATGTCCTTTAACTAAAAATAGAAGTCTTGCACGCAGCCATGTCAGGTTACAATTTATAACCATAAATATCACCCGTGGCATTTAGTATGTAGAGTCAAGTGTGGTGAGTCGTCAGTCAATCACCCAGGGTGAATTGCAGCACCAAAATCTCTTCCAAAAACAATTAAATTATCAACGTTATTTGGCCCACATTTTCTGTTTGGCAGTTCACTCCAGCCGTCTCATGTGTTTTCTAAGCTAGAGCTGTTTTTACTAATTTTGCGCAGAAGCACAGTTCATGAGTTCAACTTTATCTGCATCTTTTATTTGAAATCTTTATTCACACTAGGTAGCCTATAGCCATGAGTTGACAGTCAATGTTTCTCTTTTAGGGATGGCATGCCAATGTCATGTTTTACTGGTTTATGGTGTGATTTTGATGACCAATACCAGATTTGAAGCAAATTGAAAATAGTTCTCTAGTTGCAATTTAGTTGCAGGTTGTATTTTATAAATTTTGAATAGCTCAAGACCTTTTGCTCCTCCTCTTTATTCCCATGAAGCAGCAACTCCCGATGGGTCCTCTTCTGATTGCAGCAATGACGACCCAGATCCCGCTCCAGCAGTTCCTCTGCAGCTTCATAAGACCTCCGTATTCACACCTCAATTGAAGTAAGTCACTTTACAATTTTCATTTTTGGTGATTGGAGGTAATATGCGATGTGAATCGTAAATAACATTTGAACATTGATAATATAACCTGTTAAAGTTTGACTGTAGAAGCAATTTTGACTGATATGATGGGAATAATTACGTTCTCAGAAATTGATCTTCAGAGGAATCCACCGTGAAAAACGGCGAATGGACCAGAATTGAGCAAAAGGTCTCTTCCCTAGACACCAGAGTCACTCAAATAGAAATGGTTGTGAAGGAAAACAACCTTCTATTAACAGAAATTTCAAATATGCTGCGTAAGCCATCGTGTGCTGACATCCTCTGTCCACCTCCCGCGAATAACTCTACAGATTTACTTCAATTAGCATCAAATCCTGAAATGGTAAGCTTGTGTTGTGTGTAAAAATATTTATGAAATTTCTGACGACTCAACATTATATTGTGTATTAATTTTTTCTTAAAGCATCTTCAATGCTGTATGCAATAATAGGTACTTTATTGTGATATATATGTAGCTAAATGAATACTCAAGTTTCAATTGTGCAAGTGTCGGACGGGAGGTTGTCTCTGGGTCTTATTTTCATTTAGGTGAAGCTTCTTCAGCATGCAAGGGAAGGAACGCTAACTAGGACGGTGACTAAGATATTGAAGCTGTGCATGACCAGGAGTTTAGCACTACAGTTTTCACTCAGTGGTCTTGGAAGGTCGAGGAAGAGAGACAAGCTGGCCTTCAGAAACACGATGGCATACCAGCTGATCGAACGTAAGTATCGTTGTATATAGAAAGTAATGCATGCAACTATTATTCAATTCTTCCTTCAGGAAAAATTCAACATTTTCCTTCATGTTGTAATCTCTATGTAACACAAAAAAATTATTATTGTTCAAATGCAAATGAGTGGCGCACGTTGAATCCCTGATAAATTGCTGACTATTAAAATGCAAAAAATAATTTCTGGTTTAATGAGCTTAATATGTGTTTTAGTACATTTATACCCAATTGAGGATTGTATTTTATTTGTAAAAATATATATGTATATTACAGAGGCTATTTTGAGCCGTCGGCAATTCCGAGAGGTGTCATTGTCGGATATCAACAAGGCGATCACTCTGGCCCTAAAGAACGCAGTTGACTGGGACGGGCACCGTGGGCCCCGGGTGAAGGACTACGTAACGGGGGCGGCCACCTCTCATACAGCCTCGGGTGCGAATGCCACTCCAGGCCTAGCAGCGACTGATGCAGCGCAAAGGATACCACGGCCCAACTTACAGCTCTTGCTACAGCAGAGGCGGGCCCTAGTACTCAACTTGGTCTAATGAATGGTATTTTAAGTGAAACTATGATTATATTAGCTTGTGAGTGAGTCTCTTTCAGATGGTTTTTTTTTATTGCACTGTTTTCCATCTGCGTGACTCTCAGCTTATTTTACTTGCGTCACTTCTAAGGGATGTAATTTCATAGGTCCACTTTTTTTTTGTTCTGTTCTCTTACTTGAAAGGATGAATCAGTTTCAACGATCAGATATCGCATTAGGTACTGGAATGCCTTTCTCTATTATTGCGTATATAATATGAGAGCTATTAAATTGGAAAAACATTTCATGGAAAATTAATGTTGAGCTAATTATTTAAACATATCTTTTAATGCTGTACAGTTATTGGCGAACCCTTGAGCATGAAATAAGCATCCATTATCCATGCTTGTTCTATTCTCTATCACACCATATTGGAGAAGAAACTGGCTAAATGTATACATGTATTTCAGTATGTAAGATACTTATGGAGCTGATATTGAGTTTAACATTTCAGCACTTGAACTTACTGTGCTTTAATTGAAACAGATTCCTTCCCAATATGATAAGAGACAGGTAATAACGAACGTGGATAGTGGTATCTTATTTCATGCCTTATGGTTCGCTGTAGCTACTTAGCTAATGGCAGTTCACACACACAGAAATGATATCAGTATAGCTATATATATATATATATATATATATATATACACATATGATCAATGTAACATAGCTACTTTTCGTGTTTGTTTGAATAGAAATGAGTAGAAAAAACATTCAATCAATAAGCGGAGTCTTGTTTCTGTATGGAAAATTTATTTTGAATAGTTACCTACTATTAGGCAACATCTATTTATCTGGATAGATGTCCTTATTTGAATATTAAGAACTATATTTAAGCGAGATCGTATATTATAGAGAAATTAATCTCTAGCATCCCAACATGTTGTAATTTAGTTTTGTTGATGAATAAGTCTTATTATGATCTTATAAATAGTCTACTTGAGTTTATTCTATTAGTTTCTTCGGTAAAATATGCAATAGATGCATGCGTAATTTGCCGTGGCTTTTATGATTCTCCAGTGCATACATTGATAGGTAGGTCATACATGTGATTTAAATGTGCTCTTGAAACGGAAAAATGTGCATTATTTGTACCGCACAATCTACAGTGCAATCTATATATGTATATATTATATATATTCGGTTTCCGTCTTTGCAGAGACAAATTCAACCATGGATTGAAAAACTTGAATAAATTTGATTTTAAGGAGTGGCGAAAACATTAAAACTCCACCGTTTTCAAGTAATCATCAGGTAAAAATGAGCCCAACTAATGCTATTCTTACCTGGTATCTGTGTATTAGAACACATTTTCTAATAGCTATGAAATACCAGGTAGGAATAACATTAGCTGGAGTTCTTTTGATGTCAATTACTCGAAAGCGGGATGATACTTTTTTCACTCCTGAAAATTTATTTTTTATTTTGAGTGTCTAAGGTTGGAATTTGTCCATACAAAAAACATGTACGCTAATATCCCCAGCAAGCAGTTTTCCAGTTCTTGTACCGATCATAAAATGCCACCGATCGTAGCGTTTTATGGTCAGATCATGGATTGGAAAACTGCTTGCTGGGTATATTTTTAGCATATTGCTGCCATGTGGCCACAGTCTGAAATAGGCCAGTTGATGGGACAATTGCAGCAGTTTTATACGATAAGCCTGTGCGGCCTACGGTCAGGATAAGAGACGACTTCTGCTTCGTAGGCAGCTAGCGGCAGGTTTATGTGAACGGCGTATGCGGTTCATGGTCAGACTATGGTACAATTATCTAGTTTTTTCTTGGACTCGCCACGCATAATTCGACACTTCCGAGTCCCATAAACATACCGAACGCTACGCGGTACTCTCCAGTAATGCGAGTATAATTCTGCCTCAATTTTTAATAGGGATTAAATGGCCATGGGTGAGGCGGGAGGCCAGGCCAGGCTCGGACACTGTTCTTAATCTTACGCAACTTGTTGTCTTTGGTGTTTTCCCACTCCCACTGCCAAAGTTGAGTTACTGCAGCTTTAATTATCGGGTAGTAATTCAGGCGAGTTCTCTGGTATTTGTTGGGTGAGTAGCAGAGGTTGCAGTACTTCGCGCTAGCTCGTCTGCCTGCTTGTTGTCACGTACTTCAACATAGCCAGGTGCCAAGAATAGAGATAGAAGTTTTGGGGAGCCTGCAAGTTGCATCAGGCTTGACATTATTCCAGAAATTATTAGATGTGTGGAGTTGTAGGGCCTCAGTGACTGGAGAGTAGCTTTGGAATCGGAGAACACCACGTAAGAACCCGAAGCAAGCTGTTCCTCAATCATGCGGAGTGCGGCACGAATGGCGATCAGCTCCGCAGAGTAAATTGATCGGTCGGCAGGGTCACTGAAGTGAAGCATAGGAGCAGATCCAGTCTCTTCCTGGAAATAACGAATGTCTTAAGAACACTTCCATAAAAACGATCAAGAGCCAACCCAAGTTAACATAATTAATACCTTCAGGTTAAAGAAATCTACATTATGTGGAAAGTAAACTGTGCAACTTACTCCACTTATTCCTTAGTGTTCGGTGCTGCGTGTAATCCTGGACTAGGTTCTTGAATTAATGCCGAAAATTGCTCAACATGGGTTTGAGGAAATACGTGCGAGTATACAATTTTAGCTTTCTAACAAGCACATGTCTTGACCAACAACTTGAATTAGAATGTACATAACAGATAGAAGGCAAATCTTATTTTGAACATGAACTGAATTTTATAAAATCTTCTGGCATGAACTATTGGTTATACTTTTAGTTTGAAGGTAACTGCTCATGAAGAAAACAAATTCATCAAGGCATATCGACAAGAAGTATCCTCATGCTTCAAAACTGAAGGTTTTCATGCATTTCATTAGAGAATGGAAAACCTTTGAATGTAGTAGACAGCACCTCTCGCAGCACAATTCTGGGAATAACTAGTGTAGAGCAGTGTTATTCACTAATTTTTGCATGAGAGCCACTTCAGTTAAACACATTGATTGAGATAGACTTAGTTAATGCAAGTTAGCCTATATTATATGAATTATATATTAATCAATTCATATATTTTTTGTGAGTCATGAATTGAGTCATCGCAAGTCGAGCAATTAATACCACTTGGTTAGTGGAACGCATTTAGCAGAGGATTAGAACGAAAATTCAATTCATAAAATCCAATAAATTATACATGCTTCATTATTATGAACAGATACAGTCGAAACATTTTGGGCATGTACGAATAATTTGTGTTAACATTTGTAGTAAGCAAGAAGCATATCTAATAATGAAAAAAACGTAGTTACTGCAGGTTTGAGTACATCAAATTGCTTGGGGCCCGGAAGAATGAAAAATCGTATTCCCCTGACATGCAGAATACATGTAATAACATTAGTGTTCAGTACACACCCATTAGTAAACCAATATTCATGATCTCATCGTCCTAATTTTCTACACTCGTCATTTACATATATAAGCTTCTCCTGACCACAAACCAAAATGTAATGAAAATTAAAAATCATTCTACACTTACCGGTAGAATATTAGAAAAAACTTCTCTTATATTAAAATAAATAGATCCAATTCCATGATGAAACAAAATTTATCAAAGAAGACAAACCCAAATGAATTACAGTGATGTAATTCCCAACAAACCCGAAAGAATTACAGCAATAGATAACTTCGTAATTTATATCTCAGTTTCTCTTACATCAGAACATCAAGCACTGAGACATCACATTAAAAATTCATTGTAACTTACTTGTGGGGTAGAGGTAAAGCTTACAGATTCCTTCATTAGACTGGGCACTTGAAGACGGGCACTGCAGTCCCACCGTTCGGCCGACAAAATTAATGGAAGATAATTATCCCTAAGTCAATATCATACGCGTAAATTATTAAAATCTGAAACTTTACAATAGCCTCTTTCCTTCAGTCAAGAGCGGCAACTAAAACGTCAGCGCTAACGCTCCTCTGCTCACCATTAGCCAAGTTTACCCTCCGAGCTTTACCTTAGTAGTGGGGCCTGCAGCACACAAAACCTACTCCTGCCCCAGGGTACGGGGTACGAATGTCCAGACTGAGCGACCACCCACAATACAACAGATGTCGCCCACACCGCTTCGAACACTCACTCTACCCCTCTGGTTGCGTTCAAATCAGACACTCGCAATCTATTCCCATTTATCACTCTTCAAGGCATACCAATTTATTTCTTTTATAGTCAAATTCGTCACGATACAATGTTTAAACTCCGTTCAATCATTCCAAACTTGGCTATCTTCATCCAAAAAAGTGAATATTACTGACATGGATGAGACTGTAAGTGAACTAGTCTTCAATGTTGCATGAGGTATTCCTTCAGCAACAGCAGCTAAGTCCGTGATTTACCAAGGATTAACATATGAGGGACGAGATGCTGTACTAACATTTGGAAGTAATGACTCAAAATCCTCTGTAATAGAAATCATCTTGTATATTAATGGCTCTGTTTGGTTTGTTGTTACTGACATGTTAGTTTGCCAATTTTCACTCCACTACCATGCTTACGTATTATAAAAAGCACAATCTGAAAGCTTTATCCAGCTATCTAACTTAATTTTTCCTTTTCCTGCACAAATGTACCCAGGAGCTATTGGCCAATATACCCTATATCTTCAGCATTTCATTCCTCCTCCAAGTGAAGCATAATGGCAGCATTACAGAATATGGTTACATTACTTAATTCACTTAGATGCTCCTCATTTTTTCATACGATTAAAATTGAAAATTATATTAATAGAGAACAATCTGCTCTTCTCGACAGCTTCTTTCCAACACAACTCTCTCCACTTCAGTTCTTACTCTCCCTCCCAGAGTCACTACTGCTATACTTTTCAGGCATCTCATCTGATATGCAGTCAATTATTCTGTTATAGCTAATCTCATACACCAAATCTCAGCTCCATGTAACAAAGTGAATGTAACCTCACTTTTGTTACAAATACCATTGTACACTTTTGCATAAGATTTCATTTCCTCTGCATATTTCAGACCTCTTGACACTTTTAATCTTTTTCTCAGCTCATGCTTGCACTTCCTCCACATCGCTATACGCACCCATACAAGACTCAAGGTTTCTAGAATTACTTTTTAAATCATAATTTAATGCTACATTCATTTTACTAACATTTCCATCTCTTGAACACCTCGTAACATTATTTTTCCCACATGCGGTCTCCACCTCCTTCTGCCAAACAAGTCTTAACTTTTGTACCAATCTGCACAACCTAACTTCCGACTCAGCAACCAATGCAGTGTCATGCGCAAACAGTAATTGCTTTACACAAAAGGCACTGCCCCATATATCCTTCATGCGTTTACCTATATCTGAAACTTACATTGATTTCTCTCCCCATACCATGCATGTACAATCAATAACAAGGTCAGCACGCATCACTGAAGCTAACCCACTTGATCTGGTAAACACAACCACTCGCACTTTTTCATTTGCTGACAATCGTTCCAAGTCTTACCATAAAACACAAATTACTCGAGGTACCTTCAAATACTGCAGGTGGTAGCTCAGGAGGGCAGTGTGGCACATGCATTTACGAATCTGGAGAATGGGTTGTCAGTCCTCCAACATACTGTTCTGGAGAAGTGTGGCAATGTCGTGTTCCGTCAAACGGTTGAACTCAAAACAGATCTGAAATTCATGGTTAAGTTATTGTAATGAGAGCTTGAGTGAATTAAATAGTTTTTGAACACATACATTGTAACGTACTTTATCATGATCATTCAACTTCAAGTTTCTACCTGATTGGAACCGAAGAGAGCGGGATACAATTCTTTAATGAATGCAACAATAAAAGTCTCATTAATGATGAGGTTTCTTCGATGAGAGAAAGTCAAGCGCATGGCTTCATCAATTTTTCTGTGATTTGGGAAAACTTTCTGTACTTCCTTAATCATTCTACTCTGGTGTCGCGCAATGGACACATCATCTTTGGTTGAAAATTTCTCAGGCAAATAGTTCACCATTCCAAAAGCAGGAACATTTTTCGAAAGCTTACGATTGATTGCATTCTACTTAGCAGCGTGCTGCTTCCTCTTTTCACGTTTTGCCACTACACACGAAACTGAACTGTCTCTTCTTTGTCTAGTATTTCGTGCTTTTGTGGACATCCTTACTTTCCAGATTTCCAAGAATTATGAAGCACTAATTAGAAGGCAAACAATTTACTCATACATTATAGATCTGCTTCCCGCCCTTACACTGAATATGTGATACTCAAATTGTGAAAGATGAGGAATCTACTGAAAAAAAATACTCATTTTTGTTTTTATATGACTGAAAATCAACTGGCGGCCACTAACTTTAGCATCACCGAAGTTAATACACTGTTGTAAATAAGGATACTTCACTAGGAGTGCTGTGGCCACTGCATCATAGTTGCTCGAAGATGGGTAACTGCAACAGACATGAATAGTTAGTAAATTACATCACTATACCTTAGACCAAAAAGACCTTGGCTCAAATAGCAAATCATTCAAAACCAATTTAGCGATTTCAAGTCTCATGAGATAAACTTACAAAGTAAATTTGATTATCTCGTTATGAAGACAATCCAGCAGGTCGGCCTGAAGCCTTTCTTAAAGATAATCCCCACGCATGTGCAAACACTGCATGAACAGCTGGTGGAGTGCAATTGTCTTGCATGGATTTCTGTAGTTTTTAGGCTTCAAAATAATTGACTTCAGGAAAGCATGTTTTCCTTCAAATCTCAATGTTGGTTTAGTAGGGGACCAAATGTTAGATATTGACTAGTATAGTGAACAAGATAGTGAGCTTTGGGTTTGACTGATAATTCAGGATTTAAAGAAAAAAAATTCCTGAAGAAATTCAGAAATTAGTGTGCCCATATGAAGAATTTGTCCAACATTGAGTTATGGGGCGAAAATTAATTATAAAACTTCTAAGAAGTCATGATAGCATTTCTAGTAAAGATCACTTTCTGGAATTTTGCCAGCAACAAACAATGAAAGCATTCTAACCAAGTTTAACATCTGAGCAGCAATTTGTTCAAGGAGATCATCTCAGGCCCTTGCCAGATCCTGTCGATGTCATGGTCATTTTGCATGTTTTTGTTGTAGAAGGACCCTTAGTTGGTGGACTATTCGTTCCTAAAATTTTATGGCGCTACGACAATAATTCCCCCCCTCCTGGAAGGGGGGGGGGGTGAAGGGAACAAAATCTTTCAATTTTCCCGATTTTGACCCCATATAAAAAGAGAACAAATGGGAAATGAAAAAAAAGCCGAATGTGAGTGTATTAGAAATGTTTCAAGGATTCTAAAACTGCATTTTTTTTGTTCTAGCATCAAAACTGACGGAGGAGTTCCATTTTGAAATATCAATATCAATGAAAAGCACCCAAAATGTTTAACTTTTTCGTGATTTTGACCCCATATATAAAGAGAACAAATGGGAAATGGAAAAAAAGCCGAACGTGAGTGTGTTAGAAATGTTTCAAGGGTTCAAAAACTGCATTTGTTTTTGTTCTAGCATCAAAACTGAAGGAGGAGTCCCATTTTGAAATATCAATGTTAGTGAAATATCAATACCTAAAAACCTATATGTCAAATTTTTGCAAAATCTAACGCCTGAATCAAAAAAATGAATGAAATCAATTGTGTTTCTTTTCAAAGGGGACATATCATAGTCAAATTTCATAAGAATCAGACTGAAAATGAAAAAAAATCAATTTTTTGATAAAAAATGAAAATTTGTATAATTTTTTTTTTAAATCACAACTCACAGTTTGAATATGAAGTTAGGTATGGAAAGTATCGAAATAAAAATTAAAACTGCATTCAATTACATCAATTGTTCATTATATTACACTTCAACAAAAAAATATTTTTTTTGCTTATACCCAACACTTCGAATTTTCAACATTCATCCTGCGACTAGTTCTCGAGTTTTGATGCTAGAACAAATCCAAAGTCAGTTTTAGAATCCTTGAAACATTTCTAACAAACGCACATTCGGCTTTTTTTAAAATTCGAATTCTTTGAAGAAATATATAGCTCTAAACCCAAAAAATTGTTGCTGATTTTTGAAATTTCCGAAAATTTTGAAAAAATAGAAAAAAATTGAATTTGAAAAAAAAGCCGCTTGTGCGTTCGTTAAAAATGTTCCAAGGGTTCTAAAACTGTCTTTGTTTTTATTCTAGCATCAAAACTGAAGGAGGAGTTTCAATCTGAAATTTCAATAAAAATAAACCAAAAACACATTTTTCGTAAAAAAAACTAAGGCCTAACTCGAAAAAATGACATGAGTAAAAAAGGTTTACTTTCACAAAAGACATATACTGGCCAATTTTCAAACGAACCGGACGAAAAAAGGTCTCAAACACGGATAATCTCCTTAATTGTCAAATTGCTGGTTTGATCTTTCCCAATTGAAGTAGGTTCATTTGTCTCCTTGAATATGGACAGTTGCAAATTTGATCATTTAGATATTTTAGGCCAAAGTATTCTGAAAGAAGACAATGGAGCAATGTAGCTTTCAGGAGGGCAATGCAAAATCCTTCGAATAAATCATGAGCAATGTCAGAGGGTGATCCCCAACATACATGAAATTGGTCCAGCGCATTTAGACCAGAGTTAATTTTGATTCCATATATTGTACTCATTTCTGAAATTTCCCAACAATTGCCCCCTTTTCATTGTAACTGAGAATTGTTCGTTTCTCAAAGTGATCACCCAAAAAACTTTCTCTGAGCTTTTCTTTAATGGCTGTGCAGAATCTGCAGATGCAAAGTGAAGGAAAACTTTCCACAAAACCTCCAATTCGATGAGCAGCCATATTATCACTGATAAGCATTGAACTAGTTCCAAAAAAGTGAAACTTCCCTGATGATGTATGCCCTGATATTGCTTGACTTTCTCGAATTCTCATGTCCTCAATAAACTTTTGCAGGATAGTGTGAAAACCATATTTTTTTATGTTGGGGCTTTTTGTCAAACAGAGAATGGCAAATAATAATTTGACTCGGAGATGAGCAGAGATGTTGCCAAGTACCCAGTAAAGTGTGATGCCTCCCGATTACATGGCGGCAACAAAGTCCCCAATGGTAAAGGGGCACAGAATTCACATGAATGCCTGACACCCGAAAGGGGTCGGTAACGCTTTAAGTAATCATTTAAGCAATCAGAGCTTGGCAATAAAAGGGGTTTCTCACCTTCGAAAATATTTGTTCAGGTGAACACTTCTCAATGTAGCCGGCTGTCCATGAACCCAAGGGTCCAAGGTAGCGAGGAAAGATGACCGGTGACCAGCGAGGCACAAGATTTAGGTGCACCCGAGGCCGCGGTTGGAAGCTGTCTGACGTGGCAGTCCGAAAAGACCGCGCACATCGGCTTTCATTCGAATCCGCTGTATTGGCTTAGGACTCGGAAGAAAAAGCGCTGGCGTACTTTAGAAGTTTGGAAATACGCTTTAGGATTTAGGTGCACAAGATTTAGGTGCACCCGAGGCCGCGGTTGGAAGCTGTCTGACGTGGCAGTTCGAAAAGACCGCGCACATTGGCTTTCATCCGAATCCGCTGTATTGGCTTAGGACTCGGAAGAAATAGCGCTGGCCAACTTTAGAAGTTTGGAAATACGCTTGCAACCGAAGATGTGAGGAACACCCACCACTGCTCTGCTATTCGTTAATTACTTGTTTTATTGCCTTTTAGGTTAATTAATTTAACAGCAGCCTAAGACCCCATACTGCGGAAGGCCATTAATAATGCCTTACTAAGCCCGCTCAGGATCTCGGCTTTGAGCAATGGCTAGAATTTCCACACAATCCCAGCAAACAAAAAAACGGAGTTTTCATTTTGAAATTTCCGTTACATAGATTTTAAATACACAAAACATTTCATTATATTCACAATATTTTCTAGAGGAAATATAGAAAGTACTATCACTTATTTTATACGCATATACAATTTTTAATTTAGCAAGATAAATTAGTAAGGGAAATCGAAGATGACCTCTCCTAATTAAATCAGCAAATTTGATACGCTGCTGTTGAGCTGCCTGCCGTTTAGGACGGGCAGCTGCCTCCATTTCAAATTCTTCGGGAGATTCCGAAGAATCGTTTTCATAAGAGTATTGCTGATCTCCTGGGTGTTAGATAGAGAGAGAACTACCCTCATTAGGAATGGGACTCTAAGGAGCTTCGAAATAAGGATGTAACTCCTTACCAGAGCCACCCTCAGCACTTTCCCACCCCTCCTCTGAAGCAGTATCAAAAGCAGCTAACTCCAGGGGGTAAAGTAGAGAAATCTTGACATAAGTCTCAGAGTTATCAGCTTTATTAATATTAACAACCCGGACCTTACCATCGCGGCCAGGTAGCAGCGCACTGATGCGGACCAAAGTCAAAAACGGCCTAGGTTTTATAGGATACCTTAATAAGACGACCTGACCTACTGATAGAAATTTATTATTGTGAGGCAGAGATTTAAGAGGGTATGGACCTCAAAGATTGATTAAATATTGTGAGTACCTGAGTTCCCTGAATCTGGCCACCATTACGTCGCGCTTTTCAAGCGCGGAGAGCAAACTCACTCGCTGCTCGACGTCTTCGGCTTCCAAGTCAGGGACCCCGTCGGATAGAATTAAAGAATTAGAAGAAGGATAAAGTTGAAGGAATTGTATAGGCATAATAGGCAAAATGGTGTCCCCTGTCTCGGTGTAGGAAAGAGGACGTCGGTTAAGATTAAGAGTGATATCAGAAATGACAGTTAAAAAGGATGAATATGAATAAGTGCTCCGGTCAAAGACCTTATACAAACTTTCTTTTATAGATTTAAATAATCGTTTTCAGATCGCACCAAATGGAGGACTATAGATTGGGATGGTTTTAAATTTAACGTTAAAGGTTCTGAAACGTTCTTCATACAAGGATGAAGTTAAGAATTCTGACAATAGGTCAGAAGCGGCTAGGAAAGTTTTAGCATTGTCAGTATAAACTGTGTTAGGTACGCCTTTTTCATTCGTGAAGCGAATAAAAGCAAAACAGAATTCCTCCAGTGTCATGGAAGGAAGAAGCTCTATGTGAATTGCTCGAGTTTGGAAACATGTAAATAATAATAAATATACCTTTTCTTTATGACCAAAAGGGTCTAATACCCAGAAATGAGCTGAAAATTCCATTCCCGTGGTGGCGAAAGGTCTTACAAAATTAGTCCGACTCTCTGGCAACGCAGGTGGGTCGGGAAAGGAAAAGGCTTTAGCGTTCACCCGCTTGCAAACTATGCACTTGGATAGAATGCGGTGAACTGTAAGCTTACAGCAAGGTATCAAATAACCATCCAACTTTAGTTTTTGCACGCTTGATTGAACACCTAGATGATTTAGAGATTTATGAGTATGCAAGATCAGAAGATAGGTTAGATGAGAAGAACTAGACAACAGAATAGGGTTTCTAGTATTGTAGTCTAATTCCTCTGCTAAAATTATGCGGCTGCTGGATCTAACAAAATTATGAGAGTCTGCGCGCTTCCAGATTTCTACAGCTCTAAATACCTTCTCTACCACACCTAATAGTCTGGGGTAGTAGGAAAAGCGCTCAAGCTCCACAATCGAATTTACCTGAAATAAATTGCTGAGGAATACAACCTAAAGGATCCCTTTGGCCACTTATCTCTACTGTCTCTTATCCAAGATGGACCTTCTAACCATAACGATTTACACTCTTGAAATTTAGATACTTTCAAACCACGAGTAAGCATATCTGCTACGTTAAACATCGTGGGTACATACTCATAGCTGAAGGCTGCTAACGTCTTACATTCTAGTTGCTTACGCATAGCTTCTATATCTTTTAATCTATTGCTTACAAATATATTCTTGAGAGGAGGTTTACCACTTAAGAGCCAAGCTAGGGTTACTTGTGAATCAGTTAGAATAGTTATAGCAAATACTTTAAAAGGAAAGTTCATATCACTCAGAAGAGATACAAGACACCGATAGGCGAGAAACGCTGCCAAGAGCTCAAGGGAAGGAAGAGTTCGTTGGCGAGAAGGCGAAAATTTAACTGTAGAGAAAAGTAATGCGCTGCGATCCTCTTGGACGCCATAAATACAGGTAACAAAGGCGCTAGCACTAGCATCACAAAATACAATAAGTTACATAAAAAGTAGTTTTAGTCTCTGCCAAAGTCATCCTAGGAAAATCGTAGTCCTCTAACTCCAAAAACTCCAGACAATAGCTCTGCCACTCCTTGCGTAAATCTTCCGGAACATCCTGATCCCAACCCAGCCTTAATTAATGGAGTTAGTTTTCTCAAAATAAGCTTACCTCGCACAGAAAAAGGCAACAAAATCCCCAAGGGGTCATAAATAGAAGCTATTTCAGACAAAATTTCTCTTCGTGATTTACACGAAGTGTCCAACTTTTTTTCAGACAGAGAAAGATCAGTAGAGGTGTTATAGTCGTAGCCCAGCACTCTAGAGTGCATTTCTTCACTACAGAGCTCAGGGTCGATTTGGGACAGAAGATTAGAATTATTGGATTTCCATTTGCGTAATGGAAATCCACTCTCCTCAAATGCACTATTTGCGCTTCGAATTGTTCTAAGCGCTAGTTCGGGGTTCTCGGTAGTAAACACTAAATTATCGACGTAAAGCTTGTTTGCCATAACGTCTCTAATCGTCAAATCTGTGATCGTTTGAGCGTGCAATTTGAGCTGATAATTAAAAATCTAAGGCGAAGCAATAAATCCAAACAAAAGAGTAGTATATCGGTAATATAAAAATTTATTGTCCTTATAAAGAATAAAGCTAAATTGATTTCGGTCAAAGTCACAAGCAAGTTTTACTTGTAAAAAAGCCTTAAAGATATCGGAAAGCACAACTACTGAATTTGCTCGGAAATAGACCAAAAGTCCTGACAAATTGTTTAACAGATTAGGACCTACATAAGAGGCTTCATTCAGACTGGGTAAATTTCCGACTTTCAAAGAGCAATTAAATACGGGTCGGATTTTGCAGGTTTCTACATGCGTACGAATTACAGGCCTATGCGGGATCCATTTGTGCGCATGCACATCTATCCTTTTGACAGAAATAGGCTCATTAATACCTAATTCAAGCTGCTCAAGAAAGACGTTATTATAGTCGCTTTCGATTCCCTTTTGGGCATTGTCATTCGTTACTTTACGAGCAAGATATATTGCCAAAACAAAATTATTTGGTACTTTAGCCAAAAGCTGGCGGTTCCAGTGTAATTGGATCGAATACCTACCTTTGTCGTACTTAACGATTTTTTTGAACCCTGCCAATTCCCGATCATTCCCGATCATTCCCGATCAAGTCCAGGAGTCGGTCAAGTCCCGTCTGAACTTTGCACTCGTCAGAAATGTCCAATACAGAGGCACACACGTTTGGGGTATCAAAGAAATTAGTCAGAATACTACTGTAACGATTTGCGTTTAGTTTACATTTAGGAACTTTCTTTTCAGCGTTTGATTTAGTCTCGTCGTCATGAGTCAAAGAAGATTTAAAGGGTTTAACATTAGCAACACTGCCAAAGGAAGTTTTATAACTATTATCTAGCTTCTCAGGTTTGGAAGCAATAAGAGAATTTAAAGATGAATTATAACATTTTAAATCCACAAAAGGAAGAAATCCATTGGAAACTCGCATAACCTTAAAATTATTATTTACATTCTGAAGTTCAAGTACTTTAAAAGCTTGCAGGGCATCAACACCCAAAATTCCTTGAACTTGGATGCTATCATTAATTACTCCAGGATAAGAAGTAGAAATAGGTAATTTAGTCTTTAAAGTTTCTAGTCTAGCTTTCAAATCTCTCATCCCCATCTGCAGACTTAAATTTCTCATTGCAAAAACATCAAGCTCATGCTTCTCACTGTCAGGAAGCACGAGTTCAATGCTAAGGTGCTATCCTATTAAAGGAACAGAAGCTCCTTCAGTGTTAATAGCTTGCTTTTGCAGATCTACATCAGAATAACCTTGACTTAAAGTGTCCAAGTCAACTAAAGACGTCTGACTTCCTGTATCTAAGAGATAATTGTTGCGTTTAGCAACACCACCATATTTGGTGGTAAGAGCTACGAGAGGGCACATCCTAAGACTTGCCTTTAACCGTCAAGTAGAAGAAGTATTAAACACAGAAGAGTTTATAAATTTGGGACACAAAGGGCTAACACATGGTAGACTAAAGGAGGTAACGTCACTTCTACGGGGATAGCCGCGCACATTCGCCAATTCGACTAGCCAATAGAAGGCTTCATTTCAAACAAGCCGTGTGACGTCACCTACACACCATGACGTCAGCGGCGGCGGCAGCGTACTACTACGCAGCGTACTCTCCTTCCAGACGTACGATCAACAACAGGACCGACTGCCGGTGCTCCGCCGTAGGTACGGATTCGGATTTTTGAAAAATTTAATTCTGTTCGGCTACGTGTAAATTTACCAGAAGTAAAAGGTTATCGATCTTCAATTTAATCATACCAGCAGCTTCATAAATTGAAAGCTCTATCCAAACTGTAGTAAAATTTACTTTATTCAATCATACAAAACGTTTTAGTACCTTTTCCATGCAAATGGAGCTGACGATTGCGCGCCGTGTTTAATCGTAAAAAAGGATATTATAAGATTCTGTATTCAGATATTTATTTGAAATAAAACCTGCCATATGTATATTCCGCTTGTAAGTTCATGAATTGAATGGGCAGGAGTATTGATTTGCAGTTGTATATTCATTTTAAGCATCTAAACGTTCAAGCTAAAAAAAGACTTCCGAAGAGAGGAAGGTACCATATAGTATGAAGTTAAGAGAACGTGGAACCTACCCAGAAGGGTGCATAGAAACAGTAAATTGAGAAAGAAGCTTATGGAAATGGAGGAAAGTTGACGAAGAAAGTAATAGGTGCTGAAAAACAGAATAGCAGTGAACCGATAAAAATGGTTAAAAAAATACTTTATCTCAACGAAAGGCTTACCTAACCTTTAGCTCAAAACCTCGTACATTCCCCAAGGGAGCGCTAAGAACAGAGAGCATTGATTATTGTTATCGTTGTGAGAAAAAGTTATAATTACTCGAGTTAACACTGTTATGAATGTTATGATTATATGAATAAATGATTATATACAGAAAATCTAGATGAATATGACATCATTTCAGCGCTTCTCCCCACAAAAAGGTGTTTCATGAACAGGAAGGATGAAGGCACCAATCGATATGGACATAAGAAATCAGGAAATCTATGCACGAGGTGTGTTCCCATATATATTTTGGATGGAAGCATCAAGGTACTAAGTTAGTAATAAAAAATCTACCATGAATATAGGGTGTTTCAAAAATACACGGCATAATTTCAGGTATGTATTTCCCACATGTAGACAATCAAAATAGTTCATTACAACATATGTCCGGAAATGCTTCATTTCCGAGTTATGGCCTTCACAACATTGAAATTCACCGGAACGTTTTTCTTTCCGCAGGTCGTTGCCATTACAGAAGATGTTCAAAATGACCTCCTCCTGCTTGAATACAGACCTCACATCGATGTCTCATTGACCTGCGAACACGATCCCACACTCCAGGAATGTTGCGTATGTCCTCAGAGCGTGCCACAATTCGATTCCGAAGGGATTCCAAATCAGGCACCGGAGACGAATAAACCAATGATTTTAAATGGCCCCACAAGTAGAAATCGAGAGGGTTCAGATCAGGTGAGCGTGGAGGCCAAGCAATTGGGCCACCTCTACCTATCCATCGATCAGGAAATCTTCGATCCAAGTACCGGCGAGCCGTACGACTGAAGTGTGCAGGAGCGCCGTCATGCAAGAAGTGAGCGTGCTGACGATCGATCAGTGGAGTGTCGTCATAAACATCAGGTATGATGTTTTCCAGGAAGTTTGTGTACGCCTGCCCCGTAAGTCTGTTTACAAGTACATGGGGTCCAACTAACCGATCACCAATGATACCGGCCCACATGTTGAGGGAGAACCGCACCTGGTGATGAGATACAACAGTTGCATTTGGGTTTTCATACGCCCATACATGCTGATTGTGGAGATTTGTTATGCCATCTCGTGTGAACTGTGCTTCATCTGTAAATAATACTAAGGCAGGAAAGTTCGGATTTGCGGCACATTGCTGCAAGAACCACTGACAGTACCTAACTCGTGCAGGGTAATCTGCTGGTGACAGCGCCTGTACACGTTGCAAATGGTAAGGATACAATTGATACTCTTTCAGCAGTCTCCAGACAGTCGTATGGGGAACATTCACTTGCAACGCTAACCTTCGTGTGCTGATAGAAGGAGTTCTGTTCACAATCTCCAGAATCTCCTCCTGTTCTTCTGGAGTTGTAGATCTTGGTCGTCCCCTTCCCAATCCAGGAGAGTCAAATTTTCCATACTCGCACAGACGCTGATGGAGACTTACAAATGTCTTCCGATCTGGACATTGTCGCTGTGGGTACCTCTCCTGGTACAAACGACGAGCCAGCGCAGCATTGCCGTCTGCCTTACCGTAGATCAAGTGCATCTCTGCCAGCTCCTGATTTGTGTACATGACACACAGTCGAACGCCAAACACAACACTGAATTTAACCTTCGCCTAGGAATGATCTGTCAGAGTGCCCTCTTAATGTGTCCTTTGACGGCAACGACCTGCGGAAAGAAAAACGTTCCGGTGAATTTCAATGTTGTGAAGGCCATAACTCGGAAATGAAGCATTTCCGGACATATGTTGTAATGAACTATTTTGATTGTCTACATGTGGGAAATACATACCTGAAATTATGCCGTGTATTTTTGAAACACCCTGTATAAGGTTCCAGAGAACAGGACAGAAATGGACCGAAAATTAGTCGGTACAACCCAAACAAAAAATTGTAAGGTTAGATTATTGGTAGTACAAGCCTCACTACCACAACAAATTTCAATCAACGGAAGTTAGAAATCATTCAATATGAACTTGACACAACGGGAAATGTAAGCACAAGATTTGTTCCCACGCAAGACTCCATCATATACGTAATTAGATTCTATTATTAGTTAGTTTAAGCCTTCCTATCCGCAACAAAGGCGATCCAAAGAGAAGAAGAAGAAAAGCACCATTTAGTATGGAGTTAAGGGAGCGCAGAATCTATGCACAAGGTGCACAGAAACGGTGAGCTAAGAAAAAAGTTCATGAAACCAGAAAAAATTGAAGAAAGAAAATGCTGAAAAACAGGACAGCAGTGAATCTAAAAAAAGACGGTCCGTAACAAAACAAAACCTATTCTACTTCAACAAAAAGGAAGCCTACCTAATGTTTACTTCGCGCCCTCATATATTCCCCCTAGGAGCGCTAATTCCCAGAGATACAATAGTTGTATCCCCCTGAGGGGCATACCAGTAAGTAAAGAAGTATAAAATAAAAAGAAAATGAACAGGTAAAATCAAAAAGGAAAAAATATAGCATAATAGACCTCAAAGATAAACATTAGAAAGGTCAGTAGTTCACGTCAAACTTTCTATTTGGGTACCGATTCTTCTAGCTCAGTGCGAGTGGGAAGCCTACGACGCATCTTTCACCAACTATTGGATGCATGCTCCAAATCAATCATTCATATCGGTAAAATAATTTGTATACACAATTGTGTGGTCATCAATAAGCAGAAGTAAATTCAGCGGCACGTTCAGAGAGTTCAGAGAGTTGTTTAATAACAAGACAACACTCCAGGTAACTTTTTAAAGAGTACGTTAACTCTTTCGAGACTGCCGGGAAGTGTACCTATTCCAACATAAGCCTCAGATTAGATTTGATTAGTCGTTAGTTTTAGCCTCCCTAATCAGCAAAAAATGCGATCCAAAGATAGAAAGGAGGAAGACACCATTTAGTATGGAGTTAAGGAAACGCGGAATCTACGCAGAAAGGGCATAGAAACAGTACGTTGTGAAAAAAGAGTATGAAACAAGACCAAAATTGAAGAAGAAAGTAGGAGGTGCTGAAGAACAGGACAGCAGTGAACCGAAAAAAGCTGGTCCTTCACATATCAAAAACACTTTATTTCTTTACTTTAAGGCCTTTCTAACTCTCAGCTGGGGCCCTCACATTGCATAAGCCTCAGAATGCAAAAATTTGAAAGGTGAGCATTATTCTAGTTACGGGAATATTTTCACAGCCAGTCTAATTTTTTTTCAAATAATTCATTTTGAAATCAAAATTATGAATGTCATAGGAATGCAAAGGTTTCAATAAGTAAATACAATTGATTTTTTTCAGCAGAGTTTCAATTACGAGAAGAAAACAAGGATAACAAATATGTGTAGCGCGTAGATAGTAATGCTTTTTTATAACGCTTCACCCTAGCAATGCACTTTGCCAAATCAACAAATAAACCTTGCACTACCAGCCGTTAGTGACTAGACAACATTGAAAGACATAATAGTTCCCAGAATTAAATTATAAACAGAAAAAGAAAAAAGGTTTATCACAAGCTTGCTACAACATAACACATTACAGCCTTAAATTCATCTCCCGCTTACAAAATATGGCTGAACAAGTCGAAGACTAATAGGTTGTTCATTAGATGTCATTGGGAGTTAACTCAACACCACTTACAGAGCTGGGAGCGAGTAGTGCGCAGATATATTAGTACAGATTTAGGTTGTAGTTTAAATTTGACATACATCTGAGTAGTCGAGTGAGTAACAAAGACTAAAATTAGGCTTTGTTATATTTAAATCAGAATGTATGGAGTGCTTCTGTACATACAACAACGTGAAAGTTATTTACAGGAGGAAACAGTAACTCCCTCATAATTGTTTTAAATGAAGTACCGGAACTATAGGCATAAGTTTATTATGCACAGAAAAGTACATTCAAACAGCTGCTCTTCAACATATCTGCCCAATATGTCCGTAACACCATTGCCAAAAGCGTACACCTATGTTATTATATTCCAGAAACAATTTAAAATAAAATAAATAATTTATGCAACAAAATTTTTCATATTTCACTCTATAACATGAGAACAAGGACTCAGGAGCAAAGTGAATCACTTTCTCATGTTGATCCACAGAGTAAATATTGAGTGCGGATGTTGTGGCGCTAGGACGTGGTGGCTTATCAGACGGAACTTCCTGAAAAATTTACCTACTATGGGTAAGTAATTCAGTTAAAAATCTGTTTACAAGTCGAAAATCGATCGACTTATTTCTTGGTAAACTGCTACTGGGGCTTTGGGCCTTCCGGAAAATCCTAAATTACTATTTTTGTTTCGCCGGATCTTGGATAACACTGATATATAAAAGGATATTGTTCTACAAATAACATACAACAACAAAAATCTGATTATTTCTTTTGATAAAGGTAGTACAAAGGAATAAATCATTATCAAGCAATAGATACTACCAAGGATAAACTCTTGAAAGTCATCAACAGACTTGATAATACAATGCCTCCCAAAATCAAACTTCCTTATGACTCCGGAGGAGGTAAAAGCAGTGTCAAGGGACAAGTTACCCGCGCCTACACTCGACCTATCTCAGAGTCAGATAAATCTGATTTCAATAATGCTAGGAAACCTAACAAAATTACCTCGTGACAACCTCTACTCCTAAGAGTAAATCACAGCCAGCTCTAAGACGAGAAACCCCAAGAGCCAACCCTAACAATGGGAGCCGAAAGCAAAAGAATAAAGGACCTTATAATAATACTTTTAAGAGAACATTAGAGAGTAGTCAAGAGTTTTTGGACTTGCACTGTAAAAAGAAGAGGGAAACACAATGTCTCTGACTCAGAAATGTCTCAGCACAATGTGTGATTGCTTAGTGAGTCGCATCTCTCAGGAGTTCTTTCTAGCAATGATTCTCTTTCTGAATCAACTATGGTAATTCCAAACAATCAAGATGAGCTAAAACAAAACTTTCAATGCCCTGCAGGGATAAAATCTGCAAAAAGAGAACTCAACTTGTCAGAAAATGCCGATAAAATCCCAAATACAGTTAGGAATGTACTAATAAATGCATAAGAAGATAACCAAAATTTGACAAAACTCAATCCTTGCAAAGTACAAGCTACAATAAACCAAATTTGTGGTGAAGTTGAGAGAAAGTGTAGTTCAAAAGATCAGGCAATCTCATTATTAATGTTAAAACAGAAAACCAAGTAAAAACCTTGATGAACTTGAAAAAGTTTGATGAAATCCCGGTTAAGGCTCAAATAGTATGGGGGGCTTAAACCTCCTATGGAAAGATTTATGCTCCAGAATTTTTGTCGGATTCATTAGAAAATTTGCTGCAACAACTTGCCGCCTCTGGTGTAGTAGGTATATGTAAAACGTTCATGGACCCAAAGCGTGCCGTGCCAATTCACCCTTGTTTGTACTTACTTTCCTTGGGACTTGCCCTACAGAGCTGAAAGCAGGCTATTCAAATTACAAAGTGGACCCTTTCAACAACAGCCCCATTTGATGTACCAAATGCTGGCGATTGGGACACACTACCTCAGTCTGCCGAACCGAAAAGTCTGTAAGAAATGCTCATCTCGAGAACACGATGAAAACAGCTGCACTGCTGAAAATCTAGTATGTGCAAACTGCAAAGGAAACCATACTGCTGCCTCAAAAGAGTGACCCATTTATATTCAAGAACATAATGTCAGTAAATTCCAAGCAAGACAAAATATCTCATTTGCAGATGCAAGGAAAATAATTCAAAACCAAGCCCAAGTCCACCAGCAGCAAGACACCCTTCCAGAATTAGAATCAAGACGCTCCTTTCCCCCACTCGTACTATCAAGAACCCAAACAGAATCTCAAAATTTGACACAAAAAACACACGCTAATGCAATCAATTCAGAGAGCTTACATCACAGCCCTGGCATACCAACACAGAGTCTTGGCAACCCTATGCATGCTTATAAAAGGCTAGAACTGCAGAAGCAACCTACTCAAAACAAAGCAATGGATAATAAAACTATGGAACACAGTCAACGTATGAACCATAATACACCAACCTTACTGCACACAGAAGTAAATTACGACTTAATGACTACTAATTACAACACAGAAAATACTCAGTTGAAAGAAAGGAACCCTTCTACCTCTAAAAACCAGCAAAGCAATAAAAGTATATCAGGAAAGGAAATTAAAATATCACTCAAGACCATCATTTTCAAACTTCTCCCAACAATTGTCAAAATGCTAATCTCCAATTCAATTACTGATGTATTGAACTACTAACAGAACTTGGTAACATCAGGAATGCAGAAGATCTTATAACAGAAGTGCTAACTAAACTAAATGTTACCTCTTTAATAAGCCCATAATGAACCTATCAATATCGCTATGGAATATGAGAGGATATTTCTTTTAACTCCCCTTCCTGCAACTGCTCATTTATCAATATGAACCAAAAATTCTTTGCCAACAAGAAACCCACTTGCAAAATCACAATCAAATTAAGCTAAATAACTATGTTTCATCCTACAGCAAAGATAGAGATAATAGAGGAGGTGGGGTAATCCACCAGCACTGGTTGTTGCGTGGTTGATGTCTCCTTCTCCTGCTTTCTTCCATTAGTTTTTTTCTTTGTTCTTTGTTTTTCTTTTACTGTTCGTGGAGTTGATGCTGGCGGGGTTTCCTATGTGAAATTTATGGATCCAAGATCCGTCCCGTTGGGGTTGCTTTGCTTGATTCAATAATAATAATAATGATAATAATAATAATAATGACTTATGTCCATAATACCATACCTTGTATACCTATTGAAATCAACACTCCTGTTGAAGTAGCTTGTAGAGTATTCATTAACAAGAAACCCATCAATATGTATCTGCCATAAACACTTTATATTGATCTGGTAGATCACAACCTACTAGAGATTAGCAATTTGAAAAGGGGATCCAGCATCATTGTGATGGATTCAAATGCCCACAGCTATTCATGGGGCTCAGACTTTATATATAGATGAGGCAGAATTATAGAGTAATGGGTAACAACAGACAACAATCTTATCTTATTAAACAACACAGCCCCTAATTTTTTATTATCATATGGAAACTATACTCATATTGACCTGACACTAGTGACAGAAGATTTGCACTCTCTCCTAACATGGAAAACCCACCCAGACACCATGATATCAGACCAATTCCCAGTGTACGTGGGCTGAAACACAGAAATATTGCAGGTTAATTTTCCGGATAGGTGGCTTCTTAAATCAGCTAACTGGCCCAAGTTTAGAGAAACCATGATCTCCCCCATTCTTAGTAACCTAGCAAGTGATGAAGCTTGCGGAGCAGTAACACAGACAATTATTAGTGCAACTGAAGGCAGTGATAAAAAGAGTAGCATGGGCCCAGCTAGACGAAAAGTGAATTGTTGTGGGAATGAAAAATGTAAGAAAAGTCACAGGGTATATCATAGGGCATACAATCAATATAAAAATCCCCGTGGAAACATGCAAAATGGTTTGCGTTTAAAAGGGCTCGAGCTATTTACAGAAAGACAGTGTTTGAAGCAAAAAAAGAAAGTTGGAGAAGTTATGCAGCCAGTCTAAGTGATAAAAGCTTGTCAGCAGAGGTGGAGAAAAATTAGAGCAATAAATGGAAAACGAAACAGAAGTCAAATAATATTGAAAATCCATATTGAGGTGGTCACATGTCCTAAAGATGTGGCTGACATTCTAGTAGAACAATATAAATCCTATAGCACTGGTGAGACTCAGGATCTTTTATTTTTTGAAAATGAGGTTACCAGTAAACATTCACCAATACATTTCACTCCTGCTCCTCATCATCAGTATAACCATCCAATTACCTATCCTGAACTTGAAAGAGCACTGAAAAGCTCCAAGTCCAAAACACCAGGCCCTGATACAATCCTAATAGATTTCATAAAACATATGGATGAAAGTCAACAAAAAAAAACAGTTTTACAGATATTCAATATAGTCTGGAACTCAGGAATTCCCATGCCTTGGAAAGAAGCAGAGGTGAGAAGTTTAGGGCAGTTATTATGAATTAATTCATAAACATTTTTCCTGAAGCCAGGTAAGTGACTAATTTGATTCAACAGATACTGCAAGACCCTGTCATAACAAATAATAGTACAAAAGATTTACTGCAAAATTCAAGTCGCTTGGGCGGATCATCTGACTGAATACACTTTAAAACGACACAAATAGAAATCTTGCACACTAAAAATGGAACAACTTTAGTGCAGTGAGTCAAAGAAGTTTTTCAGCTGCTGGTGATACATGTCTGTTTTCATGGCGAGGTAACCGGAGATATATTGGCAGCATCTTCCACTGCCACGAAGGCAAAAATTCCTCCAATGTTGAGGGTTCAGTTGGATACCACAGCAGCCTTTAGTTCCTCTTCATCCACCTTGATGTTGAAATTATTTCACTGTCATCTGGTACCTGAAAGGCCAAAAAAAATTAGTGAAATTCTCAAGCTTACAGTTTTTGAATTAGTTATTGGCTCAACAAGCACACATTTCAGTTGTGATAGTGAGGGTACAGATTGAAATCTGTTGGTGCAAATATGATAAATTGAGATGCAGGTGAGAGTTTTTAATAACAGGGGTCAGTTGTAATAAAAGATGATGCTGAATTTGAAGCAGTATTGAGATACAAGGAGTCCTAAGGGAGAAAGAGATAGGAGAAAAAACAAAAAGAAGCTGTGAAAAATATTAGAGAAAAAACAAAAAATTAAATTAAAAATAATTGGCAGAGAAGTACTGTACCCAGCTTTAAGTATAACCAAATAAGGCAGAGAAGTACTGTACATAGCTTCAAGTACAACCAAATAAGTTAGCACACTCAAGCTGGTTCCCATTATTTTTCTTCAACAGTTGCTGGGTGATATAAATCAATTTCTCCGTGGTATTTAACAATAAGCAACAATAAGCCTTATTTAACCTAATCTAAACTATGAACGAACAAGTCTCAAGAATAGAAAAACTAATATAGCAAGACTCATAAAAATTGACAAGTGGAGAAAATTAGCCCTTAATCTGGAGAATGTTCTAAATTTCATTTTTGCTTGAATATATTCCTTAGTAGATTACCAGACCCATTTTACTTCTATGTATTAAGAAACATAAAAGGAGAACAAAATAAAAATACAATCATTGACATAAACATTAGATATGTTTTTTTTTTCAAACATGGCTTTGTTGCTCCAGATAAGATTTTTGAAGCACTGACAATAAATTCATGATCAACATAAATTTGCACCTTATATCTAAAAGATATTGATAATAGCAAATAGAACACCATAAATGGTAAATATAGGAAAGTTCGGTAACTTCAAAAATGCATTTCCAAGAATGCTTGGAACTGTACCATTTGCAAAAAAATAACCACCATAAAAAGTAGCACTTTCTCATAGAACACCATAGACAAGATTTTGCATCTCTTTTGTAAACAGAAGGATGCTTTATTCCAATTAATCAAGCAAGCCAGATACATATCATCTAGTGCAATAGTTTGGTTAATGTTAAGGAGATGCAACTAATCAATTTTCGAAATTTTGTTGCCTGTATCATCGTAATTACATCAAAATAAACAATTTTTCTTCCATGCTCTTTTTGGGGTAAATGAGTATTTAACGAGTTATAGCGGTAAATCGCCTACCTCAACTCTAGTGTTTGAAGCGGGAAGAAATTGTCCTGAAGGGAAGACTACAATGGACTCTCCTTTCCGACGCGCTTGAATGACCCAGCGCATTCCAGCCATCAAAGACGAAAATTACCATACCGCTATAACTCTTTAAATACTCATTTTTCCCAAAAGTGCATAGAAGAAAAGTTGTTTATTTCGATGTAATTACCATGATTCAAGCAACAAAAATTCAACAATCGATTAGTAGCTGTTTATTCGAGCGCTTTCCATCCATCAATGATGATAATTAACATACCGCTATAATTCATTAAATACTCGTTTGCCCCAAATAGTGCATAGAAGAAAAGTCGTTTTATTTTGATGTAATTACCATGATACAGTCAACAAAATTTTGAAAATCGATTAGTTGCATCTCCTTAACATTTACCAATAGTTTTTCAAATGCTTTATAGCTAAAATCAGGACGCCATGAAGGTTTGAATTTTAGGTTTGATGGTTTGAAACAATTGAATTCTAGCTACAAGGGAGGAAGTTATTAGGAATTAATCTAATAACTTCAGATAAGATAGGCTCCTCAACAAAAACAAGATCTATTGTGAAGATGCATCTAAAATGTTGAACACAAGTTTTATAGTCTGGCAGTCCAAACTAGCTCTCATGCTGAGAACTGTAGATTCTAAGCTTACTACTTGCTAATTTCAACATTATGCAGAGATCAAATTTTTTCAACAATGGCAGGAAAGTTTTTTATTGTAAACGTGGTAAAATTTGATATCACATCCTACTTCCAGATTAATTTACACACAGAAATTTAGATGAAAATTGAAGCTGATAGCACCCTACCACAAGATTTAGGATACCTTTTTGGAATGAGAAGCACCAAGTTATTCAAAAAAATTTAAAAATAAGCAGTATGTCATTAATCAACATTTAATTGTAGCACATCATATTCCTATTTTTTTATTTCCTTTTTATTTTAAATTTCAGGCGAGTCAACAGCATTTTCCATGGAACTAGCATATCAAATTTGAACTGTTCTAACTGTATCAACTGTATTTGAAATGTTCTAACTAGTTTCAAAGCTTTGATAGAGAGTTGCAACTTCATCAAGTGGAAAAATCAGTTATGAGCCATCCTTTTTGAATTACATTCAAATAATATTCAAGTTCAATTTCTTACCTTCCAGGTCCAAACTCCTGTGATCATAAAACAACAGCACAACACCACTTTTCATTGAAAAGTGCGACTTAAATGCCGATAAGATCCTTCGGTAGTCGGTCTTTTTGAAATGGCTGCTGTTAACATAAATGAGACTTATTAAAATTATTTGACATGACATTTCAGCTTGGCGCAATCCATTTTTTCAAATTAAAACTAGGAAATTAAAATATCTTGGGTGGATTTATAGCATTATTCTGACATTAAATTTGAGGAACACTTATTTAATTTAACGTGAAGCGGCGACATTGCACTTCACTCGACTCGTCAACACTTCGTTTGAACGGCACGGCTAGATTCAAGATTGTCGTACCAGTAACGCTAACTGTGATGCCAGATTTCGGGTTAGCAGTGTTGCCAGATGCAATCTAAGCGTTGCTATTGGTGCGATGTCATGACGTCACCTACACAAAACTCGATTTTATAAAAGACTGGTTTGCAGCTACTTTGTTTCGTTTACCATGGGCTAACATGCGTGTTAGCCTTACACAAGGAACACAAAAATGGGAGACCTTTAACTTTGGAAGGACACACGCTAGCCAAATGTTTACTGCTCATACAGATAGTGCACAACTTCAACTCACCAGCTCGCTTCACACGTTTCTCACGCGAATCAATTTTTTTGCAGGAAAATGAAGCATCGTTGGCCTGGTTACAGAAGCGACATACCTTATCAATAGGCAGTTTACTAGACACGGGAAAATGTTACGTTTTATCCCTAACCTCAGTTCTCGTCACCACTTGCACTTTCTTATTTCTGAATACATGAGGCAGTTTAGAGTTACGTTTAGTTTCAAGGAGAGAAAGCACTTTGTTGCCATTCTCCAATACTTCCAAAGAAAAGAAACTCGCTTTAGAATAGCGAAGGAGTTCTAACAAAAAGAATTCAGGAAGTTTAGTCTTAATTACAGCAGAGAAAAGCAGGTTTCCCGACTTCTCTCTGGAGAAATCCAAACCTAATTTGGAAAGCTCAAGAAGGCGAAATTTAACCTAAGAGAGGAAAGAACTTATTTCAGCTAGAGTTTGAACACAAGGGCAGCTGAGAACCTCATCAAGAGCTAAAGAAATCAACTTATCTATATTGAGGAAATCTTGCTTAAGCTATGTCCATGCAGACTGAAAGCTTAATTTTTTATTAGGGAGTCCCTCTATTAAACTCAGAGCTCTCCCTTGCAAATGATTTTTCAAGAATATGAACTTATGCTGTTTACTCATATTGGGGTAGGACTGAAGGGCATTAGAAAAGGATTCTTGAAAGTGAAGGAAGTTAGAGTGGCCTCCCTCATTAACACTGAATTATTTCAGTGTCAACTGAGGTGCCCTAAAGATGTTCAATGGAACATTAGGAGAGAAAGATTTAAGTTCAGTTGGTGCACATGTATCACTAGAATTAAGCACCGGAGACTGGGAAACCTGATTTGCAAGTTTATTTACTAACTCAATCACCTGCACCTCATACTCGCAAGATCTATAGTTCCTCCTTTCTAGTTCCTCCTCTGCAACTTCACCTGCATCTACAGGAATAGTAGAGGACAGTAATCTATAAGATTGGAGTAATCCATTCAACTGAAGGACAGCTTCAACTAGAAGGGCAGTCTCACAGTCAGGAGAAAGAGTTTTCTTTTTGATAGCAGTAATACTGCACTTAATGCCTCGCAACCCAATGTTTAAAGCTAAGGCAGTACTTTTTTCAATTTCCATATTCAAGTTTTTATTTTTTGGCTTATGCGGAAAAGATAAAATTAATTGTTAGTTTAATGTCTGCACCCTAGAGTGGACAAGTTACATCCCTTCATATAATATAGAAAATTAATCAATGAAAATAGAAATACACAGAAATATTATATTTCCCCCCAAGTACACGTTTAAGTAATTTTAATTTTAAATTTTGTACTTTTACATTTAGAAAATCTGTTTAGAATATTCTTTTAAGATTTTTCAAGAGTGAACCTAACAAAGGTTAGAAGAGGTTCAACGAAGGTTAGAAACTTGCTAATACAAAGTTTCTTAAGCAAGAAAAGGAGGGAATCTCACCTAACAACACACGGTATCACCCTTCTTACACCTAATGAGACAGCTTCCTTTCCCGCCACTATAGACAGCGGCACATTTTTACTCTCAGAAAAGGAAAACAGGATAATTATATAGAATAGTTCGACAAAAAATTTCTCTTGTAGACAAAAATTTTTTTTAAGGAAAGAGAAAGATGGATAGAAACCAAGGCTTAGTAAGTCTAGTTCAAGACAAGCTCTTCCATCATGTAAGATGGCGCTGAGGTTTAAGCCGGTGCAGCTGCTTGTAGCACAACCGCGCCGCAAGCAGCTTGGCGTATAGAGTTTTTTTCACTTAAGGGGTCTTAGGCTTTCTTTTTTTAAAGGAGATTTCTAAACTGAAATAATTTCAAAAATGAAATAATACTTTCGAAAAACGAAAAGTAACCTTCTCGAAAAAATTGTTTTCGAAAAAATTTATGTGATGCCTCCCGGCTACAAGGTGGCAACAAAGTCCCCAATGGTTAAGGGGCACAGAATTCACATAAATGCCTGACACCCGAAAGGGTCGGTAACGCTTTAAGTAATCATTTAAACAATCAGCGCATGGCAATAAATGGGGTTTCTTACCTTCAAAAATATTTGTTCAGGTTAACACTTCTCAATGTAGCCGGCTGTCCATAAACCCAAGGGTCCAAGGTAGCGAGGAAAGATGACCGGTGACCAGCGAGGTACAAGATTCAAGTGCACCCGAGGCCGCGGCTGGAAGCTGTCTGACGTGGCAGTCCGAAAAGACCGCTCACATCGGCTTTCATCCGAATCCGCTGTATTGGCTTAGGACTCGGAAGAAAAAGCGCTGGCGTACTTTAGAAGTTTGGAAATACGCTTGCAAATGAAGATGTGAGAAACCCCCACCACTGCTCTGCTATTCGTTAATTACTTGTTTTATTACCTTTTAGGTTAAAAAATTTAACAGCAGCCTAAGACCCCTTACTGCGGAAGGCCATTAATAATGCCTTACTAACATAACATAACACAACATAAACATCGGCATCTTCGGGATGCTTTATTTCCAATCAAGCCTGATACATATGATCTTAAGCATTGGTTTTTCAAATGTCTTATAACTAACCCTATATATCGGAAACCATGACGGTTCCCCCGTAAAGCCTGTACCCATTTCCGACATCTGGGTTGAGTGGGGTATTGTGCTTGAGCTTTCCCTTATACCCAACGGGGAAAATCTCCGCGCCAGCGCCGGATACGAACCCTCGTCTCCAATATATAAGGCTGATCCCTTAACCACTGTGCCACGGAGAGCACATAATAAGCCCGGAGAGGATCTCGGCTGTGAGCAATAGCTAGAATTTCCACACAAGGGCACAAATTTTGTTTTCTTTTGTGGCAGTTCCCAACGGATTAACTATCTGGAAATTATCTATACATAGCTGCATATAAGGGCAATTTTTAGCTGAGAGGAAAGGACTTGGCACTCCGATTATTCTCTTTAAAGCTATTGATGTATCCCTAAGTCGGGATTGGTTCTCCCATCACGTGGTTGCGAACATCTGAACATCTGCATGCTTTAAAAGAACTTCAAGATTTTTTAAGATGGGCACATACATGACAGAATCTCCTTCACCCAGGTCAACAAACCCTTTTTTATGAACATTTTTCTTTGTTTGTATACACTATTGTTTGCATTAAGGTTTGCTTTCAGTTGCAATATAGGGTGAAATATGTTCACTTTCTCATCAGCAGGGATATTCCTAGCATCCAAATCACTTGTCATTTTTATGCAATTTTCAACAATTGTTTCAAATTCTTGAACAATAGCTTCAGCTGTTTTTTCAGTGACCGCTTGTTTTTCTCTGATAGACGGAAAAATTTTCTTATATAAAAAATTCAAAATTTTTTTCCATATCATTATCAGGAACATTGTCTGTTCCACTGGACGACTCATTGCCAGTAGTACTAGTACTAGTAATACTAGTAGTGGTAGTACTAGTAGTAGTACTAGTAGTAGTAGTTTTCGATACTAGTATACTAGTACTACTATTATTAAAATTATTATAATCATTATTATTATTATAAATATTGTTACCATTGCATATACAACATAGGCAGCATGAAACTTTCATCAGACATACTGCATTCTCAATCACAGCAATTAAACTCTCACAAATGTACAGAATATTCAGAAATTTTATTCAAAATAGCAATCCACACACACCATATTATAAATGGTATATGAGCTCAACAAACCAGAAATGAAAACATTAGCAGAAAATTATTAAATTAAAATTTTTGTATGACCTCTTATTATTATATAACAAAGTTTTAGCCTTAACCACGACAAAGATGTTCATAGAGAGGAAGGAGGAAGGCAAAATTTAGCATGGAGTTGAGGGAACCTGGAATCTATGCACAAGGTGCACAGAAACAGTAAGGTAAGAAAGAAGTTCATTAAAACAAAAAAAGAAGTTGAAAAAGAAAGTAGTAGGTGCTGATAAACAGGACAGCTGTGAACCGATAAAAGATGGTCCGTAACAAAACAAAAACCTATTTAATTTCAACAAAAAGAAAGCCTACCTAACCTTTAGCTCGGGCCCTCACGTAGTCCCCTGGGAGCGCTAAATATGACCTTTTAATGGAACATGCACAGGACTAATAGCAAACTGTAAACATGGTAAGTAATAGTATCAGGCTAACTTGAACATCAGCATAAATGGTGTTTTAGCAAATAAAATACTTATAATGATCAGCTTTTTTTACATTTATATGTTTACTTCCTAAGCAAGTTAACCAGCTGAAACATACTCAATAATGCAACTGGGTACTGTGGGTTATCCGTCAACACTGTTAATTTGGGGTTTCCTTTTGATCTTGAGGATAAGTTAAGTTAGGGTAGATTATTAAACTGGTATTATATTTTATCATTTTAAATTTTTTTTGTTTCACTCCAAAATGAATCCCTGGGACCTTCCAAGTACTGAAATTAAGGTCTCATATATATATAAAGAAGATAAATTGCAGTAGAAATGAATATTATTTAACAAGGATGCATTCTCACATGAAAAATCCATTCATACAGTCGAGAACATCATTTCAATATTCATATAACAATTCAATTTTTCACCTTTTCTCTTAAAAAACTTTTTCCCTGAACAAGTTGTTATAGATAACCCACAAGTATACTGTTGATACTGTTTCATGGCCATGTACCTTTGGCAACATGAGGCACAATCAACAGAGCTAGTTTATGGATTCATGGTTGACAAGCACAAGATAAACTTTTACATATTAGTTTATTCAGCATACAGTTCTGAGAGTTATTAGATAATTCAAAATATGCTGAGAAATCTATAATCTCATTATTTTCAATATGACCTAGTTTCATGAATATGACTCATATTCTTTTAAGGGAGGGTGGCCATAAAATAGGGTAGATTGTTGAACGAGTTCAACTGCTTAAATTTTAAAAATGCAAGAATATTTTGAAAAATTTTAGTACAATGAAGCTTGGCATATTAATATACTTAACCTCTTAACTTAAGTTGCAATTCAAATGAACAGCAATCATTGAATTATTCATTAAAATGCTTCATCGCGGTTATGATGATCACAACTTGTTACAGAGAAGCAATCCAGTGCAACGCAAATTACAAGCTCAGTTTTCGAGGAAAAAAGTAACATATCTTTATCAGTCTTGTATGTATACATAAACAAAAACCTTTCTTGCACCAGTTATTAAACAACACATCACACAAATCCAGCTCCAGCGCAGCAATGCACCATTTATCCCGTGGGACTGATGCGTGATAATACAATACAGTATGAAAGCTCCTAGCTTTCCGCAGAGCAATCTAGTTCTCTGCATCGATTATACATTTGCATAATTTGCAAAGAAGTTGGCATTAAATGTTGCGCTCAAGTACCAACAGTATACTTCCACACTATTTAGCAAATGTTTTGTTATCATACTTACCACATTGTGTTTGCGTACGAACGAACGAACAGTACCTTGCTCTGAGACACAGAGCGCTCATCGAAAAGTCGAACTTCCAATGAGACATCTGCTCTCTCTTTGCGATGTTTTCGCTCCGTGTGAGACACCTGAACAGCCATGAGGCACTAAGAGGGGCCAAAATTTCTCTCAGTGAACGGGGTTAAAATCAAGAAACTGTGGTGGCTAGCTCCGTAAGTGAGAACATTGTCGCCTAAAACCTCCAGAAGCCATCAGAAAAATAAACCAACGGAATGAAAGAGATGAACGCTACCACAAAATATTTGTAAATTGTAATGGCTGTTCATTTTGCTGTAATAAAGAATGACAGATCCATATCCTTCCCAGAAAAAGCAGCCTCAGAGAATCACGCTGCCGCCAAATATCTAAACAATTAGGATGTCACAAGATGGACTCAAAAATTCATTTGGCTGTCGTTGATACCCAAGACGAACATCGCTTTGGAAGAGAGTGAACCTGCACTCATTGGACCATATCACATGATTCCAATCTTCAACAGTTCAATCTCGGTGATCTCGCGCATATAACAAACTTTTTTCATAATTTCCAGCTGTCACAAGACGTTTGCACACTCGCTAATTTGCATCAACGAGGCTTCAAAATTTCGGGGTTGAGGAATGGCATAACCTCAGCGCATGAAATCCATATAATAATCAAGCAACAAATTTTAAGAACACTTAGCAATATATTAATGCGTAACAAATTACAAGTATGTAAAATTATTTTTGAACTCACAGAGTTTGTCGAACAAACTCACATTTCCGATTTTTCAACTCCCTCTCTTCGGATGTTAATTCCAGCCCCTAGCTTGTCGGGCTCATGATAAGCAGTTGATCCCAACAAAATTGTTTTCTAAACAAGACATCCTATTACACATAGTATGATCTCAATTTACAATAATTCAAGATACACCCATACGCTGATATACCATTGATTAATGGTGGACACATCAACAACTAACTTGAGAAGCAAACTACAACAGAGCCTGGAACCTGCTCCAAGTGTCCCTGTCGGGGCTTCAGATGTGGCGGGCGCCTTCACGAGTCCTGGGGTGGCAGATCTGCCGACCTCTCTTCCTAAACTGCGGCTTCCTGAGGTACCGTTACCTGTATTTTCTGACCCACATATAGATAGTCTAGAGAAATTTTTCTGGAACTTAGAGAGCGTATTAAATAAGTACTTGTTATCAACTTACGAAAAATTTTCTTACTTAAATAGACAACTTTCAGGGTCTCCTAAAGTGTTAATTGAATCGCTCGATGTTACGGAACAATCTTACAAGTCAGCTAAGACTCTTCTTCAGAAAGCCTTCGGTTCGGTTTTAACACAAAAGTACGATGTACTTAAAGGACTGTCGGAACTCAAGTTTCCTGTTGGAGCTGACCCATACGTCTTCATTGGTGAGATGAAAACCATTACTGCATCTTTTAAGAACTTAAAAATAGATTCTACCGATGTGCTACAATATTTCTTTTGGACAGCAATGAACGAAATTTTCCAGAATCAATTGATTCAAACAACTAACGTAAACAAACCTACTCTAGAGCAAATTAATGAGCATCTCTTTGACGTTACCGAGCGTTACGCTAAAATTTGCCAAACTTCCAAAACGCCTCCACTTCTCTCTGCTAAAAGCAAAGATTTCTCAAAGCCTAAGTTGCAGGCTACCAGTTTTGCCGTGAAAGTAAATGCTGATTCTGCACGCAGCATTCTTTGTATCTTGTGTGAAACCGACCGCCAACCTTCTAACCATCTCCTTCGAATCTGTCCGGTGTACGATAATCCGAAGAAAAAAGTTGAGAAGTTGAAGAAAGTTGGAGCTTGCGTAAAATGTTCATTCAAAAATCACATTTCGTCTCGATGTCGGTTCGATTTTTCGTCGAAATGCCGCAAGTGCAACGGAAGTCACATGACTTATTTGTGTGTAAAAGACCTTAAGCTTTCTCTCCCTAGAAAGGCCGCGAGCGACACAGAGGCTTTCAGTACTGTCGCCTCTGTTCAGACAGTTTTCGCGAATGCTGTCGAGGAACAGGTAATACTGCCAACTTTCACGTGTCCGCTTGATTTAAACCATAATGCCAAAGTAATGGGATTGAAAGACGGGGGTTGCCAGAAAAATTTTATTACTCAAAAATTTGCATTAAAACATAAATTACCTGTGGTTAAGAGGAAAGTTTCCCTGACCATCCATGGCTTTAATGAGCGTCGTGATATTCAAACTTCCCTTGTTGAAGTGCCCTTGATTGTAAAAAACAAAACTTGTTAAATACAAGCAATTTGTGTCCCTGAAATAAGAATGAAAATTAAACTGGTAAACCTGAAAACGATTGCAAACATTTTTGTTAATAAGGGGTACAAATTGGCTGATGAAAACCTATTGACTGGAGATGCAGTTGAAGGCTTGGACCTTGTGTTGGGTCCTGACTTAGATCCTGAACTTGACATTGTGTACCATAACTTCGGAACTAAAAATTTTTCCTCCTACATAGTCACAAAACTGGGAGGGATGCTGTCCGGCGATGCGAAGCGCATTCTTGAGAACGCCGGCGACCTTCCTTCTGTCCAGATCAGAGCCCAGACTCGTGAAGCTGCGCGGGCCGTTGAGGCTCCTGGCGGCAGCCCGCACGCTCTCCTTGACGGGGTAAGTTCAAAACCTTGTGTCTCTCCTAGAGTGGAAAATGCTGTGCAGGGCGACGTTCGTAAAGCGGGTGGTGATATTACGCTATCAGGTATTGCTGAGACTAGTGGAGTAGCTCCCGGTCATTGTCTGCTGGCATCTATCGTACAGGACGACCAAGGCAATGTAGTTAGGTCAGCTCTCGATGCTGCTAGTGACGAGCTCTTGCAGGAATCGTGCGCGCAGACTTTGGGTTGGCATGATCCTGGAAATGAGAACCACAGTGAAACTAATCTTAAAATCATTGATTACGTTTTAACCAATTCAGAACGATTAAACGATGGCCGTCTTGTTCTACCTTTGATTTTGAATAATAAAACTGCCCATTTGTTAACAAAAAATCATAAACTTTCTGAATTGATCTTGAAATCTAATCTCAAAAAACTTGAGAAATCTCCTGTTAAACTAAAACTGTACGATGACTCTTTCAAAGAACTTCTCTCAATGGGAGTACTGGAGAAAATAGAAAATCTGCCTTCCTTTCTGGAACTGCATCCCGATTACAGCTTTTTAGCCCACATGGGAGTGTTTAGGATGCACCATGCTTCTACTAAATGTAGAGTTGTCTTCCTATCGAACTTGAAGGAAGTAGGAATTTCTTTTACAGTCTCCCATAATCAAGCAACTCTACCTGGTCCGGTACTCAACCGGAAGATTGTTTCGGCAGTAATTCTAATGAGATTCGACAAGTACTTGGTAACATTTGATCTAGAGAAAGCTTTCTTAAACATCGCCTTACGCGAAGTTGATCAAAATAGGTTGCTCTGTTTGTGGTTCAGAAATGTCAGCTCCGGGGATAATTCGATCGTAGCGTATCGTAACAAACGACTGTGTTTTGGTCTGAGGTGCTCACCTTTTTTGTTAATGATGGCCTTGTACATTATTCTGGTTCGGGATGATGCTGATCCCGAGCTTGACGATCTGAAAAAGATGGTATACGAATTAATGTACATGGATAACGGAGCATTCTCTTGTAACGACGAGACCGAACTTGTGGCACAGTTCGAGAACCTAAAACATGTGTTCTCAGGCTACAAATTCAACCTACAACAAGTGTGTAGTAACTCGCAGTCTTTTCAACAACATGTAGACCAGGAAACTGCAATTCGCACGCCTCAAAATTTAAAACTCCTCGGTACTATGTGGAACCGTCAAAACGACGAGATTTCACCTACAGCAGTCGAGCTCGATTCTAGCTGTAATACTAAGCGAAAAATATTAGCTTCCTTGAATGCCGTTTACGACATTTTCGGTATTTACTTACCTATTTTGAACAGAGCGAAGCTTTTCGTGCATTTGCTGCAGACGAAGCAGAAACTCAGCTGGGACGAGCCGCTTCCTCCTTCCCTGCAGAGAGAATGGAGTAAGATCTGCAAACAGGTGAACCATTCAAACAACTTTTCAGTGCCGCGCTTTGTTGGCGAAAGATCGCATGAATACGCTTTAGTTGCGTACGGTGACTCGTCAAAATCCATTTACGGCGCAGTCATCTACATTCAAAACAGTACGACCAACAAAGTAGAGTTCCTGACGGCGACGAATAGCGTTGTTAGTACCAGAGTTAGCAACAAAAACCATCCCCATGCTGGAGATGCAGGCTATTGAGCTGGGAGTCGAAAATTTGATCGAACTAGTCAAAGACTTGACGGGCTCAGCAATGATGAACCCATTAAAAATCTGTTCGCTGACTCTGTATACTGACAGCTTAGTTTGCCTAAATTGGCTCAACTCCTTTGCCGTAAAATACGATAAAATTTAGAGAAAATAAATTTTCGTTCAAAATCGGCTTAGTGCGATTGATGAACTATGCAAGAATTTCCCCGTGACTTTCAGACATACTGTTGGTAATATAAATCCTGCAGACCTTTTGACAAGGCAAATTAGCCCTAAACGACTGCAAAGCAGCAACTATCATTCAGGCCCCTGCTTAATTGCTCACCTTCCTAGCCCAGATGAGTTACTCGTGACGGTGCCTAAAGGAGTGTTTACACTAGGGGACATTTCGGCCTTGAGGCGCGACTCGTGTAGACGAGGCTCACCACAGAGGTTCATATTTGTGTGTGTGTGTTCGAAATTCCAGATTCGCTTTGCTCGAATCCGTGCAGCGCCGCATGTGTGAGAGGCGCAGCTCTAGACCGGTCAGTATGCAGTTGGTAGTCATCAAGTGAGGTAGCGCCTCTTGCTCACCCGTTATGGCTGACTCAACACTGCCGCGAGAAATTACACTGCTTTTAATTGAAATGTACTAAGCCCATCAATGCCTTTGGCAGACTAAAAGCTGCGAATATAACGAGGCTGCTTTCCATTTTATTTTATTAAAAATAACCGAATATAGTAACATTTCACTCATGCAAATACAAAAGAGATTACGTAGCTTTACGATGCAGCAATCCATATTTCACAGCAGCAGGCCACACTGACTGGTTTTGTGTTGCATGGCTGCCACTTTTGTTTGACCAAAAAAAATCTAGTGTGACTTCAAAAAATATCGAGAAACATCTAGATTTAAAAATAAAACATCCAAAAATATATCTAGAAATAAATTTATTATCTACTATAATAAATTAGCTAAACAATAGCATATAAGAATATTTATATCATAAATTGCTTTATATTAGGCAATTTATCTTTATATGAATTATCTAGTATCCTGATATTTACCCTAATAATGCTTGGTATCCAAATATTCTTCAATTCCACACGTGTTGCGAGTAGAAAGGTCAGTCTCTATAGCATTGCAAATTATCAATGCTCAGATTCCTACTTATCAACAATTGTTTTAAGGCTTTCACACCGCTATCTTCATCACTTTTAATAATTTTGCAATTGCTAAGTAAGTTGATTCTACTTTATTAGATGCATTACTTTAGAATATAACTGATACACCAAGTAGTTTCATGATAGAAATATCATTGCTTCCATCCAACAATAAACTGAACTCATTGTTACCAATATAATTGGTCAGTCTTTCGTCAAAATGAGCCCACAATACATTCTTGATAATGTATGTGCATTTTATTCCTTGATTTTTTTATATCATCGCTAGTTTTGCAATTGGAGATAGTGTGCTTTAGCTTATGAACCGTGAAATAGCCGTCTTGGTGTCGTTCATAATCTGAACATAACATGATCAGAATATGGTTGCTTCACTATTCAGACAATTTGCTTAAGTAAATTAACAAATATAATAAGAATGAAGTAGTAACCAACCATTATGGTGAATTCTTAATTCGAATTTACAGTAATCTATCATATACATAGCTTAATTGTAATTCTAGCTAGAAAATTTCTAGCATGCTGAAAAAACAATATAGGTTTTATAGCTAATATCTAGGTTCGAAATTTTACATCTAGGCTTCAGCAAAAACATCTAGATCTAGCTATATAATATCTAGAGTGGCAGCCCTGTTGAGCAGCGCGCCCTCCATGGCTCGCTCCAATGGTGTCTATTCTAAACGCGCATGGCTCTTGTGAAGCTCCACACGAGGCGTCTACACGTGAGCCTGCAGCAAAATGTAGACCAGTGTAAACGGCCCTTAACCCTCTTGTGCAGAACGCGGCTTTTGCAGCAACTTTGCAGTCTACCGAGCCAGGCGATCAATCGTCACTCGTTCCCGAAGAACATGTAGTGCCTATTGATAGGTTTTCCAGTTGGCGCAAGCTAGTAATGGTGGTGTCGTACGTGCTATTTTTTGTTTCTCTGCTGAAAACTTCAGTTCCGGAGGTTCGGCACTCAGTTTCTGAGACGCCATCGGTACTCAACTTCTACAAAGAAGCCATTACTCGAATTATTAGAGTAGAACAAAGAAAACATTTTCCTGACGTGTTTTCTTACTTAACCAGCAAATGCAATTCGGTCAGAGCTCCCAATTTAATAAATAAGCTAAACATTGTTGTCAATGACGCTGGATTGTTATGTGTGAAAAGTAAACTGAACGAAACTTACGATTTTCCTGTTTTGCTTCCAAAGTCAAGCAAACTTACTAACTTGATCATTCTTGATCTACATGCAAAGCTCTCTCATTCAGGTCTCTACGTAATTTTGAAAAAGCTACGAACTAAATTTTGAATCCCTTGTCTCTTTTCGACCGTTCGGAAAGTTCTTAAAGGATGTATCTGCTGCAGAAAGCTAAATGCTAGGCCTATTCGTCTTAACCAAAATTCTTACCGTGATTTTCGGATTAACCCTCCGAAAGCTGTATTCTCTTCCGTGTTCGCAGATTACATGGGACCGTTGACTGTGACACTTGGAGGAGAAGCAACGAAAGTATGGGTTCTAATTATAACCTGTCCCTGGAGTAGAGCGGTAAATTTGAAGGTTTGTATAAAGGCCGACGTTTCTGAATTTCTGCGAGCCTTGCAGCTACACATTTACGAATTCGGAATGTTCACTAATTTTGCCTTAGATTTAGGCAGTCAAATGGTTGCAGGCACCAACCTAATCAAATCGTTTCTTGACGATTTTGAAACCAAAAGCTTCCTAGAGAGCTACGGAATTAAAGCCGTTAACTTTCACGCCTATCCAAAGGGCAATAGCGCTCTGGGATCGCTAGTGGAAACCTTGGTAAAACAAACTAAAAAACTTGTGAATGGTGCTGTTAAAAACTCGAGACTAGACTATTTTGAATTTCAGTTCATAATTTCTAAAACCACTCACCTTATCAATCGACGTCCTGTGGCCAACTTGTAGTCACTGGGGGATGATCCTTCAGCTCCGTCGTCTATAACGCCCGAAATGTTGACTCGAGGCAGAGACCTAGTCTCATTGAATGTTGTTCCTCATTTGCAGGTCGACGACTTGGATTCACCAGAATACGGCACAAACGCGTTCCTAAGCGACAAGTACCGACTACTCAGAAACTCTTTGAAGAGGCTAAATGATTACTATTATGATCATTTTATTTCAACTTTGATTACCCAGGGAACTAATAACCCTTCCAGGTATAAAAAAGTGATGCATCAACCACTTAAAGTTGGCGACATAGTTCTTTTGAAGGAATTAAACTATAAACAAACAAATTACCCTTTAGCCGTAGTCAGATCGGTGGAACAAAATTCCTTGGGCGAGGTGACGGCTGCTCGAGTATTCAAAGGACGCACACGCTAACTAGTGTACCGCCATGTTCAGTCGCTCATCTTGCTCCTTCCTCGCGATGTACATTCCTCTAACGTTTCAGACACAGAGCCTGCAAATTCAAGCTCGGCGCAACCTCCTGCAGGTGCTGCAGTTTCGCTCGACAGCGCCCTGAGCACCGGTCGCGTTCCTCGAGTGGCTGGTGCGCGTTGTGCTCAATTGAATCGCCGCCTCATGCGGGATGGTGAACTTTAAGTTAAGTTAGCTTAAGAATTATTTAAAAACTTTCCTACGGAGCCCTATATCATAGTATAATGAACTATAAACGAGGTTTCCGTGTTCCTAATTATAAGTTTGAATTAGCTAATAAGAAACAATACTTGTTACACGTTCTAAATTAAGGTTAAAATTAGCTAATTAAAATCAATAGTTAGTTTTCATATAACTCAACAATAAAAACCAACCCTTTGCCGGGAGTGTAGAAAATAAATAAGACAGGTAGAGCATCACCAGTTCTAGCGCTAGGCTTACCGGTAGCTAACCTGACTGCAACCTAGGCTTCCTGAATGCATCATCAACTTTACTTCGGGAGCTTGCCATTAGAGCTTGGGGTAGATCATTTTGACCCTTCCAGCAAGCACAACGTAATAATTCGGTTGTACTCCTCTCAGCATGCACTATCACTTTCTTTCATCCGGTGAAGCTATAACCCTCCAGATGGAGAGCTAAGCACTCCAGGTGCCTGTGTCGTCCAATCCTCGTCCTTCCGTCCGCTACGTGACACCTCACCCCTACAAGGGATAACACCAAGCCTGTTTGATGGATGCTTATGAAGAACGTCACGTCTCACCGCGTCGGTCTTCGTCCACCTGCGGCCTCTGAGTCGACGTTCTAGAGGTTGGTTACCAGTTAGCTTGGCGTGAGTTAACTGGTGATGCTAGAATCGGCTTTGACTTTAGAACTATTAACGTAACCCACAACTGCCTGGCATTAATATAACTATAACTTGACCCTTGTGGCATTACTATTATTATAACTATAACTTGACCCTTGTGGCATTACTATTACTATAACTACAACTTGACCCTTGTGGCATTACTATAACTACTCACAACTTGACCCTTGTTGCATTGCTACCACTACAACTATAACTATAATTTGACCCTTGTGGCATTACTATTACCATAACTATAACGTGGCCTTTGATTCGCCTATAACTAAAACTAATAACAGTGTATTAATACCTAATAATACGAAAATTACACAATTTCATTTTTATCTCGCCAGGCAACGGGAGATGGTGGCAGGATTAGAGGTCCTACGCCCTAGCGGTCCTCAACTGCATCAACACCACCCTTTCGGGAATATTTGTGTTCCTTAGTCATTGACTGGTGTATTTTTATTACAAAAGACAGGCAAATAAATTATTCCCGGCTGGATATAACTTTAATTCAAACCCTACCCCAAAATCTTTCGTAAATTAATCTCCTAACCAATAAAATATTGATGATGATTGACATGGCAATACCCATCGATTTTAAAATCAAGCATTAACAATGGATTTCAACATCGTAACCTTCCATACTACAATGGGCAATCACGCTAAATGCACACATGAACCGGGCATTTCATTGCACTTTCGAGAAACCGAGCTCCTTTTAATAGCACTCCGTACGACGACACTTGTACAGTTCATAGTAACAAGACCTCCGTTCTTGATTCCGAGCAAATTCTCCGGGTTGTTATTTTATTACTAGGGCGTTGGTTGACACTTGACCAATCACTCTGTTACGTTCGACTTGCCCCTGGTTTTGTATCCCTCCATCCTGAAAGGATAAATGAAATCGATCTATATTCTACCGAGAAATTATGAGCTCCTATTTTCCACGTTATTTCAAAAAGTATATCAACTTCTATTAAAATATTTTTTGAATGATTCTCTAGTGCAATGATTTTCTTTTTTTCTTGCTCTCCCAGTGTACTTCAAAATCACATTGGATTTTTTTTCTTAAATTGTCATGAGACCTGTGTGTCTTTTTTAAATTTCATTAAAAGAAATAAAACACTCGTTTATTCTCAATCTACCCCTAAAATTTTCAGTTTAATAATATATTTTTGGGAATATAGTGTTACTTACATGCATTTTCAGAATTTTTTTTCAGTATAACACGCTGCTATTTACGCACTCGCCCGTATCACGCAGTGCGGAGTTTGACGCCGTACTGAGTTTCTCTAAGTTACAAGATATGATTGTGTTTGTGTGCTTTTCCCCTTGCATGGTAAACGAGCCAATCATTTTTCCAGTGTTTTGCGGGTACTCATTACCACCCTGCCTTAACATGAATGTGACTGTTCCCATTGGTTAACCTGGAGGCTGTTTTCTCCGCCTCTTAGAATTCAGATTTGAAATCCTTTTTCTACAAAGCTGTAACTTCAAAACATTTCTTCCCTGCGGTTATTTTGCTCGCTGACGTCTTTATTTTAAGACCCGAACAAGCGACTCAGCGTAGGAATTACAGAACACCCACTCAAGCCCTTGGGTCTCGCAGTTCACCACAAGTATTCGATTTTGGCCTCGGTCACAACAATGTTTCCTTTTGCCTTCGAGTTATGCTATCCATCAACCCCTTAGTCACCTGTTCGTCCTATCGAAGACACATACCCTCTCGCGCTCACACACTCTAAACACAACCACACCATTTCGATATAGAGGCACAAAATACACTTTTCCGAAACAACACTCAACACTGTTGAGAGTTCTGTTACACAACAACAAACATTACACAGAAAGGCCATTAATGAATGCTACAAAAAGCAAGAAGAAAAACATTGCAATAAATCTCTAAAATAAATGTTTGAATCATTCGTAACATCCCCGTACCTCTACAAAAAAAATTGGCTTGAAAATTTTTCCCGTATTGGCCTTGTGCTATTCGTTTGAACTAATCTGTAGTCAATCATGTACACCGATTACACAATGATTTACTTCTGCTTTGCATTTCCTAATCCCAAAATTAACTCTGCAGTAAATGGAAGCACATCACGATCAAGAATTCTCTACTTATCATTGAAAGCAATTGCGTATGTGTGTTATTCTGTATAAAGTCGCTGAGGTAGTAATATATCATTGAAATTTTTGCTCACATAGTGTATTCTAATTTTCTTAATTAAACACATGTCCCCTACATAGCACAGACACCCTAAAAAATGAAAATTTTGTTCCCCAAGTTTTAATTTGTGTTTGTTGTTATCGTCATGAGGTCTTCATATGTATGTTCCGTAGGCTCAGTTGGATGTCTCCTTTCCGTACGTTCGCTGAGTTTCTTCATCATTTACTATACTTTTTTCGTAGCATTACTAGTTGCTCAATTGACGCTTCGATGATCCTCTATTCGCAGCAAAAGATATGAATCCTTCCGGTGATATATATTCAAACAATTCCACACGTTTACTCCCGCACGTAGAGTTTTTATACGCTTTTATTGTAGATAGTCCATGTTGACCATATGATTCTGACGGTAAGATGGATCGATTTTGATTCAAATTGCGACACACAAATCATATTATCTGCGCTATATTATCACTTCCCCTTCAGAAACTCAGTTGATCTCATTTTCAGACACTCAATTTTTCATCCAAGACAATTCGTTGATCATTCGTGATAAACCATTGATTTATACGAAATAATCCGTTGATGAATACAAGATAGTCTGCTGAATAATACGAGATGTTCTATTGATGAATACGAAATAATGTTGATTAATAACAGATAATCTGTTGGTTAATATCATTCAATGAGTAGCCATCTCATTCGAATTATTTCCGACGTTCTCTTTTTCTAACTTACATTGTTTTGTGTACTCAGAGACTCCGTGTGGTGAGGACGTGTGTTGTGCTCGCTCCGAAACAAAGCGCCTATTGTTAGAAAGAATGTACTTCTAACCTAGATGGGTACCCACTCTCGCCATGAGTATTCAAATGTGATTTAAATACCCGATACATAAAAAATCATCAAACTAAGAGCATAATATTCCCTCAAAAAGTGTGAAAGTATTCAACCCTCGTTTACACAACGAACCAAACTCCCTCAATTTTCAAGATGGCACCTAACAAACGACGCAGTACCAACAACAGCAGCAGCCAAAGCAGTGAGTTTCAGCCGAAGTTTGGTCAATATCCTGATGTGTCTAGCCTAACGAAAGACGGTAAGGAAGTGGTTTCTGTCCCAATAAAATACTTCGACTCAGTGATGACAAAATTTAATAGTGATATTGATAAAATTCAAAATGAAATAAGCCACCTTAAAACGCTATTTGAAACAATGGCAGGAAAAGAAGCAGAACACAAAAAATTTTTCGAAGAACAGAATGAGAAAATGGATAGCTTAGCCTCCCGTCTCGACCAGTTGGAAAAAAATGATCAGCGCCGAGACATTGAAGTCAAAAAATGCACTCTCGTCATTTCTGGAAGGGAACTACCACAATCTCACACAAACGAAATCTGTAAGGATACAGTCTGCCAGCTCCTGAAGGACAATATCAACATTGACCTGTGCGACACTGACATCACGTCAGCTACAAGAATGGGGAAAAAAACAGTAACTGAGAACGTAGATCGAAGAAACATTGCATTTGAACTAAAACATTATAACAAGAAACGTGAAATTCTCACCGCCTGCCGAGAAAATAAACCAGAGTTCTTTATAAATGAATACCTCATACCTTCACGAGCTAACGCTATGTACATTCTTAAAATGGCTAAAAGGAAATTCCCGAAAAAAATTGGAATCCCGAGAACACAAGACGGAAACATCTTCGTATTTAACCCCGGAAACCCAGATTCAAGACGCCGCTAGATCAACACGCCAGAAGACCTCGAGCAATACCTGGTGCAACAACTGAACATGCCATAGAAACAGGTCATGAGTGACTAGACTGGGTGATCACCTCAGTTAGAAATGTCAGTTTCATGTCAGTCACCTCAATTAGATATCAGTTTAACCTCAATCTTGACAAATATATAACAGATGCGTGTCAACATTTATGACAGCTGTATGTGAACTTTTATTACAACGCAATCAGTAATTTTTTACCAACCAATGTTACTGTGAATTATTTCGTTTTTTACCGCTAAAGTTATTACTAAGCGTAAACCATATTAGCTGATTATATCATTGTCGTTATAATCTATTAAACTTATTACCTGTTGTGTGTGAACTTATGAAAATGCCCTCATGCAGCAATCTGTTTACACCAATGTTGTGATATTGAACTCCAATATTATTCGCTCATGGACTGAGTTTGTGTGTACTCACGAAATAGCGCTATATTTTTACTCTGTTCTCTCGTAATTCATACGCAAGCTTTTTGGACAGGAATATCCCTTTAAGCTTGACTTTGAATTTCGTTTTTAAGCTCTATGGTACCTACTTCTTACTGTTTACTAATTTTAAATGACTGATCACGCTGAGATATTCGAGGAAATCGACCCAGATCTCAATCATTTGAACAGAATATATCCAAACCTAAGCGACTCCCAAGAGTTTAGGTATACTAATGTATCAAAATTCAACGAAACTGTACGAATAATTTACCGTGATTTCTCACTCCTGTGTTGGAACTGTAGGTCGCTCTATCCCAAATTGGAAGAGATACAATATACTATTACTGAACTTAAATTTAACCTAGACGTGACTAGCTTCACCGAAAGCTGGCTAGATGACTCGACCAAATACATGATTCAATTTGAAAATTATCATAGTTACCATTCGCAACGAAAAAACCAGCGAGGCGGAGGCATCAGCACATATATATCTAACCACATAGACTCGAGAGCCATAGCAAGTGCAACAATTAATCAGGCTCATATGGAATCATTCTCCGTAGAACTATCTAGAGATGGTAAACGCAGTGTGCTTGGAACGGTGAATAGGCCTCCTACAGCCTATCCTATATCCTTCCGGAATGAGCTAAATCGTATTATTTCTCAGTTCAACAGGCCCCTATACAATGACAGAATAATATGCGGTGACTTCAATTATGATCTACTGAAACATGAAAGCTATGAACCAATCCCTAATTTCCTAACTTCCTCTCAGTCTCAATCTTTCCTTCCAATCATCACAAAGCCTACACGAATAACCTCTGAATCTAATACGCTGCTTGAAAATATCTATATGACAGACCCCAGTGATTTTCTTTCTGGAATCATTACCTCTTACTTATCAGATCATTTTCAAATTTTTCTTGTTAAGAAAAATGTCTATATTACTTGCACCAAGTCACGTGCTGAAGCTTACTCATATCGTGAAGTAAACGAACCAAATTTAGAAGAAATGCGCACTGTTCTAGAAGAACCAATACCAACATTGCACATCTCCTAATGAAATAATGCAACGAGCATTGATAAAGCAGTAGTAAAGTTGACTGAAACTATAATGGGCGCAAACAATCAATGTTGCTTTAGTGTAACTCGTACACTTACCCCGAAAAATCAACAAAATCCCTGGATTACTGGTGACATCGTGATAAACAAAAACGTCAAGCGTACCTAGCCCTTCTTTGTGAAGGGCGAATATCTAAAGAAACATATAACAGATTCAGAAACTATGTGACAAATCAGGTAAGGACATCAAAAAAGAACTATTTCACGCGCAAGTTTACTCAATTTAAAGCTGACGTTAAAAAGGCTCGGCGCCTCCTAAACTCTTGCTGTAAATCAAACAAATCCGATAAAAAGGAAATTAAACATATTGTTCAAGATAATCTAAAATACCACGAAAAGAAAGAAATTGCTAATCTCTTTAACAATTTCTTCGTAAACGAAGGGAAAACTATAGCTGATGGTATTCTAAGTGAACCTGCTGATCACTTGGAATACATGGAACATATTCGAGAACACAACTCCTTTTTCTTTACGCCTACCAACTCCTCCGATGTAATTGCGTGCATAAACAACCTGAAAAATAAATCGAGTGGGTTACAAAAGTTTCCGACAAAAGTACTTAAAATCATTGCTGATATTGTAGCCCCGCTGATGTCCAATCTTATTAAACCAGTCTCTCTTCCTAGGCACTTTCCCGAACTCCCTAAAAGTTGCTAGAGTAACCCCTATCTTTAAAAAATGGTGAAAAAACCTGTGTAAACAATTACTAACCTATCTCCGTACTACCAATTATTAGGAAAGTATTCGAAAAAATTGTGTATAAAAAAGTGTACTCCTATTTTGAACAAAAATCATTTCTTTACGATGAACAATACGGCTTTCGCTCAAAAAAATCAACAACACAGGCTATATTAAATCATTTACAATTCCTTTATTCTAATATAGATGAAGGAAAGCCTGTCTTCTCTGTATTACTTGACTTTCGGAAAGCATTCGGTTGTGTAGACCATAAAATACTACTCTCGAAACTACACTGTTATGGCATTCGAGGGATTGCCCATGATTGGTTCAGATCATACCTAAAAAATCGGAAGCAATACGTTGTCATTGACGGCGTAAAATCAGACCCACAGACAGTTAGCCATGGAGTTCCACAAGGATCTGTTCTTGGGCCTCTCCTGTTTCTTATTTTTATCAATGATATTATAAAATCTACATCATTCTTCAAATTCATACTCTTTGCCGATGACAGTAGGCATTCTGCGGTCCTTCCGAACCAAAATCCCCTTATGATTGCGGAGAGCATAAATATTGAACTTCATAAGGTTTCATTGAGGCTCAAAGCTAATAAAATTAGCCTTAATATTGATAAAACAAATTATATTACATTCTCATACAAGAGAAATGTCTCACAATTATTTTTGCGAAGGTGAAATCGAAGAAACCAACTCATGTAAGTTTCTGGGCATCATAATAGATAAACATCTGACCTTCAAAGAGCACATCACTCATATTAGTTCGAAATTATCAAAATCCATCGGAATCCTAAATAAAGTTGAAAAATTTCTGCCTTAAACAGCTTTACGAATGCTCTACTGAACGCTGATTTCTCCATACTTGCAATACGGAATTGAATCATGAATCGGAACTGATAAAAATAAAACCATCAAAATTTTTACTCCTCAGAAAAGAGCTATCAGAGCGGTAAAGAACCTAGAATATAATGCTCACGCAAATGATTCATTCAAAAATTTACAAATACTTAAATTTTCGGATCTCTACAAAATCTCCATTTGTAATTTCATTTACTAAACATTAAGAAATGATGGCGACAATAGCCTAAAATTATTATTCACAGCTCAAACTGGTCATCACGACCATTTAACCCGAAATAGAAGTAAATTCATGCTTCCTTATTTTTTAAAGGCCCGGTCGCAACACAGTATTCTCTTCATTGGAACTAAAACTTGGAACTCAATACCTGCGGAGATCCGTGAAAGTAATTCGTACGAAGTATTGAAAAGACATCTTGAGTCTCACTTCCTATCAGAATACTAGTTGTGTAAGATCATCATGTCAAGTCTTGCCTCCTACATGTCTGGTCCTAATAATGTAACTTGCCATGGGTAACATAACCGATCTTCAGTCTGCTCTTAAATCGTTTTGTCGAACATACTGTTAAATATAGCTGATTTGACCTATATTGTAAAACACAGCATAAAATATTGAGTTAATTATCTCAATGATCAGTCTAATGCGAAACTAGGTTGAGTGAACTAGGTTGAACATTATTGTTCACCTAGAATAACGTGATGGTAGGATGCCCTAGAAGTCCCTGAACTTGTTCGGGCCCACAGGTAGCTATACTCTAGTGTGACCAATGTACTAGACTTAAGAAATATTCTACCTCTGTATCACCTGTGGTAAATAAATTGTAAAAATTGTTGATTGTAGAGGTGCCGTAATACAAAACTCCAGTATCCAGATGTGAAGATTAACCTACTTAATTGACTCATATGGAATTTGCAGCCGAATTGCAGAAAACCCTTGTGAGCATCAATGTCTACGACGTTGATTCAGCAATAATTTCATCATATTTCCATGCTGATTCAGATAAAAGTATTCCTTCAAGTGCTAGTACCAAATAGGCAACCTAATTAAATTTCCGTCAGGATCACTCTCATTTTTCATTTACAATCTTAGTGTAACAGCTTGTCAAGCGCAGCCTGCATGCCTGCGATACAAGCTCTAAGAATATCGAATTTATTCGAAAAACTTTTCACTCCTGTTCATTCAACGGTAACCGCAGGCTTAAAATATTCCTGCCCACAAGTCCTTCAAACAGACACATTGTACTCGACTGCGCGTGTTTCCAGCCTTCTACAGCAAAATGATAAATTGTAATGCCCCATGAGAAATTGTTTTTGGACAAACACAAAACTAGCTAGTTACTGTTTGCGTCGATTTAAGTAGATTTTTATTCATGAACCTCTTAAAAGAGCGTCAGTCTCTGTCATCCACAACTTGCACGAGATTGATGGATTTGCAATCTTGTTTCAAATACGCTTTTGTTCTCTGTTTAGTTTTGATATTTATGCGGGTTCCTCTACAGATGTCTCAAGGTACTTTTTCCCTTTGATGAAACTAAATGATGTGTTCTTTATCGAATGCTGGTAAGTCTTTCCCACGGGCCTTCATCTTTCCAATGTAAATGAAATTTGGAATCCCGTATGAACTCATTAACAGGTCTTTACCACTTGAAATACACTTCCAGAATGCCGTCAGATACAGTTTTACCTAAAAATAAATGAACCTTGAAATCAAAATATGCGAGGCTAGAAAATATAAAATAATCTAAGATTAAAATGCAGAGCAAAACTTTTTCGCCAGCTCAGTTACCTTTAATTTGTTAAATTATTTCAAAAGATTGAAAAGTTGATCTCATTGAATTTAAAGAGCTTAGAAAATAACATTTAATCAGTTTGTTTTGAGGAAGAAAAGTAAAGATTAATTACAAAATTTTTCGTATCAGACGGTAACTTCAGAGCTAATAAACTGACAATTTCACTTTGAAGTATCCGATAAAATACGAAAAATATAAATAAATGTAACTATTATGGGAACATTTTGGATTTCAAACAAAAGTTCAAAGGAAAAATATTATAAAAGTCCTTTTTAGCATTGTCAGATTTATATGACTGCAATATTGAGCAATATGATCCGTAATATACAGTTATGATTCTTTTCACTCAGCCTCATCACGTTTCGTTTTTTAAGAATTTTTAGAATTTCATTTGTGTGCTGATTAGCCAAGGCAATCCAATTCATGAAATTTACTTCGAGAACACAACATTTTGTCTATGAAAACTATTTCTCGAGCAGCATGCACCACTAGAAAATGAAAATTTTTTGCAGTTCTGTTTTGATAGTTCCATCAACAGAAAATTTTTCTTTTATAGAGGTGTATGATATTCGGGAAAATAGTTTATTTATGTGTAAACTCCTTTTCCATATACATACAACTGTAAATAGGTATATATAGAGTTATAATCATAACTCTATTTATATACAAATTACATATATGTACTGTTTATCCAATATCAAATAGTATTCTAGTGTAATTCATTCTCGATCTGATTGACGTCTGGTGATAAGGGAGGCCAATCGAAATATTGAATGTTTTGCCCCTCGAGTAACCTTTTCACATAACCAATATTGTCAGAAAACAAATCTTCGTGCCCCAAGAAATTTCCTATTGAACAGACTTCTGACCGACTGAAATGAAACTAATTGACAAATGCACACTTAAAAATGCAGAGAAGCAGAATATGCTATAAAAAAAGATAGTTAACCCTTGAAGAGTACACATACTTTTTCATATTAAACGGTAAAAAAACTATTCATATCATTAAAAATTAATGCAAAATCACCACTAAATGCTTTTTAGAATACCATGTATTCATTTTCACAACTATTAATCGACATTTATACTCTCCAAATTATTATGGGTGCGCTTCTTTAGGAGTATAATTTTATCATTCTATATATATCCTACATAAATCTTGGCTGCTTTTTGGATCTTGATAAGATATTAAATACCCTTTAATTATACGTTTCCCATGAATTTTTCCCTTTACCCTGCTCAAGTTATGGTACAAATAAGAATTTTCTATTTATAGAGACAGTCGGAAGTCCTGATCATACTATAGGCCTCAACCAGTAATGAGGTATGTTATTTGAACTTACTATTTTTCCCACTTTGGTACGTTCGATAGAGTACTGGAATATAGTGTAAAATATAAGTTATTAGTTGAAACCATTTTTATAGTGTTAAATGTAAGTTACGAGTTAGACATTTTTGGCAACACTGCGAGTTGTGAGAACCCACCAGCTAGTTTATCTCGTGACTTGGTAGCGTCAACAGTGCATGACAACCAAGTATGTCCCGCAACTAAGGATAAGGGTAACCTACCTCTCTCTCTAAAAACTATTTAGTCTTTCTCCGTCTTTTCTAACCATACTTTCCATAATTACAGCTTCTCTCTTCTCTCTTTCTGCCACAACCTAGTTTAGAGTGCTTCGAGCTAAGAAGGTATTTGGGAGGTGAGTGCATTGTTAGCTGTTGTTTTATTGCTATATTCCATGTGTCATGTTGACTGAGGCGCTATACTAATTGTGATAGGTTACTATGCAATTACCATAACTAATCAATATACCTGCTATGCTAGAGTTGGTATATAATTATTGGGAAGAGGATATTAGTAGAACCACTGGGAGCAGACTAGAAAGTGATTAGTGAGAAAACACTCAGAATTGGCTAAGAAAACCTTAGGTTTCACTGACTAGCGTGCAAGATGCCGACTGTTGGCTCGATGGGAAGTTTAATCCCATAGATAGGGGATGCAGAAACTACGAAGCACGCCTAGAATGCTACTTTATCATAAATAATGGGACAATAAAAAGTGAGAGAACTCTCACGCCAACTGCATTAGTGGGTCCAAAAAATTTGTAGGCTAATTAGGAATATGGTATTTCCCATAAAGATCTAAAATTTAATCCGCATTAATGCGTCTGATTCTTAAAATGAAAAGTAAGGCAAAAATCGCTATACGAAGAGTCATTTTATTAATACAAATTCGATTTTTTACGATAATTTTCACTATCGATAAACAAATCGGTAAATTTTTGTCTAAAATTTATGATCACACTCCAGCACTCCAATCATGTAATCAACAGAAGTTTTTCCTCAAGCTTCCTTTCTTTGGACACCAGTCAATTAAGTTAATTAGGAAGTTCAGCTCCTAAACAGCAAGTTCTTTCCACAACTTAAAATTCATTCTATTCTTGTCAACAATTTTACAATCGGTTCTCTTTCTGTTTTAAGGATAAGCTGCCTCTTGATATGTGCTTCTCTGTGGTTTACCAGTTTAGTAGTTCACGTTGTGAATCACAGTACGTAGGTTCCACCTGTCGTAATCTTATGTCCAGAGTAGCCGAGCACACAGGGCGCAGCTGTAGAACCGGTCGTCCTCTTGGTTCCCCTCCACTGTCCTGTTTCCGTGAGTCATTTTAAAATCCTTGCAGGTGCCCCTCTCACGATTGATTTACGCATCCTAGAGTCGCCATACATTTTTAAGCTCAGACCCCTTCTAGATGATACTCAAAGTGCTTTTCTTCTTCTCGTTGCAAAACGTGATCATTAGTTCACATTTGTAACTATTTTATTTTTCATTCGTATTTTTAGATTTATGACTATTTTCTGTATATGCTGTAGTATTCTTTTACATAGTTAAGTTTTAACATACTCAAATTCTTTTTTTTTGTCGCAGAATTCTTTTGCTGAAGTCAGTTCGAAACGTTCAAATTTCTTCAATTGGATTTTACTTTTTGTATTAATAAACTGACTGTTGAATAAAATGACTCTAATGACTCGTAAGGCGATTTTCGCCTTACTGTTCAACCCATCTAGATCTTGGAGGCCACGTATGAAGAGATAGTGGAGGCGTTGAGGAGGCAATTTAAGTCAACCCGGAATAAAATTTTTGAGCGTTTCTGGTTCCAGAAGAGGAACCAGAAACAAAGGGAAAGCACTGCTTATTTTGTGGCTGGCTTGCAGGCACTTTCCAATAATTGTAATTGCAAACAAGACGTACTAGGAGAAATAATGTCTGGTGAGTGTGTGCTAGGCATTGTCAGAAGTGAAATCCTATATATTTTTGTGAATGAAGAAAGCCTAACATAGCAATGAGCGGTAGATCTGGCTACTGCCAAAGAAACCATACTGAAAGCCATTGTGCAGAGGCAACCAAATGCCACCCTGGATGTAGCAGGCCAGACTAAAATGCAGCAAGTAGCTATCAAGCTTCAAGGCAAGACTCAGGCCTAGGCTTGCCCCAAATCAGCATGTATCGGCTTTAGTAATTTGCACTGGTGTAAAGACTGCCCCTATAAGGAAAGAGTTTGTCATGGTTGTGGCCAAAAAGGTCACCTAAAGAAATATTGCCACATGATAATGAGCCAAAAACCTCGTAAGGAAAGCAAAAATAATTTTGTGAAAGCTATGCATGAAAAAATGGGGATGGAAAGCCACTCTAAACCCTAATAAAACGGTCAATGCAACCAGTCCAGACTACCCAGCTACTAATAAGAGTTGCTATGAAGAGGTGTTTTCAGTGGCAGAGAAATATAAGCCCCCAATATAAAACGCAAATATAGCTAACAACATTCCCCTAGAAATGGAAGTAGTAGCAGCGTGGGACTAGTGGTTGGGTCACTCAGCTAGCAACTTAGTAGCGTAGAAAGGGAGGAGCCAGCATTGCTAGGTGGAGACCTGATCGATTCCCTCGCGTTAACTATAGTGGCAGGCAGCGTGCGTAAGCTTGCAACTCAACCAGGGGGGCTGGTACAGGAAATTCCCATCTTCTTCTAACCGGGCCTCGTTTACTGGAAGGGAAGCACTTTCAAAATTGAGGATGACCATACTGTCACCATAAAGTTTTGCAAGGCTAGGACAGTTCCCTACTCACTAAGGCCTAATGTGGAGGAAGAACTAGATAGATTGGTATAGGAAGGTATTCTCCCTCCTGTTCAGTACACTAGATGGGTGGCAGCTAATGTACCCGTTCTTAAGTCGGATCAGAGCATCTGTATTTGGGGTGACTTCAAGTTAACTGTGAACCGAGTAGCTTCATTAGCCCAATGGATGGGAAATACCATCTAGTGATCGTGGATGCACCCTTTAAGTGGGTTGAATTTTTTTCGACAGCTACTACAACTTCGAATGAAACAATCTCGTGCCTGAAACATACTTTGGCGACGTTGGGATTTCCGGTAACCATTGTTTCAGACAACGCAACGTTTTTCACATCGGGAGAATTCCAAGAATTTGTGAAGGCATGTGGTATGCGGCATATTACGAGCGCACCATACCAGCCTTCAACTAATGGCCTGGCAGAGCGTTTGGTGCAAACGTTCAAGAAGAATATACGGAAGTGAGCGGAATCCCTACGCCTAGCACTGGACAGGTTCCTGTTGAACTACTGGTTGACACCCCACGCTACAACAGGTGTTACGTCCGCCGAGCTAATGCTAGGCAGGAAACTTAGCTCTCGTCTTGATCTACTTTGGCCGTCGGAAGCAACTTCGTCCAACGTTGCATAGTGCCAGGAAGCTCAGAGAAGATCCCACAAAGGGTCTCGCACAGTGGACATCTCGCTGGAGTCCCCCGTGACGGACCGTCAATACGCGACGGATTTCCCGAAATGGACCCCAGCTACCACCGTCGAGAAAACGGATCCGTAATCCTACAAATGCCAACTGCAGGCGGAAGAGGTCGTCCGTCGATTCAAGGACTAAGTCATTACTTGCTCGAGAACCCTCCACGAGCCAACGGAGAATCCTTTGGAAGAAACTTTGATGGTTCCACAACCTGCTCGTGATCTATACCCGACATTTCCTCCAACTTGTGAGCCTGACTCTGAGACGCCCTACAACTCGATTCCCGTACAGGAGGCAAGGATGCACGAGTCTGCAATTGCTTGCATCTCACACTGGTCAAACCGGGCTCGGAAACCTGTTGTGAGAATGGATCTATAGGATTGACTAGGCACGATCTCGAGGTAAGGTCACAGGGGGGTTTCAAATTAAGGAGGGAGGAGTGTAATATAGTGTAAAATATAAGTCACTATTTAAGAGTATGAGACATTTTACGACGTTATGAGACATTTTACGTGAGTTACGAGTATGAGACATTTTTGGCAACACTGCGAGTTTTGAGAACCCATCAGCTAGCTTATCTCGTAACTTGGTAGTGTCAACAGTGCATGACAACCAAGTGTGTCCCGCCACTAGGGTGAAGGCTAGACTACCACCCTCTAAGAGCAACTAATTGTTTTCTTTGTATGTTCTAACTATACTATTCTAACTATCTGTTGTCATTTATATCGAAAATATTCTCTCACAAACTTCTCAATTAATTAGATCATAATTTACTTTTCATCACAAATAATACATGAAAAGTGTTGTTCGAAACAATTCCCCGTAATTGCATTAAACTATTGTCTAGTTAAAAAAAAATCATTTTCAAGTAGAGCCTCTTCTTAACAAGTTCTTCGAAATAAAATAATTATATAATTCATCTCAGTGTTCTACGTTAACCTAATACGCTTTTAAGGGGGGTCACTTCAGGCCCCTGTCGTCCGGATGGGTGATATATGGGTTGTTGTTGAAAAAGTACCCTTAGGTGATGGACTATTTGGTCCTAAACATTTATGGTGCTACGGAGACTACACCTTTTTAGCTTCAAATTAAAATATGTGAAGTTCAATTTAAAATTTGTAAAGTTCAATTTAAAATATGTAAAATTCAATTTAAAATTTCTAAAGTTCAATTTAAAATATGTAAAGTTCCAATTAAAATATGTAAAGTTCAAATTAAAATTTGTGAAGTTCAATTTAAAAATTATAAAATTCAAATTTAAAATAGATAAATTTCAAATTAAAATTAGTAAAATTCAAATCAAAACACTTCCAATAATTAGAAATTGTTAAGCTCTCTAACCTCTAAAGTTCTCTAATTTGAAGTATTAATCTTCAAATGAAGTCAACCCAAGTTTAGAGCTCGCTTAGGTGCGGGGTTTGAGCGTAATTCACGTTGCCGGATAATAATTTGAACAAATTTTGCTTTAATGTTATGATAAAATAACTTCAATTGGCACTTAATAATATTAGTAACAAATGTTTTTCTTATTTGGCAGCGTGAATGACACTTCATGTCTCATGACTAAATTGACCCAAAGTTTGGCCATACTATGTATAAAATGAATAAAAATTTTACAGCGTATAATCAGGCCAAATTTTCGTAGAATATATTTTATGTATATATCAAATACTAACTCTAAAATTCTGGGCAGCAATAACAAAGCCATTGCCTATAATATTTTGCATATTTTAAATATAATTTAGTAATTTTCATCATTTGCTGCATACCTATGTAGTGTGCAGAATATGGCACACACCGGTGAAATTTGAAATTTTTTCTAAATAAGGTATCATAGAAAAAAATTCCTATCGTCGTCGAGACTATGAGTCGGTTGACGGAGCGAGCTATGTATATATCTTCCATAAACCAAGAAGAATCCCAATTCATGAGGAAGTGGGTTAAATTGCAATTTACAAATTTCAATTGGAAGCTAAGTTAAAAGGTGTAGTTAAAAAATGTAAATTTTAGAAATTTTTGAAGTATTTTTATTTGAATTTTACAAATTTTAATTTGAAATTTATCTATTTTAATTTTGAATTTTATAATTTTTAAATTGAACTTCACAAATTTTAATTTGAACTTTACATATTTTAATTAGAACTTTACATATTTTAAATTGAACTTTAGAAATTTTAAATTGAATTTTACATATTTTAAATTGAACTTTACAAATTTTAAATTGAACTTCACATATTTTAATTTGAAGCTAAAAAGGTGTAGATCCCCCTCCCCTCCCCATGGGAGCATAAATAATGAATTTTTGATTTCATGGAAATGAAAAATTTTCTACCGTAAATTTGTTTGCAATGCTTCAAGGATTCTAAAACTGTTTTTGGTTTTGTTCTAGCATAAAAACTCAATGAGTTCTATTTTTTTAAAATTTCCATGAAAAAAAAACAATATGTTCAATTTTTCACAAACTACGGCCTGAATCGAAAAAATGAGTGAAACAAATTGTGCTTCTGTTTAAAAATTACATATACTGGTCAAATTTCATAAAAATCAGACTACACAAAAAGTTCATAATATGTATGGACAAATATTTCTTTTGTAAATTACATATCACAGTGTGAATATGAAGTAGAGCATGGAGATTATCGAAATAAAAATGGAAACAGCATTCAATTACATAAATTGTCGATTATATTACAGTTCAGATAAAAATGTATTAATGCCTTACTGCTAACAAACCCTTATTTTCAGCATTCAAAAGAATAGAAGTCAGTGAGTTTTTATGCTAGGAAAAAACAAAGACAGTTTTAGAATCCTTGAAGCATTGCAAACAAAGTTACAGTAGCTTTTTTCTCAATTTGTGCATATAATTTTTTTAATAATAGTTCAAAACCAAAAATTTGGTATATTTAAGTTAGTGAATAAATATCGCATATAAAACAAACGAAAAATTAAAATGGATTATTTTCTACTGTAAATTTGTTTGCAATACTTCGATTCTAAAACTGTCTGATTTTGTTCTAGCATAAAAACTCAATGACTTCTATTCTTTTGAAATATCCATAAAAATTTACCAAAAAACTAATATTTCGGATTTTTCAATAAAGTAATGCCTAATTAGTAAAAATCACACGACTAAAATATGTTTATTTTCAACATGTACATATAGTAGCTAAATTTCAAACGAATCGGATCATATTTTGCAAATCATTGAAGTGACTCCCTTAAAAGCTTAGTCTGTACGGTAAAAGAGGCAATGACAAAAACTTCATGAATAAAAATATTGAATGCTGTATTGTGAACGTAGAACCAAAATACTACTTGCATTTCAAACAAGGAAAAAATTAAGACATGCATCCCAGAATGATTTGCCACACTTCGTCCTCACATCTGATCATTGTCTTTAAGTATGAAAAAACTACTACCTCGAGACATCTCATGGTATTCTTTATACTCTAAATTGAACACCTTTTTCAATATCGTAATCTAATCTTTCAACAGTTCGTGTTAAAGTTCTGCAGAATTGAGTCAAGCCTCAAACTAGTAGAGATAAGTACATTTTGTGACCCTCATCTTCATTTATCAATGCTATTGCTTATTTTATTGCTTTAACCCGGTGATAAGGATAACGCCGACACTCGTGCGATGCACTGCCAAGTCAGCTCTCAAGTGTCGTGTGATGATAGTTACTTGCTCGCAGTGCCATTAGGAAATTGAGAGAAATTCTTTGATGTACACGAAGTTGAAAAAACTCACCACAAAAAAGTCAAAACATACGCTGCTAGGAGTGATTTAGTGAATTTATTCTAAATTCTGCTGTATGGATGAAGCAAATAAAATTGGAACAGATCCGTTGAGCTTGAACATAGACTGTTTTTTGATCGTTACGAGCATTCAGATTCCATTACTTATTTAGCCACTTTATTAGAATTACTAATGCGGCGGCACAGTTGGCATGGACTCGTACGCAGGGGGAGTCTTGCGGGAGACTATGGAACGCTTGGAGGTAGAATTGCATTCAAGGTTGGTGTTCTAAGTAATTGAGCTTTTTTCACATATTTTAATACAAGTAGATTACCAATTTGTGAACATAGATTTTACCATGAATTTTTTACAGGATGTCAAAATTTGTATCCTAAACTATTATTCTTAAACATTGTACATTTACCCCTTTTTGTTCTTTAGTACGTTGGTGACTTCATTGCATTAGATGAGGATGAGCAGACATCCTCGTCTAATCTAATTTAAGTCACGCACCTGCCTACGGTCTAAAATCAAAGGCCGTCCTCGTGTGCGAAAGAAGATTCCCTCTAAAATTGAATTTAGGCTTTCCATCATTTCTTAAGAAATAATTTCAAAGGTGCAAATTTCAAACCCTAATGTATTCTGAATAAACCGAATTAGATTTTTATGTACCGCATCTCTCGCAAAAATTAGGATGTGGAGTGGGAGTATTATACGCGCCTACAAGTCTGAAAAAAGGTGAAGGCACGATACTGTACGTTAGCTTCTATCGGTGCCTAAAATGAAAAGAAAACAAATGATGGAGTGAAGCGTTTGAAGCCAGTTTGGCTTCTTGGTTGAGTTTTAGAGTGAAGGAGTTATTGATGTGTAGAGTGATAGTCTATGGAGGCGAGGTATGAAACTGTGATGGAGTTCTCAAGACCCAGGTACTGATTATTCTTTTCAGTGATATGTTAATTTTTTAAAAATTGAATCTAGCGAACGAGTCCATTAGTGGTTCAAATTACTTCACCAGTAATAAATTATCGGAAATCTGAGGGTTGCGATATGAAAGGAATTTCTGAAATCATTTAGCTAGTTTTGTCCCAAATTTCACTTCAGCTTCTGTAATCTCACGCCATGTGGCTTCTCGGTGACAAATTCCTGTGTTCCCCTCGTATTTGCAGTTCAGCCCAGTAATTAAATCGTCAGTGCGATTTGTTGTTGAGGCTGGGACATACCAGTTACTGGTGTTCAACAACATTAGTTTTTTCAAGTTTAAGGTCAATCGTTCTTTTTTATCCAATTTGAAATATTCATTATGCAGAATAGATACTCTCTATGTAAAATACACTACACAACCTTCGTCTGGTAAAACAAGAGAACAGAACAAAACGGAAACAATGTCATCGACTCCTGAAGAACACCTGAGGAAACAGAACACTGTCGTCGACACCGTACTTCCCAATTGAAAATCGAGGGCGTATCGCCGATGTGTATTGGCTGGGCGAAGGAGAACCCAAGGGACGCATCATCGGTAAATCGCCTTCGAATCATAGGCGAAATGTCCACGTTAAAGACGACTTTTTTGGCCGAGATATGCCCGCGGCCATCCGCGATGATCATCCAAGCTATGCCATGTGCGGCCCATTTCACCGGCGATCCGTACATGATTCGCGGCTGGTCATTCTTTAATGTGGCGTTAAAAATCTCGGCCGCGCACAGCCGAGATTTTATCACCTCTGAATGACCTTCGTATATAAATACATACACAACATTCATATATATATTAAATATTTGAGGGTTGCTCTCCAAAACGACAATCTCATTGGCCTGACCGAGAGTTTTTAATGGCAAAGCTAAGTAACACTCAAAAGTAGATTCCTGCTGTTTATAATGTAAAGAAGCAAAGATACCGGCACTTCTTGGCCGAAAACTAAGAACACCTGTCTAATTACAGCATAAACTACGCTGTCTGATTTCTATCTTCACACACTAGACTCTTCCTGTCAGTAAAACGTCTATTGCAGCCAAGGTATTTGTTGCTTAATATTTTTTATGTAAACGTAAAGAATGCAAAGAAAGGGATTAATAAAATATTTAATTAAAATTAATGATTTATAAAAATTTGAACTAGACTGTAAGTTAGTTTAAGCCTCCCTAACCATATTACTGCCTTCTCTAGAGTGGGAGATGAGAGATACAAATTAGTTGGGAATTAAGGGAACGGAGAATCTATGAACGAGGCTTGTCTATACACCTCGTGCACAGAAAAAAAACACGATTGAAAGAAGTTTATGTATAAAGATAAAAGTTGAAAAAGTATGTAATAGGTGGCGAAAAAAATAAGCAGTGGACTGTAAAAAGATGATCCGCAATAAAACAAGAACATGTACAATTTTAACAAAAAGAATGCGTGCCTTACCTTCAGCTGGGCCCCACAAAATTCCCTGCGAGCGCTAGTTCTCATATATCCAATAGTTGTATCCCCTGAAGGGTATAAACATTCTGTGGCACTTCAACTTAACCCTTTAACGCCCAAGTGGACTGTACGGTCCTCTTTCAAAAATAACAATGAAATATTGTATTTTTATTCAATTTGTTCACTAATGTGTCCTTTGAACTTCACTGCAGAGTGGCAGTTCCTTTCCCATCTTGATAACGGTGACTACCTAATGCCAGTGTCGGTTTAGTGATAGTGGTTGTCATAACGGTAATATGAATATAAAAATGTGTGCGTTAAAGGTTAAAATACAGTCAATATTGTCCCGTTTATCTCTCGTGAAACTGGCCTCCTCAAGGGCTGGCTCACGATTTTCAAATGCCGGCGTGACAGCTGGAAGAGAAGTGACTGGTCTCTTGCGTTTCCGTCAATCCCAGTTAACCGATCCTGTGCAAAAATGGTTGGTTATCAAGTATCGGATTGAAATCCAACAAATGAATATTATAGGTACGAAATATCGATATTACAGTTCTTGGTATTTCGTGACACTGCGAACAGTTTTTATTGAAGAATGACACTTTTTACACCAACCAGTTATACAAAACAGAAAGACAACTTCAGAGGATGGCCAAAATACCATAGTCATGAAGCACTGTAGTGCGAAGCTGTTTTTAATTTAACTCTTTCAACAGTCAAATTTCAATAAGAATAAATGCTCCTCACAGCAATAGTTCTATAAAGTTTACCCTTCATTTTAGGTTACATATCAGTAGCTTTACTAATTTTAATAATGATTTTCTCACCCTAAAGTCACTCTGTAAGAGAAAAATATCACAGAACTTGTGTTGTAATAATTAAAAACACTTTTAATATATGATAAGCCTTTCGTTATGAGTATGTTCAAACATTAATATTAGCAGCACTTGCAAAACTATACTTGAATTACTACTTGCGTAAATAGCATGATAAATTATCGTCAGGTGAGATATTTCCTGTATCCGGCACTCCTCTCATCTCCCATTTATCAACAGAATACGCGTATTATCGCTCAAAATGATTACTATCATTAAAACATAAACGTGTGGTCAACAGAAACTTTTAACCTCACGAACGGATGTTTCGAAATTCTTAATTATATGGCGCACCCTTTACTTATTTAGCTAGCTCTAAAGCGGCACTGAAAAAAATGAATACGTTAGTTCATATCTTTATAATAGATATCCTCTGTTTAACGTAAATGTTCTAAAATCACGTTTAAATGTGAAACCAGAAGGGGTTTTCTATGATGCTGTGCGCCAATAAGGGCAATACCCGAAAGAACCCAATTGTTTCAATCTGAAAATTGCTGAATGACCTCAACAAGGATATACCCATGCTCACTAATTCCAATGAGGTCATTTTACGTAGAATAGAATGACGTTGATCGCCAAACTCTCACACAACTGGTGGTAAAACTTTAAAAATCTAGCAATCAGTTCAGTCTTTCTTTCTTTTCTTTGTATCCGCTTTAAACAAAGCTGTCATTGGCTCACTATTCGCTTGGCGTGAAAATTTGCATATTGATAAGAATTGTAACGTACAGATAACAGCATTCACAAGTAATGGCATGTATTTCACCCGGAACTAAAAGTGGATGATTAATAGATTCAGCACGTAGTCGTCTCGTCGAGAAAGGGCATTTGAGCCTCACTATGGCGGAGCTATAAAAATGTGGTTAAAATTTTGTATCTGTGTGTCCACATGAGATTGGAAATTCTTTCCTGATGAAACTTAATAGAATCCTCTTCAGGAGTCAGGTTCTCTCGATTGTATGATTTTGAGCTTCGTTCACGTCCACTGACAACTTTACTTTCTTGAATGAAAACAATTTACATCGATTTTAAGGCCACATAGTACTATGGTAAAAGCATATTAATTTTGATGCAAACAGGGTTGCGGAGTCGGAGGAATCAATTTGCTAATCCAACTCTACCTTTTCAAGCGACTTCGAATCCGACATCACCTTCCCAGAATTTGGCGACTACGACTCCACTTTTCCAAATTTCGCGACTCCGACGCCGAGTCCACCTTTCCAGAATTTTGCGATTCCGACACCCACTCCACCTATTCACAATTTTATGACTCCAACTTCACCTGTGCACAATTTATAAGATGAATATTTTATTTCTTAATGGTTGCAGGTGCTGCAACCTGTACATATGGATATTATATTCTTTATTTACGAACAACTTTTAAACTGCCAACAAAATAATAAAAATCAAGTTTTACTATTTTAAATATTTACAAGTGTAAATTATCCGTCAAAAATGGCGGGATTCGATAGTTTCCTTTGAGAAAAATCTCAAGATATAGATGACAAACCAATATATGCATCCTAACAGTACCGGCGGTTAAAATATTCATGTACTTGTGTACTGGTGAGACTCGTATCACAGATACGGTCATTAAGCGTCCTTGTGAGCGTCACAGACGCACACACCAACAACTGTGTATTATATTTTAAACTATCATATAATTAGCCACCAAGAAGTTTTCGAAAAATTTGTCATACCTTTTTACCACGACAAAATGCATTTTCTAAACAGTTGATTCAATTTTCATGCAATATATTTTACTTATAAACAAAAGCTGGTAGATGCCAGATTTTTCATATTATTTGAATGGTATTTATGATACCATCCAATCAAGCTGATTCCCATTGTCATAACATAGGAGAAATTATACACACGAAAACATATGTATTTAAAAATTGATAGAAACACCCGGCGTTTTATTATATATAGAGGGTGTTTTTTTATACGAACAAATTTTCACTATAGGTTGCAAACTCAAAAATAAATCGATTTTCACGAATGATAAAATGCCCAAAACTCTTTAGTTTTTGAGTTAAAAGGACTTGAAGAAACTTCGAAACCTAAAGTAGGATACCACGTGCGCGCCAATGTTAGCGCTACCTTTTTTACTTCAAATTAGTCTACGTCAAGTTCAATTTAACCCAACTGAATTACGTTTTAATCCCAGTCAAGTTCAATTTAATCCAAGTCAAATTTCAATTCATTCAACCCTAAGTTTATTAAGTTAATTAATTAGGTTAATTAATTAAATTAAATTAAGAATTGACACAATCATTCGTAAATTTGAGAGTTTTTGTATTGTACATGTTTCTATTGGATGTGATGAGCAAGACAATTGTTTTTCCTTTCAGCAAGGAATACGTAAAACTTTTGCCGGTGTTGCACTCTAATGACAGGCTGTCGTAAAATGTGCTAAGTATCCAGCATCAGGAGGCAGAGTGTGATTCAGGTTTTTGAACAGCGAAATAGATGTAAGTCAATTATAAAAACTTGGTATTGTACTACTCATTGAGGTTATTTTAAAATCCTACATTAATGGAAGTATGCATCCATTCAAATATTTGTGTTCAAAAAGTTATGTTTTGTCAGATATAGTAGTATCGAGGATTTATTTACACTCATTTTGAAATTTACATCCGTGCAATTCCACTTTATAAACTCTCCTACTTCAACTCTCCATCCTGAATTCGTTTTTTTGACAATAAATATTAACAGCAAATAGAAGGGTTAGGAATGGGTCTTCCATTGGGACCTACTTTTGAAAAATATTTTTGTGTTATCATGAACAGTGCTGGTTAGATTCGTGTCCTGTAGATTTTAGCCTGTGTTTTGCAAACGTTATAGTGATGATAATTTTTTGATGTTTAGGAAGAGTTCCCATTGCAATATATTTCGAGGATTTTTTAATTCGTTACACCCTAACATCAAATTTACTATGGAAACCGAAAAGAAAAATTGTTTCTCATTTTTAGACGCTACTAAAACACGCAAAGAGGGTAGGTTTCAAAGTTCTATTTTCCGTAAGCAAACATTTACCGGGTTAGGAATTAGTTTTTTCAGTTTTTGGACATCCTTCTTCAAATTAAATAGCATCAAAACATTAATGTCTAGGGCCTATCGTGTGTTCTTCGTTTAAAACTATGCATAAGGAATTTGAATTTTTAAAGGTTTTTCAGCAACAATGGCTTTCCATCAAAACTACACCTTTTTCACTGCAAATTAATCCAAGTCAAGTTCAGTTTAATCCAAGTCAAGTTCAAATTAATCCGAGTCAAGTTCAAACTAATCCAAGTCAAGTTCAAATTAATCCAAGTAAAGTTCAAATTATTCCAACTTAAGTTTAAATTAATCCAAGTCTATTTCAAATTAATCCAAGTCTATTTCAAATTAATCCAAGTCCAGTTTAATTTAATCCAACACTAAGTTGAGTTAAAAATAGACAAAATCACATTTTGCTTTAAATATATATTATTTACATTGTATATGTTTTCAATTTTAGCTTTTTTGCATTAAATATAAATTCATTGGATGTGATGAGCAAGACAGTCGTTTTTCCCATCTGTAAGGAAGACATAAAATTTCCGCCGGTGTTGCAATCTAAAAAGAAGTTGTCGTAAAATGTGCTAAGTACCCAGCATCAAGAGGCAGAGTGTGATTCAGATCTTTAACCGCGGTGTAAAAGACACAAGTCAATTGCAAAAGCTTAGTTTTATACTACTAATTAAAGTTGTTATAAAATTCTACTTTGATGGTAGTGTGCATACATTCAAATATTTATGTTCAGAAGGTAATTTTATGTTACACATAGTAGTTTCGAGGAGTTATTTACACTCATGGATATTTATATATGTAAAATTCCACTATATTACATATATCAAAACATATACATGGAAGTACGAAAGATTTTCGTTGGACGATATGTAGATTTATCGTTAAAAGAAATATACAAATGCGATTCACTGAGTACTAATGCACGATTCTGTTTGATTACAATTTGTTTTTGTATATTACTACCCAGACACATTCCTGCATTAGCAATAAAAAGGTTGCCATCCATTCTAATTCCGTGTTAGTCAATGTGAATAAATGCAGGATCCACTTAGAATAGACAATAATAATACAAGAAACAATGTTTCTAGCTTAATACTGGTTTTATTTGTGTGTGTTCACAGTTCAATATATAATACTTTCAAGTTTTAATTATTCATTAAATGATTATTCTAAAAGTTATTTAGGTCCTAAAACTATTATATATTGAATTGTAAACACACATAAATGAAAACAGTATTAAGTTAGAAACATTGTTTCTTGTATCATTATTGTCTATTGTTAGTGGATCCTACATTTCTTCACATTGACTAACACGGAATTAGAATGGATGGCAACATTTTTATTGCTAATGCAGAAATGTATCTGGGTAGTTATGTACAAATATAAATTGTAATCAATCAAACAGAATCGTTCATTAGTACTCAGTGAATCTCATTTGTATATTTCTTTTTAAAATTAAATCTACATATCGTCCTATGATAATCTTTTGTACTTGCATGTATATGATTTCATATATGTGATAAAGTGGAATTTCGCGCATATAAATATCTATGAGTGTAAATAAATCCACGAAACCTGTCTTGATCATCACATCCAATAGATACATATTTAACACAAAAAACTCAAATTAACAAATGATTATGTCATTTTTTAGCTCAACTGAGGGTTGGATTAATTTGAATTTGACTTGGAATAATTTGAACTTGATCTAGATTAATTTGAACTTGACTTGGACTTGTTTTAAGTGAAAAAGGTGTAGTAGATTCTTGTGCTAGGAACTTTTTGAACAGAAATTTTTTACCGATGTAACTCTACCTTCCGCTCCTAAAAAGGAACCATCTTTCTCGTTTCCGTTCTTCGATCTCTAATCGGAGAAACTTAAAATAGACCTTGTCATTCTTCTTCCGAAACATTATCCGCAGATGAATTTTAAATAAGTGTTAATCAATACATATAAATTTGGATTATATTTTAATTATAAATATAAAGCTTTAGAGGTATACCATCACCTGTGATTTACGAATAAAGTTGCGCACAGTTTACGTCTGAGCACGTGGGCTCCCAACTGAAAATCGAGGACGTATCGCCGATGTGATATGGTCGGGCAAGAGAGAACCCAAGGGACGTATCATGCGTAAATCGACTCCGAATCATAGGCGAAATGTCCACTTGAAGACGAACTTTTTGGCTCAGATACGTACGCGGCCGTCCGCGACGATCATACATGCTAGGTCCATGCTACGTCCCTGCTCGACCAATTTCACCGGCGATACGCCCATGATTCGCGGATGGCCATCCTTGAATTTGGCGTTAAAAAAAAACTTTCGGCTGCGCACATCAGGGATTTATCGCCTCTAAACGACCTTCAAATTCAAATATATAAATATATATATATTTATATATGAAGGTTGATTAGAGGCGATAAATCTCGGCTATGCGCGGCCGAAATTTATTTTTTTTTGTCGCCGAAAGTTGTCGTTTTGAGGAGCAACACTCAAATATTTAATATATATTAAATATTTGAGTGTTGCTCTTCAAAACGACAACTTCGCTGAGCGTGGCAGAGAGTTTCTAATGACAAAGCTTACTAAACACTGAAATGCTTAACCTCGCAGTTAATTATGTAAGGAAACAAAAACCGGCTCATCTTGGCCGAAAATTAAGCACACCTGTCCAAATACAGCATAGACTGCGCTGGTCTTATTTCTACCATCACATACTGGACTCTCAGTTATTAAAACATGTTTTGACATCTAAGTTATTTATTGCTTTAATTTTTTACGAAAATGCAATGCACGATCGGCATTAAGCACCCAAAAAGGTATAAATAAAATATTTCATTAAAATTAATCCTTTATTTAAGCTAAATCTAGAATATAAGGATAAGCCTTCCTAGCCATATTAATGCGTTGCAAAGAGTGGATGATGGAACACACACAGTTGAAGGGAATTAAGCAAACGGGGAATCTATGAACAAGGCGTATCTACACACCTTGTTTTCAGAATCAACACGATACGCAGAAGTTTATGAAACACGATAGAAGTTATAGAAGAACAAAATAAACAATGAAAAATCCAGCAGTAAGCTGCAAAAAATTGATCTGTAGTAAAACAAAAGCATATGAAATAAAAAGGAATGCCTAACTTTCCTTCAGTTGGGCCTCAGAAGTTCCCCTTCTGAGACACTTCATCTTAGAATACACCCAGTGTCTTTCTGTCTAACTCGAGTGCAACTGGCTCGTCAAGGGCTGGCGCACAATTTTTAAATGTCCAAGTGATAGCTGGAAGATATGTAACAGGTCTCTTGTCTCTCATCCATCCCAATCAACTGATACTGTTGAAAAAAATAGTTGGATATTAAGTATAGGATTGCTATCCAACCAATGAATATTATGAGTACGAAATACCTTCAATAGTTATTATTATTATATAAGAAAGTTTTAGCCTCCCTTAACCACGACAAAGATGTTCTAAGAGAGGAAGAAGGAAAGCAACATTTAGTTTGGAATTGAGGAAACGCGGAATCTATGCACACGGTGCACAGAAACAGGAAGCCAAGAAAGAAGTTCATGAAACAAGAAAAAGTTGAAGAAGAAAGTAGTAGGTGCTGAAAAACAGAAGCAGTGAACCGAAAAAAAGATGGTCCATAATAAAACAAAAACCTATTCTATTTCAACAAAAAGAAAGCCTACCTAACCTTTAGCTCGGGCCCTCACATAGTCCCCTTGGGAGCGCTAATTCCCATAGATACAATATTTGTTTCCCCCTGAGGGGATATACCTTTAATAGTTTCCTGGTTAAATTTTAGTGAGAATAAATGCTCCTCACTCCTCACAGCATAAGTTTGTAAAGTTTATTCTTCGTTTTAGGTTCCATATCAGTAACTTTACTTATTTAATTGGTAAGGGTATACTGGCTGGAAAAAACTTTGTTAAAGAAAAATATCAAATTACTTGTGTTTCTATAGTTCTAAACATGTTAGAATACAAATATAATCACTGAGTTAAACTAGATTAGACAGAACAAAATTATTGGTGTTACAAATATTGGTATCAAATATCACAATGCGAGAAGACTAGTCAGGGTAATTTTGTACATGATTGAAATTGCAGATGACTAGTTTCTGCTCACCAGATATTCGCATGGTAACGGCACCAGAGATAGAGGCAAAATGAATGAACTACTGGAGGTTTCACACGTCTATAAGCCACAGTCTTATTGAACAATTTGAGAGCAAAAAAATTATTTGTTATTTCGTTGAGGCTAGGTTAAAGTGTATGACTTCTATTATTTGAATATGCTTCGTTTTAGAACATTATATAATTTTTTTGCATTTGAGCACAGATCTTCATTTGAGGGCTTACAGCTATGATCAACAAGGAGATGATTAAAAATGGAACCTTAATACTTGCGTGAGGTTAATCTTAGCTTCAGTGTCATCCTAGTCATGCCAATGCAACATTTGTTGGAAGACTTGCGTTCTATCCTGTTACATTCGAACTGATATATCACATTGACTCTGCCAAGGTCACTGAATCCGGATCTGGAAATATTTTTTCTAACTAGGAGATCACTGATTTTATGATTTTGTAGTACACACGAAGTTTTATTGACATATCTGGATCTATGGGTTCCACGAAAGTTTTAACAACATTTTTGAAGACACGTTCACTAATTTTGTAATTGCAATGCATTTGATTTCCATAGTATATATTTATGTTCCGCATAATATCCTGGATTATCGTCCTCATTCAAAATTCGATTTACAATGCAACCAATTCCATCAATAAGCGTAGTGGAGAAATTGTTATTAACTAACAACCCCCTGCATCATAGCATTTCTGAATGAAAACTAGCCCAGCTGCTGCACACTTCATAAGTGCTTTTTAACAAGGTATGGAAAACGCCTTCTTAAAACACATGCGCTGCATCACAATCACAGTTCCTGGTTCCACCAGCATGTGAGGGCTTTACATACACAGTTATGCGAAAAACACCCTGAGATGATTCAACTGAAACGTCAAAAAATGGCAGCTTCCCATTTACATCCAGCTCATACGTAAACGTAACACCGGATTATCAGTCATCAAGTTCCTCAACACCTCCAACTGCTCTACCATATCAATAATTTCAACGATAATATCGTCCACGTACCTTCCGTATAAAATCGGCTTCACCGGTATAGAGTTCAAATTATAGAAGCACTGCACATTTATAAACTTGAACCTACCCATAACGAAAATACAAATTATTTTTTGTTCTAAAATTTTTCTGTAGGACTGCGACTTAGTGGTTTGTAACCTCTAGTAGATCATCCATTTTGCCTCCATCTCTGGTGCCGTTACCATATGAATATCTGGTGATCAGTAACTAGGCATCTGTAATTTTAATCTTGCACACAGTAAGTCTTATCTAGTCATATCGCATTGGGATTACCAATATTTATATTCAGTCTGATGTAGCTTACGTTTTGGATCGATATAGATTTATCAAAGTGATTGTTTTGTCTTTGGCATCCCGAGGATGATGTTAGTAACATCGAAACGATGCCTTTTATAGACATATATACACAGGATTTTTGAGATATTGAGTGCTCATTTCAGTAAAATGATATGTGAATATCTTTGTATTCTAACACGTGGAGAACTAAAACAATTTCGCAAAGTTGAAAAGTTGGAAAATAAATTGTGTTAGAATAATTAAAAACATATCTATACTATCAATCTGTCGTTATAAGCACATAAAAAATCTAATTTCAGTGCTACGTTCGCAATGAGCACGGTAAATGATGGTCAGTTGAGACAATACCCGTACCCGGCACTCCCCTCATCCCCCATTTAAGAACATAAGAACAGGCTACACTTAGTATCGCTCCAAATGACTACTATCATCATTTACACTTTCAGCGCAACATACTCTACCGGTGATCTCGGAGAAGATTTTTCTAATGCTGCTGACAAAACAGTATCACAAACTAAATTTTAATGAATACTTAATAAAAGCAAAATGAAGGCCGGATCCGGTTATTGTTTGGATTTTCAAAATAGCTAACTTTTATCGACTTCAAATTTTTGTTGAGTATTGAAATTCAGTTTAAACAATTGCGGTCAAAGTTCTAAAATATATACTCATGAAGATTTATTTCTAAATTCATGCGCGTGCATATCACTCGCAACTCGCAAGTGGATGACTAATAGATAGATGCAGTATGTAGTCGTCTTGTCGAGAAAGGGCGTTTGAGCCTTTCTTTCTTCGTTTGAGCCTGGGCGTTTGGTGACCTGAGTTATTTAGGAACAATCAAAATTGAGCTCAAAAATTGGTATCAGTCTGACCCCATGATGCCATTCAGGGGTCAGGTGCCCTTGCCTGTATGATTTCGAGCTTATTCACATTCTTTTGACAATTTGCTTATGCGAATGAAAACAATTTACATCGATTATAAGGCCATATATTAGAACTCAAATAAGAGCATAGTGGTTGTGATGAATCTTACCTTCAGAGCTTTCTGAATGACAGCTTTCATCGATGTCGTTGCTTTGCTATTCCCGAAACACCGTTCTCCGCTCGGACCCGTTTGAGGCATCGCCCATACTTGATTTTGCTGCTGCGGCTCTTGTTGCTGTAGTATCATTGGAGGCAGAACAGACACTGCCGAGGTATTCTTCTTTATTCAATGTAGGGATCCCCTGATAATTCACCACTAATTTTAAGCTTCCCTTGTCAGTAGGTTATGTGTAATTACAGAGCCCAATTTAAGATTCCTACGCTTTTCTGCTGCCTCGACGATAGTTCACCACACGGTTTGCTTTTCATAATGCTAATATCACTGTCAAGATCGAGTGAAACATCATCATATTTAGGTCAATCAATAAACATTTATATTTACATTTCACAGTAAATTCCATCTATTGTTGTTTGATAATCAAGAGGAAATTATACCAAAAAAATAACAAACGTCTCGGATTACTCAAGATATGCAACTAAGACAGCGCCTACCATACTTTGCACTGACTCATGATGGGAAATTATCCCAATCAGTGCATGCAAGGTCTAGAATCTATGTAAGAAATCACGTAAAATTATATACAGAAAATAATTTCATTTTCACATTTACCTGATTCATAAACGATGTTGAACACTAATTGTGCCCGTTCAATTCTGCTTATAAATCACAAATAAATAGACCAGGAAAATCGTATCCATCCTTCGAGAAAATGTAACAATTCATTAGGAAACAAAAATTCTAAATCAATCAACCAAATTCATTAGTAACATAGCGGAAACGCCCCTGATTAAATCATTACTGACTTAACTCTCCACTAGAATTACTAGAATCGATTTCACGAAACATTCTTTCTTTTTAACGCAACTCTGAGCTCCGATATCATGAATGTATTAACAACTCGAAAATGAATAAAACGAATGAAAACAGTGAACTTGAACTGAATGAACTTGAAATCAGCGAACTTGAACTCAGCGAACTTGAACTCAGCGAACTTGAACTCAGCGAACTTGAACTCAACGAACTTGAACTCAGCGAACTTGAACTCAGCGAACTTGAACTCAGCGAACCTGAACTCAGCGAACCTGAACTCAGCGAACCTGAACTCAGCGAACCTGAACTCAGCGAACCTGAATTCAGCGAACCTGAACTCAGTGAACCTGAACTCAGTGAACCTGAACTCAGTCAACCTGAACTCAGTCAACCTGAACTCAGTCAATCTGAACTCAGTCAACCTGAACTCAGTCAACCTGAACTCAGTCAACCTGAACTCAGTCAACCTGAACTCAGTCAACCTGAACTCAGTCAACCTGAACTCAGTCTACCTGAACTCAGTCAACCTGAACTCAGTCAACCTGAACTCAGTCAACCTGAACTCAGTCAACCTGAACTCAGTCAACTCGAACTCAGTCAACTCGAACTCAGTCAACTCGAACTCAGTCAACTCGAACTCAGTCAACCTGAACTCAGTCAACCTGAACTCAGTCAACCTGAACTCAGTGAACCTGAACTCAGTGAACCTGAACTCAGTGAACCTGAACTCAGTGAACCTGAACTCAGTGAACCTGAACTCAGTGAACCTGAACTCAGTGAACCTGAACTCAGTGAACCTGAACTCTGTGAACCTGAACCCAGTGAACCTGAACTCAGTGAACCTGAACTCAGTCAACCTGAACTCAGTTAACCTGAACTCAGTTAACCTGAACTCGGTCAACCTGAACTCAGTCAACCTGAACTCAGTCAACCTGAACTCTGTCAACCTGAACTCTGTCAACCTGAACTCTGTCAACCTGAACTCAGTCAACCTGAACTCAGTCAACCTGAACTCAGTCAACCTGAACTCAGTCAACCTGAACTCAGTCAACCTGAACTCAGTTAACTCGAACTCAGTCAACTCGAACTCAGTCAACTCGAACTCAGTCAACTCGAACTCAGTCAACTCGAACTCAGTCAACTCGAACTCAGTCAACTCGAACTCAGTCAACTCGAACTCAGTCAACTCGAACTCAGTCAACTCGAACTCAGTCTACTCGAACTCAGTCAACTTGAACTCAGTCAACTCGAACTCAGTCAACTCGAACTCAGTCAACTCGAACTCAGTCAACTCAAACTCAGTCAACTCGACCTCAGTCAACTCGACCTCAGTCAACTCGACCTCAGTCAACTCGAACTCAGTCATCTAAAACTCAGTCAACTCGAACTCAGTCAATCGAACTCAGTCAACTCGAACTCAGTTAACTCAAACTCAGTCAACTCGAACTCAGTCAACTCGAACTCAGTCAACTAAACTCAGTCACCTCGAACTCAGTCACCTCGAACTCAGTCAACTCGAACTCAGTCAACTCGAACTCAGTCAACTCGAACTCAGTCAACTCGAACTCAGTCAACTCGAACTCAGTCAACTCGAACTCAGTCAACTCGAACTCAGTCAACTCGAACTCAGTCAACTCGAACTCAGTTAAATTGAACTCAATTAAATTGAAATCAGTTAACTTGAACTCAGTTAACTTGAACTCAGTTAACTTGAACTCAGTTAACTTGAACTCAGTTAACTTGAACTCAGTTAACTTGAACTCAGTTAACTTGAACTCAGCGAACTTGAACTCAACGAACTTGAACTCAGCGAACTTGAACTCAGCGAACTTGAACTCAGCGAACCTGAACTCAGCGAACCTGAACTCAGCGAACCTGAACTCAGCGAACCTGAACTCAGCGAACCTGAACTCAGCGAACCTGAACTCAGCGAACCTGAATTCAGCGAACCTGAACTCAGCGAACCTGAACTCAGTGAACCTGAACTCAGTCAACCTGAACTCAGTCAACCTGAACTCAGTCAATCTGAACTCAGTCAACCTGAACTCAGTCAACCTGAACTCAGTCAACCTGAACTCAGTCAACCTGAACTCAGTCAACCTGAACTCAGTCAACCTGAACTCAGTCTACCTGAACTCAGTCAACCTGAACTCAGTCAACCTGAACTCAGTCAACCTGAACTCAGTCAACCTGAACTCAGTCAACTCGAACTCAGTCAACTCGAACTCAGTCAACTCGAACTCAGTCAACTCGAACTCAGTCAACTCGAACTCAGTCAACCTGAACTCAGTCAACCTGAACTCAGTGAACCTGAACTCAGTGAACCTGAACTCAGTGAACCTGAACTCAGTGAACCTGAACTCAGTGAACCTGAACTCAGTGAACCTGAACTCAGTGAACCTGAACTCAGTGAACCTGAACTCTGTGAACCTGAACCCAGTGAACCTGAACTCAGTGAACCTGAACTCAGTCAACCTGAACTCAGTTAACCTGAACTCAGTTAACCTGAACTCGGTCAACCTGAACTCAGTCAACCTGAACTCAGTCAACCTGAACTCTGTCAACCTGAACTCTGTCAACCTGAACTCTGTCAACCTGAACTCAGTCAACCTGAACTCAGTCAACCTGAACTCAGTCAACCTGAACTCAGTCAACCTGAACTCAGTCAACCTGAACTCAGTCAACTCGAACTCAGTCAACTCGAACTCAGTCAACTCGAACTCAGTCAACTCGAACTCAGTCAACTCGAACTCAGTCAACTCGAACTCAGTCAACTCGAACTCAGTCTACTCGAACTCAGTCAACTTGAACTCAGTCAACTCGAACTCAGTCAACTCGAACTCAGTCAACTCAAACTCAGTCAACTCGACCTCAGTCAACTCGACCTCAGTCAACTCGACCTCAGTCAACTCGAACTCAGTCATCTAAAACTCAGTCAACTCGAACTCAGTCAATCGAACTCAGTCAACTCGAACTCAGTTAACTCAAACTCAGTCAACTCAAACTCAGTCAACTCGAACTCAGTCAACTCGAACTCAGTCAACTAAACTCAGTCACCTCGAACTCAGTCACCTCGAACTCAGTCAACTCGAACTCAGTCAACTCGAACTCAGTCAACTCGAACTCAGTCAACTCGAACTCAGTCAACTCGAACTCAGTCAACTCGAACTCAGTCAACTCGAACTCAGTCAACTCGAACTCAGTCAACTCGAACTCAGTTAAATTGAACTCAATTAAATTGAAATCAGTTAACTTGAACTCAGTTAACTTGAACTCAGTTAACTTGAACTCAGTTAACTTGAACTCAGTTAACTTGAACTCAGTTAACTTGAACTCAGTTAACTTGAACTCAGCGAACTTGAACTCAACGAACTTGAACTCAGCGAACTTGAACTCAGCGAACTTGAACTCAGCGAACCTGAACTCAGCGAACCTGAACTCAGCGAACCTGAACTCAGCGAACCTGAACTCAGCGAACCTGAACTCAGCGAACCTGAACTCAGCGAACCTGAATTCAGCGAACCTGAACTCAGCGAACCTGAATTCAGCGAACCTGAACTCAGTGAACCTGAACTCAGTGAACCTGAACTCAGTCAACCTGAACTCAGTCAACCTGAACTCAGTCAATCTGAACTCAGTCAACCTGAACTCAGTCAACCTGAACTCAGTCAACCTGAACTCAGTCAACCTGAACTCAGTCAACCTGAACTCAGTCAACCTGAACTCAGTCTACCTGAACTCAGTCAACCTGAACTCAGTCAACCTGAACTCAGTCAACCTGAACTCAGTCAACCTGAACTCAGTCAACTCGAACTCAGTCAACTCGAACTCAGTCAACTCGAACTCAGTCAACTCGAACTCAGTCAACTCGAACTCAGTCAACCTGAACTCAGTCAACCTGAACTCAGTCAACCTGAACTCAGTGAACCTGAACTCAGTGAACCTGAACTCAGTGAACCTGAACTCAGTGAACCTGAACTCAGTGAACCTGAACTCAGTGAACCTGAACTCAGTGAACCTGAACTCAGTGAACCTGAACTCTGTGAACCTGAACCCAGTGAACCTGAACTCAGTGAACCTGAACTCAGTCAACCTGAACTCAGTTAACCTGAACTCAGTTAACCTGAACTCGGTCAACCTGAACTCAGTCAACCTGAACTCAGTCAACCTGAACTCTGTCAACCTGAACTCTGTCAACCTGAACTCTGTCAACCTGAACTCAGTCAACCTGAACTCAGTCAACCTGAACTCAGTCAACCTGAACTCAGTCAACCTGAACTCAGTCAACCTGAACTCAGTCAACCTGAACTCAGTCAACTCGAACTCAGTCAACTCGAACTCAGTCAACTCGAACTCAGTCAACTCGAACTCAGTCAACTCGAACTCAGTCAACTCGAACTCAGTCAACTCGAACTCAGTCTACTCGAACTCAGTCAACTTGAACTCAGTCAACTCGAACTCAGTCAACTCGAACTCAGTCAACTCAAACTCAGTCAACTCGACCTCAGTCAACTCGACCTCAGTCAACTCGACCTCAGTCAACTCGAACTCAGTCATCTAAAACTCAGTCAACTCGAACTCAGTCAACTCGAACTCAGTTAACTCAAACTTAGTCAACTCGAACTCAGTCAACTAAACTCAGTCACCTCGAACTCAGTCACCTCGAACTCAGTCAACTCGAACTCAGTCAACTCGAACTCAGTCAACTCGAACTCAGTCAACTCGAACTCAGTCAACTCGAACTCAGTCAACTCGAACTCAGTCAACTCGAACTCAGTCAACTCGAACTCAGTCAACTCGAACTCAGTTAAATTGAACTCAATTAAATTGAAATCAGTTAACTTGAACTCAGTTAACTTGAACTCAGTTAACTTGAACTCAGTTAACTTGAACTCAGTTAACTTGAACTCAGTTAACTTGAACTCAGTTAACTTGAACTCAGTTAAGTTGAACTCAGTTAAGTTGAACTCAGTTAAGTTGAACTCAGTTAACTTGAACTCAGTTAACTTGAACTCAGTTAACTTGAACTCTGTTAAGTTGAACTCAGTTAAGTTGAACTCAGTTAAGTTGAACTCAGTTAACTTGAACTCAGTTAACTTGAACTCAGTTAACTTGAACTCAGTTAACTTGCCAAATATTCATCGAATATCTCCTATCCTCTCAAACCATAGCACAAAAACAATTTATGACAAGTCATTTGACTTCAGATCTTTAAAAGTCGACAACGCAGGCCATTCTAAGTCATCTTCGATAATTTATTTCATATTTTTTCCATATAGTTTCTTCCCGCTTCTCCATTTTCGGAAGCAAACCTATTACTCTCGAAGTTGCAACGCTAGGGCATTAGAGAGGTTATTCAAAACTGATTTAACTCATACATGACATGACGAATCGAAACCATGTGTTGTAACTGGTAAGGCTCTATCAGAACTACTATCAACCATGTAGTTTCTCAAAGAACAGTTTTGGGTCTCCTCCAGGTTTTGATATTTATCAGTGATGCAATTTAATGCACTCCATTAATTCAAATTCATGCTTTTTACTGATGATAGTACACTTGCTACGACTCCTAATGAAAACTACATCTCACGGACAAATAGCATAAATACTGAACTGGAAAAAATTTGTATGCGTCTCAACGCAAATAAAATATTCATTTTTTTATTGGTAACGAAAAATACATTCGGTTTTATAGCGAAATATATCTTGCATCAAGATCAGTGATGGCCCGCCAGATGGAAGTGACTAATAAAAAAAATATCGAAGTATTATTTCTAACTAAAAGCTATCTTTGAAAGTCCATGTTTCATATTAGAACTAAATAAGCTGAATCTGTAACCATCCTCGATGGAGCTACAAATGGTTCATTTGAGAATGTTTTGAAAATATTGTGCCTAACTTCAATACATTCATGTCTGCGGTGCGTATAAGAAGCAAACACTGAAGCTGATGAAAAACGGACCAACTCTTCAGTACAATAGAAGCCAACAGAACAGTGAGGAATCGATGCAGTCGAACTCCTGAAAATATTTGACGGTTTTTTGACCCTTCACAAATCTAAACTTTTCTAATGTTTCTTGGCCAAACTGATTGTCAAAGACAAATGAAAACGATAATGATCTTATAACATTCAACGGTCGCTCAAACTTGCCTTTAAAACCTGAGAAACAAAAATAAGTACTTCTTGACCATTACAAAATGAAATTGCAATCAGTTTCTACATCTTGGACGCAAAACTTAAAACTCCTTCCCTTCTCACATTCTGAAATATTTCGAAACTTATCTTGAACATTACTTTTTATCAATCGGCTGCTGAAACAAATGTTCAATGAAATTCTTCCTGCATACAATTGAAATCTAATAATCATTTAATCAAATCTATGATAATACTAAAATGGAATGAATCAAATCTAATTCCATGTAACGGATCATGTCTTAAGCCCAAGCTAATATGCTGTTCTTTCTTCCCCTCCACATAACTGATTAAAAAATATTGAACTAACCTTCAGCTCACCAAGTGACGAAACAGATCTAAGCAACAACGGTTAGCACAAATTCGTTTTAGGAGTTTAAGCTAGTAAAATTTTGAATTATGCCAATAGAATGAAACCCACCGAAAAACCATCAATAAAATGAATTTTTAAAATCTATGTTTACAGCTTATGCATTATTCTTTCACAATCATTGCGAACCACTTAAATGCTCACCGCCTCTCGCAAAATCCCATTGAGAACTAAGATTTGAACTATCGCTGTCGGCTGTCGCTGGGCCGTTGACGGACTCGGAGCCTTGGACTCGCCGTTCGAAGTTTGAACCAGCTTATAAAGCTAATTCTTACCCTAAAAAAGTAGAGTTCAACTGTTCAGTAGTGTAAGCTTTGAATATTCGGAACTAATTTTTCAAAAGAATACATAATACTAAACGAAACATTTTGAAAATATTTCACCTGAGTGTGTGTGTGTGTGTGTGTGTGTGTAAGGCTGCAAGGGAGATTACATTTTACTTTTTATTTATTTCAAATATAAACGTACAAGGCTAGGGTAATTTTTAGCTTGATCCTCAATTTGTCTGCCTGCGATTCATAGTCGATATCCTATTTTTTATCGATCTCGTGTTCACCTAGCCGCTTACCACATCTCGTACGAATTTTTCTTCCGGACATAGGTTTTTTTATAGGTATTTTCAGCATTTTCTATACTTTTCGTTTATGATGAAGTCTTAGTTTTAAATTGAATATGTATATTAATTGATCATTAGTCTTCGTTCAAAGTGCTCTGGTATATGACGTATGTTAAAAATGCACCCATCGACTAAATTCGTTTCATTAAGGTTTAAAATTTTGCGGCGTTGCTAAAATATAGTAATTCTTCAAGTTAAAATATTTTAAATAAAATCAAACTAACTACTTTTCGTGACAATTTGGAAATACTGAGTAATAAGATTGAAATCAAACTAACTACTTTTCATGACAATTTGGAAATACTGAGTAATGAGATTGATCGTAAAATGAAGTAGATCTTCAGATTTAACTCTTGCGTGATTTCCAAACTATTTCAGCTGAAGTGTAACAAATTCACGAGTACATTCATAGTATACCATTTTCATGTCGATTTAAATCAAAGAAACTTTCAATTGACATGAATGGAATTTAGTTGATCATTAGTGTAGTGTAATTTGATAGGAATAATTCTTTGCATGTCATTAATGATAATAGACAAGATTTGCAGTACATATTTCAGATCATATTTGTGTTCATTTTACTGTTTACAACCTATTTTTACAATAGATAGATACTCGTATATACGAAGAAATGATATATTTAAAAAATGTTAGGTATTGAAAGAAAATCTAATATAAAAAAGTTAGCATTATTTTCTTGAAAAACATTTCTTCTAAAATAATTATACAGCCTAAATATATTTCATTTCAAAAGCAGTCCTCTTTTCTACAGGTGTCTCTGAACTGTTGGTCTAGACACTGCGACTTACTTCAGGATTAACGTTCGCTCAGTTTGCAATGCAAGTGCATAATTTGCTTAGAAAATTGTTCGATAAATGAAAATATAAAAAAAAGTATGAAACAAAATGAAATGAACATTTCTAGTATTTAAGACAAAGGTTAACCAATATTCATTAATGATAGATCCAATTACGTTAAGTATAAGACAAATTTTTGATGTTTGACTGAATATTTCATTCATGACAATTCAAATTTTACATCGGATGACAGTCAAATTTGTTTCTGATACACTTCATTACTAATGTGACAAATTAGATATTCATGGTAACAAATATCATAGCCTTAACAATAAATTAGATATAATTGATCAAGAATTATGTATCCTTGATGACATGATATTTCGTCGGTGACAATTTAGATATCCATTGCAGTGAATTAGATAGCCTTCGTAATAAATTAGATAACCTACCTTTCCAACTAAATAGATATCCTGCGTTCCAAATTAGATATACTTTGTGACCAATTAGATATCCATCACACATACGGGCATTGAATTGTTACACTGCTGCATGTAAAAGACCACAAAGGGGAAATTCGGGATTTAAGTGAAGCCCTTATCTCAAATACTGCATGTTCAACGAACTTTCAGCGGTTAGGGGCAAAAAGTTCCTAAGATTCTCTAAGTGTTAGCGACAAAACCTGTATACGTGTTCTTATATATAATTTCTTATTTGCAACTTGTTCAATATTAGCTAGAAAAATATAAACAGATGCTTAACGATCAGTTCAGAGCTGTATTCTGAGGCTAATATGCGTGCTTCAACACTTCTCAAATTTTCCTTTGAATTAATAAGATATACCTAATGCAGTACTTAAATTCAACATTTTAAAAAGAACGGGTAATTTCTACTTTATCGGACATTGTTTAATGTCCTCTTATCTGTGATGTGCCGCGTACGCTGGCAAAGATACAAACATATAAATAAACACATAAGTAAACGCAACTATGCTTCTACATTACAGCACAGTTAAGTGTTCATTCACGTTGATGTGACCATTTTTGATGAAGACAATTTTGAAACATGCGACATTTAGTTTCAAGTTTGATGCAGTGTACACAACAACGTAAAAACACGTGTTTGATGGTTATGTCCGTCCATTGTACGGCCATGATTCATCGATGTTTGTATAGCTGTAAACCACCGATGGCCGTCCTTAATTATTACCGCCATCGTCAACTGACAATTTTGCAGCCTCAAATCGTATCTGGCCAGCTTCGAATACGTCGTCCGTGCTCGACAGTGAGTTGATAAATTTAAACCTCTCTTTCAGCGCTCTTAAGGATGTGCACGCACGCATACTCTCGCCCCCCTACCCTAAGCACCTCAGAGGTCTTATAAGCGGTGTGTTCATTAGGGCCCGCGCATTTGGTCCGCATCCCGTCCTATAACAACATCGCTACCAATAAACGTCGCAGTTCTCCATAAGGACACCGTCTGGGTAAAAACGTCCATTATTTACGGATGGATTTCTCTGAAATTTTCACAGTAGGTGTGAAATGATGAAAAGATCATTTATTACCTGGACAAAATTTTTGTATCTGCTCTGGATTTTTTTTAATTTCGAAAAATATGATAAAATAGTTTTTTTTAAATCTATCTTCTTCTACAATTTTGAAGTGACAGAACCAGTACTTCGTTTTAAGATTGCTTATATGTCTATATAACCATACGCAATAGGGAATTTCGATAACTTCTTTTTGTGGGTTTTGGGAACTTTTTTTTAAAAAAGGTGACCTTTTTTCATTTTTTTTCATGTCGTGTAATTTTCTAAATAATAGATGTTTCAAAAAGTTCTATTGGGTATGGATATACCTTGCTAAGCCCTATCGAATGGTATATAAACCATTCTTGTAGCTCTAAAATTGTGGAACAAGATACATTTGAGAAACTAATAATCAAGTTTCCCTGAAAACGTGTATTTTCACAAAAAATGGTTTTTCTTTTTAACTTTTGAACAGCCAAGTTTTCTACAATGAACTCTTTGAGATTTGTAGCTCTTTTCAAGCTCTTTCGATTGATATGATTTACATTGCTGTTGCTCTGGAACTCTGGGAAAAAATCTGAATCAAAAGACAATACGTGTAATTCGTCAAAACAACCACTTTTTTAAAAAATTGACAAATTTTTGGACCAAAATACGTTTTTTTTCTAGTCAACTCCTCTGTTTTGTAGCTCTTTTCAAGCCCTTTGGATTGGTGTGCTCGCCATAGCCGTAGCTATGATACTGGAGCTGTCATCGAGCTATGAATGAAAGCTGTGGTATCATAGATACGGCAGAACAGCTAAATTCTGAAATTGTCAAAAATTAAAAAAAATATTTATTCAGCGTTAGAATGTTTCGTTTGAATAATCAAAACACTTTGAGGAGCCCATGAACGAACTCTATCGCCATTGCCGCAGAGAAACACGCTCAATTGACGCCCGATAATGAGGGGGGGAGGGTTCAAGGTCCCGCCACCCCCATCGCTTTCCCCCCCCCCTCTGGTGGGCGCACTATTCGGAGTAGACGTAAACGGGAAGTACCGATGGAAGCGCAAGAAAATCCTCTATAAGATGCATAGAAAAACAGAAAATCAACACATATCCTGATTTCTACCCAGACGGCCAGCCGGCCTACTCGGCTCCTGTCTCGTCCCTAATCAACCGTCTCGACCGTAATTCACCGGCGACACGTCCTTGATTTTCAATTGGGCTCGACTACTCGAGCCCCCAGTATTCGTGTTGCAGAGCATGCCGGCAGGAGTTTTAGAGCTAATCAGAGTAGTAAGTGAAAAGAGCCTGCCGGCACAATTTTGGATTTTTGGAGGGTTTCAGCAATTGAAGAAAGTCCTTGAAAAGCCTCAAAGCCTCATTCATGATTTTTGGAGGGTTACAGCAATTAAAGAACGATCTTGAAAAGCCTCAAAATCCATGATTTCACGAATTAACTTGATGAGTAAAAAAATATTCTCATTTTGCACAATTATTTCAATTAATACTTGAAATGTTCCGACCAAGAAAAAATGATTAGCTAATGAAATTTCAAAACAAATATATAATTTCTATAAAACGTTTAGGTATCCCCTCAAAATCTTCTCGTTTTCTTCGCAACTATGGAAAATTTATTAGAAGAAACTAATATATGCAAATACAGGTTGGGAATCTTTTTCTGTAAATTTAGGTTTAAAAGATTATCAAGGGTATAATGAGTGTGTGCTTTTAAGCATGTCAAATAATCTTTGAAATATAGTTATAAATTCTTATCAAGTTTCACGTTTGTGCACTACATCATGACGCAATCTCCTTCCCAATTGTTAAACATGATGCAATCTTCTTGAAAACTTTTCGATTGTAAAACATGATGCTATCCCCTTTATATACTTTCCGGTTGTACAACATGATGCAATCTTCTTAAATAATTTCCGGTTGCAAACCATGATGCAAGATTTAACACCCCCAATTGCTCGTCATGATGAAATTTTTGTGATAAGGAGTGAAAATTTCCGGGTTCCCTTCAGACGCTTTCTCGCCTGAGTACTTAAAGGAGGTGCTACTACTGAACTCACGCTTTTTCAAATAAGTTGAAATTTTATTGTATTAAAAATGGTATATGATAAATCATCAGATGTATTTACATTATATAACAATGAAAAAACACGACAACATAAAAACTCGAAAAAACAAACAAAGAAAGTATTGATTTCATTTGATCCTGAAAAAAAAATAAAATACCCTCAGATAAGAATCCTATAAAAATGAATAAACCATTCAATGTATTCTGTAGCATCTGTAATGTATCTATTAAAAACTTTAACAAACATGAGAAGACACTGACACATGTGAAAAACACTAATAACATTTTAATATCTAATAAATTCTTGACTCTACGTAAAAATAAGTTGAAATAATATTGTGACATATGTAAAAAGCACATGACAAATATCTATAGGCATAGAAAATCATTGAAACATTTCCGGAATGTTTATGGATGTAAATTTAGAAAAGTTACTAGAGCAATAAATGGAATGGGCTCACAGTATGATTACGATGATATTTCAATCAAGGATTATGAGGTATTTCTTAGAAACTTCACACCTGAAATTGAAAAAGTAAAAAAATCAAGCATTTGACAATCTCAAGGGACAGCTTAATTTAAAAGTGCAATTTTATAAATTAAAATAAGAATATGAGAAGCAACGCTGCTAAGCGTATTTCAACTCTGGTAAATTTGTGACAGCATTAAAAGGATAAATAGAAATTGAAATTTACACAAAAAGGTTGTTAATAAAATCGATGAATTCACAAGAAATTCATCTGGTTGGATAGTTGAACAATTATTAGAGTTCAGTTTGAAAATCGTTGAATACAAACCGATTACAGGGTCAAGCTATATTGAATTACCTGAGAAGTTTCGAAATCCCAATTATAAATTAATAAATATACAAAACACCGACAACGAATGCTTTGAATGGTGTATCGCGAGATATTTCTGTCTAGATGAAAAAAACGGCCATCGAGTTTCTAAAAGACTAAAAGCTGAAGCCAAAAAACTTAATTTTTCTCATATAAGATTCCCCGTAAAACTAAAATGTATAACCAAATTCGAAAAAAATAATAACATTTCCGTTAACGTTTATAGTTTTAATTATAATAATGAATTGTGTCCACTTAGAATATCAACATCAAAGAATAAAGATGTGGTATCATTACTATTCATTAGAGATACAAACACGACTCACTATGTTCTCATGAAATCATTAAGTCCTTTTTGTAAAACCAGTAACCATCACACAAAACATGTATGTTCGTATTGTTTATCATTTTTTAGAAGATCAGATATTCTAGATAAACATAAAGACGATTGCTCAGTTCACACTCCAACAAAGTATCTGCTTGAAGGAGGTAAATTGAAATTTAAACATTACCAAAAAACCATTAGACATCCTTTTGCAATTTATGCTTACTTCGAATCAACATTGACAAAAATAGATACGTGTCAACCAAATCAAAACTCGAGTTACACCAGGAACATTCAGAAGCACAATCCTAATTCAGTCTGTTGCTATACAAAATCTGAAGCAGATGAATATTCCCGTTTAGAAATATATAATGGTAAAGATGCTTCCCAAAAGTTTGTAGAATATTTAAAAAAAGAAACCAAGAGAATATATAGTCTGTTGAAAATGAATAAGAAAATGTATTTACCATCAGATAAATTCGAAAAATATAAAGAAGCCACAAGATGCTGTGTATGTGGCGGAGAATTTACGGAAGATAATTATAAAGTTAGAGACCACAATCATTTGACAGGTCATTACAGAGGTCCAGCTCATTTAAAATGTAATTTAAAAATTAGGAATCCAAATTTAATACCGGTGTTTTTACATAATCTGTCTAATTACGATGCTCATTTGTTCGTGAAAGACTTGGGAAATATATCCGGAAAGTTGAACGTTATTCCACAAACAGATGAAGAATATATTAGTTTTACACAAACCATAAAAGTAGATTCTTATGTATGTAAACATACAGGAAAAATTAAAGATATCACCAGAGACTTACGGTTCTTAGACAGCTACAGGTTTTTACCTTCGTCTCTGGATAAACTTTCGAAGAATTTATCTGAGCACAAAGAATTGTCGAAGTTCTTTCTCAATGAAGAACAATTAGAATTGATTAACAAAAAAGGTATTTATCCGTATGAATATGTAAATAGTTATGAAAAAATGAACGTTAATAGTTTACCTGCTAAAAGTGAATTCTACAGTAGATTAAATAATAAAAATATTTCAGAAGATGAATATCAGCATGCACTCAAAGTGTGGAGAGCTTTTAATTGTAGAACATTCAAAGATTACCATAATTTATATCTAAAAGTCGATACATTATTATTAGCAGAAGTATTTGAACAATTTAGACTAACATGCATGAAAATGTATTCTCTAGATCCAGCACAGTATTTTACAGCTCCAGGATTATCTTTCGATGCTCTACTGAAACATACAAAAATAGAATTGGACTTGTTTGAAGATCCTGATATGCTCCTATTCATCGAAAAAGGAATAAGAGGTGGGATTTCTACAATATCAACACGATATGCGAAAGCAAACAATCCATATATTCCAGAAACGTTCGATCGAGGAAAACCAAATAGTTTTATCATATATAGATGCAAATAATCTTTACGGCTGGGCTATGTGTCGATCATTACCTACTGGAAACTTTAAATGGAAAGATCCAAAGTCGAAACTCAAAGCAGATAAAGGTTACATATTAGAAGTGGATTTAAGTTATCCGAAAGACTTACATGCTCTACATAATGATTTACAATCAGCTCCAGAAAATATCAAAGTAAACGATGTAAATAAATTAGTTCCACATCTAGAAAAACGAGAAAAATATGTTGTACATCTTAAATCTCTAACACAATATCTAGATCTAGGATTGAAGTTAGAGAAAATTCATAGAATATTAGAGTTTGATGAAAGTCCATGGATGAAATCATATATTGATATCAACACAAAAATGCGTCAGCAAGCTAAATCTGAATTTGAAAAAGATTTCTACAAGCTGATGAACAATTCAGTATTTGGTAAAACAATGGAAAATATTAGAAATAGAGTAGATGTGTGTTTAGTAAAGTAGAGAAAGAGTTGATTAAATTAGCAAATAAACCAAACTTTACCAGTTTTAAAATATTCTCAGAAAATTTGATAGCATGTCATATGCAAAAACAAAGACTGAAATTTGATAAACCAATCTACGTAGGGTTATCTGTATTGGATATAAGTAAAACATTAATGTATGTGTAAAATCCGCACTCGCTTCATGTAACCCTGATGATGTAATTTTCAATTTTTCAAAACGTACTTTGTCGCGCAGAGAAAGATTTTTATTGTCATTTGGTTAATATTTCAATCTACCAGTGAGAAAGTTGAATTTTTTTTAATATTTTTTGTCAATTGAGAAATTCATCAGAGTGCTGAAATCGTGTACTATAATAGAAAACGGAAATTTTGACTTAGTTGCAAATTTGGTCAAACAGAAGGCATCCGCTGCATTTTATGGTTTTAGAGCAAATAGAGTTTTTTCTCCAATTTTTAGTAGGGCTGATATTGCCAGGCTTAAAAACTTAGGTTCGGATGAATCCATAGTCGTATGTTCGCCGGATAAAGGTAGAGGCGTAGTATTATTGAATAAAATGGATTATGTGCAAAAAATGATGAATATATTGTCCGATGGAACTAAATTCCAACTCATGCCTAACTTAGATCCGTTAAATACAGTGGTGAGACTTGAAGATAAAATTAATAGATTCTTGAACAAAATTAAACGCTTGGGCACAATCTCTGAGACTACTTATAAACAATTGTATGCCTCTGGCTCATCTCCTGGAATTCTGTACGGTCTGGCCAACGTTCATAAAAATAATGTTCCTTTACGTCCAATTCTTGCAGCTTTCAATACCTCTATGTTCAAATTAGCAAAATATCTCATTCCTTTCATTGACTCCCATTCTACCAATCAATATACAGTAAAGAATTCATATACGTTCTTCAATGATATTGTGAAATTTCCTTGCAAATCTAACCATTTCATGGCGAGCTTCGACGTTAAATCTTTGTATACAAACATCCCAGTCGTAGAAACTCTGCAATTGTTGTGCAATAAGTGTTTTTCATCTAGTCAATTATTTTACGGGTTTGATAATGTGAATTTTATGCATTTTTTTTAAACTAGCAGTTACTGAAACGTATTTCTTTTTTAATCAAAAGCTGTATAAACAAATAGATGGCTTATCGATAGGCAACCCAATCGCGCCTACTCTTGCTAACATTTTTTTATGCAATATGGAACAAAAGTACCTTGAGGAATGCCCTGATTTTTTTAAACCTGTGTTTTACAAAAGATACTTGGATGACACATTTGTAATTTTTGAAGATAAATCCCATGCTCCGTTATTTCTAAATCATATCAATAAGTATCATTCGAATATCAATTTCACTATGGAACCTGAACAAAACAATAGATTAGCTTTTTTAGATCTCAATATCAGTAGAACAGAGCAGGGTTTCGTTTCCAGTGTATACCGCAAACCAACTTTTACTGGGTTAGGCTGCAGTTTCTTCAGTTTCTGTCACTTCCGCTATAAACTTAATTCAATACGGACCCTTCTCCATCGTGCATATAACCTATCCTCCTCATACTCCAACTTTTCTTCCGAATTAGATTTTTTAAAATCTTTTTTTTCTGACAACGGCTATCCATGCGGTTTATTTGACAGGCTTGTCCGTGATTTTTTAAGCAATATATTTTCTCGTCAGAAACAAACCTTGTGCACAGTAAGTAAATGTAAGGTGTACATATCTCTTCCTTACGTAGGCCCCTCATCTGAAGAAATGATTAGGTATTTCAGGAAATTACTTTCTAAATTTTACCCCCAGATTGACTTTATTTTTGCTTTAAAGAATGACTTCCAAATTAAAAAATTCTTTAGGTATAAAGACAGGCTGCCCTCTGAATTGCTTTCGAATATTGTCTATAAATTTACGTGCGGAACTTGCCAGAGTTCTTATATCGGAAGCACTCAGAAACAGTCGAAGATCAGATTTTTTCAACACATAGGCCGTTCCTTCAGAACAAACCGGTCTCTAGCATCCTTGCCGCATTCTCCTCCCAGACATCATTGTGAACAGACCAATCATTCGTTTTCAATAGATAATTTTGAAATCATAGGATCAGCTCAGGAGTCAGATATTAGAATTTTAGAATCCCTTTATATAACCAAACATAGACCGCAGCTCAACACCGATCAAATTGCCGTGCCCCTGTACACCCAATGATTCAGTTTAGTTTTCGGTTTTTTATATATTTTTGTATCAAGGACCCATGTGAATTTCCTATGAAGTGTTGCAAGTGTTTTTTCGAATACTTTGTAATTTTGATTGTATAAAAAATTAATGTATGATTTCCATTATAATCATATTAAAAAAAGATATGGTAACAAGGCAAAGTTGTTGTTTACAGATACAGATTCATTATGTTATGATATCGAAACAAAAGATTTGTACAAAGATATGGAAAGAAATAAAGACTTGTATGATACATCAAACTATTCTAAAGAACACTTCCTATATTCAACTAAAAATATGATAGTGATTAGGAAAATGAAAGACGAAACTTGTGGAATACCAATTGAAGAATTCGTCGGTCTCAGAGCAAAACTATATTCTTACAAAACGAAAAATTCCGTGAGTAAGAAAGCAAAAGGTGTAAGTAAGAACAAAACTGAGAACATCACAATGGACGAATATAAGAGAGCATTGAATAATTAAACAATATACAAAACGATGTACAATATCTAAACTGTTAACCACGAATTATATACTAAAGAAATAAATAAGATTGCATTGAATGGTAATGATGACAAGCGACATATATTACCAGATGGTATCAACACACTAGCATTACATCACTATAAAATATATTCAGTGAATAAAGTATAAAAAAAGATTATCTACAACAATAATGACTTCTATAACCAAGATTTATTATCTGTTGAAAATGAACAGTATTTGAGTGATTTAAAATCAATAGTTAATTAACGAAGAAAAACTGGAAAGGGTATTGTAAATACATTGCTTAGAAAACTTCCATTACCTGAAATGCATTTGAAATTACCATCTAATATTCAATCTGAACAAGTCCCGAACGGTTCATTCAACAATAAACATACCTACTCATTTTGCGGTCCAGGAACTAAGGTGCAGAAGCGAATTCAAGAAGGTTATCGAGGAGTTAACTCACTCGATCAGGCTTGTAAGAATCATGACATACTTTATTCACAACATCCAACAACGAAAGACAGAAATTATGCTGATGATATTCTAGCGAAAAGAGCCGCTGAAATTGCAACTGATCCAAATGAATCAGAATATTTTTGACAAGATGCTAAATTAGTTAACGCAATTATGACAGGTAAGAGCTGGGCAGGTATGGGAATCTCGACAAAAAACTTTCAAACACGCTCACTGATGTGTGCGATAAAATCTTTAATGACTTATATTATAATCCAAAGACCGGTTATACTGGAATGAATCAACTTGTTAAAAAATCCGGCTTATCTTCAACTCTTGTACGAAATTGGTTAGAAACTCAAAAAACTCACACTCTACATAAACCAATAAAACATAATTTCAAAACGAGATAGGTGAAGGTATCAAAAATTGATGATCAATGGCAAGCTGATTTGGTTGACATGCAAAACTATGAAGATCAAGGAAAAAACTACATTTTAACAGTAATTGACATTTTCAGTAAATATGCATGGGCGATTCCAATAAGTAAGAAGACAGGCGAAGAAATCAAAACTTCTTTTCAAAAACTATTTAAAATACGAATTCCTTCTAAAGTTCAGACAGATAAAGGCTTGGAGTTTACAAATAAATCCACTAAAGAACTATCCAAGAAACATAACATTCAGTGGTTTAGTTCAGAAAATGAAACCAAAGCTCAAGTTGTGGAACCGTTTAACAGGACGTTAAAAACTAAAATGTGGAAATATTTTACACACATGAAAACTAAAAAATGGGTGAATATTTTACAAGATTTAATGCAAAATTACAATAATAGCTATCATAGAAAAATTAAAATGACACCTAACCAAGCATCATTGGAAAAGAAGAGTAAAAAGGTTCATGATAACTTATTCCCTCCAACCGAACCAACTTTCACATCACTGAAACTCAAATTCGGTGATAGAGTAAGAATAAGCAAAAAACGGAAAGACTTTCGGAAGGGTTATTTGCTAAATTTCACTAATGAGTTATTCATTGCATCCGAAATACTGTCTACTGAACCAATTACTTATAGATTAAAAGATATGGATGGTGAAGAAATAAAAGGAAGTTTTTATGAACAAGAACTATCAAAATATACTAGTGATGTTTATGCAATTGAAAAAATTATCTAGAAGAGTAAAGGAAAACTTCTGGTCAAGTGGAAAGGTTATGATGAACCTTCATAGATCTCAGCAACTGAACTTAATGTCAGTTCAGAGTGAACTTATATTAAGTTAAAGTCTTTTTGAATTTTTCTCTTTAAAAAATGGCGTTGATTGATATCAAAACTAAATCAGATTTACTAAACCTAGCAAAGAGTTTGAAAAAGCAATTCACAAATGATAGAATAATCGAACAAGATTTATACCATGATGTTAAAAAAGTTTACAAACCATTGATTGAACCTTTATCTAAAATTGTTGACGAAACTAAACAAACTAGGTTGGCAATAAAAGATATACCTCATGAAAAACTTGAATCTATCCAAGGAAAACCTGTTGAGAAACTAGCTTTGCCATCTTCCGAATCCAACACCGTAGTTGGGCCTATCGCATTGAATTTCTTGCGTTTTGCATGGAAACCTGGAAATGAGTATGATAAAGCTTATGGCATTCGTTGGGATGGAAGTAAAGTTATGCTAGGAAATAAAAGGTAGATATTCTGGGTAATGATTTCAAAATTGGAGATAGAGTATTCGAAGGCAAAACTGGATTATGGGAATTATTAACAAAGCAAAATCCTATTGATTTTAGGGACGAAGATAAAAATAACTATTATGAAATGTTGTATTCAACTGATGCTTATTTGAGGGAAGACGGTACCATAATAGCGAATAGGGGTGAGAAATATTCTAAATTTATAAAACCCTTCTATCAAATAGTTCAACGAAAAAAAGCTCAAGCTGCAGTTGAAACAATTAGATCAGCAAGTCCATCAAGTCGTGAATCAAGTCGTGAATCAAGCCCTGAACCAAGTCCTTTAAGAAACCCAAACATAGTAGAATCCTCAATTTTGAGTCGACACAAAATTCCTTCTACAAGTCAGAGACCATATTTCGACCCTTCACGAAGGTCTACTTTTAGACCAACTCCTACTCCTATACCTTCTCCTACATCTTCTCCTATACCTCCTCGTCATCCTCCCAGAGAGGATTCAGACGTTTCAGGATCAGGTATTATTGTATTACCATCTAACATCAATGATCTTGTAAAAAGACACCAGTTATTGTTCGGTTCGTTTAACGCTGGAAATACAGGAGTTTTTAATGCACTGCAAATACTTACGCATGAACTTTTAAAGCAAGGTCTATTAAATGCTGCTGAAGTAAAGGTGTTTGATGATTTATTGTTTAACAAATGGAATCTCAAAGCATTGTAATTAGTGAAAGAAAAAGTGACATAAGTATAAACTTTAGTCCAGCAATAGAATTGAACAAAAAAAAATTTCACGAAATGGCACTGGTTGGGTTAGACATGTATCATTCTATTCAATAATGTTTAACCTAATTCACTTAAACTAGAGACGCATTAGACTGATCAATGAGATAATTAACTCGAAATTAGACACTTCATTTCACAATATAGTTCATATGGACTTGATTTAACAGTATAGTCGACAAACGATTCATGAACAGACTGAAGATCGGCGAAATTAACCACGGCGAATTACATTATTAGGACCAGTTATGTAGGTGACAAGGTTTGACTCTGTGATCTTACACGACTAGTAATCTGATAGGAAGTGAGACTCAAGATTATTTTTGAATACCTTATAAGAATTACTTTCACGGATCTCCGCAGGTATTGAGTTCCAAGTTTTAGTTCCAACGAAGAGGATACTGTGTTGTGACCGAGCCTTTGAGTAATAAGGAAGCATGAATTTACTTCTATTTCGGGTTAAATGGTCGTGATGACCAGTTTGCGCAGTTAATAGTTGTTTTAGGCTATTGTCGCCATCATTTGTTAATGTTTTGTAAATGAAATTGCAAATGGAGATTTTGTAGAGATCCGAGAGCTTAAGTATTCGTAAATTTTTGAATGAGTCATTTGTGTGAGCATTATATTCTAGATTCTTTACCGCTCTTATGGCTCTTTTTTGCGGGGTAAAAATTTTGTTGGTTTTATTTTTATCAGTTCCGTACCATGCTTCTATTCCGTATTGCAAGTATGGTGAAATGAGCGTTCGGTAGAGCATTTGTAAGGCTGTTTCAGGCAGGAAATTTTTAACTTTATTTAGGATTCCGATAGATTTTGATAATTTAGAACTAATATGAGCGATGTGCTCTTTAAAGGTTAGATGTTTGTCTATTATGATGCCCAGGAATTTACTTGAGTGGGTTTCTTCGATTTCACCTTCGCCAATTTGAATGCGTGGGAGAGATATATTTTTCTTGTATGAGAATGTAATAATTTTGTTTTATCGATATTAAGGCATATTTTATTAGCTTTAAGCCACAATGAAACCTTATGAAGTTCATTATTTATACGCTCCGCCATCCTAGCGGGATTTTGGTCTGGAAGGACCGCAGAAAGGGTACTGTCATCGGCAAAGAGTATGAATTTGAAGAATGATGTAGATTTAATGATATCATTGATAAAAATTAGAAATAGGAGAGGCCCAAGGACAGATCCTTGTGGAACTCCATGGCTAATTGTCTGTGGGTCTGATTCTGCGTCGTCAATGACAACGTATTGTTTCCGATTTGCTAAGTATGATCTGAACCAATCATGGGCAGCCCCTCGAATGCCATAACAGTGTAGTTTCGAGAGTAATACGTTATGGTCCACACAATCGAATGCTTTTCGAAAGTCAAGAAATACGGAGAAAACAAGCTTTCCTTCATCTATATTAGAATAAAGGTATTGCAAATGATTTAATACCGCTTGTGTCGTAGATTTCTTAGAACGAAAACCGTATTGTTTGTCGTAGAGGAAAGATTTTTGTTCAAAATACGAATACACTTTTTTATACACAATTTTCTCGAATATTTTGCTAATAATTGGTAGTACAGAGATAGGTCTATAATTGTTAATGCAGTTTTTATCACCATTTTTAAAAATAGGGGTGACTCTCGCAACTTTGAAAGAGTTGGGGAAGATACCTTGAGAAAGGGATTGGTTGATAATATAAGATATGCACGGTGCTATTATATCAGCTATAGCCTAACATTGATGAAAATAAAAATGAATTTCATTATGAATTAAATGGTGTTGAAAATGTAATTACATTTCCAACAGGTTGTTATGAAATAGGAAGTATAAACGAATTCATTCAAAAAACACTAGCAGGTTTTATTGAAATCAAAGCAAATACTAATACCTTGAAATGCGTCATAGCTCTCCATTCATCTACGTTAAAAGTATTTTTCAATAATGAAAAATCTTTAAATACAATGTTGGGATTTGGAGAAATTATCTTAGAAGGTGTTGGTGAACATGAAAGTGTAAATATAGTGAACATAATGTCTGTTAACGCAATACTCGTTCATTGTAGTGCAATTAACGGCTCATACCTTAACGGTTCTTTGCATAATATTTTATATTCCTTTTTCCCAAATGTCCCACCAGGATATAAAATAGTAGAAAATCCAAATAGACCAATTTATCTACCGATATATCAACCTTTACTCTATGATTTGAGAAATTGGCTTACTGATCAAAATGGACATCCTATGAATACTAGAGGTGAAGAAGTAACTGTTCGATTACACCTAAGATCTAGAAATTAAAATAATTTGATAAAATTGCCTTTAAAAAATGGATTCTTTAAGATGGAATGCAAAAACATTAAAGATGATGAATCAATTGAAAAAATTGAAACGCATAACTATTAATCACAAATAGGTACTGATCTGAATCGTGAACATAATGATATCAAGATCATTATCCAGAATCAAGATCAGTTTGTATTACCTAGTAAAAGTTTTATATATATAGAAGGAGCTTTGAATAAAGAAGATGGAAGTGATTATAATTTTAAAGATGAAAAAATAACAATAATCAATAATGGATTAATGCATTTATTTGTTTGATAGAGTTTCTTACAGAATTGGATATGAAGAAATTGAAGGTTATAGTTACCCTGGAATTACAACAACTCTAAAAGGATTAGTTAGCTATCCCCGAAATGTTAAAGAAAACATGATATTTTTCTGGAGCGTTGATACTAAGAAGAATGAAAAATCAAACGAAGGATTTAGCGATCGAAAAGACTACTTGAGTTCAGTTAATGGAAAATTCAGCGCTGCTATCCCACTTGAACATGTGTTTGGATTTTGTGAAAATTATAAGAAGGTAATTTATGGAGTGAAACATGCTCTGACTTTAAGAAGAGGTGCTAATTCTAATGCTATATTCAAATCGGATGGGAAAGATGCAAACCAGCAAGATAAAGTAGTTGATGGTAAAATTACTATTACAAAATTAACTTGGAAAATGCCAGCTTACAAACTGTCTGATGAGTATAAAATAAAGCTATATCGTCAAATTAAGGATAAAGTAACATTACCTATTCCTTATTTGAATAGACAATTGAAACAAACCATTGTAAACTCTCAACAGAAATTCTTAGATTGGACTTTAACTCCAAATTCAGGATCTCAAAGACCTCGATACATAATTTTAGCGTTCCAAACTAAGACAGCTAATTCGCAAGCTGTAAACAATGCAATTTTCGATCATTGTAACTTGACGAATGCATATGTTCAGCTGAATAATGAACGATACCCTGATCAAAATTTACAGATTGATTTCGATTCTAACAATTATGCTACAGCTTATAAGATGTTAATAGATTATGCACCTAATGAAAATTGTGCTATCGAATACAGACACTTTAAATATTTCTATCCCATCTATGTGTTTGATATCAGCAGACAAAATGAACGTATCAAAGAAACTACAATTGATATTAAAATTAAAGCAGAATTTAAAACTAATGTTCCTGATGATGCACATGCATATGCACTGATTCTATCTGACAGAGTAATTCGATTGCAATCTGACGGTGATAAAATGAGTTCAAACTACTAAAAATTAAAACATATTCACATAATAATGTTTAAAAAATCTATTGTATAAAGTGTAAGAAGAAAACTGATACTGATAATCCTCAATATTTAATTACAAAGAACAATAAGATACTGGTCAAAGGTATGTGTATTATTTGTAAAAAGACAAAGACTTCTTTTGTTTCTAAAGATACTGTGACGAAAGGGGGTTTTATATTTACAATTCCAGCTTTATTAGCTGGCCTTGGGGCTGCTGGCTCTTTGGCTGGAGGTGCTGCTGCAATAGTATCCGCAGTTAATAAGAAAAAAACTGATGATAAACTCTTGTCAGAAACTAAAAGGCATAATGAAGCAATGGAAAGTAAAAAAGGTTCAGGTATACGGATAACTCCGAGAAAAAAAACCTTGTGGAAAGGGTCTCTACTTGAAACCACCAAAAAAGTAATACCTAACAAACCATTATCTAAACATGATTTAGAATACTACATGAATATATTGAAAATTCCGAATATTCGAGGTATTTACATGAGAGATACTTTACCTAAACACCCTCTAGAAACGGAATGCGGAATCCTAAATTTAGACACTGAAAAAGGATTAGGAACGCATTGGACTTGTTGGTATAAGAAAGACAATATATGCTATTACTTTGACAGTTATGGCTTGATATATCCAATTGAATTTAAAGACTACTTATCAGATTGTGTTGATATTATTTTCTCTACTTACAAAATCCAGAAAATAGGTGATGTAATTTGTGGACATTTATGTCTAGAAATGCTGAGGCGCTTAGAAAATGAAAGCTTTCATACAATTCTTTTAGATCTGTATAAAACCTCAACTAGTTTTTAGAAAATAAACTATAGGTAATTTTTTTTCTTTAAAAAATGTCTTGTGGAAATATTTATGCAGCAAAGTTGGTCTTTTTACCTTCCTGTAAAGAAAATCATGAACATGAAAATAGTGAAAATAATTCTGAAAGACTTTTGCAAAATGTAGAGCAAATAAAAAGTTTACTTGAAGATTCTAATATAGAGTCATTGAAAGACACAATTGACGCTCTCAAAAATGAAAGAACTGAATTGGAATCAATTATAAACGAGTATGATGAGAAATATGTGGCTCTAAAAACAGATTTACAACTTAAATTTTCTGATGTAGACTCAATCGTTAAATTCTTAGAGACGTTAATTTATGATTTATCTGAAAAGTTCGGTGCTCTTGAACCAAAAATTGTTTCAAATGATGAACGACTATCAAGCATAGACTCAACATTGATGAAGAAAATTGATGAAATTGATTCTAAATTTGAAAACATTGATTCGAACATAATCAATCTAACAGACGTAAAAATTCCAGAGATTGGGGAGATATTGAAGAGTCTAGAGTCAGGTATTGAAACTAGAATTGATGAAAGGCTGTTAGTTAAAGAGTTAGCATCAACCGATCAGATTAAAGGAGTTGAAGCTAAATTTGAGGTTGTGGACTCTAAGATAACCAATTTGATTGATTTTAAAATTCCTGAGATTCAAGAAAATTTCAAGAATCAAGAGTCGGTTATAGAAAATCAAATGGATGAAAAACTGAAGACTTTAGAAACTAAATTTAATGATCAAATTGATTCAAAGAACCAATTAATAAGTAATAAAGTTGATGAACAAGAAATTAGTATAATCAATGTTGTGAATGAAAAAGAAATGAGCTTGCAGACATCACTTAATGATCAAATTGAAGAAAAGCTGAAGAATTTAGAATCAACACTGAACAATACTGTTGAAGAAAAAAGTAAAAGCTTAGAGGCACAACTAACAGAATTAAGTGATAGAAACCTGTTTGTTATGGAAAGAACGGTAGCCTCACCACCCTCGTTCGTTGAAGTTGACAATAAGCTGAAAAATTTAGAGTCATCCATAACCTCATCCAGCGAAGAAAAATTCAATGATCTTAACAAAATTATAATGGAATTAAGAGCAGAGTCAGTCCCATTAAGAAAAATGGAAGAACTAGCTAAGAACTTGAGTGATGTAGAAAGTCTTTTCCAGGAGTTTTCAAGAGACATCATTTCAAATCAGAATGTAATCAGTCAGTTCAAATTAATGCTTCAGAATGAAACTGATAAAAATGTAAAATTAAACCAGGAAGTGGAAAGTTTGAGTGACCGAGTAAACAATTTGATATCAATGAGGGTTAGAGAAAATTTAGAGAATTGAAAATTCTGTGTATAAAAAATGATAGGTGTAAATATTTTTGGACAACAAGGAAAAAAAATCATTTTTATCTTCACAACCAGGACCTCCTGGAATAGGTTTTAAATATCTTGATGAAGATCAAAATTTCGATTTAAATAATAAAAGACTTGCAAATATTTCTTTTCCAATCGAAGAATTTGACGCTACGAATAAAAAATATGTTGACGAAGTTTTGGAAAATTTGAGGCTTCATCTCAGAAAATATATAGAGGTAGGAGAGAATCTTATCAATGAAAATTATCAGTTCAGAAGTGATTCTATCCAAGCATCTATAGATGAAAATACTACAGGTTTTCAAGAAAAACTCAGTGAAATTATGACAAATCTCGATGAACATAGTAGAATATCTGAGGAAAAAAATAGAGGTTATTCGTACGGGTAGTTTAGAACACACAGACTTTTTGAAAAATGAGATAAAGAGGTTGGAAGAAGGAGTAATAAAAAGTATGAAAATAGACTACGCAAATCTCGAGAGAGTATTCAACGACATGAGTTCATACATTGAAACTTTTAGAAATAATCTCCATGAACAGGATAGAAAAACTATCATAAATACAAATGAAATAGAAAAATTGAAACAGTCATCGCAAAAATTGGAGGATGATAATGCTGATATTAAAAATAGATTAATATCGTTAGAGAATACTTTGAGACGAAAAACCGTTGAACCGTTGAACTAAAAAAACATGTTTTTTAATAGATGAACTCAATAAAAAAGAAAAACACATTGAAGAATTAAACCTAATAAAATGGAAGATATTATTACAGATATTCAAAGAGAAGTTGTTCTCAATACTGCAAAGACAAATCAATTTCAATTAAATGTTAATCAAATTCAAAATGATGTCGAATTAAATAGGGAAGTTATTACTCAATTAGAGTCAGATATCATTCATCTTGAAACATTAATCAGTAACGTTTCTTATGACACCAAAGGTAGCTTTTTCTATCGTTATTGCCCAACGAGACAACCAATAAGAAAGAAAAATACATTGAACAATTCAAATTAATGAAGTAGCAAATTTAAAAAAACAATGTTTACAATTGCTACAAACAGGAAATAAATTTTGAAAAATCAGTTGTAGTTTATTAGTTATATAAAATGGTGTATATGTGGAAAGAGAGTAAAAGAAATAATCAAAAGAATCACTTCATTTTTCCTTCACCTTCTTTACGGTGTGTATTAGTCGGCAGATCGAATTGTGGTAAAACCTGTTTATTGATCAGACTTCTTCTTGAGGAATATATCGATTTTTCCAACCTATTTCTTTATAGTAAATCGACAAAACAAGCAGAATATAAACTACTATAAAATGCTTTTTCAAAAGGTTATATACAGTCTGAAATAATTGAGCTTTTTAAAATCGGTAGTGGAAATATTGATACATTTCTCGAAGGCTTACCTGTAAAACGAAGCCCAAAGTTAATCGTTAATTATTTTGAAGATATCACTTCTATTCCTGATCCTAGTGAAGTGGATGCTAAGAAAAAAAAATTGTTTATATTCGATGACATAGCAACTGAAAAGAATCAGACACCAGCTGATAATTTTTACACCCGAGGCAGGCATAATAATTGCAGCTCAATTTACTTGACTCAAAACTAATATTTATTACCTCGTCAGTCGATACGGACGAATGCAAACCTATTGATTCTATTTGAATTACCAACTAACGATTTAAGAAATATTTATATGGACATCGTCTCAGGAGATATGTCCCTAGAAGAATTTATTGAATTTAGCAGTGATGCCTTCAAAATTTCTTATAGCTGCATAATGATAAACAAAGACGTTCACCCATTAAAGGGAAAATACTTTAGGAATTTTTTAACAAGTTTATATTCCGAAAAAGTATTTTAAAGACTTTGTAAATACCTAGAATTTGAAACACCAGCCTATACACACACAGGGATTCAAGTATTGTAAATAGTTTATTACATATTTTAAACGTTTTATAGATATTATATATTTGTTTTGAAATTTCATTAGCAAATCATTTTTTCTTGGTCGTAACATTTTAAGTATTAATTGAAATAATTGTGCAAAATAAGAATATTTTTTTACTCTTCAAGTTAATTCGTAAAATCATGGATTTTGAGGCTTTTCAAGATCGTTCTTTAATTGCTGTAACCCTCCAAAAATCATGAATGAGGCTTTGAGGCTTTTCAAGGTCTTTCTTTAATTGCTGAAATCCTCCAAAAATCCAAAATTGTGCCGGCAGGCTCTTTCCACTTACTACTAATCAGTTTCTATCTACACTTTCCCACTCTTCAGTCCGCTCTCAAGCAGAGAAGTGCGACATTCCTGATAGATTAGGCGATTTAAGAGTTATTTCTTCTGCATCAAACCAATTAAGCCTCCGAATTTTAGAACCTCTCTACATTTTGAAAGAAAAACCGGTTTCAAATGATACGCAATCATCCTATCCTCTACAACTAAGATAATTTTAATACTGAACATTTCATTATTTCGTCCCTTTCATGTATTTTTCTGCTTTTCTTCTTCCATGATTAATTTAGATTTATAATTTGAGATTTTACTAGTTTTTTAGACTTATTTCCAGGTTGATAATGACCCTGGAGATCGCAACGTTCTAAAAAATTTCATTCTATGACTTTCCTAAATTAATAATGATTTCATCTAAGGAGATCGTTTATAAAGTTTATATTCCGAAAAAGTATTTTAAAGACTTTGTAAATACCTAGAATTTGAAACACCAGCCTATACACACACAGGGATTCAAGTATTGTAAATAGTTTATTACATATTTTAAACGTTTTATAGATATTATATATTTCTATTGAAATTTCATTAGCAAATCATTTTTTCTTGGTCGTAACATTTTAAGTATTAATTGAAATGATTGTGCAAAATAAGAATATTTTTTTACTCTTCAAGTTAATTCGTAAAATCATGGATTTTGAGGCTTTTCAAGATCGTTCTTTAATTGCTGTAACCCTCCAAAAATCATGAATGAGGCTTTGAGGCTTTTCAAGGTCTTTCTTTAATTGCTGAAATCCTCCAAAAATCCAAAATTGTGCCGGCAGGCTCTTTCCACTTACTACTAATCAGTTTCTATCTACACTTTCCCACTCTTCAGTCCGCTCTCAAGCAGAGAAGTGCGACATTCCTGATAGATTAGGCGATTTAAGAGTTATTTCTTCTGCATCAAACCAATTAAGCCTCCGAATTTTAGAACCTCTCTACATTTTGAAAGAAAAACCGGTTTCAAATGATACGTAATCATCCTATCCTCTACAACTAAGATAATTTTAATACTGAACATTTCATTATTTCGTCCCTTTCATGTATTTTTCTGCTTTTCTTCTTCCATGATTAATTTAGATTTATAACTTGAGATTTTACTAGTTTTTTAGACTTATTTCCAGGTTGATAATGACCCTGGAGATCGCAACGTTCTAAATAAATTTCATTCTATGACTTTCCTAAATTAATAATGTTTTCATCTAAGGAGATCGTTTATAAAGTTTATATTCCGAAAAAGTATTTTAAAGACTTTGTAAATACCTAGAATTTGAAACACCAGCCTATACACACACAGGGATTCATGTATTGTAAATAGTTTATTACATATTTTAAACGTTTTATAGATGTTATATATTTGTTTTGAAATTTCATTAGCAAATCATTTTTTCTTGGTCGTAACATTTTAAGTATTAATTGAAATAATTGTGCAAAATAAGAATATTTTTTTACTCCTCAAGTTAATTCGTAAAATCATGGATTTTGAGGCTTTTCAAGATCGTTCTTTAATTGCTGTAACCCTCCAAAAATCATGAATGAGGCTTTGAGGCTTTTCAAGGTCTTTCTTTAATTGCTGAAATCCTCCAAAAATCCAAAATTGTGCCGGCAGGCTCTTTCCACTTACTACTAATCAGTTTTTATCTACACTTTCCCACTCTTCAGTCCGCTCTCATGCAGAGAAGTGCGACATTCCTGATAGATTAGGCGATTTAAGAGTTATTTCTTCTGCATCAAACCAATTAAGCCTCCGAATTTTAGAACCTCTCTACATTTTGAAAGAAAAACCGGTTTCAAATGATACGCAATCATCCTATCCTCTACAACTAAGATAATTTTAATACTGAACATTTCATTATTTTGTCCCTTTCATGTATTTTTCTGCTTTTCTTCTTCCATGATTAATTTAGATTTATAATTTGAGATTTTACTAGTTTTTTAGACTTATTTCCAGGTTGATAATGACCCTGGAGGTCGCAACGTTCTAAAGAAATGTTATTTTATGACTTTCCTAAATTAATAATGATTTCATCTAAGGAGATCGTCCCAGGCCCCTGCCAGGCCCCTGTCGCTCCGATGGGCATTTTCCATGTTTTTGTTGGAAAAGGACCCCTAGATGGTGGACTATTCGGTCCTACAATTTTATGGCGCTACGGACAATAGATCCGCCACCAGGGGGGGAAGGGGACCAAGATTTTTAATTTTCGAGCCCATTTCAACCCCATATAAAAAGACAACAAAACTGAAAATGGAAAATTTAGCTATTTGATTTTGTTAGATATGTTTCACGGATTCTAAAACTGTCTTTGTTTTTGTTCTAGCATCAAAACTGAATGAGGAGATAGCTCTTGAAATATCAATACCAGTGAAATATCAATACCTAAAAACCAATATGTCAATTTTTTTCAAAAACTATGGCCTAAATCAAAAAATGAATCGAATAAATTGTGTTTCTTTTCAAAGGTTACATATCATAGTCTAATTTCATAAGAATCAGACTGAAAATAGAAAATTTCATGTTATTGAGTTTTTTTTTGGGGGGGGGAAATCACAATTCATAGTGTGAATATGAAGTTATGTATGAAAATCATCGAAATAAAAATTAAAACTGAATTCAATTACTTAAATTGTTCATTATATTACGCTTCAACAAAAAATTTTGTTATTGCTTATACCCATAAAACATAACTTTCAACATTCAAAACGGGACTCGTCATCGAGTTTTGATGCTATAATAAAACCAAAGACAGTTTTAGAATCCTTGGAACATTTTTAACAAACTCAAATAGTGTTGTGATATAGTTTATATAATGCATCTATATAAGCAGAACCGACACGACAGATCCGGCAACCGGCAGATAGACGTTGCGCGGGCCGAGGGGGCTTACATCAGGAGAAGGGAGGAGTACGTAGGGGGTAGCAGCTGGATTGAAGCTAGTACGAAAACTACACACGTTGTGACACGAGGGCAACTTGAATGCGTAGCATAGAAAGATTGCGGATCAAAAGTAGTTACCGACGAGTTAGGAAATAAGGGGATTTTGGGTTTATTTTTGAGAAATATGCGTAGCAATATTGTGAAGTAAGGGACATGTCAGTATAGTGAGGTGACGCTCGAGGGTTAACCAATCGCGAAATGCCATGTCACTTTCAACTTTTGCGGGTAACGCACTGCCGCACGGTGCGCGTCCGTTGTACGAGGGAGATAAATAAGCTGGGCTTGAAAGCAGCCGGTCTATTTCTGCGTGCTCCTGACTAAGTGAAGATGTAGGGTCCAAGATCTTCGAGGGGAGGTGAGATATGGTTATTTGTTATTTGCCAGAAAAAAGAAGAGAGTCCTAATGTCGAGTAACGTCAACAGTCTTTGTATTTCAACCGGGGTGTGTCAATTTTATTTGCAATGGCATTTCAGGATATTAGTGCTTTTGTTGGTGAAGTGAAGTCCCTACATTTGCTTTGAAGTGGTTATCTTAGGCGGGGTGATTTCATTTTATAGTTAAAATTCGTGTACAAATTAGTTTTTTGGGTTTTATCTTTAGATCATTCTCGAATTGTTCACGTGTTTAGAATTTTCACTTTAATGCGGGGCGAAAGAATCATTTAAAGTATTTTCAGGATGAAAGGAATATGTTTTTGGTACGATCAATGTTATTAAGCGGGATTTAATGACGTTCATGTCCCTGGGAATAGATCACTCAACCCCGCTTATTATTTGCACAGGCGGGTGGGGAGCTGGCCTACGCGGCAGCTGAGCCATCTCGGTGACTTGGGTCTTTGCCGCTGCGACGGGAGATTTCTCTGCAGCTTGCAGCACGCAGGCCCCTTGTCAGAGAAAATGTTGCTGAGCGGTCTAGCAAACGATCTGAGGGAGAACTTTCACTGGTTGGATGAGGAGAGACGGTCTTTTTTGGTGAACGAACCAGGGGATCTGGCTGCCGCCGTGATTCCCATTGGGACTGCTGCTCGTGAAGTTTGGTGGCATAGAAAATTTGAAACAGTGATAAAAGTGTGATACTTGAAATCAAAGTGGCATACCGAACAGTGCAGTGCTTTCCGAGTGGCGCGCAATCAAATGTGATTTGTGTGACGCGGGTATTCAGCTCACGTTCTGATATTGTGTCGTGTATAATGCGAAGCATTCTGTATTCTGACACCTTGCTGTAAGTCAAGGTTCTATCTCTTGACATGTTCATTTTATTTCATGTGTGCCCTGGTCAAGGTTGTTCATTTGATGTTTCTTATGTTATTTTTGTACGTAAATTCCCTGTTTGACGGTTGCCAAGAATTGCTGTGTTGCGTTAAATCTTGTAATCGTTTGCTGGCGTTCATTAATTTTTAGCCTGAATCTCTCATTTCATGTGTCATTTTTGGGCCACGTGTTCTTAGTAAAATAAAATCCCTTTTAATCTTTATTTCTTTTATTTTCCATGCTTATTATGTGCGTAGCTGGCGAGCACAAAGGTGTACACTATTGTTTATTTGTGGGGGTTGCAATTCCTCTTGCGTTACGTGCTTAACTAGCAATGTTTTCGCGAAAATAGGCCTTTTTCAAATTCAAATTTTTCGAAAAAATATATAGCTCTAAACCCAAAAAATTATTGTTGGGTTTAGAAATTTAAAAAAATTTGGAAATATTTGGAAAAATTTGAATTTGAAAAAAGCCTATTTGAGTTTGTTAGAAATGTTCCAAGGATTCTAAAACTGTCTTTGGTTTTGTTCTAGCGTCAAAATTCGATGACGAGTCCCGTTTTGAAATATCCATAAAAATATATCAAAAAACTTATTTTTCGAAAAAAATAAGGCCTAAATCGAAAAAGTGACATGAGTAAATAAGGTTTACTTTCACAAAATACATATACTGTCCAATTTTCAAACGAATCGGACGAAAAAAGTTGAAAAAGTGGGACGATCTCCTCAAGACGTGTATTTGGACACTTCTATTTATAATTCGAATATGCAGAAAGCAAACCAGTTATATATATATATATATACATATGATTACCATTGGACGATATGTGGATTTTATCTTTAAAAGAAATATGAAAATGCGATTCACTGAAAAATTCTGTACGATTCCGTTTTAATGCAATTAATGTGCATTACCACACTGATACATCTCTGCATTAGCAATAAAAATGTTGCCATCCCTTTAAATCAATAGGCCAAGGCAAATATATCATCAATGTCGATGAAACAAATTGTAACTTGCATTTACGGAAATCGTTTGGATGAGCGAAAAAAGAACTCCGTTGCTATATTTCTTTTAAAGATTATATCTGTATATCGTCCAATGATAATCTTATGTAGTTGCATGTATACATAATTTCAAGTATGTGGTAAAGTGAAATTTCACGCATAATAATCTCTATTTGAATGAAAAAAACTTCTTGAAACTACTATGTGTATCATAAAATTGCCTTTTGAACACAAATATTTGAATGACTGCATACTACCATTAATGTAGAATTTTAAAATAACTTCAATAAGTTGTACAATACCAAGTTTTTATGATTGACTTATATCTTTTACGCTGGTCAAAGACCTGAATCCCACTCTGCCTCCTGATGCTGGATACTTAGCACATTTTACAATAGCTTGTCTTCAGAGTGCAACACCGGCGGAAATTTTATGTATTCCTTGCTGAAAGGAAAAACGATTGTCTTGCTCATCACATACAATAGATACATATTTAACGCAAAAAATTCTCAAATTTACGAGTGATTGTGTTAATTTTTAACGCAACTTAGAGTTGGATTAATTTAAATTTGCCTCGAATTAAATTGAACTTGACTTGGATAAAATTCAACTTGACTTGTATTAAATTGAAGTGATAAAGGTGTAGTCTTGATAGTTCCGACCCTACTAAAACAGGTTTTTGATATTTTTCCAATAAAAACTACAAGTATTTTACGATTACGAAATAAATCTGCAGTTTCACCCTATTAAGCATATAAAAATGTTTGTACGTTTTTCATTGATGGCATTGTGTTAATTTCCGAACGAACATTTAAATTGCAAATATTTCAGAATTGTATAATGCTTGTAGGTCCATAGCATGAAAAACAAAAACTGCTTAAGTGTGGTCGGAACTATCATGACTATATCTTACATTGGCGCGAACGTAGTGTCTAATTTTTCGTTTTAAAGTTTCTTCAAGTCCTCATAACTCGAAAACTAAGGAGTTTTTGGCATTTTATCATTCGTGACTATAGATTTATTTCTAGGTTTTGTACGTTTAGGTGAAAGTTGTCCATACAAAAAATACACTATACAGTGTTGATTATGCTAAAACAATAAAATACCAAGTGTCTCCTTAACCTGCGCATAATTTCCCCTATGTTATTACAATGTTCAATTCATAACAAATATAAAAGTCCTGAATAAAATCTTGAACATATTTTAATATTTCGGGATAAATCTCATCATCAGTCGAACAACAACAGACATGAAATAAATGTGATTAGTTACAGGCACCTACGGTTCACGAAATTATAACAAATTAGATGGAAATGCACAATGGGGAAGAACTTGAACTTGACTTGAATCAAATTGAACTTGACTTGGATTAATTTGAACTTGACTTGGATTAAATTGAACTTGGCTTGGTTTAATTTGAAGTGAAAAAGGTGTAAACGTGTCATTTAGTGCTGGCCTACCATTCAAAATATGCACTGATTCTAAAAGGCGAACGTCAGGGAAAAATTGTTGTTGGAGATTATTGAATTGCAGTTGTCTGCGTGAATACGGATTGCAGAATTGAGTGATTACCCTAACCTTGATCCTGTGTGGTAGCTGGCTCCCCTATGCTCAGTGATCCTCTGTCGTAATGTTCGACCGGTGCAACCAACATGCCTGGATGCACACTGTGCACAACTAAACTCATAAACATTTTAGGATGGCATCGTAACGAGAAGTTTTTCTTTGAAACTGAAAAACGATCTAATACAAAAATTGTTCACAAAATAACAAGCAAATTAATTTTGAAGTATTTAACCACAGGAGATTTCAGCCTTTCAATTCAGTATTGATCGGTCGGTTGGTCTGTCTCCCTTTCACGCTCTAAAGGGTGCTTAGTGATAGTATCTGTGATACGAGTTTCACCAGTGCACAAGTACAAGAATATTTTATTCGTGAGTACTGTTAAGATGGAGATATTGGTTTGTCATCCACATCTGCAAGATTTGTACCGGGTGTCCTACAGAAATTTCCCCGACTTTTGAATTAATTATGTCTTCACTTTAAATAAACATATTTGAATGGTATTTTTTCACAATGTAGTAAATTTTGTTTCCTTTTCGAATAATTTAAATTTTGAAAAATAGGTTGAATAACCACTTTACAATGATCGAGAGACTGAAAGAGGTAGAAAAACTAATTGTTCAAAGGAAAAGTTTTTAAAACAACATTGATATTCTTCCTTATTTTGTACATTCAAAAAAACGAACAAACAAAAATTGAAAAGAGTAACAAATAATTACCTTAAATAACGTTTAAACAAATAAAGGAATATAGTATTCTTCGACATACCCTCCATTTCTCTCAAGGGAAGTATTACTTCTAGCCACCATTGAACGAAGAGTTTTGCGGATTATTTCACCGTTTTCTTTCAGTTCTTGAAACACTATTATTGAAAACACTTGAAACTTGAAACCTCTCAGAGGGTTTGAATACTTGGTGGTATGTAGAATACAGCTTTGTTAAAATTTTGTTTAACTTTAGGTACTGAGAAATGAAGAACACAAGTGTTGTTTTTAAAACTTTTCCTTTGAACAAGGAGTTTTTCTACCCCTTTCAGTAAATCGATCATTGTAAAGTGGTTATTCAACCGATTTTCAAAAACTTAAATTATTCGATAAGGAAACCAAATTTACTACATTATAAAAATAGACAATTCAAATGTCTTAATTTAAAGCGGAGGTATAATTGATAAAAAAGTCGTGGACATTTTTATGACACACCCGGTATCACCAAAATATCGAATCCCGTCATTTATGACGGGTCGTGTACTCTACTATGCATACAAATTTTCCAGATGTGGATGACAAACAAATACATTCCTGATCAAAAGTTTAGGACCACTTGAAAATTTAGAAAATTTCAATTTTTTAGCGATAAATAATTAAATGCATCCAACTAGGGATCGGTAATTACTATAGGGAAAAGGTGAGAAAGGCAAAAAAATAACAATTGTAACAATTTATAAAGAAATCAACACTTTTAATGAATAAGGACTTTTTCAGTTGACCAAAATGATAAGAACACATGCAAAAATCATAAAAAATCTTTCTTCAACGATGTTGAGGTGTGCAAACATTGAACTTAGAAATGAGTATTGCCTCCATTCATGTTAATAACCTCAAACATTCTTCGTGGCATACTAGAAACGAGGGTTTCCACGAGGGCTCGAGGAATGTTGTCCCAGCTCCTGAAGATGGTAGCACGAAGTTCGTTTACTGATGCAAATTGTTAACCATTTCATAAACATCTCTCGCCATCCCTGTTAAAAAATTAAGACGTTTTCAAGTCGTTTCTGTGCCGCGGAAGGCAAGACTTCTAGCCGTGTTTTATTCGGAAAAGCAGCCGTTTTTTGGTCGCCATGTCCTCTTTTTATGGCAGGAAAAAACGGCTACAAAACCATTGAATTCCCTTTGCAGCTGTTCGGAAATTCCCATCTTTATCGACTACATATCGACTTTCCGCAGCCCGAATTCGACCTTCCGCGGCTTTTCCATTCTATATATCGGCTCGCTGCCGACCTTACGCGAACTTGTACTGGCCTCCCGCGGCAGCAAATCGACCTTGCCCGAACTTAATTACACTAGCTATTCATATACACCCCCCACCCCCACACACACCCCTTCTCCCCCCCACCCACACACACACCTACCCACTCACCCATAACCCCCCCCTCCTACCACATACACAAACACACACAAATATGTATCTGAACACATAGTTGATTACCTTCAAGAACGTCCTTCAATTCAGAGGTTGCTGAAGACTGACGAGGGAAAATTCAGGTTAGGTTTCCACATTTTGTTGTTTTTACATTGCTCACATTGAGGATTGAGGAGTATATAGTAGCCTTCACAACCAGCCCCACCACAACGATGAATCGTCATAAATATCAACTAACCGAGGTGGTGAAGCTAATAGTTGGGCCCATGCTTTCGTTTATGCTCTGGAAGTTGTGCCTCTGCAGACCAGCATTCTACATCTCTCCATCTCTTGTTTCTTCAGAAGAATCGCCATCTTCGCCAGAAGTCACGGGTCCGAACTCAATTACATGCGAAATTTTAGAAGAAAGCGACTCATTGCGCGTTTCAGCGTCATTTTCTTATGAAGCTTTAGCCAGAGCAGCCAACCGTCTTTTTTTGTCGTTGCACAAAATGTAAATTGCTTTCTTTTTTATCTGAAATTCAGATAGAAACGTTAAAAAATACGATTATTTATGAAATCCTGTCATAAAATTATTGATGTAGCGATGTATCGGTATCGGTCATTTTTACTGGTATTGGTAAAATCCGGCCAGTACTTTCCAATAATACGTATTTTATCATAAAAATGAAAGTCATAAATCATGAAAGTAAAAGTATGATGAAATAAAGAGTTTATTCATACCTATTAAATTAGTTAGCTAACTGTTGAATTACAGTGTTTAATCAAGTCCGCTAACTGAATTTAATACTTTGACTGCCCGATGAGGCACAAACTGTCAGTACGTGAAAGATATGTAGCATGAATAGTTGAAAACAGAAGCGACATAAAATTATTATACTCCTGCAACTTAACAGGCTAACAAAACTCAAACCAATTATGTAAATAAATTTAAAGGTGCATTTTAAAGTTTTTGAAATTTTAATACAGAAAAAGCTGAAAATTCTATTTTAATTTATCTTGTAAATCGTCAATTACCACAGAGCTAATAATTTTATTCTAATTTAGCATATGAATCACCGCAGACTAGGAATATTGCATTTTTCTTTAATGTACGGTTTTTGAAAAATTCACGAACAATCTTATTCATCTTATTCTTATTCCGGTTGCGCTTGTTTGGATCTTTTTGGTTTCGGGGTCTATCGAATATTGATGTTTTCTTTTCGCCAAAGTATGTATTGTGGTGTGAAATACACAAAAATGATGACCATTTTGTGGAGAAATTATTGTTTTGGTCCACTTTTGGAAATAGTTGCTATTACAACTAGTCTACATTACGTTGCAATACGATCAGAAACACTTATCTATTGAATGGACTTGATTTTGATGTTTTTTGCAACAATATAGTTAAACATAGCACGAGCAGTTCTATTATTATCATCTAAGTGTATTAGCTTTAAGATATTTTAAAAACCGATGATGGTACTTTTGTACCATCTCTATTGGAAATATAGTGTGTTTTTGTTTTTCTTAATCTTATTCCTAATCGAAAAATTTATTGTCAATATTTTTATATTATAAGATATATTAGTTAATAATTTATTATAACACCTATGTAGGCCTTATAATGGTTTTATTTTACTATAATTGTAAAAGTATCGGTATCGGTTGTAGTATCGGAGTATCGATCAAAAAGTGGGTATCGGTATCGGCCAAAAAAATGATATCGGTACATCACTACATAAAATAATTACACAATAATTAAAGAAACGAATGTTTTATTATTAACTCTTATTAAATCGGAAGACGTACTTGGATATTCATGCTGAAAAATAGGTATCTACCGATAGTATCGGTTTCGGAATTGGCAGTATCAGCCTTTTTCTCGAGTATCGGTACCGGCGTCCAAAAAAAAAAGGATCTTAGCCGATACTCTCTTACTTCTATATTACCTTCAGGAGACCGGCAATGCAAAATTTCAGAAGAAAATCTTAATATCACACACTAACTGCATAAATTTGTTTATTAGATACAATAATAAAAGTTTAATTTAATCTCGCACAAGAAATAATTGAATAGAAATAATTATTTTTCACAACCTATTTCATTTACACAGAAAAAAGGTGCTTGAGTGTCCGTTCGCGTGTTCACGAGCACACGCAGGAACACGCGACGTCTGCCTATGATTAGTGACGTACCGATACCATTTTTTTGGCCCACACTGATACCGATACCTATTTTTTGCAGATACCGATACTCCGATACTTGGAAATACCGATACTTTGATCGATACTACATCCGATACCGATGCTTTTACAAATACATTAAAATAAAATCATTATAAGCCCAACATGAGTAATGTAATAATATTATTAACAAATATATCTAATAATATAACAATATTGACAATAAAGTTTTCGATTAGGAATAATAGAACTGCTCTTGCTATGTTAACTATATTTTTGCAAAAAAATAACGAAATGAAATCCATGCAATAATAGATAAGTGTTTCTAACCGTATTGCAACGTAATGTAGACTAGCTGTAATAGCAACTGTTTTCAAAAGTGGACCGAAACAATAGTTTTTCCACAATATGGTTATAATTTTCATGTTTTTCACACCAAATCACATACTTTGACGAAAAGAAAACGTTAAAAATCGATAGGATCGGAAACCGGAAAGATGCGCAAACACGCAACCAACTATAAGATTGTTCGTGATTTTTTCCAACTTCTTAAAATAGAAAAAAGGCAAGATTCGTAATGAACGGTGATTTACATGCTAAATTAAAATAAAATAATTAGCTTTGTAATATTTTAAGATCTACGAGCCCAATTAAAATAGAATTTCAGTTATTTCTATGTCAAATTCATAAAAACTTTAGCATGCACCTTCAACGATATTTAATTGCTTTGATTTTTGTTAGCCTGTCACATACTTTACGAATTGGAAATTTGGTCAAACTATATAGGTTTTAGTTGTAAAAGTATAATAATTGTATGTTCCCACTGTGTTTAACTATTTTTGCTACAAAGCTTTTACTTACAGACCGTCCGTGACATCGGGAATTCAACGTAGTAAATTCACTTAGCGGGCCTTATTAAACGCTGTAATTCAACAGTTAGCTAACTAATTTACTAGGAATAAATAGGCTCTTTATTTAATTTTAATTTCACTTCTATGATTCATGACCTCATTTTCACGCTAAAATACGTATTATTGGAAAGTATCGATAAAATATCGGCCAGATTTTGCCGCTACCGATATATCTGTACATCGCTAGCCTACGATCACGCAACGCTTGCTTTAGTAGGACGCTTCTCAATTTAAATTATAATTCAACCCTAACTCATCAATAATGCTGATGTTCATCAGGTGATAATGAGTTTTCTTCAGTCAGTATTTACTTTAATGCGTTCACGGAAATCACGACCTCTGTTTTAAAGAATCACTAAAATCGCTCATTTAAGAACGTTTTACACGAATGACATTTTGCTCGCTGATACGTAATTTTCGAGCTATAACATGAATTACGTTCCGGTTAAAGTAACATTATATATTCGGCTGCATCGTACCTGCATTCTTGAAATACGCCCAGTATTTCGGTGGTAACCATCAGTGTCAGTATGGCTAAGTTAAGTTATTTTAGGCAAGTTTATTCAGCTAATCTAACGTTACCCAACCTAATTTAACCTAGCATCACGTCATGCCGTATTACATCATATTTACGTGTCCGTTTCTCCACTTTTATATACAAATTTCCTATAACTTCACAGGTTAATAACTCAAAATTACGCATCAGTGAGCAAAATGTCATTCATTTAAAACGTCCTCAAATGTGTTCCTTTGGAGATTCTTTGAAACAAAATTCTTAATTTCCGCGAACGAATTTCATTAAGTAGATATTGACCTTTTCTTCTTTCATCGTCGTTATTCCTTAATTTTATAACGCAGATAGTCAAATATTTATGAAGTTTAATTTTTATAAATAAAAAATGGAAAACTAGTGATGTACTGATAATATAAAAAGGCTGATACTAATACTATCGGTACATCTGAATTGAAAACATTACATATTGTTGCTTTTCAAAGGTTTCTCAAGTAAAATTATACTGCAACTTAGAAGTTTGAAGCTAAATTGTGTTAACACTCGCTGTAAAATATGAATGGAATTAATATTGAATAAACATATTATTACTATTTTTTCACACTAAAAAATTATTGAGACGAGGCACTTGTCTCAATCATCACCTTCATCAGGCACTTGACAACATGCCATACCGGCTTAACGTCTTCAGTGGAATAAGAATCTCACGTGAGAGCGAACACCTCATACCTTTTTAGAGCAGAAATTTTTTCAGAAATAAGATACACTCTAACGTACTACACATTCGCACTGAAATACATTTTGACATTGCTTGAAACTTATTAAATGATTCAGAAACCACAACTGCAACTGTAACGTACAACATCATTCGAATAACTGCCGCGAAAGAGCTTGCCAGAATGCCAGTCTTGCCAACACGTGCGAGCAGTGTTGCCATCTCTAACTCGAATGCAGATAAAAATTTTGGCTCAGATGAACAACAGGGTAGTATTATTTAATGTAACCCATAGAAAATGATTAAATTGACATTTAAATACCCTATTACAGTATAACTATCCGCAAGTTAAAGTTTCAGATAAATTTACCAATTTTTTAGTTGACAGCTGTGACTAGCAAGTATTCCTCGGTAGCTACCAACTGTAATTTTCATGGCAAATGAATTTTGCTGTCTGAGAGTGCTCAAGAATGTTAGCAAGTACGATTTTCCCTTAAGAATGTTTTTATCTTTCATTTGAGAGTCATTTGAACTCGATAGGTGAATTATTTCAAAAGTTACGAGTGGTAGACGGAAATCTAAAGTTGCACTCAAGAAATTCTAAAGAAATTTCTGTAGTTTCCAGAAGACCGTTTCCATACGGTCTCTGCTGCAGCCTCGAAAGTTTTGCTTGTATGAGCTTTAAAATTTTTAAGCTATTGGTGTCATAAAAATTTATAATTATCTGCATATTCATTGTATTCATCGTATTTTGATTTTTATCGTAGGTATCTCTCACTATTTCGAGACGGTATATAAATAATAAACCGATGAACAGTTATTCTCTTATTAAACTATTGCATTTATTTTAATACTGTTATGATTGTCACAATTTACTTCTGTTTGTAGGCTATTACGTATAGTTTTTAATATACGTATTCTTTGAGATTTTTGCCTATTATGGATCTGTCCAAATTGTGCGAGCATTGAATTAATTTCCGATTTATCTGCAAGCCTTTTTTAAAATGAGCCATGAGCTTGCAACGTTCAAATGAATTCGTTTTTAAAATGGAGCTTCTCCATCGCCTGCTTTACGAACTGTTTTTTCTTGTATGAGAATTGCACATATAATTGTTCTGGCAACTATACATATTTTATTAGGCTTGATTGGAATAAAACACACCCTCAGAGGGATACAAATATTGTATCTGTGGGAATTAGAGCTCCCAGGGAGAAAAATGTGAGGGCCCGAGCTGAGAGTTAGGTAGCCCTTCTTTTTGTTGAAATAAAATGTTTTTTGCTAGGTTAAGGACCACCATTTTTCGATTCACTACTTCCCGGTTTTCCGCACCTCTGATTTTGTTCTTCAACTTTTTATCTTATTTCATGAACTTCTTTCTCATCTTACTGTTTCTATGCCCCTTCTGCTAAGATTCCTCATTCTCTTATCTCCATACTGAATGGTGCCTTCCTCCTTCCTCTCTTCGATACGCTCTATTTTTGTAGCGGTTAGGGAGGCTTTAACTAACTTATAACCTAATCTGGAATAAAAACATCCCATTCATAGAGGCCTGAATTTTTTAATTGTTATCTCAGTGTGAAATGTTCTATAATAATTAGTAAAGCATAAATATAAAATTTCTGTATAGCTTTTTTTATTCATTTCATTAATACTTTATTCATTTCATTTCATTTCAAAATTAAGGGGTTATTTAACATATTTTAATTTTAGTTGCTTAGTATGAAAATTACTTATATAATGTTAATTCCATATAATTACTTGAACATGCCAGCGAAATAGATTTGCTCAACGCCAGTGACATTTATGAATAAACACTTGAGAGAAATGAGTCAGCAGGTATGTTGCGCGACCGTTAATCAAATAGGTCGAACGCAAGCCGACATTCTCTTCTTGAATTCGGCTGTGGGCAAGGGCTCGATTTTTCCGGCTTGTTTCCGTCTAAATGAGACTAGCGGATAGCCGTCGAACGGCAAATTTTGGTAGAGAGCGGCCGACAGAGGAACGTTCTGACCTTCTACGGCCATCTTTCACTGTGTTCTGCTACCTGTCGACCTAAAAACGGCATGGATTTTTAACTGGGATCCACCCCCAAACATTTTCTATTGGGTTCAAGTCCGGAAAACATGCTGGATGACGCAAATCAGCGACCCATTTTCTTGAAAGATAGTCATGGTCTGGCGGGCGGGGGGGGGGGGGGGGGGGGACTGCTGCATTATCCTGCTGAAAAATCCACCCATCACCACACAGACCATGCAGGACCCTCTGCTGATAAAGATGATCTTTGCAGCATTTCGTCGTAACCAGCAGCTGTTTGACGACCCTGCACCTCCTGAAGCTCCATGGTTCCTCTGTAGGAAAATGCGCCCCTAGCATAACGGAACCTCCACCACTATGGCGCGTGGAAAACACTTCAGGAGGGATTTCTTCGTCATGCCAGTACCGCTGGAAGCCATCAGGGCCCTCCATATTGCATTTTTTCTCATCAGAAAACAAAACTTGAGACCACTTCTCAACGTCCCATGTTTGGTGCTCACGAGCAAACTGTAAACGGGCCACTTTGTGACGTTGAAGCAGCCAAGGACCTTGTAGACGCTTTTTGTTCTTCATGCCGTTTTGTCGTAAGTGCCGCCTGATCGTTACTGCACTGCAATCAGCATCTGCGAGGGCCTTAATTTGCTTGGAAGACCGTCCTCTGGCATGAGAAAGTACCCGTTTTATTCTCCTACCCAGTGCAGGTGAATTTTTTTTGGTCTACCACTTGATTTTGCTGTTTTGCAAAGATTTTGCAGAGATTTAGAGACTTAGCAAAGGATTCTCTGAATCCTTTGGGAAGTAACAAATTACAGTTTTACTGCGGTAAATCTCAGCTGCGATTGTGCGTTGCGACAAGCCTTGTTTATGCTGTGCGATAATTCGACCACATTCAAATTCGAAAAGTTTGCTTGCTTTGTGCATGGTGAAACTTTTACGCTATCAGTGCCAACCTGTAACTAATCTAAAATGCCGGAAATTACCCTTAAAACTAAACTTTTTTATCCTGATCTTATAATTATGACCAACTGAAAAAGTCATTATTCATTAGAAGTGTTGATTTCTTAATAAATTGTTTAAATTGTTATTTTTTGTGCTTCTCACCTTTTCCCTTTAGTAATTATCGATCCCTAGTTGAATGCATTTAAATATTTATCGCTGAAAGTTGGCATTTTTCTAAATTTTCAAGTGGTCTTAAACTTTTCATCAGGAGTGTATATCCATCCTAACAGTACCCGTGATGAAAATATTCTTGTACTTGTGCACTGATGAAACTCGCATCACAAATACGTTCATTATAACTATCCATTAGAGCGTGATAGAGAAATGGACGAAGCGGACTCCAAACAAATAAGCCAAGAGTATTTTAGGAGAACCCGTGGAAATTCCACGGACAATGTCATCGTTAAGCTAGGTGGACCCGTGATAAATTTCCGTCAACATTACCGAACACATCCAAACCTTTTCTATCCTAACCCATCCTAACCGAACTTATACTGATAAAATATCAAACATATCAATGAATGTGAGGGCCATCTTTCAATGTTACACTGAGATATTCGGTATCCATGATACCGCACATTCAGACATCCTAAGTTTCTTTAGAAGCGGACACCAAACAAATATATAAATTATTATATAAATAAACACACAACGGGTATTCTTAGGTTAGATATTACTGAGGGGTTTCTTCTGAGTAGGCATATTAGGCAGTGCCTACTCTGAGAAGCATAGATAAGCATCAACAGTTTTTCCTATTACTAAGTATATATCAGTTCAATGAAATTACTACAGTTGATTCAATTACTATGCTCAAAATCCCAAAAAAGTTTATATACATGTAAATAAGTTAGGCAAGATTTGCACACTGCCTTTTCTACTCTGTATCAACACTCTGTAGGGTAAAAATGCAGAAAAGGTGTCATATTATTGCTCAACACTGTTTCATATCTCGGCTATAATAGATAAAAATTGTTTCACTTTCGTCGCAGGGGCCTGACGTTTTTAAAACGTTTGTTGATGAATAAAAGCCACCTTTTGCATCTATGTGTCAATATGATATGGGCTTTTATTCTCGTCTGACTTTTTACCTTGTATTTGACACTTTCTTATTTAAAAATAAACCATGTTCTTTTCATTTTGTAACTTAAGTGCAATTGGGAACGTTTTGAGCAAGAAAATATGTACTATTACATAAATGCAACAATCATTGCAGGTGAGATAGAGCATTACTTTCAGTTACAATATGTGTGTGACAAAGTGAAGTTTTCGCAAGTGTTGAGTTATTATTTTTAATGCAGATCGTTAATATTTTATATTTGTTAAGTGTCCCATTACCGATATTGAATACCTTATACCATTTCTAAAACTACATCAAGAAAAAGTAATTAATTACAAAATGCCAAGAAATATACACTATTTCAGTTTTAAAATCGTTAAAACATAGTTATACAAATCTCTATTTCAGCGTATGATTACTTAAAAACTGGGGAGTGATCAGAAGAAAAAAATTAAAATGAAAATAAAATTGTGAAATACAATATAACTCTTAAAGAACCGAACAAAATTCCAGGAATAACTTTAAAAATGATCAGAAATTTTCATTATTATTACATGTTAACTTGACCTAAAGACAAGGAAGTAAATAAAACAAAGAAATAAATTTAAAGTACATATATAGGTACAAGATATTGCTGAAAAAAATCAATTAATATTACAGTTATTACTTAAAAATGAGCTAATTGAATTTTCATTATCAGTAGTGATTACATAACCTGAAAACTAGAAGTCTTTATGTATCAGACCATAGCTTCAGGTTATGGCGAAGACTACACCTTTTCACTTCAAATTAATCCAAGTCAAGTTCAATTTATTCCAAGTCAAGTTCGATTTAATTAATCCAAGTCAAGTTCATTTTAATCCAAGACAAGTTCGAATTAATCCAAGTTAAGTTCAAATTAATCCAAGTCAAGTTTAAATTAATTCAACCCTGAGTTCAGTTAAAATTGACATAATCACTCATTAATGTGAGAAAATTTTGTGTTTCTATTGGATGTGATAAGCAAGAAAAACGTTTTTCCTTTCAGTAAGGAATACATAAAATTTCTGAAATATAAAAACAAGCTGTCGTAAAAAGTGGTAAGGTTCCAGCATCAGGAGGCAGAATGTGATTCAGATCTTTGAGCGCAGTAACATGTCCTTCAATGGCAATCTTTTGTAGTTGCATGCATATATGATTTTATATATGTGATAAAGTGGAATTTCACGTAAATAAATATGTATATGAGTGTAAATAAATCCTCGATACTACTTTGTGTGTGTGTGTTACATAAAATTACCTTCGAACATTAACATTTGAATGGATGCTTACTGCGATTAATTTAGAATAGTAAAACAATTTTTAATGTGTAGTATAATACGAAATTTTTATGATTGACTTCTATCTATTGCTCAGCTCAAAGATCTGAATCAAACTCTGCCTCATGATGCTGGGTACTTACTACATTTTATTCTAGCTTGTTTTTATATTGCAGAAATTATATGCATTCCTTGATGAAAGGAAAAACGTTTTTCTTGCTCATCACATCGAATAGATACATATTTAACACAAATAAACTCTCAAATTAACGAGTGATTATGTCAATTCTTAACTCAACTTAGGGTTGGATTAATTTGAACTTGACTTGGATTAATTTGAACTTGACTTGGATTAATTTGAACTTGACTTGGATTAAATTGAACTTGACTTGGATTAATTCGAACTTGACTTGGATTAATTTGAAGTGAAAAAGGTGTAGTCGTTATCAATGTATTGTAACCTAAAGACGAGAAATTTCTATGAGCACATAACTCTAGGTATCTGCAAAGACTAGTCATTATCAATCAATACACCAAAGCATAAGCAAAAAACTAGGAAAGATCGTTATAAGGAACCCCTGGTATAGAATATAGATACATTAAGAGCGTACAGAGTTACCACTCTCTATGTGAGTACAACGCATTACATTAGCTGAGCAGTTCTACAAGTAAGTTGCCACACATTTACTACTAATTTCTACATTCTATGTATTTATGGAAGGGAAATGAACGGAACTGAAATAAACAGAATGAGTTTGCGATGTGTTCAATTGCTAATTCCGTCTTTTTAATTGTAAATAAGCATTATTGCTCCAGTAAGTATATTATATTTCGCACTCGTATGTATCACATATATATGTGTGCACAATGACTAAATATCTATGACCGTATTAGATTATAGGTATAAATACGCTGCTTCGAACCTAGAACAAGATAATAACAAAAACTAATGCTAAATTTTTAGCTTTTCAGTAAAATATTTATAACTCTGTTTTGTTAACTTTCGGTTTTAAACACTTATAAATAATTTTTAGGAAAAATTAGAATCGAAGACACCAAAAATTAGCGACTCAAACTTCGATTCCACCACATCCGAATGAACGACTCCGACTCCAAATCCACCACATTCGGAAAAGCGACTCCGACTTCATCACATTCAGAAAAGCGACTCTGACTCCACCCTAAAACATGCGACTCCCGACTCCGACTCCGACTCCGCAACTCTGGATGCAACTCACCTCACGCATTGAGAAGCAGTGCTTAGCTAGATAGTTCAACAGCAAGGATTTATGCGTTACCACAGGCCAGAGGCATGATTGTTGTAATTCCTAGTTTTCTAATGTAAAGTTCATTTTCAATGTAATGTTTTATTATAAAGTGCAATTTTTACCTCTCAGGAATTTTTAAAAAAGAATATTGTTGTCCAAAGCAACCATAATGTTCAGTTAAATTTACCGTATAGACCATAAAAAAACAGTTTCAAATAACTATATCTCAAAAAATATGAATGTTACAAAAACCTTCAAAATCCCATTTTGTTTATCAACTTTATCGGCATCTCTATGGGGAATTTGAGGTGTATAAATGAAAGAGTACATTTTCAGAAATATTTTTGGTGACAGACACGAAAAGTAGATTGCACAAGCTAGTTTATGTTCAAACTTATTTATGTTAAAAATGTTCTTTAAAGTTACTTTTTACTGCTTATTAGTAATGAGACATCGCTAAAATTTGAAAAAAAGAAAAATTTATTTCAATTAGTAAACTAATATTTAATTTTCTTTGACTTGGGCACCGTTTCTTCCAGCACACAATTGCATTCTGTTTTTCATCCCTGTCATCACTCGTCTTAAGAGAGCAGTATTTTCTTGAAGCAAAAAGATTTCGTTGACAATTCTTGCTTAGATCATCGATATTTCTTGGCGGGAAATTATAAACTTTACTTTTTAGAAGTCCTCGTAGGAAAATTCTGCCACGTTCCACCTAATCTGTTTCCATAGGTTTCTCGGAGTCTTGACTATTAACTGTTGTGTTGGCTATTAACTGTTAACGCAAGCACACTTTTTATATCTGTCACTAAAAATATTGCTATAAAAGTTCACTTTCATTTATCCTCCTCAGATTTCTCACTTGGATTTCAAAACGGTTGATTAGTAATATCTAAGTTTGAAATTTTTTGTTGCATTCATAGTTTTTGAGAAATAGTAATTTGAAACTGGGTTTAATTTTTATGGTTCATACGGTATATACAAAGGGTTAAATTGGAGTGTCAAGTTTTTGTTGCAAATTTTACCCTAAACCAGCGAAGGGGCACAGAGTCTTAGATTCAGATGTTTCTTATTAGTTCTTAGAAGTCAGAATTGCTAGAAATTTACAGACTCCGACTCCTCTTATCCATAAATTGGTTGTTACTCTGACTCCACAGCCCTGGGAAAAAGCTAAATACTGTAAAGAAAGAAAGTAATTAAAAAACTTGCGCAATATCTTTTATAAAAATATATCCCATAGATATTTTTCACGATTTAAAAATGGAAAAAAGAGGATTACTTACTAATTTGTTGTACATTTATTTTGATAGATGATGTGTCACGAGACACATTCCTGTCTTCGTAATGAGGACTTTTAGCCTCACAAGAAGAAGAGGAAACGGAAAATTTAAGAGAGGAAAGGTTCACAGAAGGAGCAAAAATAGAACTGGTGGGAAAATGGAAACAGTAAGGGTCTGTTCTGTGTATCTCTACACCAGTGCACCTAGATCAACATGAAGTAATGAAAATACGGTGTCTGCCGCCGCAAGAGAGCGCTGCGAAGGTGTACGCATCGGCTGAGTAAGACAGCCATCTCGCTGCCGATCGGCAAACTGCTGCTAACATGGCATGGCGGCAGTGTGAGTGCAGCAGCGGTAGACTGAGGACGAAACTCACGTTATTGGCATCAGAAGTGCGTCTTTGTGTATACAGTGAGGCAGTTATTGAGATGCGTGGTTGTGAGGCAAATGGAGTTGTACAGTGAGGCAGTGATAGAGCTGCAAAGTTGCGAGGCAACTGGAGTTGTCCGAGTGATAGAGTGCTTTGCGACTTGTGGAGTGATTTGTTGGTTCCTGATCGGAAGGAGAAGGGCTGCCACAGTGAATGGTCGTAGAGTTGGGAGAGCGTCGTACCTTTGGCACGATTCTCCACCTGCGGACTACTCTGACGGAGGTAAGGCCGAGTGCTCGGCAGGCGCGCTACCCTCTCACTCGCAGCTTTATTTTCGTGTATAGACCACAAGCTATCTAGGCCTTTAGCTTTGGCCTGTGGTAGCCATCATTGTTACTGGCAAGTTGGTGGTGGCTGCGAAGTCTGCGGTGGCTGAGACGGCTGCGGCGGCTGAAATGGTTGCGGCAGCTGAGAAGGCTGCGGTGGTTGGGGCTCGCGATCTGGGATCGTCCGTGCTGCCGGCGGGAGCACACCGGGCTTGCTCGAGGATGTTGGCTAGGGTGCCCCAAGAAATCGAAGTAAATCGGACACACTCCAGCACTTGTTGCCCTTGTTTCCTGTCGTGACAAATTTAAACAAGAAAATTTTCAGCTTCCTATCTCGTCTTTTACTGGTCGCGCATTTCATTCAGTTTTCTGCTGGGCGCCAGGTTGTGCAGCGGTCACTGGCATAGCGTACAGCGGTCATTGTTGTAAGGGCATTAGGTGAGCTCTATTTTATAATAATAAATATTTTTCTTGTTTCATGAACTTCTTTTTTGGCTTACTGTTTGTATGAACCTTGTGCAATGCGCATAGATTCCGCGTTCCCTATACTCCATACTAAATAGCTCCTTCATCCTTCCTCTCTTTAAGCATCTCTATCGTGGTAAAGGTAGGCTAAAACTTTCTTATATAGTAATAATAATAATGCTTCCCTAGGACAAACTGAGCTCGCGTATCGCAGACATTTGCGAATCAAACTTCTGTCACAATTTTTAGACTTTCGTTAGCTTGTTTACTCTTTGCTTTTTCACCGGACTTATTGCGGAAATTTTGCTTTCTCTCATCCCTTTTCGCCGGACTCAGCAATCGGCACTTTGCACGAGCTGGGAACAAAATCAACGACCAATTAATACCAGGTCTAACGTAATGACGTGTGAAAGACGATCTAGGGGTGTTGTTTGGCTACTAAAGAAGTCCCCAACATCGTCACTTCCAGAGAATCGTCTTCCGTCGATAGGCGAGGTTTTCCAGGTGTTTTTGTTCCATCACAAGATCCAGACGGAGGTTCTTCTTGTTGCAGCAGCTTCTACAGCTGAGAAGGTCATGGAAGTGTGACGACGTGCTAACATTCCGACGTTGGATGAGTCGTGGGTGAGGAAGAGTATCCTCAAACTGTACAATGATTACGGCACCTCTGCAAAATCCAAGTCACGAAAAACAGAGAAGGAAGAAATGAAGAGATGCATCTTCAGAGACAGCCTCGAAGATATATTCGACATCGTGCATTCTAAGGCAATAAAAGCGAAGATTCACGAGGAAGACAAGGAATTCTTGGAGGCTCAGAGGGAGGACCGGCAGAGCTGCTCCATGGCTGGTGTGGACGAGAAGCTAAATGAAGCGACTGAGGAGAAAAGATGTAAAAGACAAAGGATGGAGAAGATGAAGAAGAAGGACGCAGCTGCTTCGTCATCTACTCATGATTGTAAAGTGGCTTTAGAGTCTTTTAATTCATCCTAATCAGACAACGAAGACACGGAGGACGATTTCAAATCTCTGACACCAGCTACATCTCAACGCCGTCGATTTCCCCAGGAGAACAAGTTCACCAAGGAGCTGACTCTTGCGTAGGAACGTGACACTCTGTCTGTCCGTGCTGCAACATCCACCTACGCCGCTGCTGGAATGAGCCTCGGCCATGAGATCGAACGTATCACTGTGTCCCGTTCGTCAAATCACCGGGCCAGAGTCGATCTCCGCGGAGAGATTGCCATGTTTCTCTCCTTCAAGCCTGAAGTCCCTCTGGTGCTACATTGGGACGGCAAGTTGTTACCCAGTCTAGCGGACGGAAGGTCATAGGAGGATGGAGGAGAAGGTGGCCGTCTTGGTGTCCGGGGAGGATACGGAGGAACTTCTGGGTGCTCCTGAGTCTTCTGACGGAACAGGACAAGCTGTTTCGGAAACAGTCTTGAAGCTGGTGCGGGAATAAAACTTGGAGGGCAACATCATGGGAATGTCATTCGACAAGACAGCAGCCAACACGGGAATGGTTCAAGTTGCAAGTATCAGGATTGAACGAGCACTGGAATAGCCCCTAGTGTGGTTGGCAAGCCGCCACTACATCCTGAAGTTGTTCTGAAGCTTGTCTTTGAAGCTTGCATGGGACTATCATCTGGTCCCAACATCTCCCTTTTCAAGAGGCTCCGGTATCGTTGGCCTTTTTATCACTTGATGGAAATTCAGGTCGAATCTCACAGGAGCTATAAAAATATTCGTTTTGCGCCACCATTAAGTATAGCCAAATGGTCATGAAAATTTGGTGGAATAATTTTCATTTGACAAGGAACCAGAGCAGCATGTGCTGGATTTGATATCATTAGTTTGAATTTCCACCTATATACGCTTGGGACACGCTAATGTTGACATGTTGGCCAGCATTCTAACTCAGGCGCGTGGGCCGATTCTGGATCGGTTGGCTAGGCAGCTGCCTTAGTTGACTGGCGATGGATCGTTCGATGCACTTGAGTGACTGGAGAATCTGAAGAGGCTCTGCCAGCTGGAGCGCGTGGCGCCAACCGACGTCATTGGGTTTATGCTTGACGGAAACGACGCTCGGTTGTTTCGCAGCATGACTGTCGGTGATGCTGATCAGTGGCAGGTAGATAGGTCTACGCTAGCCGCAGAATTTGCGATGCCTATGCAGGAGGCTTATAGGCGGTACACCGTACGTCGGCTTGGAGCTGGCGAGACGGTGGACGTATACCTGGATGACTTGGCGCGTCTACGTGGGAGAGTGGGGTTGACCACGGGAGATTTGATTTATAGGTTCGAATTTTACGAGGGTCTCACCACCGCTCTGTACACTTGTTCAGTTGGGCGTGAGGACACGTATACTGGGCCGTTTGACGCTGTGGTTTCGAAAGTGCGGGAAAGAATGGCCGCACAGAGGGCTGTGGCCGGGCGAGGCTAGGGGGCCAAGCTTGGGGCAGACCTTGCTACTTCTGGGAAGCAGGACAGTGATGGCAGGGGTGCTTGCTACCGTTGTGGCGGTGCGCACCGCGTGAGGGAATGCCCGCAGAAGCAAGGTACTGCGGCGTCTGCTGGTAGGGGGTCCGCAAAGGCTCCCTCGAGAAGGAAGTCCGCATGCTTTGCGTGGGGAAAGACCGGGCATTTTGCCTGTGACTGTCCCACGCCAGCTCCATCTGGGATAGTAGCTGGGCCCACGGTTGGTGGGTCGAGTTTCTTTACGGCGGGCGCCAGTCGGGGGGGCCCGTCCTCCTCAACGGAAACCACGTAAGCCGGGCTTACCGGAGGTTTCCTCTCTCCAAGGGAGGTGACGGTGTCCCTTCGCAAAGAGGGACCTTGAGCGGCGCAAGTCTGTTGCTGAGGCGGGGCGATCTGGGATCGCTCGGAGCGGCTGGTGTTAAGACTAGGAGTCGTTTGCCTGTCGTTCGTGCCCTGTTGAATGGGCATTGATCTTGGTATCTGGTAGGCTTCGGAAGCTAGCGGACGGTGGTTTGTCCGCGCACGGTGGTGGTCAGCGCATCCAACCGGGGCGGCCGTTGCTAATGGCAGATGACAGGACTTCCTGTGAGGGGAAGCATTGTCGTGTGGTAGTCAGGCTGCAGGGACATTGTTTTGGTGTCACTGCGCTCGTCATGCCGGAGTTGGGGAATCTTGGCGCTGACTGTCTCCTGGTGAGTGTTGTTATTGATCTCATGGGGGGCGTCACCGTCAGAAGAGGCCCTGACTCGAAGTATGCAGTTGATTGGGGGAGATCCTGGCCAGCTGGGTGCTGTAAGGGGTCCAGCAATGGATTCGTCTGTGCCAAGCTGGAAGCCAGCCTGGTGGCAGGGAAGGGGTCGGTGGATTCAAGAGGTGCGCTGGCACCGATCGAAATTAGCGACCCTGACTTTGTTGGTAGGTTCGCTGACGGTCGATGGACCATCAGTTGGCGGTGGTCAGAGAAGCCACCCGAGGGGTTGCAGACTCGGATCGCGGAGTACGGATATACTCGGGAGTCTCATATGCGTGAGTGTTATGACGCGGAGATTCATAGTTGGATCTCGAAGGGTTGGTGAGGCGGTGGCATGGCCCCAACTAGGGCGTTATTCCGTTCATGGCCGTCGTGTAACCAACAAAGGACAAAGTCTGTCCCGTCATGGATTATTGTGAGTTTAACGGCTTTGTAGAGTGTCATACTGGTGATGACATGGCCGCTGTGTGTGACGACAAGATTCGGAAATGGTGGCAGCTGCGGGGCGAGCTTGAGGTCGTTGACCTTAAGTCTGCGTACCTGCAGATCCACGTTTCCGAGGTTCAGTGGACATACCAGATCGTGAAGTTTAGGGTGGGCCTAACGCTTTGACGCGATTAGGCTTTGGTCTCTCGAGTGAGCCTCGAATCATGACCGTGATTCTCGGCAAGGTACTGTCGTTGAACGACAGGGTTCGTCAAGAAACGGACCACTAATCGATGATGTAGTGGTTTGTGAGTCCGTTCTCAGTGCGCAGAAGCTCCGGGAGCATCTGACGAGGTAAGGACTTGTGACGAAGGAACCTGAGAGCCTGGACGGAAGCCTGTTGTTGGAATTTCTTTGCGAAAAGAATTCAATGAACATCTAAGGATGTCGAGGAGGACTGTTCTCTTCGAGTTCGGTTCGATGAATGTCGGATTGACGAAAAGAGGACTGTTTTTCTTGTGTGGTCGGCTAGTCGGCCATTACCCCGTGGCAGGGTGGCTGCGTCCATGTTCCGGTTTTTCAAATGCCTGGGGCGCAGCGGCTCTTGGGACGACTCGGTCGACAGTTCTGTCAGCTTGTTGGCTGAGGAGCTTTTGGTGCGAGCTCGTCGGGAGGACATTGTTGGGGGCGTTTGGGGTGTCGATCTGAATGGTACGGTTACCGTGAGGACTGATGCCAACTCCCTCGGAGTCGGTGTGACCCTTGAGGTCGATGATCGGATTGTTGAGGATGTGTCTTGGCTCCGAAAAGAGTCATACCATCTTCAAATCAATGTGGCTGAGTTGGAGGCTGTTGCGCGGGGATAAATTTGGCGATTGCTTGGTGTTTTAAAACTTTCACGGTCTCCAGTGATTCTCGGACAGCCGGCACATGGATGGACAGCAGTGTCGATGGCCGTACGAAGGGTGCGGCGGAGATGCACGTGAAGCGACGTCATGGAGTGATCAGTGAGACGGTCGCTGAGCATGGTCTGGTCTTGTCTGTTCGCTTCGTCTCGACGATCGAGAACAAAGCCGATAAGATGACCAGGGTACCTAAAAGGCGGCTTAGTTACCGCGACGCTGGTGAAGCGTGGCAGAGGTGTCGGCTGTGCTTGCCACTGGAGAAAGTCTCTAGGATGCCATTTGGACGGCTCATCTGCTGCATCATTTGGGCATCGATCGGATGTTTTACTTGGCCCGTCAGATCCGCAGTGATCTTTCGCGAGAGCAGGAGAAGCGTGAGCTGACTGGATGCAAGGCCTGTCAGCGGATCGATCCCACTCTGCAGGAGGAGAATCTCGTGTTGCGAGGGGATCTTTCTATGGATTAGCGCAGGCGCCAGGTTCCAGTTGACGTAACCCATTACGGTTCCAAGATCTTCCAGTCCATGTTCGACTGTGGACCCTCGTTGTTCGCCATCTGGCGACGGTTACTGAATGAATCAGCAGCGAGCATTGTCGCTGATTTACGCTAGGTCGTAATTGAGCGAGGGCCGTGTGTTGAATTGTTGTTGGACAATTCGACGGAGTTTTGATCAGCGACAATTGAGCAGTTTGCTGATGAGTGGGGGATTTCTCTGCGATTCCGTGCCGCCTACGCCCCGAGTAGCAACGGGATCATAGAGAGAAATCACCGGACGATCAAGAGGATCGCTGCTAGGAGAGGTATCTCAGCTGAGGAGACCACATTTTGGTACAATGTGACGCCTCGGAAGGAAACTGAGGCTGGCTCGGTCCGTCCGAGCGGTATTTTCAGGTACCTCTAGCGAGTGCCATTTGATGTCAATCTCCGGGTGATTGATGGCTGCGAGAACAACAGCTTTGCTGTTGGTGATGAGGTGGGGGTAAAACCCCGCTGCCCTCATGCACGAAGCAGTGGACGTCAGGTGAGGTCACTGGCGTCGTGTCTAAAGGCCCCGATACACTGCGCAAAAATCGCGGTGATAACCGCCAGCACGCCTCTCAATGTGCCTCCCATCCCTGCACACCAGCCAGTTGGCAGAGTGGCTACCGAGCTTTCAGCGATCCGAGCATGTCTGGATTAGGACGGTCGTCACTGCGACGAGCAGTACAGTTTTGAACGTTGACGGGAGAGGTGTACAGCCATGTCTTGCTTCGCAATTGAGTTGACAAAACTCGAACGCTGAATTCTATAGACGCATTAAAAAAATTCGACTGCTTGCAGAATGTGATGAGCAGCGCTTACAGAAGGCTAAAGCACAGCGCAACGTGCGCTTTGGTTTAATCCTGCGCTCTATACGGCATGTCGCAATCGCGCACCTACCCGTACGACGCGCTGAGGCAGACTGACGCCTTGCATTGCATTCCGCGGTGCTTCATCTTGCGTGCTGAGTGTATCCTGTCGCCAGTTCTCACTTCAACTGGCGGACGGATCCACTGCCGCAATTTCTCGAGTCATGAACGCCAGTGTATCGGGGTCTTAAGCAAGTGGTGTGCGTAGACCGCACGCCTAGGCATGTGCGCGACGTTAAGTAACGTCGGTTTGTTGGTGAGTGGAGCAGGGTTCCTGAGAACCATGATGGTGTTGCTGACGCCACAGAGCCCGAGGCAATGGTCTTCGGCAGAGGGGGTAACTACGATGCAACTCCCATTGCGTTGCCAGAGGGAATTGTAGTTGACGCCTTAAACAGGGAGCCTGTTGAGCCGGCGGCGGAACGGGTCGGGAGTCAACTTATGATTCCCCGGAAGAGGAGGGCGACGAGCGAGACGTTGTTGGCAGTGATGCTGAGGAGCATCGGGAGGAGCCTGAGCCATTGAGGCGGTCGTACCGTGAGCGACGGCGTCCCACATACTTGAATGAGTATGGGTGCTAGGCACTAAACAACGTTAGTTTCGTGAGAAACTGGAGGAGATGTGTTCTCTGCCACCGCCAGAGGGTGCTGCAAAGGTGTGCGCCTCGGGTGAGCGAGACAGCCATCTTGTCGTGGCTTGCCGGACGGCTACAAGCGTGGGACAGTGTGCTTATGATAGCGGTGGAGTGAGGACGGAGCTTACGTTCTTAGCATTCGAATTACGACTTTATGTATACTGTGAGGCAGTGATAGATCTGTATAGTTGCGTAGCAACTAGAGTCGTGCACTGAGGGAGCTGCGTAGTTGCCTAGCATGTGGAGTTGTCCGAGTGTGAGGGTGCTCGGCAACTCAAGGAGTGATTTGCTTGCTCCTGTGAGGAAGGGCTTCGGCTGCATCACTGAACGATCGTGCAGTGAGGAGAGCGTCGTACCTTCGGCACGGTTCTCCACCTGCGAGGACGACAGTGAGGAAAGTAAGTCCGAGTGCTTGGTAGGCGTGCTACCCTCTCACTCGCGGTTTTATTTTCCGGTTCAAGACCACAATAAGTAACAAGCGTAAAGACTTTCGGAAGGGTTATTTGCTAAATTTCACTAATGAGTTATTCATTATATTCGAAATACTGTCTACCGAACTAATTACTCATAGATTAAAAGACATTGACGGTGAAGAAATAAAATGAAGTTTTTACGAACAAGAACTTGCAAAATATGGTAGAGATGTTTATGCAATTGAGAAAATTCTTCAGGAGAGTAAAGGAAAGCTTATGGTCAAGTGGAAAGGTTATGATAAACCTTCATGGATCTCAGCAATTGAACTTAATGTCAGTTCAGAGTAAATTTATATTTAAGGGAAACCTTTTTGAGTTTTTCTCTTTAAAAAACGGCTTTGATTGATACCAAAAGTAACTCAGATTTACTAAACTTAACAAAGAGTTTGAAAAGCAATTCACAAATGATAAAATAATCGAAAAAGATATATACCATAATGTTAAAAAAGTTTAAAAACCATTGGTAGAACATTTACCTAACATTGTTGACGAAACTAAACAAACTTTGTTGGCAATAAAAGATATACCCCATGAAAAACTTGAATCTATCGAAGGAAAACCTGTTGAGAAACTAGCTTTACCCTCTTCTGAATCCAACACTGTAGCTGGACCTATCGCTTTGACAAATAAAATATCAGGCTCTATAGCAGGTGACGGAAACGAAATAGGTTTACAAGAATTTATTGATAAATAAACAAAACGAATCCTAATCTTGGGTAACCGAGGATAAGGGGAGTGTTGTGCACCCCATCAGCGCGCTCAGAAACCCCAGTGCCTGACACAACTGTCGGGAGAAAAAACCGAATACTATTAGAATTGAAGACTACGTAATTCAGAGATTAAGCAGCGTTTTAACGATAACCGACTAGCGGTTAACGCAGTTCGCGTTATTGACAAATTAGTAAATAAGTTCGGTGGCCGACAAGCGTCCACGCAATTGAAATTAATTTAGTAATTGAAAGTAATTTAGTAATTGAAAGTAATTTAGTGATTGAAAGTAATTTAGTAATTGAAAGTAATTTAGTAATTGAAAGTAATTTAGTAATTGAAAGTAATTTAGTAATTGAAAGTAATTTAGTAATATATAGTAATTTAGTAATTGAAAGTAATTTAGTAACTGAGAGTAATTTAGTAATTGAAAGTAATTTAGTAATTGAAAGTAATTTATTTTTATCCTATTTATAATTTAAGGTTGACGAGACTGACAGAACCTGCTCGACGGACAAATATGAAATGGCGCTGACCATAACTATGTCTCACCATCGAATAGGCAGTAGTGTCTCTCAGCCGTCCAGAGGCGAGGAGACGGGACGAGCATCGCAGCGCAGGGGAGGTGGAGGAGGAGAGCTTAGCCGGCCATGGTCGCTCCCATGTCCATCAGTAAGGTGTGAAGGCCATTTCGATGGTCAGGTCGTCACTCCGTAATGGCGCACGAATGATTGGTTGTTGAAGAAATTGATAACCGTGCAGTCCAACGGTCACAACGCACCATTTGCACTGGTGTATGCTGCAGACACTCGACACAGGATTAAAAGTTATAGGCCACAAAGAACACTTCAATTGTTAAAGTTCAGCTGCCGGTGTAAGTTAGAGTCAAAATCAGAGCCTGGAGTGAATTCGCTAGTGCATCAGGTGAATCTGGTGAATCTGGTGAATCTGTGGCGCCGAGAATGCTCAGAGGTGAGCAGCCGCGGCCGATTTTTATACTTCGTCTTAATGATTAGAGAAACATAGAAAAGGTCAGCGCCATAAATTTTAAATTGATAATTGAATTTGAAAAATAAATGAAGTTAAAGTTTTTGAATATAAGTAAATTATGAGATTGTAATTGACCTTAAAATTAACTTTAGTGAATTTTCTTCACGCTTTGAATGTCTTACGTTTTGCATGGAAACATGAAATGGGCACGACAAAGCTTGGGGTATTCGATGTAATGGAAGTAAAGTTATGCTAGAAAATAAATAGGTAGGTATTCTGGGTAATGATTTAAAAATTGGAAATAAAGTATACGAAGGCACAATTGGGTTATGGGAACCATTAACAAATTAAAATCCTAGTGATTTTAAGGACGATGATAAATGAAATTATTATGAGATGTTGTATTCAACTGATACCAATTTGAGGGAAGACGGTACCAGAAAAGCTAATAGGGGGGAAAATATGCTAAACTTATCAAACTCTTTTATCAACTAGTTCAACGAAGAAAAGCTCACGCTGCAGTTGAAACAATTAGATCAGCACGTCCATCAAGTTGTGAAACAAGTCCTGAACCAAGTCCTTTAACAAACCTAAGAGTAGTAGAATCCTTAATTTCGAGTCGACATCAAAGTTCTTCAACAAACCAGCGACCATTTTTAGACCCTTCACGAAGGTCTACTTTTAGACCAACTCTTACTCCTAGACCTTCTCCTACATCTTCTCCTATAATTTGTCGTCATCTTCCCAGAGAGGATTCAGACGCTTCAGGATCAGGTATTATTGTAAAAGACATTGATCTTGTAAAAAGACACCAGTTATTGTTCGGTTCATTTAACGTTGGAAATACAGGGTTTTTTAATGAACTGCAAATACTTACTCATGAACTGAACTTCTAAAGCGCAGTCTGTTAAATACTGCTGAAGTTAAGATGTTTGATGATATATTGCTTAAAAATGGAATCTCAAAGCATTGTAATTAGCGATAGAAAAAGTGACACTAGTACAAATTTTAGTCCAGCAAACAAATTAAACAAAACAAAAATAGAAATTAAATTAACAAAATAAATTTCACGAAATGACACTGGTTGGGTTAGACATGTATCATTCTATTCCTAACATTGACGAAAATAATAATAAATTTCATAATGAATTAAATGGTGTTGAAAATGTAATTAGACTTCCAACAGGTTGTTATGAAATAGAAAATACAAACGAATTCATTCAAAAAACATTACCAGTTTTCGTTGCAATCAAGGCAAATAATAATACTTTGAAATGTGTCATAGTTATCGATTCATCTGCGTAAAAAGTATTTTTCAATTAAGAAAAGTCTTTAAATACAGTATTGGGAATTGGAAAAATTATCTTAAAAGATGTTGGAGAAAATGAAAGTATAAATAGAGTGAACATAATGTCCTTTAACGCAATACTCGTTTATTGTAGCGCAATTAACGGCTCATACCTCAACGGTTCTGTGCTTAATGTTTTATGGCAAACGTCCCACCAGGATATAAAATTGTAGAAAATCCAAATAAACCAATTTATCTACCGATTTATCAACCTTTACTGTATGATTTGAGAATTAGGCTCACTGATCAAAATGGACATACCTTAAATATTAGAGGTGATGAAGTAACTGTTCGATTACACCTAATAAATTAAAATAATTTGAGAAAATTATCTTTAAAAAATGGATTCTTCAAGATGTAATGAAAACATTAAAGTTCATGAATCAATTGTAAAAATTGAAACGTATAACTATGAACCACAAATAGGTACTGATCTGAATCGTGAACATTACGACATCATGATCATTTTCCAGAATTAAGATCAGTTTGCATTACCTAGTAAAAGTTTTATTTATATAGAAGGAGCTTTGAATAAATAAGATGGAAGTGATTATAATTTTAAAGAAGAAAAATAACAGTAATCAACAATGGATAAATGCATTTCTTTGATAAAGTTTCTTACAGAATTGGAGATGAAGAAATTAAAGGCTATAGTTACTCTGGAATTATAACAACTCTGAAAGGATTAGTTAGCTATCCGTGAAATTCAAAAGAAAGCATGATATTTTTCTGCAGCGTTGATATTTAAAAGAATGGAAAATCAAACACAGGGTTTAGTAATCGAAATGACTACTTGAGTTCACCTAATTAGTAATTCAGCGCTGCTATCCCACTCGAACATGTGTTTGGATTTTGTGAAAATTAAAAGAAGTTAATTTATGTAGTGAAACAGGCTCTGACTTTGAGAAGAGATGACAATTCTAATGCTATATTCAAAACGGATGAGAAAGATGCAAACCAGCAAGATAAAGTAGTTGATGGTAAAATTACTATTACAAAACTAATGTGGAAAATGCCGGCTTACAAACTGTCTGAGGAGTATAAAATCAAGCTATATCGTCAAATTAAGGATGAAATAACATTACCTATTCCTTATTTGAATAGACAATTGTACCAAACAATTGTAAACTCTCAACAGAAGTTCTTAGATTGTACTTTAACTCCAAATTCAGGATCTCAAAAACCTCGAAATATTATTTTATCCTTCCAAACTAAGAAAGCTAATTCCTAAGGTGTAAACAATGGATTTTTCGATCATAGTAACTCGACGAATGCGGATGTTCAGCTGGATAATGAACGATACCCTAATCACAATTTACAGATTGATTTCGATTCTAACAATCATGCTACAGCTCATAGGTTGGTAATAGATTGTGTATCTCACGAAAATTGAGCTATCGAATACGGACACTTTGAATATTGGTATCCCATCTATGTGTTTGATATCAGCAGACATAATGAACGTATCAAAGAAACTAAAATTGATACTAAAATTAAAACAGAATTTAAAACTAATATTCCTGATGATACACATGCTTATGCACTGATTGTCTCTGGTAGAGTAATTCGATTACAATCTGACGGTGATAAAATGAATTGAAACTACTAAAAAATTAAACATATTTACATAATAATGTTTAAAAAATGTTTGTGTAAGACGTAAAAATAAACTAAACTGATAATCCTTAATATTTAATTACAAAGAACAATAAGACACTGGTCAAAAGTATGCATATCATTTGTAAAAAGACAAAGACTTTTTTATTTCTAGGGATACTGTGAAAAAAAGGGGTTTTATATTTACAACTCCAGCTGCTTTATTAGCAGGCCTTGGGGCTGCTGGCTCTTCGGCTGAAGGTGCTGCTGCAATAGCCTCCGCAGGTAATAAGAAAAAGCTGATGATAAACTTTTATCAGAAACTATGAGGCATAATGATGCAATAGAAAGTAAAAAAGGTTCAGGTATAATACTTCATAAATATATTGAAAATTCCGAATATTCGAGGTATTTACATGAGAGATACTTTCCCTAAACACCCTTGTAATATCTTGGAATTTCAGCAAGATATAAGGTTTACTGGACAGCACTTGTAGATCGGTTAGCCTAGCCGTAAACCAGGCAAGAGGATAGCAAAACGAACAGCAGGACTACTAGTTTTGTACTGATCTCAAGTTCACACAGCTTGCTCTTAAGTCTAGTTCGAACAATGAACTTCCGCCCGGCAGTAGGCGCGCTTCCGACCTATCCGGCGCTTGTAAATACCAGGCGCGCATCGGCGGTTCCGCTGGAAACTCCGAGCGAGCGAGACTCATAAATCTCCGCAGCCGGAACCTCCATAAATATCCCAAGAGCGTCACTATACAACAACTTCCCTCCCTTTAGATGAATATGTGACAAAGGGAAGGAGGAACTCAACAACCTATTCGTATTACAGGTTTGGTTATTCTGCCTGATCTACGAGGTTCATTTTGCTCAGGAGAGCTGTTAACAGGCTGAAAAGCAGGAGTCTCTGCTGCTCCACTCCCGGTAGATTCCAAACTACTGTGCAACAGCTGATTTGAATGTCTCTTCCAGATTACATTTAATGATAATATTTGAACATGAAAGATATTAACGGCAACTTTACTAACAATAATTCCCTTCAACCACTTGGGACCATTTCTTAAATTCAGAGCGAGAACATGATCCTCGACATCAAATTGAGTTACATACATAGGCTTAGACCTGGACACAGAAAATTTAGGATGAACTCTATATTTGGAAGTAACAAATTTACGATTGTTCAGTGCAACAGAGGGAACAATTTTTGTAACACTATGCGGAATACAATGCGATTGAAATAATGCTTTCGCTAGACGGGATTTAAACGATTCGGAAGAAGATAGTTTTTTCAACAAGTCTTTAATGACTTTTCCCACCCCTCTCAGCTTGACCATTGCTTGCTGGAGAGTAGGGCGGAGGTGTGAGGTGCTCAATGCCGTTGGAAATAAGAAAATCTTTGAAGTCTTGAGACGAAAAGTTAGAAGCATTGTCACTTACGAGCACATCACACAACCCGTTTCTGCTGAAAATCATTCTCAACGCATCGACAGTATCTGACACACTCGTGGATGGTACCACTTCACATTCAATATATTTAGATAATGCATCTACAGCAATGAAAACAATTTTATTCTCGTAGAAAAAGTGATCGACATGAATGCGTTCAAAAGGACGAGAAGGAGTAGGCCATTCTACATTTCTAGACTTAGGTTTTGCTCGATTTAATTGACATTGGGGACAACATTTTACGATGTCTTCAATAGTTTTGTCCATTCCGGGAAACCAAATAACAGATCTGGCCAACGATTTCATGCCACAAATGCCAGGATGTCCATCATGAAATGTTTCAAGGACTAAACTACGCAGTGACTTGGGAATAAAAACCCGTTCTTTATAAAGTATGCAACCCTTCATGATGGTCATCTGAGGTAGCAGGTTCTTAAATTTTGAAAAATTGGGATCAGGTTTAGGAGGCATGCCAAACTTTATGTATTGTTTAAGTTGGCATAGTTCGCTATCCATATCAGTATGAGTTTATATATTTTCACACGTGACAGGAGTTTTATCAAGAGTGTTCACAGCAAAAATCATTTCGTACGGTTCTAGCTCCCTTGCAGTCGTAGGTAGTGGCAGCCTACTGAGACAATCGCTATTTACGTTACATTTGCCTTTCGAATATCTGAAAACATAGCCAAACTGGGAGAGTCTAAGAGCCCATCTCTGAATTCGAGCGGAACAGTTGAGAGGTACACCCTTGTCATGTGCAAAAAGTTTACAAAGAGGTTTCTGATCATTATGGATAATGAACTTAGCACCAAGTAGAAATTTCTTGAATTTCTCCACGCCAAAAACCACACTAAGGCTCTCCCTTTCAATGTTAGAGTAGTTTTGTTCCGCACCATTCAGAGATCTCGAAGTAAATTGAACCGGACACCAATCATGAGAAGGACTAACGCGTTGCATGAGTATGACAGCAACTCCATAACCCGAACTATCAGTTTCAAGAAGAGTTTCATGGTTGGGATCAAACAACTTTAGAGGTTTATGCGAACGAAAGATGTTCTTGATTTTCTGGACACTCTCGTCCTGTTATGGAGTCCACCGGAACTGTACATTTTTCTTAAGCAGCGAATACAGAGGATGCATGACATTAGAAAAGTTGGGTACAAAACGACTGTAGAAGTTACACAATCCGATGAAAGCTTGCAACTGTTTAAGGTTTTTAGGAACAGGAGCATTGAGAATAGCTTCTACTTTCTCAGAGTTAGGGTGAACACCCTTGTTATCGAAAACGTACCCTAGATAAGACACACGATCAGTTAGAAAGGCACATTTAGACAGATTTAAGCGAATTCCCGCGTTTTTTAGGACAGACAGGACCCTGTCAAGAACTTCCAAATGAGCATCATATGACGAGGTCAAAATGAGGAGGTCATCCTGGTACACAATGATGTTATCGATGCCAGACAGAGTCCTATTCATGAATGCTTGAAAAATGCCGGGGCTTGCACGTAGACCATAAGGTAAGTAATTGTACATGAATAGACCTTCAGAAGTGTTAATAACCGTAACTTTCTTTGATTCTTCGTCCAACGGAATTTGCAAAAACGCGTTAGACAAATCAATTTTTGGGAAAAACTTAGCGTCTCCGACTTGAGAAATGACATCAACAATAACAGGTAGTACAGATTGAACTGGATTCAGAAAATTATTAATGGAAGCTGAAAAATCTCCACAGATTCTCACACTGCCGTCAGACTTTAGAACATTAACGGTAGGAGATGCCCATTGGCTATCATACACTTTTGTGATTTTGCCCATACTCTGCAAGCGTTCCAGTTCGGTTTTGACAGAGTCTCTCAGTCTTACAGGAACCGGGCGTGCTTTACAAAATACAGGAACTGCATTAGGCAACACATCAAGATGAACTGTCTCTTTAACGTTAGACTGTGAATCAGATGACAAATATTCGTCATATTTTAACGACAAACTTTTCGGCAAACTATGACAATCTGTTTTATTTATGGAGTCGTATTTATCAGGAATGACAATGTTTACGTTTAGTTTAGAACAAATGTCTCGGCCCAGTAAGTTGATTCTATCATCCTCCACAATGAGAAACTTATGATTAAAACTAACATTATGGTACATGACAGTTATTGAAGCTTGACCAAGCAGGTTTACCGAGACACCACTGTACCCGAGAATTTTGCTGCATGTATGATTTACCACAGCACCAACTTTGATTGCATCTCTTTTACGTATAGTTGACACTGCACTGCCGTTATCCAACAGGAATTCAACAGGTTTACTATTTAAGTTGCATGCAATCATAGTGGGCTCTTTCGTGACGGGAATTACAGTGGTGTTTACTCTAAAAAATTAGAATCATTTGGGGAATAATCAGAACACTCATGTAGATGATTACCGTCCACACTTTCGTTCCCAGGTTTTTGCAACACAGCTTCGTTCTTCTGTAGAGGCATCCGTGAATTCGTCATTAACACGTCTTCTCTCCCAACGTTGCCACAGCAACCGCTTCTTCCCGACTGCACTGTGTAAGTGCGAGCTGCGTCAAATTTTCCTTGTGTAGGTCCCCTTCGTGTAGGCATAGCAGGAGGAGGCCGAGCTGCAGTTGTAGATTTGCAAACCTTAGAGATGTGGCCTAATTTTCCACATGTGTGACATTTCAATTTCAAAGCATAGCAATTCTTTGCAAGATGCTTTTGCTTGGTTCCGCAGCGAATGCATATGTAGTTCGGCGGGAGTTTTTCTGTAGTGAAATACGATGAAGATGAATCCTCACGAATGATATCTTGAGCGTCGGAGCTTGATTGTTCGATAAGTTTTGCGTGTTCAACGCATTCGTTGAAGGACTTGCTATCGCACTTCTGTAGAACCGCGCTGAGAATTTGCGCTGAGTGTAGCCCAGCCACGAAGGCATCTCTTAATAAACGATCACGACAGCAATTACCATAATCGCATGCAGATGCGAAGTCATTTAACGTTTTAGCATAACTTTCTATGGATTCATTAGCACTTTGTTTTCTATTTAGAAATGTAACCGATGCACCGACGATGGATTTCTTAATTTCAAATTGCTGTGTTAATTTTTCTTCAAGTTCCTCATATGTAGCCTCAGTGAGTAACATAGGTTTAATTCTTCGTTGTAGATCAGTAATTATGTTTACAGGCAAAGCTTTGATTAAAATACTAGCTTTTTTACCGCCATTATTTCCGGCTTTCCGAAGAGCGTCTGCACTTTTTACTTTCCAGCGCTCCAAGAATTCACTCACTGTTTCTACTTCCACGTCGAACGGAGGGCAGCTGACTGTAGAATACGCTATCTTAATTTCAGAGCACTTTTTAAAGTTCAAATTCACTTCGCAAGTTCGAAGCCTCGTCGTCAATTGTAATATCTTGGAATTTCAGCAAGATATAAGGTTTACTGGACAGCACTTGTAGATCGGTTAGCCTAGCCGTAAACCAGGCAAGAGGATAGCAAAACGAACAGCAGGACTACTAGTTTTGTACTGATCTCAAGTTCACACAGCTTGCTCTTAAGTCTAGTTCGAACAATGAACTTCCGCCCGGCAGTAGGCGCGCGTCCGACCTATCCGGCGCTTGTAAATACCAGGCGCGCATCGGCGGTTCCGCCGGAAACTCCGAGCGAGCGAGACTCATAAATCTCCGCAGCCGGAACCTCCATAAATATCCCAAGAGCGTCACTATACAACAACCCTTTAGAAACTGAATGCGGAATCCTAAATTTAGGTAATGAAAAAGGATTAGGAACGCATTGGACTTGTTGGTAAAAGGAAGAAAATATATGCTATTACTCTGACAGTTATGGTTTAATTTATCTAACTGAATTTAAAGACTATTTAACAGATTGTTTTGATATTGTTTTCTCTACTTACAAAATTCAGAAAATTGGTGATGTAATTTATGAACATTTATGTTTAGAAATGTTGAAGCGTTTAGAAAACGAAAGCTTTCATACAATTCTTCTAGATATTTATGAAGTTTAACTGATTTTTAGAAAATATAACATAGTTAATTTTTTTTGAATATGTTTTGCGGAAATATTTATGCAGCAAAGTTGGTGTTTTTACATTCTTGTAAAGAAAATCATGAATATGAAAATAATGAAAATAATTCTAAAGAACTTTTACAAAATGTAGAGCAAATCATAAGTTAACTTGAAGATTGTAATATGCAGTCATTAAAACATTCAATTGAAGTTCTCATAAATTATAGAACGGAGTTGGAATCAATTATAAAAAGAGTTTCAAATAATGAACAACTATCAAGTATAGACTCAATATTGATAAAGAAAATCAATTAAATTAATGCTAAATTTGAAAACATTGATTCAAACATAATCAACCTAGCAGACGTGAAAATTCCAGAGATTGGTCGCAATTTGAAGATTCTAGAGTCAGGTATTAAAACTATAATTGATGAAAAGCTATTAATTGAAGAGTCAGCATTAACCGATTTGATGTTAAAATTCCTGAGATTCAAGAAAATTTCAAGAATCGAGAATCATTTATAGAAAATAAAATTGATGAAAAAATGAAGACTTTAAAAACTAAAATTAATGATCAAATCGATTTAAAGAACAAATTAATTAGTATTAAAGTCGAAGAAAAAGAAATAAGTATAATTAATGTTGTGAATGAAAAAGAAATGAGCTTGCAGACATCACCTAACACTTTGACTGCGACGTGCGCCACCGGTGGTAAGCCGAGGTAATTTTCATAATATTTCTGACCGGCTAGCGGTCTCCAACTCAATTGTCACACATATTTAATCGAAGCTAAATGAAGGCACAATCCAGTTCATGTTTGGTATTTTATAAATAGCTTACTACAATTGGTATTAAATTTGAGTTTGGTGTTGAACTCAATATATAGTAGTCGCAGTCAAAGTGTCAATGATCAAATAGAAAAAAAGCTAAAGAGTTTAGAATCAACACTGAAGAGTATTGTTGAATAAAAAAGTAAAAGTTTAGAGGCACGACTAACTGAATTAAGTGATAGAAACCAGTTTGTTTTAGAAAGAACTGTAGCCTTAGCACTCATTTGTTGAAATTGACAATAAGCTAAAAAATTTAGAGTCAAGCATAACCTTAAATGAGCGAAGAAAAGTTCAACGATCTTAACAAATTTGTTATGGAATTACAAGCAGTCAGTCCCATTAAGAAAAATAGAAAAACTAGATGAAAACTTGAGTGATGTAAAAAGTCTTTTCGAGGAGTTTTCGAGAGATATTATTTCTAATCATAATGAAGTCAGTCAGTTCAAATTAATAGTTCAAAATGAAACTGATAAAAATGCAAAATTAATCCAGGAATTGGAGAGTTTGAGTGAATGTGTAAACAATTTGATATCTATGAGAGTTCAAGAAAATTTAGAGAATTGAAAATTCTTTATCAGCAAAATGGTAGGCGTTAATATTTTTGGACAACAATGAAAAAATCATTTGTGTCTTCACGACCAGGATCTCTGGGATAGGTTTTAAACATCTTGATGAAGATCAAAATTTCGATGTAAATAATAGAAGACTTGCGAATATTTCTTTTCCAATCAAAGAATTTGACGATACGAATAGAAAATATGTTAACGAAGTTTTAGAAAATTTGAGGCTTCATCTCAGAAAAATATAGAGGTAAGAGAAAATTTTATCGATGAAAATTATCAGTTCAGAAGTGATTCTATCCAAGCATCTCTAGACGAGAATACCACAGGTTTTCAAGAAACAGTCAGTGAAATTACGAAAAATCTTGATTTACATAGTAGATATCTGAGAAAAAAAGGTTATTCTAATGGATACTTCAGAACACATAGAGTTTTTGAAACACGAGATGAAGAGGTTGGTATAAAAGGTCATGAAAAGTATGAAATTAGACTATTGTCGACACCGTCGTGCTGTCGACGTGAGGGTTCATGGAAAAGGGGCTGTCTTCTGTGCAGCTACCTTATTCCGGGCCGCAAGCTTTTCCTCGCAGCTGCCCTTACTGAGGTTCGTGTGGGTACCACCTATGCTGTAATTAATCTGCTAGGGCAACAGAAGTAATTTCTGTTTGTGCCGAATTACGGTGGTACCGTTAGGTTCTCAGGATGTGAATTTTTGATGGCCGAATCTCTTTGCAGTGCCTCTTAAATACACAGATACATTTAAGCAAAGACAATGATTTATTTACTTTTTGCCAAAATAGAGCACATACACATAAGTTACTGCATAACCCGATACAACACGCAAAATTACATTTAAAATATTTATGCTATTCAGCAACGTATTCAGGTTAATGCTGGAATTTTTAAATACAATACAAATGGTACTTAAGCGCTTACTAAAGTAAATACACAAACGCACAATCGGGGTAGAGAAACAGACCTAGGCTGGGTACAGGGAGCTGAGCACATGAAGGAAATTTCTAAGATTATGGGTAACTATAAGAGAATAGACTCGAAACCACTTGCGCTGCCTGAAAACTATTCAATAAATGAAATAAATTGATTTATGGGAAATCTCACTTCTAGGGTGAAAGGAAAACCAACGTGATTAAGAATATCATGATAACAACACACGTTTCGGATTAGAAAAAATCCATCTTCAGTGTTCTGAAATGCAATAAATCGATGTATTAAAACATTGTAACTCTAAATCTTCTGAATAAACCGGATGTAAGACAATGAAATTTAGAAGACGAAATAAAACAAAAAATTGTACAAAATATCAACAAACAATGGAGAGTTTCACCGCTTTGTGCACAACACAGGGGAGCCTCCTTTCGCACCGGCTGTAACCTGACCAAACCATCCGACTCATCTATAGGAGAACACTGTTTGAAGAACAACCATATTTTTAAAAACACAAATTTTAAAATTTTGGATTGAACATCAAATTTGTCGGATCTCCGTATTTTAAAATCGATATACACTTTAAAAAACCGTCCGTTTATAAATGAATGTGATACGGCGGTGAAACTTTCCAATGTTTGTTGACATTTTGTATAGTTTTTTTGTGTCTGTTAAATTTCATTGTCTCACATCCGGATTATTCAGAAGATTTATAATTACAATGATTTAATACTGTTCGTGCGAAGTAACCCACCGGTTGTCACTTAGGTGATTTTCATAGGGCTACTGACCCACCAGCAGTCACTAACTCATTTTTTATTAATACTTAATGGAAGCTAAATAAAAGCTCGATTCAATTAATGTTTGCTATTTTCAAAATTGATTACCACAATAGACTTTAAATTTGAATTGAATATTCAACTTCAGTTCAACCCATAGCAGTTAACGTGTAAATACTTCTATTTATTGTATTTCAGAACGCTGTAGATGGATTTTTTGTTAATCCAAAGCATTTGTTTTTTATCATGATATTCTTAGCCACGTTGGTGTTCATTTTTATCCTAGACTATGCAAATCTCGAGAGAGTATTCAACGACATGAGTTCATACATTGAAACGTTTAGAAATAATCTCCATCAACAGGATAGAGAAACGATCATAAATACAAATGGAATAGAAAATTTGAAACAGTTATCGCAAAAATTGGTGGATGATAATGCTGATGTTAAAAACAGATTAAAAACGTTTGAGAATACTTTGAGACGAGCAACCGTTGAGCTGTTGAACTAAAAAACACGGTTTTCAAGAATAGTTTTTGGTTTAGTATCCAAGACAAGAATTAACATTGGATACCAAAAAAATTCATCAACAGTATCAAAATGCTTGACAATGTAGTTCTTCGCTAAACGTGTGACGTTCTCTTGATTCTATGCGTGACGTATTTCTCCAATAGGTGTATGACGCTTACTCCAGTTGGTGCATGACGTAGCTCGTGGAAAGGTGCGTGACGTATTTCCCCAATAGGTGTATGACGTTTTTTCCAGTTGGTGCATGACGTAACTCCCCACTCGATGTGTGACGTAGCTTGTGGATAGGTGCGTGACGTAAGAACTCAATTAATTTGATGATCAGAAAAGCACGATACTTCTGAACGACAAATCAACTCTATTTCATCCCTACATACGATGCATCAATAGTTCTGACTAACATTTTGAACATTACACTTGAATAGTTTTCGTTTATATTAGGTTGACGTAGCAGCCAAGAATAAAGTTCATTTTTTATATAACATGGAACAGGTTTGCCTTTAAAATGTTCAAGGAGGTTAGCCAGGTCAAGGTATTTAATATCTTGAATAACATCACTCATAATTCGCTGGTGAAACATCAACACCTCCTGGAAAGAGAAAGTACTAGAAATTTTTTCAAAAAATTTGATAGAATTGAAAAAATATTAAATTGCATGATGTAAAATTGAACAATAAAAGTTCAATTTAAAACTTCACAAAAATTTCATTATAAAACTTCAATTCAATTGAGCTAAAAAACTTCAAAGTACTAGAAATTTTTGTCCAGAAATTTGACATCATTGAATGAATATTGAATTACAGTCGTTGATTTTGAGTAAACTTTTCGTCGCTTTCCCATCCCAAATTCGTCTTGGTATTCTTTTTGCCTTTAACGTTTCGGAAGCGTCACTGTTAAGAGGAATAAATTCATGTTTAAGTACAGCTTAGAGTATAAAAACCACTAAAAAAGTAATGAAAAAACGTTCAATCGAGTGACATATAAAATTCAATTCAAGGAGCATTGTATTTGTACTAGTGTGCACGGGCTGTCAAAAATAACGGGATTCAGTATTTTCATTCAATAAATCTTGCAGATACGGATGACAAACAAATATATCCAATCTAATAGTACCTGCGATTAAAATATAACATTGTTGTATTTGCGCTCTGGTGAAACTCATATTACAGATACAATCAATGCAAGCATACTTATGAGCGTGGCAGAGTAATGGAAAATACTGACTACAAACAAATTTTTAAATAAATATTTAAATAAACACACAACGAGTATTATTAGGTTAGTTTATAAGTGTTTTAAGAAGTTTTATTATTTAACACAATAAAGAAGCATATATATCACGTATATATTAGCAGATATATATATATATATATATATGAATCAAAGAGAACAACTGTAGAAAGGTAAAAATTGCTTACTTTTTTGTAGGAAGGGTGAGCTGTGACTGGTAGTCTTAGTCCCAAGCGCTGTATTTATTCAATAGGTTAAGCTTCAAGCTCAGAAGTTTTCACCGCTTAAAGGTCATGATTATTATAGAATCGTGCAGGGTGTGCCGGCGGTAATAACTAACAATGATTGCCTCTCAACATGCAATCTGAGCTGTAACCAGAAAGTGTGATAGCATAATTACGGCTCAGTGGAAACCGAGCGCGCATACGTGCAACCGCGCGCACAGCTAGGACGCGTAGTCACAAGAAAGCGCGAGTGACCGTGACTGTCGCACGGAATTTGAACAAACTTTATATTCCAAAGAAACATTTACAAAGTCTTTGTAAAAACTTAGAATTTGAAACATCAACCTGTTCTCACACAGAAGTACAAATAATGTGGGTAGTTTATAACATAATTTAAACGTTTATTGAATGATATGTTTGTTTGAAATTTTATTAGAATTCATTTTTCTGGGTCGTAATAAAGAACCCTTATAATTCAAGTATTATAATTATGCGAAATATAAATTTTTTACTATTTACGTTAGTTTCTGAATTATGGATTTTGAGGCTTTTCGAGATAGTTTTTTTATTGCTGAAATGCTACAAAAGACCTAAATTGTTACGGGAGTCTCCTTTCACTTACTACTGGCCTATTTCCGACGTAATAAAAATGCTCTGCACATACCACTCACCACAGAGCATTCCAATGCGCAAAACAAAAAACCTATTAAATCGCATTCGAGACTGTTATCACTTGCATGAAGAGACAACGCAGCGATTGCTGCGCAAATTGCGTGATAACAATGTTACTCATACAATAAACACAAACTGTAGAAGTTTTGATGCCCTTGACGTAATTAACAACCGTACTTGATTCAATTTACAATTATATTACTAATAACATTGATCTAAAGTTAAACTTGTGGTAACTATATTAAGAGTTCGTAGTTCCATGTGAATCCCACACTCTTCGCGATGCGTTGTTGCTGATTCAATGCCCGTTCCATTTGGAGCTTGGAGCTCTCACGTCAGACTCAGTAGGCTGTTTCTGCTAGTTCTTCTCGCGCATTTAACTTGCTGGTGCCGCTGCTTGGACTCCTGGAGCAGTTTCGATGTGTGCCCCGTGCAGGTGTTGGCCATCTTCTATGCTTGCCTATCTGTTGGAGTACTGCCAGACTCAACGCGTTGGCGCTGACGTGTGCGTACGCTTCAAGCAGTCTGACGCTGTCATTTGAATGGAGGAGGCCACACTGCATGCTGACGCTCGCGTTCATCGAGAAGCATCGGGATTCGGGGGTAATTTAAGGGGATCTACTACCCTGGGCTTCACCTGTTTCACCCAGTTTTACATATGTCTTTTTCCATTTATATTGCACCTAGGGGAACGAAAATGCATTCGATACGTTTAATTGAATTCCAAACACAATTGCATCTATAAAATTTTTCGATTTTCGCAAAAAAGGTAATTTTGAAAACAAGAAAAAAACATTGCGCCAAACTTATCTCACTCTACAATTTTCAACGAAAAAGCGTGATTTTGGTCTCATTCGAAGCGGAAGGACTGTACGAACGTCGTCACATAGGATCCATTCCATTTTCGAACAAGAAAAAAGTTATGGTTACATATGTCTAACATGTAAAAAAATCCAAAACATGACAGTTATTTTCCAATACAAATTTACCTTTGAAATTCAAATAGAGTTTTGCTTCGTTACGCTGTTTCCACCGTCGAACCGTATCGAATGAGATCAAAATCACGCTTTTACGTTGAAAATTGTGTGGGAAAATTTTTAAATTATTATTTATATTTTTTTTGCAGAATAACTTTTTTCTATCGCGGAAATCATAAATGTTTATGTATTCAAATGTGTCCAGAATTCAGTTTCATATATCTGTATTCATTTTCGGAAGTCTAGGATTTTTCTTGGGAAGAAATTTTTTGGATAGATGTAACCGTATATTTTTTTCTAATTTGAAATTCAAAAAGATCCTACGTGACGACGTTCGTACATTCCTTCCTCTTCGAATGAAACCAAAATCATGCTTTGACGTTGAGAATTATAAAATCAGATAAGTTTGGCGCAATGTTTTTTTTTCAAAAATCAATTTTTTTGCGAAAATCGAAAAATTTTATGGAAGCAAATGTGTTTGGAATTCTATTTTACATATTTGAATGCATTTTCGTTCCCCTAAGTGCAATAGAAATGTGCACAGTGACTTATGAACCATTAGGTCAATTCCAGGGTAGTAGATCCCCTTAACCGTAATTAGTTACGATGAATTCGAGTGAAGAGGTGTTCTTGTTGGAGTCCTCACACGTAAACCTAATTCTTGATGTAAATTAGAGAGTTGGCGTTAGGTCTTGCAATCTCGAGACAAAATGCAAATCCCGGAATCCCTGGATTTCAGGAAGACAGTACCGGGATTTCCCTATTTTAACATTTACGCTATCGGAATTCGTTGCCCATGCCCATCACAGTATTCGGCAATTTAGGGATCGAAAAATCTTTATCTGAGAAGGATTCTCTAATGAATACACTCTTTGAAACTGCATTTACTGACACACCATCAACTGCTACAAGCTTGGTCAGTTGTTCTTCCGGAGTACCTTGATGCACCTTTACGAAACTTATTATTTTGTTTGTTTAGGTTTAGTGTTTCTCTACAGCTCTCCCTTGCATGAGAGCGCTTTGTTCCAATACAAATTTTGTCTTCTGAGCTGCTGTTAACGCAACAAGGTCTACAGTTTCAGGCTTCACCGTGTTGTGTTTACTCTTTAGGTGACCTAACAAATCACTGGTAGACCGTCCTTTACAAAGTATACTCGTACTCTTGCCTCACTTTATACACTTCGAACTTTCTCCAGTTGCGTCTTTGACATAGTATCCTCACACAAAGGTTTCAGTTTCTACAACATCGGCCGTTGCCATCGTATCTATTACAGTTTATTCTTTATTACCTGGAAAACCAAGCCACAAAATATATTCTGATGCAATAGTTGAACTATATTATGAGATAGTTTAGACTATACTGTGTAGTCTAGAAAATTGTAAAAATATTAGTTATTTTATCAGTTATATTTTGAAACATAAATACTATTTAGAATCCCTGGAATTCACGAGAAAAAAGGAATTCCCGGACCCTGAAATTTCAGCCCAAAATCATCCGCCGGATCCCGGGATGCAAACCCTTGTTGGCGTTCACCCAATTAATAAACTCAGATCCGAAAATGAAGAATGCCATAATTTGTTCTCTGATCTACGAAAATATCCAAAAAAGTTTAAAGAATATTCAAGGATGAGCATGGCTACATTTGATGAGCTGCTCAGCTTAGTGATTGATGATATATAGTATTATACATAATCACTCACTAACTTTCGGCAGGCTATCTCCCCAGAAGAACAGCTTTTGGTAACAATAAGGTATGTAAAATTATGATAGTTCAATCAACAAGATGTACTTAATATCACATAATAATGAACTGTAATAGAAGTTCATCGATAATACAGTAATTTTAAATAACTCCTTCATTGATGCTTCTCAGCTTGAGAATAAAAGCAAGGCGAAAATCGCTACACGTAAAGTCATTTTTATTGAAAATTATCAAATATAACTGAACGTTTCCGACTCACTGTTCATCTTCAGCACGAAAAATTTCTGTAAAACGAAACCAAAGGAAGAAGAATTAAAGCACTAGAGTAGTATCTCTAAAAAATCTAAACTTTGAAAAAACACAAACAACGGTAAAAAATATGTAAAAGATAAAGGGAAAACTGGGTAACTGAATTGCGTGTTGGCATCATGAATCGGGAAAGCACTTTGGGTGCCATTGAGAGCAGGTTTCATTTTGTAAATATACAAAGTCGAGAAGGCGCAGATCTGTTCTGTAAGAGGTACCGGCCATGATTTTAAAATCATTTAGGGAGACCGGAACATTGCACTCTTCAGCATGAGATTCAACAGAGGACAGTGTGGGAGACCCAAGAGGAAGACCAGTTCTGCAACTACGCCCAGCATGCTCGATAACTCTAGTCTTCAGGGTACGGCAGTTAGAACCAACGTACCGCGATTCACAACGTGAACAACTGTATTGGTACACCAGAGACGAGCACAGTGAGGGTGGCAGTTTGTCTTTGCAACGAAAAAGAGATCCAATTGTAAAATTATTCGCGAAGATCATTTGAACTTTGAGTTGCGGGAAAAACTTGTTAATAAGAGATTTACCATCCTCGCTTAGTTTCAATGACTGATATCCAAAATACGGCAACTTGACATAGAAAGCTTGTTGTGCACAAGATTGAGCAGATTGAGAGTTATCATAAATTTTTGACAGAAACCTATTCATATGCGTCAACAACAGAAGAAGGAAAGCCGTTTTTGGCAAAATATCGTCGCAAAAAATCAAACTCTGATGTCGTATTGTTGTCCATAGGTATTATTACAATTTTAAACCATTCAAAATTTTTTCGTCAATTTTTACCAAATCTAACATTGTGCTTTCAAAAAATTTTGCCGCAAAAGGGATGTTGTAGTGACCAAACCAGATAAGGGCCGGGGTGTTGTGCTAATAGACAAAGCAATATCCTCTCCGGTGATGGCAAGTTTCAGCAAATTGTAGAGCCCATTCATAAATTCTCCATGGGTGTTGAGGATAAGATCAATAATTTTTTGTTACGGTTGAAGAATAAGGGATCCACATCACCTGACGATTACAAATAGCTACGTGAAACCGGATCTGGTCCGGGTACGCTTTACGGCCTACTTAAAATCCGCAAGTTGGATTTTGCTACAAAGTTTCAATTTTGCCCGATTTTTGCCTCTTTCAACACTCCCAGTTTTAATCTTGCCAAATTTTTTGTTCCAATTCTGAAACCTTTTACAACCAATTGTTTTACTGTAGACGACTCTAAAGCGTTTGTAGATAGTTTGAGTAGTTTTAATAATGCTGATGGGCTGTTCATGGCGTCCTTTGATGTGAAAATTTGAAAACCAATGTACCTTTACTGGAAACTATAGAAATTTGCAATTCTAAATTATTCGCAAGTTGTCAAACTTTCATGGGGCTCTCTCACAGTATTGTTGAAAAGTTACTAAAATTAGCAGTCTGTAATTCTTTTTCCAATTTCAATGGTAAATATTATAAGCAAGTTGATGGGTTGGGCATGGGTTTACCTCTAGGCCCAACGTTTGCTAATATATTTCTGTGCCACCATGATCAAAACCGGTAAAAGAATTTCCTCCCGTTTTTAGGCCGGTATTTTACAAGCGGTATGTTGACGACACCTTTGTTTTGTTCAGAGATATGCCTCATGCTGACCTCTTCTTCCAATATTAAAATTCTCGTCATAGCAATATTAGATTTACTAGGGAAGACGAAGAAAATGATAGGTTACCGTTTCTTGATGCTTGTGTAGAGAGAGTTGGCAATTGCTTTTCAGAGCTCTGTTTTGCGAAAGAAAACTTTTTCTGGGTTCGGGACCAGCTTTTCAGCTTTTGTTCGTACAATTTTAAGGTTTTCGGCATTCGTACTCTCGTCCATAGAGCGTTTAATGTGTGTTCTAACTTTCAATACTTACACACAGAGTTTGATTCTTTGCGACGAAATTTTGCCAGAAACGGCTTTCCTTCTTCTGGTGTTGACAGGCATATCAATAGATTTCTGTCAAAAATTTATGATAACTCTCAATCTGTTCTATCTTGTGCACAACAAGCTTTCTATGTTAAGTTGCCGTACTTTGGAGATTAGTCATTGAAACTAAGCGAGGAAGTTAAATCCCGCATTAACAAGTTTTTCCCGCAACTCAAAATTCAAATGATACTCGTGAATAATTTTACAATTGGATCTCTTTTTCGTTTCCAAGACAAACTGCCACCCTCACTGTGCTCGTCTCTGGTGTACCAATGCAGTTGTTCACGTTTTGAATCGTGGTACGTTGGTTCTACCTGCCGTACCCTGAAGACTAGAGTTTTCGAGTATGCTGGACGTAGTTGCAGAACTGGTCTTCCTCTTGGGCCCCCCCCCCCACTGTCCTCCGTTATATCTCATGCTGAAGAGTGCAATGTTCCGGTCTCCCTAAATGATTTTAAAATCTTGGCTGGTACCTCTTACAGAACAGATATGCGCCTTCTCGAATCTTCGTATTGATACAAAATGAAACCTGCTCTCAATGACACCCAAAGTGCTTTCCTGCTTCATGTTGCTCAGGGTAATTCAGTTGCTCAGTTTTCCCTTTATCTTTTACACATTTTTTACCGATGTTGCGTTATATCTAAGTTTAGATTTTCTATAGATACTACTTTAGTGCTTTAATTCCTCTTCCTTTGGTTTCGTTTTACATGAATGTTTCTTGCTGAAGATGGACAGTTAATCCGAAACGTTCAGTTTTATTTGATCATTTTTAATAAAAATGACTTTACGTGTAGCGATTTTCGCCTTGCTTTTTACAGTAATCTTTTGATGGACTTCTATTTGCGAAACAATTCCCTTTCAGGTTATATAATTAGCTGTTAATTATGTATCTGTTATCGAAAAGGGCATGGTTTAATCTCGATAGATGAAAGTAGCAGTATAATATCTGATTATTAATTGTCAAATGAATTGGCAAACCTTTAAGACTAATAAAAAATATTCACTGGAAAGTGTTGAAAAAAGTTGGGGAGACATAAACATTCTAATACTGAAACCCACATTTAAAATTATTTAATTTCTTCATGTGAGAGCTTGTAAACTAGTTCATGAACTTTAATCTTAAACAGGCATTTATTGATTCATTTTGCTCATGCTCTGCATCCCAATTGAAAATTATCGCCCTTTTCAGGTAGTAAATTAGTCGTAAAAGGTCGAAAACGGCCCAAAAGGGCCAAAAATCACGACTTCAAACCGACTCCTACCTATACTTGGCCTATTAGGGCTTGAAAAGGGCTCTTCATTCAACTGGCCTTTTATAGGTCTAGTCAATGGCTGTTTGCGGGCTCATTCGGGTCGTTTAAAGTCGTTTTCAAGCCTTTTCGACGACCTCTATTTGGACGCGTAATAGATTATAAAAAGACTCGTAATCGTAAATGTTGTACAAGTCGTATTACTTCAGTAAATGTAAAGAACTAAATGAATTTCAACTAACCTAACTTAGTTAAGTTAGATTAGGTAAGGGTGGCCAAAGTTAGTTTCGATTAGTTTCATCAATTAATTATTGCTATAAATTTCGGTTTAGTAGTTAAAAAAATATTATGCTCATGTAGATATCCAGAGCTGGTCATAGATACTTCAAAATGTATCTAGATACTAGATACTTCTCCAAAAGTATCTAGATACTAAATAATTTTCTTTTAATTCTCTCTGTCTCACTACATCATCGCTGAGCATTCAACTTGTAGTGCTTTACCCTAGTTACCCCTCAAACCTCGATTCTAGTCCTTCTATGTTCAGTAATCTTAATATATCCCAATGTAAATTTATTTGAGAAAAAGTTCCCCCTTCTCCGCCGCGTATCACCAATACCTACAGCCGGAGAAGTGTAAAAGTAAGGCCGCTACTTCACTCGCCTCAAATCGGAACTCACTAGGCAAAGCAGCCACAAGACCCGGCCTTACATACTCTTTATGTCGTATAGAAAATCTGATGTTGGAGCGATCTGATCTGCTCCATTATCCCACTGTTGTGAATCAATACTTAGTAATTTTCATATTTATTTCGTTCATAAATAAAAATTTTAAATTTTATTGGTATAATGTTTCAATTTGGGACTTTTGATTCCATATGTCTTTTTGTTTTTAAAGCCGGGCGTAAGGAAGCCCAAAAGGGCCGGTATTAGCCTTGATCAAGCAGTAAAGAAGCCCAAAAGGGCCGGTATTAGCCTTGATCAAGCAGTAAGGAAGCCCAAAAAGGCCAGGACGAGGCTCGTTCAAGCAATGGAAAAGCCAAAAATGGTCGTGAATAGCCTCGTTCAGGTAGTAGAGAAGCCCAAAATGGCCGTTGCATTAGCCGTTTCGATGCCCAGAAATAGCCGTTTAAAAGGGCTTAAAATACTAGACATTTGCTCCGAAAAAGGCTCATTTACTGCTTGAAAACGACTAAACTTTTGGCTTATAACAGCCTGAAAACGATCTGTAAAAGGCTCAGAATTTCAATTGGGATTGAGGGTACAAAACTATGAAGAGAGAGTCTGTACTCATCAGGTTCACTCTTTCCTTTGAGGTATTCAAGTTTCTCTTTTTCTAATTGCAAAAATTGCTTCCTGATGTCACTCTGAACTTTCCTCTTTTTTATATATAGTTTTTGGAGTTCTCTTATATATTTCCTGACGTTTTATCAATACCGGGTTCTACACGTCCTTCGAATACGTCATCAGTGTCCTGAGCTGAAGTCGAAGTAATGCTTGTACTCATCGACACAGATTGCTATCCATCAGTGCAGTTTTGCTTCGAAGCCATCGCTGACAAATTTCCAATTGTCTTTTTTCCGTACATTTGATCTTTCATAACAAACATTGCAAAAAAGGCCACTTGCTTTCGTATGATACAAGAAGAAGTCCTGCGTTTCCCAACTTTCCTTGCGATAGTTTCTTCAGTTCCACGCGAAATTTATCACGCTGAGTTTTACACTTCTTTTTTGCTGCTCATTCTGAAAAAAAAGAACTATCACTTAAAGTGATTAATGTAGCATTTTAAACGGGATTATTATCCTTTTCAAATACCTGACAACTGGATCGTCTTTTTGATGTTAGTTTTTCAACTCAGAATAGGGACTATTGTGACGGAGGGAGACGTGCAAAGCTATTTGGAGAAACTTTCAACGGAAAACACATTCGCATAACATGTCCAAACCAAACTGGATCCCTGTATTTAACTACAAACATTATTATTCAATAATTCTCCAAGGTGTTGCAGATCATGAATGCAAATTTATGTGTGTTGACGTTGTAGCATTTGGTAAGCAGAGCGATGATGGAGTATTCCGGAATAGTGACTTGTATGAATGCATGCCGGAAAATAAATTCAATTCTCTGAATCAATGAATCTACCCGGGAGTGATGAATAAATATAATTTCTTTTGTAGGAGATGAAGCCAACCATTTGCTGCCTATTTGATGCGACTATACCCACATCTAAACTTAGATGAAACCAAAATAATTTTCAATTACCGCCAATCTAGAGCTCGACGTTGTGTAGCGGGTGCTTTCGGAGTAATGAAATCAAAATTTAGAATTTTGACAAAATCCATTGAAACCAGTTGGAGAATGCAGTGGAAATCACAAAAGCAGTAACAGCTTTACACAGTTCGATTGGTGTCAGAGAGAGTGTGGACATAGAGCTTGCATCTCTATCACATGAATTATTTGAATCAAATGAACAATATACAACTGCCCTTGCTGACAGAAACGGCTCACGAATTGCAGCAAATGTGAGAAATAAATTGAAAGCTTATTTTATTTCTGATGTTGGAAAAGTCGCATGGTAGACATATGTATTGTTAAAAAAACCATCGCACATGTTTAAATTTGAATGTTATTTAAATGAGCTTAGTTTAAAGTGACAGATAATATTTTCTTCAATACAGGAAATGAATTTAGCTAAATTTGATACTTTTCCTCTCTTTAGGCCAAGGAAAATTTTTAAGTGTCACGAGTATGCTAGAGGGTTGGAACACAGCTATAACTCTCACCTGAAACTTCCAGTGTATACGCTATCACCCACCACTGGTTGCTTATGAACACCCTGTCGCTCTGCCGAGGGTGAGAAGCGTCCCAAATGGCAGGCATAGCCTGAATGGAAGAGAGTAGCAGCTCCTCATCCATTACCCACGGATGCTCGAGATACACTATACGAAATACTTTTCCCAAGTAATCCTGAATTTTGATAGGGCGCAGCGTCTGTACGCTTTGCTCTTCTTGCGCCCGTCCGCGTCTAGTGTGTTATTACGCACGCGTCAGCGCCAGCGCTTTCAGTCTAGCCGTACCCTTGGCGTTGCTGCCCTCACTGATGCTGGGAGGCAGTGATTCGTCCAGGCCACTGCACGCCAGCTCGATGCTCGGAGATACTTTGAACTTTTGCAGGCGCCGTCGGTGTATATGTTGCACAGAGGGATTTGTGAACTTCCGGCGGGCTTGTGGGAGCTTTTGCGGTTATGCACATTGTGACGTTGAGGCATCCAGGGCGATCCTTCAAACTTGTACACTGCTCTTCAGTTTCAACTTGCTAGTTTATATCCATTGTCACAACTTTGCTAACTTATTCGGCTGTCACCGACTTCCGGTGCGTTCATTCAATTGACGCACTATGCCGGGAAGCGCTCGTGTTAATAGCTGGCCTCTGCCCCCACTTTATCACCGCCACCATCACACACACCACCACCACCACCCCTGCACCTGTTATGGGTGCCAGATACCGCCATTCTACTCAATTACGACAGCTCTAACGAAACTAAATGTTTATTTGAATAAGAAGACAGAAATATTACGAATTTTTCAATTATATATTGCTGTCGTAATTTTCGTCATGGTAAGTTGTGAGAATTTCATTAGTATTTCATCCTTTTGCGGGAATATATATAATTGATATCAATTGAGCACGCACATTTAAAGACTGTTGTTAGTTTTGTCTCACAATAGTTCGTCGTCAAGCAAAGTGAGCAATATTTATGTATATAATTGCTATCTGCTGTCTGATAACTATACGTAGATAATGCTAGTATGTGCAGGATGTTTCAAAATCTAGCTGCATCACCGCCACCATCACACACACCACCGCCACCACCACTCCAGCACCTGCGATGGCTGCCAGATACCGCCATTCTACAAATCATTCCCTACGAAACTGTATGTTTATTTGGATAAGAAGACAAAACTATTACGAATTGTACAATTATATATTGCTGTCGTAATTTTCGTCATGATAAGTTGTGAGAATTTCATTAGTATTTCATTCTTTTGCGGGAATATAAATGATAGATATCAACTGAACACGCACATTTAAAGACTGTTCGTTTTGTGTCACAATAGGTCGTCGTCAAACAAAGTGAACAATATTTATATTCAAAAAACTGTCGTTAACTAGTTATTACATAATTAAGTTAATAATGCAATGTTCCTATATCTCCTACCGATTTCAAAATTTTTGACTCAGCTTTAACCCCGTATGACCTCGGAATTTTAGAGTTCTTTCATATCTTCAAGCGAAACCCTCATTTGAATAATATGGACAGTTCGTAGCTATGCAAATAGTGAATAGGTAGATTCCTCGTCAGAACTAGCCTAATTTCATTTCATACTTATGTGTTACATGTATTCTTTTTTGTGCTACTGTATTTTATTCCCGTTTTTTGTCCGTCTCATACTTTGTATTTTTACTTGCATGATAAATTTATAGTACCTACAATTCATTTTACTCTGATCTTATATTTCAGACGTAATTCTTTTGTTTTTTCGTTTAACCTGATGATTGAGCTGGACTCCGAAACATTTTTTTAGTAAAGGTGATAAATTTTATCTTAATTTCCTTCGTTTTAAGTTTCCGATAAGGTTGCGATTAAAGCAAACCCCTGACGGGTTTAGATATATTAATATAATAACACCCTGCTGGCTGATAACTGTGCAGAGATAATGCTAGTTTGTGCAGGATGATATACGACAAGAGGTACACAATTTCACAAGCAGAATATGGCCAGTTGAACAATTTTTTTTCTATAAAATTTACAGAACACTTTTGGGTTTGTGAGATATTAGCAGTTTATTGTTTTAAAGTATGAAATTTTATGATACAATTCCTCGCAATATTTAGTTTGAATTTACGTTACATACACTTCTAATGTACGAAAGTGTTCAATGAGGAAATTTCCTTTTAGTGATATTCGATTAAAAGGTTGAAGCAAAAACGTTTGGAATGAATGAATGTGAGGAAGATCTCGTGGCCAGAATATCACAGGCTGCTGGTGAGATTTCTGAAATGCCAGACGTGTTTCCTAGTATCCGGCTGTCGTTAACACTTTGCATATAAAATATATTAGGGGAATAAGAGAACACAATGCGGTAGTTATTAGTAGTTTTAGTGAATTTTAGCATTAGGCTAGCTTTCATTTATATTTTTAGTTAGGCACCTTTTCCATTTAGTGGAAATGTCACCGCATCTCATTAATGCAGCTTTTCCTCTTGAGATCCCAGACACAAAACGAAAAACAGTCTTAAAATGTGCGTGTTCAGTTGATATTTATAATTTATATTTCCGCAAAAGAATGAAAGACTAATGAAATTCTCACAATTTATCATGACGAAAATTACTATAACAATATATAATTGTACAATTGTAATATTTTTGTCTTTTTATCCAAATGAACATGTTTTTCCATAGAGAATGATCTGTAGAATGGCGGTATCTGGCATGTATAACAGGTGTATGCAAGGTCTGGGGGTATCTGGCATGCAGCACAGGTAATCATGATAGAATGGGGGCAGCGGCTAGCTTTAGACACAAGCGGTGCCGGGAAGCCGGCGGTAAAGCCGCCCGCGGTGCCGGGAAGCCGGCGGTAAAGCCGCCCGCACTGCCGCAATGACACTCTTTCTCGTACTTGCCAACAGAGAAAGACCTTTCTTGAGCTCCGTTTTTATACTCCTCACCTGCTTTCTTCAAGAAGCTTCGCAAATGTTCTTCGTTGCTCTGATGTCTCGGTTGGTCATTGGTTAAGCCCTTGTCTGCCTCCGCATCTCTCTCTCTTCGCGGCAAATTCCCGAGTGTTGATTGGCTGTTGCTTCACGGTTTTCCTTCTTTTGTTCACGTCATCGCTCTGCACACTGTATGACTCCCTCAAGTTGGGTCCGTATTCTAGCCCGGGTATTGGAACGCCGATTTCACACCTTTATTGCCCCTGTTTCCTAGCATATTATTCATATAACATATTAATACGCTAACCTGTCCGTCACGCCCTTCAACATCATTGCGGTATCTATGATACGGGTTGGCTCGCGTCGGGTTACGTTACTTCAGAAGGAGAGAGAGAAAGGGAGGGAGAGAGGGAGAGAGAAGGAAGGGAGGAAGAGAGAGAGAGAGAGAGAGATAAAAGGGGAGATGAAAATTGCGTAATTTTTTTAATTTTAATTTTTTTTTACTTTTTTAATATTTGTTGTTTTTTATTCGTTAGGATTGGAGAGGTTAAGATTGAATAGATTAGTATATGTTATGTTAGGATGGGTTAGGTTAGAATATGTTATGTTAGAATTTGTTAGGTAATGTTGAACAAATGTTTTCACGGGTCCACTTAGCTCATTGATGACATTGTCCGTGGAATTTCCACGGGCCCAGCTAGTTTATATAACATTACTTGTCATCCCTCTTTATGTCTCAATATTTGATTGACCCCTAAAAAATTTGCTCAGAGTTCATACTAGATTTCTATTCTCGTACAGCCCCTCATATAATCCCTCTACTCCGTGAGAAGACGCTTACCCTACCTCATCCATTCTCACGGGCTGCCTAAAATCCTGTTTACACGATCTTTGAGTGTGCGCGTGAGCAGTGAAGAGAGGCGTAAGCCCCGCCCACTCGCTCTCGCTTCAGGCTCATTTACTGCTCAATGACAATGCGGATTATGCTCGTTTTCATGGCGCTGGCCAGAGCTTGTCAGTGTCATTACAGATGCACTGTCATTGAGCAAGAAAATGCGCCTGAAGCGAGAACAAGTGGGCGGGGCTTGCGCCTCTCTTAACTGCCCACGCACGCACTCAATGATCATGTAAACAGGCCTTAACTCGCCCTTAAGGCCAGAGCCAGCGTCACGGTTTTCGCGCACATTTCTCGCTTCCCCGGATTTCACAGAACTATTTTGCTATATATCGTTACAACCTCGCTCCCTTGAGAAAAATGTGAGCCAAGCTGAAATTTGGGTCAAATTTTCTACCGTAAGGTAATTTCTTACCGTAAGTTAAATTCTTTCAGATAATAAGTTGCAAACTGTTACGGATAACACAATACCATAACTGTTCCCGACATCGAATTTCCTGACGCATTATTTTGTTACAAAAGCCGTACATCTCATGCGTTCCTAGTCATTTACGCTATGTAACACGATTGTGGTGACGCGCTTATCACACAACCCTTCCTAACTTCATGAATGCCTGACACACAAATAAATTTTCAAACATACATTTGGTACAAATAACATGACGCAAAAAAGGAAGAAAACACATATGGCATATAAATTATCTCGGTTGCCTTCGGCAATACAACGACAAAAAAAAAAACACAATAAGATCGTTTGATAAATGAACCTCGCAAGAGAACACGTCATTTAACCATTCCCTCTCTTGGCATTCACCTAAGCAATTTCATAATAAAGGTGAAGTAATAACTTCAAAATGTTTCACACTTCATTATTGGTCAATAAGTTTCATTTTAGTTGTGTGCAAGTCATCGGGGGGTACTCCTGAGGTCAGGTTTAGTTTCCAATCTCCCAATCTCCTAATAAAAATTCATTCTTGTGCTGCTCATCACGCACATTAAGTTCAGTAGAATTCGCATCAATGCGCGTAAGATTCCTTCGGAGGAGCTCGTCAGCCCATTACATCGTTTAAGAAAGTAACTTGTTAATTATTAATTACGAATACCACTAGGTTAGGTCAGTTCTTCTCCTGCAGGCGGGAGAGAGATTTGGACCCCTGAGGTTCGCATAAGCATCCTAATTACTTGCAATTGATGATCGACGCTCTTGTTGAATACGTTTAACACTGCTTTGTTGGTGTTCGAAATACTACGCACCCTACGTCGTTGATCAAATAAGAAAATTACATTTTTCTCATTTCCTTAGAAATCTGCCCTAATTGGGCGGAAGTATCGCATGAAAATTCCTAACCCCTAAGAGCAGTAATAATGAGATTTCCCAATCACAAGACGACGAAATTAATTTGTTTTTAAAGGTGTCGATTGACGGGTCACCGCATATAACATAAAATATTAGCTAAATATTTCCTCAGTACAATTTGAATACACAGTAGTACTCTAGCCAATAGGCGGCCGGCCTCTTTTTTATTCGAAGGCGTTGATTGATGGATCACACAATACATTAAATTTTCACATGGAAATAGCTCACGTATAATCGAGAGATTCACTCAATTAGGCCGAAATCTCGTACAAAACATTAAAAATTATGGAGGATACAAATCCAGTATTACCAAGTTAGTCAGGCTTACGTCATTGTTTGCCGAATACGGCAGTTTAGACGATCTAATTACATGACAACACACACACAAAAAAGAATGAAAAAGAATAAAGTATTTGCATTAGACACATTACATTCCTACCATCACCCCCGAGACCGCACATTTTATTTCATTAGTTTCGTCTCACTAGACATCGAGATGTTTTTCGTTTTCACGGTATATTTTTGTTTCACCTATTTAGAAACTTGGGCTTCGCTGTGTAATGTTGAACCATTCATTCAACTGAAGTCCCTGAAAATATTTTAACTCGTAGGAGACTTACTAGATACTACGACAATTCGATGAACAGCAGAAGGAAACGATCAAAAGGGATCTCATCATAGGAAGCTTCCATGTCTCCTTCATCTTACAAAGTTCTACAAATTGAAACTGCCAATGCATCAATGTTTAATACCACCTTCAATTTTGCTGTGTAGATGGAAAGCTGCACGCTGATTGGTTTGCACTTAACTCTTCACTAGGGAGAACGGTGTCTTGTTCAAGTTGCCGTTTTCTTCTTGTTTTGATGTTGTTCTTCTTTTTTGGGGAGTTGCTTGTATATGTTGCCGAATTCTTAATGTTTTCTAGTTCTAATTACTGACCTGAAATCATTATTGGTCCAGAAGTATCTGTAACTGAGAAAATACTTTCCACTGACTCCATAGGGCTAATGATGGTCCATCACTTGCTTATTTCTCTGGGCGCTGGCATTTGATGATTAAGTAGCAAATTTCTGTGACGTTTCTATTGCCGTTGTAAAAGGTTATTTGCTTTAGATTATGGGGAGTATTATCCCCAAAAATCGAAAATGTTCGGAATTTGTTTTTTATTCATTAAAATGTACGTATATATGTAGCGGACACATTGGTGAAATTTTTCACTCATTGGGGGGCGGGAAGTGGGTCAAATGGGGTAGTTTTCAGTTTTTGAGCTGCAGTAATCATTTTGGTATCGAAAGAACCGGAATTGAATTTTCTACAATGTGACGTGGCTTTTTTTCTATTTTCGTAATGGAAATTGAGCTACGAAATTTTTTTCGAGAAAAAGTGAGAAAATTTCGTTCATTTTCGAATTTTTCACTTTTTCTCAATTTTTTTTCGAAAATTCAGAAAAACTTCACGTCACTTTGAGGGGAATATATTTCTGTTTCTTTTGACACCAATTTTATTTCGATAGCACTAAAACTGATTGAGTTCGTAGGTTTTCCCCACACCCCCCATTTTACCGTTTTCTTTGTATAACTCGTTTTCTATGGGGAAAATAAGGAAAGTCCTTGAAGTAAACCCTAATTATTTTTCTATTTACCATCTGTACACCAATTTTGAATTCGATCGGACTAGTAGTTTAGGAGTTTTAAAATGGGATAATGCTCCCATAAAGATTTTCAATATTCATCTAGAGATCTTTTTGAAATACAGCTTTTCAAATTTTGAATTGTTATGGAAGGATTAATTTGCATTACATCAAAGTAAACCATGAATATTTATATTCCCCTACTTAAGATAAATTTTCAAAAAATATCTCTGTTGCTCATGCTAATGCTTATCATTAGCATATTACCTCTAAAAATTTCATGGCCAGAAAGTCAACAGAATTAGCTAATTTTTTTCATTAAATCACAACACAAGCTTTATTTCTTCTTATTAAGGGCACGTTTCGGGTCTATTTCCGGATTATGGTCATTTTTCGGTTTATAAACTCATCTTATAGAGATTTTTCTTGCGCATCCAACGATATAATTGGCTTTCAAGTACGTCAATTGGTTAGTCTTTTGGACGGGGTAAAAGTTTCGCACTAGTGTGACCTTGGGGTGCGCTAATGGATGGGTGACCTCCCTCTTCCCCCCCATTACGAGCCAGTAATGAGTGTTTCTCCACGGGAATAGCATGAGAGTTCATTCATGGCCTTACTTGAACTGCTTTCGTACTCAAACGAAACATTCTATAACTCAGTGATAAATTATGATGGTGTAATTGAGTGTTTGTTTTGAGTCCGGCTGCTGAGTCATCAGCTAATTAGCTGGCTATATAAACATAAACGCCTCCCGGAGTTTTAGAGCTACAGGAATGGCAATTATATCAATCGAAAGGGCTTAAACAAGCTACAAAGCAATACAGGTAATTGAAAATAAATTAGTCAGCATTAAAAAAAAATGTTAAAAAAACCCTGTTCTGAAACTTGTATTTATTGACTAATGATATGGATCCTTTCCCACTGTTTTGAAGGTACATAAGAAGGTACAGAATCGCTGATAAGAATCAATTCAAGAATTAGTAAGGAACGAAAATTTTTTTCTAAAACTCACCTTTTTGATTTTCGAAAACCTACTTCTCCCACAGTTTTAAAGGCACAGAGATGGCGAGCATACGAAACAATAGTAATTGAAAAGGAAAATAGATCCGGTCCAAAAGTTTTTTTAATTTCAATTCACTTTGAAAATTAGAGCAAATTTTTCAAAAAAGTGGAAAAAGAGGTCATTTTTGGGAAAAAAGTTCTTAATAATCGAAAAACCTTTGCACCGGATCTCTGGACAAGACAATTTGCTATCTAGAAAATATTTTCTCAGTTCTGTGAGTTCAAAATTGTAGGAGTAGGTTTTTCCGCAACACATGTTTTTTCATGTTTTTTTTAAAGTAATCTTACCAAGTAATCTTACCAGATTACCAGAGACATCGTGATAAATATAAAGAAACGTCAAGCGTACCTAGCCCTCCTTTGCGAAGGACGAATATCTAGAGAAACATATAACCGATTTAGAAACTATGTAACAAACCAGATAAAAACATCAAAAAAGAACTACTTTACGCTCAAGTTTACTCAATTCAAAACTGACGTTAAAAAGATTTGGCATCTCCTTAACTCCTGCTGTAAACCGAATAATGCCGATAAAAAGAAAATTGAATATGTTGTTCAAGATAATGTAAAATATCATGAGAAGAAAGAAATTGCTAATCTCTTTAACAACTTCTTCGTAAACGTAGGGAAAACAATAGCTGATGGTATTCCAAGTGAACCTACTGATCACCTGGAATTTATGGATCATATTCGAGAACCCAACTCCTTTTTCTTTACGCCTACAAACTCCTCCGATGTAATTACGTGCATAAACAACATGAAAAATAAATCGAGTGGGTTACAAACGTTTCCGACTAAAGTACTTAAAGTTATTGCTGACATTGTAGCCCCACTGATATCAAATATTATTAACCAGTCTCTCTTACTAGGCACTTTCCCGAACTCCCTCAAAGTTGCTAGAGTAACCCCTATCTTTAAAAGTGGTGAAAAAACCTGTGTAAACAATTATCGACCTATCTCCATTCTACCAATTATTAGCAAGGTATTCGAAAAGATTGTGTATAAAAAAGTGTACTCTTATTTTGAACAAAAATCATTTCTTTACGATAAACAATACGGTTTTCGCTCTAAAAAATCAACAACACAGGCTATATTAAATCATTTACAATTCCTCTATTCTAATATAGATGAAGGAAAGCCTGTCTTCTCTGTATTTCTTGACTTCCGAAAAGCATTTGATTGTGTGGACCATAAAATACTATTATCGAAACTACACTGTTATGGCATTCGAGGGATTGCCCATGATTGGTTCAGATCATACCTAACAAATCGGAAGCAATACGTTGTCATTGACGACGCAAAATCAGACCCACAGACAATTAGCCATGGAGTTCCACAAGGATCTGTTCTCGGGCCTCTCTTGTTTCTGATTTTTATCAATGATATTGTAAAATCTACATCATTCTTCAAATTCATACTTTTTGCCGATGACAGTACGCTTTCTGCGGTCCTTCCGAACCAAAATCCTGCTATGATTGTGGAGAGTATAAATACTGAACTTCACAAGGTTTCATCGTGGCTCAAAGCTAATAAAATAAGCCTAAATATCGATAAAACAAATTATATTACTTTCTCATACAAGAAAGATGTATCTCTCCCATGCATTAAAATTGGCGAAGGTGAAATCGAAGAAACCAACTCATGTAAGTTTCTGGGCATCATAATAGATAAACATCTGACCTTCAAAGAGCACATCACTCATATTAGTTCTAAATTATCAAAATCCATCGGAATCCTAAATAAAGTTAAAAATTTTCTGCCTGAAACAGCTTTACAAATGCTCTACCGTACGCTCATTTCCCCATACTTGCAATACGGAATAGAAGCATGGCACGGAACTGATAAAAATAAAACCAACAAAATTTTTACTCTGCAGAAAAGGGCTGTCAGAGCGGTAAAGAACCTAGAATATAATGCTCACACAAATGATTCTTTCAAAAATTTACAAATACTTAAACTTTCGGATCTCTACAAAATCTCCATCTGTAATTTCATTTACAAAACATTAAGAAATGATGGCGACAATAGCCTAAGACAATTATTGACTGCGCAAACTGGTCATCACGACCATTTAACCCGAAATAGAAGTAAATTCATGCTTCCTTATTATTCAAAGGCCAGGTCGCAACACAGTATTCTCTTCGTTGGAACCAAAACTTGGAACTCTATACCTGCAGAGATCCGTGAATGTAATTCGTACAAAGTATTCAAAAGACATCTTGAGTCTCACTTCCTATCAGAATACTAGTAGTGTAAGATCACCGTGTCGAAATCTTGCCTCCTACATGTAACTAATGATAATGTCATAATGTAACTTGCCTTGTGTACCATAACCAATCTTCTCTCTGCTCTTGAATCGTTTTATCGAACATACTGTTAAATATAGCCGACTTGTAAAATATCGAGTTAATTATCTCAATGATCAGTCTAATGCGAAACTAGGTTAAGTGAACTAGGTTAAACTTTTGTACACCCTAGAATAGCGTGATGGTAGGATGCCCTAGAAGTCGCTGAACTTATTCGGGCCCACAGGTAGCTATATTCAAACTTGTCCATTGTACTAGACTTAAGAAACATTCTACCTCTGTATCTCCTGTGGTAAATAAATTGTTTAAATTGTTTAAATTGTTTATTCATGTACGGTTACGAAAAAAATGCACAATCAAAAAAATATTCATAACAATTTACACATACGGTAGATATCTCAGGAAAATCCACCGAGAACTTACAGACTTTTTTTTTACCCCGAACCGTCCCCTTAAACAGGAATAAGTTCAAAATTAATCTTCCACTTATTCTGTTTCTTGCATAATGGAGCTTGAAGAGCTGCTTTGCTAACGTCCATATGAACAAGTTTGATATTTTTTCTAGATATATATCTGTAGGCTTAGGTGTTTAGTATTTTGAATCAAGTTCTTTGTTTCCAATCAAATGTTAATAAATATGGACTACATTCTCCTACTTTATTAGTTGTCATACGCCAAAATGTTGATAAAATATGGGGATTTTTAAATCCAAGAGAAGCCAATACATCAAGCCGACAAAGCAACAAGATGACCGAGTTGTTATATAGTGAAGTACTGGTTGTGTTAATTAGACTTCCGGAGGTAAGATCTTTATGCGCTCGGCCCGGATACCTTATAGCGTTCGGCTCACATGTCTTGATAGGGCCTCCGCTGGAAGAGCCGATGGCCGCCTTGCATTTACAAGCACCGTATGGGCATTGTTTACCCTCCGGGATCGGCTGCTCTAAAGGAGGAGCTGTGTATCGATAAGTGAGTACAATGCTAGAAGTTCTACAGTGCGTTTCGCTATCCTTCTGCCTGGTATACGGCTGGGCGAACAGAAGCTACAAGGTTCTGTTAAATACACCTCATGTCGTGCTGAAACTGCGACATTACACGAGCATTACTATCCTTCTTAACCCTTTTCACAACACTATATATATATCCAGGAACTATTACTATGTTTGCTTTTCTGTTCGTTGTTAATTTTCCCCACTCATGTTATAAATGAGGTAAAAAAGTAAAACAATTCAAGACTTTTAGAACAATTTAATTAATTTGTATCAAATTTGAATGTTTTTTGCAGTTTATGATCAGTATAAAACCTGGAAGCCGGAAGTTTTTGTCATGAACTTTTGAGTTCAATAACAAATATTTAAAACGGTTTCAAATGCAAAATTAAGTTAGGTTGGTGAGGTCTTTTCAAGTTCGGTTAGGGCTAGATTCAGATAAATGAGTTATTTAATTGAATTTTAAAATTTACCTGCATAGCAATATCATGGAAGCGAAAAATGTAAAATAAACTAGTACCTAGAAGCATTGTTAGCTGCAAAAAATATCTCACATGACACAATAAATAGAGATTCAAAATGTCAAATCAAATTTTAAATTCTCAGAACCTTCAAACAGAGCGTAGCTTATTTTTCCCTAAATATGACCACCTTTAATGCTTGCGTTTTTTGTCCCAGAATCAATAAAATTATAATTCTAACATTGGATTTTGCCTCTCTGATGAATTAGTGCCTCATCTAAAAAGGACAAATTGGTGCATTAGTGCATATAAAAAGGCAAAACTTTGTAATTTTTTATATCCATGGTGAACTTGATATTTGGGTGTTGCCTATTTATATGATCTAAAAACAGATTGGCATGAGTCGCATCATTAAAAATAACAAAAGTATTGTTCAAATAACGGTTATAAAAAACAGGCTTGGAAAAATCTGGACAAGAAGACAGGTACTTATTTTTCATGTTGCACATAAACATATTCGTCAAAGTAGGGGCTAGAGCCATACCATTGCCAAGCCATCTTTCTGTTTGTATAAAATATTATTGAAGAATAAACACGGATATTGGGCCAACTTCTGATGAACTAAAATAATGTTTAACTAGGAATTTGAGGTAATTTTATCCACAACTTAATTTTAATTTTGTTTTACGCAAAAGGTTACAAATAAAAACGTTTTTCTAGTATAAAAACAGACTGCCGAAACAGTTGCTCTCTAGTATTGTACATAAATATCAATGAGGAACTTGCTAGAGTTTCTACACAGGGAGCACTCTGAAACAGTCAAAGAATAAATTTTACCAACATCTTGGCAAATCATTTAGAACTAATAGACCGTTATAGCAACTCCATCTCAGTCTGCGCCTAGACTTCACTGTGATAACAACGACCATAATTTATCTCTGGATGAGTTTTCAATTTTAGATTCGACGTGTAGTTATGATCTCCAGATTTTACAATCATTGTATATTTTTAAGCAGAAACTGGTTCTTAAATATGATCAAAGTGCTTGCCAGTTGTACATTATATAGGCTGTATAAATTCAGCAAATTTTGAAATATCAATTTTTATGTGTTGTTGATATTATTTTCAGAGCATTCATTGATAATGAAGTTTCGAAACCCGCACTAGTCTGAATGTCCTTTTTAGAAAATGAATTTTATTCCGTTTTATGTGGCTTCATTCTGTATGAAACTTAGATTTCCAAGACACGTACCCATCTCTGATCTACTAAATTTGGCAACATGAGCAACTGTATGTTTTTATTAAAACCACTCATGATGTTAGCATCTACGAGTACTTATTTAATGAGTGAAACTTCGTCAAGCCTAATTTCAAGCTTTAATCAGAGCCAAGTAAGGGCTTCATTTTTGAGCCAATTACTTGACTAGATTGGAGTACAACCTAGTTTCCATTTATAATTTTCATATATAAGGTAATTGTTTAGTTTTATACAGTGAGAATTTAACATAAAGTAACTGAGTTTTAATTCATGTTTCTCTTGAATCTTGCAATTCTTTGAGCATTTTATTTTCACCAAAAGTACCTGTTAGATGATTATTATTATATTTTTAGGCAGTCGTGTTCGGCGCCAAATTGTTAGATGTCTTCAGTAGCCGAGTCCTTATTTTGAATGGTGTTTTATTAGAGTCCCTGTCTTAGGGTTTTTCTGAGGGTTGTTATGCTTTCTTCGGGGAAGAGAAGATTCGTTCTTGCATATACCGGGCTTATCCTCCCTTCGGGAGGGTAGCCGACAGCAGGCCACAATCACCACACTTAGTCACTAGGAGGCGAGAGAGGCAGCACTGGCCGCACCTGAACTGCCAGGATCAGCAGCAGCCCAGCACAACCACCTTCCACAGTCAGGCCCGACAGCCACAGCGGGTTTACCCCGACCGCTTCATTGAGTGCAGCCCCTCCCCCCGCACATGACAGGTCAACCCTATCACACGCGGGCAGCTTCCAGTAACGCGTCAAAAATAAAATTACCTCCTTATACACTGCCCCCACTCACTTCTGTCCGCAGCCATCCCTCTCGCCACGCAGAGTCATTCAATATTGGGTAAGACGGTTCTAGAATTTCCAGGGAGCTGACCGAAGTTATTTTCGTCGCTCTCTCGAATTTCGGATCAGCCGGATTCAAGGGGGCTTAGCGAGTATCTAGGATACTCGGATTAAATTCCGGCGAACATTATTTACAAAGCCGGGAGCATAATACTATAATATCCTTCTGGCCATACTGGCGCGGGGCCTAACAGTACCATACACTAGGATCAATCAGCAAATATTGAATTTTACGATTTGCGTGATTAATCACACCACTTTAACTCGATTATAATACATAATTGAGCAAATCTTCACTTAGGTGAGATACTCATGTAATATTTAAACAATAACGATAAAATATCACACTACTAATACGTTACATCTGAAAAAACGCTCTATCAGTCTCACTTCAACCTCACTCATCTCGCTGCATTTAACTAACTGAAAGTAATGATGACGTGTGATAAAAAAAAACAAAGACAACAGCGAAGAGACGTAGTTTGAACGAGAAAGAAAACTAAGTGAAATTACCAAAAACACAAACAAAATTAGCTAATAATTCGTGCCATATTGTATTATTATAAGAATATTCAATTACATATCAATATTTCTTCAATATCATATCAGAGAGTTTAAAAATTAGATTTGAGTTGTTCACGATGACGGTGTTTGGTAACTAATTTCATCTGCTATATCGTTCATCACCGACGTTAAGCTTCAACTCAGCCTCCATATAATGCAATATGTGAAACATTCAGCCTTTATAATACAATATAGATTTGATTCAGTATAATAGCCTTGTGCCAAGCCAATTCTGAACATCATTCTTAATGTATGTCTGGTACTTGGTTTTAATTCCATATTTTATACATATAATTCATCGTTGTTCTGCTTATTAGTGGAATTACTACAAGTCCTTCTAATCTAACTATCTTAAATTAAAATTATATTTCAAACTATGTGTATCAACACGTTTATGTGTATGGTTTAATTCATAAAAATATTGATATGATGTATCAGAAACCTAAAAAAATAATAAATTTAGAATCAATATAATAAGGAAGATGATTTATAATCAATACTACAAAGCAAAAATAGTTGTTCCTAAAATAATCGTTTATTTTATAAAGACCATTAACCTCATTGGATGGTATAGATGATCTTCAAAGTGAATAGCTAACGCATTGAGGTGATGGTACGAACTAAAGTTAAATTATTGTATTACTATTATCAAGAGAAATAAACTAATTTACAGACCAGCCTTACTTATTACTGATCAGCTTTACTCATCATACTAACACTACCATGATTAACAAATTTTAGATTTTGATTTTCGAGCATCATGCCAAACAATTGTTTAAAATGACAGTTTAGGCAATATTATGGCAAATAACTTATCTGGATTTGTTTCTTCAATTTTATTTTTAAAAATGAGATATGATCCAAGCTTAAAGTTCATAAAATTACGAAGAATTTTATTTTTAATTTCAGATGAATGGCGAACTTCAAATATTGTTATTATTAAAATGAAAACTAGAATGGAACTCGTTCATTACACAATTAGAGTGAATAAACTAATTTCTATTATCATTTTAGTGATCGTGTTTACCAATCTCTCAGCAATTTGGAGCAGCATTCCTTTGAAGCACGTCATTTATTTGACTGTAATAATTTTTAGAATTCATATTATTTAAATTTATGATACAATAATTCTTAGAATTCCGTAAAATTAACACTCCTTAGTCGGACTATCATTAAGAATTTAAAGACGAAGAATACAGCACGGATAGGAATCATTTTTAATAGAATTTAGCGAAACTAAATTTTAAAAATCTTCAATTAGTCAATTTTAAACGTTTCGGAGACCAGCTCCATCTTCAGTAAGTCTGAAAACATAAAAAAACCAAAATTGGTTACTTCATGACAACAGTAAGAAAAAGTGACAAAGTGATCAGTACGAGAAAAAAAAAACAATTATACAAAAATTTCTGAAGGATATGAACTATTGGCATTATTCAAAGGTGGCTTCTCTTTTGCAATGTGAAGGGATTCTAAAATGCGCAAATCTAACTCGTTAGGAGCAGAACATAAAATAGAAAAATTGTCCTCGGAAATACGGCTGCTACACTGTTCGGTATGAAGGCGGATTGATGAATGAGGAGGTTGAGCTAAAAGTCTTCCGGTACGAAAGCTAACTCCGCGGTGCTGGGCAATCCTAACGTAAAAAGGCAGCGTCGTCATGCCGACGTAGCCAGACGTACACTGTACGCAACTAAATTTATATACCAGGGATGCCCGCATCCGCTTAGGAATCCTATCTTTGTACCGAAAGAAAGAACCAACTCGCAGCAGATTCACAGTAATTACATTTAATTTTACCGCAGGAAAGTGGTGTTTAAAAAGGTTTTCAATATCCCTGGACATCTTGCTCGTAAAATCGCCAAAATATGGAAATACACAGTAGAGCTGTTGCACAGAATCGGCGACATCATTAATACCTGAATATTTCTTTGCTAAAAATTTTTTAATATGCGCATGAACAATAGAGGAAGGGAATCCGTTTTTACAAAAAAATGATACTAAAAAATTAAATTCAGCATGAAGATCCACAAAACTAGAACAAATGTTATAAGCACGATTTAACAATGTTTTAACGGCATTAATTTTAAATCTATAGTTACAGTTGCTGTAGAAACTTATGCCCAATCCAGTAAAAGTAGCTTTACGAAAAACTGAAGTAGTGAAAGCTGTACCTGCTCGAGTAATTTTTGAGTCCAAAAAAGATAACGAGCCACCATTTTCAATTTCGATTGTAAATTTTATTGACGAGTGTTTCTCATTTAAATAGTCCCTGAACATTTGAGCATGACTTGGATCACGAAACAACAAAAACGTGTCATCAATGTAACGGCGATAAAATTCTGGTTTAAATTCTACAGGACAATCGGCCAGCCATTTTTGTTCCCAGTGACACATGAAAATATTTGCAAATGTGGGTCCTAACGGAAGACCCATGCCCAGGCCTTCGATTTGCTTATACATATTACCAGCAAACACGAATATATAGAGTTCATAACAGACAGTTCGAGAAGCGTCTTAAAATAAGATTTGCCTAGGCCTAAAACTGTATCAGTAGGCAGAGCAAACAAGGAATTTATAATTATTTCGATAGTTTCTGCAAGTGGAATATTTGTGAATAAGCTTTCAATATCAAATGAAGCCATAGTCACTTTATCAGCATTTCGACACGATGTGATCTGTTTAACAAATTGAGTTGAGTTATCAAGAGTATATTCATTTACAGTCAAAGGGTTTAACACAGGTACTAGAAATCGTGCTAAGTTAAAACTAGGCGTATTCATTGCAGCAAAAATAGGACGAAATTGAAATTTAGATGGAAAGTCTAATTTATGGATTTTCGGCAAACCATACAGGACTCCCGGACGTGAACCTGACACATACAACTTCGAGTACAGTTCAGCAGACAAAACCTTCAGATTTTTAAGCTTGCGTAAAAAATTATTAATTTTATCCTCAATTTGAAGAATGGTTTTTTCCCATGGCTCAGTAATAAGTTTAAACTTCGATGGATCAGAAATTAGGGATTGAACTTTATCAGTGTATACACATTTGTCAAGAATAACTATTCCCCTTCCTTTATCGGGCCTACATACAACCACCCTCTCGTTGCTTCCTAATTCCTTCAAAGCAGCAATATCATGTTTCTGAAACACAGCCGAGAAAATTTTGTGGGGTTTGAAACTATAGAAATACCGATAGGCAATGGACCTTAAATCTTGTAAAAATCTTGTGCGGTCGGTACATGGCAGTTTTTTACTAGAATGGGCAAGCTTCTCGTATGATAAAAAATATTTGAAGAAGTCTAATTTAAAAATCGGTAAGCAGAAGTCCAGGCCAAACGCAAGTAAAAATTTTGTTCGTTCAGATAAAGTTATTGCACTAAAGTTGAAAATCACAGAGTTAGGATCACAGGGGTTGACATCATATTGCACACCTAAATTTTCCATCTTCTTCTCGTGAGTCCTGAGTGTAGCCGCCTTGAACTTGTCATCTTCTGACTGCCGGAAACTACGAACACAAAAGGCGTCGAAGTGAGAAAAGAAAGCGCAAACTTCAGCTTCCGCAGTGGCCACTTTCTCAGTCAACCCACGTAACATGGATTTCTTATGATTAAGCTCATTGACCAGCAGCTTGTTTTGCCATGACTTATAAAAATGAGAGGATTGAAGAGATCTTTTGAACAGTTTGAAACGAAGAAACTTCGGGATCACACCAAACACTTTGCACTTTGTTAGGAATTCTATATCCAGAGAGGTCTTCACTGACTTCCGGGATAAGTCACAGTATTTCCGTAGGAACCTCAAACCATCTTCGCCATATTTGTTTTTTATGAATTCCGTAAAATTAACACTCCTTAGTCGGACTATCATTAAGAATTTAAAGACGAAGAATACAGCACGGATAGGAATCATTTTTAATAGAATTTAGCGAAACTAAATTTTAAAAATCTTCAATTAGTCAATTTTAAACGTTTCGGAGACCAGCTCCATCTTCAGTAAGTCTGAAAACATAAAAAAACCAAAATTGGTTACTTCATGACAACAGTAAGAAAAAGTGACAAAGTGATCAGTACGAGAAAAAAAAAACAATTATACAAAAATTTCTAAAGGATATGAACTATTGGCATTATTCAAAGGTGGCTTCTCTTTTGCAATGTGAAGGGATTCTAAAATGCGCAAATCTAACTCGTTAGGAGCAGAACATAAAATAGAAAAAATTGTCCTCGGAAATACGGCTGCTACACTGTTCGGTATGAAGGCGGATTGATGAATGAGGAGGTTGAGCTAAAGGTCTTCCGGTACGAAAGCTAACTCCGCGGTGCTGGGCAATCCTAACGTAAAAAGGCAGCGTCGTCATGCCGACGTAGCCAGACGTACACTGTACGCAACTAAATTTATATACCAGGGATGCCCGCATCCGCTTAGGAATCCTATCTTTGTACCGAAAGAAAGAACCAACTCGCAGCAGATTCACAGTAATTACATTTAATTTTACCGCAGGAAAGTGGTGTTTAAAAAGGTTTTCAATATCCCTGGACATCTTGCTCGTAAAATCGCCAAAATATGGAAATACACAGTAGAGCTGTTGCACAGAATCGGCGACATCATTAATACCTGAATATTTCTTTGCTAAAAATTTTTTAATATGCGCATGAACAATAGAGGAAGGGAATCCGTTTTTACAAAAAAATGATACTAAAAAATTAAATTCAGCATGAAGATCCACAAAACTAGAACAAATGTTATAAGCACGATTTAACAATGTTTTAACGGCATTAATTTTAAATCTATAGTTACAGTTGCTGTAGAAACTTATGCCCAATCCAGTAAAAGTAGCTTTACGAAAAACTGAAGTAGTGAAAGCTGTACCTGCTCGAGTAATTTTTGAGTCCAAAAAAGATAACGAGCCACCATTTTCAATTTCGATTGTAAATTTTATTGACGAGTGTTTCTCATTTAAATAGTCCCTGAACATTTGAGCATGACTTGGATCACGAAACAACAAAAACGTGTCATCAATGTAACGGCGATAAAATTCTGGTTTAAATTCTACAGGACAATCGGCCAGCCATTTTTGTTCCCAGTGACACATGAAAATATTTGCAAATGTGGGTCCTAACGGAAGACCCATGCCCAGGCCTTCGATTTGCTTATACATATTACCAGCAAACACGAATATATAGAGTTCATAACAGACAGTTCGAGAAGCATCTTAAAATAAGATTTGCCTAGGCCTAAAACTGTATCAGTAGGCAGAGCAAACAAGGAATTTATAATTATTTCGATAGTTTCTGCCAGTGGAATATTTGTGAATAAGCTTTCAATATCAAATGAAGCCATAGTCACTTTATCAGCATTTCGACACGATGTGATCTGTTTAACAAATTGAGTTGAGTTATCAAGAGTATATTCATTTACAGTCAAAGGGTTTAACACAGGTACTAGAAATCGTGCTAAGTTAAAACTAGGCGTATTCATTGCAGCAAAAATAGGACGAAATTGAAATTTAGATGGAAAGTCTAATTTATGGATTTTCGGCAAACCATACAGGACTCCCGGACGTGAACCTGACACATACAACTTCGAGTACAGTTCAGCAGACAAAACCTTCAGATTTTTAAGCTTGCGTAAAAAATTATTAATTTTATCCTCAATTTGAAGAATGGTTTTTTCCCATGGCTCAGTAATAAGTTTAAACTTCGATGGATCAGAAATTAGGGATTGAACTTTATCAGTGTATACACATTTGTCAAGAATAACTATTCCCCTTCCTTTATCGGGCCTACACACAACCACCCTCTCGTTGCTTCCTAATTCCTTCAAAGCAGCAATATCATGTTTCTGAAACACAGCCGAGAAAATTTTGTGGGGTTTGAAACTATAGAAATACCGACCGCACAAGATTTTTACAAGATTTAAGGTCCATTGCCTATCGGTATTTCTATAGTTTCAAACCCCACAAAATTTTCTCGGCTGTGTTTCAGAAACATGATATTGCTGCTTTGAAGGAATTAGGAAGCAACGAGAGGGTGGTTGTATGTAGGCCCGATAAAGGAAGGGGAATAGTTATTCTTGACAAATGTGTATACACTGATAAAGTTCAATCCCTAATTTCTGATCCATCGAAGTTTAAACTTATTACTGAGCCATGGGAAAAAACCATTCTTCAAATTGAGGATAAAATTAATAATTTTTTACGCAAGCTTAAAAATCTGAAGGTTTTGTCTGCTGAACTGTACTCGAAGTTGTATGTGTCAGGTTCACGTCCGGGAGTCCTGTATGGTTTGCCGAAAATCCATAAATTAGACTTTCCATCTAAATTTCAATTTCGTCCTATTTTTGCTGCAATGAATACGCCTAGTTTTAACTTAGCACGATTTCTAGTACCTGTGTTAAACCCTTTGACTGTAGATGAATATACTCTTGATAACTCAACTCAATTTGTTAAACAGATCACATCGTGTCGAAATGCTGATAAAGTGACTATGGCTTCATTTGATATTGAAAGCTTATTCACAAATATTCCACTTGCAGAAACTATCGAAATAATTATAAATTCCTTGTTTGCTCTGCCTACTGATACAGTTTTAGGCCTAGGCAAATCTTATTTTAAGACGCTTCTCGAACTGTCTGTTATGAACTCTATATTTGTGTTTGCTGGTAATATGTATAAGCAAATCGAAGGCCTGGGCATGGGTCTTCCGTTAGGACCCACATTTGCAAATATTTTCATGTGTCACTGGGAACAAAAATGGCTGGCCGATTGTCCTGTAGAATTTAAACCAGAATTTTATCGCCGTTACATTGATGACACGTTTTTGTTGTTTCGTGATCCAAGTCATGCTCAAATGTTCAGGGACTATTTAAATGAGAAACACTCGTCAATAAAATTTACAATCGAAATTGAAAATGGTGGCTCGTTATCTTTTTTGGACTCAAAAATTACTCGAGCAGGTACAGCTTTCACTACTTCAGTTTTTCGTAAAGCTACTTTTACTGGATTGGGCATAAGTTTCTACAGCAACTGTAACTATAGATTTAAAATTAATGCCGTTAAAACATTGTTAAATCGTGCTTATAACATTTGTTCTAGTTTTGTGGATCTTCATGCTGAATTTAATTTTTTAGTATCATTTTTTTGTAAAAACGGATTCCCTTCCTCTATTGTTCATGCGCATATTAAAAAATTTTTAGCAAAGAAATATTCAGGTATTAATGATGTCGCCGATTCTGTGCAACAGCTCTACTGTGTATTTCCATATTTTGGCGATTTTACGAGCAAGATGTCCAGGGATATTGAAAACCTTTTTAAACACCACTTTCCTGCGGTAAAATTAAATGTAATTACTGTGAATCTGCTGCGAGTTGGTTCTTTCTTTCGGTACAAAGATAGGATTCCTAAGCGGATGCGGGCATCCCTGGTATATAAATTTAGTTGCGTACAGTGTACGTCTGGCTACGTCGGCATGACGACGCTGCCTTTTTACGTTAGGATTGCCCAGCACCGCGGAGTTAGCTTTCGTACCGGAAGACCTTTAGCTCAACCTCCTCATTCATCAATCCGCCTTCATACCGAACAGTGTAGCAGCCGTATTTCCGAGGACAATTTTTCTATTTTATGTTCTGCTCCTAACGAGTTAGATTTGCGCATTTTAGAATCCCTTCACATTGCAAAAGAGAAGCCACCTTTGAATAATGCCAATAGTTCATATCCTTTAGAAATTTTTGTATAATTGTTTTTTTTTTCTCGTACTGATCACTTTGTCACTTTTTCTTACTGTTGTCATGAAGTAACCAATTTTGGTTTTTTTATGTTTTCAGACTTACTGAAGATGGAGCTGGTCTCCGAAACGTTTAAAATTGACTAATTGAAGATTTTTAAAATTTAGTTTCGCTAAATTCTATTAAAAATGATTCCTATCCGTGCTGTATTCTTCGTCTTTAAATTCTTAATAATTCTTAGGTATTGATATACATGGTGTTGTTCAATGAATTTTATTTATAAGCCTGTGCATATTCCATTATTGTTGAACAAGGGACGTTTGATGGACAATTTCTCAGAAGAAATCAGTCATAAATCCTCAATGGCTATCAATAAATTTCACAGCTATAATCGGCCGTAAGCCAATTATCAGCGAAATATATGCGTTTCATGGCTAAGGCAACCGTCCATAAGCTAACCATTAATATGTCCATAATCGGCTATCTCGTCCTTAATTCACTGGGGAAAAATCCTTGATTTATAATTTGGTTAGATCCAGCAGCTGGTGTCTGAAAGGTTCGTTTCTGCTCGTTCATGCTTCCGGCATAAGTAGTTTTGTCCAGATGACAAGATACTATTGTCCTAATTCATTGTCTATAGGATCTTGGGGTGAATTTCATATTCATAGTGTTTCAGGAATAAAGTCATTGAATAAACTTACGAACTCTTCTCTGAAAAAACCGGTAAGCACTTTTAAAAATAAAGAAAATAACGGATTTCAGGTGTTGAAGTTGAAGTTCAAGTACAGAATAGGCTTTGGTAAACTAGAATATTATCTAGCCCTTGATAATGAAGAAAAGAATCATTGGGTAACACGAAGTATTAACCATCTGTTATTAATTACGTTTTCGGATTTTGAAAAAGAAAACAGAAATAATATCGTGTAGAATGTTGAATCGAAAATTTTGAGCCGCTCAAAAATTAAAACAGCCCAAAAATAATACACGCAATGGGATGGGAAATTGGCTAATAAACGATTAGAACATAAACACTCAGAGGAGATGACTGAACATTACGAGCAGGTGAGATAAAATATGTAAAAAAGAGTGTGAAAGAAATTGCAAAAAAAGTTGTCATGCAGTATGTTCAAACTCGAAACAATAAATATATTTAAACTGTTGAAAAGTAAGAAATGAAATAAATGTGACCTGAGTAGGGAAAAGAGTAACTTGAGCTGAAAACATGAGAAATTGCTCATTTAACGTAAAATGAACCGATTATACAGCAGAACATTTTCAGGAAGAGAAGATGCACTGAACAAGGATTGAGTCAGAAAGTACAATCAGGTAATTGTAGTTTTAAGTTTGAATGGAATGACACTGAAAAGAGATGATATTATACTAGAGGCAGATGACGTGCAAAAAAAAGGACACGCAATGACAGATGATGAGCCAAGATGATAATGAATACATGATGTGTGAAATTAAAACCAGCGATGTTTCTGTAAATGCTGTTGTAGTGAAGTTTGAAATAAAGGTTACATTACTGGGAGTAATGCGGTAACAGATGATGAAGACATCTAGTAAGAGAGAGATAACCTGATATGGTTAAAGGCCGCAATTTGAGAGGAGTAAAATTCACTGAAAAATAAATGGTACCTAGTTGATTTTAACTGAAATTGTGTCTGGCGCACATAGACAAGAAAACAAAAGCAAAGCAAAACCGAACCTAGCAGATAAGAGCCGAACTGAGCCGAGGAGAGTTGAACAGAGCCGTTGAGAGTCGAGTACTAGCAACGCAAAACAAAGAAAACAAGAACAGAAATAAACCGGACTGAGCAAAAGAGAGAGGAGCAGGACAGAAAAAAAACAGAGCTAAAGAAAACAAAACAGAGGATGAAAGAACTGAAGCAAATAGAAGAGAACAGAAAAGGACTGAATTGAAGAGACCAGTGGTGGTCTGAAGAAATCTGACGTAAACAAGTGCACAAAAGAAACTACATCGGATCAGAGGAGAGCAGAACAAGGCAGTAGAAGGGCAGAGCTGAACGTATGTAGAAGAACGGGATAGAGCATAGCATAGTAGAACGGGGCAGAGCAGTGTCAGGCATAGAAGGGCAGAGTACGATAGAGAAAAGTAGAGCAAGTCATAGGTGGGTAGAACAGGCCGAAGTAAGACGGGACAGGAAGGGAGGAGGGGACGCGAACCAGGGCTGGATAGCGCGTAACAGAAGGGGCATTTCGGGGTAGTACTGGGCAGGGCGGAACAATGTGAGGCAAAGTCGAACAGGGTGAGGCAGTGCGGGGAGAACGGAACCATGATAGGGGACAGAGCAAGGTTCAGATCAGCTTATGTTATTTGGACTAAACTGAAAGGCCCATTTTCCAGTTGTTGCCTAAGTTTCATGAAGTCAGACACAATTCAAGCTCAGAAAACAGCATAGAAGAGAGAAAATGAAATTGGATAAAATAGGACAGCAGATCCGAAAAGAATGTCTCTTTCTTATGTTGCCACCCAAATCTCTTACTTTTACTCATATATTACACACAGGCCCCATATAAGAATAAAAGTCACAACCCATTCGCAGTATAAACATTAGTTCACTCGCATTAACACAATCATGGCATCGTTTCACGTAAATGTAGTCTGATGGTTTGTAAAGTTTTCCAAATTATTTTTGATAGTGAAACCTTCACATGTTCTTTTCGTACCATGTTGGCGCTGCCTTAGGATGAGGCTTATAAAAAGGTTTGTAAATATTCCGTCCAAAGAAACGTGGTTTCTGAAAATGTTTTTTAAATCCAGTGAAGTTACTTTTCTTAAGGCGAATGATAATTAGTGTCAAGGGATGGAAAGTCGTAGGATTATAAGTTCGTGGGCTACACTTTTCTTATTTTATGCCACCCGGTATTGTGCTTCAGTTTGTTTTTGTTAGATCACCGGTCTTCATTACTGTAGTCCTGCGTTTAAAGACAACGCGTGCTGAACGCAACACCCTTTCTTATATAGTCCGGGCAGTGCTTCCACTCCTAGGGTAATTACCCTAGTTTAGGGTAATCAGACCCCTCCTAGGGTAGAGTCTAGGGTAAAGAGAAAAAATGTAAAATCTAGGGTAAAATCTATATTTCAAATCTGGTTAATAAAATAATGGAAAAATATTAAAGATTGTAAATAACTACAGTTGAGTAACCGAAATAAGAATTAATTCAGCTGAAGACATTGATTCAAAGATTGTACGTATCAACATTAGAGTCTTAAATATAGCACAAGTTAAAACGCGTTCCATACCGGTACTGAACAAGTTGCGGTTTTTGTCGCAGTGAGCGCCGTGAAGCTTCATTGCACATTTGTGTAGGACGATTGCTGGAGCAGTGGGATGTACTCTCACTTTACTTTGAGTCGTCGTTTAGCGAGCTAACTCAGGTAAATGATATGATAGCCAATGCTTTAATCCTCACTGATTTGGAGTTCATCGATTACAATTAGGGAAAATTAAACGCATTGAATACTCTGTATCAATCTGGTTCTCCGAATATCTTCAATCTAAGATCTGAAATCTACAGCCTAAGTAGGAGCTTTTGTTCACATTTTGTGCATGTTGCTTATGTAAAGAATGCAACTATTTCTTTGCTGAATTTGTCCCATCTGACATTCGCCAGTGTTTTGTGTCAGTAGGTGATATATACACTGAGATAACAGGAACTGAAACGATGTCAGAGATAATTGGAATTAATTCACAAGCCGAAGAGGTTTTTTACTAACTGTAGATGCTTCTTGGTTGAAGCAGTTTTCCAAATCGAGAAAAAGTTTTCCGTCGAGGATCCTGTACATGATTTCGTACGCTGTCTTAATCCGCATAAAGCGTCAACACTGACCCAAAATCTTTGTCATATGTATTAGACGAAATTCCTCAAATGAAAAAGTTCGTCGAAAAGAAATGTTTCGGGGAAGAGAGGCGGAAACATTTCTTGGATGAACAATTAACACTAGTCATGCCAGCCGTCAATTACTGGGCAACAATGTTTAAAAATAATACTGAAATAACAATAATAATAATGATAATGATAAAATGATTCAAATAATATATGGTAGCCAACTGGTAAAAATACCAGTGGGCTACCATGTTATCCAAATCTTAAATTGAAATTTCAACGTTTTGTCCCACCCATTTTCAAATTCTTTCGTTGAACATTTCTGTAGCTAATTAAATTTGACCAAAACTTCACCAAAAAAAAGAGAGTTTGAAGAACGAAATCGTACGTGGTTTAATGCATGCAGTATATTACCCTAAAGAATCTGGCTTCACTACATCTAGTTTTCCAAATAATAATAATCTAATTAAGGCTATTAATGAAGTAAAAAGTAACGCCATGTGTGCAGAATCTTCGGCAATGCCAATACCATAGAAATATACAGTGCCTGGACACATGTATTTGCACTACTTAATTTTTCGTGTATTTCAAAGCCTTCGAGTTCTAGGTTAGGGTAAAGATTACAAAAGGTTCAGAGAACATTTATTTAACAGAATTTTATAACCGAACAGAAAAAATTGAATGGTCAACTCGTTACATCACCCGAACAAAAATTTATTTGGTATAACATTATTTGGCTAAAATAAAAATAAAATCTAATATTTTGTCGCATGGCCTTTATTTGCAATTACAGCATGCAGACGGTTGATGTAGTTTGAAACTTGCTGATGACACTCTTTAGGTGGAACCTGGTTCTATTCTTCAACGCAGATTGTCCTTAATTCTGTAAAAAAATGGATTTCTTTTCTGCACTGCAGATTTCAGTATTTTCCACAAATTTTTAAAGTCAGGAGACTAGATGGGTCAAGGGATAGCACTTATTTTCTTAGTAGCATACTATTCTCCTGTTAATTTGGCCGTATGCTTTGGGTCATCGTCTTGCTGGAAGATCCACTTGAGCCAAGCGAAAAATTTTCTTGCGCTTGGAATCAGCCTACCTGCTGGTTCATGGAGCTATCCATTTTGACATCAATGACGTTGAGTTTCTTTACACCCTGAGAAGTGAAACAGCCGCAAATCATGGTATTGCTTCCTCCATGTTTGACAGTAGGGAGGATGTCCTCAGGATCATAGGCAGTCCCCGGTCGCACAGGGTCTAATCTCGCAGGATTTCTACACCGCCCAGCCCTCTCCCTCCACCTCCAAGCAGCTACAGCACCACCTCCAATCAGCTACAGAAATGTTAGGTTAAATTAATTTAGGTTAGGTTAAGTTAAGTTAAGTTAGGTTAAGAAGTTAGGTTAAGTTAGGTTAGGTTGGGTTAGGTTAGGCCAAGTTCAGTTAGTTTAAGGTTTACTTAAAAAAGTTTAAAAATGCCTGTTTTTGCGTGCCGAGATGGGGGGTCGAATAGCCAAACACCAACGGTCGTTGTAAAAACTGATTATAATGATTTAATACAGGTTAAATGTGGTATTCCGCATCAATATCTACTTACTAAGTACTTGTAGTGATTATATTGCAGTGATTCATAATAACTGCATAACGATCACATAGGTTATTAAACCTCAGTAGTGCTACATAGTTCAATAATTGGCGCGAATGGCAGCTTTAGTAGCTTCTCGGAGGTGGAGGGAGAGGGGTGGGCGGTGTAGAAATCCTGCGAGCTTGGACCCAGTGCTCCCCGGTCTCCTCCATACATGACGAGAATCATTTCAGTGGAAGAGCTCAATTTTACTTTCGTCGGACCACACAACCTGTTCAAGATGGTCTTTGGTCAACTTCAAACAGTTCTCCACATGATTAGCTTTCAGAAGAAGAGTCCAACGAAGAGTGAAGGTCCGTAGACCACTACGGTGCAATTCTTTACTGATAACTTTTAGACTGACGCCAACTTCATGAAGCTCAAGTCCTTGTTGCAGATCTACCCGGGTTGTCATGGGTTCATTAGTCACTTTACAAAGCATATAACTCCAACAGGGATCCTTGATCTTGCGAGGAGCTCCTGCTTTTGGCAAATTAGAGATTGCACCCGTCACTTGAAACTTCCGAACAAAAGCTCCAATAGTTGAGTACGAAAGTTCACCGCGTTAAGCGATTTGCCTGTATGTTAATCCTTCATTACGAAGCCCAACTCCATATTTGCTTTCGAATTGTTTTGGCAACATTTTCGACTTTCGGTATTATTGTCACCGAAGTCCACTTTCATGGAGATCTTGAAGGTAAATGATTGTGCTGATCATATTTGTTTGACTTCAAATGTGCCTCTAAGAGTTTCTAAAAACTCTCTCATGTTTCCAGGAGCGAAAGCAATGAAGATACTTAAATTGTACTAGAAAATTTAGAGTATAAATTGCGGCTAAATCCTTTTGTTCTATTTCATTTTTCATTCGGTTAGTATTTTATGATATTGGTAACTTTTATCCAGTATTTTTCGCTAGTCTTTAATGAATGTTGGCTGAACCTTAAGTAATCTTTACCCCAATCCAGAACTCAAAGCCTTTGAAATACGCGATAAATTAAGTTGTGCAAATACTTGTGTCCAGCACTACAAAATGCAACGAGCGTGATAGCGTTTTTATTTTGTTGTAGATTGTAGTTTTGTATTGTGTATTCCCAATAAATTTTTTTTATGTGAGCAGTATAGCTTTCTGGTGAAGATTATATTAGATTATTAGTTAGTTTAAGCCTCCCTATCCGCAACGAAGGCTATCAAAAGAGAGGAAGGAAGAAGGCACCATTTAGTATGGAGTTAAGGAAACGCGGAATCTACGCAGAAAGAGCACACAAATAGAAAGCTAAGAAAGAAGATCATGAAACAAGAAAAAGTTGAAGAAGAAAGTAGTAGGTGCTGAAAAATAGGACAGCAGTGACCGAAAAATGATGGTCCGTAACAAAGCAAAAACCTACTCTATTTTAACAAAAAGAAAGCCTAACTAACCTATAGCTCAGGCCCTTACATAGTCCCCTTGGGAGCGCTAATTCCCATGGACACAATAATTGTATCCCCTTGAGGGGGCTTTCTGGTGAAAAAAATTATTTGTAATACGTTATGTTTTCTCTTGTTTTGAACAGATTGGTCAAAGGCTATACTTAACAACGCCTGTAGAGTTCATTCATTTTTTTGGATCAGTCAGAAGACTCAATACAACGAGCGGGTAAAAATATTACATAGATCTGTTTTTTCCATCCCAATTTTTTGTTTGGTTTCTATAACAATGATTATTTATGTATTGTGAACACTAGTTATGTAAATCTGGACTTCAATTTTGTCGACCACTGAGCTCTGAGTTGTTTTCCGATCCACATTTGGGAATACCTTTTGTAATGTTAATGGAAGGATGTCATTTTACACACATTTCCATAACAAAGGTGTTCAGATCATTCATTGATTAATTAGCGAATCCCTAGAAACTTTAAATATTCTTCCGATGCGACGTAATTAAGGGCAAAGCTGAGAGTATGATAAAGGACTGTACGGTAATTATTATAAAGACGTCATTTAATTTTTCTAGGGTAATCAAGGGGCATTCTAGGGTAAAATACATGCCCGCCTAGGGTACAAAGATTGACGAGCGTGGAAGGCCTGAGTCCGGGATATCGAGGAATTTATTCATAGCTTCAGCAGTCACCGCTCGAGGCGGAGGTGCGTTGTTGGTTACGAGACTTGTATGTTTTATTTATCAGTTTTAACTTGATGGCCGTGCCAATATTTTCATTATTTCGTGTTCTGGTGCGTAACAGTTTGGTTTTGATATGTTCATCAGTGAGGTCTTCAGTTGTCCCCCAGAATGTGATACTCTGGGCAAGTTCCAGCCACAACCCAACCGGTTCCTATATGTTAAGAAGAATATTTGTTCAACGTAACTACGAGCTGAAAGCCGAAGAGTGCCAGGGGCAGCGGCTGGTGGCGGTTACTGGAAAACCGATAATTTCCCGGCATCTATGCTTGCAACTTTTCGTGGACTTGACATCACGTCTCTTCCGGCACTCGTTCGACCCAAAACTTTACGTTCGACACTAGAAGCTGCGATCTGGCCGGCTCGAAGCAGTGTATCCTAATAGTGTTTAGGGAGTTCTTTATTTACTTGTTTTGTTGCTACGGCATTACTTTAGTCAGTCTTGCGCTAAGTGCATATTGTTTAAATTCGTCAACCATAGCTGTCTAGGTGTCCGCATTTATTATTTAATGGTTTCTGGTTTTCTATTCCATTTTGTGTATTAATTATGTGCTCTGCACTAAACTTCATTTATAGATGTTGAACTTCAGTAAATTATAAAAACCTTATTCTTATTTTTCCACCGGTTCACCCAAGTCGTATATACGTAACCTGAACAATTAGGAATTTAAAAACAATGAATGCAACACTTATTGAAATCATATTTAATTAAGATTTTACGCTAACTATATATTCAAAACTAAGTCAGTTCTATAAAACGTTTCGGAGACCAGCTCCATCTTCAGTTAACAGTCTGCAAGTATAAGATTAAGAAAATCAGTCTTCTATACAAAATACAATGGCATAATAAAATCTACAAATTAATTTGCAATGGGTATGAACTATTGGCGTTGTTGAGATCCGGTTTTTCTTTTGGAATAAAAAAGATTATATAATACGTAGATCTAAATCATTAGATGCTGTGCGTAAAATGGAAAAATTATCCTCTGCTATTCGGTCACAACACTGCTCGCTGTGAAGGCGGATAGATGACTGAGGCGGTTGGGTCAGAGGTCTTCCGCTACGGTAGCTGACTCCACGGTGTTGAGCAATCCTAATATAGAATGGCAAAGTCGTCATGCCGACATAGCCAGATGTACACTGTACACAACTAAACTTATACACAATGGATGCCCGCATCCGTTCAGGAATCACGTCCTTGTAGCGAAGAACGAGCGAACTTTAGGTGAATTAACAGACACAATACACAGTTTTACAGCAGGAAAATAACGTTTAATAAGAATTTCCAAATCTCGCGACATTTTATGAGTATAGTCTCCAAAATACGGGAAAACGCAATAAAGACGTTGCAATGGTTCTATCACAGCATTTGTAACGGAGTATTTTTCAGCCAAAAATTTTTTAATATGAACATTGACAATAGACGTATGAACATTGACAATAAACCTTGTTAAATCGTGCATTCAATATTTGTTCTAATTACGTCGATCTTCATATGGAGATTTTTTACAATTTTTTTTTACATAAAATGGGCTTTACGTCTATTGTCAATGTTCATATTAAAATATTTTTGGCTAAAAAATACTCCGTTACAAATGCTGTAATAGAACCATTGCAACGTCTTTGTTGCGTTTTCCCGTATTTTGGAGACTATACTCATAAAATGTCGCAAGATTTGGCAATTCTTTTTAAGCATCATTTTCCTGCTGTCAAACTGTGTATTGTGTCTGTTAATTCACTCAAATTTGGTTCGTTCTTTCGCTACAAGGACGTGAATCCTGAACGGATGCGGGCATCCATTGTGTATAAGTTTAGTTGTGTACAGTGTACATCTGGCTATGTCGGCTTGACGACTTTGCCATTCTATATTAGGATTGCCCAACACCGTGGAGTCAGCTACCGTGGCGGAAGACCTCTGACCCAACCGCCTCATTCATCTATCCGCGTTCACAGCGAGCAGTGTTGTGACCGAATAGCAGAGGGTAATTTTTCCATTTTACGTACAGCGCCTAATGATTTAGATCTACGTATTTTAGAATCTCTTTTTATTTCAAAAGAAAAACCGGATTTCAATAGCGCCAATAGTTCATACCCATTGCAAATTCACTTGTAGATTTTATTGTGCCCTTGTATTTTGTATAGAAGACTGATTTTCTTCATTTTTTACTAGCAGACTGTTAACTGAAGATGGAGCTGGTCTCCGAAACGTTTTATAGAACTGACTTAGTTTGAATATATAGTTAGTATAAAATCTTAATTAAATATGGTTTCAATATGTGGTGCATTCATCGTTTTTAAATTCCTACTGTTTAATAAATATCCCATCCAAATTTTTTCCAAATTTGTATCGATTTATGATATAAGTCAACCCTACCCACCACAAAAAAAAACAGCGTATTTCCTACCCAATAATGATCTAGACGATTTTAATGAAGATTTTACTGCGACTGATACTAAATTCAGCCACTTTTATTCGGAATGTTCTCGAAGTCCTAAGCTTGGCTTTTTCACCTTTAAAGGTCCGTCCACACTATCAATCTTTCGGATGAATCTTGTGTTTTTTGGCAGTCCGCGAATTCGAACACAGACTGAAAACTGCCAGAAATCGGTGTGTTCGTGCTTTCGAAACTGCGAGAAAACTCCGAACACAAACTTTCGTAAGAACAGCGAACACTAGCTTCTTTATGTATTGTGGATATGCTTTTGCTCTTGAATTTCATGGTTTCTAAATGTTTCTGCAATTTATTCGATTTAATTGTGCTTTTCTCGCGAATACAGTAAATTGTAGGACTGCATGAATATTGTATTTACCGAAATTAACTACGTAACGAGTAAAATGTTTATTCCGTAATAACATAATATTTCCTTAGGTTCAGATTTAATCAATGCTAACTTGATTAAAATAAAACTCACTGCCCCTATACTGAAGCTGAACAGTATTTAGATACTGTTCGCGGACAACTTCATGCAGCTGAAAACGTAGTCTGGACACCATTCAGAATAGTTTGGGTTTTTGTTCACATTTTGGTGCGCTTATGACTGATGAAAAGTTGGATAGTGTATACGGGCCATGTAGTCTCGTTCAGACGAAGTCCTCAAGGTTGAAAAACTCTTCTAGGATAAAATCGTCAAAGCCATTGACAGATTTCAGGGTCTCGCGTAATTGTCATCGCAATCATTTTTCTTCAATTTCGTCAGACACTTTGAAGACGCTATTCGAAACTGTGGTTACGGAGTTCTACAATCATATTCGTTGTCTTCTGCTGATTTTTCACTGGCAGGCGGCAGCCGAGACGGTATGGTAACGGTTTTCTGGTAAGTACAGAAATTTCTCGAGAATTTCTTGAGTCAGACTCGCGCGACTTTAGACTAAGTTTACCACTCGTAACTTTTGAAAAATGCACCTATTGACTTCAAATTGCTGTCAAACGAAAGAACGAAACATGTTCTATTAGCCCATCGTAAATCAAACCCTAACGGTTTTCTGAAAATAACAGAAGTTCTTCGATAAATTTTGCCTACTTGTGCGCCGTCAAAAACTTAAGTTTACCACTCGTAACTTTTCAAAGAATGTACCTATTGACATCAAATTGCTCTCAAACGAAAGAACAAAACATGTTCTATTAGCCTATCATAAAAACCCTAACGGTTTTCTGAAAGTTACATAAATTATTCGATGAACCTTGCCCACTCGCGCGCAGTCAAAAGACTTAAAGTTTACCACTCGAAATTTTTGAAAGAATGCACCTTTGATTTCAAATTACTCTCAAACAAAGAGCGGAATTTTCTTAAGGAAAATCGTAAATGCCTACATTCTTGATTATTCACAGACAACAGGGGGCTATGTTCTCGTTGCTCTTAATTTCCAGATAACATGCGCTACCGTGAACATTAAATTAGATTACAGCTGATACACTTCTCCAGTGGACCAACTATTAGATAATTTTTTTGCATGCACTTACCGGGGGGAGGGAGCACAGCTCCCATTTGCCTCCTTTGCACAGCTTCAAATTTTAAGTAAAATATGTGATAAACCCGTGAATACTCTTAGAACGTTAAGTTTGAAGTAGACGCGTGTTGAACTGAAAGAAATTAAAAAAAAATATAGCCAAAAATACGAAATCATCTTGAAAAAACGCGTTGAGGCATCGAAGGAGACATTAAGAATGACATAAACTTCAAATGAACGCATGAGCTTGTACGGAAAACATAACGCAAAAATCGTAGCGGAGGAATGCTTAAGCGCCTAAATGACCTCCTGATTCAAAGTAGTAAGAATAAAAACAGACATGCCTTAATATTATGTTATGCTCTGCTATAAATTAATTTATCAGAAATATCAAGCAGTAATGGTCATTCAATATAATTTTGGAAAAGATACCAAACCAAACCAAGGATGCGAGTGAATATTTTATTGGTTGAACTCCTAAATAAAAAAAATAAAAAAGTTAGCACAGCCAATCTTTAGACAGTAAACGCGAGGAAGAGACGAATAATTGAGTACAGAGTTGAGCAAATGCATGAAAGAGAAAGAGAAATAACAGTCTATGTTTTAAAAAAAGTGCGTAAGCACATGACAAATTCAAATATTCAGTAAAACGGCTTGAGTGGAGCTCCACATATATCTTTATAGATACGGGGAAACTTAAGCTTTTATTTTCGTAAAATATTGATATAAGCAAGGATATGACGCTGAGGTTAATTATAATTGTTGTCACTTTCACGACGTTTTTCTGTAATAATTTGGCAAAAAAAAATCAGCAAAAATGAAAAACTCTCAGTCGAATGCACCATGGCATGTCATGATTCCCTAGTGGGAATTACATACTGTAATACTTCATTTTATTGCACAAATACAGCACTTACTCGTCATTAGTGTAGGCAATAAAAAGTGAACTACAATCCGGACTTCAGCCGGAATGCATTTCTGTTTTTTGTTAACATATTAAAATGGCGACATTGATTAAGTTTCCGATTACTTTAGGGTTAAATACCAAAGCGCTATTCGTTAATAATAGATTTCTCGCTTCATAAATTCTTTCTTAAAGTATTACACTTCACGCAATCAAATCACGCAATCTCGGTTTTCGATAATAGTGCTGAAGAATGCTGCTTATCGATTGCTATACTGACCTCTTCACTTTCAATGTCCTAAAGTCCAACACATTAGAAATTTTCCGTGGAGCATATTTCCTTTTAATATTCGCGGTAAACAAGTTTAAACCTATATTAGGGCCATAATTGGAAAGATAGAAGCACAAAACCCAAAATTTTATGTGCTTTATATGAATATTCATTTACTCAAATAGTCTATCATTAGTCTCACTGATATCCTTGCTCATAGGAATATTTTTCGAAATTAAATGCTTTAATTTCTTCATCTTCTACTTAGGTTCATATGGTACTCGACCCAAGCCATTGTAGTTAATATTTGATTTCGCCCAGTGCTTCTGAATTTTTTTCCTATGTTAGAATGCTCTTTCTGTTTTTCTTTCAAGCATTTGCTAAACTCTGTACCTGACTATTTATCTTATGCTCATGGGTATTATCTCAAAATAGGTTTTTTGTTACATTGCTTTTCTTATTTTTTCATTTATATGTTAAATCATTGAAATGTATATTCGTCCACTTCGGGTGGTTTTGTACCAATTCTCATATTATGTTTATTGATATTTACAATTTAAACAATTTAAACAATTTAAACAATTTATTTACCACAGGTGATACAGAGGTAGAATGTTTCTTAAGTCTAGTACAATGGTTAAATTTGAGTATAGCTACCTGTGGGCCCGAACAAGTTCAGCGACTTCTAGGGCATCCTATCATCACGTTATTCTAAGGTGTACAATAATGTTTATCCTAGTTTACTTAACCTAGTTTCGCATTAGACTGATCATTGAGATTATTTACTCGATATTTTATGCTGTATTTTACAATATAGGTCAAATCGGCTATATTTAACAGTATGTTAGATAAAACGATTCAAGAGCAGACTGAAGATCGGTTATGTTACCCAAAGCAAGTTACATTATTACATTATCATTAGTTACATGTAGGAGGCAAGATTTGACATGGTGATCTTACACGACTAGTATTCTGATAGGAAGTGAGACTCAAGATGTCTTTTGGATACTTTGTACGAATTACATTTACGGATTTCCGCAGGTATCGAGTTCCAAGTTTTGGTTCCGACGAAGAGGATACTGTGTTGCGACCGGGCCTTCGAATAATAAGGAAGCATGAATTTACTTCTATTTCGGGTTAAATGGTCGTGATGACCAGTCAATAATTGTCTTAGGCTATTGTCGCCATCATTTCTTAATGTTTTGTAAATGAAATTACTGATGGAGATTTTGTAGAGATCCGAAAGTTTAAGTATTTGTAAATTTTTGAAAGAGTCATTTGTGTGAGCATTATATTCTAGGTTCTTTACCGCTCTGACAGCTCTTTTTTGCAGAGTAAAAATTTTGTTGGTTTTATTTTTATCAGTTCCGTGCCATGCTTCTATTCCGTATTGCAGGTATGGAGAAATAAGCGTTCGGTAGAGCATTTGTAAAGCTGTTTCAGGCATAAAATTTTTAACTTTATTTAGGATTCCGATGGATTTTGATAATTTAGAACTAATATGAGTGATGTGCTCTTTGAAGGTCAGATGTTTATCTACTATGATGCCCAGAAACTTACATGAGTTGGTTTCTTCGATTTCACCTTCGCCAATTTTAATTGTGAGAGAGACATTTCTCTTGTATGAGAATGTAATATAATTTGTTTTATCAATATTAAGGCTAATTTTATTAGCTTTGAGCCTCAATGAAACCTTATGAAGTTCATTATTTATACTCTCCACAATCATAGCGGGATTTTGGTTCGGAAGGACCGCAGAAAGCGTACTGTCATCGGCAAAAAGTATGAATTTGATGAATGATGTAGATTTTACAATATCATTGATAAAAATCAGAAACAGGAGAGGCCCAAGAACAGATCCTCGTGGAACTCCATGGCTAATTGCCTGTGGGTCTAATTTTGCGTCGCCAATGACAACGTATTGCTTCCGATTTGTTAGGTATGATCTGAACCAATCATGGGCAATCCCTCGAATGCCATAACAGTGTAGTTTCGAGAGTAGTATTTTATGGTCCACACAATCGAATGCTTTTCGAAAGTCAAGAAATACAGAGAAGACAGGCTTTCCTTCATCTATATTAGAAAAGAGGAGTTGTAAATGATTTAATATAGCCTGTGTTGTTGATTTTTTAGAGCGAAAGCCGTATTGTTTATCGCAAAGAAATGATTTTTGTTCAAAATAAGAGTACACTTTTTTATAGACAATCTTTTCGAATACTTTGCTAATAATTGGTAGTACGGAGATAGGTCGATAATTGTTTACACAGGTTTTTTCACCACTTTTAGAGATAGGGGTTACTCTAGCAACTTTGAGCGAGTTCGGGAAAGTGCCTAGTGAGAGAGACTGGTTAATAATATTTGATATCAGCGGGGCTACAATGTCAGCAATAACTTTAAGTACTTTAGTCGGAAACGTTTGTAGCCCACTCGATTTATTTTTCATGTTGTTTATGCACGTAATTACATCGGAGGAGTTTGTAGGCGTAAAGAAAAAGGAGTTGGGTTCTCGAATATGATCCATAAATTCCAGGTGATCAGTAGGTTCACTTGGAATACCATCAGCTATAGTTTTCCCTACGTTTACGAAGAAGTTGTTAAAGAGATTAGCAATTTCTTTCTTCTCATGGTATTTCACATTATCTTGAATGACATATTCAATTTTCTTTTTATCGGCATTATTCGGTTTACAGCAAGAGTTAAGGAGATGCCAAGTCTTTTTAACGTCAGTTTTGAATTGAGTAAACTTGAGCGCAAAGTAGTTCTTTTTTGATGTTCTTATCTGGTTTGTTACATAGTTTCTGAATCGGTTATATGTTTCTCTAGATATTCGCCCTTCGCAAAGGAGGGCTAGGTACGCTTGACGTTTCTTTATATTTATTACGATGTCTCTAGTAATCCAGGGCTTTTGTTCATTTTTCGGTGTAACTGTACGAGTTACAATTGGGCAACACTGATTGTATGCGGTCATTATAGTTTCAGTCAACTTTACTACTGCTTCATCAATGCTCGTAGCATTATTATTTTGTTGAGAGATGTGCAATGTAGGCATTGATTCTTCTAGAACGGTGCGCATTTCTTCAAGGTTTGATTCGTTTATTTTACGATATGACTAAGTTTCAGCCCGTGCCTTGGTGCAAGCAATATAGACATTTTTCTTCATAAGAAAAACTGGGACGTGATCTGATAAGTCAGAAGTAATTATTCCAGCAAGAAAATCACTTGGGTCTGTCATAAAGATATTGTCAAGCAGCGTAGCACACTCTGAGGTTATTCGTGTAGGCTTTGTAATGATCGGAAGGAAGGATTGAGACTGAAAGGTTGTTAGGAAATTAGAGATTGGTTCATAGCTTTCATGTTTCAGTAGATCATAATTGAAGTCACCGCATATTATTATGTCATTGTATAAGGGCCTGTTGAACTGAGAAATAATGCGATTCAGCTCATTCAGGAAGGATATAGGACAGGCTGTAGGAGGCCTATACACCGTTCCAAGCACAAAGCGTTTACTATCTCTAGACAGTTCCACGAAGAGTGATTCTATATGATCCTGATTCATTTTAGCACTTGCTATGGTTCTCGAGTCTATGTGGTTAGATAAATATGTGCTGATGCCTCCGCCCCGCTGGTTTTTTCTTAGCGAATGGTAACTATGATAATTTTCAAATCGAATCATGTTTTTAGTCAAGTCATCTAGCCAGCTTTCGGTGAAGCTAATCACGTCTAGGTGATATTAAAGTTCAGTAATAGTATATTGTATCTCTTCCAATTTTGGATAGAGTGACCTACAGTTCCAACACAGGAGTGAGAAATCTCGGTCAGTTATTCATATAGTTTCGTTGAATTTTGATATATTAGTATACCTACACTCTTGAGAGTCGTTTAGGTTTGGATATATTCTGTTCAAATTATTGAGATCTGGGTCGATTTCCTCGAATATCTCAGGGTGATCAGCCATTTAAAATTACTAAACAGTAAAAAGTAGGTACTATAGAGCTTAAAAACGAAATACAGAGTCAAGCTTTAACGGATATTCCTGTCTAAAAAACTAGCTTATGAAGTACGAGAGAATAGAGTATAAAAAAAAATCTAGTGCGATTACGTGAGTACACATAAACTCAGTCCATGAGCGAATAATATTGGAGTTCAATATCACAACATTGGTGTAAACAGATTGCCGCATGAAGGCGTTTTTACAAGTCCACACACAACAGGTAATAAGTTTTAAAGATTATAACGACAATGATATAATCAGCTAATATGGTTTACGCGTAATAATAACTTTAGTGGTAAAAAAAGAAAAAATTCACAGTAACATTGGGAGGTGAAAAATTGCTGATTGCGTTGTTTCAAAAGTTCATACATAGCTGTCATAAATGTTTACAAACACATCTGTTATACATTTGTATAGATTCAGGTTAGACTAACATCAAGTTGAGTTTAAACTGACATGATACCTAATTGAGGTTAAATTAACACGAAACTGACATATCTAATTTAGGGGATCACCTAGTCTGGTCACCCATGACCTGCTTTGATGTCATATTAAGTTGTTGCATCAGGTATTGCTCGAGGTCATCTGGCGTGTTGATCTCGCGGCGTCTTGAATCTTGGTTTCCGGGGTTAAATATGAAAATGTTTCCATCCTGTGTTCTTGGGATTCCAATTTTATCCGGGAATTTCCTTTTGGCCATCCTCAGAATGTACATGACGTTAGCTCGTGAAGGTATGAGGTATTCATTTATGAAGAAGAACTGTGGTTTATTTTCTCGGCAGGCGTTGAGAATTTCACGTTTTTTGTTATAAGGTTTTAGTTCAAATGCAATGTTTCTTTGATCTACGTTCCCAGTTACTGTTTTTTTCCCCATTCATGTAGCTGACGTGATGTCAGTGTCGGAGAGGTCAATGTTGATCTTGTCCTTCAGGAGCTGGCAGACTGTATCCTTACAGATTTCGCCTGCGTGAGATTGCGGGATTTCCCTTCCAGAAATGACGAGAGTACATTTTTTGTCTTCAATCTCTCGGCGCTGATCATTTTTTTCCAACTGGTCGAGGCGGGAGGTTAAGCTATCTATTTTCTCATTCTGTTCTTCGAAAATTTTTTTGTGTTCCGCTTCTTTTGTTTCAAATAGCGTTTTAAGGTGGCTTATTTCACTTCTCATTTGAACAATATCACTATAAAATTTTGTCATCACTGAATCGAAGTATTTTATAAGGACAGAAACCACTTCTTTACCGTCTTTCGTTAGGCTAGACACATCAGGGTATTGACCAAACTTCGGTTGAAACTCGATGCTGTTGTTGCTGCTGTTGTTGGTACTGCGTCGTTTGTTAGCCATCTTGATGATTGAGGGAGTTCGGTCGTTGCGTAAACGAGGGTTGAATACTCTCACACTTTAGAGGGAATATTATACTCTTAGTTTGATTATTTTTATATATGGGGTATTTAAATCATATGTGAATACTCAGGACGAGAGTGGGTACCCATTTAGGTTAGAGGTACATTCTTTCTAACAATAGGCACTTTGTTTCGGAGCGAGCGCCACACCCGTCCTCACACCACGGAGTCACTGAATACACTGAAGAACGGGACTCCTCCTTCAGTTTTGATGGCGTGTCTTCTGCGGTGCTGGGGCGGGGCCGGGGCGGCGGGGCTGGGAATCTCTCGCGCTCTCCTGCGTAACACATGCGCAGCTGCCAACATTTGTGGAGGACGGCGACCACCACAACCCTCACACGACCACGGCGGACACCAAAGAAAAAAAAAAAGAACTTTCACTTGTTTTTTATAAAATTATGCCAGTGTTGCAGATTTGAAAGTTATGTATTTTTTACTCTTTCTCCTGCGAAACAGGTCATTTAGGCGTTGATGCACAAGCACCATTACGCTGCGATTTTCGCGGTAAGTTTTTCGTACAGGCTAATGTATTCTTCTTGAGGTTATGTCATTCTGAATGCATTTCATATTCCTCACATACGAATATTTCACCGGCAGGTGAAATACTCCAGAAAGCCGTTTGGGTCTTGTTTATTTAAGGGCTAATAGAATATGTTTCGCTCTTTCGTTTGAAAGCAATTTGAAGTCAATAGGTGCATTCTTTCAAAAGCTAAGAGTGGCAAACTTAAGTTTTTTGATTGCGCGCGAGTGGGCAAGGTTTATCGAAGAATTTCTGTAATTTTCAGAAAAATGTTACGGTTTTGTTTATAATGAACTAACAGAACATGTTTTGCTCTTTCGTTTGAGAGTAATATGAAGTTAATTGGTGCATTTTTTCGAAATTTACGAGTGGTAAACTTAAGACTAAAGTCGTGCGAGTCGGACTCGATAAATTTCTGTACTTTCCAGAAAATCGTTTCCATACCGTCTCGGCTGCGGCCTGCAGGTTGATTTCTCCCTATTTTGTAGATATCTCGTTGTACGGATAGGGACCATAGTGGCACCATTTGTTCTACACGTGGTCGGGCTAGTGCCTTGCGGAAACGAAGTATTGGTTTTTGTGTTGTTACGAAAGCTTCTTGCTGTGAAACCGAGAACTCTCTTGACATTCTTAAAGCTTTTGCTCATTTGTATCTCATAGGATAAGTCTTTGCTAAACGATTTAAGATCTCTTTCTTGCTCCTCTGCTTCAAAAATAAGAACCGTTCTGGATAAGAAGGAAGAGCCGATTGTTAGTTCCAGTGTGTATTACTGAGCATTTGTCAATGCCAAAACTTTTTTGTCAGGTTCGAGTCCACTAAAGAAAAAAATCTATTTCATTAACCACTCTATTCTTCTATGTAAATGCTATGAGACAAAATTTCGAGTCATCCTAGAATTTCTTCACTAAACCAAACAACAGTATATTCATCGTCTACAATATTTCCTTACAAGCACCTTACAACCGTTATGACACAAGAAAAAGTTGTTTTCTAGATTATGTGATCCCATTCGTGAGCTGTTTATGCTTTATTGGGAATTTTGAACCAGTTATAAGTGTTCTTTCATGAGGAATCCCTTGGCTTAAATAGCAAGTTGGCTACATATTTTTAGAAAAAATGTACTGCGGAAATACGGTATTTAGTTGAAAACGTTTCTGGTTCAGCATGATTCAACAGTCCTGAAATAAGACTTTAGAACAGAACATAACTAAAGTTAACAAGTCGGTGTTAATGTAGAACACATACATACATACATATACCGGGCTTATCCTCCCTATGGGAGGGTAGCCGAAAGCAGGCCACAATCACCACACTTAGTCATTAGGAGGCGAGAGAGGCAGCACTGGCCGCACCTGAACTGCCAGGATCAGCAGCAGCCCAGCGCAACCACCTTCCACAGTCAGGCCCGACAGCCACAGCTGGTTTACCCCGACCGCTTCATTGAGTGCAGCCCCTCCCCCCGCACATGACAGGTCAACCCCATCACACGCGGGCAGCTTCCAGTAACGCGTCAAAAATAAAATTACCTCCTTATACACTGCCCCCACTCACCTCTGTCCGCAGCCATCCCTCTCGCCACGTCCACAGTCAGACCCCTCTCATACACAGCACGTCGCACCCCATCCATCCAACTCATCCGTGGTCTACCTCGCGCTCGAAGACCACTCACTTCCGACATATATATCTTTTTCACCAGCCGCTCAGCATTCATTCTTTCTACATGCCCAAACCATCTAAGCACTCTTTCATCCACTCGCCTGCTCAACTTTTTGATAACACCCGTCTGCTCCCTAACCAACTCATTCCTGATCTTATATATCTAGTTACTCCATACATGCTCCTCAAACACTTCATCTCAAACACATCCAACTTCCTCCTCTCAGCTGCTCTCAACCCCCAGGACTCTGCTCCATACAACAAAACTGGCACAATCAAACTTTCATACAGTCCCCTCTTAGCATTCATACTCAAACTCCTGCATTCAAAAACTTTCCTCATTGCACCCAATGTCTTACAACCTTCACCCACTCGATGCTTCACTTCTATTTCCCTACTATCCTTAACAGTCACATCCGACCCGAGGTACCTAAAATGTTCTACCTCCTCTAAAACTTCCCCATTCAACCTCACCTCCAAAGTTCCAAACACTCCACCTCTTGAACATCTCATCACCTTACTTTTATTTACATTTACCCTTAATTTCCGCCTTTCGCACACTCTACCAAACTCTGCAACCAGTCTCCTCAGTTTTTCCTCTGAATCAGCCACAAGCGCTGTATCATCTGCAAACAACAGCTGACACACTTCCCAATACATACCATTTCGTCCCACCAACTGCGCACCTTTTCCCAACACTCTGGCATTCACTTCTCTCACCACACCATCCATAAACAAATTAAACAACCACGGCGACATCACAAATCCCTGTCTCACACCTGTCACAACTGGGAACCATTCACTCACCTCATTCACTACTCTCACACATGCTCTGCTATCAATGTAAAAACTCTTGATCGCATTCAACAGTCTCCCACTCACTCCATACAAACTTACAAACACAAACAAACAACATTGTTCTACAAAAAAATGTAGAACACAATGAATAATTATTAGTTGACTTGTCATCTTTCATGTAATTACATTTTAAGTAATTATCTTTTTACTTTTCGAAGTTAGAGTGAGTTCACTGTCTGATAAACGCAGGCTACTGTTTGAAGTTTTCTCAGTCCAAACAATTTTTTGGACTTAGTGCTAAATTCAGAACAATACCTCTTTTTACATTAAGAAAAGAGAAAACGGTACGTAACGGAGAAACTGTTTCTCTTCCCTGGGTTTTTGACCTAGTAAAAAATGTTTTTCCCATTGGATTCGCCAACAACGTATTCTTTTAAAGAACGTTAGGTGCATTTCAAGTTTCAATTTTAAATTTAGTTCAAATTATTTTACAACGGCGAAATTTTCCTACAAAGTGTCAATTGTCATATGTATATTTTCTCACCATAAATCAACATAGGCTGAGAATAACAAAAAATATATAAAATATGTGTCCCGGAAGACTGTTTTACTACGAGTTTAATAATATCTGTATCGTCTTGCTTCGTTCAATAGTATGGAAGACGTATTTTGAGAGTTGAAAAAGGGATACTTTTCATCTGCTGTAGATGGGATATTATTTTTTCGGGTTGAATGTGTTTTCATTTCCCCTTCGAGCGATAGCCCCGACGAAGCCAGGGAATGTCGAACGTAAAAGCGATGCCAAGATTGGTCAACGTCTTTGTTCTGCAAACCAAGTAGAGCTCGCGTGACTACAGTGTGAACACGGAATCCGATCTCTACCAAAAATAATCTTATATTATTTTACGGATGCGTGTTTCATTTGTACATAGTAAACTAACTCATTCAATGAGTCTAAACCGAGTGTTACGAGTCTGTACCCTCTCAGCATGACTTCCTGAGCTCAGCTCGGTGTCGTAAAAAGACAGCCAATGACTCTGAAGAATAATCCAGATTTACATGGACAAGACAAATGACATGGATATTCACTCGCAAACAGCACTTCGTATCAGTCTTGGCAAACGATTCGTGAGCGCACGTTAGGCGGAGGCGTGAAATCTACCGTGTTGTATCCTCATCAGTTTCTGCTGCTTATCAGCTGAGCTAGAGCCATAACTTTGTCACGTGGAAGAAGCTCACGCACTGTAAAAAAACTGCAAAAATACAAACAAAAACAGACGAATTATCTGTTAAAATGACACAAATTGTTACTTCTAGTCCGTTTTCTGAATATAATCTGTTAAATCAACAAATTCATCCGTAATTCGTTTTTATACCGGACAATTTTGCTGATTTCCGTTGTTCTCACAGGTGAAATAAAAATTACGGGAGTAAATTGAATTTTTCGTTGTTGTAACGGAATCTTGGAAGTTGGCCGTTGATCCAACGGCTTTTATTTACATTTAAAAGTATTTTTCACAGACAAACTGAATATTACAGATTTGACTGACTCTTCAGGGGAATATGCGGAATTCGATTAAATTTCCATCGTTTCAACGGTCTGCAACAGTGAAAACATGATCAAATATCTGTCACAATTGCTGTAAATGTTGCATTATGTCTTGTATTACTCGGCTGTCGTTGTACTTTTTGTTCAACCAACACATTACCGATTTTCGCTTGCCAAGTATGAGATAACAAATTGATAATTCTGGCGCAAAAGCTGCATTTAAAAAATTAATCATTCTCTCAGAATAGAATTTACAATATTAGCGCTGCGTAAAAAGTTTAAAGTTCAAGCAAAGACATCAATTTGCCAACTAGAAATATATGATGGCCTTGGCAGAAAGTGAAACTTTAATAAAAGGCCTGTGCAAATTTATTCAGAAAATGTGTCCATTCCCTCTCATTTACGATGTAGACAACACAGCGTAAAGATGGTATACAATTTGACGTATTCTGCCCCAGAATGTTATAGCCCGTATATAAGTGGGCAAATAACCGTACTCGAACGTGTAAATTTTCATTCTCTATGGATGTGAGGAACATGAAGCAATTAGGGGCCTGTGCGTTTATACGTACATAAATACATACATATTTTGTCCATTCACTTGTGTGTGTGTGTGTAAATATACGTAAGTAAATACGCGTAAACATACATACGAATAAGTGAAAAATACTATAAAAGTGTTCATTAAAATCCATATGAATTTGCAAATAGGCCTGTGTCAGGGAGGAAGTTTATTTTTTTGATTGACTCATGAACTGTGCTCTGTGAAAAGAAAAACAGGATAACATGCAGCGTTTATATTCCGATTTTTATATTTATTTATACATGACACAGTCTAATAATGCATGGCATACAGTAATGGCATCACATACTGTATTATCGAAAAAGTTAAAGTGATATTTAAATTTATGCAAATAAAAATTTCAATGTTGAAAAAGTGAAATGAAGCACGAGCCGTTTTCATAGCCTAATACATACAAAAAGAAGTTATGTTAATGATTTGTAAATGATGAACGGAGAAATTCGATCACACGACTTTATTTACACCCAACGCAAATATACCTTAGAGCAGGGGTTCTCAAAATTTTCTGCTGTGACTTAAACTTGAACAGGTAGTGACTGGAACTGCTCTAACCCATACATTATTGGTTCATTTGGTGCTTCACTAAATAATCTTTCTCTGAGAAACTATGGTTTCTCGTGAACAATATACCAAATAATATAGAGCTATGATATATAGCTTTATTATAGAGCACAATTGTTGAGGTCATTTTTATAAATTTTTAACTTTCTCTACTTCTTCGGAAAAGAATAAAAGAACAAAGAAAAATGAAGCTGTTTATGAAATGAAAGACTCGCTGTCGTCTCAGTATTGAGAGTATTAGTGGTAATAAATTCCATCATAAACTAAGGATTTCAGATGTGAAACTGAATGTGAAAAAATGTTTATCAACCTTATTTGAGTCGTTTATGGTCTCTAAAATACTAGAAATATCTTCAATTCATGTCCAGTCATGCGTCGAGTAAAATATATTTTCATCAATAGAAAGGACTCGTTACTCGTGTCCACTCTCGAACATCTGTCACAAACTAGTCCCTGTTCCTGGGCCCGAAGTAGAATTCATCGTAGTAAAATTCAGCACAGTGGAGGGCATATAATGCATAACCTAAGTGTATATTACATTTTATATCATTGATACTAAATTTTAAAAGAATTGAACGTCCAGCTGGTTAAAGACCATATAATAGAAGATCGTGAGCGATGCCAATTGGCTAATGACGGAGCCCAAAAAACGTCACGTGTCGAGAAATCGTCACGTGACTTTGTTTACATCTGGTTATGGCGGCCGTAAGTGATGCGTAGTAGAGAACAGGAGTTAAAATGGCTCCTTACGTACGCTTAAAAAAAGTGTTCGATAATTGATGAAACTAAACTATGTTGAATGCAACTTTGAAGATGCATTATGTTTCCAAAATGGCGAAGAAGTCTTGTGTTGAGTGAAATACAAGAACTTCTGCTCAATTATCTCTCTTTACAAATGCCAGAAAGGTTTCGAAATCTTGGCAGTTCAAGAAAGAGCTGTGCAAGACCAAGGTAATGTAAAACTTAGAGTTACATCATTTATCCCAATTAACTCACTGAATCAAAGCTTCATAAATTAATAATGAGTTTTTTATTACCCATTGTTTAAAAAAAGAGTAGATTTTTAATTCACCCTTAATAGCATGAGTTTATGAAGAGAAAAATATGTATGTGCTTTAACTTATTTTGTCATTGATGTAGGCCTAGCAAAATTTAATATTTGTAGGGGAAACTAAAATGAAATACATTAGACAACCCCAAAATTCAATTGACATCAAGATTAGTATATTGTTGCTTTTTCTAAAAAATTTAGTCACAAATGCTATTCTAAAGTAATTTTTTAAATAATAAATTATAATTGAAATATCTTAAATTGGCTGCATTGCCTATTCTGTATCTGAAGTAATCTCATATCAAATTACAATCACTATCTCTCATTAATAGTTCTATTTTTGAATGAGTGACTTACTTTGGATGTACATCCATTGTTTATAATACGGTTCTTTCGGTTTGCTTGCAAACACACTATTTTGAAATTTCTAAATATAATAAATATAGCTCAGTAAAAATGATATTAGTTATAGCATTTTAAAAATGATTTATAAATATTTATTATGTAGAGTATTCACAATAACATCTAGATTTCACTAGATAACCATGCATGATTCATTTCAAAAATTGTTTTGCTTCTAAATTTTAATTATTTTTTCTGTACTCATGGCTTGGATTATAATTGAAAATATAACATCATGCAGGCTTCTGCACTTATGTACCCTTGTAGAGAAATATAGTGTACCTACTCTGGCTTTACTTAGTTGTAAAATGAATGATTAGGCTTTGAGTATACCAGCTTCTTATCCGACATCTAGTCACTGGTAAATGTTAAGGAGAGGACCATAATTGATTTTCCACTTTTCAATACCTTAATTAACATAGTTAATTAGATCTAAATAAAAAAATTTTCTTCTATACGCTTTCAGTCGCAAATGAGTATTTAACGAGTTATAGCGGTAAATTACTGACCGCAACTCAAGTGTTTGAAGCGGAAAGAAATTGGGCGGAGGGGAAGACTACAATGGACTCTCCATTCAGATGCGCTGGAATGATGAGCGCAAAGACAAAAGTTGACATACCGCTATAACTCATTATTTTATGGGTGATAACCTTTAATGTGTTATTAACTAAAAGATCTTAGCAGTGGATTCAGGCTCTGCAGGGTCGGCTAATAATAAATTGAAAAGTACCCAAACGTACTATACCCAAACCAAACCTACTGCTATAACTCGGTTTAACACTAATTTGCGATGGAATTTGCATAGATAAAAAGTTGTTTATTTCGATCTAAAAAACTATGTTTAGGTAGCAAAAATTGGAAAATCGATTATGGTCCTCTCCTTTGCAAATACCTTGGTCACTCTCAAAGGTGGCCTTTAATGTAATGAAAAGTGATCAAAGTTGTTCACAATAGGCAACCATGCAAAGTTGGCCACCAAATGTGACCATGCAAAGTTTACATAGAATTTGTCATAGTTACTTCAAGGTAAACATGATCATAGGATCTTTCTGCAAAGTTTTGCTCAGGGTAAATGGAATTCTCATTTTTATGAACTTTAGTCCCAGATTTAAATTAGATTATAATTGTATGAATTGAAATCCAGTTAGAATGAAAAAAGATTATTGAGATAAGAATGTTCTCACTGAGTATGGTAATTGATATATGGTAAAAGTGAAATGCATTTTAAAATCAGATCATGTTAAAATTGAAAATTACATTAATTTATTGAGCACCACTCTACATAATTAAAAAACGTCAATTTAAAAAAATGTTGTCTAGGCAGTGATGGGTAGTTTTTAATGCATTTATATCTAAAAATTTGTGTATTCCAATGCATTGAACACTGAACAGCATTTTTTAAGGAAATCCTATATGTACTATTATTGCCTAAAGAGAAACGGCAAATATTTGGCTTCAAAACAAAGATGAATATTACACATAATAGACATAATATGGCGTGCAATTCATTGACAGGGGAAGCAATTTTTGTTTGCTGCATAATTAAATTTATAATGTTTTCAAGTCTCAGCTGTGAAAAATTCATGAAGATCTGTGCAATGGTTCTCAAGATACAGAGGTTAGGAGCTGGATAATAGGATGATTTACTTGAATTATTAGGTATCTTATATGATTAATGTTCATGTGAAGTCGTGAAAATAACTTGTTTCTGGTGTATCAAAGGAATGTGTTTTAAAATGGTGTGGGCACTAATGAGGGGCTAACACACCCTGAGCCATACATTGTGTATGCATTCATTGAATATTTTACAAGCATTGCAAGATTATTTTTGAAATTATCCAATAAACCTTCTCTGTTATTGTGAGTTATTGACAATAAGATCAACAAAAGCTCTCTCCCTTTTTTTAGAAACTTAATTCTACTCTGATTTGATGCAGAAATGATCTGTTTACAAAAATAGAGATAAAAATTTGAAGTTCTGCTCTAAACTTGAGTGTTGCCAGGAATTTGTGTTCCATCAAAAATTCCCCTCAGGGGGATACAACTATTGTATCTATGGGAATTAGCGCTCCCAGGGGAAAAATGTGAGGGCCCGAGCTGAGAGTTAGGTAGGCCTTCTTTTTGTTGAAATAAAATGTTTTTTGTTATGTGAAGGACCACTTTTTTCGGTTCACTGCTGTCCTGTTTTTCAGCACCTCTGACTTTCTTCTTCAACTTTCATCTTATTTCATGAACTTCTTTCCCATCTTACTGTTTCTATGCCCTTTCTGCATAGATTCCTCATTTTCTTATCTCCATACTAAATGGTGCCTTCCTCCTCCCTCTCTTCGATACGCTCTATTTTTGCAGCGGGTAGGGAGGCTTAAACTAACTTATAATCTAATCTATCAAAAGTTTTGATTTCAAACATCTGCCTTTTTTCAGTTCAATATTGATATTTGTGTTTCCATTTGTTATATATTGTTTATTTTTGGGTTTGGGCAAACCTGGATCAAGTCTCTGCATTGAAAAGTGATGGAGCTTTTGTTGCTGTAATTAATGCAAAAATGGTGCATTTATTTGTTGAAATTTTTCTAGTTGCAAAAACAAATAACAGAAGCTAAAAACTCATATCCTCACCAGTAAAAGTTCTCTTCATTAGACTGGCGTTTCAAATTTGCTGTTTACCCTTTGCACAAAGCAATCCAAAAAAAACAGCTTGTTATTCGTTTAATATTAGAATGTTCACTAGCGTACATGTAATGTTTGGATGTATGCGACCAGCGCTGCTGCAACATTTTCACTGTGTTGTCATTTCAGTTGTTTTTTCCTGATGCAGGAAAGGAACTTGAGCATCAAGATGGGAGAAATTAATTTACAGATGTAAAATTAATGATTAACGCTTGTTATTAGTAGAATATCAATGGTTTAAAATATTATAATTTTTCAAAATGATTTTCATAAAAACCTCATGGTGGGAGAATGCCAACAAATTACATTTGTGCTGTTGCATTTTCAAATGGTCAAAACTTACATATATATATATACACGTATAAATATACAGTACATATATATATATATATATATATATATGCATATTGGTACATAATATTTTAAGTTCAGAGAGGTACGTACTTGTATGTGCCTGCGCATTCCTTTGCCGAACATTTACTTGAGGTCAAGCTGAGAATTTCACATATATAATTTCTGTTGTCTCGTATATTTACAGTAGTACGAAAATGACTTCACTAACAAACGCTAATGTATTTTTAATCATTCCAGATCCCTACTAAAAATCAACCCCAAACAAGGCTTCAAATAAGATACATGAATGGAAGAAAACGCCACTGCGGGATGCATCCGAATGTCCTGTCGTTGCAATATAGTTGCTTGCCTCAGCACAGAAGAGACTCTTAGCCTCGACCCTGCCACCCTTGCTTGCTGGTCTATTCCAGAAGTGCGATTGATGTCTTCATCTTTAAGTGACACAATTGAATGTTATTTTATGTCAGTGCTTATTACTTACAGCTAGTATTATGAATCGTACCACTGAAATTTTACGTTTTTTGTGTGTTCCTTCGTTTTAGTTTTGTTTTGCATGCTTGTAGGAATTTCACTTCCATTCTGGTTTTCAAGCTAAGGTTCTTCAGATAATAAAAGATGGTTCAACTTTTTGACAAAAGATTGAGTAAGTACTGCTGGGCTCGTGTCAACTGCTGCATTGTTTGGATGACGATTTTCCAAATCGGGGTGCGATTTTCAAATAGTTTCTCAATTCCAATTTAAATGTGTCAGATAAGCTTGCATAGATCTGCGGTATGTTTGAGTCTTAAGTTGTACGTGAACATTCAGTGTATCAGGTCTCCTTCATGCTTTCTTATTGTCTAAACGTTTAATTATTTTTGCCAAATAAGACCAAATGGACTACGCCTTAGCTTAAACGACGCGCTCGCCTCTTTTGTGTCAGTTATTACGCCAAATGTTGTGTAATTGATATAACATTGTAATCTGTTATAAGGTAATTGTGACTATCTTGAGCGTAAAAAGCAAGGCGAAAGCCGCTCCACGTGAAGTCATTTTTATTAAAAATGATCAAATAAAACGTTTCGGATCAACAGTCCATCTTCAGCAAAATCTCTGTAAAACGAAGCCAAAAGAGGTAGAATTAATTCACTAATGAAGTATTTATATGAAGTTTTAACTTAAAAAAAACATAAACAACGATAAAAACATAAGAAGTAATAGGAAAATCTGTGTAAATGAACTATGTGTTGCAACATGAAGCGGAAAAGCACTTTGAGTGTCATTCAGAGTAGGTCTCATTTTGTAAAAAGGCAAAGATTCGAGAATGCTCAGATCTGTTCTGTAAGATGTACCGGCCAAGATTTTAAAGTCAGTCAGGGAGACCAGAACATTGCACTCTTCTGCATGAGATCTAACAGAGGACAGTAGGGGGGACCCAAGAGGAAGACCAGTTTTGCAACATCGCCCAGCATGCTCGGAAACTCGAGTCATCAGAGTAAGGCAGGTAGAACCAACGTACCTCGATTCACAATGTGAACAACTGTATTGGTACACCAAAGACGAGCACAGTGAGGGTGGCAGTTTGTCTTTGAAACAGAATAGAGAATCAATTGTAGAATTATTCTCTAGAATCATTTGAATTTTGAGTTGTGGGAAAACTTGTTAACAAGAGAATTAACATCCTAGCTTAGTTCCAAAGACTGATGGCCAAAATACGGCAACTTCACAAAGAAAGCTTGTTGAGCACAAGATTGAACAGATTGAGAGTCATACATTTTGTCAAAGATTTATAACTTTCAATCAGTTCAGTCTTGTGCTCAACAAGCTTCCTTTGTGAAGTTGCCGTATTTCGGCCATCAGTCATTGAAGCTAAGGATGTGAATTCCCTTATTAATATGTTTTTCCCGTAACTCGAAACTCAAATAGTTCTAGTGAATAATTTTACAATTGGTTCTCTATTCCCTTTCATAGACAAGCTGTCACCCACACTGCTCATCTCTGGTGTACCAATACAGTTGTTCACGTTGTGAATCGCGGTACGTTGGTTTTACCTGCCGCACGCTGATGATTTAGAAATTCTGAGCATGCTGGGCAAAGTTGCAGAACTGGTTTTCCTCTTGGGCCCCCCCCCCCCCACTGTCCTCTGTTAGATCTCATGCAGAAGAGTGCAATGTTCCGGTGTCCCTGAACGACTTTACAATCTTGGCCTGTACCTCTTTCAGAACAGATCTGCGCCTTCTCGAATCTTTGCCTATTTACAAAATGAAACCTGCTCTGAATAACACCCAATGTGCTTTCCCGCTTAATATTGCCGACACATAGTTCAGTTCCAGTTTTTCGTTTACCTTTTATTTTTTTACCGTTGTTCGTGTTTTTCAATGTTCAAACTGTAAATACTTCATTGTTGAATTAATTCTTCTTCTCTTGGTTTCGTTTTACAGAAATTTTGATGAAGATGGACTGTTAATCCGAAACTTTAAGTTTTATTTGATCATTCTTAATAAAAATGACCTCATCTGTAGCGATTTTCGCTTTGCTTTTTATTCTCAATCTTAGAAGCATCAATGCTGGAGTTATTTCAGATTATATCTTGAGCATATAGTATCTGAAGTTTACTTTCTTCATCCATTGGGAACATTTGGGAGGACTTATTTTTAACTAACTTGCAAGAGACACGGCGCTATTCGAGATTCAATCCCCTCAGGGGGATACAACTATTGTATCTATGGGAATTAGCGCTCCCAGGGGAACCATGTGAGGGCCCGAGCTAAAGGTTAGGTAGGCTTCCTTTTCGTTGTAATAAAATAGGTTTTTGTTTTGTTACGGACCATCTTTTTTCGGTTCACTGCTGTCCTGTTTTTCAGCACATACTACTTTTTTCTTCAACTTTAATCTTGCTTCATGAACTTCTTCCTCATCTTACTGTTTCTGTGCCCTTTCTCCATAGATTCCACGTTCCCTTTAACTCCATACTAAATGGTGCCTTCTTCCTTGCTCTCTTTGGATCTCATTTGTTGAGGATAGGGAGGCTTAAACTAACTAATAATCTAATCTAACCTTCGATATTCAATAGTACTCTAACTGACGTCAGAATAGGTTTGTTCGGAACCATATACTTTCATTTCATAATGAGTTCATCGCTTTGTTGAACTTATTTTATTGTTCAGTGCAGATTCATCCCAGAGTGAACCAATGATATGTATTAGAAAGTTAGTACACTCCGCGTTATATATGTATAACGTTATTCATGTATAGCAATGAGTTGGCTTTTCTGTGATTTCGCACTTTTGTGTAGGTTTTGCTTTTCTCATGTCTCTAAGAACTGCTGCCTAAATTTCGTAGGTATTACGAACCAAGGCAATGTTTTCAGGTATACTTGAATTTTTCTTTGAACTCTGAAATGTTTGGCTAGTATTTTGATGAAGCGGATCGCATAACCATTGACAGCGGCAGTTTATTTTTCTGTTAGCCGAGTATCGCTATAGCTCTCGAATAAAACTACTCTGGACACTCAGTTTCATGTACTATATTAATTTTAACTCGGTGTAGTTTTTCGTTCTAAGCAACGGACGAGGTATAGTCTTTTACTGGAAACATCGATTGGTTTTTCAGTATGGTTCATTAATATTGCTTATGTATTATAAGAATTTTGGTTATATATTTTTTTTTCAATTGAAAATAATTTCATACTTGATAGAGGTAGGTACCCAACGGTGTAGCACATTTTATTCATATTGCTCCTGCGAGGATAGAAGGGAGCAGCGCTATGGGTAGGGCTTTTCGCAGAAAACAGTTTTCAAAGTTTCAGCTCTCGATGCTTTCCGTTTTCTTTCAGCATGCCTTATCTTGTTATACATGTCTTTCATCATTCGTTCCCAAGTGTGTCATGCGGTGTGTGAAAACCCTTTTGTATACCAAATTGTTTTTCAGAACACTTTTCAAGCAAGTAATTCGTTTTTGACCAACCCAAGAAGTATGCATGTGAATTATATTACATATACGAAGTGTACGAAAATTTTTCATCAAGCGGCTTGAATCGTCAGCGATTAAGAGATTTATAAAAATGCAGACTCGAACTTCTGTTGAATCAACAGAAACATGAAGAAGCCTATGGGTAAGTGACAGTTTCAGGAGATTCTGTTCCTATACGACAGAGGAACCGGAAATTGGACGGTACTCTGATGCATCTGCCACCTGCAGATGCATTATGGTGCCCAGTAAGTATTACATGCGATGTACTTTTGTTACATAGAAGTATAGCTGCAAGGCTATGTGTACGGACCACAGTGAACGATGCAATAAAAGAACTAGTCGAAACTTCCTATTAACGCGGAAGACTTTCCGCGTTAATAGGAAGTTTCGACTAGTTCTTTTATTACGTCGTTCACTGCGCTCCGCACACATAGCCTCGCAGCTATACTTCTATGTAACAGAAGTACATCGCATGTAATACTTAAATACTTACTGGGCACCATAATGCATCTGCAGGTGGCAGATGCATCAGAGTACCGTCCAATTTCCAGTTCCTCTGTCGTAGTAACAGAATCTCTTGAAACTGTCACTTACACAGAGGCTTCTTTATGTTTCTGTTGATTTAACAGAAGCTCTTATAGTTTCTAGAGAAGAGACGGGAACCTATATTTCGTCTGGCACAATGCCGGACTCACCCGTTCTAACAACGGACATATAGACGTTCCCTGTGCGAAATACAGAACGTTCAAAATATTTCTGTAAATTGAACAGAGATAAAAAAATAGTTCCGTTCAACTAACAGTGCGTCTATCGCTGTCCGTTAAATCAACAGATGTCTGTAAATTCGACGGAAGCAATTTATGCATCTGGCGGACTAACAGAGTAAAAAAACTCTCTGGCGAAAAAGCTGCCAGACAATTTTCCGTTGTTTTAACAGGTTTTTTTTACAGTGCGAGTACCACATGAACCAATGTGAAACTCGGACCCTGCGAGTCATTTATTATTTTCTGCAGTCCAGAAATATAATCTGCAGTTCCTCTGGAAAGCCACAGGGTCTGACACCAGGTCTGTTGAGTGTGCTGGAAGTGGGGCTGCCGTAAGCTCGTCAGTTTGATGCGAAGTCTTAGAGTGACGTTACAGGATAAATTTTTTACTTTGAATTAGCCACAAAGAAAAAAGCTCAATCGACAGCCTTCGTTTCTAATCAAACGGACTCACTCTGCATATGTATAAAATTATCTTGCTAACTATGCAAACAGGTGCACACGCGACCGTAAATCCCTTAACGAGCGGACGATTTTCAGTGCATTTGTCGCACCATCTGTCGCCTTGAAGCGCAACCCATTCTGAATTTTACCGTCTGAACGACGATAATTTTCGTCTGGATTCACCGGTAATTATAGTCTTTTTCTTCCGATAAACCGACGATATCTCCTTGGAATTAGTCTCATGTATGTCTCATATTATCGTCGGATTTATGGTAAATGACCGTTAACTATAATAAGTTTTGAACGAAGTCCAACTATAAAAACCGGTTAATTACCTGTAATTTTTTACCGTCCGATCGATCGTAAATTTTATTCGGAATTTGCGGGTAGATTTTGGTGATTTTTACCGTTGGATCGATGGTAAATTATTATCAAAATTTACCGGTAGATTCTAACGATTATTCATGTTGGGTTTATGATTGGGATTGTCTCCTTTTTACGATAAAATAGCCACTTTAACCACTCTATTTGGGCAGATTCATAAGCAGTGCAACGATTTTTCCAAAGAATTGCAAATTGCTCCCGAAAACAATAAGCCACACCTTTGTGAAACGAATCTGTCCAATTGCCGCAAATTTAAAGACTACGCAAAAATTTCCGAAATTACCCATTAAAATTCAATGAATTTGTTGAATATTATCTATATATTTCGTGTGGTTTCTTGCGATAATTGAACAGATTAGTATTACATGTTCTGGCCTATCGTACCAAGTAACAATGCACTATTATTAGAAAAATAGCTGCAATGCTGGTGAGAACTTCAGTATAGAGTGCTAAATTGTCTTCATCGCAGAAAATGAGACAATTACGATGATAAGCCCCACAATAAATAGTCATCATTGGTTCACTGGTTTCAGTTTCGCGGACAAGTTCTGAGCGTTATCCAAGACCTGAGCGCTAACAGCCCCGAAGAGTTTGAGGAGCGCTGGCCGCAGCTGAAGGAAGCTCTGCAAGAGGCGGGAGTCGTCACTCACGAAGATTGGCAGAGATGCATGCTCAGCTGTCCTCACGTGGCCCACGTAGCTAAGCAAGCTGCACAGGCCACCCTGGCTGAGGGGAGCGTCTGGAAAATAAGAGATGGTGAAGTATGCTCTTGATCCAAACATAATTGATTTTTTTCGTTTATTCTATAACATGTTTAATAAATTAAAGTTTTGTTTAAGCCCCTTCTGAAATTATGGGGTTTTTGAACATTTTAGTTTTATTTTAATCTTTGAAATATTATAGCTCATTTGTATGATCTTATGAGTAACATATTTGTTTCCTATTTCAATTTGAAAAGTATTAGTGGTTGCATAAAAATCAAAGGGTTAATTAAGTCCTCTTTTACAGAAGACAGCATGTCGGCGGTGGCTCTCATGTTGCCACACGCACAACCCCGTCTGCTGGAGGTGCAGATGGATCCCGAAGACTTGAGAGAGACGCGTTGGCTAGAGGTAACTCAACGCTGGGATGGCGACCTGAGGATGATCCTCACTAATAAAGAACCGGCAGACGACGTCCTCACAGCTTTGAGTAACGGCAGGTCAGGTATTTTAGCCCAGTTTTTCCCGAAAGGTATCAGACTTCTAAAAAAACTAATTTAAGAAACATCCAATTGATAATGCATTAACTTTTTTAGATTACATTTTTCATAGTCCAAAAAAATGGCTTAGTTATTTACAGTTTTAAAACAGAAACATGAAGTCTTTTAAGATACCAATATTCACCTTATCCAAGGATTTTTCAGTCTCTCAATGTGAGATCCTGTTTGATCAAAACAATTACGAAATTTTTTGCTTGTTTGCAAGAAGTTAAGTATCATTTTGGTTACTTATAAGAGCTCTTAACTGAGATTTGATTCGGTTTAGGTAAATTAAATTAGGTAAGCGATGCCAGGCAGGAGAAACATGACAAGGGGGGATTTAGCCAAATGGTTTGGGATTAAAGCTTGAGTAATGTTGAGCAGCACCCCCAAGCTCAGTGAATGTGCATTGCAGACTCTCGGAAGTCACGAAAACGTGGAAGTGACGTCCGCTTGGTTTTATTTCCGGTGTTCATAAATAGCTGAGAGCGCGCTTTGACGTAGTCGGTGGCGAGAATTTATAATCTTGACTAGCTGTCGTATTGGGAAAATTGAGAGTAGACGTCGACCGTTGGCTGCTGTGTACGATAGCGAAAACTGTTTGGTCATGCGTGTCGGTTTGCAGAGGTACTGAGCGATGGCAAGACTGAGTAGTAATTAAAGGTTCATTTACCACAGCAAGCGTTACGCTCGTCTCGGGAAGAAACTCAAATTCCATTTGTTCGCAGGTCACAGTAAAACCACTACTGCCTTAGATTGGAGGATGATGGGGTTTGTTCTTAAGGATTAAATAATAGTTCCATTCTTGGACTCATGCCATTTAATTAGAAAAACATTCGTGATTTAATTTTTCATTTATCAACAATACGCTTGTTTGAGGTCAGTAGATTTCAGAATACGCTCTACTGATATAGTGCATTCGATGCACATTCCACTGGTAACCGCAATGAGACGGTAGGGTTTTTTAGACTCCGGTGCATTGGAAGCTCCGTCGTTAGTCCTGGTTTCCAAAATATGAGAACCTATTTATATTTTTTAACTGAGCCGTAACGTTTCATTTTCCTCTTCTACCTTCTTTTCTGTGCTCACTCCAACAACTAGAGCGTCACGCCCAGATCAGCCGATCCACGTTACATGTCTTGACCAGGCATGGCGTTCCGACCCGCGAGTTGAGTGACAGCGGCAGCTGCTACACAATAATTATTGATCTGCTGCCGCAGATTGGGCCGAAGGCCTCACAATTTCAAGTGCAAAATTTCATACATAACAATAAATTGAGTAGTACATAGGTATCTGTATGGTACTTATCAATAGTATTACTAAAACAAAAATGGTCGCAGCAATCACAATGGGAGCTATACTGGCTATTTTAAATATTAAAGGCATCATCTGTTCACTTCGACCATAATCACTACGATTCAATTAATACAGACCCTTTAAAAGTGATTTATCAGTGAAATTTAGAATGGTTTGCGTCGATACACTGGGAAGTTTGGTGTTTAAGAAAGTTATTCATCAGAACAGTAAGTGTGGAAAAAAGAATTACGTCAGTTTTATGAGTAGTAGCTAGGACCACAAAGTAAGGGTTCCAGCTATCCTCACTTACTTTGGTGTACGACTTGCACATTCTGGAACCACTTCTTAAAAAAACTTCGAGAGTAGCAGAGGTGCATTCTGCCATTTTTGCTTATATACTTTCTGTCAATGTACTCGTATTTTAACCGCTTTACATCTCACCAGAGTTCAGAATAACTCATAAGCCAAAACTTCACTATAAATAAGTTACTTTTAGAGTGCGTAAACTCAGTTTCATTTGTCTTTGCTGGGAACCGATTACATTTCTTCATTCACGTATTTCACCACTTTGTAGATAGTTCCCCAATCAGATAACAAGTTAGCCACACTGATGCTTCCTCCAGTCAGTGGCTGAAGCAATCTGTCTCTGGTCTGCTGTAGCGCAGCACGGTCATCCAAACCATTCTTCATTGTCAAGAATGTTCAGGGTTGGTATCATAGAAACACCCGAAAAAAAGTAATCTACCAGTCTAGTTTTTTTAAATTCTCTCCTATTTGAATGCACAAACCTATAAGTAAAGTTAGAAAAAAAACAATTAATAAAATTTAAGCAAGAAATGATAGAAACATTGGTTAGTAAAAAATCATAACATTAATTCTTAGTTCTTACTTACACATGGGTATCGTAATACCCATGTCACATGTCTAAACAGAAATGATTGAGAGAAAAACACAAAAAAGTGCGTTCCCTTCTATGCGTTAAGATTTTGGCAATGCATATATATACAAGTAACTGAGAAAGCAAAATCCTAGTAAAGCATTGTTGAAAACCCTCGCATTCGTGCGCACTTATATTGAAATATGAGCATACGAACATAGGAACTAGTGATATGAGGGATTAGTGTTTAAAGTGAAATGGGCAGATTTGATTTATTTTGCGTCGACGACTATGAGGTCGACATTCGGGCCTTGGGACAATTTTCCACTCTAACGCATCAACTTGTATGCCAAACGATTAGCTAGGAGAGAATAAAATATTTCCCATTATACAAACTCATGATGTTTCCTACTTTCGCTAATAATACTGGCGGAAAAGAGTTCACCGGAGTCAAAGACATGAGATGGATTGTTGTACAATGCTAACCGTAATATTAACACTCTACACATAGCTGGAAGAGTACAAAACATAAATACCTAAAATAGAGTTGTCATGATGTACTCACGAGCATAAGAAACTAAAAATTGCCTCACAAGACTAACAAGAACATTTTAAGACCGGAATAAGAAAATGAAACAATGATTTTCTATAAAGTTATTACATATGATCAATTATTTGGTTTTTAAAATGTTTCAATACGAACGAAAAATGCTAAAACACCTTAACATTAGCATTCTGACCTGATACTTGACCATGGGTATCGTAATATTAATACCCATATCATAAGTGGAAACAAAAATGATTGAGAGAGAAGCACAAAAAAATGCGTTCCCTTCGTGTCGTTAATTAATCTGATTCTGAAAATGAAAATAAATATAAGTAACTAAGAAAACATAATTCCTGATACGCATAGTTCAAAACACTCTCGTTAGCGTGCACTTGTGTTGGACTATGAGCAAACGAGCATGGTAACTAGTGATATGAGGGATTGATGATAATTGTAAAATGGGCAGATTTAAATTATTTTGCGTCTAAGACTATTCGGTCGACATTCGGGACAATTTTCCATTCTCACGTATAGACTAGTGTGCCAAAATAAAGAGCTCGAAGGGAATAAAATATTTTGCCATTACAAAAATTTATAACATTCACTACCTACGTTGATAATACTGGCACAAAAGAGTTCACCGGAGTGAAAGATATGAGGATTTTTGTACAATGGTAACTTTAACATTTACAGCATAGCTGTGACAGTTTGGAAAGTTAACTACCGAAAATAGTGTTGTCTTAATATACTCACGAGCGTAAGAAACAAACAATTGCCACACACGACTAACAAGAACATTGAATGAGAGGAATAAGAAAATAAAAATAGGATGTTCTACAAAGTTATTACATATAATGAATTACGTTACATTCTCGAATGTTTTACAATTAGCCAAAAATGCTTTCAAATATCTTCAGATTTAGATCCTAACTTGATATTCTCACATGGGTATCGTAATACCCATGCATGTTAATCGTTGGAAAAATTGTTGAGAGAAAAGCACGAAAAAATGCGTTCCCTTTGTTGCGTTGGGCTGATTTTGACATTGCATTTTATTACAAGTGATTAAGAAAACCTAATCCATGTAGTGCTTTGTTGAAAGCATTCTCGTTCTTGCACACTGATATTGAAATTTTGAGCATACGAACATAGGAACTAGTGATATGAGGGATTAAAAATAAAATGGGTAGATTTAAATAATTTTGCGCCTAAGACTCAGGCAACATTTCATCGTTGCCGATCAGCTAGTATGCTAAATAACCAGTTCTGATAGAATGAAATATTTTACCATAACAAAAAATGATGATATTTCCTATGCTAATAATACTGACGCAAAAGACTACACCGGAGTCAAAAACATGAGAAGGATCGTTATTCAATGCTAGCCATGGGTGTGACTGATCACACAGAAAACATTGAACGAAATGACACACAAAATGGTGCTAAAACACAATGCAAATATAAAGTTCGCGCTTGGATTATCGACATAAAAATTTGAAACGAAATGGCACACCAAATGAGAGAAATGCGCCATCGAATTATAACAAGCGTTGGCAAAGGAGCGCGTAATTTAATGTTGCACAAGAAACTATGACAAACCAAAGATAATCACAAGGCACCACATAAGGATAACGCAAGAGTAGAAAGCCTTTGTCTCACCACGAGGCATTACAAATTAGAGCGCTTCGCACGATGCCCAACGTAGCACCTTTGCCAAAAATTTGCGTAACCTCGAACACACTGAGGCTAAGGAAAACATAATACCCTTGACAATTTTACAGAAAAGCACACTCTTTAGGCAGGAGGCTTTTCACAGGCACTTTTCAATGTGCTGTTTTGTTATCGAACTTAAACTTGTGATCACTACGTTATGAGTTTGCAATTAAACACCCACACTCTTCTGTGATGCGTTGTTGGTGCCAATATAATACCGCTCCCACTCTGTGCTTGAAGAATTAACGTCAGACTAATTAGGCAGTTTTCGTTGTTACTTCTCGTGCAGCCCGCCCTCACTGGTGTTTGTCGCTTGCTGTCATTCGTTCAGAGTTCTTAATTTGGGCCTCGCTAGCTCGTTTAAGTGCCGATAGAGCTTGATTACTGTAGATCTCGCAGGTTGATTCCGCATTACTGCAGACTTCGTGGTTGTCTGGTTCCAACTCGGCATACTGAGGCCCTCACGAGCTTGGAGTTAACTATAACGTAGAATAACTTTACGAACTTTCGGTAGAGTCGTTGACATGTTTCTTGCGTTTGGCGATAACCGCTGCGAATTGAACATGTTTGGAGCGGATTTCTGGTGCAATTGGCCCGTCGGTGGCTGCTGGTGACACGAAGCTATACTCTTGAAACTTCGGTGTTTTTTACTTCACTAAGCTATTGATTTTTGAGCTTTTCTAGTGCATAGCACGCCGACGACGGGCCAGGTGCTTAGCTTCACGCACTCAAATTTCATGTTCCTCTTCTTGCGTGACTCGGAGAAAAAGACCTCCTGCTTCTTCTTGTGTTCTTCTTTTATCCGTTTCTCTCGGTTCTTTATAGAAAGTTCGCGAATTTTCGTTGATACATTGACAGTATTATACTCCTGATTGGTGGAGTTCTTGCTTGTTCTGACCCCTTGAATTCTCATTGGTTCTGTCCTGACGCTCGTTTGCAGCCCGCGAACTCCTGTGCCTATGGTGCGTGGCTTGTAGGCCCGCGATATTCCAGGGCCATGAGTGGCTCGTGAGGCGGCGACCCTCTGCTGTGGCTCACGCCTCCTCGCTCTCCGAAAATCGGCCGTTGTATCGCAAACTTTCCTACGCCGCCTACGCCTTTGGTCCAACGGTTTTCTCGAACAGTCCAAACTCGACCTTCTGGTCCTAAATTCTCCAAGCATAGCCACTTGCTAGGCAAAACTCGCCCTTCTGGTGGCGTCGGCGTAACGGTTTTCTGAATAACGACATTCAACATTCCAACGTCTGTTTTCATCGCAGGTTTGTTTAATTTTCCTAACGAAATATGTACTATATATGTACATGGTGTTGGAAAATTCAGTGAAAATATTTTGTTCACAAGTAAATTTATCATAGCCGTTCACTGTGGTCTATTTTTCAGCAAAATTCATATTTAAAAAAAGTTATAGAGTTTATAATTTTCATTCTGAAAAACAATTTTCGTTGTAAAAAAAATAATTTTTCAATCGATTGCGATGAAAATTGATCACAAAGTGAAACTTTCAATTTTTTATGCGCACATGTCAAAATTTATAAAAATATAAAATACCTAGGAAAATGACGTTCAAATTCAAAATAGGCTACACCAATTAATGGTCACAATTGTAAAAAACGAAAAACATATGATGAAAGCCTATTTGAAGACCTTTCAGATGCTATAATGCATAACAAAAAATAATCATATTAACGGCATTTGCCAGGAGGAAAACTGAAATACGTTAACCGGGATTGACGCGCATCTCACGTTCCCCTGTCACAGTACCAAATAGGCATGGCTAGACGAATGTGAGCGCTGCGGTAAGTGGGTATTACTACGTTGAGGAAAGTGTTGGGATAAAGATACGAATTTGACAACTTTAACTTATTGTTTCAACTTGAAGTAAATGAAGAACAGGTTCCCATGACACTGCTCCTGATAGTTTAATTAATAACGCAAAATATAAGTTGCATGAACAAAAATCAGTATTCTATCCATTTTGAGCAATTCAAACAGCGATGAAATGGAAGGAAATCTCCCCATCAAAATACTAGAATGAGCATTGAACAACGCTAAGTTGTGGAAAACTGTCTAACAGCTCGCAAAAGCTAAAAATTTTCTAGAAAGAAAGCGTGACAAAGCTTTGTAATTTAGACTTGATCAGATCAGGTGCAAAAGTTGGAGTTATTAGAGAGGCTAGTCTGAACGGCTGGAACCTGGCGTGGTATGTTAGTTTGACAGTTGGAACAAAATGGACGAGAGGAATTATTTGAAGAAGTGACCATGAGTAAGACAGCATGTCTGCAGTCGGTGGCGTGTGAAGATGACTTGAAACGAGTGAGGGTTGAGGGGATTGATGAGCCTTGGTGAGGTTTGTAGTTGGTTATGAAATGAGGCTGAGTTGACCACCTTCTCTGCCAGGCCTGGTCATAATGCTTTTGGAATTTCCTTTTGAGTTCATACTTACTAGGAGGGAGATCTATCATGAATGTTCAGATCAATTGATTCTCGTGCAAGTCTATCAGTTGCTCCACTGCCAGCATTGCCAACATGGCTGGGGTGATTCAATGTGTTAATCATGAAATTAAGAAGGGAAACCCAACGAGATCTGAAAAAGATCTTCTTCAGTACTTATTACAGATCCAGATTAATGCATGGTGCTTCACGTGGAGTATTCAGCTGCATGCAGGTAAGGCTAAATCTATGTAGGGATTCAGCTCTCTACAGATACTCAGAGTTCTTTCCGAAATGAAGCTTACGTTTGGGGGTGCAACCTGGGCTTCTTGTCTCAAGTGCCTCAAGTAAAATTAGGCTTTTGCGCTAAGTTAATATTGTACTTGCTTAGAATGATGTCTTCCTTCAATGGTTCTATAGACTTTCTTGCTCCCTCTGTTGATGTATTCTTCCTCTGTCTGGGCTTCTGATGCTGTTTATCATTTGCGTCTACTGGGCCGATTCGTCTGAACCACTGGTCGGTTTTGTGTTCAAAATAATTAGATGAACTTACCATACGAGCAGATCGTTGCTTGCCTGTGGATGCTTTATAAGCTACTTCCTCTCTCCCTGCATTCAAAGACTTAAGGTTATTCATTTACATTGGAAACTGTAAGGTATCACACTCATCTGTTTAGGTGTGTTTTTACCGCTTCATGCAGGCATTAAATTTATTGCCGAGACCAGTGTTAAGTTGCGTTAATATGCAGACGTTTAAACCGGCTGTGAATGTCTTATGAGTGATTCACATTAACTACGCTTTGGAAGTCCTGAGCTGCATGGACTCAACTCATTCTTGAACGTCCAGCTGTGTATTTCTAATGATAACATTAACAAAAAAAATATCAGCAGTATTAATAACGATAATAAAAATCAAGACATCAAGCATTTTTCTTCTCATCCCAGATTCATGTCAAAGTGTCTTCACGTTTTTCTACTTTGGATAATTTTTTCTCCAAAGAAAAAGAATTCTAGCACATTTTGTTCATCGAAATTTAACTTATTAAGTTTGTCTTTAAATAATATAGTGAGGTATTTTACTGGCAAAACTAGAAAGAAATGTAGGTCACTCCGAATTAGTTTCAGGTAGACCTCACCTCAATGAATCGCGATTCAATAATTTTTCATTGTATGAAACTACTGTCATGTGTTAAGTATTTTTCCACAATCGCGTCTGACGAATTACTAGTCCGTAACTCCGAAACTTATTAGAAGTTATTGCTGAACAATTAAACTACGAATCAAAGGAATTAAGATTTTGAATGGTTATTGTGTAGAACGTGCTAGGAATTGAAAAATTATCTCTAAAATATACCTGGACGAAAATTCATGTCTTCCGATTCGTTCGAAACTAAATCTGCATGCACGCAAATGAAATGTAGAAGAAATTTATATAAATCTGTCCAACACAGTCTGGGAAACAATGCCACTCTCTTAGGCAATCAGAGCTCTGGAATTGAGCTTTGTGTCTTACTATGGAAGTTGTAAAATATAACGGCTGGCCTTCATGCGCAGGTTTATGCTCTGCTGTCCTAAAACGGATTTTTAAATAATCCTGATTCTTCACATAACTGAATGCTTAGCAACAATAAAGCATAAATAACATTTTAAACATTTAAAATTATGACAAATACACATACAGCTTAGAGTTTGCAACAAAATGTTAAAGAGATTAAAGTAGAATATTGCGACTAGAACAAGTTCACTGGCCCGTTAATGAGTTACAAACCAAATTCTATGATGTTAGTGTTATGTAGAAGTAGAGGCGAAATAAGTTAAAGTCAACAAAAATGTACCTTCGTCTCTGAGCAACAGTACGTTCAACATTAAAAAGCGGCCGTTTAATAAATGTCTGGTTCTAGGACTTATCAGTTTTCCGAGTTACCAATATTATTAAAGTTTTCACAGACTTATTGTTTGCATGGTTTGTTTCGGATGACGCACTAACATGCTTGTGATCAATTTAAAAACATAGACGGATTTCACAATTGTCCCATTGAACAAACGTAAAGCGTTTTCGTCTCTTCACATCTTCCTAGATTTTGTTGCACATATTTTCATTTGACACTTTCTAATAGTGGATTTTCCTCCCAGGGTGGATCAAGGTTCAAGATTCTGACAACTTTCTCTAAAAAGAATTTAAGGTTGGACAATTCTCAACCATTTTTATTTGTGTTTATTGACTGTTAACTGGTTCATATATCATCTTCAGTGTCAAAAAGACCTTCTAAGCCCACATCATCGAAGCCGTTAATAAACTTGTATGGTCTCGAAATGATGACATTGCACTTTTCTTTGTTGAAGAAAAATTAGTCCGCGCTATATTGAAGACGTCATTCATGACTAGTGTTACCTTATCTGATTACAGAAAACGTAAAAGATAACAGGTCAGAGGAATCATAGAAGTAGAGTTTTTATCGCACGAAAATATCGATGGCTAAAAATGTTATTTATGCTTCGAAACGCTACTTCAGCGCTAGCGATCAACTACCATGAGTTTATGCTACACTAAACGTTTTGCCTTTTTTGAAGAAGTTCATGTTAGACAGTCTAAAAAACCAGACTGATGTTAGGTATTCAGGCTTTGAAGATTACAGCACAGTTGTAAGTTTGACTAAAGTGAACCAAAAGCCTCTAAACCATATGCGAGCTGCCGTCATGCTCAGCTGCGCTCCAGCGGTCGCGTGTTTTCAAAGTCAGTCTCATAGGTTCCATCAACTTGAGTGAAGTTACTCGTGACTTCGTCAACGAACTGGCAAGAACACATCAATTTTTCAAGGCTCAACCATAACTAGGATTGAAATTTGAACGAGACTTCATTTCTTTACTTGTGCATGAACGTTGAAAATGTCTCATGCATGTATAGACGAGTGCAACAACTGTAGAAAATCTGAGTAACCGTGTGACATCATTGATGTGTTCGGGAATAGATCAACACTAAAACTTTAAAGTCATCTATTTAACGGCTAATATGAGTGGTAATCCCATCTTGTTACCCTTTTTTCATTCACTTTTAGTATCACGTTTCGCATAAGGAAATTGTCCGTCAAAACCACTTAACTGGTCCGTAACTCTATAATGGATGAAATTTAATGACTTTATCCGATGACTCCTCATCTTCAAATGCTTGCAATAGAATGAGGAAACTGAACAGTGCTAATGAAGATGTACTGCAATCACTCTTTTAAGCATTTAAACGTTTATAATTATTATGAGTTTGACTCGTTGACATCACCGGATTCGAATGTAATTATTGGGTTGTCATTCTCATTAAGGAAAAAAATTTCGTTACTCCGCAGTATCTGAAAGCAAAACTGAGTTGTGAATAATCCGGGTGTGCGGTTTAGTTTTACCATAGTTTGGTTGCCCATATCAGTTAATAGTCGTGAATTTAAGAAATAGGTCCCGAGTTTTAAATTCGGATAGCTACAGGCTAATTAATCGAATATGTGAATAGTTACGTCTGTGCTGTATGAATCATTCGAAGTTCTTTTGTTTTTTCTGTATTTTATGTTGGCTTCTCTTTTAAGTCAGTACGGTCATTTGGACCAATGTATTCCGGAAGATTTGTTCGGAAATAGGTTTCTTTGTTCTGTTGAACTCATGATCAAATTTTACATGCAGTTGCCGGCTAGTTGAATTTTGGGGCCCCATCTCCAGTGCTGCAGGCGTCTCCGCTGTGGCCGCTGCCGCCTCTGACGACGCTAAGCTGTGCATTTGGCTGCAGGCGCCGCTGCAGCTCTGTGCTCTGCGCGGCAAATGTGGGGAACTCAGTAAGTGTTGTAGTGTGACAACTCCACCTATAGCCCACATTTAACGCCCACATTTTTATACTCATATTACCGTTATCACAACCACTATCACTAAACCGACACTGGCATTAGGTAGTCACTGTTATCAAAATGTGGAAGGAACTGCCACTCGGCAGTGAATTTCAAAGGACACATTAGTGAACAAATTGAATAAGAAATACAATGTATTATTGTTATTTTTGAAAGGCGACCGTACAGTCCACTTGGGCGTTAAAGGGCTAAATGAATTATTGCTTTCGGGGGCTAAAATTTATGGCAAAAATCGGAAATAGTTCTATTCAGTAAGTCGCCATGAATGTTACGTGCAAAGACAATACGTTCACAATGTTAATTGGAAGTTTTAGCCAACAATCAAAACAAACTTTATTGATTATTAGATACGCTCGTAAAACGCTCTTATAATAGCCAAATCGAATTATCGCAAACTTGGCTTGTTAAACCTGATTAGCAGTTTAAACTTAGAACTTAGAGACTCTCCGTCAATTTGTATTACAATTAGGAAAAAGGTTACATTCAGGTTATTTATTTTATCAAATTTACGCAAGTGGGCTTAAGGTTTTTTATAACAGCGCATTCTTCACACTAACGGGCTGATCATCGAGGTTTACAGTGGGTTGCTTCACCCCGGATCGACCTCCTTACCGCCTGATTAATGCCTAGAATAGTTATTTTCTAAAGAAGCAGACTGCCTGCCAGTTGTGTTTTAAAAATTATGGTAGCTCGCATGCCTCGCAGTTCATATCGCACTAGTGGCCCATCTCCACGTCCGCACAGCGGACGGTTAGCGTACAACTGAGAACCAGACAGGCACACTTCACTTTCCATCACAGGTTAAAAGGGCAGCAACTGTTGACAATCGCCGGCCAATCTCGAGTGAAGTGGACAATATTAATAATATTGTAATGAAGGCAAAGAATGAATGAGGTAAGTTGGAACTTTGATGAAATAAGAAAACTTAAAGCCCTGCAAATTCTAACACCTCGTTAAAAGAACATGTTAATCTCTGCGACCCTGGTCAGCAGCCATAAATAGACCCCAGATGTATTCTACGGGGAAGAGAGAAAGAAAGGAAGTGAGAATAATGAAGCTTCACTAGTAAAAAAAAAAAAAAAAAAAAAAAAAAAATGTTTATTTCCAAATTGTCACATGAGATACATGCCAACATATTGGCTTTTAAAAGTTTCTTAAATATAGGGCATCCTAAAACAAATGTTCCATACGAGGAGTACTAATTGACAAACCATCCGAGGTGTACAAGTAGATGAGCCATACGAGGCATAATAATAGACAAACTATACGAGGTGTACTAATAGACAAACTGTCAGAGGTGTACAAGTAGATAGACCATACGAGGCATATTAATTGACAAAATATACGAGGCGTACTAATAGACAGACCATTCGTGGTGTGCTAGTAGTCTAACAAAAGTTCTATACAAGGAGTACTAATTGACAAACCATCCGAGGTGTACAAATAGATAAGCCATACGAGGCATAATAATAATAGGCAAACTATACGAGGTGTACTAATAGACAAGCTACCAGAGGTGTACAAAATAGATAGACCATACGAGGCATATTAATAGACAAAATATACGAGGCGTACTAATAGACAAACCACACGTGGCTTGCCAATAGTCTATCTCTGTCAAGGGTAGTTGAATGAGAAATGAAAAATATGCCCTAAAAAATATGCAAAGCCCTATCACCACCAAAAACATATTTCGTATCTTCTCGATATTCACCACATCATGCGGACATGGGTACATGGGATAAAATAGAGATACAGTGTAAGCCGGTTACCACTCATGATTGACAAATATCTACAAAATATTGGTAGAAATGGGTAAACAAACATATATTCAATATCAAAATTCATAGCTTGTACAACACACGGACAGAAAGATAATTTTACTACGATTCATATGCTCAAATTGCACTTTATTTCATTAATTATATATGACATTAATCCGATTCACAGAAACGCCCTCTGGGGAAGTGCTAGATCTATTTTTAAATCATTTCGCAATTGCAATAAAATTTATTAACCGAATGGTTTTTGCGTAAAGAAATGAAATAGAAACATGTATATCTATTTATGTAGATACATATATATACCTACACACGTACACACACATATTAATAAATATACTTATTGAAAATAAAATATTAGAAAAAAAAAAAAATACATATATAACATAAAAGATAGAAGCAACCTACCATCTACTACACAGAAAATGACAGCTGAGCTCACTGTAATCCTAAGAAATTTTTCGCAAAAAAAATAACTAAAAGGAAGAGAAGACTTCGAAAAACATAAAAATGAGCTGTTTTTTAATTTCTTCACAGAAATTTTTAAGAAAAATCAGATTATAGTCAAGAAGCAACACAACTCTTCACCATTATAGGGACATGTGTACGTGGGATAAAATGGAGTAACATTGTGGCCGGATATCACATCTGAGTGGAGAATATTCACAAAATTGGCACATATAGGAAGATTAGGCCTTGATCCAAAATGATAATTTTGATTACAGAAATTTAGAGTTTTTTCCGATTTGAAAGTTCAGTGCTAGTGTGCGCTGAACGCACGAAAAGAAAAAAAAATAAAAAGACTAAATGCAATGCTTAAATTACCCCTTTCCCTCCAGCTCAGCCGAAAATCGATTGAAAACATCTTCGAGAATGATTTTGAAATAGCGAGACAACGTTAGCCAAAAATTTAATTCATTATAAACTTTGCACAACCCTCACGTCTATAAACCTGTTTATTGGTGTACACACAAAATGTATTTCATGGTATATTTGTCATACGGACGTTAAATATTAATACAGAAAAGAGAAATAAATAACAAAACAAAGATGAGGAAATACTTCTAATTATGGAAAGAACGTTCGTTCTGCTGCACTGAACTGACGGCTGTGGTGCTCATTGTTGTCGACAGAAATAAGTAAGATGAATATACGAATCGCCTAGCAAACGTAAAATGAAATAGGTTCTAAATTTCTAACAGAAATTTCAGGAAAAATTAAAATTTCTGATAGATGGGAAGTTCACACCGAGATGCTGCAGGCCCTATGACAGAGATGTAAAATGACGTGACACATTTACTCTAAATTCTTTTCCAGTTTTAGAGTTTTTGATATGCTGGGGAAGCTTGTTCCACAAAAAAGCTCCAGAAACTGGTCCCACGTTAGATGAACGGTAACTGACTAAAACATCGTTCCTCCGGTTTGGTCTTTCGTTTGGGATATTAGATGGAAAAAATTTTACCACCTCTGCATTACTTTGGGGGAGGTACAGAGAGGAGAATACTCGTCGAGCTTTCTGGATCATGAATCTGTTCGGTATTGGGATCCAGTCGAGTTTTCTTAAAAGAGGGGTGACATGATCGTATTTATTAAAATTTCCTTTGCATACCACCTTGGCGGCGAAGTTTACACATTTTTGCAACTCTTCCTGACGACATTTAGGTAAGTCTCCCCACACAAGACTGCAGTAGTCCAGACGCGATAAAACTAAAGACTGAATCACTAATAATCTAGATTTTTCGTCAAGTGTGTTCTTTATACGATGAAAGAACATTAAGGTTCCGTTAATTTTGTTGCACATTGTTTCGACGTGTGAATTGAAAGTCATATTTTTGTCAAACCAAACACCCAGATTTTTAACCTTATCGACTGGTTTAATTGTATCGTCTCCAAATGTTAGCTGGAATGGTGGTAAATTTTCAGTCGAATTCTGTGATCCAAAAATAATGCATTGCGTTTTACTTGCGTTAAGTTTGAGGCCATTATGGTCATACCACAATTTCAGATTTCTCAGAAGGTTTTCAGCGTTGGCTTGTGTTTCTGTTAAATCCGCTGTTGAGCTTGTCATGGCAATTTGTACGTCATCAGCATACATTGAGATTTTTGTGTTTGCCGGCATGGTGGGGAAATCGTTGATGAAAATTGAAAATAGGAGTGGGCCGATGATTGAACCTTGAGGAACGCCAAAGTTATTTGGTATGAATGATGACATTTTGTTATTCAAGCACACTGCATGAGAGCGGTTTCGTAGGTAGCTTTCAAACCACTGAGTGTCTATTCTGAGGTTTGAAATTTTTTTTAGAAGTTTCTTATGCTCAACACTGTCGAAAGCTTTGGAGAGATCAAGCAATAGTAAGAGAGTTAATTTTTTTTGGTCAATATCTTTGTAAATTTTTTCTGTTATGTTTAACAGGGCGTCCTGAGTACTGGTATTCCTCCTGTAAGCATATTGATTGCGATGCAGTAGATGTGACTCGTCTATGTGAGACGAGAGCTGGTTTGTTATTACTTTTTCTAATATTTTGGACATAACAGGCAGGAGACTGATTGGTCTGTAGTTTGACGCTATGTCGATATCACCAGATTTATGTAATGGCTTAATTATGGATAGTTTCCATTGATTGGGAAACTTGTTTGTGACTATAGATGTATTTATTATCAAGCGAATAAAGGGTGCTGTGACAGGGAAGCTGTCTTTAATATGTTGGAAGCTTATGCCATCATGTCCAGTCGCTTTAGTATTCTTTAGTGAGTATAAGATTTTTCGTATCTCTATGACGCTAACTGGCTTTGGTCTCCACTTGTTGCTACTATTTGGGGATGAAACATCGCTCAGATTTGCCTCTGTAGATGTGTCTGAAACTGTCCTGGATACTTCATTGAAAACATCTTCGCCAACTTTTGAGAAGAAAGTGTTAAAGTCATTCGCCATTTCTGAGGGGTTGTCAAAAGTGCTTTTGCAGTCTGAATTTTTATACTGAGCAGCTTCTCTAATGATTTCCCAAGTTCTTTTAGGGTTTTGTTTTGCCGCCAAGAGTTCTTTGTGGAAGTAGTCCCGTTTTGCTTCCTTAACTTTTCTTCGTAGGATCTTCCCATGATCTTTATATAATTTTCGACGCGTACTGTCTGATTTATTCAGTTTGTACTCACGCTGCAAATTTCTTTTAGCTCTGCTCAAATGTTTTATCTCATCTGTTATCCATTTAGAAATTCTTGGCTTAACTTTCTTCGTAGTTAAAGGTGCGCATTCGTTAAGAGCTGATACGAAATTTTCGTTGAAAAGCGAAACTTGTAGATTGACATCATCGGTGTTTTCCATGCCTTGAAATTCACTCCATCTGTCTAATAGCTTTTCTTGAAATATTTCAGGGGAGTAGTGGTTTTTCATGCGATATGTAATGTAACTAGATTTCTGTTTCTCTTTTGCAATATTGATTTGGCATTCTACCGAATGGTGATCAGAAAAGGACGGTAAGATTTCTGTGCTGAGTACTGCTTGGGGATTGTTGGTAATTGCTAGGTCAAGAAGAGTTTTAGAAGTGTTGGTAATTCGCGTTGGTTCTTGGACCATTTGAGAAAGATTAAGTCTGTGCAGCATCTTGCTTAGCTGATTGTTTTTATTTGTCAGATCCACGTTAAAATCTCCGAAAACATAGAAAGACTTTTTGGCTGCAGAGATTGATCTAAGCGTATTTTCAATGAAATCTAATGTTGGACGAAGAGATGCTGACGGATGTCTGTAAAGACTGCCGATAATGAAAGACTTGTGTTTGTTTACTTGAACATTGAGCCAAACCATTTCTATGTCTTCGCATTTTTCTTTTATCGGAACTAAGGATGTAGAGTAGACATCTTTGATGAAAATGCATGAACCGCTACCTCTCTTACTCTTGACTCCGTCATAACGGTACAATTTGTACCTGGCAATGCTGAGATATGAGCTTTCGACTCGTGAATCGAACCATGTTTCAGATACGCATAAAATATCGATATCGTTAGTGATCAACATTACTCGTACGTCATCCATTTTACCATTGAGGCTGCGAGCATTTATATGCAATATTTTGATATTATTTACCTCAATAGGCAGATCTTTAGTGGAGTTATTGCATTTTTTAGGTCTAGCAGGGCATTTAGTATTCGTCTCTAGGTCTTTATTGCCGCGTTCATTGTTTGTGATTTCAGCTTCATATTCAATTTGATCACTGTTATTTAGTCACAAAATGGGGGAGGGAGCAACACGATTTTCATCACGCATTTTCAAGAGGGCGCTATAGTGGTCCTGTTTCCGGTGTATGTTTACCGGAGGACAGTTTATCAGAGCATTTGATGTAGGGGAGATTGTCGTCTTCCAAATCCCATTGTCTCTTTCATCAAATACGTGAATTGGTGTTCTCGTTACATTAGAAAGTATTTGGGGTATGAGGTCTCCAACTGCGTGATCGAAGACTTTTCTATCGATGTATTTATCGATGAGTTGTTCGAAACTGCCACTGTTCTTGTCAACGAATTTTGCATACTGGTCCTTGTTTCTGGAGCTCTCAGTTTTGATGGCTTTTTTCAGAGATATATAATTCCATTTCGATTTTTGTTGTGAAGCAAGCTGCGTCGTTACGGCGTGGAGGAGACAGTGTCCGTCACCTACAGTGTAAGCAGGCTCCAATTTGAGCGATCGTTTTAAGTCGTCCAGTGTGTGTGCAACGCGTGTGCAGATTTGATTCACTGTTGGTTTTTCGGTAGCAGTATTAGTTTGGTCGTTCGACGGAGGCCCGGCAGAGGCATCAGATTTTTTTCGAATAATTTGATTTTCTTTGGAATAGTTTTGAATATCGGTATTTGCTTGACTTTCCTTGGTTCCTGCGTACTCACTGGAAAGTTGAGAATTGGTTGAAAAGGAGGGCATGTCGCAATCACTATTTGTGTCGGAAGCAAGTAACGCAAATTTATTTTTCGTACTGACATTATATTTGTCTGAGATCGAATCAGGGAAAGGCTCAGGCTTATTTACGTTCCTCATGCAGTGGGTGAGTGAGTTACTCAGACCTCTGCTTGATGTCGCAATCAATTTTGAAGGATTTGGTGTACCATGTGCAGTGATATGCATAGGCTTATATTCTTTTTGAAAGTCTAATGTGAGACTATTTGTCTCATTCCGTGAATTTTTCGATTCATTGGAATGACCTACAATTCCATTTATTGCTTGACATTTGTTGAAACGAGGACAATATGGCACGGTGATTCGCAATGTTGATTTCATTGCAAGTTGTTGAAGAAAACAGAAGTTCTCTTCCTGGGTCCGAGGCCATTGAAAGTTATTGAGTGCGTCACCATTTTCATTTTCTGGGTAAGTTTGAAATTGAATCAAGTTTGAACCCAGGTTTTTGCAAAAATGCCTCGCTTTGTTTAATTCGTTTGCACTGCAAGCATTGGCAATATAAATGCGAGAAAGTGCGTACTTTCTTACAATTTGTTGTTTGATTCGAGCAAGGTCTGAGGGCGAGTGGCAGAGACCATCAAAACTTAGTATATAATTTTTAAATCTAGGCATGCAATTTACAGTATGAAGAAGGTCATCGAAGCGCCCTGATGGAACAGTTTTAATCCAGCACGAGCGATCGATGTCCTTTCTTCTGATCGTGCTTAGGATATTATCACCTAGCAGCAAAGTGTCGTAAGGTTCTCGACAATTGGAGTCGATTTCACAAGAGATACTAGCAGGTACCACAGGTGCAAGGTCTTGAGAACTTATATGTGAATTTAAAGCAAAAAGCTGTTCGGTTAGGTTCTGAATGTTTGATACTGTAGAGAAAATCGACGACGGGCTAGGAGGCTCACGTTGTCTTAGGGATTTATTGAAAAACGCTCTTGTTAGAGACAAATTGTGAATAATTTCATGAATTTTTTGAGAGCTTGTTATTTGAAGCGGGTGCAAGTAGCCATTAAATGAAACAACAGTGTTATTTTTATTGCTCTGTACTGGAAATTTTATTTTGTTTTCACAGCTTGCGCTCTGGGGTGATTTTTCTGCCAGTATCGGTTTGTGCGCGAAAATTATCGAACATATTATCTGGAGAATGAGAAAAGTCTACCACGCTTGAAATGTCCTTATTAGTAAAAACTATTTTTTCTTGTACCACTGATGAGGATGGTGTTTGTGTCCCCGCCGCTGGCGGACAGTTCGGAGCGTTGTTGTTGACGCAGAGCTGGGGAGCTGGCACGCTGTTTTGCTTGTTCAGATGAGGAGCAGGTGGTTGTGGTGCTGCGGCTGAGACTTCACTGCTTCGAACCTTCAAATGATTGCTGGAGGTTTGGCAGACATGTTTTCCCTCATCCGGCGATATTGATTGCATAGTCTTCACTGACGTTGCTTCGGAAGGTGACACACATTCTTTGACGGGGTTACTGGCAGCTGTTAACAAGTCTCCCGTCTTTTGAGCATTAGAATTTTGTGCGTGAGAGGATGTAGGTCCCCTACTTGCAGGCACTTTGCTTGGTAAAGTCGTATTTTTGCCCCTGAGAGAACCATTTTTTCGGGATGTTGTGTAGGGCAACATTTGTGCAGAGAACGGCACTTTCCGGCCTGCGAGGCGAGTCTCGTAGTGATGCATCATCGTGCGTTGTAATTGTATAGCTATGATGTTTTAAACTATTCGGTGTCAGTAGGGAAACGGAGGTACGAAACACAATAATTCTTCCGTGCACATTTTTCGTCTTGGCCACGTAGGAAGTGAACAAAAACTTCACTGAGATGTTAGACATTACCAAAAATTTATCAAATCAAACGTAATTTCTCTGGTTGCTTGGAGCGCAAAAGTTCATCAGGATTTGCCATGCTCTAAACAGTCGGAGAGACGGGAGGCAGGGGTACGGGAAGAGGGGGGGGGGGTAGTGAACGGGTTCGGTGAGGGGTGATTGAGGGAACAAGGCCACTTCACACTTCACTCAGGCCTATCGTTCGAGACCCGGCTGAACACACCATTTCACAACCCTTGCCAGCACTGCTTTGTTGGCTTTTCATTTAAAGTGCACTGATTTAAGCAGAAATAAGACAAAAGTTATTTTTTCCCTTTCGCAGTTCCACAGGTAACAAACACATTCACTGATAGTATAATTTTTACGCATGGCTAGGTTATTTCCCCCTTGCATTTTCAACAATTACCGCCCCATTTCCCCGCACGTCCGACCGCGACCGAGTCTGCACGGCGAGTCAAGTAGTAATCCAAATTGTACTTTCAGAAAGTTCAAGTACATACAGTTTTTCAAGTAAAGCTATTGACACTAAATCTACGCACCTAAAGAAATATGCCCTCAGTGTGCGAGAAACTTCCTCACAGAGAGCGGAAGACAGCTCTCGGTGTTAGCTATTCAAAGGATGTCAAGCAGAATCAATCATAAGTTGTCCCAGAAGAAATATGACCAAGCGTCTCAAGATAGGGGACTATTCAGTCGCCTCCCAGCGAAATAAGTGTGAACGACATTTTTAAACATGCTAGCTAGGAAGACGAAAACAAAGGCAAATTCGGAAAGCAATATCAAATCGTATGCAACAGCCCTAATCCACAAAAATAACGAACCTTTAGAAAACTTTAAATACCATCACCACGTATGGCTGCATCATCAGAGGTCCAGTTACTCGGCAATCAAGCCCCCCCCCCTGCGAAACATAATATGGAGAGATGCCGAGCGCCACTGTCATCAATTGCCAGTACATACGTCCGTCCAAGGAGAAGGCCAGGCGAGCGAGTCAGTTCAGGTCGATGGCAAGGAAGCGTTTGCTTTCAAACTAGCGCACAACTCTATTAGGTTACCAATACCTGGGCAATTTTAGTCTCTAAAGGAAAGTTCACCCCGTGCATAACCCGGGGGGAATTTTTCCCATAAAATGAGGTAAAATTATATCAGGATAAACAGTTGTCAAGTTACAGTATATTAATCACGGCATTAATTTAGTGCAATGATGTTTTTAATTCATCAAATTTTTCAAATTCATACTTTTTTCCGATGACAGCACGGTTTCTGCGGTCCTTCCGAACCAAAATCCCGCTACGGTTGCGGAGAGTATAAATAATGAAATTCATAAGATTTCGTTGTGGTTTAGAGCTAATAAAATAAGCCGTAATATCGATAAAATGAAATATATTACATTTTCATACAATAAAAATGTATCTCTCCCACGCATTAAAATTGGGGAAAGTGAAATCGAAGAAACCAACTCATGTAAGTTTTTGGGAATCATAATAGATAAACATCTGACCTTCAAAGAGTATATCGCTCATATTAGTACTAAATTATCAAAATCCATCGGAAACCTAAATAAAGTTAAAAATTTTCTGCCTGAAGCAGCTTTACAAATGCTCTAGCAAACGCTCATTTCTCCATATTTCCCTATCTGCAATACAAAATAGCAGCATGGCACGGAACTGATAAAAATATAACCAACAAAATTTTTACTCTGCAAAAAAGACCTATCAGAGCGGTAACGAACCTAGAATATAATGCTCACACAAATGATTCATTCAAAAATTTACAAATACCAAAACTTTCGGATCTCTATAATGTCTCCATTTGTAAGTTCATTTACAAAACATTAAAAAATGATGGCGACAATAGCCTAAACCAATTATTAAGTGCACAAACTGGTCATCACGACCATTTAACCCGAAATAGAAGTAAATTCATGCTTCCTTACTATTCAAAGGCCCGGTCGCAACACAATATCCTCTTCGTTGGAACTAAAACTTGGAACATTAATACCTGCGGAGATTTGTGAAAGCAATTCTTACAAAGTTTTCAAAAGACATCTTGAGTCTCACTTCCTATCAGAATACTAGTCGTTTAAGATCACCTAGTCACATCTTGCCTCCTACATGCCTGTTCCTAATAATGTAACTTGCCATCGGTATGATAACCGATCTTCAGTCTGCTCTTAAATCGTTTTATTGAATATATTGCTAAATGCCGCTTTGACCTATACTGTCATATACAGCATCAAATATCGAATTAATTATCTCTTTGATCAGTCTCATGCGAAACTAGGTTAAGTGGATTAGGTTAAACATTATTGTACACCTTAGAATAACGTGATGGTAGGATGCCCTAGAAGTCGCTGAACTTGTTCGGGCCCACAGGCAGCTAGCTATACTCTAGTTTTTAAGAAACATCCTACCTCTGTATCTAATGTGGTAAAAAAATTGTTTAAATAGTTTTAAATTATTTAAATTGTTTTATTATGGGATTGAGCTTTATGAACCAGTTATCATAACACGATGCTAAAATAATTAGCTTACTAGGTACAATATTGCGTAGGGGCCCCTAGGGGGTAAGGACTGTGATAACAAATTTCTTTGAACACCACAGTGAACGTGTGTATAAACAAGTGAGATGGTTATCAGTAGTAGGATTCTGAGAGTTTTCTCGTCTTCAGATGCCGAGCTAATAATATTGTGGTAGGTCTGGCAGTCGGGGTCGCGGAATTCTTATGACCTGGACTGCGCGACTCCCACTTCTCACCAACCTAGCCAACTTAGAAGCACGGGTGAAGGGCTGTTTCCCTATTTTCAGTTCACTCAATGTTACGTATCGCTATTCCAACTTATCTCTGGAGCATCCAGGACTCGACTCAGCCAACAGATTCCAGCAACGTCCCAGGCTTCGGTGCAGTCACAGTCCAACAGGTTTACAGGTTTCCCGAATCACACCTATGCACGAGTTACGACCGAACTGCTCACACGCAGCCTGAACAGTTCCTGTTAATTTTCCCGACCCATTAGGACTACTAGCATCTGTGGCGCTATTCAAGGCAGGCTTTTTTTGGAAAACAACCCACATGTAAAACTTACGTTTATTGACGTCCAACGAACGGGATATTGCACCCTTAAAACGTACTACTTACAATAAAACAGGTTGGCAATGCTACGCGAAACTATACGATCCTACTCTGTGTATTGGCAAACTATCTTACGGCGGGGTCATCTTGCACAGGACGTTAGCCTTTTACTAATTAGCCTGTCCACGCTACCTGTCCACGCTACCCACCATATCACGCACGAAGTAGTCACAGATGGAAAGTATACACTGATCAGTACAGAGACAGTTACTCCGACTTCTATGGGCTTCAATCCTCAACTCCTAGCCTATCTTCTGAAGCCTTCCACGTGATCTCGCTATTGCGCGTAACAGGTCGATCGTGGATGTTACTCTCCAGGATACACAGGAATCTCTCCTTAAGCAACTTATAGCATAACACAACTAACAATAATAAAAGAGCTTCAAGATAGTAGCGCACTACTATAATATGGTCAGAGAGCATTTTATCCACGTACGTAGCAGTCCTGCGTGAAAAATACACGCGCAAGTACCGAAGCAACGTCGGAAAACACCTGCAATAAGAGAAACGTGACTTACGCCTTCAGCGTTTCTGATAGTGAAACTATAGATCGAAAGTCGCTGATACGACCAACACAAGGGTAATAAGAGATGTGAACTCAAGATTTTCCATAATTGACTTATTTTACATAGATTAGCGTCTTCAAAACAGAAATTCCACGATATCATCTGCTGCTCACGGGATTCACGAATAGCCTGAGGACTTGAATAATTTTCAAGAGCTGTAGTCCTAGTTCGTCGTGATGATAAAGCTGTACTCCGAAGCGACAGCACCCACAATCGGATGAACGTACTGTGGAGCTACGTCCAAAATTTGAAATTAAAAGCATCACCTGGTATCTAATCCATAGTTTGTGATCTTAGCCAAAATGAAGCTGGAAGTGAGACATTTTCTGCTCAATATAAACAAAAATACCATGGCAAAAACGAAATGGTATACGAATAATAGATGACAGTAGAGTGAAGACCATGGCGATTTTCCTTTCTTATCCGTTCACTTATGGATACCGAACGCATCTTCGGGATAAAAAATCAGAAACGAGATTACTGCTGATAAATGTCCTAAAACCTTCCTCTACCACGTAGAAACGTCATTCACCCGGAGTCGGCAACATAATTCCCCAAATTCTCCCCAAATTAATCCCAATCCGGTGATGCGTACGACTGCAGCTGCAGCGTCTGACTGTGGTTGGTTGCTTTGGTCAATATTCATTTTAGGTGCTGCACGGAAATTAAAAATTTGGGTGCAAAGAATCACTAAAGAAACACATTTAAAAACCTTTTACATGAATGACATTCTGCTCGCTGATGCGTTATTTTAGAATTATTGAACTTTGAATTTGGCTGTCACGCGCCAAAGGAAGCGGCCGCGCCAAGCAGAATTGAATTAATAACGGAAGCTAACCCCCTATTATAAACGTAAAGAGGTTGGGTCGTGAGGATTAGCCACAGTTCTTCTAGTGAAAATTATATATAAAGGTTCAAAACAACCCATTGAAGTCATTTTAACTACTGTGTTTACATCTGCTCCATGATGACGGGCCGTTCCGGGTGGCGCCATCTATGAGCTGACTGTAAAGGTGACGGTACCGGGACGCGCCATTTATGAGCTGACTGTAGAGGTGACGACGTAATAATGATGCAGAAAAAAATCTCTCTATGAGAAACTTTTCCGTAATAGTTTTCTGATTGGGCTTTCTGTGTATTCAAAATATAATGAAGAGGATACAGAAAAAAGGTAAGTTAAACGATTTCATTAGAGAATTACGAATAAATAGATTTAATAGCACGAATAGATACTCTTGTTAAATTTGTTCTAAAAGCTTGAGGGCAGGCGGAGCGAATGTAAAGCACCTCGGATGGCGGGCCGGTCTGACAGCTGCCTCCTGAAAAACGCAGACACAGGGCTGAGCAAAGCAGACGGTACAACCTCCAACCCGCTAAATCCCACGTACACGCTTAAGAGCCTAGAATCCCCAAATCAATTAAATCCCCAAATCAATTAAATCCCCAAATCAATTAAATCCCCAAATCAATCAAATCCCCAAATCAATCAAATCCCCAAATCAATCAAATCCCCAAATCAATCAAATCCCCAAATCAATCAAATCCCCAAATCAATCAAATCCCCAAATCAATCAAATCCCCAAATCAATCAAATCCCCAAATCAATCAAATCCCCAAATCAATCAAATCCCCAAATCAATTAAATACACTTCTTACACAGGGAATTTCATTGATATCACACATACACGTTACACATACATTCGAATAAAATAGTATAAACAAGTTTTTAGGTAAATCCTATGTTTGACACAAAGATTTGAAATACAATTATGGCACCATTGGCACACCTACAGATTATACTGAAGTATTTGATCAGGGAGCACGTACCCTGGTCTCGATACATGAACAATGCTTTTGCTTAGTTCGGGAACACCCACATCGTAAGCCGGATTTGTAAGTTTACCCTAACCCAGGTTCACCGAAGCTAGCCAAGTGTAGACCACGTCAGACATCGAAGGCAAGTTTTCACGAGTTCGACTTACGTCTGAACTAGCGGGTCTACGGCGCACAGGAAGCAGGTGCAGTGGAGGCCTCCAGGATCAGCGGCTGCCCAACGCAGGCCGCGCAGAGGTTGACCTCTACTCAGCTGACATGGCGTACGATTTCTCTGCGACACTTAAATGAAGAAAATTCCCGGGGATGAACAAATTGTGCCGTGCAGGAGTGGAGTTGAAAGACGAAGTGTTTATCGTTCTGCGCCGCTTGTCCAAGACGCTGCTGGTAGAGGCTCAAAATGCAAAAAGGTTATATGACGACTTCCTGGAGCGTAGGGCGTCGAAATTTTAAGGGTTTTATGGGTTAAACTTTCATCACGGCTTACGAAAAATGGGTTGCAATTTACATTATTTAAAAAGGCTTTTTTAGACAAATGACGACTAAAAAAAACGTCAGAAGTACCACGTACGAGAAATAGTACGTTAACTTTTTCGTGTTATTAACTGATAACAATACTTCTTATTATTTCATTAACAATTTTTATTATTCTTTTATTTCTACGAAGTTCTGGCGAAAACTTTAACACCTCATGATCCGAACTTTGCCTTTCCAGACCCAACCTGGTCGTAATCTGGGTTGCACATTTTGCGCGGGAAAGCGATTTCACCTATAACTTCAAAGCTGAACAATTCGAAAATAACGCATCAGCGAGCAGAATGTCATTCATGTAAAAGGTTTTTAAATGTGTTCCTTTAGTGATTCTTTGCCCCAAATTTTTAATTTCCGTGCAGCGCCTACAACGCATATTGACCGTTGCTTTTTTTGTGTTCTTTTTCAGACATTCGTGACCATTGATTGGGTAGCTCTACAGGAGCGGATTGTTGCTTGGTGGCCTTCTTAGTAAATGGGTGTGCGCGTCTGCGTCCGATAAAATGCTTAGAAAGTGAAAGGGAGCAGTCAGCTAGACCGAAAATCGATTGAAGCGTAATCAGAAAGCTAGTGAAAGTTTTGGGAATGAAGAAATTGTTAAAATTATAGTGAAAAGACAATAAAGTCTGTCTAATATTGAAGAGGAAGAACATTTGAAGTACTATTTGAACCTCCGAAGTAACTGCAATTCGACAGCGGATGCCTGCCTCAGAGGCTCCGCGCTGCCATTGGGAGCAATATTAGTGACTTACTAGTGGTTATGACATCATTGGAAGACATCTGGAATGTTCTAGACTTATTAATGATGTATTAATTTGCAAGTTCTGATGAAAATAAGAGAAATTATATAGGAGAAACAATCTGTACCCCACATTCGGGTGTTCGATAACTTTGACCGGCATTTTCTCAAAATACGGATTACAGACTTTGAAAGTCAAATTCTCCTACAGTTTTAAAGCTATCGAAGAGATCTTTTTTGCAACACCGAGAGCAAGGGGAGTAAAATTATATGTAGCAGTCCGTTTTTTGATAATTTGAGGAAATATTTTTTATAAATTTTTTATCCAATCATCGTGAAAATATGTCTTAAAAAATGTTTTTGATGCTAAAACGAAAAAATATCTGCAACGTTTTGACACCTGCTTATTGTGGGTATAACAAAATTCCATTCGTCTCTATCTGCATTATTGCCTGAGAAATTCACTTTTCAACAAATTTCTCTTCAGTGTGTTTGTGTGTGTGTGTAGGGGGGGGGGGCGCTTGGGCAAATTCCTAGAACATTATAGGCTATACCTGTTTATTCAAATGCTATAAACATGCTCTGAATACCTCAAAGCTTATTTCAATCTGGAAGTATCTTTTCTTTACTTCTAAAAAATTTCAGGAAAACAGCGTTCGGTCTCTTTATGTGACATGCAACAAATTCATACAGCTAGGACATCTTCATCGAGCTTCGCATGAGTTCGTGATGTTGAGTTTCTCATTTCTATTTCATCTCATTGCTTTGAAACATGTAACCTGTCGCTGCGCTTCGGATTTTTTGAGTTCTTCAGTCTTCAGCACACAGGAACATTATATGTACCATCGTAAAGGTGCGAACAATTCTGAGGGCGAATTCTATGTATTAGCTATTTTAGGCTTCTCTATGAAATGTACTCACGACACTACGGTTGTGAACTACAAAATCTCATAGTAATTCCTAATTAACTTGATAGTGACTCTGTTACAATGCTCTGTCTCATGACGGAAGTGAATTCGTTAGTTGTAGAGAGCTTAACAACGTTAACTCTAATTGCGTGCTCTAAAAATTGGGTGTGGTGAGTTTTCCCTTATTACTATTTCAAGTCGATAAGCGCATCGTGAGCAGAAAAACTATATCATTAATGATAGATGGGGCACCAGTTACGTTTAGATAACGACGAAATTTGAAAAGTGAACAAAATTGTGGTCCATGTTTATTTCGAAATTGTTCAGTGAATCGTTCAGAAATCGTTCCATCACCGTTTTCCCCGAGCGAACACTGCGGGACCGCTAACCCACTACAATGTTGGGCTGCGATTGGACAAGAGTGCAGTCAAAAGGCGGACTAGTAGTGTGCGTGAATATTTAGTCACAGCTTTCAGCAGAGGCTCGCTCACAGTAACTGAGACAGTGACTTCACGGCATCATAAAGTCTCCCAGTGCTCACAGCTTCACAGCGCATTTAAGGAAGCGTTTCCAAAAAACTGAAACTTTTTTTCTATTGGACTTACGTCTATGAAAATTTGCAGACTACTAGATCTCCACATTTGTAACAACTTTTGTTTAAGAAAAATTTTCCCCGGGGCATAGAAAATTAATTATTTAAAAAAAAAAATTATATATACATATATTATTCATTATTACTTCGAAATTTACAAAGCTAGAGCAATGCGGTTTGTTGCATTTGAAAGTCAAACTTATGCTCTATCTAATTTACCAGGGAATTTTTTGATATATTTCATTCAGAATTTATATGAATTTTTTTGTAAAGGTCAGGGCAAAAGTTATACTTTTAGGGTAAAAAAGTCTACGGAAAGCTTTACAGAAAAAACTTTGAAAATCCCCTGGTAAATTAGATAGAGCAACCATTTCACTTTCAAATGCAACAAACCGCATTGCTCTAGCTTTGTAAACTTCGGAGTAATAATGACAAACGTCTTGAAAACTTAGTTTCTTTAGAAGACCTATTTTTAAGAAAAAAAATGCTTCTCCTCCTACAGTTTTTGAGCTACAGTGATGATTTTGGTATCATTGGATGCAGAAAAGCAAGGGCTTTACAATGTATTAAGAAGTTTTTCAAAATTCATTCTTGTTTCAAAGTTATGACGTCATAAATTTGAATTTTCTTGAGAATATTTTGATTTTTTGTCTTTTAATTTTTTAAATTTTTATATTGGAAATTTGAGGAAAAGCATTCAAGTATTTGGAATGTCCACGTTATTCTGCATCCAATGACACCAAAATCATTGCTGTAGCTCAAAAACTATCAGAGAAAAAGCATTTAGAAACCCCCCCCTAATGTCGTTTTCTATGATTTCCCATTTTCTTTTCAAGAAAATCGCATTTTATCATAAATGATAAATGATTCTAAATTGCATTTCCTATTAGTATACCAAATTTCATTGCTCTAAATTCAATGATAAAAAAAATATTCGGATGGGGATTGCTTACCTTGAGGAATATGAATGATGAAATATATATATAATAAATAAAAAAAAAATTACAATTTGAGCATTTTTTTTTCACGTTTTTCTGCATGCAATGATACCAAAATCATCACTGTAGCTCAAAAACTGTAGGAGGAGAAGCATATAGAAAACCCCCCCAAAAATGTCGTTTTCTGTGATTTCCCATTTTCTTTTCAAGAAAATCGCATTTTGTCATAGATGATAAATGATTCTAAATTGCATTTCCAATCAGTATACCAAATTTCATTGCTCTAGGTGCAAAAATGGAAAAAAAGGTCCGCAAGGGGGATTTTCTCCCCCTCCCGGGGGAGACGTTAGCTCTGGGATACGTTCCTGATATTTTTACAGACATTCGGGGACATATCTCCAACTCATTAAAGCAATAAAAAAAAATCGGGAGAATCAACTTTTGGACTGCAGATGCCCAAAATGCTTCCCTTAATAAATTTGAAGCTTGGACTTGGGTTCCTGCACACCAAAAGACTGAAAGCAAGAAAGCAAGCGAGAGTGAAAGACGTCAGGCGAGAACTACAGCACACCAAAAGACGGCAGTTCGAGCCAGACTGTCATTGAGGGTGGAGTGTAACATAGATCAGCGATACAAGCATGAGTTCGTAATGTTGAGTTTCTCATTTCTATTTCATCCCATTGCTTTGAGACATGTAATCTGTCGCTGCGCTTCGGATTTTTTGAGTTAAAAAGGCCCAGTACAGCACAAACTTCGGATATTAGGAGTTTATTTTATGCTGGAGAAATTGAGCAGCACACCTCCCTCATCGATATCTCGCCACGCACTGCCAGAGGCTCCGCCCTTCAGATCTCAGGCGTAAACTGGCGTGAAACCATCTTCCAGTCGCTTTCTCGCTTCAGCCAATCTTCAGGGTGCTTACACACCAAAAGACTGACAGCGAGAAAGCAAACGAGAGAGAAAGATGTCAGGCGAGATCTATCACACACCAAAAGACAACCTGTTTGCTCCTGAATGTCATGGAGAGAGGTCTATGACAGAAACAAGCGGTACAAGCATGTGTTTGTAACGCTGAGTTTCATTCCGACTTCGTCTCATTGCTTTGAAACATGTAATTTATCACTGTGCTTTGGATCTTTTGAGTTCCAAAGGCACAATAAAGCATAAAATTCGGATATAAGGAGTTCAGTCTATGCTGGAGGAATTGAGCAGCACACCTACCACGGCGAAATTTCACCGCGCACTGCCAGAGGCTTCCTGCTGCAGCTTTCAAGCGTGAAACCATCTTCGAGTCGTTTTCTCGCTTCAGCTAATCTTCAGTCTTTCTCGCTCGCTCGCTCGCTTGCTTGCAGTGTGTGCACTCCCATAGGAATCCATGTTATTCAATTCAAGCTCGCTTACTTTCTCGCTTCAAATCTTTTGGTGTGCAGTCGCCCTCAGTCTTTCTCGCTCGCTCGCTTGCACGCTTTCAGTGTGTGGACTCCCCTAGGAATACGAGGCCTGTCGAAAAAGTATCCGACCTTTGGCCAGAAAAAATACTTCAACAACCTGACGGGGTTGGGACCCTAATCCCCTTCAAAGTAGGCTCCTTGTGCTTCCACACACTTAGCCCACCGATCCTTCCACTGCCGGAAACACCTCTGGAAGTCTTCTTTTGGAATGGTGTTCAGCTCTGTCGTCGCGTTCCGCATTATCTCTTCTCTACTCTCAAAACGGGATCCTTTCAGTGGTGTCTTCAATTTTGGAAACAACCAGAAGTCGCAAGGAGCCAGGTCTGGAGAGTAGGAAGGTTGGCGAACGGTCGTAATTCCATGTTTGGCCAAGAAATTGCGGATCAAATGGGATGAATGTGCGGGCGCGTTGTCGTGATGCAAGTGCCAGTTGTTCGCAGTCCACATGTCTGGTCTTTTGCGCCGAACTGCATCACGAAGTCGCCGGAGAACATCCTGATAGTACTCCTTTGTCACTGTTTGTCCTTCCGGTGCGTATTCGTGATGCACAATTCCACGGACATCAAAGAAAACAGTCAGCATCACCTTGATTTTGCTTCGCACCTGCCGCGCTTTCTTCGGCCTTGGAGACTCGGGATGCTTCCATTGGGATGACTGTCTTTTTGTTTCTGGGTCGTACCCGTACACCCATGACTCATCTCCAGTTATCACGGTGTTCAGAAACCCAGGATCAGTGTTGGCGGTGTCCAGAAGGTCCTGTGCAACGTCACGACGGAGGTCTTTTTGTTCCGGCGACAACAACTTGGGCACGAATTTCGCAGCCACTCGGTTCATGTTCAAATCGTCACGCAAAATGGCATGTGCAGAATCTTTACTCACTCCAACCTCTTGGGCAATCTCCCGCACGGTCAAACGACGATCTGCCATCACCAAATTTCGCACCCTCTCAACAACAGCTGCACTCCGAGAAGTTTTGGGCCTGCCACAACGCTGCTCACTCTCCGCTGATGTGCGGCCATCTTTGAATCGGTTGAACCACTCCTTAATTTGTGTTACACCCATAGCATCTTCCCCAAACACCTGCTGAATCTTACGAATTGTTTCAATTTGAGAATCACCAAGCTTTTGACAAAATTTGATGCAGTGTCTTTGCTCAATTCGTTCAGTCATCTTGCAAGAAAACTAAATCCGACAAACACTTAGAACAGCACCTTACTTGGCGACCACCAGCCAGTGACTGGCCCAAGTGAATGCGGTGAAAAAAGTCAAGCATGCGCATTAAGATTCCTCCTTCCACCGTGCACAGTGGCGCCGCCTTAGAATCACTACTTTGCGCGGGAAAAATTAAGGTCGGATACTTTTTCGACAGGCCTCGTACATGTTAATCGATTCAAGCTTGTTTGCTTTCTCGCTTCGAATCTTTTGGTGTGCAGACACCTTAGGCTGTTGTGCACAACTTATTTCTCCTTTCCGATGCAGGCAAACTCGCTCTCCGCTCCCTCTCTCATTAATGGGGCAAACGACTATCGGATGAGCCTATGCTGTCTGCATTTAGTTATCGACTAGCTCAGAATAAGACTAGCTTTAGTCTCGTTGAAATCGAACCCCCTCTACAACGCACTTGACACTGACGCTCTGCACAGCCATCGCTAGCCTACAAAATGCCTTCCAAATTCAAAGTCTTCTGCGAATTGGTAGGGTCAACGACTCTCTCCAAGTTCTCTCCACGCGACCGATTAATCATCAGCCTCCGTTCTTAACATCGATTACATTAGAACACATGAAATTCTGCTCCCAGGACGAGAGAGAAAGAATAGAGCAGACGTCATTTTATATATCCGAGATTGAAACTGCTTGAAAAACCAGCGAACCTGTTGGCTTTGAGGGTAGATACAGATTCTAAATAAACGTTCTAGTAAACTATTCTTTGTAGTTCATACCGTCTGGTTTGGCATTCATTTATGACCTCACCAGCCGAACCTCAATATTTTAAAATCAGTGTGGTGAACAACTGTAGTGGCGATGAAAACTTACTCTTCATTTTCTTCTGGCCTATCTCCAAGAAAACATAACCATTCGGTTGCACACCACGATCAAACGCTTTAAATCTATAGTTATTTCTGCATCGTTGACCTGAATACTGGGAAAGATACTCAAGTGTGTACAATTATTCGAACATTGAAATCTTTGGCCTGCCGTGCTCACATTGAACCCAAATACTTCCTCTGAGTATTTAGAGTGATAACATGTTCATAAACTTTTGTTTCTGTATAAGGTCTGTCCACTCAAGTGTTGGAAATAACGTTCGACGGTTCCGGTTGTTATTGGTGACTTTTCCTTGGCTTACAGTGGTAACTGTGGATAGAGTGCGTTCTCACAGTCACCATTATCGAGCATCGCACCGACGCATTTAATCTTGTGAGCATCATTGGTTTCCAGAGGTGTACACTGCGCTGTTCGATGCTGCTGACGGGGAAGGAGCAGCTGCGCCTCTGCCCTCACAGCCTGCTCCCTGGCTGGCGGTGGAATTTGCCCCTCGGCGGTCATGGAAGGCGGTGGCCCATACAGTGCAAACTCTTGCTCCTGCCGGCAACAGGTGAATTACGAAAAGTCTCTTTTCGTGCACGATAACGAATTATGGAAATCTATACATTTACCATACTGATACATTTACATTTACCATACTGACACGGTTTCGAGGCACTAACTTGAGTCACGCTTTTCGAAAATATTTCCTAATGATACGTAGTCATTTCCTTGCGTTGAATTGAAGTTTGTCAAGTCTCTCTATTTGGCTCCTTATTGATAACTTTGGATACTTTTTTTGACATTCTGTTTTAATTTTTTTTTAAATTTTCATACGCCTTGACTGCAAGTTTTGCAGCAAATGGTCTCGGAAAATAATGAATACCGTATTTTCTCTGTCCTATTAGAATTGAACTGATATAGTTTCAGCGTAATTAGAAACTACTGACACTACCTGAATCGAAATACTGCGTTGGATCATTACTACACGGAAGTCGTGATGATACCAACAACGCACGCACATTTTTTCGTTTTTATGCAAAAATTGGGACCGCCTGTAAATGTTCTACACATAGCCGAATTCAAACACTACTCTTATGTGTTTCTTCACCATATTCAAGTGAGTGGAGACCCAAGGATTTAGTACACAACCTCCTGTATTCAAAACTTGAAATTATTTTCTAGAAAAAGCACAACTATGTACGTGATCAGTTTAGAAAAGTTACCACTGAGTAATCTACCCAATCTTAAGTAAATGTATGTATATTAGGCACATGTTGAATCAACACTAATTAATACTGAGTGTCAATTACCTCGTCTATAAGTTTTTACTTATCAATGAAAATGAGCCTATTTTTACTCCTTGGAACATCCAAAGATAGTTTTTATTGGCCGTTCTTGCATATGCTTCTTGCAGCACAATTAAATAAAGAATAAATGACTAATTGAGATAACGCGGATATTTGAAATATTTGTAGCCAGGTGAGGTTTTATAATTACGTTTAAAATCGAGAAAGAATAACAGCAAACATCTCCAAGTTCCCTTCAATAGATTACATTCCCACTGCATGTGTCATGTTCTCAAAATTACGAGTGTCTAAAACGTTTCACGAATTTTCTTCCATTTGATTGAATAATATTTTTCTAACTTCTTAGACTAACGATAATTATAATTTGTTGTGGTACCAATCCTACAGCTACGATGAGATCCAGCTGAGGTATTGCGAGCTGAGCGATTCCGATTTGGACCGTCTTGTCGTCGCGCTGAAGCGGTGGGGCATCCGCACGGCTGGGGAAGGTCACACGCGTTGGGAGAAAAACTGGTGAATTATTCTATATCGTAGGCATTTTCCCATATAAAATATGATAAAACTCAATAAGCTAATTAATCATAACTATAACACGAGATGAGTGCAATCGTATCTCTGATCCACAACTTGTTAGGTTTGTGCAAAATCGTGGGTTGAGTGGCATCCCAGCAATAGATAGAAAGAGAAAACATTGTTCGTGTAGTATATTTTCGTATATCATCCATATTTTATTTCAAATTTTCAAAGCGTTAAGGTGAGCCACATTCATCAAAATTTATTTTACAGAAAGCCCATTTAAGAGCTCCAACACAGCTAACAATACTAAAAAATGCTAAAATTGTGCTGCCACGTATCGTTGAAACGGTGTTTTTCAAAAGTCGAGACGAATTTATACTGTTCATCTTGGGGAAGGATTAATGACTGTGTATGAAACTGCAATTTTCAAACTACAGTAGGCTACTTGCACTCAGGGGACTCCGCACGATTGGCGTCAGACATACGCAGGATCTATGTGGCCACACCAAATTGGATCACTTGGATCCTTCATTTGGTCATATATTCTTGAATTCTCATCGCTTTTTTGACCAATTGTCACAGCAACGGATTTTTTGTTACCAGTGAAGTGTTTGGTTAGACCAGACCAGACTAGAGACAAAAGACCAGACCAAATCAAATCAGACCAGATCAGACAAGTTCAGACCGGATCAGACCGATCCAAACCAAATCGAGAACAGATCAAATCAGACCAGATCATAACCAGATCAAATCAGACCAGATTGGGATCAGAACAAATCAGACCTGATTAAGGCCAGATCCAATCTGATCAAATCAGACCAGATTAAATCCAGATAAAATCAGACCCGATTAAAACCAGATCAAACCAGATCAAACTAGCGACTAGACAAGAAACTAAAATAAAGACTAGGCCAGAGACTAGGCCAGAGACTAGACTAGAGACTAGACTAGAGACTAGACTAGAGACTAGACTAGAGACTAGACTAGAGACTAGACTAGAGACTAGACTAGAGACTAGACTAGAGACTAGACTAGAGACTAGACTAGAGACTAGACTAGAGACTAGACTAGAGACTAGACTAGAGACTAGACTAGAGACTAGACTAGAGACTAGACTAGAGACTAGACTAGAGACTAGACTAGAGACTAGACTAAAGACTAGACTAGAGACTAGACTAGAGACTAGACTAGAGACTAGACTAGAGACTAGACTAGAGACTAGACTAGAGACTAGACTAGAGACTAGACTAGAGACTAGACTAGAGACTAGACTAGAGACTAGACTAGAGACTAGACTAGAGACTAGACTAGAGACTAGACTAGAGACTAGACTAGAGACTAGACTAGAGACTAGACTAGAGACTAGACTAGAGACTAGACTAGAGACTAGACTAGAGACTAGACTAGAGACTAGACTAGAGACTAGACTAGAGACTAGACTAGAGACTAGACTAGAGACTAGACTAGAGACTATACTAGAGACTATACTAGAGACTGGACTAGAGACTAGACTAGAGACTAGACTAGAGACTAGACTAGAGACTAGACTAGAGACTAGACTAGAGACTAGACTAGAGACTAGACTAGAGACTAGACTAGAGACTAGACTAGAGACTATACTAGAGACTAGACTAGAGACTAGACCAGAGACTAGACTAGAGACTAGACTAGAGACTAGACCAGAGACTAGACTAGAGACTAGACTAGAGACTAGACTAGAGACTAGACTAGAGACTAGACTAGAGACTAGACTAGAGACTAGACTAGAGACTAGACTAGAGACTAGACTAGAGACTAGACTAGAGACTAGACTAGAGACTAGACTAGAGACTAGACTAGAGACTAGACTAGAGACTAGACTAGAGACTAGACTAGAGACTAGACTAGAGACTAGACTAGAGACTAGACTAGAGACTAGACTAGAGACTAGACTAGAGACTAGACTAGAGACTAGACTAGAGACTAGACTAGAGACTAGACTAGAGACTAGACTAGAGACTAGACTAGAGACTAGACTAGAGACTAGACTAGAGACTAGACTAGAGACTAGACTAGAGACTAGACTAGAGACTAGACTAGAGACTAGACTAGAGACTAGACTAGAGACTAGACTAGAGACTAGACTAGAGACTAGACTAGAGACTAGACTAGAGACTAGACTAGAGACTAGACTAGAGACTAGACTAGAGACTAGACTAGAGACTAGACTAGAGACTAGACTAGAGACTAGACTAGAGACTAGACTAGAGACTAGACTAGAGACTAGACTAGAGACTAGACTAGAGACTAGACTAGAGACTAGACTAGAGACTAGACTAGAGACTAGACTAGAGACTAGACTAGAGACTAGACTAGAGACTAGACTAGAGACTAGACTAGAGACTAGACTAGAGACTAGACTAGAGACTAGACTAGAGACTAGACTAGAGACTAGACTAGAGACTAGACTAGAGACTAGACTAGAGACTAGACTAGAGACTAGACTAGAGACTAGACTAGAGACTAGACTAGAGACTAGACTAGAGACTAGACTAGAGACTAGACTAGAGACTAGACTAGAGACTAGACTAGAGACTAGACTAGAGACTAGACTAGAGACTAGACTAGAGACTAGACTAGAGACTAGACTAGAGACTAGACTAGAGACTAGACTAGAGACTAGACTAGAGACTAGACTAGAGACTAGACTAGAGACTAGACTAGAGACTAGACTAGAGACTAGACTAGAGACTAGACTAGAGACTAGACTAGAGACTAGACTAGAGACTAGACTAGAGACTAGACTAGAGACTAGACTAGAGACTAGACTAGAGACTAGACTAGAGACTAGACTAGAGACTAGACTAGAGACTAGACTAGAGACTAGACTAGAGACTAGACTAGAGACTAGACTAGAGACTAGACTAGAGACTAGACTAGAGACTAGACTAGAGACTAGACTAGAGACTAGACTAGAGACTAGACTAGAGACTAGACTAGAGACTAGACTAGAGACTAGAATAGAGACTAGACTAGAGACTAGACTAGAGACTAGACTAGAGACTAGACTAGAGACTAGACTAGAGACTAGACTAGAGACTAGACTAGAGACTAGACTAGAGACTAGACTAGAGACTAGACTAGAGACTAGACTAGAGACTAGACTAGAGACTAGACTAGAGACTAGACTAGAGACTAGACTAGAGACTAGACTAGAGACTAGACTAGAGACTAGACTAGAGACTAGACTAGAGACTAGACTAGAGACTAGACTAGAGACTAGACTAGAGACTAGACTAGAGACTAGACTAGAGACTAGACTAGAGACTAGACTAGAGACTAGACTAGAGACTAGACTAGAGACTAGACTAGAGACTAGACTAGAGACTAGACTAGAGACTAGACTAGAGACTAGACTAGAGACTAGACTAGAGACTAGACTAGAGACTAGACTAGAGACTAGACTAGAGACTAGACTAGAGACTAGACTAGAGACTAGACTAGAGGCTAGACTAGAGGCTAGACTAGAGACTAGACTAGAGACTAGAATAGAGACTAGACTAGAGACTAGACTAGAGACTAGACTAGAGACTAGACTAGAGACTAGACTAGAGACTAGACTAGAGACTAGACTAGAGACTAGACTAGAGACTAGACTAGAGACTAGACTAGAGACTAGACTAGAGACTAGACTAGAGACTAGACTAGAGACTAGACTAGAGACTAGACTAGAGACTAGACTAGAGACTAGACTAGAGACTAGACTAGAGACTAGACTAGAGACTAGACTAGAGACTAGACTAGAGACTAGACTAGAGACTAGACTAGAGACTAGACTAGAGACTAGACTAGAGACTAGACTAGAGACTAGACTAGAGACTAGACTAGAGAATATATCCTAGAGATTAAAGACTGGATTATTTTACCATATGGATGACATGCAGAATTAAATCGCAAGAGAAATATTTTATTTCCAAGTCTATGTGCTCTTTATAAGAAAAGTAAGCTTAAAACTGCATAATTAAAACTAAATATATATCAGCTATTTTCTAACAAAAACCTGTAGTTATAAGTAAAAATATATGAAGCTGACACTTGGAGAATCACCGTGTTGTGCGTAGAAGATACATGAAATCGAAGACAGTAAGATGCCAAAAATATATTAGAATCCAGTCCACCCTGTTGGAAAAAACGTACAACCCCATTATTTCTGTGGAATATGTTTTTTTTCTCATTACTTTATTCGCAAAGTATTTCAACAAATTTTTAATTTTTTTTCAGTTTAACTCTTGTCACTTCTAACGACACTCTAAATAGTGAAAGGAAACACGTATATTAGCAAACGCATTGCAAATTAATTGGGATGATATGTATTATACTCGATTCGAGTTTACTTTTTCCTGGCTCATCCTATGCTTTAAAACTATTTTAATAGGCAAAGCAATGAGACCTAAACATTGCATTAAAATGCTGCGCAAAAACATAGAAAAATTGCGTTGACTTTGGCGGGCTGTTTACCTTCTCGTAAGTAAATGATCCAGAGCCAAGGACTATTATAATTATGACGAATATTCACCACTGATTTCCTGGTCCGCTAGTAAAAGAATCACATTCTTCATCATGAAAGTTTCATTTTCGTTGGGGTTATTGCTAATTATTCTCTGAATATTGTGCAAAATATCAGTCAAATTGAGAATAGTATAGAGTATGTTATCTGTTATCACGAAAGAATATCTTCGAAGAATTTCGGCGCTACCCATACATCCAATTTGGTGCCTGAGACGTTGAAATTAACGTCAATACAATGAAATGAACCCTTCTAACTTCAATATAAATATCCATATCAGGTTGCAGTACACTATACGGCTCAATAGAAAGTTTTATTTTAAAAAAATGATTTGTCCTGAATTGGATGACTTTTAGAAGAAACAGCATGTATTTTATGAGGTATTGAGTCTAAAAGCCCCAAAATATTTTAAAACTCTAATTTTAGGCAAAATTATTGGAATATCTCTCAAAATTTTCAATGTTCAAACAAACGGCGGTTGGACATGTACGTTCTTAGCAGTAAGGCCATCTATCTTCTAAGAGGCTAGAGTAATCGAAATGTCGCTTCTACGCGTGGCAAAATTCTTTGGGATGTTCGAAATAGGATTAAGTCAAAAGGTAAACCTCCTTTAAGTAAAATTTTAAATTTCATAGAATTTCGTGGGTAAAGGGAAACCAGAAGGTTTTTTTTCGGGAGTTTTATGTCCACATAAGTGTTGGGCTGCTGTAGACCGCCCAATGGTTGGTCAAGAGCATGGGTTTTAAAAAGCCACAATATTCCTTTTTACCTCAGATGTTTAATGAGACAGCTTTGGATTCCAGATGCAAACTGAATTCACAGTCGTATACAAATTTTTATGAATCAGCATGTTTTCCCAAGATACCCTTCCTAAGACAAGACTTTCGAGCAGAAGTGAATTTTTATTCATGATGATGTCATGCTTTAAGACATAAAAAACAAATTTATACCTAGCAAAAATTTCGTTAGAAAGAGGATCACGGAGGTCCTTTCTCCTCACCATACCTCAATGTCATTAAGAATTCCGGAAGTATCAATTCTGAGATGAATAGTAGCGAGAAAGAGTAAACGAGCTATGATGAACTCTGGGATGAATGAAATTTCAAGAAGTTGCAGGAAATTTGCTTTCTCGACTAGATTAAAATTGGCCTCATCAATGGGCGATCGTCTGGTGAGGGTTCTAGAAGAAGAGAAAGCCTTTGTTGATGCCATGAGACTATTTTGCAGCGTGACCTAAAGTTTTCTTATACTCTGATTGCCTTTTGAAAATGCTAGGGTTTCCACTTCAACTGATTAAAAAATTATGTATATATAAATCTGCGTACTTAGTAAGATATCATTAAACATAAAACATTACTCACTGTTGCATAAAAAAGATTATGAAGTTATACCCCTGTTGCATTCATAAGTAAGGAATGTAATCAGTGTACACCATCCCTATCAATTAAAATATTAGGGCTTGAATCTATCTTTTATTACCTCACGCTTACTCATTTTCATAATACAGACTTATGCAGCAAAAGTACATAGATCAGCACCTACCTCAATAAATTTTCTTCAACTCACATAGTCCTTGTGGAAAACGAAATTCTAGCAGAATGTTTGCAAAATTTGCGCGTAATCTGCTAAGCATAAAAGACGTTTTTCTTTACTATCCTCATTGTAGAAAATAATCGCTCTCATGAAGAATACTACGCTTTGCTCAGTTGCCATATTTTCCATCGGCTTAAATTACCCATCTACTCGTACACTCGAACATAGTCATTTTCAGTATATTTTTGATGTTGATACTATTTTTTCATGTTGAGTAAAATAAATTATCGTAATCGCAGATGAAACAGTTGCCACTTAATAAACATGTATTGTCCTATAAACTTCTACTTAAGCAAATGGACACCGGGGTATAGAATGGAAAAATTGTTTTGGTTGGCTGCTAGACTGACCTGGAAGACTCTTTTTAAATAACTTTTTTTGACCCGTATAACATTTTGTTCGCGATATTCATTTGCATGTGTTAGGGCAGCATGACGTGCAAATTGTCCTCGATGGCATGCAACACAAACCCGCACATCAGATTGACACGTGAACTTATAGAACATTGTTTGTTTGAAAAGTTATTTTTTCATGTTACATTCACACAACTGAAGCCTGAAATTAATAAAATTTGTGCTTAATGCGGAGGAAGAGACAAAGTCCTTCGTCGGTCAAAACGATGATGTATCATTTAAGTTTCCTAAAACGGAAAAACATCTGTAACCACGCTAAAAAAACAAATTGATAACTGTTATCTTGTATGAAGGAAACTTCTGGTAAAATTCACTCCATAGTTATAATGGCGTCAGCATCGGAAACTCATCTGTGAGCTACAGAATGCCATGGAAAATTGTATTCCATTTTTTTAAAGGATGCTTTGCAAAGTTTCAGTTGTGTGGGGAGAAGCTGAAAACGGTATCCAGAATGGAGCAAGGTAATAAGCCAATGCGTTCAGACTAGACATTGCAAATAGGTTGATCTTTTCACTCCAAAACCTTGAAGATGATCATCCTGATACGTTTGTTGTATATTCTATTTATATTTTGTTCCGTGAGAGGGTTCTGTATCGAATAAAAAGTTATTGGTTAGTTTTAAGATGCTTCTATTTTCCTTTGTTTCAGGATTCAAAATTTGCTATACCAATAAATTGGTGTTTAGGTCCGTACTTTTTGTAAAAATTAAAATGGTTCCATGTTGTGAGAATAGTCATGATTTAGATCTGATAATCCTTACCTTGTCTGCATGCCTTCCTCTTACATTCACAAAAAAATCTCCGTAATAATCAGTCATTTTGCCTATGAAAGTTTAATAAATATTTCTTAGCTTTATTTCTTGAACGGAGGAAAGATCTTGCTTTTATTGACAATATACGTGTGTCTAAAAATAATTCATTTGCGTTTGTAACAATGGTAAACATCCGCATTGTTTTTTGTTTCATTTAGCACTTGGTTTGACGGCTGATAATTTTAGGGTCGAAAAACCAGTAACCATTCCATGGACTATTTTCGGTAGTTTTTCCTAGTCTGTCTAAGGTGTTTAATCGGCTATTGAATCTAATATTTTAAACTTTCTGGCTTCTCTCGGAAAAAAGGCTCTTTCATCTTCCCTGTTTTTCCGTGGTGGCTGAAAATGTATTTAGCTCATCTACTGATATGCTTTATGAATGCTCTACAATGAAATTTATGCTTTATCCTACCGACCAAATATACTCTCAGAATATGTACTTGACAAACATGCCGTAATCAAAGCGTCGATCTTCCGCAGGTATGGTGACTACCTGCTCATCATAAATGATGACCTTCCTGCCCACACACCACTCCTGAGATGAAAAAATTGCATCGTGAAGTAAAACTCATAATAGTACATAATAATCGAATTTTTAACAACACTGTTACTTAGCTTTCATTCGTGTGGTAAACATATTCGATGCTTATCTGCCTTAGCGGCCCAGTTGTTTTGGGCATACCTAGTCGCTTCTTGACAATTATTCTGGGCAGTGGCTAGAATCTGTATCAATTGAATTTGCTTTAATACTAATACAATTTTTTCCTGGTGTGTTTACAAAACTTTTGCCTTATAACTGTGGACCATAGACTAATTGGTGTGAACACTTTGTTAGTAAATTCGCTATCGAAAGTAGTTCTAGCGAAATTTGCTAAAGAGACGAACATATCCGATAGAGATCGGCCTACCAGGTTTCAATAATCGTGTTCACATTCATTGTTGATACTCACACGGAAGCTAGAATATCGCATTAAAAAGAAAAGCATTTTGCGAGCGCATCTTTTGGGATGGTGGGATAATATCATTCAGTAGTCGGGATGCGACCTCTCGGTCATACGCTGTTGAAATTCATGAATCATCACTATAGTTTCCTTCGACCATGAGCTGCTTGACGTCGACCTCTGGGTAAGCCTCACTGATATACTGTACTTCTGTTGTTCTATTGACAATAGCTTTCACTTCAACTGTGCTATACCTGTGTAGAAGCCAGAATAACCAACTAATGCTCTAACGGTTTACACGTGAAAGCGTGCAAACTCGGTTCCTAACACTCAAATGGGAAGGAACGAACAAATGAAGTACTAAGTTTTCACAAATTTTCTGTTAACAGATGTTAACGTAGCTTGTACCGTAGAATCTCTAAAAATTCAAGAGCAACCAAATCCAATAAAATTATTCATTTATAAAAAAACAGAAGAAAAATCAAACGGGTTTCTGAGACCAGCTCCATCATCAGTGCTGTTAAATTTGCGGTATGATCAATACTACTAAGGAATAAAATTATGATCGATAATAAATTCCAGACTTTCTATACTTCAAAAAAAAAAAAACAAGAAGAAAATTTGAAAACGAAGGCAAGTATGCATAAATTATCGGGAAGGGATTTGTTCTTAGCTTTTAATTTAAAATTTGTTTTTCCTTAACGTGTGCTACGATTTTACGAACCTATGTTCACAATCACGGAAAGAACAGTCAGTCACTCTGAAATCACTATCACAAATAATTGCATTGCACTTCTGAGTTTGACTTCGTTTTGTTGAATGAGGAAATTAAGCCAGTAAGTTGCCGGTACGAAGATTTCTTCCGCGGTGCTCCGCCGGGCGCCGCTCTCGTATATATTACGTGACGTCATTCCTACGTAAGCTGATGAGCACTGCACAAAACTATTTTTCTTCTACCAATACCATGAAGTAAAGCGCATTAGCCCGGGAATGAGTCGGTGTGCCGAAAAAAAGAACCAATTTTTACTTTGCTCACCAGTACGATGCGTAGGCGTACTCTGAAAAATGTATATATTTAAAGTAAAGACTCTATTTCACGGCTAGTTTCATAGATGAGGAACCGAAATATGGTGATATATAATGCAGGGAACTTTGACATTAAACAGGAGTGCTGGACTCGAATCATTCTCTTGACAAAAACGTTTTAATTTGGAAGTTTATAATTCTTTTGGAAAACTTTTGTTGCGAAAGAAACCACGTAAATAATAATTTACGTGACTTATAATAATTATAACTGAAAATTTTTTCTCATGGAAACAGAGGATAATATTTGCAAAAGTTGGGACAAATTCATTCCCATGGTAATACCCTCAATTTGCTTGTAAAATTTTCCTGCAAACATGAAAAGGATGGCACTTTTATTTTTCCGGGAGAATTTAACAAGCAATTCGAAGGTATTGCCGTGGGAAACGTATCAAGACTACCAAATATTTTCTTGTATTTCTACAAGGAGCAATGGGTAGCTGAATGCCCTCCACATTTTGAGCCTGTATTTTTTAATCCTTATGTTGACGATACTTTCCTACTCCTTAAAAGTTCTTCACACACTGAAATATTCCTTAATTTGAGGAAGAAACACCCATAAATTTAATTCAATATCAAAATTATAATTGGAAAGCACTCATTGTTTCTTGATTGTCATAGCTCAAGAAATTATGTCATGTTACGCTTTGATTGTCCTGTCTTCATTTCATGTCTCAAGGCACGAGGGAAATTTGGTAACTTAGCAGACGTGTTCAATAAAAGCACGCAAGAAGTCTCATTGCCATTCGATTAATTTTTCTAAGTCACTGTGTATTTAAGTCAGAGAAAACCGCTGAGCCTTCTCGTCTATTGTTAGCAAAAACCTCATCTTATTTGTTTGCTCCACACTAAGATTTCTCTTCATCTAAATGCTTTTCACGTAAAACTTACATCTAGACTTGAGTTTGGTCCCTGATAAATATGAGATCGTGTCCTTCCGGTTATATCAGTCGATATTAAAACAATAACCCATAGTAAAAGTAAAGAAATTTAGTTGATTACGAGATATGGAAAGAGGCGGATGCCATTGTTACACAGCAGAAAGGCAAGTTATGAGTCATTGTTTATTGAACCAAGACATTTAGTCCCCGGTGGAAAAGCGACCTCAAACAATAATAATAAAAGACATTTAGCTATGGGAAACCCTCACAAATAGGTTTAATACGACGAGGTCAATTGCAAGGTTTTATTATCCTGCGAGTTGAAACATTATTAAAAAACCTTCAACGGAACAAAGAAGGTAAATTTAAGGAAACATTCTACGCAATATTTAACGCAAATTTTAACAATATCAAGATACTTGCGAATAGGAATACGTAATTTATTAATTCAAGAGTTAAAACCTAAAACGGTGGCGATTCAGCGTCCCCTTGCACGGCGTTGGCTACGTCACCGCTGCAGCGACGAGTGATATGCGAGGAGCAATGGACTTCTGCGGGAATCCTCCATGTGCTAGGTAAGCGGTCCTGGTCCTCGCCGGTCTCGTCGTCGAGGCAGGCGATTGGCGGCCGTAGGAATCTTAAGACAGCTCAAGCAGTAGGCAGACCAGCAGTCTCAGGTCAGACGAAGTAGTACTTCCAAGCGACAGATTCACAGCAGCGAGACGCGTCGAGTTAAAAACCAGGCGTCCAGTGCAACCAGCGACCCGACGCTCCGCGTCCCCACCCTCGGATATTAATGAATGTTGGCGATAGTGCAAGGAAGGATAGACTTGTCATCAAAGTGAATGCAGCTGGGGCTTTATGGTTCAGCTTTATCAACGAGATACAGTCAACGCCTAATCAAAAACCCCGGGATGCTAACCTGAGTTAAAGTTGTGCCTCAGTGTGATGGACACTTCTGTAGTTTCAGTAGTAAAGACGTAAAAGGAGCATAGTGAAGAAAATACCCATTTAGAGCCGAAACAGACAGATCAGGAGTTAGAGTGTCAAGTTAAGATTTACCCAGAGCCCTAGACAGCCCACTAGCTGTCAACCGGCAGGCCCCAGGTAAGTAATTTAAGGAGAAATTTAAGGTAAGTTGAGTTAAGCTGGCTCTTTAATCAATTTAAGAAGGCAATAAGGTTAAATACACACGCACACTCACATTCACACAATTACAGCAAGGCAAGAAACAAATTAATCAAGAAAGTAACATAGGTATAGTAGATTATGTAGCAAAAGCAAGTCGGCCAGTAGAAGTGGGCGAGGAAACACGAAGGAAGGCGAGAAGCCACTGGCGCAGCGCCGCAGGATCGACGGCCACACTGAGAAAAAATATAGGGTAATTTTGACACACTTAAGTGTGTCAAACGTTTGTCGCAAAACCGGCACAAAATTGTGTGTCATGGAGGCGCCATGACACACTTTAGTGTGTTACATGACACACTTTAGTGTGTTACATGACACACTTTAGTGTGTTACATGACACTCTTAGGGCAGTCATGACACACTTAGGGGAAATCTACGGAACCTAAAACATAGATTTAGCTTACTCCTACCATACCCCTCTGTCTTGCCTCTGGATTAAGAAAAATGAGTATTTGCAGAATCAATGAATCATTCGAGGCCTATTTTGTACCACATTGACCATTAAATTTTAAATTATCACAATATTTCAACAGGATAAATGCACTACTCATGAAATCAGCGTATTCTGCAATTTTACAAAAAAAACATATAAAATATTTCATGCCGTCGTGTAGAGAAACTTCACGAATTTATGCAGAGTTGAACAAATTAATTGAAATCTGTAAATAAATTAAGAGCGTCTACAAGACCTTCCTCACAACAGCGTTAAATGTATTTTAACATGACACATGAATTCGATTAATTGTGACGATTTCAATGCCTTAACGTTTATCAAAAGAAGAAAGCACTGATTTCAAGCTAAATTGCATTTTAGATAACTAAAAATTTTCCACGCATTAAACATAGGCTTCAGCATAACCACATCTTAAATTCATCTGTTCAAATAAAAACAGCATCAGTTTAGTTCGCTCATTTTATTCAACACTGAAATGACACGTTTTCCCTGCATTTTAATTCTCGGAAAATTTATAGTTGGATTCAAAGCAATAAAAATGGTGGAGACAAATTCAGCACTGAATGTTTATCTACTTAGAACTGGAAGTGATAAAAATTATTCTAAGTTTGTGAGCACATTTCCGTATAGTCGAGAAATATTCTAACAACGGAATCAATCTTATTTTCCCCTTTCAGTTCCATTTAACTTGGAAAGTAAAGGTCTCACGCATCAGCACAAGAATTCTCCATTTTGAAACGAAAAATTCCAACACCTGTTATCACGCACAAATGAAATTCTAGTTTATCACAATACCTTAGAAATTTTAAATCTCATTTTTCATACGAATAAAATAAAAAATTCATTTATAAAAAAAATATTTATAACTGTATGCATATTTCCATGTAAGTCTAGAAATACTCAAATGGACGAAAATAAATTAGTTATGCGTTAAGTTTCGTAATCAATTTCTCGTAAAATTAAGCAGGTCTTTCACTGTGATGAAAATAATTTCATTTGGAAAAAGAAAATAAGTTTTCACACTTATCTCGCACAAATGAAATCCCGATTAATCTGCATTCAGAAACATTTCATTTTAATTCAAGAAAGAACCTAAAAATGTTTATTTAGTTTTTCACTTTAACACAAGTAACAAAATGAAGTGAAGAATAAAATATTTCAAGGATTGTTTGAACGTTCACAAATAAATCTAGGAACTTTCGAATAAATGGAAATATTTTATTCATCATTTTTGAGGTCCATAAATAACGAGTTCTCACAAAGTTAGAGAAAGTCTTACATTAGAATAAACAAAATATTTTCTGGAGTTGTACCAGCCAAAAGAATTCTACTATTATTATCGCACATAAGAATTCTCATTAAATTACTATGGCAATACAGCTTAATAACACTATTTTGATGTATGACAAATAGAACATTATACATTACTAATTGCAGTTCAAGGCAATGGACACTATAAAATCAGATAATTCTAGTGACTTGAATTTTTTGAACACTATGTACTTTTCTTCAAAAATCAAAAAATATTAGAGCAGACGAAATAGTATCTTACTTCTATTTTACGTAAAGTTAAGGTCTCATACAACGCTAGGAAACATTCTCTCTATTCTGAAACTATGGAATAATTTTTTAACACTTGTCATCTGAAAAACGAAATTTTCATTTACATACTACTACGCACATACAATGTGAGAGTTTCATTTGCACTCGAAGAAATTTTCAGCAATATTTATTTTAAAGTAGTTTACTGAAAGGTTTGTACGTTTGTGACTCAGATCACAGCTCAAGCAGCTAAGTTAATTACTAACATATTTATATATAAAAATTAAATGGAAAATAAAATTATTTAACATTTGCATGCATATTTCTATAAGTCAGAAGTGTTAAAGCAAACGAAAATAATATTAATAATCACTTTTAGTTTCATACTGAGCTCAAATTCTTGCTAAGTTAACAATATCTCAAGTAAGAATTTACGTTTCGATACAGTGAAAACATTGAAGCTTGTATTTAGAACTTGGAATCTCAAATTTCATGTGAACATAAAATGAAAGTAATCGTGTTCCTTTTGAACTATATAAAATAAAATAAAAATTTCCACGCAAAACTGGAATTCCATAACGTCGCTTTTAGTATATTAGTATATTAGTTAGTTTAAGCCTCCCTATCCTCAACAATGAGATGTAAAGAGAGGAAGGAAGAAGGCACCATTTAGTATGGAGTTAAGGGAACGTGGAATCTATGCAGAAAGGGCACAGAAACAGAAAGCTAAGAAAGAAGTTCATGAAACAAGAAAAAGTTGAAGAAGAAAGTGGTAGGCGGTGAAAAACAGGACAGCAGTGAACCGAAAAAAAGATGGTCCGTAACACAACAAAAACCTATTCTATTTCAACAAAAGAAAGCCTACCTAACCTTTAGCTCGGGCCCTCACATTGTCCCCCTGGGAGCGCTAGTTCCCATAGATACAATAATTGTATCCCCCTGAGGGGAAACGTCGCTTTTAACGATGTTCATTGGTTTCACTGAGTCATAAGGCCGTCATTCGTGAAGTGTTGACCGCCATTGGTAACGAAACCGAGGTCGATCGGTGAAGATACTCTGACTTGCATATAAGCTTGCATCAATAATAAATTTACGAGGATCTAATGAATAAGTTTAAGTCTCCTTGGAAAGTTTTGTTTTGCTAATAAATTGATTGTGAAATTAACAAAACAAAACTCAGCACTAAAGAAGTTCATGTTAATAACACCTCTATCGTAATGGTTTTAAAACATCTGATATTCCTGGAAAGAGACCAATCAAAATTTCATTTTCAACTCAATCGACGGCATTTAAATTAATCAAATTTCAAATAATTTCACATAGTTTATAATATTTAATTAGTTTATCCAAATTCAATAGTTGTAAAAACTAGAATCCCTATTCACTTATCAAACTAAGAAAATTTTGTTCCAGTTTATGGACAAAATTGTGAACTTATCAAAAACAGGCTCATGCGCGACCACGTCCATCAAGGTCTGAAATAATGTCATTTGCTATAAAAGTATCACTTATATTCCGCATAGAAATAACACGGTAGTTATTATATCTTAAAAAAATCAATTTCATTTCGAAAACGCAAAAAAATTCACGATTTTATCCTACAAGTTCTGATTTTATATTCAGTAGCAGCACACAAATAAAAAGAGATTTATGCATAAAAATATAGCCCATATTTTTGTTTTTAGAACTCATATTCTTAGCAGATTAGATTTAGCCTCCCTACCCGCAGCAACAAATGCGATCCAAAGAGAGGAAGAAAGAAGGCACCATTTAGTATGGTGTAAAGGGAACGCGGAATCTATGCAGAAACGGCATAGATACAGTAAGATGAAAAAGAAGTTCATGAAACAAGATCAAAGTTGAAGAAGAAAGTAGTAGGGACTGAAAAAAACAGCACAACAGTGAACCGAAAAAAATGGTCCGCAACAAAACTAAAACCTATTCTATTTAAACAAAAAGAAAGCCTACCTTACCTTTAGCTCGGCCCTCACAATGTCCTCCTGGGAGCGCTAATTCCCATAGATACAATAGCTGCATCCCCCTGAGAGGACTCGTATTCTCATCAGGTAGCAAAGGAACTACCAGAAGTAAACACTAAAGCTATTCAGCACCAGTTTGGACGTCTCTATGTAAATCCAGAAACTTTCAAACAAATGCAATGAATTTTGTTTCACAAATTTGAGCAAAAAAAAAAAGGAAACCGAAACTTTGCAAAGTTAAACAAGTCTACCACAATAATAAAAATATTCATTCTATTTGATACTGAAAAAAATTTCCATACCTATTTATCCATACGCATTAATTCTCATCAAATCGTCAAATCCGCATTAAATAACCCACTCTTATCAAGGAATAATTCCATTTTCATTTACAGGAATTCAATAATCGCTATAGGCAATCACACTAGAAGTTCTTGGCTACCATTAGAAAAATTATATATTCGTTCAACACGTTTTCTGCTCCGAGTTAAACTGCAGTTCACTATTTAATGCAAATTTAAAGTCAATTGCAGTAACAAACATTGAAAATAGCAATCATTAATTCGATCTTATTTGTTTTTAGCTACTATTAACTATTTACAAAAATTAAGTGAGTGACCGGAGGTCGGTCTGCAGCATTATGAAAATCCCTTGAGTGACCACCGGTGGGTTCTTCGCAGGAAACGCGTTAAGCGAGAACGCGGTTCAATGCACTGTAAAGAGGTGTCGTCACAATATATCCTCTGTGTATAGAAACATTACGTTGGAGAACTTGGCTGTAACTTGCAAGTCGAGTATTCAAAACAGACTGAGACAAGGTAGGATGAGGACGACAACTGCCGAAGTTGTCGGAACTACAGGTTGAGACCACTGAGCGCCCTGACGCGGATGTTGTGCTGAAATAAATGAGATAAGGTTTTCATTCTGAAATCCAATGCGGTCACACCTAGGCAAGTTTTATTGAGTAGTGGTTTTGTGAAGAATCTATTCATTAACGGTGCCCCCTCAACTGAGTAGCAATGTAACCAGGGTTGAGTTTAAAAATATTCTTAAACGCCTTTAAAAATCCTGCATAGATTTACTAATTATTTTACTCAAACTTGAATCCACAATGTGTAATCTAAAACAACCATCAAGTACCAAATATTGCTAATTTACTCGGTCATGTGTGATAAAGCTACGAACAATTTTCTGACCTCAAGTGAAGATGAATTTTCAAAAATAATCGAGCTTCATCAGTCCACTGTATATTTTATACTCTGCTCTCCACATAACAAAATACTATATGAATTTGGATGCAAGTTGATCTGAACCTCTCAAACTAAAACAAGGTTTCAACAATTATGTAAGAAGGTGCTGTTCAAAATGAAATGAAGGGAACGGGGAATCTGTGCACATGGAGTGTCCCAACAACTTGTGCATGAAAACCATACAATTGAAAAGGGCTTCATGATAACAAGATATTAATTTCATTTAAACCACTAATATTGAAAGAAGCTTTAGAAACCAAATGAGAATGGAAGAAAATAGCAATGAGTAACAATTAAAAACATCAACAGTATACCGAGAAACGATGTTCCTCAACCATACAAAAGTCCTAATTCATTTGTACAAAGACTTCCTAAGCTTTAGTTGGCGACCTCACCAATTGTGAAACATCTGTTCAATTGAGGCAAAACAGGATGAACTCGCATTTAACTGCAGAATGAACGTGGAGAAACATCCTAGCTGCCCTTTCAGCAGCGGCTTCTTTCATGTGTGCTGAATTCTACTATTTAACAACAAGTCTACCATTTTTGTGCTATAAGGGATAAAAATGAGTCAATCAGCACCAGTAAGATGTCTAAATATTCAAAAAACATTTGTGAAGCACCTAGAGGTCCCTTTATTATTATATAAGAAAGTTTTACCCTCCCTTAATTGCACGACAAAGATGTTCTAAGAGAGGATGGAGAAAGGCACCATTTAGTATGGAGTTGAGGGAACGCGGAATCTATGCACAAGGTGCACAGAAACAGGAAGCTAAGAAAAAAGTTCATGAAACAAGAAAAAGTTGAAGAAGAAAGTAGTAGGTGCTGAAAAACAGGACAGCAGTGAACCGAAAAAAGATGGTCCGTAACAAAACAGAAACCTATTCTATTTCAACAAAAGGAAGCCTACCTAACCTTTAGCTCAGGCCCTGACATAGTCCCCCTGGGAGCGCTAATTCCCATAGATACACCTAGATGTTCCTTACCTTCCTGAAAAGAGTTCCTTGAAATATTTCAAACCAAGCGTTGCTCCTCGCAGAAAAGGTTGACAAGCAGCAGAAACAAGTTAGCCAGACCATCATGATTGATGTCCCTCAATGATGCAGACCTCTTCCCAACATGCCAGTGACACAGACGTAGTTAGCAGTAAATAAGGCTGTCACAGATGACCACTTGTCACGGTACCTCAACAAACAAAAAAGAGGTGAGAATGTGGATAACGTATAAAAACACTAATAATTCTGCTTGTTTGCCTTTTTTGTTTAGTTAGCAATGTGCTAAGTGGCTTGCTTATCACCATCCACCCTTTTTGTTTTCAGTAATAATGAAAGAATGAGCCTAGGTAGTCAGCCTGATGTTCCAAAACTTCTACAAAGTGGGGGAGAATGAGAATACATGGACATGAATGAATTAAAAATTGTTAACAATTTTCAATTGCTAATGTTCTTGATTAGGGAAGAATTAAAAATGAAGGCTTCCCAAAATATCTCTGTATGTGCTATGAAAAAAAGATAGTGATAAAATATTTTTGTTTTGTTAGTGTTCTTGATTAGGACAGAATAAAAATTTAAGGCTTCCTAAAATCTCCCAGAGTGCTATGAAAGGAAATACAGCAATAAAATAATTTTGGTTTGTTAATGGAAAATTGGAAAAAATTAATTCATTTCTATGAAGTTGATACAAAATCCATATTTGTTTATAAAATTTGTTAACATAAAGATACTCGTTTAAAAAGCACACATGGTATCATACTAATCCATTGCAATGATTCCACATTTGATTAAAAAAAATACAAATGCAACCAAATTATTCCCAGCAAAAATGGATATTAATACTGGTAATTATGAAAACAACACAGAAATACTGAAATAGCAAAGTAATTAGATAAGTTTCAATATATTTATTTCATTAAGTGCTTTAACTATTTTCAGAACAGCACTTGATTGTGATATAATCATTTTAACATGCCCACAAAACAGGTAATATACACACCATGTACTGAAAGTTATTTCTCCGTACAGAAAGTGTAGACCACTTCTTTCTGACATGAATCTCAAGCAGATTTATGCATATCTCGTTAAAAGCATACTCACTTTGTGCAAGACACAAAAATTTCATGAACATTATGATACTAACAAAATTATTTTATAGTAACCCTGCAGAAAATCAGATCATATTTGGTATGCAAGTATACCAAGGCTTCAACAATTCTGAAAGTAAAAAACAAAAATAATTACCAATATTGTAACATTGAAACATTTGAAATCGTCAGCAACTGAAGTATTGTAGTCATATTAAATGATCTAGCACAAGGCTTTAAAATAAGTCTTTTGACCCACCTTTCCCATTAAATCAACAACAGCTTGAAAGATATTATAGGCAATCTATGGTGAATTAAAGAACTGGTTTGAAAATATCAGATGGCATGGAAGCAAATAAAGTGATAATATTAACAACAAACCAAATTTTAGAAAAATGACATGTTATTCAGAAAGTATTTATTTTTTCCACCAATCAAAGTTAGATCTAAGATCTTAGATCAAACTTAGATCTAAGCTATCGCTTTGACAAAGTCAAAATAGAGGATGATAAAGTTTACGTGTTATAGAAGGCCAGTGGTAGAACAAGAGAAAAAGTTGTAAGATTGCCAAAAAAATACTTTCCATTAATTAATAGTGCAAAACTACTTACACAGTTTCATTTAGCCTTGTGTGTTTGGCAAAATCACAATGCTCAAGTTTTTAATATGTATGTGCTACAAATTGCCATTGTTGATCATGAATCAGAAGCATATCCTTAAATTTTTACTAAGTTGAGTATGGAATCTTGCTAATAAATCCAGACATTTAACCAGTTATACTTTTTTCTTCATGGATCAGTGGAAATTATACATAAATTTTGCTGAAACCTACATGCAGCAATTATGAAATGCTGAGATTATGTTGTGAACAGCTATAGTACGCAACATTTAGCTTCATCCATAATGTTTCAAAGAATACATATAGGTATCAAAATTACCAAATTTTATTTCTCTCAGAATAATGTGAACTATTTTGCACTCAAGAGGGAAAAATATTTGATAAAATATGATAAAAAATTTAAATTTTAATAGAATCATTTCATGATGAACAATATAAATGTTTGCTCAGAGCTAAATTATGTTTGGAATATATTTTATTAATCATCAACCACAATCCCAACTGTCACTAACAAACAGCCACATAACATTTTAAATATATCCAGTAACAATATTCTAACGCAAAAAGTAACAAATTCCTTAGTAGAATTCTTTAAAGAATTATTCGACAAAACATAGTTCATCACTTCCAAATCTCATGTTAACTTCAGTCACATCTTTGTGCTCTAGTTGACATTCCATTCTCACTTCTCAACCTTGAACGGTTTTGCAGTTCTACACACAAACTGGCTCTAGCCACATTCAACACCAGAAAAACGCATGCTTCCTAAGCCTAATTAAATTTCCTTTCTTTAACAATTATGAACAAGCAATCATCACACAAAAGGAGCACACGTACCACCGTGAAAGGCACTGAACTGTTTTTCAGAACATATGAGACTGAGGGATTCCAGGCGGCAGCCGAGGCACTCTGAATAATTTTCGCAGTACTCTGTGACTGGCGGATGTGGGTTGGGCTCATGTCTGACGTACGACACAAAGCACCATTGAATGAGAAATTCATCGAATCCTCAAATTTCTTTAACCAACTGTTTTTTCGAAGGCGCAAGCCTATTGAAATCAGTCTAATCATCGCATATAAATCACACTGAAGCTATCACTAGGTATGGAAACCAAAAATTTAGTCGGCTGTTATCTAGTACTTGACAATAAAATGTTTCCAATCTGTCATACACTTCCTCCAACAGATGCACCAATTTTTTTGCAAAAGAAAAATATAAACAAGGCTATTAGCAATTAAAAGCATTAAAATAACAGACATTTTGAAACAATTCCCCTTCTATGAATAAAAACAAAATATAAGATGAATACATTTCTTACAGATTTAAACGACTAAAAGAAGAGAATCGTCATAAGCCATATTTGTATTCCACGAGGAATCAGAGGACTAAATCATGCAATCAACTTGATCTCAATAGTGATGGAATACCTTTTCCTTGCGCACCAACCAGCATATTATGAGCTTTCTCTTCTGTGCTTAACGATAAGTTTGATGACCAACTGAATGGAAGAATTGTAGTACATTGTACGTCAACTTTAATTTAATCGAAATGGCGATTGATCAATTTTTCCGAACGAATGTTCAATTTTCATAACATATTTTCTTATGATTGGTAGCTATTATTTAGCAGCTTCCATCGACTAGGTTCTGTGCTAAATAAAAAAATTAGGCCATCATCTGCAAATAGTGTTCATTTTTGTGGCATATTTTACGAAAATTAAGGTTTCATAATTCACAACGAACAAAAGATAACGTTAAATAGAGCGAAAAATTCATGATTCTTCAATATTCTGTGCTCAGAACATATTAGACGTGACCAATCCAGACCAAAGACCTGACCAGAGACCCGACCAGAGACCTGACCAGAGACCCGATCAGAGACCTGACCAGAGACCCGACCAGAGACCTGACCAGAAGTCCGAACAGAGACCTGGCCAGAGACCTAACCAGAGACCTGACTAGAGACCTGACCAGAGACCCGACCAGAGACCTGACCAGAGACCTGACCAGAGACCTGACCAGAGACCTGACCAGAGACAGGATCAGAGACCGAACCAGAGACCAAACCAGAGACCTAGCCAGAGACCGGACCAGAGACAGGACCAGAGACTGCACCAGAGACCTGACCAGAGACCGGACCAGAGACCTGACCAGAGACCAGACCAGAGACCGTACCAGAGTCCTGACCAGAGACCTGACCAGAGACCGGACCAGAGATCTGAACAGAGAAATGACCAGAGACCGGACTAGAGACCGGACCAGAGACCTGACCAGAGACCTGACCAGAGACCGGACCAAAGACCGGACCAGAGATCGGACCAGAGACCTGACCAGAGACCGGACCAGAGACCGGACCAGAGATCGGACCAGAGACCTGACCAGAGACCTGACCAGAGACCAGAACGGGGATAATCAGACAAAATTAGATTAGAGTAGATTAAATTTTGTTTTTAAGCCTCCTTAACCGCAATACAGGCGTTCCAAAGAGAGGAAAGAGGAATGCATTAATTAGTATGGATTTGAAGGGATGCCACATTTATACACGAGTCATATGGAAATGGGAAGTTAAGAAAGAAATTCATTAAACCTGATAACGAGTGAAGAGGAAAGTTGTGGGTACTGAAAAATCGCTTAGTAGTAACCAAAAAAATTGCCCGTAACCAAATGAAAACTACCTTATTTCAACTGTAAGAAGGCCTATCTAACTTTTTGCTCGGGACCTCACATATCCCCCCGGCAGCCTTAATTCTCATAGATGCAACAGCTGTATTCTCCTCAGGGGTTGAAAATTCTTCCGTTTACACAATTCTAAGTTGAAAGAAGTAAAACTTTCATAAAATAAGCATAAATTCAATAATTACCACATTTGAACTCAATGTGGCCGTTAAAAATGTTAATTGGCATTGATTAGAGAGGAAAAACTCAACAACGGCAACCTTGGCAACGTTCTATCGGTGGAAGCTAGTCTACGTTCTCGACCAAATTGAAGGATTGTCATGGTGACACACTTAAGTGTGCCCTGATGACACATCCAGGCGTGTCAAGATTTCTATGAGTGCAGGTAAGTCAACGAGAGACTCTCGCCACCCAAAAATACTCCATGATAGAGCTCACACCTTGCATCAAGTGAGACGTTTACAACCGGGGACGCCTATATAAAAAAAGCTCACAATTAGTAACGCTCACATTGCGTGTGCAATAGTAGAAAGTTCAAAAGTATCCTCTTAAACACAGCTAAGGAAGCCCTCAGCTCACCTGCCTATAGCCACGTTCATGGAGCTAGGGTATATGGAGGGAGCATAGCGCACTCTGATCGGGCTCAATTTGGCTGCAAAAGCTGAAAGACTCGGGCACTGTCAAGGCCTGTGACGTCACAATTCTGAGCCAACCACAGACGCTTGGCTGAAGTTCCTCCACCCACCTTCCCTACAACCCCTCCCTCTCATTTTCAAAGCAAGATTAGTACCACACCATATGTTAAAGAGTAAGGTGTGCATGCAAGTCGCTCTAATTTGTTATAATCAAGGGCCTGTAATCTTTATAGTTTTCAACTCTTAATGTATCTTTGCTCGTAATTTTGATATTATTAAGTGTCCTTAAGTGAGGAAACACAATTTATTATCTTTCGGAGTCTTAGAATCCCAAATTAATCATTAACGATGATGCGATTAACTGAACAGCTGGAAGAGCATTCAGCGAGCGTGTGCGCACTCTAGCGTAGTCAGTAGGTAACTGGCTTCCGTGCTGACGTCACACTTGCGAGACGGCTATTGGTTACCACAGACAGAGGAGAAATCTCAAAAACTGGTTCTCTTCACAGACGGCTATGCTCCCTCCATATATACTCCCTCCACGGCCACATTGATCTGAAAGTAAAGGTCTAACCCCACTGCGCCTCTCCGGCAATGGGGAATGTTCAAATTCTCCATATAGCAAACAAGAAGTCGAGGTAACTTGTTTATTCCTATATTAGGTTCCTGTTGAACTTAGGCAAAGATAGATGCACAGCAAAGACAATACGACCAGAAATTAACATGCACTCTCACAACACTCCAAGATATTTGTCCTATTGAACACGTTGCTGAAGAACGTATTTGCATAAATGTAAAAGTATTTAGAAGATTGTTTTTATTGACGATCACGCTTAAGGAGGAAAGGTGTACGAAGTTTTCATTTTCAAATGAAATGAATATTTTTCACACAGGAACTAGCAAGTATGTAAAAATTGCTAGAGAATTGATGTCTTCATATATATTCAAGGTCTGTGCTCATATGAACTTCAACGCACATACCTTTTTCCAAAAATTCTTCTTATGAAACACGGATGTTTTTCTCCAGCAAAAAGATTCTGCAACGAAATTCATTGTGATCAGCCCATTCTAAACGATACAAATGGATCTGATAGCTTTTTCCCTTTAGGGAAGAGTTCCCCATTAAAAAAATTGCTTTATTATTGAACCTACAGTAATGAAATTTAGTATACAGATAGGAAATGCAATTTGGAATCATTTGCCATTCGTGAAAAAATGCGATTTTCCCCATAGAAAACGAGATATTCATGGAAAACGAGATTTTGGGAGGGTTTTTCAAAATGTATCTCCTCTTACAGTTTTTGAGCTACAGTGATAATTTTAGTGTCATTGTATGCGGAAATACTTTTAGATATCAAAAACTAACTTGGCATTACCCAAACTTTAGTTTGAAGTTGAAAAAATTGAAAAATTCCAAAAAAAGGTATTTTTTCGTAAAATTTCATACTTTATGACGTCAAAACTTTCGATCGAAAATGAATTTCCGACCTGCCATTTAATTTTCGGAAAGCCCTTGTCATTCCGCATCCAATGATATCAAAATCATCACTGTAGCTCAAAAACTGCAGGAGAAGATACATTTTGAAGCCCCACACTCCGATCCTCCAAAATAAGGCAAAACAGTGAAACAAAGATATATAAAAAAATTTAATTTTTTTCTTTATTTTTTTATTGGGTCAGATAAGACCCTTGAAATCATTATACAGTAAAAAAGAGACACACAAGAAGGCATAGCAACGTCAAGCCGTGAAGAAAGTGCCAAGGGGGAGGTGTAACATGATAAAATAACACTTCCCCCTCCCCTCCCCCCCATACTTCAAACCCCCGTAGCGGGCGAACCAATGAACGTACGAACTTCATTTTTTCCTCAGGATGTACCTGACATCTTACCCTATGCTCGTCGTAGCCGCGCGACCATCGAACTTGCCTCCGTCCAGGCAGACCCTGGTTCGAGTCCCGGCGCTGGTGGCGATTTTCTCTGTTGGGTATAGGAGAAAAATTCCAAGCACAAAACCCCACTCTACCCAGGTGTCTGAAATGGGTACCGGTCTTGACCGGGGGAAAGCGAAATGGCGTCCTGGCGTTAGTTATAAGGCATTTGAAAATCCAATGTACGAGGTGATATGTATCAGGTTTGATTGGAAATAAAGCATCCGCAGATGCCTTCATTATTATTATTATTATTATTCCTATTGCAGCTAAAACCCAATATCTCCAGAAAATTCCACATTTTGAGGGAACTCTTCCCTCTAGGCACATAGACAATGCTGAAATATTTTCGGCGTACGAACTACAGAATAGAAAGTTTTTAAATGAACTGTTTTCAAACAGAAAATGCTTAACATATGTTAGCATGTTTTTATAAAATATAATTTGTGTATATGTTGAATTTGACTCAAGCATCTAAAAAATATATTTATTTCTAAATGTGAGCCTTTTTTATGAGTTATATTCCGAAAGGAAGAATGTTACACAATCTGTCATCAAAACCAATTTATTATGTATAACGTTTACCCGTAATAATGCTTCCATAGGAACTGCTCGTTCACATTCATTTCAATTTAACCATCTGTGAAGAAAATGAAATAAGAATATCTCAAATGCTAAATTGGCTTACTTTAATACTTCTCTTTCCTTTTTCTCTTTGCTGCTCTATTCTAAAAGCGGCGAATGCTGGTCCCACAAAGATTTCATTCCATATTTGCAAATTTAAACTTAGAGCACAAAAAATGTGCCATCTTAGCTAGGTCACGGATTTGCCATGATGAATAAAAACTCCCAGATCATTGGTACATATCTGCTACGTGGCTTGCACAAATTTTTCTGCGGGTGTTCAGCCCGTGTTTTATAAAATTCACTCACATTCTATATGAGGAAAATCTTCAAAAATCTGCGGGTTTAATCCTGAGACTGATTTCCCGATACCTATAGATCGCTTTACTCCTAAGATGAATTACCTCGCATTCGTTAAGAAATTCTTTGAATTTGGTCGCATGGAAGAAAAAGATGCTCAAAAATTAGCTTCTCGAGTGTAAAATGAGATCAACCAATTTTAACGTGCTGGGAGTTCGTCCGTTCAAACATATTGGATTAGTCCTGTGCTAACGGACAAATATGAAACTTATTTTTTGGGTAGACGTCTGCTTCTTACGAGAACTTTTTTGCAAGTAATACGAGCTTGGGGGCAATAGAATTTCATAAAATTCAGAAAAACGTTTTATTACAGACGCTCGACAGAAAAAAGTATAGCAAAATGTTGTAGATCCATATTCCATATACAAGGTAGATTTTCTTACGTGCGTACGAATCTGAACTTTACATTATTTAACATATTTTGATACCAAATGTGAAATCAGAATGTAAATTGCAATGCTCAAACAAAAGTTATGTCGAAAAGAAGATAGTGCTTATAATGATCATGTTGATCGCAAATTGATATTTTAAAAGCAGTTTTCAACAAGAACGTGTATCTCCTGAACTGCAAAACTTTTGAAAAGCTTAAACTTAAGCTGATGTAAGTTTTGTAAGTACACTATGTCGTTAGGAAAGTATCACCCAACAGCCCCTAGCGCTAGTTTCAGTGGAGCCCTGCCGTTTTTGACCTAAAATGCCATAATTTTGTCTCTAGTGGGTTTTAATACCTTTCAGTGAGCGTAGTTGATGTAATGATTACATCTAGCTCGGATATCTTATCCATGTCGCCATTCATGAATAGAAAACACAATATTCCAGAAAATACAATAGCTTGTGTTCTTAAATGGAATGAAAAATTCTTAAGAAATTCTTTCAAGGAAATACATCAAGGTGTGATAAAAAACACCTATTAAATTTCTACGATATTTTCAGTCCCACAAAAAAATATGACAGAAAAATAAACAAGCCAGTGAGCACGGCTCGTGTTATATGTACGGGGGTCAGTGGCAGAAGCGACCTAAATGACTCATAAGAGAGAAACAAGAAACATGTAAAATTTCGCAATTTTCTAAACCATTTTATTTCACTCAGTTCATTTTTTATTATGTTTTATTCCATTTATTTCACAGTCTCCTGCTGTTATACAGTCACGATTTACCCATGATCTAATTTTTTGTTGTTTTTTCAGTTTGCTACTTCCGCAGTTCACGTTGTCCTTTCTTTTCAGAGAAGGTGAACAGCGGGAGTTGACACAATACATCGTAAAGAGACACAACACATCGTGAACTGAAATTGCAAATTTGAACAGGCACAAAACATCGTGAACTAACATAACTTGCGGCCGGTCGTTTAAGCACAATCAAATAAAACGAAATAGCCGGAAAATTGGCATTTATAGCATTAACGAGTAAGCGCTAATAAAGCAGTTTCACAACTTTTTGTTATAAATGCTGGCAGCATAATATGCCAAACAAAACAAAAAATACAAAATCCTTTATTAAAAAATAACAAAATAACCCAATACAGTAAACAAACAATCGCAAGCAATAAAAAACCACTATTAATGGCTGCTTACGGCTATTCTACAGTTGTATTGCAATGAATTATTAGCGACATTTTCAAATTTTTGAATGTTAAATTATGCCTTTTGTCAGAGACTATATATTAGAAAACAGAAAATCTTATTTTCTTTACTGCTGAAGCGACAGGAGCATATTTGAAAACTGTAATTTGTTGAGGATTCATGACTATTGAAACTCCACCTGGTTTTCCTTTGAAAATGTCAGCTATTTTAGAAAAAGTGCTTAAATTAGGATTGCCATTCACCACTATTTCACATTTTGCTCGGGCAAAATCACCCTTTGTTCTTTAAAGGGTTGAAATACCTTGTATTACACTTTAAAATAATGAAATATAACCTACGATGGGTTTGTTGAGTGCGTTTGGCAGACAGGCGTCTGAAATAATTCGCAATGTGAGTTAAGTCTTTTCTAACTAAGTCTTTTCCAAGTAATTCCGAAACTATTCTTATTTTGAATCCTCACTGCTTTAACTGTTTGTTTCTTGCGCAAGAACGTCCAAATTGTCAGAATAATAAAATACGGTGGACAACCAAGTACCCCATCGCGTCACTACTGGTAGGTGTGGCATTGCAGGATGAGAAGCAACACTTTTAATTTTTTGTATTCTTGAGGGAGCTTAAGGAATATTTTTTCACTGTTTACGACTAGTTTGTAAATTTCTGGGAAAATTTCCCTAACGTACACAGCAACTCGATGAAGTGCGTGAGCTAGGCACATGACATGTAACATGTGAGGGTAATTCCCCTGCAGAGACGTGGCTGCTTTCTTCATGAATGCTGCTGCATCGGTGAGCAGCAGCATTACTTTATCATATTTTAAACTATTCGGCCATAGTACTAATACAGCTGCAGAAAACATTTGGGCTATCGAAGAACTATTTGCTCTTTCAACTTGTACTGAAGCAAGTGTGTGGATATTATATTTTCAGCATTTAGTGAACCTACAATTTGTGTTCTAATTTGTTCTGTTGTTTCGCTGGAATATTTTGCAGTATAATTTTTACACAACGATGATTCGTCTGGGATACTTTTTTTAGTGTACGAACTTAAAAAGCGTCTCATAGAGGGAATTTGTAGATTCCATAATAGGATTCATGAATCCACAAAAGCTTTACGAAGGTCTCTACAAAATTGCGTCGAATAACAGTATGGAGCTGTTAAGTGTGATGTTGATGAAGTGGACGAAGATTGTTCAGATAGATTGTCAGCTGTGGGCGCTTCTTCAGTTTCTGGTGCAAATACAGTAGCCGTAGTTCTTTGTTGTTGTTTATTTCTCTCATGTTTAGCTGAATTGAAATATTGTTGTAGATTAAAAATTTTGAAAAATGCACTCGTACATCGCATTGGCAAAGTAGGAAAAACTGGTTTCTCCCATTTTGTGAAAAATCAGTGCTGCCAAAAGTCATCACTATATTTCGCAGTTTTACATCTGTTGATACAGGAACCTTTGGCATATTTTACCAAATTTCAATTAGGTCCCAATCTATCCTGCAAAAATAAACCTAGGCCCATTAGGTTAGAAAGAAATGTATTCAGTATTAAGTTTAATTCTTTCAGCGATTTTTACCATTTTTTTACCTTAATTGTCTAAAATGAACTATTTTAAAACATTTTTCATGAATAACACTTTGCTTGCAAATTCTTAGTTTACGAAATATTCAACTTTGAAGTTCTATTGACATCCCGTATGATAGTGAAGAACCGGACACATTCAAATGTGTTAAGGAAAATTTGATTGTGTGAATTTTTTGAGAATTAGGGAATATTTTAGTTGTGTATTTTGGAGAATTCGACGCAATTTTTCGCTACATGATTTTAATTGTGTACTCCATTGGGTTTTGCTTCGTGTTTTGTAAAAACATTGTAGGAATTATTTGGGTTATAAGACATGCAGTTTCCTTTTTGAAAAGATATTTTTGAAATAAATGTCACGGAAATTTAATGTCACATTGAAGTAAAGATTAAAATATTTTTGAGCACAATTTGGCGATTAAAAGAAGTAACGAGGTGATAAATTATTTGCAGGCATGGCGGTCGTCGCAGATGTCTGACTTGAATGGAAGGTTACATGCTAGAAGTCCGAAATGGAGGTTTGGGAGGCGGTCGTCATAACCTTTTTTCTTTGAACTGTGAATAGCTCATTGAAACTGAACTAAAGCTGTGCTTGTGAGAAGGAGCTTGTGAACGAACGTTATGACCACATCTTGTACTGCTGAACGCAACAATAAATAAGGGGTATTCTGTTATGTTTTATGTGTGGGAAAAGTGAGGGAATTGGCTGGCCGGCCGGGATTAACCAGAATATGATTTCAATTGGGTACGTACAATTTCTCAATTCGGTTAGCAGGATTGGAGTGTTGTAGAGGGTAGGCTGTTTGAGACATGTTTATTTACGCCATTTTTATGCAATGTCTATTGTGTGTTGGCCTCGTAACGGGTTGTATTATCTCTGCCGTAATCATAAAATCATGCTAAATTCATATGGAGTATCTAAATACCCGTCAACGTAAAGGCAGCTCATCAATACAGGTGCGCACAGAAACGCGCTGGCGTAAGTCGTGTCTCTACTCATCGGTGAGTACGGCCCTAATTTTAGTATACACCAATTGTTTGTCTTTTTCTTTAGTGACTGTGTTCTTTAATATCTCCTTGCATTTCTTGTGTATTGTATCATTTGGGTGGAGGTACGCCAATCCCTCTATTCCGAGAACGTGGTTTCTTCATTAATGCAAATTAATGAGGAGGCCGGACCACCTCTCGTGACAAATGATTCATTTGATACAAATTAGAAACAAATAAAATTGCGGAACGAACTAAACTTAACATTGACTAGAAATTTGCATCATAAAATACGATATGAAAAAAGGAACAGCGCTAGGCTTGAAACCCAAAGTTCCACGCACAATAATGGATCAGCTACTTCGTGCAGGCACAACGAAAACGCTGAAACTTTAAACTACAGATATTGTATAATATGTACGTGAAGGGACAAATGCACCAGGTTCGGACCCAAGCACTGATCGAGATCAAGAGTACGGCTGCCGTTATAAGCTATATATCACACACCCAATTGTAGGAATAACATTATTTCAAGATATTAGGTGTGGGAAACTTCTGCAACCTAAACTATGTATATAATTTGATATATGATGTTGAGAGAGACAGAGAGAAAGATGATAAGAAAACTTTAAGTTGTAAATTAACATTTAAATCCTAATATTATTTGTCAATAAAATCTACGTTTCTCTCTTTCCTGTTGGCTCACAGTGTACCTCACTCTATTCAGGCAGAAAAAACTAAAAGCCTTTTATGTATAAACAGAAAAAAGTGATAAAATTTCAATAATAAAACAGGTGCACACACAGAGAGCAACTTTCTATTGTCACTTGCAAGCATGGCATGCAAGTTAACCTGAGAAGCGTGCGAATCACTCTAAGAGGCGCTTGCAGTCACACGTGCTTCTATGCTTCTACATGCATTTATAGAGAAATATTAATGAATGTATTGCGCTATGAAATGCTATATAAGTATTTATTTGAAAAAAACCTTTTAGTAGCAAAATAGGTATTTTCCATGTCATGATTTTGATCATAACGTATGACAAACGATCATTCATTGGTGGACGCTCTACTCTTTGAATTGATCATATCAGCTTTGCGGAATGTCGATATTCGCGATGGCGGCTTTACATATCAGCTTTTTTACATCGACTTCTAGACGGCTCGAAGACCACAATAGAACAAGGGCGTCGTCCGGCCAAAGGTGTTGCCTAACATCGATATTGGGAAGGGTTCTGGTATAATTAGTGTTTACATCATGATTTAAAACTTAATGTCAATTAGATCACCACTCTGATTAATAAGAATCGATGTTCCTACTACGAATATAATCCAATGCGCCAGACTCAAACGAAACCGCTTGTTCGTGAAATTAATCCGTCTTAAGACTAAAGAAATCATCGTGGAAAGGCAGACGTTATCTAGCGCTACCTCTTCGAATGTGACGCGCGTCAGAACTTCAGAAGGGCCGTGAACCTGATTGAGAGAGGAAGTGCTTCTCTACTTGCCGCCCTTCGGGGCCAGGCTTTTTCTTGATTGCTGTATGTGACCAGTGAATAATCTACTAACGTAAAAACAGTTACGGAGCCGATTGTATTCATCATCACGGAATCCACGAACGAGATGAGCGTCATATCATTAAAGACATCTTTCCTTAGCATTCTCATGTCTACCATTGTGAGACTAGGTTTATTGATTCTATGCCTTAAGGCCCGAATACACGAACGCTCATCACCGTCACCGATCCTTATGAGAGTCGCTTAGCCCAACCCAATGCAGCTAAGCCCCACCCACTGCAAGCCAAAATGACCCTAATTTCGTGAGCGGCACCGATCCTTAAGGCCAAAATACACGCACGCTTTTTTCACCGTCACCGATCATCATGAGCGGCATTAAGCCCCGCCCACCAGTAAGCAGTGAGCGTGAACTGTCACTGCCGAGCTTATACACGCGCGCTCTTCAACGTCACCGTTCATTGTAATTGACGCTGATTAGGGAAAATATCTAACATGCTTGATATGCCGGTGACGGTCATAAGGATCGGCGCCGCTCACGAAATTTGGGTCATTTTGGCTTGCAGTGGGTGGGGCTTAGCTGTATTGGGTGGGGCTAAGTGACTCTCATAAGGATGGGTGACGGTGAAGAGCGTTCGTGTATTCGGGCCTTTATGACCGTCACCGGCATATCAAACAAGTTAGATGTTTTTCTTCATCAGCGTCAATTACAATGAACGGTGACGGTGAAGAGCGCGCGTGTATAAGCTCGGCAGTGACCGTTCACGCTCACTGCTTACTGGTGGGCGGGGCTTAATGCCGCTCATGATGATCGGTGACGGTGAAAAAAGCGTGCGTGTATTTTGGCCTTTTAAGCATGCGTACGTAATATTACTTGGAAAGTAAGCTAGGTGCTTTAGATTCATTTCGATGTATCACAAGATTTCTATGTTACGTTCATATCATGTAACTATCTTTAAGGTAATGAATTAATGATGAGGTCAATTGTCTCATGATTTCCCCTGTAGGCTAGATAGAAAGTGTTGATGTTGTTAGAAGGTTGCGCTACCAAATATAACTGATTGAATTAACTTCAATACTTAATACTAACGAAATATCGTCTCCTCTTACAATTTCTCTAATGAGGAGGTGTCAGCACGACTATCAATTATATATGACGTGGGTGTTGAAAAGTCTCATCTCGCTTCGATTGATAAATTATAAGAAGGTGGCATGAGATGTCACGACATAGATACGATTAAATCCCATCATCATTGGAAATCCTATCAGAAAAGAGACCTATCTAACAATTTGTGGCAGAGACACAACAGTGATGGCAGCGATGTAAGACTTCAAAACATTTCATTCGTATAAAACCGACGTATACAACAATGTGTGGAAGTTGTGTCGTAACATCCAACCGATATAGCAAGTTCAAGCAAAATAAGCAATTCTAGCAATTTATTGAAAATCCGGTCTGTAGACATAACACATCGTGAACTGTCACAACACGTCATGAACTTATCCAAAATATCGTAAAATGAACAGTTGTCCTGCAGGCAGTTGTCCGGAGGTGGAAGTTAGACGGGGTACAGCTGTTATTCTGACGCTCCTCAAGCAGCGAAAACCGGTCTTCTGTGAAGATATGCACAAACGATTGCTGAGAATAATGAAGGAATGGTGAATGTATATCGAATTTCTATATTGCATGATTATTTAACACGGTATTAGACATGAAACTAAAAACGAAATTAAACGCTAATTTTTATCGTAAGAAACATTTCAAATTCCACTACTTTCTGAAATTATGTTTGTCTTTTTATGAGGCAGTGCACATTATTTAAAAAATGATGTGTGTTCTACAGGTGCCGAACAGCATTAAAAGTGAGAAGCCTAACATAGTTTTTCAGTTCTTCAAGAAGACGTTGAACTCTGTATATTTCAACACTGCGCAAGAAACATTTTGTCGATGTTAATGCCACTATTCGGGCAGCGCTAGATCTTTTACATTTTCAACTGTGTTACTGGTTAACGTAAAGTTTCTCATTTGTTTTCCGGTTGCATTGCATGAATAAATTTCCTATTTTATATGGTTACTTTACCATTTTTGCCGTGACGTAATAATTTCAAACGCTCTATTTTCGTGCGTGAAGAAGGTGAAATACCGTGACTCCAGACTGGGCTTGAACTAGGGCATCTTTGTCCGAAACCGGTTATTGCTCTCTCTTATGCAATGAAAATATGAGTTCGTCTGCGGGGATGTGGAAAATTGGTACGAGGGCTCAATATTACTCCAACACTCATCTCATAGCTCTCACGTATAATACGGCAAAAAAACCGATGCGCCTATAAAATCAATCGGAGAAGCAAGGCAGATTGAACAAGAAGCGGGAAATTTTTCTTATTCACTAAGCAGTTAAATCTATAATACAGTGTCAATATATTTTTCAACTGAAACGGTAAGATTTTTAGTTATTTATCACAAAATTTCCGACATTATGCCTTAATCAACGGAAGCAAGGATGCCATTAGTTCAATGTCAAGTTATTTCACATTATTTGGCTATCATTTTTTTTTAAGTTAAGAAGGAAACGTATAATCAAAAATCATTTTCAACTGTTCAAGGCTGCAAGCCTATACTGGAGGCATTTTCATGCTTGAGCTTCTGCAAAAATAAATCAAAATTATGCCAAAAAGCCCTCGTAACACAAACCGTTGACTTCAACTTCTATTGCTAGGGTGACTCGAAAATTAATTATCGTCTATAGCCAGCGTAATCTGTTTATTTCTCTTCAAATTTTTATTTCAATTTGCTCTTTGAATTTGTTTCAAATTCATTCCAGCGCCCGTCGCAGTGGTATAGGATAGAGGCACCACGCTAAGACTCGTTGGGTTTGCCTATTCCAGGCTACGGGACTGGCGCACTCCGAGGGAGACTGTTACCCGATTGAAAATCAAGGACGTGTCGCCTGTGAATTAAAGACAAGACAGTCGATCAAGTATGAATTAAAGGCGAGTCGGCCGGTTCGGCCTTATAACTCTATCTCCGCGCTCGTAACCACGAAGGGTCGAGCTCGGACGTAATATGCTGGGCCGGCCAGTTATACTTTGAGGGCGCAAACTTCTAAGTTGGTTAATGGCCGTAGTATTTGAGGAGGCCATCCGTTGTTTACAGCCATACAAATATCATTGATCTATCGCAATGAAACGTATGCTCTGACATTGTGGCGTACAATGCATCAAGCTTGAAATTATATTTCACATATTCCATTCAATTTCATGCTTTTCCGGAAATATTCACAACATTGAAACTGAAGACTTTACTGTACTGCAGAATAAATGCATTGGTGCGTTTACTTGTGTTCATTTATGTATTTTTACCATGCCATTGTTATACGCATGTTTTCATTTCATTCTTCAATACCAGACACAAGTCAAACACATTACCACAGTCCCAGCAGTCTATCTCTCCCAGAAGAGAAGTGCTACTTACTGAGAGGACAAGAATATTCATTCTTATCTATGCAAGATTTTACATTGAGAAATGATATTCACGAGTGAAATCGGTGTAATTATTTTTTAGTTCTAAATACATTCTAATGAATTTAATCATCACTCGGAAATTTATAAAATAAGAAGTAACATGAAATGGAAATGATAAATCGTGAATCATATACCTAAGAATTATACCTAAGATTAATCGTATTTCTAAATTTTATTCTTGGTCTTTTTTTTATGGTGAAGATACCGTGATGTTGACAACGCTAATTATTTCAAGAAGCACAAAGATTTAAAATAATGCTAAGAGAAAGCGCATTTAATTATGATAGTTTCTAATAACAAGTTTCCTGACAGCACCCGCTGTAGTTTCCTAAACGAAATACTGCATAAAACTTTGCTAATTACGTTGCAAAGAATTACATGTGGTAATAAGAAACACTTTTACTCTAACAAGTAATCAAATTGATTATTGTTTGAAAAAGTAAAGCAATACAAGTTCCCCTCAGGGGTATACAACTGTTGTATCTATGGGAATTAGCGCTCCCAGGGGGACTTAGTGAGGGCTCGAGCTAAAGGTTAGGTAGGCTTCCTTTTTGTTAAAACAGAATAGGTTTTTGTTTTGTTACGGACCATCTTTTTTCGGTTCACTGCTGTCCTGTTTTTCAGCACTTACTACATTCTTCTTGAATTTTTTCTCGTTTCATGAACTTCTTTCTAAGCTTCTTGTTTCTGTGCATCTTGTGCATAGATTCCGCGTTCCCTCAACTCCATACTGAATGGCGCCTTCCTCCTTCCTCTCTTAGAACATCTTTGTCGTGGTTAAGGGAGGCTAAAACTTTCTTATATAATAATGATAAAGGTAAAAATAATAATAATAATAATAAAGCAATACAAGTCTAAGTTTTTGTCGTTCGCAATTCAAGTAACGTTGATCTTTTAATTTTTATTGAACTTTTTGATTCCCGAGGCAGTCGTACGAAGCTGGAGTCTCTTCTCAAGACATATGAGTGTTTGTAAGATGTAAATAATACATAAAATATTAATGTTATTTTAATTATTACGTTCTAGAGACATCGAACAAATGAACATTCGTTTGGATGAGAGAAAGAGGAGATGGGAAAATTAGAGACACTTTTACACTCATGCATTTTGAAAAGCAAAATGATTACAAATTCGCCACATACCTCAGCACCTAGAACGAAAACTAAAAATCAGTTTTGATTTTTACTCAATGTAAAACAAAAACTTAATCATCAACGAAACATACTGAGAAGACTTTTAATAAATAAACATGTCTGTAATATAAGTTTACAAGTGATTTGTAAAGAGTTCGGTAAGCATGAGATCAATCGACCATCAGTCGAAGACCAATCTACAAACTACCCTATCCTTGCTAGTTTGAATTAAAATGGAATAACAAAAAAGTGTTTTGTATTGCACTCATACAGCCTTCCAAGAACAAGTGGCATGTATAATTTTTTTTGTCTAGAATAATGTTCTCATTCAAAAATTTGTGACGAACATTCAAACATGAAGTCTCTGAGTTGATTTACCCTAAAAACTTGCCCTATGAGCTGGTCGAAGCACTCGAAGTCTCGAAGTTTTGAAGTAGCAGTCCGTTTCACCGGCCGCCCCGGCGCTGTTGCACTGGCAGTTGATTAGTTTGTGAAGTTGCCTGACGTGAAGTGACTAATTTACAATTATTGCTTAAAAACTAAGATTTGATTGATTGTAATGCAGGTGTTTGAACGTTATATGCATGGCCAAACTTAGAATTTGTACTGGATGACCGTTTTTAAACGATTTTGTGTCGATCGAGTTACTCTCATCGTTAGAACTTCCTTATCGGTAGGAGAGTTCAAGCTTAGTTTAATTTTTCAAATTCTGTTGTGTGAAGGGTATTTTTAGAGGTATTTATGTAAAAGTACTCAAGATGGATTGCTTTCTCATTATATTTCTTGATTTACTTCTTATTAAAAAAATTTACTTATTAAAAAATGTTTTTTTCAGTAAAAAATAAAAAGAAGCAAGTTCTTCTGTCAAAGTAAATATTTTCTGAAGGCCGTGATGAAAGTGCGGTGGCCCAGTGAAGGAAATGTTTCAGAACTTGCTCGTTGCCTGAAAAAACTGCTGCAAGGGCAGGGGCGTTCTTATACCTTCAAACATAATTAAGTCACATCAAGTAAGTATTTTATGCGTGTGTGAATAATTGTTTTGAGTTTTGGTTATTTTAAAATAGCCCTATACATATTTCTAATATTTCATTGTTTTCAATTACTTGAGTTTCAACGCTTTTAGGTGCTTATTGAGGCAGTTGATAGATATTTTAGTAGACATATGAATACTGCAGCTTTTTAACTTTAATTTAAAAAAGCTCAAGTTCAATTTAAAAAAGCTCAATTTCAATTTAAAAAAGCTCAAGTTCAATTTAAAAAAGCTCAAGTTTAATTTTAAAAAAGTCAAGTTCAATTTAAAAAGCTGAAGTTTAATTAAAAAAGATCAAGTTTATTTTGAAAAGTCTCAAGCAGGCTATATTTAAAAAAAAAGAATTTCAATTTTGAAACCTGATGTTTCTAAAATTTCATACTTATGTAATAATAATATAAGTAAAGTTTATTTCTGAGAATGCATATATATTAAAGTACTGACACTGAAAATAGAGTAAATCAAAAATCAGACAAGCCAAGCTGTTGTGATTTTGTACTTAATTTGACATTCGTCAAGTTTTACCTATGAATCATTTGGTAAGCAGTTGACAAACAGATCATAGGTACGTTCAGTGTATATCCATTGACAAAAAAAAATCAAAATAAATTTTATGTAATAAGTAACTGTGTGACAATTAGCAAACTGCACTGACTGAAAATTTGAACATTAAATAGCTTCAAAATTATATTTAAACCATAATGCTCTACAACAATGGCTTATTATATCATGTTATATACCATAGTATTACACATAAAATGTATACCAAATTAAAGGCCAATCTCTCAACTAATAACTTAATTTTTACCCCTTTATACCATACCTAAGTGCATTTATACGGTATCTCCCATCTTTAAATCTTCTAACGCAAGTATTTTAGCGAAATGCTTCTATATATGATTGTAGGAGCGTAAACATAGACTGGGTGTTATGGCAGTAATGGATTCATCTAAAAGTCACCTTTTTAAATTAAACTTGATCTTTTTTAAATTAAACTTGAGCTTTTTTAAATTGACCTTGAACTTTTTTAAATTGACCTTGAACTTTTTAAAATTAAACTTGAGCTTTTTTAAATTAAACTTGAGCTTTTTTAAATTGAACTCAACCTATTTTAAATTAAACTTGAGTTTTTTTTAATTGAACTTGATCTTTTTTAAATTAAAGTTGAAAAGCTGCTGAGAATTGAGGTAAGTGAACAGACAATGCAAGGGTCTACGCTACAAACTTGAAAATGCGTATAAATGTTTATGCAATTAAAAATAGGCTGTTCTTATGCAGCATTATTGTTAATTAGAATATCAAAGTGAAAAGGAGGGACTGTAATTGTGTGCAGACGAGGTAAGAGATTTTTGTTGAGAACTAGTCAACTTGTCGTCACCACAACACGTAATAAGTGGAATAGCGCACAAATTATACTCGTTTTATATGCTTCCCTCTGAAAATGTTTCTTTACCGAAAATCATATTTTTATGATTCTTATATCAATGATAAAGAAAGAGCGAGTTGAACTTTAAGGAGAGCGTCCCCCTTCTGCACCCCATGTTTTTGACATTTCTTGCGAAACTGGGATTTTTGCCGCTATAAGAAGTGTAAGGGTCAGGTACATCCTGTGAAAAAACGAGACTCGTACGTTCACTCGTTCGCCCGCTACGGGGGTTCAAAGAATGGGGGGGAGGGGAGGGGGAAGTGGTATTTTATCATGTTACACCTCCCCCATGGCACTTTCTTCACGGCGCGAAGTTGCTATGCCATCTTCTATGTCTCAGGATTACTCTATAATGATTTCAGGGGTCTAACTTGAATCAAAAATTTTAAAAATTTTTTTATTTGAATTGTTTATGATTCTTTGTTTTGCTTATAATGTAAACAATGGTTTTTGGGGTTTCAAAATGCTTCTCCTCCTACAGTTTTTGAGCTACAGTGATGATTTTGGTATCATTGGATGCGGAAAGTCGCGGGGTTTTATGGATGCTAAAATTCGTTTCCTCAAATATACATTTTCAAAATGAAAAAGTGTAAAAATAGGAAAAAAAACCCTTTTTCGAAAAAGTGAAAATTTATGACGTCATAACTCATGAGCAATAAATAATTTTGGAATGAATTTTAGCATCCATAAAAGCTCGTGTCTTTCCGCATCCAATGATACCAAAATCATTACTGTAGCTCAAAAACTGTAGGAGGAGAAGATTTTTGAAACACCCCCCTTTTAACTTCGTTTTCTTTGATTTCCCGTTTTCTTTTCAAGAAAATTGAACTTTTGCTCTGAGCAAAAACGGTTCCAAATTCAATTTCCTATCAGTATACCAAACTTCATTGTTCTAGGTTCAATAATAAAGAAAAAAGTCCGTATGGGGGGCGCTCTCCTTAAAGTACTGTGGCATCAATAACAGTAATACCTATTATTTAACTATATAATAATAATGTACTTCATTTTATAATGTTTTGGAACATTCCCTTTCTTCATACACATTAGAGGATTTTTTATTACTATAACCTTTTTCTTCAGCACATCTTCATAGGAATTTGTTGTAGTAGTATTTTTTGAGAATATATTTCTATAATTATAGCAGTGGACATAAATTGTATGTGTTTCTAATAAAAATGTGTGAATATAATACTTTCGTGTAAACATGAATGAATATGAACAGGATAATATAACAACTTCCATTTATAGGTGCCAGTTCAATTTCTAATGAAAATCTCCCATTAGTTCTCTTGCAATCGATATTGCAGGATTAAATCCAACATTAAAAATCTGCAGCCCACGCAAAATCTAACAGTGCCATTAACATGCTTCCACTATCCACAGTAAAGTTGTTTTTGTTCAATTGAACATTAAATGGCTTGTCATAACTCACCCTAGCAAAGCTTAACTCAACCTTGCTCGACGTGTAGACTGCTTAAACACAAAAAAACTTGAATATGTCCAGCAGGAAACCTAAATAATATTCAACATTATTAATTTAGAGGTTACTTATTAAGCAGTCATCCACACTAGTACCTATAGGGGTGAAATTGTTAATCTTCTGCAAGAAATTTTAATAAGACTATTATTGTACAAAAACTAAGGCGGAATAAAGAAATTTTCTTTTCAGAAAAAAATACGTGATACGTCCTTACATTGACCTAGACCTATCTGGAAGTATCTCATATCCGCGTTTTACTTTCAGAAGAATCGGATTCATCTGAGGACCCTGAGAGAGATACTCAACCGCCCCAATTATGAAAATGTATGAATTCTTTCCTGACGTAAGCCGGTGAGAATAACGCTCAGATAACGTTGTTTCGTTCAGATTGATATGTAAAATTCGTTTTGTTCTGCTCATATGAGGCCTCGCATTGGAAGGATATCTATTCCAGTTAATGTTTAGTGCTAATTTATTTTATTATTTTCTAACTTTGTTGTGATATTTTGGTGCGTAATGTATTGGTACTCTCCTCTTCTTGATTTCTTGATACACACTAGAGAATTTTTTATTGCTATAACCTTTTTCTTCAACGCTTCATAGAAATTTGATGGAATAATTTCTTTTTAAAAATACAATTTTATCATCATAGTAGTGAAAGCATAATTTTACATGTGTCTCTAATATGTACGTCAGAATATAATTAAAACAAAAGGATGGTAATATATTAAAGATGTATTTTTAATTTTTAATACACAAGTAATTCGGTATTTTTCTCTTTCAGAGTTTTTGTCTAGCCAGTATATCCTTATTAGCACGTTAACTGCGATGGGGTAAACTGAAGTTCAATATTCAATTCAAATTTCAAGTCAATTGTGGTAATCAACTTTGAAAATAGCTAACATTAACTGTATCGAGCCTATATTTAGCTTTCATTAAATATTAATGATAAATGAGTTAGTGACTGCATGTGGGTCAGCAGCACTATGAAAATCACCTAAGTGACCACCGGTTGGTCACTTCGCAGGAAATGTGTTAGAATGAGTTAAGCTGCTGGTACATGACCTAAAATGAAGAGTAAACTTGATAAACCTCTTTCTGTGACGAGCATTTATCCTCATTGAAATTCAATATATGAAATAGTTGAAGAAATAGAAGCTGCGCCACCACACTGCTTTTCGGAGGTGATATTTTGGCCATACTCCGAAGTTTTCCTTGCATTTTGCATAACTGGTTCGTTTAAAAGTTCCAGTCATAAATAAAAACTGTTCGTAGAATGCCAGAAATATCAGTAAACTGGAGTTAAGGTATTTCGCAATGAGAGAATATTCATTTGTTTTATCGTAAACCAATGCTTGGCAATTAACCATGCTTTTTATACAGGATCGGTAAACTGGAGTGGAGGAAGAGGCAAGAGACTCCTTCTCCTCCAGCAGTGGAGAATCGTTCACCAGCCGGTGTGGAGCCACTGTCAGTGTCAGTAGAATTAGACAGGAAGACATTAGCCGTGCTCTGAGTTGGAGTGATAAAAGTTTCCTTAGAACTATTGTATCTATGAGAACTAGCGCTCCCAGGTTGATTCGTAAGCACGAGGTTAGGTAGGCCATTCATTAGTTGTTATAATAGAGCATTTTCAAGAAGCCACGGAAGTTACTTTTTTTGAAGCGAATGATCTTTGGGAATTTAGAAACGAAGAAAGGACTAAGTATTAAAATCATATTTTAAAAGATTTCTCGAAATATAGGATGATATGATTTAAGGGAGCTGGTCTTCGAAAAGTTTAATAGAACTGACGCTATGTACTTATATAGAAACGTAAGAAGGAAGAAAATTCTGATAAAATTTATCATCGTTACTAAGAACACATTTCGGAGTCCCGCTCCATCATCAGTTCAAAGGAAAACAATAATTACGTCTGAAAGAAAAGATCAAAGAACAGTGAATTGTAGGCACCAAAAATATATCAGGAGAGCAAAAAGACAATGTATGGCACGGGAAAATGAAAAACAAAACACAGAAGCACAAGCCTCAGATACTAGCCGCATTGATGTACTCTTGTGTGTGCAGTGCACATCTTTGTTCGTTTGTATTACGTTGCGAAATTTCTATATCAGAGTGGCTAAGCATAGAGGTAGAAGCTTGCGTACTGGGTATCAACCAGCACACCCATCGAATTCTGCAGTGCAAAATCATGCCGGAAATGTAATGTCCCTACATCTCCTACCGATTTCGAAATTTTAGACTCTGCTTCAACGCCGTATAACCTCAGAAATTTTAAGTCCGTGCATATTTTTAAGCGAAACCCTGATTTGAACAATATGGACAGTTCGTACCCTCTGCAAGTATTGAATAGGTAGAAACCACGTCATTACCAGCTCAATTTCATTTCATACTCATATTTTACGGGATTTTTTTGCTTCTGTGTTTTGTTTTTGTTTCCGTGCCATACTTTGTTTTTACTCGCATGATATATTTTTAGTCTCCGCAATTCATTGTACTTAGATCTTTTATTTCAGACGCAATGATTTTTTCCTTTGAATCGATGATGGAGCAGGACTCTGGAATGTTTTCTTAGTAAAGATGATAAATTTTAGCGGAAAGTTGTCTAAAGTCTCTGATAAGGTTGCGTTTAAAGCAAATCACTGACTTGTTGAGGAATTTTAAACCAAAATACGGTGATGAGGAAATTCGGACTTATTTTAGCATCAAATTTTGTGGAATCGTTATTAAATATTATTTCAATACTTAGAGCTTTTTGTTTTGTATGTATACATAAATATATATCCCTGTCCTAAAATGTTCTTGTTAAACTTGTGTGGCACTAAATAGTTTCTTGCGCTCTTGAGTACATTATAACGACACCATTTTAGGTAGTTTGACTTTTTGTGTTGACCAAGCTGTGCGGCAAATGCCATGGTTGGCATTGTACAACGATCCTTATGTTTTTGACAGGTAAACTTTTTTGCACCAGTATTATTACCGCAGGAAATTATAACTTTGTGTTATGGTAAAATATTTTATTCACTTCGAGCTCGTTATTTTGGCACAATAGTAGATACGCAAGAATGAAAAATTGTCCCGAATGTTGACCTCGTTGACTTAGACGCAAAACAATTGAAATATGTCCATTTTACTTTCAACATTAATCTCTCATGTGACTAGGTCTTATGTTCGCATGCTAAAATGACAATGTAAGTGCGCACTTCATAGATAGATTTCAACAATACATCACTATGACTATGTTTCCTTATCACTTGTATTTATATGCATAATCAAAATCAGATTAACGCAACGAAGGGAACGTAGATAAAGGCACGTAGACCGTGCCTTTCTCTCAATCATTTTGTGTTTCGACAATAATTGACATGGGTATTACGATACCCATGTACGGATATCAACCAAGGATCTTAATATTAAGATGTTTTAATTCTTTCATTACGACAGCTTTTTGACTTCATGATTTTGGTAGGCATGCACGAAATTTTCCATTCGGTTTGTAAAATGTTTTCGATTAGTATTATGTGACTATCATTTCCTTGGTCCTGACTCGAGTGTTTTTTTTTATATTTTCTGTAGGCAAATACATAGCCTATTATGCTCGCGTAAGAAATATCATGAATTGGTTGAATGGTTGAACTTTTTCCGAGCTAGTCTCTTGGTATACTAGTTGAAGCCCAAACATAAGGAGCTTTCGAATTTCTACTGTGTCGATCCTTTAGACTGTACATCCACCAATTTTTACTCTCAATTCATCTCCCCGATATCGCTAAAGCCTGCCTTCATATTTCAAAAGAAGTAAGGACTAGAAAAAATTTTCTCATCAATGCGTCGGTTGCATTATTCATGAATCGATAGAGATATAAATATGTAGGTGCATGTATATTTAGTGTTTATGCATAAAAAACCTCAAAATAATTCAAGAGGGGGAATACATTTTCATGATTTTCTGTCAATTACTTTTTTTCGACGAGCAACACGGATATTATGACACCCACACACAAATGTTTATCAACTAAGGATCTTCAAGTTGAAGCGTTTTAAAATCCTATGTCCTGTGTCTTAATTGGAATATACTGCTTTTTTTCTTGTAACGGAACATCTTTTCCCGGTTCGCTGGTGTCTGTTTTCATCACCTTTTACTTTTTTCTCCAATTTTTATCTTTCATAAATTTTTTCCAATTTTGTGCCTGTGCCCAAGGTTTGTAGACGCGCTTTGGTCAAACGGATTCCCAGTGTCCTTCCACTGACTTCCATTTTCATTCTTTCTTCGAAATTCTTTGAATATAGGATTTACTTTTAAAAGCTCGGCTACGCTCAGCGACGTTGTCATCCAGGAGAGCAGCCGTCAAATATGTTATATATTTGCAGTTTAATATATATATATATATCTCGAGAGCTCAATGTCTTGTCACCCCCAGAAACAGTTAATGAATCTGGTGAAAGCGGGCTCCCCGTCCCAGCTTAGTTTTTCCAAATGAAATAAATGTACAGGGAGTTCGTGGGATTCGAACTCAGGACATATAAGTTACCGCGCCAACACGCTATCGACTGCGCAATCAATCACCCAAAGGTGATCGAAGCACAACGAAAGCAATGAATGGCACAGTGAAAGCGGGCTCCCCGTCCCAGCTTATAGTTCCCTTATGTATCGAGAGCTCAAAGGCTTGTCACCCCCAGAAACAGTTAATGAATCTGGTGAAAGAGGGTATATACTGTGAGTCTCCGGTTTACGGCATTTCAGCTTAGGGTATTCGCCGTTACGAGCAATCGCCCATAAACTCTACTAATACATTAATACATTTTCCCTATTAATGTATGTATGTATGATTTGAGCCTGGCAATCCTTCAATTTTGCGACTAAAAAACTCTCGGCAGCGCACAACCAAGGTTATCGCTACTGAACGACTCAGAAATGTATACATATATATATTATATAAATACCTAAATAAATATATAATTGTATATATAAATATAGATACGCCGCTGGCCATCCTTTAATTCTGCTTTAAAAAAACTCTCGGCCACGCACAGCCGAGATTTATCGCCTCTGAACGACCCTATATATAAACTTGAGGGTCGTTCAGAGGCGATAAAGCAGAATTCAAGTTTTTTTTAAAGCAGAATTCAAGGATGGCCAGCCGCGTATCATGTACGTTGTGGTGTTCTCCCCCAGGCTGCAACACGCTTCGGGCAGGCCTTGAGCTATCTTTTTCGTGATAGGATAGCCCGAAGCGAGTGCCTGAGGTACAACCGTATTCGGCAGGATATGGACAACACGGGGGTAACACGGTAATTATATTGGTGACTGTTAGGTACACGGAACACGGACCATTACACTGGGCCCTCGGTGACTACTATGAGCACTGTTCGTTACTCGTAAATTACGTAATGATTGGAACACAGCACTAATACGTGATGGTTGAAATTCGAGAAGTACGTAATGATTGAAACACAATCCTATGTGAGAATAGTACAAATATGTGGTGATTGAAGTACAATCCTATTCGAGAATGACCTAACTTGAAACTTAATCCTATGCGAGAATAGCAAAAATACGTGATGATTGAAGCACAATCCTATTCGGGAATGACGTAATGATTGAAACACAATCCTATGCGAGAATAGCACAAATACGTGATGATTGAAGCACAATCCTATTCGGGAATGACGTAATGATTGAAACACAATCCTATGCGAGAATAGTACTAATACGTGATGATTGAAATACAATCCTATTCGAAAATGACATAAATTACGTAATGACTGAAACACAATCCTATGCGAGAATAGCACAAATACGTGATGATTGAAGCACAATCCTATTCGGGAATGACGTAATGATTGAAACACAATCCTATGCGAGAATAGCACAAATACGTGATGATTGAAGCACAATCCTATTCGGGAATGACGTAATGATTGAAACACAATTCTATGCGAGAATAGTACTAATACGTGATGATTGAAATACAATCCTATTCGAAAATGACATAAATTACGTAATGATTGAAACACAATCCTATGCGAGAATAGCACTAATACGTGATGATTGAAATACAATATTATGCGAGAATTACGTAATGAATGAAACAAGCACCAATAGCGGGTAACGTCCGCGAGGACGCTACTTACGAACGCAGCGGCGAGACGTGATGATTGGTGCTACGTCGTGCGACTGTTACGAACAGGTCAGCTGGTGCTAGCGGGGCGCCGAGACGAGGCTAGTCAGCTGGGTCGGGTCCAACCGCCACGCGGTTCACCGTTGTAGCTGGTAAGTAGCTACGGCGAGGCTAGCCGGCCGGAGCGGGCGAGAGATGTCGTAGAGCGGCTTGGCCGACGACGCCGGCGCGGGGCGTTGCAACGTGACCTTTTTAAGGCTTTGAAACACCTTGAAGCGTCAAGACGCTACTAGGTTTAAGACCGAGCAACACCTTGGGGCGTCGATAGGCAGGGCCGGTCTCCGGAGCTTGGTGCAGGTACGCGAGAGATAAAGTCGATCTCGGAAGCTAGATGCAGGAACACGAGGCTGGTGCTGGAGATGTGACTTGAACGAGGACGAGGGCTTGAGTGAGTGCGAGCCTTGTTGGGGTCGCCTTATGTAGGCCTCGAGTGCAAGCCTTGAGTCCGGGCGTGAGTCCTGATTGGTCGCGAGTTTGTGGGCCTGTGGTGCTGGAGGCAGGAAGCCGTTGTAGCTTACGGGCACCTTTTCTCATAGTCGCGAGGCGGCTTCTCTCAGGTCCCGTGTTTGGTTGACTAGGTGCTTCGGGTCCGGAGGTGCTCTGGAACGGATGCGGTTGTAGTCTGGAGGCAGCTTTTCTCAGGTCTTGTGGAGGTCCGCGGCTTGCCGCTGGGATCACCACAACGTATCGCGGGCGAAATTAGACATGCCGGAGACGAGCAAAGACGTAAAATTGGTCGATCATCTCAGTTGGCCGCCGATGTCCCTGGGCCAAAAATTTCGTCCCTAAGTGGACATTTCGCCTATGATGCGGAGATGATTTACCGGCGATACGTCTCTTACATTATCCCTTGCTCGGCCATAACACATCGGCGCGACGTCCTCGATTTTCAATTGGGTAGGTTACCTCAGCCAGTGATAGGTCTTGTAAAGATAAATCCTTTGTGCCCGATTTTTTTTATTTTTCACGTCTTCTGCGCTATCTCTATTTCTTTTCTAGTGTTTCTCTTCACTCTTAACTTTCTGTTTCTATGTTCATGGAAATTCTGCCTTGGAATGCCCCTTGTGTATAGGAATCTATATTTTCCTTAGTTTTTATTAAAAAGTCTCTACGCTTTCCTCTGTGAAAACATTTTTGCTATGGAAATTTAAATTTTAATTATATACTGTGTTACTGCTTAAATAATACTCAAAGAGTCTCAGCTCCATCTTCATTCTGAAGTCGGTGACAACCTGATGCTAGTGCTCGTCTAACAACTGTGGGTGCAAGACCGATGATTTGATCGAAAAAATTTCTAACGATGAGTAATTCAGCACAGAGATTTTGCTTACAACTGGACACTCCTGGACACAATTTTATTGCAGTATCGCATTCATCTCAGACTTCACAAGCTCATGGGAAATCAGTTTCCGTACAGATTTTGAAAAAAAAACAGTTCACGAAAGTGAGGAACTCACGAGATTTGAGGAAATAGTTTCCCCAGAGCTGTCGAGAACAAACTGGTACATGAAATTTTAATGAAGAGCTGGAGCACGAGCTCCATAGAGCTATTACGAAACTGGTTTCTCGATAGCATCGTTGGCCTCTGAGAAATTGGTTTCTTCATAGCGCTTTAGACTCCTGAATTACCGGCATTACGATTGCTCTCGTAAATTTAGTTTTCATAATTCTTCATTGACATAACACTTGAGAAATTTGCATAGAGTTAGCTACAATGGGGCCGGATAGGGCAATTTTCAATAGCCTCCAGGAATTAGTTCCCCAATTCATTCTAGATAATCAGTTTTCAAAGAGGTTTACTGGTACCGGAGAAGATGATTTCTCAAAAGTTTTTAACCCAACAGTGTTCGAAAAAAGGGTATCAGTGAACTTTAGAGGCATGCAAGGAGCTGGTAGCTTGCAAATATAATAAAATATTTAGAAAAGATTATACATTTTCCGAGTACATTTGTTAAAGTTATCAACTTTTCTTGGCAACTGAAGTATATCTTCTAATCGGCGTCTCGCTCACAAGCCGTGGCGTGCAGCAATTTTGGGAAAATTTTGTCTAATGCTCGGATATATGAATACTTCAAATATTTAACGGATATATGAAATTTTAACCTTTTGCAGCTCAAATGTCAACGAAAATGCAACCTAAAATTCACCGAAATAAACAAACAGGTAAGCTGCTATACCTTTGACCAGAGCCGTGCTAAATTTTTTCTGTACCTTTCAGAAGGTTGTTGAGGAAGAAAATAGTTGGTTAAAATAAGCGACAGGCGAATGTACTTTCATTAAAAGTAGTTCATTATTAGCATTTCTAGAAGTGAAGAATCGAACATTTCTATTAATTTGAAGACTCCCGGTAATTGGAATGAACTGAAAGTTTTCATTCTACTTGTGGAAAAAAAAATTGTGCACGACCTCCGACCTTTTTCCCACATTTTGTAGACGGGCTGGAAAATTGATATAGCAGATCATAGCTCAGTATTATGTAGTAATAACAAGCTTGAGGTAGTTATAGGTTCTAGGTCTCAGAACTTTTTGCCGTAATAAAAAGCTTCTACTGATCTCGTAGGGATAACTTTCGTGAAGCTTTTGCTCTAAATCTGCTCTCCACTGTTTTCTCTGACTTACATTTCAAAATGTAAATGGGAATTTTAAATTTTTGGGGTATCTTCTTATTTTGTATCATTCTTGCGAACTTCAATGTATATATTTCTCACCTGATTGCCGTGTTCTTCCTTCTTTTCAAAAGACTTAGACTGCTTGCTAGGGTGTCCCAAGCGTATATAGGTAGAAATTCAAAGTAATTACATATATCAAATCGAGCACATGCTGCTCTGGTTCCTTGTCATATGAAAATGATTCCACAAAATTGTCATGAACATTGGCCAATATTTAATGGTCGCGTAAAACAAACGTATTTTTATAGCTCCTGTGAGATTAGACCTTAATTTCAATCAAAGAATAAAGTTCAAGCTTTTACTTCTATTGCACGTTGACCGACAACTAATGACTGTAGAAATTTGATATTAATTAAAAATATTATAAAATACCATTGAAAGGAAATAAATATGAACTCTATCAAATTTCACTTTTCAAAATATTGACAATATAATCATCATAAGGCAAGATATTTTACCTTATCAACTACTGCGCCTCAGGACAACTAAATCTTTATGAGTAATGTAACTAATGCATCGACTTCTGATTTCCTTCGGAAAACAAAGTATATTTGCTGAAGTATTTACTGTAGAAGGGTGGGAGGTATTTGGGGTGAGTGGTGCTTTGCTGTAGAGGGGTGAGTGGTGCCTTGCTGTTGAGGGGTGAGTGGTGCCTTGCTGTAGAGGGGTGAATGGTGCTTTGCTGTTGAGGGGTAAGTGGTGCCTTGCTGTAGAGGGGTGAGTGGTGCCTTGCTGTTGAGGAGAGAGTGGTGCCTTGCTGTAGAGGGGTGAGTGGTGCCTCCCTGTTGAGGGGTGAGTGGTGCTTTGCTGTAGAGGGATGAGTGGAGCCTTGCTGTAGAGAGGTGAGTGGTGCCTTGCTGTGGAGGGGTGAGTGACACTATAAGGCGTGGTTGTCACTATAAGTGACACTCACACCCCTACTCACCCCATAAGGCACCATAAGATGAGTGAAAACTAAATTTCCGCAATAAGTCCGGTGAAAAAACAAAGAGCAAACAAGCTAACGAAAATTTGAAAATCTTGACAGAAGTCTGATTCGCAAGTATCTACGATACGCGAGCTCAGTTTATCCTATGGAAGCATTATTATTATCATTATTATTAAATAAGAAAGTTTTAGCCTCCTTTTTACCACGACAAAGATGTTCAAAACGAGGAAGGATGAAGGCACCATTTAATATGGAGTTGAGGGAACGCGGAATCTATGCACATTGCACAAGGTGCATAAAAACAGTGAGCTAAGAAATAAGTGCATGAAACAAGAAAAATTTTTTTATTGTAAAATAGAGCTCACCTAATGCCCTAGCAACATTGACCGCTGTACAACCTGACGCCCAGCAGAAAACTGAACGAAGTGCGCTACCAGTATAAGACGAGATAGGAAGCTTAAAATTTTCCTGGTTAAATTTCTCACGACAGGGAACAAGGGCAACAAGTGCTGGAGTGTGTCCGATTCACTTCGATTTCTTGAGACACCCTACTGCTTGTTTAGCGACTGAACTATTGAATATAGTATTGTAGCCTTAACAACAGAAATTAATTTAGAAATATCTACTCATTCAACCAGAAGCATTCCAAAGTTCTTCAATGGATACAAACTGGTTAACGGTTCTCACCCAAAGAGTCGCGAATAACACAATTTACTGACGACACAAGCCGCATCAGCGGCTCCTCATGGTAGCGTTTCATGCCCGCTACTCTTCACCACTTGTCTCAACGGCCTTAGCTTAAGGGTAGTCAGTGACATAGACAAACCAATTCACAGATAGCATGGAATTCTGCCGCAGAAGGTTCACTAAGCGAGACCGAGTTACTGTTTAAACTGACCTCAATCTATTTCTACAAAGGTGAGAAGCCTGGTAAATAACTTAAGCTTCGACAGATTTTCAATGTTGCGCATTGAATGTAATGTTCGGCACTTACTTCATACAATGAATGAAGTTCAAAATAACTTTGTATATTACCGCAAAAACTCTGACACAACTACCACTGAAGATTTTATTATGATATACAAGTAGGAAAAACGTTCACAATTCATGGTTCTATAGGCAAAGATTTTTACCATAAGTCTAAGGATTTTATGTAACCCTTCTTCTAAGCTCAAGTGTAGGCACAAAAATTGTCCAAAACTCCTCAGCTATTAGCAACATCTTTAAGTGATGAAATAAATATTCTTTGCTAAAAAAGATTAAGGGTCGATTGAGATCTAAAATAGGTTTATTTCTTTTTCAATTGTAGCTCAGAAAAGCTTTTTGACTTTGAAAAAAATGTCGGTACTTGAAATAACGGTCTAGAAGTAAATATGAACCACATTTAGAGTAGCTCAGGACGCATTTCATTGTAGTGAAAATTATTAGGATTTAAAACTAGCTTCAGAAAAGTACATTGTTTCATTTCGTTCAGTGAATGCATTCAAAAATCATCATGAAAATTACTGGGTTTAAAGATTGATTAGGAACATAAGAAAGGTATGAATAAAAGTTTCAAGCATGAATAATCATGTGTTATCAGAAGCTATATTATTTTGTACATGGGATAATATTATAATCTCCCTGAAATACTTCATTCGATTGTTGCGTCCATGTGACATGAAAACAGCTGTTTTTGTAACGTCTCCAGAATTACTGATAAAGCAAAAAATTCTCATAATGAAATCTCAATTTTCCGAAATCGCCGCCTATTGACATTGTTTGAAAATGAATATACTGGTGTAATTCTTCGATGTTTTGATTCACAGAGCGTGGGTAGCAGTCCGAAATCAGGCCACTAAGCTCGATTCTATTAATATCCCATATTCAACCACACTCACCGCGTTTTAGCAAGCTAATGTTGCTAAATATAATTTTCGTAATTTTTTATAAGTTTAGGAATACTATTTTCGTGCCAGACTTTCTGAGTTTTATGGTTAAATGAACGGCATACAATAAATAATTAAATTATTAAATTTACTATTAAATTAGTTTTCGCCTTGTTTTCGGCAGCAAACTCAAATTTTATAGAAGTTTAGAAAGCATTTAAAACTTCAATGAAAGTTTTTGATATGCTACGATCACTGCGTGATCTACTGTAAAGGTGAAAAAGCGTCACCCTGACCGTACACGCCTCTCAAGAATTAGCGTATCATTTCCTAGCTCCAATCTTTCAATGGGGATCTTTATATTCGTACAACATCATATGTAACTGTAAAATGACCGATATTCGATGACTTCTCCACAGAGAAAATATTAGACAGGTCCACCAGCTGTCATAAGAATTGAGTCACCCCGTCCTGCCCCCTCCTCCTCTACGTCTACCACACCCAGAATCGGCAATTGCGTCTCTTCAGAACTAGTAGAGGCTTCAAATCTTAACTCTGCTATCGCTAACTATCGTTTCCTCTCGCAGAGACCATAATTTGTTGCCGTTCACCCTCCACTAGCCGGCTGATGGAAACGTTGTCCAGTTGTCATCTAGTTAACGTATTCATATAGTGTGGTGCATCAAAAAAGTAAAATCAGCCTCTCACAACACCCGTTAAAAATTGCAAATCAATTAAAGCAGAACATCCTCATATGTTCAAAATTCTTTAATTGTTTATGGTAAGGACAGTCATCTAACCACTATATTTAATTTTTTCAAATTTAATTTTAGTTCAAAAGTTATGACGTCATAAATCCTCATTTTTTCGAAAAAATTGTTTGCTCCTGAATTTTTTCATTTTTATTTAATACCGGAAATTTGGAGAAAAGAATTTGAGTTTCAGGAATTTCCACGTCTTTCCGCATCCAATGATACCAAAATCATCACTGTAGCTCAAAAACTGTCATAGAAAAAGCATTTTGAACCCCCCTAAAATTTCATTTTCTATGATTTCTCATTTTCTTTTATAGAAAATTGCATTTTTTATAAACGATTCTAAATTGCATTTCCTATCAGTATACCAAATTTTTTTGCTCTAGATTCAATAACGAAAAAAGGTTCGTAAGGGGGACGCCCTCCTTAAAGTCCATTAAATTAAATTCCCATTTCAAGTTTGGAATGAACTTGAACATGAAGAATCAGCGAGGGTTTGTTCCACAAATAATTTTACAATAATTCAGTGCAAAATATTATCCAGTTATACGTATGAGAAATTTAACAATTACTCATTTTGATAGAGCCTACAAAAAATAAACTGTTGATGGCCTTCAACATCACAATCACTGCCTCAATCAGCTCCAATGACTTTCAAAGAGGAAAATAAAAGAATGGGAATGGTAATTTTAGCATCATATCATGAAATAGTGAAGAATAGAACGAAAATTCTTTATGCTTGAACTTGGCACAGTTTTTTCAAGCATTAGAGATTCCCTCTATATTTTTCGATCATACTATAGTCTGATTCTAATATTTATTCAAAAATAAACAAATAGTACTCGAACACATGATGTACAAGTACTGTATAACGCACAGGGCCATCTCTACTTGCTGGAGGGATGGGCCATCTCTACTTGCTTTATGAATCTCGAACATAACACAGGAATTAGAATTCTGTTGTCATGAATATATTCTCAGTAAAATAAGGCGTACGCAGTACGTGTTCGACTCATTACCACGTTTGTCAAAATGCAATGCTACTGCAGCTGCAACCTTAGTTTTAAAAAACGTGGACGATCCTCGTAACCTATCACAAAGTTTGTTTTTGGTTTGGACTATTTGCATTTATTTAGAAATTTAGAACACGAGACTATTCGCATTTGTAGAAATATTAGAAAATAAATGAAAAATTTGAATCAACTAAATAAAATATCGTTTTTTCACCGGTTATATGTCAATAAAACTGGAGATTCTAGCCAAAATTATTAATTCTGGAGCCTCTGATTAACAACACTCATTCTCTTATGGAGCATCCGTGTCCTTAATATTTGAAGTCAACGTATATCTTGACACACGACAATAAATTTGCAGACGAACTATCATAATTACTTAATATTAGAAAAAACACATTCTTAGTTCCAATAACTTCATTACCAACTTGATATTGATTTACTCTCTCATTACTTGGCATGTGCGGCTGTATGGATACCCTTTAAGTTGCTAACTTAGCAAGAAGGGTGATTGAGAAGAGATGAAAAACAATTAACGCCTTAAGGCCCTATTACACGGGGCAACAATTGCTCCAAAAAGCAGCGACGGATGCTTCTGAAAGCAACGGACTGCAGTTGCTGGGCGAGTTTTGGTTTCCGCGCTTGTTCAAAAACCTCGTGCACTTCAGAGCGATGGAGCAGTGCTCGACTGAGCGCCGCAGTGTGAGGTTGTCTGCAACACTGTCTCCGTCTGGTTCACTATGGTCTCGACCCGCCATACAATTGATAATAGAAGGCTTTCATCAATGTCCTATGCTATGGGACACCGCCTCCCACTGAGCCAACATAAACTCGGTCCGCCATTCATTAGGTAGTCAAAGGATTTAATAAATGACGCTGTATCCTATAATATGGAGTGTTATTAAGTGTTATATAAGCAATTAAGTATCATTTTAGGCACATAATTTGTCGTTATTTTTGTACAAAATAAAGCGGAATATTACCATTCACTATACATTCGTGACGTTTCATTTTCAAATGCTGTCACTTTTCCATACATTGGAATGTTTATCAGGTAGTATTTTATGATAAATAAAGTGGTCAGAAATTTAAAAAGAATACACCAAAGGTATATAAGTTTAAACAGTTAAGCTAAATATGATGTAACTATCGAAGCCATAAAAAATAGAAAAACATTACTAACTGGCACAAAAGTGACAGGAAAAGAAGATTGACTCTATGAAGTCAGGTAACTGAATGTGCATTCATTTTAATTTTCTATCATAAGTAGCGGGTAGGAAAATAGGCAATACTTTATTCAACTTGTAATGATCAAACCATTCAATATGTTTTTTAGACTTGAACCTAACTATATCAATACAGGAAATGAATGTGCTTAATTAAGTAATTTATGGTTTCTTTTGTTTACTTCTGTGCGGTATTAAAACAAATTATTATATTGATATGCGAATATGAGCTGTAAAAAAGATTTTAAAAATTTATTACAATATTATGATAATATTACTGCATTTAATATTGATTCTCACAAATTAAATATTATTTTCCTAAAAGTCAATAATACATCAAAAGAATAATATTGAATCAATAGTCGTATGACCCTTCAATCTCATCCATTGTTAGAGAATAAAGACAATAAATAATGCAAGGACATGTAAAAGCGCAAAACAGGATCTAAGTTTTGTATACGTTCTTAATGCTTCTCATTTAATGATGAAATGAAGAAGTCACATGCCGCAGTCACTGCGACCTACAACCTCCCTCTGCAATTGGCAACGCCACACTGGTTGCCTCGTGTGATAGCGCACCCACAAGTTGCGTTATTTCAGTTGCTGTAACCGAGGCAAAGTGTTGCCCCGTGTAATAGGGCCTTTAGTGCTTTATAATCGTAATTTAACTTTAACTTCTAAAAAATTATCACCAAGAAAACAAACAAAACCTAGTAAGATATTCTACTAAATCATGAACTGTTCTGAATGACAGAGGAACAACGCACAGCCATAAAGGTATGACCTGTCGGAATGACAAGCAAACCAAATTATTAACATTCGACAAAACGAGCTTCTATATCTGAATGATCGAAACTAAGACAATTATCGGCACATTTTTCTCTAATGAAGAACATAAAAATGAAATATTACCAGTAAGTGAGTCCAGAAGAAAGAAAGAAAAAGACAAACAGTTCATTTCCAAAGACGCCATTTCAAAAACCATTATTGGTTTTTCAGAAGAGATGATTGGGGAAAAGTACGGAAAAAATGATTCTCTCTGTTGCGCAATCTAGGTTTGATAACGCAGTAAATACAAGTTCAAATACACCAGTGACGATCCCTTGCTGAAAACACTCCTACCCAATCAGAAATGGCTTCACCGCTCTTTTAAGATTATTGCCGTTTACTGCAGACATACTGTGCAGATCATTGAATATTTTCGCAGAAGTATCTGCATTTAATGCAGATTTAATGCAGAATCAGTGCTGTGAATGTCCGATTTTGAATTGTAGAGCGGCATCGATTTTCTGCAAAGATCTTCACTGACCATGAGCGAAAACTTTCAATAATCTGAAATAAACTACAATAATCAATGAAAATCTTTTAAAGTTAATCTTCACCGACCTTTACCAAATAGGAGAAGTTAACGTATGGATAATATACTGCACATTATATTCATCAACAAAACAGTTTGTCGCGATACGTGAAAAGGTTATTAATCACATACGCATGAGAGGATTTTCAACCCCTGCACAATTAACAATGTACACCTTGTGTTCGCGTGAATACTACATAAAAGCATGGACAATAAAAGAATTAAAGATTAACATGGGTTTTATTTAAGATGAACACGTGGAATTTTGGCACAGGGAATATTTTAACGAAATAATATAAATGCGCACCAGTGCACTAATGTAAGATGCGTATGATTTAACGTCATGATTGTTTTATACGGCACAATGAGATAGCTAAATCTTGGCTGCATAGAATTTCTTGACAGCTATCAAACATTGAATTTCGCACTATAACAAGAGAATTAGAAACAGGAAATGAATATCCAGGCTAGCGCACACATGAAATAAAATGGATATGTCAAAAGATAGAACCTTGACTTACAGCAAGGTGTCAGAATACAGAACGCTTCTCATTATACACGACACAAGATCAGAACATGAGCTGAACACCCTCATCTCACGAATCACATTTGATTGCGCGCCACTCGGAAAGCACTATTCCATGTGCTAGCTGTGCTTGAATCTTTCCACTTAAAATCACTTTCTGAGCCTTCAAACAGTAACTTGGTGTTAACAATTTCTTGCAATTGTAGATCACGATGATTTAATGCACTCCCACTGCTGCTTGAGAATTCACGCAGTGCAGATCAGACCGCCCCACGGTCCCGAAATTCCTTCGCCCCTCGGTCCCGATGTTCCTTCTCGCTCGTCAACCGGCCGTAGTGCGGTAGCGCTATACTCGGTCCCCATTTCAAGCTCTGAATTCCGAGTCTGCATGACCACTGCAGGACTCGTAGGGGCGGCATCATTGTAGACTCTGAAGGCGGTGTGGCTTCAATATTTTCTCGCTGAAGGTGCTTGTGAGCCCGGAACTGATTACTAATATTCTGAATTCTCTTCGTGGCATGGTTGCTATGTTGATACTGGACGATTCCACCTTGAAGCTGAGGTGCTTCGAGCAGTCGTGTTGCAAAATTGGAGCTTCGACGATTTATGATGGACGACGTTGCCTTTCTTGAAAATTTCGATGTGCTGAGATATTCGATTTGCTGATTATGTTGGAGGCACACCAGCAGTGCGCCGGCGTGCCTGTTTGCGTGCCCCTCAGATACGTGCACCTCTTCCGCACTCGCTTCCACCAAAAAGAATCCCCATTATCCTCGTCTCACTCCTTTTATGTGTGTCGCCTCTTTCTTTCTCGAAGGATCTGGATTCTTCCAAGCTACCGAGAAAGTCACTCGATTTTTTCAATTTTGATTCGTTGGAAACTTGCCGGTCCTGAAGTTTTGCCTATGATTGGTTCGCGCTCGACACAGCTCCACGTGTGATGTCTTCGCGAGCTCATGATTGGCCCGTGTTTTGCGGCCCTCTCTTGATCTCTCACCCCATCGAAGCTCCCCCTTGCACTCGCGGCGCTGTCTCCCATTCTCACGCCTATATCGGCGCCGGCTTAACGGTCTGACTTTCCTTTGTCGTAGCCCCGCAGAATGTCATATACGCAACATGTCCTAAATATGTTGTAGATTTACGGGATTCAGCCAAAAAAAATATCACGTAAAAATACAAATATCATCTAATATGAACATAGCTTTACGTGATTTAGCCAAAAAACATATCATGTGATATATGCATACATATTTCATAACAAGTATATCCATTAAAACCAAACCAAAGATCTTCGACGAGAGCAACGAAACTTAGCGTCCGTGACTAGAAATGAAGCTAGACTACCAGATTAAATTATTAGTTAGTTTAACCCTCCCTATCCGCCGCAAAAGCGATCCAAAGAGAGGGAAGAGGAACGAACCATTTAGTATGGATTTAAAGAAGCGTGAAATCTATGCAGAAAGGGCGTAGAAACTGAAAGTTGAGAAAGAAGATTATGAGACAAGATCAATGTTGAAAAACAAAGTAGTAGGTGCTGAAAAATAGGACAGCAGTGAACCGAAAAAGATGGTCCTTAACATAACAAAAACATTTCATTTCAACAAAAATGAATGAAGGCCGATTAAATAATATTAATAAACTCGTTTAACGACAGCTTCGGTCACAGACTATTTAACTGTCGCTTTGGCGAATTTGCCGAAGTCGAAATACGTCAATACTTGGCGTAGTGCCGTTCGGCACTAGTATTAGTATTCATTGTAGCGTTTATAAAATTTTCTCTAAATTCAAGGTTAACGTTCTAGTTCACAAAATTAAACTTTTTTGTGTGTGGGAGTGTAGAATAAAACGAGCCATGGGCAAATTGTGAGTTTAATTTTTGTGACACCAATTAATAGCAAATCAAATTTCAATAGTAAAATTTAAACGCATTATGGAAAGAGTTAACGCCCGTGCTGGGCTTGTTTCCCAACAAGCCTAACCCTGATACATTTGCTGTTCTTGATTACCGCTCTTCTTCTTGAGTCACCTGCAGTTTAAGAACGCAACTTAGGTTTTCCGCAAAGTTACCAGACTCCGCAGCGCTTCAGGCTTCAGCATCAAGTAGCATCAAGGCTTCAGCACTCGGTCACCAGGAAAGGAGGCTCCATTAGCTCTCCCTGGTTTCGGGACATTATCGTTGTTTACCTGGGACCTAGATTTAAGACATTTTCATTCAAGATTCTATATTTGTTTATTATTCTATGAAGAATCGGGATGTCAACGATTTCGAAAACACGAACTTCTTCATAAACATGTAAGCTCTTCGTGAAGCTCCAAACCGAAGATTGGAACCGGGGCAGCTCTGCGCTCTCGTGGCCCGGCGCGGCATGGGGAAGTTCCGGCAGCGACTTCGCGCCATTCTGTCTTCGCCTCACGCAGTGGAGGCGTCGCAGCGGCTCAGCGGCACTCCTCGGCCGGCGCACGTCTCTTGCGCCCTACTGCACGGAGGAACGGCCTTCTAAGCAATTCCTTTATGGTGAGTTGGGAAGCAATTCCAGTGCGGTGTTCTCTTCCCATCTCAGTGCGTCGATTATTTTTAATAATTGCCAGTGCGAACGGATATTATAAATTTCACTTTGGTCTGAGCCGTACATAACTTTAAACTTTAGGCACAAATGAGCTTAAGCGCTTTAGTAGCCTAGCTACCAGTTTAGCTGGTTAGCTAAAAGCCATTGTTTGGGCTAATATTGTTCGGCTGCTGCAGACTCGTAAAATAGAGTTCTCTTAAATCTTTCCTAAAGTTTTGTGAGCCGCTTCAGCATGACCTTTTAGTGTCCCGACAAGGTATACAAATTGAATATTAAAATCATATTTTCTCTTGAAGGTAAGAGTACTGGCTCAGACTTCTTGAAGCGAGCTGGAGGAGTGCGGAGGGCAACCGCGCTGGCCCGTTGCTAATCTCCGGGCTCCCACTGCTACGTCATCGGGACGAACCGTGCCGGCAAAGCTATTCATTTAATGTTCTATTCATTTTTACTGTTCGCACTTATGCTCAGTAAAATCATGGCTGCCGCATAAAGTTTTACTCCTTTGGTGACCCTTCTCCAGATTTCATTTTCAAGAATACTTTTCCTCCAAGACTTCAGAAGATTATTGATTGTTACATTGTACGCGTCACGATCTAATCACTGATTTTTGCACTTTTTTCGTGAGGTTTCATTTACGCGGTTGTGCATATAAGTGGAAGATTATTACACTGACTGTTGACAGGTTACAATACTTCAATTTGCAGCCTAGAGTAGCACAAGAGGCAGCAACATAGGCCCGCTAGTGACTCAGCAACTGAGACCACACCGCACACAAAGTCTCACAATTTCAATACCAACCTTCACAACACCACAACAAAGAGTACAATGTTTAACTTCGGCCACCAAGACTGACATTACTGGATATGGCAACAGCCACCTTGAACTTGGTTTTAAAGGTCATATTATTCTAGGATTAAGACATCTCAATTTCGACGGATCTTAGAAAAGAAAGAAAAACCATTTACTTCCAATAAAGTATAAACATGTAATGTTGATACACTGGTTTTTAAAACACGTTAACATTAACAACCTAAACTGATAATAACACATTGGTATCGTAATACCCGTGTAAAATGATGAATCAAAAACGTTTGACAGAAAAGTACAACAAAAATAAGTTCTCTTCCTTTCCTAATATGATTTTGACAGTACATTTAAATACAAGTAACTAAGAGAACACAGTCCTCGTAACGCTTAGTTGAAAAATGTATTCGTTTGTGAGCATTTAAATTGAAATAATAGCAATAATCGCATTCAAATACCTTAACTTAGAGATCCTTAATTTCTATTCATACATGGTTATCGTAATACCCATGTTAAATGTTGAAACAAATGATTCAGATCCTTAATTGCTATTCATACATGGTTATCGTAATACCCATGATAATTGTTGAAACATGATTCGAAGAAAAGCACGAAAAAAATGGGTTCCTCTTCGTTGCGGTAGTCGGATTTTGGTCATGCATTTAAATACCAGTGACATAGAAAACATAATTCATGTAACGCATTGCTAAAAACCATCTCGTTAGTCCATATTCGTATTGAAATATGAGCATAAAAACATAGGAAACTAGTGATACGAGGGTGAGGGATTGATGTTGGAAGTAAAATGAGCAGATTTAATTTGTTTGTGTCTGGAACTATGAGGTCGACAGTCGGGGTTTGGGACAATTTTTCACACTGACGCATTATCTAAGTATGCAAAGGGGTGAGCTCTGAAAGAATATAATATTCCCCATAACAAAACAAAAGATTGTTATTATATTTCTTACTGACGCTAATAGTACTGGCGCAAAGAGTTCATAGGAGTCAAACACATGAAAAGGATTGTTGTACAATGATGGCCGTCACATTTTCAACATGGGGAACCGTACAAAAAGTTAACTACCAAAACAGTGTTTTATAATGTATTCACGAGAGTAAGAAAGTAAGAAGAGTTACCACATATTATGGCAAAAACTGAGGGATGCACTAAAATTAAGTCGCCACGAATGGATCAGGTGTAATTATCAAAAAGGAAGATTATGCAATTTGTTTTATTCAAGAAACCAAACACGCTCAAGTTCAGCGCATTTTAAAACAAGGTTATAATGTCCAATTCGAAATAAAGCAATTTTGGCTTCCAAATCAGAACATAAACTTCAACTCAATTAAGTAACATTTAGATAACATTAAGGGTTTATCTTTATTAACAATTTCAAGACTTCCAAGTCTCATTCACAGTCCCTAAATTTTGACGGTATGCCGGTGGCACACGGTGGGTCTCGTAGCACCTCATGTTGATTGCGCCGTCTGGTTAAAACCTGACAAGGGAATATTCAGAAACAGGTCGCTTGCCAACGGCCTTGTTAAACACCTGCAGCTTGAACGCCCGCCAGCCCCTGTAGCACTCGTGGGTCGTCTCCAGGTCCGCACCGAACAGACAGCCACTGACGGTCAGCATCTAGCTGACTAGAAGACAGCTGGTACCTTATGGCCGTTCCCTCGTCTTGCAACGAACGGACGGACAGTAACGGACGGTCGGCGTCTAGTCGATTGGAAGACGGCTTGGCACACTTTTACTCCGTCGGCCAAAGGGAAGCACCGCTCGTACAACTGGGCGATCGCTAGAGTAGCTGTAAAAAATATTAGGGTTAAAATAGGTCGTAATGATAGGAATGATAGTAATGATGATGAATTCAATTATTGTTCAAATAAGAAAAGTTCAGAGATCAGACATCAGTACCTTGTAACCGGAGGCTGTTGCAACCGCAGACCCAGTCGGCCAGCAGAAACTCTCCAAACGTATACAATGTGTGGAAAGAGAAAGGAAAGATAAGGATATTGAAAGCTGATAAGCCAGCAGTCTAAGGGTTAATTAAATAAGTGCAATTATGTCCAGTTCTTACTATGCTTACGTAAATTACTCTATACTCATCAAAGGAAATGATGCCCTCAATGTGTTAACTTACAGAACAAAGTGATGGATGACGATATAAATTAGTCGAGAGGTCGCGAGGTCAAGATGTCAAGTAATTCAATAATTAAGATAAAGTAGTGTCCCAAGGATGAGGACATTCAAGTCGTCCCCCAGCAAAATCAAGTGCAAACAACACTCGTAAACAAGAGAGCTGGGAGAACGAGTAGTGAAACGAGCTCAAGCAACATGTAAACCTAATTCACAGCCAAATACCCCAATTACCGATTCTGTACAAAATATGAAAAATGACAATATGAACAAAAAACACACTCCAGCGTCTCCACAAACAAAGCCACAGCGAAGGACCATACGGTATGAGGACGAGTAACCAGCAGCGCCACATGCGACCGCCCGTCCAGGGAGAAGGTCTGACTCGAGTAGTACGACCAAAGGCCAGGAAGTGTCCGTCCCAGTCGATGGCAAGCGAGCAAGTATCTAGAAACAGGCAAACACCTCTCCTAGGAAACCAGCACTTGAACAAATAATTAAAGATTTCATTAAAAAAGTTAACCTCCCGTACACACTGTGGGGATTTTCCCTACAATATAAAACTAACAAGAGCAATTCAAGACCAGAATAAGAAGATAAAAAAATTATGTCTTTTAAAGTTATGACATTCGTCGAATCCGCGGCCTTCTTAAATATTTTACTAAGAAAGAAAAAAGAGAAAAAAGATGCTAAAATACCCCCACATTAACATTCTTTCTTTCTTTGCGGTAATTAATTTGGTTTTGAAAATGCAAATAAATATAAGTAATTAACAAAACCAATCCCTGTGACACATAGTTGAAAACACTCTTGTTAGGGTGAGCGCATATTGGATCATGAGTCTATAACATTTGCAGTATAGCTGGAACAATACAAGTTAGCCACCGAAAATGATTTCGTCTTAATGCACTCACGAGCGTAGGAAAGTAAAAGTTGCCAATGAATTACGTCGCACGTTCAAATGTTTTAATGTGAGCGAAAAATGTTTTCAAATATCTTAAAATTTAGACATGGGGACCGTAATACTCATACCGTTTAATTTTGAAACAAATGGTTGGGAGAAAAGCACTTTAAAAATGCATTCCCTTCGTTGCGTTGGTCTGATTTTGACAATGCATTTATAACAAGTAGTCGAAAAAACATTGCGTATGTGATGCATAGTTAAGAACACTCTAGTTAGTGCACTCCCATATTGAAAATTGAGCTCACGAACATATGAACGAGTGAAATGAGGAATTATGGTTGAAAGTAAAACGGGTAGATCCAAATTAATTTGCGTCTTAGACTGCGAGGTTGACATTAGAGGCAATTTTACAGTGTTTCGTATCAACTAGTAAGCTAAATAACTGGCTCGGATAAAATGAAATATTTTACATTAACACAAAAATTAAATTTCATATGCTACTAGCATTTGCCCAAAAAATTCACCGTATTCAAATAGATGAAAAGGATCGTTGTACAATGCCAACCGTAACATTTGTAACAATGCTGGAAAAAAAACAAGGAAGTCAAAACATGTTAAAATAGTGTGGCTTAAGTATACTCAAAGAGTGTAAGGGGCGACACATTGTCACACAAAGATTAAGAAGTTCATTTAAGGAGGGGAATATGTTCTACATATATATACACACACACACACACACACCTACATAAATATCCATTCACATATATACACATATGCATACATATGAGCGTCATATATGCATACACACATGTAGTTAATATTCGCATACAAACAATCATACTGCACATGCATATTACATATATGTCCTTATTGTTGTATAGTGTAACGAAAGATAAGATAATTAGCAATAAAAATTCCTGATATCTTTTCCAGTGCGTTCTGCAGTTCAGACTTATTGTGTAGACGCAAGATAGAGAGTTATTTCAGTTTAGAATTCTCGTAGTGTTTGAAGGGTTTTAATGCTCTGGGGGAGTTTGTCCCACAGTAAGGCATCTGATACTGACGGAGCTTTCTGCCCAATGTTAGATGAATGGTATTTCATTCAGACATCACGTCTCTTATTCGGCTTTAGGTTGGTGACGGTAGGGAGATGGAATTTCACTATTTCAGCAATGCAATGAGGAAGATATAAAGAGGAGAATACGTATTGGGCTTTGTGTCCCAGAAGCCTTTCCTGAATAGGATCACAGCCGAGCTTATACAGGAGAGGTGTTACATGATCATTCTTTTTTAATTTACCGTTGCATACAACCTTCGCCGCAAAATTCATGCATTTTTGTTGATCTTTTTGAAAATATTTCGGTATATTTCCCCATACCAGGCTACAAACCAATACGTGATAAGGCCAAAGATTGGACGGCCAACAATCTAGATTCTTCGTCAAGCATACTTTTTATACGATTAAAAATCGTTCCAGTTCAACACGTGTTAAAATACGAAGATAATCACTTATCATCTTTACTCAAAACACACTCCATTGAAAAAAAAATATATATTCTAATTCTATCAATCTCGAAAGGTAACGTTTCGATGTTACTAACATCATCTTCAGGCTGTAAAATACAAAGAAACACGGTCACATTGATAAAACTATGTCAATGCAAAAACTTAAACTAAATCAGACTGGGTAGAAAATTATTTTTTATAGGTAATTACATTGCAAGGCGACTAGAATGGACTAATTTTGTTACCAAGAATGATGAACTACAACAAAAGAGGACCTTGAAGAATGATTTAAAAGCGGCTCGCGATCATGAACAACAAAATTTCCTAACGTTAGCCCATCGTGAAGTTTGCCTGGATTTGAAGAAGTTCTACACTTTACGAGGGCTCGTGATAAGGAAAGCAACTTGGCATCTGTGTCGCGTAAGCTCAACCGACTCTACAATGGAAATTTAATTTTATCAGAAAAATGTGATAAGTTTTTAAATTTGACTGATTTGGTGTTTGGGGAGCCTGAGATAGAAATTTTGAATCTAGGTTGGAATTATCACATTAAGAGTAGATTTGATCCGATCAAGAAACAGCTACAGTTGGAGTTAGTGTATCAGAATATTCTCAGTTTAAATCGTGAGGGAATTGTATCTGTAGATCCTAACTTAGACGCTGCTTCAATAGCTGAGAGTACCCGTAATAGAATTAAGCACTTGTACGAGGAATGGTTTAACTGAACTTCAACGCCAGGCCCTCCAAAATTTGCGTTCAAACTAAGATATTGTAATTCGAAAAGCGGATAAATGCAATAAATATGTACTGTTAAAACATGACGATTATAAGCAGAAATTAGATAGCATCCTCTCTGATAACAGTAAATTCGAGCGTTTGCATCGTGATCCTACTGAACAATTGAAGAAAAAACTTAACCAACTTATTTCTAGTGTTAATGCTGTTCCAAATAATTTTAATTTGGAAAAAACTAGAGGGGCACTATCAACCTGGCTATATTTACGGCAATGCAAAAATTCATAAAATCTGAATGATCCGCCTCTGAGGCCAATAATATCGCAGGTTCCGACCGTCACTTATTCTGTTGCTAAAACGTTGAACAAAATTATAACTCCGTATATCCCGCAAAAGTACATGTCAAAATCAACAGATGAATTTGTTGCTTTGCTACGCGGAAAAACTCCGAGTGGCATTATAGCTTCATTAGATGTGGAGTCCTTATTTACTAATGTACCTGTTTCGGACACAATAGAGATAATTTTAAACTGTGTGTATGATAGCGAAGATGTTTCCCCTCCTAATTCGTTTCCTCGGCATATTCTGAAGCAACTCTTCACTATCTGCACTACCGAAGCTCATTTTCGACATACTGATGGTAGTTTGTTTCGTCAGGTTGATGGGGTAGCTATGGGTTCCCCTTTAGGGCCTACGTTTGCAAACTTTTACATGTCCCACGTAGAAAACCTGGTGTTGAACTCTACGCCGGTTAAGCCAATTTTGTACGGCAGGTACGTGGACGACATTTTTGTTGAAATCGAGACCGTGGAGCAGTTAGAGATGTTGAGGAATTTCATGACTAATAATTCAGTGTTGCGTTTCACGTACGAGCTGAGTGTAAATGGGACGCTGCCATTTCGGGATGTTTTAGTAGACGCGTCGCAGAGTGCTTTTCTGAGATCTTATAACGTTAAGCCCTCGCATGCTGGTGAAACCATCAACTATGATTGTGACGCACCGCAAGTGAACAAAGAAAGTGTCATTCATACGTTATTGAATAGAGCTCATAAAGTGTGTAGCAACTGGGTTAGTTTTCATTCAGAAATGCTTAGAGTCATACGGTTGCTGATAAATAATAATTTCCCTAATTCTCTTGTTGATGAAACTATAGGTAAATTTGTTAACCGAATACTGAATAGTGACTAGAATCAGAGACCTAACTAGCAGAATATAATATATTTTACGAAAATCAAATGCATAACAATTACAAAATAGACGAACGTGTGTTTAAAAATATTGTTAAAACTTTCGTGAAACCCACAGATCCAGAGATGGCAATTAAACTTCGCGTGTATTATAAAAATCTAAAAATTAGTCATCTCCTTGTGAGAAACAATATTTCCAGAACACGGGTCAGCCACCTAGACAGAGCCAACGTGATATATCAGTTCAAATGTAATACGAGAGAATGTAAGTCTCTCAAAAAGTGTTACATTAGCATGACTAGGAGGGAGTATGTATAGAGGGAGCATAGCCGTCTGTGAAGAGAACCAGTTTTTGAGATTTCTCCTCTGTCTGTGGTAACCAATAGCCGTCTCGCAAGTGTGACGTCAGCACGGAAGCCAGTTACCTACTGACTACGCTAGAGTGCGCACACGCTCGCTGAATGCTCTTCCAGCTGTTCAGTTAATCGCATCATCGTTAATGATTAATTTGGGATTCTAAGACTCCGAAAGATAATAAATTGTGTTTTCTCACTTGAGGACACTTAATAATATCAAAATTACTAGCAAAGATACATTAAGAGTTGAAAACTATAAAGATTAGAGGCCCTTGATTATAACAAATTTGAGCGACTTGCACGCACACCTCACCCTTTGACATGTGGTGTGGTACTAATCTTGCTTTGGAAAATGAGAGGGAGGGGTTGAAGGGAAGGTGGGTGGAGGAACTTCAGCCAAGCCTCTGTGGTTGGCTCAGAATTATGACGTCACAGGCCTTGAGAGTGCCCGAGTCTTTCAGCTTTTGCAGTCAAATTGAGCCCGATCGGAGTGCGCTATGCTACCTCCATATATCCTAGCTCCATAACTAGGATGACCCTGAAACAAAGATTAACTGCACACAAAATCAAGGTTCCATTTTTAATCACTTCCGCATCGATCCTGGTTGTAAGCCCTCAAATGAAGATCTGTACCCTAATACTAAAGTTTTGAACATTGTTGTAAAAAAAAGAACATATACAAATAATAGGAGCACTGCACATTCATAAGCTTAAACCTAGCCTTAACGAAAATACAAATGATTTTTTTGCGTTAAAGCTGTTCAGTAGGACTTAGGCTTAGACATTTGTAACCTCCGTTCGTTCATTTTACCTGCGCCTCTGGTGCCGTAAACATGTGAAGATCGATGTGCAATAACAACTAGTCACCTGTAGCTACATTCTTTGTACAAAATTAGTCCATTCTAGTCGCCTTGCAATGTAATTACCTATAAAAAAATTTTTTACCGAGTCTTATTTAGTTTAAGTTTCTGCATTGACATAGTTTTGTCAATGTGACCGTGTTTCTTTGTATTTTACAGCCTGAAGATGATGTTAGTAACATCGAAACGTTGCCTTTAGAGATTGATAGAATTAGAATATACATATTTTTTTTTAAATGTAGTGTGTTTTGAGTAATGATGATAAGTGATTATCTTCGTATTTTAACACGTGTTGAACTGGAACAGTTTCGCAAGGTTGAAAAATTGGAAAACGATTAAAAATCGTTAAAGTCTCGTGAATTTTTTTACAAGTATTCTTAATGTGGCATTTGGAGGACATGTTTCTATCGAACCGAATACCTAAATTTTTTACTGTTTCTGATGGGCGAATTTCAGCATTCCCAACCGCAAAAGTTAGATTTTATCTATTTTTTATTGTATCTTTGGACCCAAAAATTATGAATTGCGTTTTACTCGCGTTTAGCTTGTGACCACTTTGGTTATACCATGACTTGAGGCTGATCAATAGGGCTAAAGCTCCAATTTGCGTCTGTAGTATTTCTGATATAGAGCTTGTCATTGCAATTTGAACTTCATCTGCTTACATAGATATTCAAGTGTTAGAAGGTATCGAAGGGAAATGGTTAATAAAAATAAAACAATAGCGGACAAAGAATGGATCCTTGAGGAACACCACAGTTATTCTAAAGGAATAGGGACAACTTGTTATCTAAGAGGACTGCATGAGACCGGTTTGATAGGTAGCTTTAAACCACTACGTATCAACTCGTAAGTTCAATATCCTCCGTAAGAGTTGATCATGTTCAATTCTGTCGAATGCTTTGGAGAAATCGAACAGCAGCAATAGTGTTACATTTTTTTGATCGATATCGCTGTATATTTCTTTCAGTGATATTGAGCAGGGCGTCTCGAGTGCTTGTGTTCCTCCTATAGGCATATTGATTTCGATGAAGTAAATTTGACCCGGTCAAGTGAAATGACAGTATATTCGTTACTACTTTTTCCAATATTTTGGACAGGACATGTAGGTAAAAGGCTTGTGAGCCTGTAATTTTACGCTGTATTTATATCACCAGTATTATGCAACGGTCTAATTATGGAGTGTTTCCATTGGTTTGGAAACTTATTAGTTGCTAATGTATAATTAATATAAACAAATTTCTGTAGTTTCAAGTAAAGGTATATTGGTGAACAAATTTTCCACATCAAAGGACGCCATGAATAGCCCATCAGCATTATTAAAACTACTCAAACTATCTACAAATGCTTTTGAGTTTTTATAAGCGGTATCTTGATGACACCTTTGTTTTGTTCCGAGATAACGGTCATGCTGACCTCTTCCTCCAATATTTAAATTCTCGTCATGCACCTTTTCTCGTCTTATAACCACATTTTTTCAAAGTGTACTGGCGAACTGCGAATTTAACAACGACGAATCATTGAGTATAACAGGGAATAAAAATATAGAGACAGTGTGGCAAAAAAAGCAACAACATCAAATTATAGCAACACCAAGCAAAATGAATGGCAGTGAAACTATATATCAAAACAAGGAAACAATATGTTGTGACAGAGTAGGTTTATTGTAACATCGCTTAAAACGGATAACAATTATACAAGAATTAGTAACGTGCGTAAATATTATTGTAACAAATTAACAATTTCTGACACAGCTATTTATAAGCAAAATAAACAGTTAAGTAGCCATATAGTGTAGTACATAATTCATTTTGAAACTATGCATACAAAATTATTGATAATTACAATAAAGAATGAACATCATATGTATCACACGTGAACCGACCACGTCAGAGTTGTTCTGGAAAATTCTGTTATTTCCCGGTCAGCGGATATTGCATCTTCCACTGACCGGGAAGTAATGGAATGTAGTCGTACATGTATTATTGTCGGGTAGCATTCAGACACCCGAAAGTCAAAATCCCGAATGTCGAAATCCCGTATATCTAAATCTCAAAAATCAAAATCCCGAATGTTGTAATGAGGGTTACGAACTGGCATGTACAGTATTTCAGTGCCATGTATGATCGGGAATTAGATTTTCGAGATTTTGACTTCTGGAATTTTGACATTCGGGATTGGATTTCAAGGTGTACCCATTATTTTCAATTTTTTTAATATGGAAGTGTATAAAAATGATTTCTCTCGTCAATAGGAGTTTAAAAGATGCTGTTACATCTTATGACTTTTCGTTTTTATTTTTTGCATCTGTTACATTATTTTGAACCTGTGATAGTGGCCATTTGATGCATTGTTATAAGATTTGATTATTTGTTACAGAAAATGAACGTCTGTTGCAACATTCTGAGAGTGTTTTATATAGTTTGAAGCAACGTTATATTTATTTGTCTCTGTCACTACAATTTGCATTTGTTATCAATTTTTCAGCATCGTCACTGGATTTAAACTAGATGTTGCTATATTTTGAGCCGCTGTTATTAGTTTTTATTCGGTGTTATATGATTGTGAAAACTGTTGCTATATTGTTTTGACGTGTGGTTATAAAACGAGAAAAGGTGTAGCAATATTAGATTTACTAGGGAAGATGAAGCAAATGATAGGTTGCCGTTTCTTGATGCGTGTGTAGAGAGAGTTGGCAAAACTTTTCAGTGCTCTGTTTTCCGAAAGAAAACTTTTTCTGGGCTCGGGACCAGCTTTTTCAGCTTTTGTTCATACAATTTTAAGGTTTGCCGCATTTGTACGCTCATCCATAGAGCGTTTAATGTGTATTCTAACTTCCAATAGCTACACAAAAAGTTCGACTTTGTGCGACGATATTTTGCCAAAAACGGCTTTCCTTCTTTTGTTGTTGACCGGCATATCAATTGATTTCTGTCAAAAATTTATGATAACTCTCAATCTGTTCAATCTTGTGCACAACACGCTTTCTATGTCAAATTACCGTATTTTGGAGATCAGTCATTGAAACCAAGCGAGGATGTTGAATCCCTTATTAACAAGTTTTTCCGGCAACTCAAAGTTCAAATGATCCTCGTGAATAATTTTACAATTGGTTCTCTTCGTTTTAAAGACAAATTGCCACCCTCACTGTGCTCGTCTCTGGTATACCAATACAGTTGTTCACGTTGTGAATCGCGATACGTTGGTTCTACCTGCCGTACCCTGAAGACTAGAGTTTTCGAGCATGTTGAGATCCGTGTGTTAGAAGGCATTGGAGGAAATCATTAACGAAAATATAAAATAGTAGCGGATCATGAATGGATCCTTGGAGATCACCAAAACTGTTTTGAATGAATGGGGACAATTTGTCTTTTATGCGGACTGCATGAGATCGATTTGACAAGTAACTTTCAAACCATTGCGTGTCAGCTCCCATGTTCAATATTTTACGTAGAAGTCTATCATGTTCGACGCTATCGAACGCTTTAGAGAGATCGAATAGCAGCAAGAGTGTTACATTCTTCTGATCGATGTCACAGTATATTTTTTCAGAGATATTGAGCAGAGCATCTTGAGTGCTAGTGTTTCTTCTAAAGGCGTATTGGTTTTGGTTGAGTAGATTTGACTCGTCCAGATGAAATGACAGTTGATTTGTCATCACTTTCTCCAATATTTTGGACATTAAGGCCCCCTCACACGCGCAAATATATCTGCAGACATATCTGAACTGGTGCTGAATTCGTGCGTTTGTACGCTCATTTCAGGTTGGCACAGACTGTGTGAGTCAGATCAGCTATGCTTGATAATTTTGGAGCGACCGGCTCAGCGCTTCCACTTTAGGGTAAAATACCCCATTTTAGGGTAATCAGGGGTGGTCTAGGGTAGAGTTTAGGGTAAAGAAAAATTCCATGATTTTTAGGGTAATTCAACTTCTGTCGGGGTAGAGCAGCAAAATTCATGGGTAATTGCCTGTTTTCATTACCAACATCAAGTTTGTTCTCAAGTACTACAATATACCTTGTTTAAGGTACATTGCAGAAGTACGCTACCGAAGCAGTTATGAAAATGTTCAATAAGAGTCAAATTTGAAACAAACTTGCAATAACTCGCTATTAATTTAGTCTTTATTGCACACTACGATCAGGCACAAATTGTTGTTCACATCTCTGCAGATTTCTCGGAATGCAGATCTCTCATCAGCATAATGTTATCAGATTTGCTGCATAAATAATACCTTGGCTGTTTAGAAGTAATGACAACAATTAAAGTGATATGCAACTTGGTAGAATGTTTGGAATTTTATATTTTCTAACCTTACATAACAAACTCGTAAATGTATCAAGATTTACTCCAATACATCGGTCATCGTCCTTTACTGGAATTGAACAGCTATATAACCTGTACAGAACGACACTGAGAGCCGAGGGTAGGTAGTTTTGTTTCAGTCGAGTGCAATTAACTGTGTCAGGTGCTGTCACGTTCAGTATTGCATTCTAACGAAATATTTGGTCACTTGCATCGCAGTAAAATTGTTTTTATTAAATATATTTTGTGTCTGATGAAGCTGCTACACCACTTATGAAGGAAAGCCAAATTTTATCGTCTGTTAAGCCCTTTTCACGAAAAGGGAAGAAAGGATAGAGGAGCGAACAACTGTTTCGAGGCTGGTTAGAAAAGTCTCAGTCTTATACCTCAACTAAGGATATGGTATACTGTACTACATGGTCAACTATCATTACGTTTGGTAAATCTGAGATTATTCTTCATGCTAACACTCATCGCCATAAAAAATCTCTCAGTGCAGAGAAAGAAAACACAAACCATAACTTTGTTAATTATGGAGAAGCATGGAAACATTGTTTGTTAATTATATCATATCCAATTGACAAGTCTTGTATAAAAATTGAAGTGCCGATATGTGCAAACTTTTCTGAGCATGATTTGCCTATTTCGTTACTACTGAAACAAATGTTTCTTATAGAAAGTAAGCTTAGGTAAACAAAGAGCTTCAAACATTTTTAGACAATGTTTTGGTAAACATCTACTAAGTGATTTCGTCGTTGTCCTTAATGAAGTTTATATTCTGTAATAATCAATAAAAGAACTGATCGCAGTAAAGCTAAACAACTCGGAGTCATCGTCCAATAATGGAGTGCGAGCGCAATCTAGAGTTCCTCTGTTGATCTCGTTGAAAAAGAGGATAGCACAGGCAATGGCGTGTTTAATACTCATGAAAAAAATTTTAATTAGAAAAATATCGAAGTGAGCGACATTGTAGTGTTCTGTTCTGCCACAACTAACGTTATGATGGGATCCAAACATTCTGTGTCTTCTTTGTTGAAAGAAAATGAATTTCTGACTTCATAGAAGAAATGTTGGCTTGGTGGAAGTACAGATATTGGGAGTGAATAAAAAAGCTTGCGAGATAGGAATCGACGTTCTTCTTTCATTATTCGTGGCACTAGGGCTTATTTACGTAGGACTCCGATTCTTGGAGGAGCTACAAGTATGCGACTGTAGGTTTTTGGCTTTTTTTGACATGTAGGCTTCTATCGAAAAATATGCCGGCCATGGGCCGAAATACTCAATTGTAACGAGGCTCTTATTTGTAATTCAATGGGGGCTAACTTTGAGCCTTGAGCAACTTCTGCTTCGCCTTACTCAACGTAAATTATCTCTATACGCAGTTAAATTCGAACCACTGGAGTATTCCGATTGCAAAAATTTTGGGAAAGTCATAATTCTTCATTTAGTGCATTACATTCTTTGCCACGTTCTTTGCAATTGCACCGTGAATTATGGTGTATATGCACTTATTTCACATCTAAATTCCTCTAATTTTTTGCGCAAAAATTGTGAAACTGTGTTTGTGTTGTGCTCCATAAATAAATGTTTCTAATATTAATTTGTCGTTCATTTCCTCTTAAAATGTCTTTTTTTTCTCTCTGCTAGTCAGGAATGGATCGCCTGGCCTCATACTTTACGCTCATTGAACAGAGCTTGTAACTAGGTAACCATACGAAGAAGATAAACTACAGTGAAAGCTATATGAAATGTTGCACGTATCGTGACACATATGACTTCGTAAAGTCAGAGAATTTCATTTTCTTATAACCGCATGGCTTGATGTTGTCATTTCTACACATATAAGCATGGAAACATTGAATATTTTTATGTAATACCAGCTATGGGCTTATTTGATATTTTAGGGTAATCTATGCATTTTTAGGGTAATCTTGAACAAAGTTTTAGGGTAGGAACTTTTGCACTCGTAGAAGCCCTGGACCGGCTGCAAACCTTGAAACTACGTCAGTGTCACGCCAGACTTCGTGGGTGGTGCGTGACTGTACTCTGCCTCTCTCCCGCCTTATGCACTCCAATGAGCCATTTCACATTTGTATATTCGCTACTTTTTAGGAATTATTCTTTAGCCCATTTTGAGCGAGCTTTTACATGTCTTTTTTTCTTATTCATTGCAACTAAAGCGAATCCCATCAGCTGCACGAACTTTCCGTCTGGAGTAGCTATTTTTGTGCGTGCTCTCTCCCTAGCTACTACTGGCATACTGAAGTGTGTGCCAGTCTTTGTCAAGTTTGTTACTGTTTGTAGTGTGTTGTTTGCATCGTGTGAGGGGCCTTAAGACCGACATACCAAACTCGGTTCAGGTTGTCTGCAGACTTATTTACACGTGTGAGGGGTCCTTTACAGGTAAAAGACTGATGGGCCTGTAGTTCGATGCTGTATTCAGGTCACCACTTTCATGCAACGGTCTAATAATGGAGTGTATCCATTGGTTTGGAAACGTGTTGGTTGCTATTGATGTATTAATTATCAGACGAATCCATGGTGAAGTGACAAAGAAACTGTCTTTGATATATTGAAGACTGATACCATCATGTCCAACTGCCTGTGTGTTTTTTAGTGGGTATAAGATATTTCTTAATTAACTCAGGTAAATCGACAGGACGTGGTCTCCACATGACATCAGCCCTCGAGGATGCAGTGGGGCATGAATTTTCAATTGACGTTTCACCTGGACTGGTACACACATCACTGAAAACTTTAGCCCCTATTTTTGGCAAAAATGTATTGAAATCCATGGCTGTTGCCAAGGGATTTCCAAAATTACTTGTACGGTCTAAATTTTGGTATGGGGCTACCTCGCTAATGATTTCCCAAGTTCGCTTCGGGTTATTTTTAGCCGTTATCAGTTACTGGTGAAAGTGAGTTAGTTTTGCCTCAGTGATTTTCTTTCGAAATTTTTTTTCAGGTTCTTTATATCTTTTGTAAAAGGTACTGTTTGATCTATTGTTTTTGTACTCTCGCAAGTTAGCTTTCTTTATTCTGCTCATCTCTTTAATTTCGTCAGTAATCCAAACAGTCCGTTTTGGCTTATTTTTTTTTGGTGACGTAAGGTGCGCATTCGTCGAGAGCTGCTATGAAGTTCTCGTTGAAGATGGACACTTGAATGTCAACATCGTCAGATTGCATCATATTTTGGAATTCGGTGGTCCTTTCGATGATTTTTTCTTGAAATAGTTCCGCAGAATAGTGCCTTATCGAGCGATAAGTCATTAAGCGGTATTTTTGTCTTTCATTTGCAATATTAATTTCACATTCTATAGAGTAGTGATCGGAAATAAAAGGTGATATTACTGTACCAAGTATTGCGGTGGGATTATTTGTGTTTGCCAGATCGAGGAGAGTTGCAGAGATTTTAGTGATGCGGGTCGGTTCTTTGACCATTTGTGATAGGCTTAGTTTATACAACAGTTTGCTTAGCTGATTATTATTATCCGTTAAGTCAACATTAAAATCTCCGAAAGCAAAGAACGATTTTTTTGCGTGAATGATTTCTTTGAAGGTTTCCTCAATGAAATCTAGTGTTAGACTTAGGGGAGACGAAGGGTGCCGGTAGATGCTGCCAATGATTTTGGATTTATGTTCATTTATTTGCACTTCTAACCAAACCATTTCAATGCCTTCGCAAAGTTTAGTCGCTAGAAGTGAAGATGTTGAGTACATTTCTTTCACATAAATAAAAGTTCCATTACTTCAGCTGGTTTAAGTGCCATCGTAGCGGTACAACACGTTATCAGGAATGGTAAAAAACGAACTTTGAGTTCGTGAATCAAACCAAGCTTCTGAAACACACAAAATGTCAATTTCTTCAGTGACCAACATTACTCTGATGTCATCCAGTTCCCATTTAAGCTTTGGGCAGTTACGTGCTTTATTTTGATTTTACTTGTATTAGGACTCTTTTTGAAGGTAGCAAAGTTACTATCTCGATGGGACCGTTCCGAGGATTTATCGATCTTGTCTACCTTTCCCAGAGTGTTTGGCCTAGCATCTGCTATGTAAGAAAGTCTACTATTTAGCTGGGCAGCGGCTGTTTGTCAAGATGAGGTAACTCCAGTCTGATTTTTGCCTCGTGTGACAAGGGCACTGTAGTGATCGTTTTTACGATGGAGCAGCAGTGGAAGGTTATTATTTGGTAACTCTGATGAGGGATCGACTGATATTTTTTAAGACACAATGATCCTGCTCATCTAGGATGAGAAGTTTTTGGCCTGGCACGTTCGAGATGATTAGTGGTAGAAGGTCTACAGCAGCTTGATCAGAATGTTTGTCGTCATTATAATTATTTATGAGGTTTTGCATGTCTCCGCTGTTCTTGTCAACAAATTTAGCATATGTGGTTTGGTTTGCTTTGCTCTCCGTTTTGATTGCAGTCTTTAAGGAATTGTAGTTCCATTTTGATGCTGGTCGTTTCGTAAGTATATTAGCTACTGCATGAAGGAGGCAGTGTCCATCAACTTTGGTGGGAATCAGCTCTATTTTCCAGGATCGTCTCAATTCATCCATTGTGGAATTCATGCGTTCACAAATGGGAGTAGAGACGTTGTTTCGTACTTTTTGCATCAGTTGAAGGTTCGGAGAGGTACGGGGAAATTACGTTTTTCCGGCTCTGAATGGGCCGGCTGTGGTGATTTCTTGTATGGGGTTCTGCAGAGAACTAAGAAATGCTCGTGTCATTTCTATTTTTCTGGTGATGATTGTGCATGCAGTTGGATGGTTTTCCATCAATTTTCGACTACAATTTTGCAGCGATTCCCCTCTTCCTGTTGATTTCACTGCTTCTGAGTGTGTGATTGGATGTTGATTTATACTCGTGTCTGAGAGGGGCTTTTCATCCGCTGTATCAGCATCGGATAGCAATGAAAACCTATTTTTTGTAAGCACTCTGCAGTTGTTTGTGGCAGATGCAGGAGAGGGCTTGCTATATGAGGGTAAACATCGGGAGGAGAGGGGAGGAGAAGGTTTGTTATATGAAGGCAAACATCGGCTAATGCTGCTGGAGGTTTCACGGGGAAAGGCTTCACGTGGAAAGGCTGTCAACTTAGAGCAGTCATTCAACTCATTTTGCTGTTTTGAATATTCATTAGTATTTAATTTATTCATTCAGGTTATTGGAGTTTCTGACACAGGAAATAAAATGTGAAGTTAGTCTCAAAGTTGATCTTAGAGTAATTCGTTGAAGAAAATGATGAGTGTCTTCTCGCGTAATAGGCCAAATGCGGACACTGTTGTAAGCTTCATTAACAGTTACTGTTTTTTGCATTTGCTCGCAGCGGAATCAGTTTAAGACCAATTTTTCTGCACAGACTCGACGCCATGTACAATTGCTCACCACTGCAGGCACTCACCACATAAATATGAGAAAAAACATTCATTGGCATGATGAGGTTTTTTCCCTATTAAGGTTATGGGACGAAAGGCTCAAACCTTTGAAACTAATAAATATAGTTCCTGAAAGGAGGTGCGCGTTCAATCACATCATAGAGATCATTTAGACGTTCAGTAGTTATAGTTTGTATTTTGCATGCACTATCTATGTCACCTCTGTTGATTTTTGTGAGACTATTGTCTCCAACAAGAAAAGTGTCTAGAGGGGATTCCGCATTTGGATGGTTACTCGCACCTACCACCGGCGAAAAATCGTGAGCGCTGATACAATAATTTAAAACAAAAAGCTGTTCTGTAATCATTCGAATATTTGATACAGTGGAAAAAATTGACGCTGGGCTTGGGGGACAATTTTGTCTCAAAGCTTTGTTGAGAAATGCAGCTGTAAGAGACAGCGTGTTATTTATTTCGTGAAAAGTTTGGGAACTAGTCATTTGGAGAGAGTGTAAGTACTCATCAAAAGCAATAACAGGTTTGTTAGTATTGTTCTCCATTGAAAATCTTACGTTATCCTCGTAGTTTACGTTCTGAGGTATTTTACTGCCAGTATCAGCTGCTGCACATGCATTTTCAAACGTAACTTTTCCGCCTGAAAGGTCCACACACAATTTATCATTAACATTATAATTAAAATTACCCCTTTTACTTTCTTACTTGTTGCACACATCCAAAATTTTATCGCGTTCTAACGATGACGTTGGTGTTGGTGTTTCCGTCGGTGTTGAACGATTTTGAGCTTTCACAGTGACGCAGGGCAGGAGAGACGTCGCCATGACGCAATCGTTTGGGCGAGACGAAGGAGCTGGCGGTGCTGGGGCAGCTCCTGCCAGTGATGAGGTATCTTCTTTAATCGAGATTCTTGGCTTTGTGGACGATGAATCTTCTCGGACACAGTCCAAAGCGTGGGGTTGCGAGTCGAGAGCTGCTTGTATGCAATTTCTTGAACTCGCTTCGGGTGTGTCCGTAGCAGGTTTTGGAACTTGAGGAGATGAATTATTACTGGGAGCTGAATTATTACAAGCAGCGCTTGAGAGATTTTCGCCCGTGTCTGATGACTCTGATTTTGCAGTCATTAGTGATGCTTCAGGGGCTGAGAAGCACTAAGTCCATTTCAAAGGGAACAGCCGCTCGCAACCGTTAGACAAGCCAGCCAATAGGAGGCGTTTGAGCTAATGACGTCACCAACCTCATACCACGTGATTCACTCCGCACTCGCGGCAGCGATGCACTGGCTGCCGTACGTATGATAGCACCATGGCAGGATCTGCCGGGTTTCCGCACAAACGTATTGAAAAAAAATTCAAATCGTCAGGAAACCATGATGCTGAAAAACTTTGACAATCTCGTATGCAATGCATAATAACCACGAGATAATTAAAATTTGTGTGCATACTGAGCAAACCGTTCATATTTATCAACACAAAGCTCCGTTTGCGACTTGCATACTCATTGTAAATCTCAAATTCAAATGTTTCTGTTCGAGTGTTAAAAAGATAAATCAAATGAAAGTCTTCATAATATTAGTCTATATTTCAGAGAGAAACACCGAGTTCATCGTTTGTCAACGTAAATAAACCACAGGATAAATTTACTCTTGCAAACAATGCTTTCCGCTTCAAGAAAGCCTTCAATTCTCTTAGAATACTGGTTGAACGATTTACATAGGAAGCAAGATTAGTTATCATTAGTTATCATCTTTATTGCACAATTATTTTAGCCTATATATATATTATTGGCCTCGTATAAATTCAAATGGTAAGAATAGGCCCCCGAAGTAAAAATCTTCTCTTGCACCTGTTCCATAATCTGCTGTGCTCTCTTACTCTTACCTACCGATTTGTTCAGACGATTTTTGAATAATCCCCGCTACATCAAATTGCGTTATATAGAATGTTTACTAAGATTAGTTAATTTTCGAATTGCTCTGTATCTATGATCGACGTCTAAATAGTTGAAAATTTGAATAACGAGAATCGTTGAACTAAAAGTGTAGCTGCTTAAAGTGACTACAGGAATATTGGCAGTATTGTTGTAGTCATTCCAGCAGCTACACTTTTCCCAGTGAAAATCCCTCAATTCATTAAAACATACATTTAGTCTAGTTTTATTACATGGGAAAAGTAGCCTTACATTCATATTTATTCGATGAATAAATTGTTATGGCAATTATATATTGAACACTACGTCCTTTAATTATTAAATATACATATATATATATACACACAGACATATACGGCACATATCCTATAATATGCAACTTGCTTCGGTTAATTATAATATAAATGAATAATAATAATCTCAGTTAACGACAACTTCGGTCATAGACTATTTAGTTGTCGCTTTGGCATTTCTACCAAAGTTACTGTGCTGTTGTAAGGTGGTATGCTGAGGTCATGAGTGTCTTCTATCTTCCTCCGCCATCTATACAGATTACTTCAATTACCACGTTATTGCTCGCATATTCCATCTTACTCAGTCAAGTGCGATACAACTCAATACAATACACTTTTCACCAAAAAACTCAACTCATATCCGACTTCAACAATAGCTTGAAGAACCAGGGTACATGGATGCAATGGAACAATAAATGTGGAAGAATTGAAGCTAGGATTCCAAAGTTGGGGTTCCAGCTCCCACCCTCACTTTGGCCGAGCGTCTTACCCGCGCTGGAACCCTTTCTCAATTCAACGTTGAGTATAGGAGAGCAGAAAGGCTCGGCCATTTTGATTCTAAACTGTGCCGCCGCAGAATATACCAACTGCTACAAGCCTCTAGGACTTAGCCAAACCGTAGTACAAACATTAAAACACAACCTCGCCACTCTTGAACTGGGTGGGTCCACTCAGATTTAACATTTTATATTCCCGAATACATTCACTTTTTTAACAAATTCCAGTACTTTATGAATAGGTCCCCCATCAGATAACAGGTTGGCCACACTTATGTTTCCTCCTGTCACCGCTTAGAAATTCCAAATCTCATTTCCTTTCTTGTTGGACATTACAAATTATATGACTTCAGCTGTAACCAGACGCTTGAAATCTAAAATACCCATTTTGTGAAATCTATCCTGCAGAATTGAAATCTCTTAGAAACACCTTTCCGCTATAACATCAAGAACAACGTGAAGAGAACTCTCAAACAAATATTGCTATGAGTGGAAAAATAACACCAATCGCTATACATATACAGGGTGGGCCATAAGTAACCGAGCCTTATAATTTCCTGATACAAGGAAAACTATGAACGATAGGGAGTTGAAACTTGTTTTATTTGAAAGAATAAAATTTTATGGTTTATCAAGGCTAAGTTTTAAATACGTTCGAATGAGACCCACGGATGTTTAGACATATTAGGGCTCTTTTCTTTGTCGTTTCCATAACGCTCCTTAGTGTATCTGGCGAGAGTTGAGCTATTTCATAATAAATTTTGTTTTCAAGTTCTTGTAAATTCATTAAATTGGCTACATAAACTAGTGACTTACAGGAGCCCCACTAGAAAAAGTCTTATGGGGACAAATCTGGAGAACAAGGAGGCCAAGGGATGTTACCAAAGCGTAAAATCAAGTTATTTGGAAAGCACTCTCCCATTAATACCCTTTCTCTTCCTGTTAATAACAATAGTGTTGATAAACCATAAAAATGTTTTTACTTCTAATAAATCAGTTTCAGCTTCCCATCGTTCATAGAAGAGTAAGTTACTTCTGGCCGACCCTGTGATAACCGAGAGATAATTAGCATGGGCTGGACAATTTTAGAACCCATTACAGCTACTACCACACCTTAGGAGTACTGTCGTCGCTACAATCAGAAATTGCGAAAGGAAAAATAAATGCTAGAAGAAAAGTTGAAACATTTACACGCAGGCTGGAAAGTGAAGATAAACATTTCTGAAACTTGCGAAGCCCTAAGGACTATTGGTGCGTGACTTACGACATTGAAAAAGTAATGTTGATATTTTGCGCAACGTTGATTCGAGATCAGATGTTAGGTTAAAGGCTCTCTAACCGCAACAAGACGTTCGAAGTAGAGGAAGGAAGAAGGCACCGTTAAATATGGAGTTAAGGAAATGCGGAATCTATTCACAAGGTGCATTGAAACTGTACGAGCGGAAAGATGTTCATGAAACAAGATAAAAGTTTAATGAAAAAGTACTAGCTTTATTAGTGGCCAATTAGTAGTAGCCAATTAGCCGCTTTATCAATCGATTTAGAGGCAGAAGAGGCTTTTTTGACTAAAGGGCTGGAACAAATTCTCTTGGCGGCCAACGGAGGGGTTGAACAGGATCTCTTCGTGGCTGCTTGAGAGGTTGAGCATGCTTTCTTTGTGGCTGCTTGAGGGGTTGATCACGCTTTTTTGTGGCTGCTTGATGGATTGAGCATGCTTTCTTTGTGGCTGCTTGAGGGGTAGAACACGTTTTCTTTGTGGCTGCTTGAGGGATTGAACACGTTTTCTTTGTGGCTGCTTAAGGGGTTGAGCATGTTCTCTTTGTGGCTGCTTGGGGGATTGAACGCGTTTTCTTTGTGGCTGCTGGAGGGGTTGAACCCCTTTTCTTTGTGGCTGCTTGAGGGATTGAACACGTTTTCTTTGTGGCTGCTGGAGGGATTGAACACGTTTTCTTTGTGGCTGTTTGAGAGATTGAACACGTTTTCTTTGTGGCTGCTTGAGAGGTTGAACACGTTTTCTTTGTGGCTGCTGGAGGGGTTGAGCATGTTCTCGTTGTGGCTGCTGGAAGGGTTGAGCATGTTCTCTTTGTGGCTGCTGGAGGGGTGGAGCATGTCTTCTTCGTTGCTACTTGATGGGTTGAGCATGCTTTCTTCGTAGCTGCTTGAGTAGAACATTTTTGACTATCTGTAGATTCACTTGCGGTATCAAGTTGATAAGCAAGTGAAAACTTGCGTTCTATCATTGAAGTGGGTGAAGTGCAAGGCCTCGTCTTCATTGAAGGTGAAACAACTAAGAGCAGTGACTGACAACCTGCATAGGTTGATCTGATGCCACTTGGTCCACCTGCACAATAAAGACGAAAATACCGAGAATGTACGCAATTTGGGTCCTTTTTAAAGCTATTATTGCTTTTTTAAGTCAGTTTTAACGAAAAATAGTTTTTTTCTGAGGAAAATTTGTTTAAAAATTATAAATTACAACAAAGAACATCGAATGGAACCACTTGATCTCAACTGGTTTCCATTAATTGTGTATTTTTTAGAATGATGATTCAGTTGTGGTTCACAATGTAGATTGTCTATGAAATGTGGATCGCTGCTACATATGCGTGCAATCCTAGTGCACCCAAATCCTAAAATTCAAAGAGATTTGAAGATTTAGTCAAATTTCATCATGATAATTAAGGAAACAAGGACAAATGGAAAGATTAGATTATTAGTTAGTTCAAGCCTCCCTATCCGCAACAAATGCGATCCAAAGAGAGGAAGGAACCATTTAGTATGGAGTTAAAGGAATGCGGAATCAATGCTGAAAGAGCATAGAAACAGTAAGATGAGAAAGAAGTTCATGAAACAAGTTCAAAGTTGAAGAAGAAAGTAGTAGGTGCTGAAAAACTGAACAGCACTGAACCGGAAAAAAGGGTCCGTAACAAAACAAACACAAATTTTATTTTAACAAAAAGAAAGCCTATTTATCCCTTAGCTCAGACAAGAGGATATTTACTCAGTCATCGATGTGGAACATTGTATCTACTTAGCAATCAGTGTTCAAAATTTGTAGAAATCATCAATGAGTGAATTCGTATTACATTTTCACAAGAAACAATTCGGAATTATTCAACGGCACATGTCACTTGAATGAAGCATTTCTACTTCAGTTGGGAAATTCATTTTCCAAAACTGGAAATCAAAAGCACAGAGGTCTAACATTAGTCGAATTTTTTATAAAGGCCTTACATTTCTTTTTGATGCATATACACAGAATGAGGTAACCTCATGAACCATCAGCTTGACACGAGTTTACATTTTGCTATCAATTTAGCACTGTCCTTCTGCATTTGTGTTCAACATATTAGAGAAAACATGAACCATATGAAGTGGTAATAAGAAATTTTGAAGAGCAATAAATACTTAAATCCATAACACATTTATCATGACAGGATTTCCAAAAATTTAATAACTTAAAAACATGAACATTTTGGTATACACAAGAATGAATTAACTGGTACATAAATGAACTAAAATATGAGATAAGTTAAAATGTTGTAAATTTCATTGTACATTTATCCTTAAGTTCCAGTACCATAACAGTAAGAGGGCCATTTACCAAAATTTGAAGAAGGTCTCCAAAGAGACTCACAGACACCCGAGTGGCTGCTTCTTCAACATTGGCTGCTCTACAGAACAAAGAAACAAACCTCATGATTACTGAGCTGGAAAGCAACCAAAATTTTAACATGTTTGAACACCTGTGCTCAAACTAACTAAAAAGAAATCAGGGCACATAAAATTACTAGCTGTACTAATATGAAAAACAGAACCTTAGATTCCTTAAGCTAGCACAGTAAGGCAAGCAAATAAGATTGAACAATTCAAGATAACTATCAACAGTACAAATGCTCAAAGAAGAAGCAGGATGCATTGTAAAAAATGAACACAAAAATACAACAGCAATGCAAAGCAGTACACATTAAAAGCAAACCGTACAAGTCTACCACAGATACTTGTACATGAAACAAAACTCCTAAGCTTCCCTTTAACATTAAATTTTGAAGTGTTTCATTGTGGCCTTTCCCGACTTTTTTAGCATGCCAGCCAATAGACTAAGTCAACTTTCATGATCATATTTTCAAAGGCATTCTATATTAATATAGTATACACCTCATGTCACTAATTTCAATAGCAACCCTCTAGTTCACCACTTGATGACGCGAGTTTCCTACACACTCATATTCTTTACCTTTTCCAAGCACTTTCACTTTGAAATAATGGCAAATGAAATATTTGCTGTGAGCATGAATGTTAAATTCATCTTCACTCTCAATGTTTTACATTTCTTCTTATCCCCTAATCACTATAAAACTAAGTCTATTGCTATTTTTATTCTTGAAGCCTACCATATTAGCCCAATATGAGTGATTATTATTAATGAATTCGAATAATTTATTCTAGATTGGTCAACCACCTTGGGCACCTTTGCTGCCCATTACCACCGCGTATACCAATATTTAAATTTATAAGCCACCATTAGATTTTGCTGCAAACTCATAGTTTTACATTCAAGTACGACTAATTTTGAACGTACTATTTATGTTATGTGCCACACAGTTTTGATGCAGGATAAAATTATTATACATTGATAAGCTTGCAAATGGTCACAACTCTCATTAGCAAAGTTTCAACATTTCTTGAATCACTCTCTGCAATTACCTTTTGAAATATCTAATTAAAAACTATTAATTTTGAATCAATCCAACTATCTACCAATCTAACTTCATCATTCTTTGATACTTGACTCGTGGAAGATAACTATTGCAAATAATGAGCCATTTACTAATTTGAATAAGTGATCATTACCTGAATACCTTTTATTTAATACTTTTGGTAAATCTGAAGGAGATGACAGTTGTCGATTTTCCACTTTTTGGTGCCTGAACCTAATTAATTGAATCAAAATAAACAAGTTTGCTTCTATTCTTTTTTCGTCTCAAATGAGTATTTTACGATTTATAGCGGTAAGTTTAGTTTCGTCATTGATGACGAATGCGCTCGAATAACAGCTACTCATCGATTTTCGAATTTTTGTTGCTTGAAACATGGTAATAACATCGAAATGAACAACTTTTATTCAATACACTTTTTTCGTCAAATGAGTATTTAACGAGGTATAGCGGTAGGTTTGGTTTCGTCTTTCAAGACAGAGCGCTGGAAGCGAGACGCCATTGCAGTATTGCCATACAGCTCGATCCAAGAATTTCTTTCCGCTTCAAAGACTGGAGTTGCGGTAAGTCATTAACCGCTATAACTAATAAAATACTCATTTGAGACAAAAAGTGCATAGAAGAAAACTTGTTTATTTCGATCTAATTAACTATGCTAAGGCATCGAAATTTACAAAATCGACAACTGTCATCTCCTTCAGATTTACCATACTTTTTGACAGGTTTGAATAAATAAATTTTTCATGAATGACATATTTACATAAGGAAAACATTTTATGCCCTTAGCAGGCATATCATATGATTGCCACTGCAAAGTAACTTTAAATTTTTCCCAACAACTTTTATTTTTATACCAGTTTTGCACTGTTACTAATTGTATAAAAAGCTTGAAAGATATTTTGTGATACAAGCTATAATTATTAATTTAGATGAAAAATATGTTAATGACAAAAGCATACATTTTCTTCTCAAGATCTTGAATAGTTAACTCATCAACAAATTTAAAAATGAATACCAAGAACTGTAATTAACATGTTTATGTCCTGATTTCACTTTTAAATTTTTCAAATTTCTATTTGGCAATGATTGCAAATCAGAATTAAAGAAATATTTAAACTATTTCCATAAGCATGTGGTAACATTCAATTTCTTGAATTGTTCCTCCAAGTAAAACCTTTGTGTTGTACTATATGGTTTGATGAGATAGGTTAGGTAAGGTTAGGATTGTTTCTCAATGCCTCATAAAAAGGTTACAGAGCTTGCAATATATCAGTTGTGCATAATACAACTCTGATGTAAGATAAGATAGATTGAAGTAATGATAATTCAAATTCTCTCAAATAAATTCTAAACAAGCATGATTACCTAAGATAAAAATCTTGGCCTATAATATGCTAAGTTAAAAGATTAAGACTAAGATGATAAGTTAGTTTAAGCCTCCCTAACTACTACAAAAAAAGAGAGTGTATCGAAGAAAGGAATCTAAGTTAAAAAGAAATTCACATGTTATACTCAGTACATTTAAACAAATTCATAATAGCATTATAGATTTATTAATTGTCAAGCCATGAAAACATTTTTACTAGTTGAAAATTGAGTATAAGTCTACAATTTTAATAATTTTAAAAATGTTTTCTTAATTTAAACTAATACAATTTGAATTTCCTAATTAGTATTTAAATTATTATTTAAAAGATATCCAAAATTGAAACAATGTGCCACCACCTTAGATGATTGGCAAACAAACCTTACAGAAACCCATAGTGAATTTCTGTAAATTTATTTATCAGCAATAATTTTCTCAGTAAAATTTTTCCATGTATGGATGCATGTGATGATTGACATTTCAAATGATGGTTAAAAATGTCAATATTGATTTTAATGTTGTCAACGATTTTAATAATTTTGTAGCCAAGAATCACTAAAGGAACACATTTAAAAACATTATACACGAATGACATTCTGCTCGCTGATGCGTTAATTTCGAGTTATTCAACTTTTTAATTTTCGTGTTCCATAGCACTTCCAGTCAGTTGCGCACTTGATTTGGAGTTGTTAGAGTACGTTTGGGTACTTCGTAATTTATTATTTGCTGATACCGCGGAGCCTGAACTCACTTCTAGGATGTTTTAGTTAATAACACAATAAAGGTTGTCACCCAAAAATATTAGCGGGACTGGAATAGTGAATACTTAAATATACGGTATTCACTCCTACGGTTTCGCTAATGTTCTACGGTGGCCGCCATATTGAAACTGATGTCAACTGCATATCGATTTCAGTATTCACTACCGCAGTCCCGTTAATATTTGTGGGTGATAACCTTTATTGCGTTTTTAACTAAAAGATCCTAGAAGTGAGTTCAGGCTCCGCGGGGTCGGTTAATAACAAATTACGCCATATATTGCGAAAACAATAACTTTTCCCGCGCTCCACGCAGTTGCGGCATTGTTGAAAAACGTTCTGCTTTTGCGCAGGGAACCCATTTCATGAGCGCCGTTCCTATAACTTCAAAGTTAAATAACTCGAAAACTAAGAATTTGCGAGCATGATGTCATTCATATAAACGTCTAATAATCTACTATATTACTTATCTATGGCAACGAAATTATTAAAATCGTTGACAATATTAAACTCAATATTGATCATAAATAAACTGAAATAAACAGAAATTATCATCCAAAAATAACGAATTATAGCGGTATGTTAACTTTCGTCTTAGATGGCGTGAATGCGCTCGAGCATTCGAGCGCATCAAAAGGGAGCGTCCATTGCAGTGTTGCCATACGACGCGCTCGATGAATTACTTCCCACTTCCCACTTCCCACTCGATATTGTCACATATTGTCGCCAGGTGGAGCATCTCTTTTTATCTGTGTTGCTATTCGTTCTGGGCCCGTGACGTCACCGACCCCAGGGCTCTTCCACGGTATTACTTGAATGCTCTTACCTTCTTATGTATACCGTGCCATCAACCTACCTCAGCTGTCAGCCACTTGCCCTCTCCATAACATCAAGCGCAAGGAATCGTCGTACAGGTCACGGGCGTTGCTATTAGCTAAAAGCGCACATACTGAGGGATGCCTCTGGGAATAAACAAAATTGAAGATAAACAAGAAGGTGGTGCTCCGTAGGATGGCGTGTGCGTGTTGTGAGTGCGGTGAATGTTGTAGCGTGTCTGAGGGCAACACAACATTCTAAGAACGATAATGAGGGGTTCGTGCTTACAGGGTCGTAATTGGCTTGTAAATAAGGGCATAATGTTCCGAACGTCCGCGAATGAAAAACTTTAAACGTGACGAACTAGTTTCTTAAATTGTGATTCCCTAATACTAAATCTCAGAGTAAGAAAAAATGGTTTTCTTCATCAGTAATTCATCTTGTGTATTATCCATTTCATCATTAATAATCACGCGAGATTTGTGAAATAGAATCGGTGTATGCTTATTTCAATAGGAATGGTTTGCATTCATTGCAGAACATAAATGAATTAGAAATACAGGTCGTGAGAGGCTGATGCTGTCGGGTGAGAGTACCAATTCCTCATAATGTTGTACATTTACAACATTGTAAGTACTCGGTTGTGACGAACATTTCCTTAGCATGAGGACCTTTCGGCTTCAGCGTAGTTAAAATATAGAATTTTACCCAGCTAGTGAAAGCATTCTCGTATTTTTCGCCAATGCATGCAGTCGTTAACAGCGCTATGGGAAATAGAAAAAATTGATACCTGTAAAACGTTATCATTCAAACAGCCAGAGTTAAGCGAAAACGAGAACGTACATCCTCCCTCGTTGACGACAGATGCACTACTAACTTCTTAACACAAACCGGTGTTGCAAACTCTATAGCGCATCAAGGAGCTAGATATCTAACAGAAATCTGCTAGCATCAGCTATATAATTGTTGAATGAAATATTTAGTTTCGAGAGTTAATCACAACAAATACTAACAAGCATCGCACGTTAAATTTGATTTGACACATAAGTGTTTCTACATCGGGGTTTGAGCATGACAATGCTAATAAATTCATTGCCAAGGAAGAAACGTGATTGAATGGAATGTTACCTTCATCATCTTTATATTCAGTAATATCTATCTAAAGTTTTGACGTGGATTTAATGTTCTTCCACTGTAACAAGCTCAGATTGTTGCATGCTACTTCAATGCTTTATATTTTTTATCCATTGTAGTTATGGCAGAATAAAGCGCTTGCCTTTTAGCTGATTGAGAGAATCAATTATAGGTTTCTTTAACAATAAAATCTACATTTCTGAGCGTTCTGTACAAGCGTGAGACACTGACCATTAAATTGAATGGCATATGCATCGGACCGAGTTGTGTCGAAACAACTTTTCGCCATGATTTGCTAAAATATCTCACCAAGTAACTTATTATCTGATGTATCATTGCTTTCAGCAATTACTATTCTATACTTTTCTAAGTTATCAGCACACAGTTTACTTACAAAGTGAAGTGCAATAACATTCACAACAATTTCCCTGCACTTGGTGAAATGAAGTTTGTTACTCTGTGCCGCGTAACAATCAGTAAATGAACTGCAACACACTGACGAAAGATGGTCAGCAGTTGCAAAGGAGCTATGTTCTGCGATATGCAAGCATAATTTACCCTCTGCTGCACTCGGTGTAGCGTCTTTATCAAAAGCTGTGATTTTTGACTGGCGAACGCCCCCGACAACTTTTTCCCGTGCTTCCTTTCATCTTATCCACCCACTAAACAAGCTCCTACATCATCCTGAAATAACAAATTTATATTAACAACATCCATCACAAACCAGGCATTCTTCACCACAGATATTCTATACCAAATATTTTGTAATTTTATTTATTACCATTATTTTGTATTTCTACATATACAAAATCATTCAGTAATTTTTTTTGTTATTATAATGGTATTTCTAGACTGTTTGCAATATGGCAAAGCCAACCAGTGATAAAAATCGCCAGCCAGCTGAGAGACAAACCAGAAGCCAGTGTTTGAAATTACCCTGTGAACACATGGTGGGTTCACTTCCCAGCAACTCCTTCTGAGTGGAAGGAATAAGCTTTGCAAAAACACAATTAGCAGGATAAATAGTTCTATGGCTTCCTAAAAATTAAGGGATGACTTTTCATTATTTATCCTTTAGTTCACCAATGATTATTAGGATAGAGAAGCTTAAATTAAGATATAAACTAAAGCAGAAATAAATCTTACTTTGTTGGAGAGATGGCTTGTTCTGCTGTCTGGGTGAAAGCGATACACTAAGGAAGCTGAGAAGAAGTTGCTCTGTCCTCATCAAATTCCCACTTTCTAATTGAGGTTCCAGTGATGCCATACGATTATTTTTACGGTGCTTATGCATTGCTGGGGAATGAAGTGAGATATATTGCAAAGAATTTAAAATTATTGTATACATGAATAAAACATTTTCTCGTGTGCTACTTGTTTCATTAATTTTAATTAATGATAACTATTCCACAGCAATATAATTGACTTTTTGATTTAGTTTTATTTGAAATTAATATTTTCTATTGAGCACTTATTTATTTTTACAAGGTGCCCACACTGGCAAATAACTGCAACACTAGGTTGGGACAATTGAAATAAACATACATAAATTAAAAACACACGATTTCTAATGTATATAAGAAAAATTTGTGATTTTAGAGTGACATCTGAAAGGAATGTATTGCCCGAAATTTCAAAACACTTTGCCAAAATATAAGCATTATGTTGCATTTTGACATTCATCTTGCAGTTGGCCAACCAGTATTTTAGGCAACACACGCTGAAGGGAATTAAAAATACAAGGCACCATTGACAAATATCAAATGTAATCCTTATTTGAGGTTGAGAACACGGTGCACAGGTACTGCTTCCACTTGGAGGTATTTGGTTGCTGATCTTTTTTTTGTTCATGTCATATCATGTGGGTTTTGCCAAGAATGTAGCAAAACTGCACTTGTTCTCCTTTAGGTAAACTTAGCTGCTGCTGAGTTTACCTTCATGTCTTACATTTCTTCATGTCCTACAAATTTCTTCATGTCTCACATTCCCACTGACCAGATAAGTTTTCCAGATTTTTTCAGAATTTTTTTTTAGCAATAAATCAAGTTTTGGCATTTCTTTCATAGAGACTTTATTTAAACAATAAATGCCTGCGCAAATTATTTTGGCTGGATATTTAATAGCAGACACATGGATTGCATCTGCTGTGAATTTATTAGTACTGTAGAGAAAGAAGTATGCCATCAACTCTCACTGCTAAACTCATGTGAGATACACTCCCGCATCAGAATTTCCTTTCTAATTTTTTTGAGCTGCTCATCTTATCACAATGCACATACTCCCCATTAAACATGTCGTTCACATCACATTCACATCATCTTCACTGTTACAAATTGGCAAAGATCTGTTGGAATCATCAGTCGTCATGTCCGAGTCACTGCACGTTTTTTTAACTCTCTCTGGAAAAATAGTGTGTGACCTTTTTAGGAGCTCCCTACGTCGCAGTTTCAATTTTCAAAACATGAAACAATCCTTGGCCATTTCTGTCTTTCACTTCATGCAGAGAATAATTTCTCCTTCTTTGATTTTCCATCATCATATCACAATTGCTGAGCGTATTTTTGACCTTTAAAGCTTATCTCACAAACTCAGAACCCCTAAGGCTTGGTTTGACTAGCGCCCGCGTTTTGAAGGCGTGACTGTTGTCAACAATGGCCGCTGCACATTCTCGTGGCGAAATGTATTCGACCAAACTAAATAGTTCTATGGTTTAGCTATTTCATGTGACAATATAACTACTTCGTTGGTGGTCAAATTTTTAAAATATTCTTCACTGCGAAATTATCGAGGAATAAATTCAATCGTATAATACAAAGTCGACAGTAATAATTATTGCTAGAGTAATAGCACCCGGCTTCACGTTCATGCTTGTACAATTAACGTATAATGGCTGCATTTAAAATTTGGAAGTTGCATTTCAATTGCTCATAGTAATTTCTGTCGTGCCGCAAGTAGATATATTCTCCCTATATCAATGGGCGTGTTTGTTCGTTCGTGTGTTACGCCGTGCTTGTTTCTTATCAAATTGATCAAGTCATTTATATTGATAATAAAAATTTCAAGTTTCCATTATTAGGAGCGGAAAGACGAAAGGATTTTATGGAATTTGGCGTTTTATTTTTACAACAAAATAGTTGCTGGATGGGTTGACTGTTAGGGTGGAGCGTTTTTTTCAAATTTTTTTGAATCGGATAACGCTTGCCTGTGGAAAAGTTGTGAATCCCCATAAAAATAATGTTTGCAAAATTTCAGCCCTCTAAGTCGATACCTTCACGTGCTGCAGAGGTACGAAAATTTCGAAAAATGGCCAAAAAACGTTATTATTGATAAAATTTTCCAAATTATAATTTTTTATACTATTTTTCGCTACAGCAATAAAAGTGTGGTAAAATATGTTACTCTATTTGATTTCATATTTCAGGTCGATCCGATAACATCTCCATATGCCGCTAGCGCCACAAAGTGGTCAAAATATGGAAAATTAGAGTTATTTTCTGCTTACTGTATTTATTTTTGTTAAAAATAAAAAATTCCCGAAGGTATAACTCCGCTATACTCAGCAAATGATGTGAAAATGTATTGTTAACAATAGTGACAAATATTTAAGTCGTGTAACTTTATCTTCGCATGTCTGAAGTTCCTGAGCTAAAGCATATTTTTCATTATTTTCATTAGTCTCTGGAAATAGGTTCTTTCTCACCAGATAACATTGTTTCAGTACCGCTCTTAGCTTATTTCAACGTTTGATGATTTAGTCTAAGACACACCACGAGGAGGTGGCTGTACGTCCAGTTACACCCTACCCAGCCCATCCACCCTTCCAAATGTTGAGCTTCTTATTCTAACTTTTACTCCTTTTTTGGTGTTAAAATGGGGAAGCTTATCCCTTCCAATGAGCCTTGCTCTTATGAGTGCGCCATGGGATTCGCATCCAATAACTTCTCGTTAATCATCCGTTATCATCCTGAAAATCCTTTCAACTACTTGAGTGTGATTTGTAAAATCAGTGATGGGAGCAAGATTCTTTTCTCATCAATAGGCGACAACTTTTTCACGTGCTTCCTTTCATCTTATCCACCCACTTAACAAGCTCTTTCATCCTCCTGAAATTACAAATTTAAATAAACAACATCCATCACAAACCAGGCATTCTTAACCTCAGATATTCTATACAAAAGATTTCCGTATTTATATTTATTATCATTATTTTTTATTTATCAAAAGACTTACAAGTCGTAAGTCTTCAACAGCTTTAGTTGCTTGTGGCTCACTGAGCTGTACGTTTTTCAATCAACCATTGGATGGTGGGCAGGAGCCTCAAACAGGATATTTGACATTTCAAAGATTCTCAATAGCTCATTTGATTGCGACCTGGCTTTTAAAATTCTTCTCAGCCCTAACTCATAAACCTGTGATGAGTCATCTTTTATCATTGAAAATAAAATATTTTCTGAGAGTGTAAAGTACGCGTTGTTTTGAATCACTTTGTCTCCTACATATCTATATTTGGTAGCCAGGAAGCAGGAAGTAATTATGATTTTGAAGAAATGTTGATCCATCAAAAACTGAGGGTGTACAATTTATTGAGAACCATAACCCCACGTATACCTTCACAATGTACTCGTACACATTTTGAAGCCATCTGAAGAATTAACTGACGATACGTACAGCCTTGATAATCTACTGGCTGTCCTTAACCACCGAGCGTGATGTATTTACCAGACTTCATATTTGCCAAATGTGTTGGGCAATTGCCTGACGATACAGCTCTGTAAATTGATTACGAGTACTTTTAGTCATTACTGAGAACCTCCGAATCAACTTCAGTTTTTTCTCCTTTTATATATATATATATATAGATAGCTTCAAATTCAACTACAGCATTTGTTTCACATGTCAATTGCTGTTTTCCAATTGGTCTTGCAAAAGTAATCGGGCCAGAAGTTTTACCATCAATGGTCGGCAACAAATGCCGCAAATGCAGTTCATTACAATGAACGAGGCAAACAAACCAATGAAGTGATCTTCAAAACTTTTCTTTAACCATCTAAATACTCTTCTTTTTTCTTGGTATTGACTGCGGTACCATCACAACCAATAGCAATAATGTTTGATGTATCAATCTCATTTGCTTCGAAATAATCTAGAACAGTTGCTACACTACATCTTGCTGATCAAAATACAGGATTATATGGCCTATGTACTCAGAGCCTGGTTCTTGAATTAAAGAAATATGTTCCTCCCTCGATGTAATATAGTGATTTATTCCACTGTGTGTCCGTGCTGAATTTTTTCTACCATCGAAACAAGCACTTTCTAATGGCTCAATAACTTTACTTTCATATTGAAGGATCTTTCACTTCCTGGTTCGACGGATCGTGCTCCTGTAAATTACATGTATCGTATTTTCTTGGTCTATCAGAGGAGCTCCTTCAAAACCTAATGTGGCTGTAATAGCAGCAGATCTGTTCGCACTCCAGTTTTATAGGCGAGTATTGCCACAGACTCAATATTGATACGTGCTTCTCCCATTGAATTTTCATCCGAACGACTTTGTCTAAACCCATATTCACATCATTTGCTGAATATCGCGAAGTTTAGCCTTCTGAAATTTTTGAATTTTCAACAAAAATATGTAAGTAAAATATAGCTAATTTACCATATTTTGTGACGCTGTCGGCATATGAAGATGTTAAACATGAAATTTAATAAAGTGACATATTTTAACACATTTTCATTGCTATAGCAAATTAAAATTATAGAAATTTATAATTTCGGGATATTTGATCAATAATAACGTTTTCTAGGCATATTTTTCGAAATTTGGGTGCCTCGGCAGCACGTGAAGATATCGACTTATAGAGCTAAAATTTTGCTCACAATATTTTTATGGTGATTCGCAACTTTTCCGCACTGCAGCGTTATCAGATTGAAAAAAAAATTAAAAAACGCTCCACCCCACTGACTGTGTGAAGAAATTTAAAATGTGAAAATGACTAAAAAAATTATTTCCATCATGGCTAGCACATTTTACAAAAAATAACCTAGAATTTCTAGTATTGTTGTTTTAGGAAAGTCGTAACATACTTGTACTCAATTGGAGGTAAACTATCACTGAAAACGTATTAGCTGGGAAAATTTATTTTAAACAAATCAACTTCATTTTTCAATTGGCTTATTTCAATTACCTTGAAAGTTACACGTTTGGTTTGAAATTAAATCATGATCTGGTAATGTACACTGATTCAGAAATTAATAACTTTCATTTTAATTATTGAAGAGCAGTGCTGATTTTTCTGTAAAGAGCACTTTAGATATTTCTGCTAAGAATTTTCTGCATTGATCTGCGGGGATAGGTGGAAAATTTTTCGATTTCGGACCGGGTTCTGCACTGATCCTCAAGAAGATGCACTGTCCCATAATAATCTATGCTAATCTGCACTAGCGTTTCTGACTGGGTAATAGTGCGCACTTACATTGAGATTCAAGCTTAGGAACTTGAAATTTTGAAAGTAAAATGTCCGGATTTAACTAGTTTTCCTTCTAAGGTTATGCGATCGATATCGATACTACCCTTTCACTCATACATATAAACTAGCAAGCCAAATAAACAGATCGGAGAAAACAAAACATTCATAATAAACTTTCATGAAATTTTCTACACTAAAAATACTGACACAGAAGAGTTCACCGAAATCAAAAACATGGAAAGGATTGTTGTACAACGCTAAACAAAACATTTACGACATAATTGGAGCAATATGTGAAATGAACTACCCAAATAAGGCTGTCAAAATATAGTAACAAGCGTAAAAAAACGACTAATTCCTAAGCAAAGCTAAAAAGAACAGTTTAGAACATGAATAAAAAATGAAAATATCAATCTACAATAAAGTTCTGTAAATTACAGAAATGTTGATCCATCATAAACTGAGGGTGTACAATTTATTGAGAACCATAACCCCACGTATACCTTCACAATGTACTCGTACACATTTTGAAGCCATCTGAAGAAATAACTAAACGTCGCCTCGCAGTGGCCGAGTGTATAGAGCGCTTGCGTTCTATGCTTCATGCCCAGGTTCGATCCCTGTGAGCGGCAGTTGGTGTGAAAAACGCTGATGCGGCAAATCAGGGTCGTTGCCTACAGTATGGTCACTGTCCTCAAGGAATGTTACCTGAGCACTAAACGAGAGAAAAATGAGGCCTAAAGCTCGGGCGTGACTAGGGGCCTGGGGAACCCCTATCATGTACATTCCCTGTTAAGTATCATGTAAATGATGCTAGCCACCCTCTACTTGAAAAGAGGAAAAGGCTTAGTATATACCTATACAATAAAGTTTCTACATAATTTTTCAAATTTTCGAAATCGCTCCAGTTCGTCACGTGTTAAAATGGTGAAAAATTCATTCAACATATTTTCTTGATACACTGTCAATCATTAATAAATTCACTAACTCTGTGGTCTATAAAAAGCGACGATTTGATGTACAAACATCTTCAGGCTGAAATATACATAAATTTTTTTCAGTCGCATTAAAAAATGCAAATCTAATACTCAAAGCTACATCTGACATTGTAAGAATGTTGAAAAATCCCAGTACAAGAAAATGACAAGAAAATAAATTTGTACCAGAGGAATGTGTGCTTGTGAAACAAGGTAACAGTATTACACAACTACTGTATAGCTGTTAATGACACTAACGATAAGGGTGAAGTGAACGATCGAGTGGTTGCATCAGGCATCTAAGTCGCAGTTCTAGTGACTAATTTTAGAATAAAAAGTCATTAGTGTTTTCGTTGAGAGCCGGTATAAGTTTATGAATGTGCAGTGCTTCTGGCATTTGAATATGCTTTTTTTCAGCATCATTGTATAAAATTTTTGTGTTAGAGTATAGATCGTCGTTTGAAGGCTCCAGCTATGGCCAATGTGGATATGATTAAAATAGAACCTTGGTATTTATGAGTTCATTTTTGTTTCAGGGTCATCCTCGTTTTGAGCAGCATATCCAGACACGTCAATTAAAGTCTGTGTGTATGATAAAAAGCAAAATTAGTGACCTCTTTGTGAAAAATAATATTGCAGCTAATATACCAGTTCAAATGTGACAGGAGAGAATGCAAGTCTCTTAATAAATGTTCCATTGGTCTGACTAGGATGAACCTGATACAAAGATTAACTGTTCACAAGTTCCCAAGTTCTAAATTTAATCAATTCCGCATTCACCATAGCCGCAAGCCTGCAAATGAAGATCTATTCTTTAACAAAAATTATTTAACGTTGTTAAAAACAGCATATTTAAATAGTAGGTTCCTTGCACATTTACAACCTTAAACCTGCTCTCAACAAAAACACTAATGAATTTTTTGTTCTAAAATTATTTACTAAAACTGCAACTTAGATGCTTGGTGCAACCACTCGATCGTTCGTTTAATACTGTTCGTAGCGTTCGTTGTTTTACTGTTACCTAGTTTTACAAGTACGCATTCCTGCGATACACATTTTTTTTTCTAGTCTTTTTCTTGTGTTGAGATTTTTCAACCTTCTTACCATGTCTGATGTAGGTTCAAGTAATAAATTTGCACTTAATCAATGTGATCGAAAAAAATTTCCGTATATTTTCAGCCTGAAGATGATGTTTGTACATCGAAACGTCGCTTTTTTAGACTACTGAGTTAGTGAATTTTTTTACGATTGAGTGTATCAATAAAAATATGTTATGGGAATTTCTAATTACTATAACACGTGATGAAATGGAAAGTTACAACATAAGATGACATTACATCATTTTTCAAACTGTCTTAATATTCATGTCCTTAGTTGATAAACATCTATGGGTGACATGATAGCCCATGTCAATTCTGGTGCAAAAGACAGAAAATATACATAAAAATGTGTATAGCAAGTTGTTTTAAGGGTAACAATGTTTATTCATGAATGTGATAATATAAATGTGAAAATGTATAGAAAAAAGTTGATTATACTAATAATGGAGAGTGAATACACTGAATTCCCTAATGGGAAAAATTGCTTCAATTTATTGGGAAAAATTGCTTCAATTTATTAGGAAAAATGTTGGCACGACATTTGGACGAACCGGACAAACCGCTAGAGTTCAACGCAACAAAAACTATAAACTCCCCAGAGCCAGACTTAAGGTAGGCAGGCGGGCGTTTGGACTTGCGGTCTGCAACTGTGCCGTCCTAGAAAGCAAGCCGTGCCCTGTGGAGTTAGTTGCGGTTAGTTTTGATACAGAGTAAATCTTAGGTTTAATACAGTTATCGTTATAGTTTTTAAGTTATAAGGTAAGTTATAGTTTTTAAGAATGCATGGTAAGTTATAGTATTTTAGGGATGCATGGGGAAACGTAGTCCTAAGTACCTAGCTCACGGCATGGCAAGTATTTACTCCTAAACTTATAGTTTACGAACCTCCACAAGTACTCGTGAGCTCCAAGAGGCCGGGAAGCACCCACGTCAAAGTTGCTCCACTCTGTGTGCGTTAGCGAGTCTGTGTACGTGCATGGCTAGTCAACGTCATCAAAAACCACGCCCACTTCAACAGCTGCCACGCGTCGCTACGGGACATAATTGAAGGGCTGAAAGGTTTAATGGACTACTCCACACGTTTTCAAAAATCAGGGGTCTTGACCGCAATAGTAGTCTACTGGGCTCTAGATTTCTTTTTCTGGTATTCTCGTGTGGCTCAAGCGTCGATTGAAGGCGACTACATGCTGTAGTCACGTTTTCTTCCTACGAACGGCACCGGTGAAGTGGACTATCAGTGGTCTGCCAAAGGAGCGTGAGACAGCTGCTGTGATTGGTCCACAGATTGGTTTAAAGTTCTCTAATTTTCATGACCATTATAGAAAATTGTTCACGATTTTTTTATGTGGGTAACTATAATAAATTTCCAATTTTTTATTTCGGTGACTGGATATTATTTTGATTGCTGCCTGTTAATTATGGTGGAAAAAGTATGAATGAAATAAATGAACGAGCACTTGATTAGAATATTTTGTAAACTGAATTGGGAGCCAATATTATATTATATGTGAGCCAATACGGGTTGGATGAGATAGTACTAGATTGAGTTAACGGAGCATATACCTCGCTGGACTTTCAAAGCTTTAAAACATCAAAATAGATATCCCTCCGTTTATAACCGTCGCTGCAGCAAATTTTCTAGATCGATGTCACTCTCAGAAACTTTTTTTCTTGAATCGTTTGTGAATATCTTTGAAACGTGTGCTTTCTGGCTACAGTACTGATTAAAAAAATGCAGATTTCAAAATGTGGCTTCCCTGATAACAAATAGTATCAACGAGGCCTGAGTTTTTCGGAAAACTATTTTTTTCAAATTTTTCACGCAACTTACGATCAAGAATTGAAGAATAACCCATGAAAGTTATTGACCCTGATAATTTCAAGACTTTTGGCAGCTCTTCTTTAAACTTTGATCTGCACACTCGTGTATCTCTGTATACTAGTTAATTATAATCATCACTCAACGCAATTCAAAGCTCTTGGCGTGAAAAAATGTTGGCCTATAATCCACTTCCCCACTCCTTCCTCCGTTTTCCCTTTCATAATAGTACTAGAAAATTGTTTCTGTTTTTTTGAACCGCTTTCACGTAATTTTTATATTTTCGGCAAGCGTCTATTCGTTTAGCTGAATTTTGAATGAACGGTTCATTCTGTTTCAAGGTTGTAGAGAACTATCTAATGAACGAAAGATTAGAATAAATCTTCTTAAGACTTTTCGTTTCTATTGGTTTCTCTGTCAATACTTTACTTCGTTTTATGAATCAAAAATATATTAGTCGAAATGCACCTTCTACGATATTTAACAATTATTACTCCAGCTTTTATTCCACTTCGCATATGATTCAGTTGTAGACTTGAAAGAAAATTTTGAAACTATGGTTGACTACTGGACCCAAATTTATTCATTCTTTTGGTTAGGAGATTTTACAGTAATGAAAATACTACTATTCAGTCAAACGCAGAGATATTGAGTTGCAGTGGAGAATGCTGATATATGCATTCATCTACTTAAAACAAGCGTGGTTTTACCACCACAATGGGAATGCTGTATGGAACACCTCTCTTGTACGAGGAAATACTGGTATGTTATTCCACTGCTATCTTATCATTTATTTTTAGTAACCCAGAGGCTCCCAACTATTCACCGCATCTTGCGATCATTGAAAAAACATTCATCTAATCCTAGCATGAATTTTAGGCTACAATATGTGAGATACTTATAAGCTGAAAAAAATTGTTACTGGTAAATTCAGAATTAAACGCAACCATTAATGACATGTATATCTGAATCATGGGATATGATAGCTCAACTTTGCATGAATCTTCCAAAAATTCCTCGGGAGATTCGAAAGCTTTCTCCTGTATCTCGGTTCAGAACGAATTTAAATGGAACCGAATATCTTTTACATTCTATGCTTTATATCATTTCATATGAGAGGTTGATGTGTTAGAAACTAATTTTTGATAGGTACTGATGCGGAACTGGTATATATTAAAACAATTTATTCATCGGAAGTGAACATCAGAATAATTGGTAATCTTTACTTGTGGTCCCAAAAAAGTTCATTGATTTCTCAGCAGCCTAACAAACACAGTTTTAATCATTAGCTTAACCTGGTAGCCTTGACCTATTGGCCCCATCAAATAATAGGTTGGTGATAAATGTAATTCCTAAATAATTACCTACAAACAAACATGAAAAAGTGTAATGAGAACGATTGAAATGAAAAATTCTAATGAATTTCCATCAAGACCCGTGAAAAAATGATAGAAATGTGCACGACGCATATTATTCATGAAAAAGAAATAGGTGAAATTCATGAGTAAATTATCTTGATATTTTAAATCCTCCCAAGACGAACGATTTGCCTTTTCATCATTAATACTCAGATTAGAAAAAGATTTGTAATTTATTTTGAGTGCGTTATAGAATTTTTTATCGCTGATTTTAGCAAGAATCGAGTTACAAGGTTTAGTTAAATTTTGTTGAGATTGTTCTCATAAAAAGTAGTACGAAATTGATTCTAAATTTTTCTAGGTAATGGTACAAAATGTCAATTTTAGCGCATACTAATTTTATGAGATTTTTTTCGCCATCGTTAGTCAAAGTTTTGTTCATGAAATTACTTAGGAATGACTGACAAAATCACACAATTCATGTGTTTTCAGAGTCTCAACTGAATAATTTGTTTGATTATTGTATTGCGGGAAATTTTCTGAATTCTCACACAATCATTCAAGGAGAAGGAATACACAAGAATTTATTCAAATTGTTTTTCTATGTTATTGTCAAACAAGGGATGTACGAGTGAATTATTAGTCTACGTATACCAAACATTCCAGAAGAAGTCTATTAAAGCACGGCCAGATTAGAAGTTAAAAAACTTTGATAATTTCAAAAGAGCTCATATGACAGAAAGTGTGCATTAAAGTATCGTAACGGCGATCTTTTATTTAATTTTAGTGGTCTAATATTTTATTAGATTAAAATTTTTTAAATTCTTGTTAAAATGGTAAAAGCTCTGCGTTCGCAGTTGATCCGAATCATCCGATCGAGGGAAGCAGGTACGCTTGGCAGGTTGCTAGTAGACAGCGTACGACAGTAATTTTACAGGAACATTGGGATCTCAGCGTCTCCAGCCAGACCAAAACTCCGGCTCACAAACGTCCAATTTCTGTCAACGTCAGCTGGAAAATAACGGTAGAATTCAAAGAAATCAGTCAATATCACATGAGCTCATATGAATGAATACAATCATATATGAGGATTAAGCGAGCTCAAAGCTAAGGAAAATTACCTACACCGCCGCCAAGCACAGCCGCTGAAGTATGCGACAAAATTGAAACCACGGTAGACAAACTGCGGGAAGATGATTAGAGGATACTGCGAAAAACAAATAACACCGTTAGTTACAGTAGAAAAATCCCACCATAATTTAATAATATCTTTAATTTATTTCATTTTATATATGATTACCTGAACGTATTTGTTAATTAACAATATACCCCTGACCCATAAGGTCAGGTGGGAACTGGGTGCAACTCTGGGTAGGAACGCTTGGTATTAATCACGCACACGCTCACACACACACACACACACACACACACACACACACACGCTCACACTAATTTAGAATAGAGATAGAGCACCAAAGGAACTGACGAAGAGGAGATGAGTGGACAGAGAATTTACGTAGAGGACGCCTATACTCGCCCCATGCCAGCGGGATGCAACCTCAGCACCAAACTCAGCGTCGAAGGCGGCGCGCAGCTGCGAAGCGCTTAACCGGAACTCATATCCTTAGTAAAGCCCCGTCTACACTATCAAACTTTTCGTCAATCACGAACACACCAAAACGCGAACAAAAACACGAACTTTTCCGAATCGTGTCCAGACGTCCAGACTACGTGTTCGTCGGTGTGAAGTTGTTCGCAAACAATATGTAAACAAACAAGACTGCTTCCCAAGTAAGTTTTAGATAATTGATGCATATAATTGGTAAATTTAATTTGTTGAGAGTTATTGACCATAATTTATGTGTGGGCGTGTGTGAACAGAAAAATATTAAGAATCGCTAATATCTTATGCGAACATTTCGAATACTATCAGTGTCACAGATGGGATCAGCTGATATAATAATTCTACCTTTTTCAATGCTCTTCATATAGTTAAAATTTTAGAATTTGAGCTTAAAACTTTAAAATATGATTCTACTCTGTCTAAAGAATGTTTTTTTTTTACTATTTTGTGACCGATATTTTCTAAAAGCGGTGAGAAATGCTCATGTTTTTAATTTTCGTCAAAAGACATCCTACAATATTCGAAATGATTTTCCAAAGCTATTCAATTTTTTCTGTTTAATAAACCCAACAATTTATTTTTAAAATTTGAAATATAGCTTATACATTTTATTTGTGTCATAAATAAACTATTTGCAGTATCCATATTTCCTGTGCACATTTTTGAAGCGTCCATTGCTCAGCCAAGCACACCAGAATGTATTACGTTTCATCATAAATACGGTATTGACTTGGTGCAATAACAGACCTGAATATAATAAGTGCACTGTGTTTTTGCTATACTGTCTGGTCTTGGGGTGCTACTTGAATTGATGAACTCATGCTCAAAAAGGGTAGTGGTGTGCAAAGTACATATATATATTTTAATTGTTCTCGTAATTGATTGTAACCTACTACGATTAGAATGATACTGAAACCAAACTAGTTCCATTATTAGTGAACTTTCAGGTCTATGATCTAAATGTATTTTTTGTGATATATTAATGCAGGGATAGTAGGGGGCTAGCCGCTGTTTTCTTCCAGTAATATTGTTCACATCTCATGAAACGACATTGCATAAACCATCAAAAAATGGTGTGGTGAACTTCCATCTGTAATTCCCTCTGTTGTGCTTTATTACAGACTCCACAAACTTAAGCAGAGTGGGAATCAGCAGCCAGTGATATTTACCTGAAGTGGAACTTCCCATACGACTTCTCGAATTTCATGAACTCTTTTCTAGAGATTGCATGCCACTTTAGTGTCACTATGATGGAGTGAGAAGAGAGAGCTACTTGGGCTGGCGGCAGCGATGGGCGCCGCGACTGTGTGCTGCTCCGCGATGGGGGTGCTGCTCTGTGATGTGCTGCCGTGCCGTGGAGGCTAGACTGCTGCTGCGTCCTAGAGCGATCAAGAGCAATTGGCCGCCTCGACTATCAACATTGGCAATGCACAGATAGCGTCCCCGTGAACTTCCTGTAGACGACCGCAACGGTACCAGAGACTTCAGAACCAGTTCGCTTTTGAGGTGGGTCGCAGTGAAGTGCAACGCTGGGTTCGGTCGACCATTTCTTTTGAGAATTTTCAATCAAAAATGCCCGTCCACTCTATCTCTTTCCATAATTTCAATATTGGTTGGACTGGAGTTTGGGGTCTTCAATGAGAAGGGATTGGGCTTTATCTACACATGTTAGAATGCCAAGAATGATCATTTTGAACATTTTCTTGTATTCAAACTACTCTTCTTATTGTAATAATCCTTTGATTTTAAGGAAGCTATGATTCAATCTGAAAGGTATTTTGCAAAGTAAACGCTGCTATTGTATCGTTAATGTATTAATTTATAAACAGTTAAAATATTGCTAAATGTTGAATTTCTGACAACTAACAGTACTCAAAAAATTATGCTTTTCTTTAATTATAAACTTAATTCCTCTCTGCTTGAAATTATCCATTTCCTTGGGACCTTGTTTGACGTTAATGTTTGTTCACAGCCCAAGCTCGACCTTCCTTTCGTTTGTGCAGGTGGGCCAGCTGTGGTCCTGTCCTGCGCTGCCAAACCTTCCTGGTTTGGTTTTCCACGACTGGCGAGGGGCATTTGCACTACTGGTGTAAATGGTTCATGGTTTTACAATATTATTAAATTATAATGCACTGGTGTCCAAATACTTTCCTTCACTCGCCATCATATCATCATGCACATTGGTTTTTCAAAATGTTTTTTAACATCAGGATACAATGACGGTTACATGGTCAACGCGGTACCCATTTCCGACACCTGGGTTGGGTGTATCGGAGTTCTCTCCTTCCCAAACAGGGATAAATCACCACATGGTGCTGAGATTCCAAAAATCGACACCTTTCCATGAAGGGTGCATTCTTAACCATTAATTTTGTAAAATCACGTAATCCTGTATTCAAGCCAGAGGAAAAAACAGTTGAATATTTTTATGTATTATCCCAAACATGCAAGACATAGATTAATCACCAAGAAGATGATAAACCTATTCTGAATACAATTTTGTAGGCCCATAGAGTTCAACCATATTAGTTAAAGAACGCATTTTCATAAAACTGATTAATATAAGGATAACAGAGAACCCAGAACAGGTGTTCCTAAAAAGTAAGTGTGTGGATCTATTTTATTTAATATTTGCAATGAAAATTACAGCATGAATAAAAACGCAAGTCAAAGGTTGAGGCACCAGAAACAAGTTATAGAGATACCTTGAGAGGTAAAAATTTGCAAAGGTGACCTGCTGCATGCACATATCTTGAATATCTTATCATCCATTGATAAAAACTAGAATTAAACAAAATGCAGTGCTATCTAAAAACAATTCACCACTAAAGATATAATTTTTAAACTATTCCAAAGGTTGTATATAAGTTGTTAATGGTATCTTTTAGCTTTGATTACATGTTTGTTGTTCCCCATACCTTGCACTATTTTCATTATCAAAGAAGAGAACATATGGTACTTTGAGCCTCCTTAACCACAACAACGGTGTTCCAAAGAGAGGAATAAAGTAGGGATCATCGAGTACAAACACGTACACAGGGTTTGTACAATGTTTTAAAATCCTCTAACAATAATAACATATTTCTGTAATAAGTAGTCAACCGTAAGCCATCTAATTCTGAAATGAAACTGATGAAAAGTATGGCAAATAAATATTTTTTATAACAATCATCACTATACAACATAACTTACATTCGGGTAAATAATTAGTGAACATTTAGCTCAATGGAAAAATCTGAATAGAGATGCGCATCCCTTAACCACAGCCTCATCTTATATTTTGTACGCAAAGTAACGTCACTGCATAGAGCGAACTAGTATAGACTATCATGCTGCGCTTGGCGTGCACTTCGATGGATTTTTAATGCAGCCTTGACCAATTCTCGGGTATCAAATTGTAGGGTTTACTTCAGCTTGAATTAAGTTAGAGACGTGATTTATTTATACGTCTCCTGTATGGACACAAATGTAGCGTAAATCATCATTATGCAACATAAGTGTCATTCTGATAAAAAATTGGTGAACATTTAGTTCAATGGAAAAATATGTCTTAGAATTATGGCATTTAATTATATACCACATATGTAATACAGACAATTTGACTTGTCAGTGACTAATTTGAAATGTATATTAAAGCAATGTTTAAATAACCGTTGGTATTGTAATTGTTAAATAATCATAACTGGGCATAACAAAAGTATAACTGGCATATAATGTAGCATAATGAAAGTATAATTTGTTATTACTGGTCAAGTACATCATTAGCTAGGTACAAAGACTAGAATTTCCTCAATCCAGCACTTCACTCATTTCATTATCTTAACATTATTTTAAGCATTGCAGGAAAATTTTTTAAGTACTTCATACACAATTGATTTGCATAGGTACTACAAAAGTGAATACTTACGTACATTTTGTTTAAGCACATCAGGATGCTAATGGAACAAAATTTTCCACAATACGAATATGATTGGCTCATGTTCATCAGTTGAAAAATTTCCTTTGTGGAATTATAATCAACAAAAAATTATACAGCCAAATCACTATAACACGATGAAGAAAGGGCATCCTGCTTTATTCTCTTAGAAATTTTTAACCTTCACTATTCAATTCATGTAGAGGATAACCAAAAACTTACCCAACACAAGTCTGTTTAGAGACTTGTGTTGGGAGAAGAGTACCACCAGAGAAAAGGACCATAGTGATGGTGGTAGGGATTCATCCGATGTGCTTGAACTTGAAGGCAGGGCCTTTGTAACAACCTGTAGGGAAGGTAACCAATTCGAGGAAGGCCCGTGGACAGTCTTCAATGATTTCAATTGTTTCTTGGATGGCAATGGGCTTCCCAACCTGACGGAAGAGAAGATAATAATTAGCTTATTAACCATAGGTGGCTTTCTAAAAATGATAGAAACTCTAAATAAATATGAACAACTTGGTATATTAGAATAACACGCTGGAGCAAATTAAAGTTTAATTAAAAAAAAATAAATTTCAATCAAGCATAGATGAAGCTCATCAAAGTAGTTTTTGTAGAGAGATGTGACACAGCTAGAATTTTGCCAAATTTAAAGCACTGGAACTGTCACAGGATGTTAAAAGTTGACAATCATTTCCAATAGTATTTGTAACAAATAATATTAAGAAAAAAATGTATCCAATTTACAACCTGCATAGCATGCTGGCTTGTTGAAGTACCAAAATTTCAGTTCAGAAATAAATTGAAAAACTTATTTTAATTCACACTTTTGCATTTCTTATTTTTTATTGTTATACGCCATGAAAACTAAATACTTATGGACTATATTTTTTAAATAGTGCTTCCATACATACAAATCTCACTAACCTCAATAGTCATGAATGAAGTTAGGAAGGAAAATTTTACAATGCAATGCAATACTAACCATTGTTGAAGATTCTGAAGACCCAGCTCTGCAGTTCCATAGTAGAGACACCTAATGACATTGAGTCACCACTGCTCAAGAAATGCTCTGAAGCACTACAGGGGCAATAAAACTGCCTTAGGTTTCATTTAAATAATTTTTTCTATAATTGATTCTTCTACACAAACGTCTTTTATGCAAAATAGCCAAATGTTTGAAAACTATCAGAAAAATACACAAAAAGGGATAAAACATTTGGTTTAATTTCACAGACTGTGCCTATGACACATGACAGTTAAGAAACAGCCCTAAATGTTAATTGTTACTGTTACAGCAAAGTCTACACAAACATATATCTATTCAATATAATGATAATTGATGCTTATACTACAGCATACACTTTACCATTAAGAATGCAATGTTGGATGAACTTACATTTTTAGATAGATAAAAGAATTCTTTTGAATTAAATTTGAGCCATAATAGTTTAGAACAGCTGATTTATTCAACTTTTCATAGGGCCACATTCATGACATAACAAAGGAAAACAATATATTACCCAAAGTAAAAGATTTTAAGCCAGATTTAAATAGAATTAGCTATTATCATAATTTTAGGAAAAGCTTAAATTAAAGAAATTCACTTTTGGATCCACAAGCAAAAGCAGTTAAAATTTTTAGAAGCCTAACAAGCCCCAGCATGCAGTTTTTAGAAATGCAAAGAGAAACATAAATGAGAGGAGCTTACCAATGCTTTATCATAAAAAATATTTAAACTCTAAACATATATGTAAATGACTCTACATACAGCTAGGTCTATAACTTTTTTACCTACTATAATTGGGTCAACAGGGCAGATAAATTTTTGAAATAAGTTGCAATTATGCTCATTTAAAACTACAACTATAAGTTTGTAAAAGATTGCACATTTCTTCCTGATAATTCTTTTATAATATGATTTCTAATCTGAGGACTTGATTTTAATGTAAGCATCAGGGTATAAGAGAAATACAGTATTTTATTGAAAAAAAAATTTTACCAAGAAATACAATAAATAAAGGCCACATATTGTGCAAATGAATTTTTGTGGTAATTCTATCATCATATAAGTAGCTACCATTGGTGAAATACTACTAAAATATTTCCAAAACTTTATTTAGATATCAAAATCACTAAACTTTGATAATTTTATGCATGATCAGTTTCATTTCAGAGAGGTAATATTTCAATTACACTCGCATCAATTAAATCCAAACCTACTTACATACTCAGCCATATCTGAATAAAATGAAATAACCCCGTAACGAAGTTAATTTTGGTATGTAAATGTCCGTGCCACCCTACAATCAACTAAATTTGCACCAAAAACATAATTAAATCGATAAAATAGGAAAAAAACAAATTATTCACTCGCAGCAGAACCACCTACCACAATACATAAACAAGCGAGTGTTCGCTGTTTGATGGAAAGTTCGTGTTCGTGTTTTCCAACACGATGGAAAACACATACACACCGAAATCTGCGAACTTTTCATCTGTGTTCGTGTTCGCGGACTGCCGAAAAACACGAACTTCGGGCGAAAGATTGATAGTGTGGACGGGCCTTAAGTCTCATAGGTATATCAAAAAAAAACTGCCAGGTAAAGAAAGTCGAAGCCCTTCTTACCCTTGCGGAAAAACTGCAGGAGCCTGAACACAACTTAACTGTTAATCTAAATACGACACTAAAAACTGAACACGACATTTCCCATTTAATTAAAAAAAAACTGCATAAATTCAAATCCGATAAATTTTCCAACAGTTTACTTTAATTTTCTTACCGCTAGTAGTGGTGATTTTTGTTTTTAATCCAGTGAATGTGTAATTTGTCATGGCGCCTTTTTGAGAATAGTTTGAGGATCGATATTATTAAGTATGCTTCGATAGAATTTTTTTACTTGATATTTTTTTTCATTATTATGCTTTTTATAAGAGAACTAATGAAAGATTGAGTATTACTCGAGATATTACAAAACTTGGTGGTGGCTGATTAAGAATTATTTAATTGTGTTCGTATGAGTTTACACCATTATTGACAGATTTTGTAGCTTGCCTTTTGCAATTTAATAATTCCTACACACTGTCCGTTACAAATGAATGTTTTAGTTCTCCTGTGGACTTGAAAAGTGCTATTTTAAACTTGTAACGCATTCATTCATTAGCGGTTTGGAATTGCTCTCCACTTTTGTTTGTTAGTCGTCAAAAGTCAAATATTCTTGAGATATATTTATGTGTCATATTCTATTAGTCTTTATAAGCATAATTTTAAATAATTTTAAAAGAAGTAAAACATTTATATACAAATTAATACATTTTGGACGCTAGTTAAACTCCACATCTCTCCAATGCCACCCCAATAATCTCTATTTAGAATAAAATGGAATATATAGGGGCAACAGGAAGGAATAACTCTCTTCACTCTCGATAAGCTTTTCAAGTTTCATACCGTCAGAGACGTAACGCACAGCCACCGGAGTAGAATAAGAACCAAAAGTTACGGTCACATTCGATTCCATGCTTATTTACACGTTTGCACTTGTGTCTTTTATTGTCATTAGAAACCTGTGGTTTCTTAGGCTCGCTTAATCGCAAGATACCCCTAAAACGAGAAATTTGGTTGAACGAGTGCATATACTTCTGTGCGTTTAGTTATTAATTTTACCTCCCATGGGAGCTCTGTCACAATGTTATATATTTATATATTTGTATATATGGGAAAAAATGAAACAAATGAATACGTGCATAAACTTAAAGATTTATGAGGCGTACTTTGTCTAAACGAACAAATTCCTCATCTAGTTCATGCTTAGCTCGGTTAAATGGTACTCATCCTCACTTTTATCTTTAATTCTATGCGCAATTTATACATCACTGACATCTCAGCACTATTTAAAGCTTTCATGCTCATTGCACACGTATTAGCTTCTGTAAAAACGTGGAAACGCTGCATAAAGTCACTGTCGGCTCAGCCGAACTCAGATAATAACCCACGAATCGACATTGAATATTGGTGGGCGCATAGCACGCACCGAGTTATCGTTCTGAGTGGTCCAAGGTCGTTCGGCGTCCTGCAGCACTCGAAACTCAGCTGTGATTGGTTACCAAGAAAAAGATTATGTTTAATTTATTGTCAAACATGGAATCAAACTAAATTAGTTTAAGAATTATTGCATATGGTGAGAAAAAAATTGATAGGCTTCACACTCAGCGAGTATATTTAATGTGATACATCCACTATGGGAGAACCGTGTATTGCATTCGTGATAAGTGGCGCTCCCAGTGGTGAAGCGCGAGTGCCCAAGTTAATTAAAGGTACTTCTTTTGTTGAAGTATGTTTTTATTAATTTATCAATACCATCTTTTTTATGCTCACTGTTATCTTTTTCTCCAGAGCTAAATGTTTTCTTCTTCAACTTTTGTAGCGTTAGAACTTTCTTCCTGACTTGTTCCAATGCCTTGGGTGACCTGCGTTGGGAAACGCTCGTGTTACTACACAAGGATGCCTGCCCAGTGTGGGAGCACACCATGTGTATAGGTTCTCCAAGTATGTGTCGAAAATGAATGGTTCCTTCCTCTCGCTTAGCGTAAACAACTCTGTGTTTAGAACTAAGCTATGAACGAACTCCTATAATAATAAGAATGATGTGATACACTTCATAGTCACTTGAAACACTAGTAGATAGTCGGTAAGCAGTCTTGAAAATGGTTTGTTCCTGAATGAACTCAACTTATGAATCATTACTAAATTAATACATTATTAAAAATACTGTGATTTGCCCCATCTCAGTCTCAAAATGTTTGAAAACTGTCTTGACATCGTTTTAAATCATGTTGAAAGCATGTGAGATGTCATGAAAATACAAGGATTGGTTATTAACAGCTATCACAGAACAAAGGCCTTGATTTTGGTCGATTGATAAATTTGTCCTTACGTCCTCGAGGTGGCAAGTACTCTTTCCTTCCGTTTTCCTCGCAAAGACAACTCCGAAGTTCGAGACTAAGCAGTGTAACTCAGGTGGGACCGACAAGCGTTGTCATTTCAAAAAAATTGTTAAGTGGTTTGGAAACTAATGAGAGAGGACGTGCACCATTGAATACAGAATCCGGAAGACTAGATGGACAGATGCGACTTGATTCCCGCTTGGAAAATTATTTCATATACCAGAAATTAGTCGAGCTTAAGACTTGTGAAAAGCGCATTTTAACTGAAATAAATTATTGCTTAAGACTTCATAGTAACATTTTCTAATAGACATTGAAATTTCAACGGCGACTGCAAATTTATGAAAATTCGATGTCAGGTAGAATACTTATTGGCCTAGCTGTTTTTTTTCCGTTCGAAGCAATGTGAGCTGCAGACGTGTATTGACCATGGAAGTGAGTTCAAATTTTTGTGTAATTTTCATAGATATTAATGGAGTTAATTTCCACTCGAAGCATCTATTGTCAGGTGTAATTTAAAAATCATTCCTGACTAGTATCTTATTTGATTTAATGCGAGCGGTTCACTTATAAATCGAACCAGAGTTCCTACAGCCTGATGGCGTTATTGAGATTGTGAAGCAGGTACCTGAATATATAATAAAGAATATATCATCAATTTTTTTTTGCTGTAATTCATTATTGAAGCCTTTTAAAATTATTCTCGATGCTGGAAATGTTGGTGCAAGGTCTAACACCCACGGTCACACCTCAGCTTCCACACACCAGCAGTATGTTTCTGACTGCGTTACACAATTTCCCTCATAAGTAATGCACGTGAAAACGTCGTGCTATTACATGGTTGCTGACAGGCACCAGCAGCTCTTTTATTCACTGCAAGTAAGGTATTAATTACTAGTAACCAAAAATGTCCTGCGAGTGAAAAACGATTATAAATTGCATTAAGGTTTTCTATTTTACCTGCATAGACTTCAATTTATTCAAATAAAAATCAGAGTCGGATAAAGGGAAAATTTTTGTTGCTAAAGCATTTCGAGCCTTACTTTACCTACATTTATTGGTTGTTAGAGACTGCAATCAAAATTGAGCTGTAAAAAATACTATAATGAATAAAAAAACAAACGCTAAGCTTCTATTTACGACGTGTTTAGTTTCAAAGTTTCAAATTTTGTTTGTATTTTCACCTATTGTAAGATATAAATTCTATTAATACCTTTGGATCCTTTTCCAAACAAAAATAAATGCAGTGAAGCACTTCTAAAGTTTACTCACAGCAAGATTAGCGTAGCGATCTGACCATCATTTCTGTCTTCACGTAATGTTCTAATTCTGTGGCAGCCCCTGCCGTTGTAATCATAAGCCTCGTGAACTACACGGAACGATATCAATCACATGTGATCAACTGAGATTGTCGCGATCGACCTGTGCAGCTACCAGAACTTTTTGACAAATTACTGCTTAAAGACACGTCAATCCTTCCCTGGGCATGACTTATTTTTTCACTCACAGTGACTTTATCACACAGTCATCAGAATAGGGAAGAAACTTCCACGTGCTTGTAAGCTTTTGATAGAACATATTACACACAAATTTGACAGGCTATACATTATAAAACTATAAATAAAATTCATCAAGTATTTGTTCGCTTAGATCTGCAGGGCATTGACCCTGCTAAGAACCATGCGCGACTGCGCAGTTTTCGATCATTAGATCATCCGCCGGAGCAAAAATTTGCAGCAGAAAGCTCTTCTCCGTAGCATTAAAATACACTTTAAAAATTCGTTACTCAATTCTTGCTATTTTTATTGTGGAATTGACAGAGTAGACTTTTTACCCGTAATAAGCGTAATCATTTTAATTTCTGTTGAAAAAAAATTGTACATATGGAAGAACATTGGCAGTATTGATAAAATAATGCAAAGAATTATTTTGAACGAGCTGCGTTCGCATACCAAAATTTGATACAAAACATCGGTTTGCTGAATGTGAATGACTTCCGTATATAACTTATTATCGAATTTACTGATAAATAACTATCACAAACATGACTGCATATTGCATAATCCACTTTCCTGTTCACAAGTACTGTCTATTCATTCCTCAGCATTAATTTACTTGGCGTGTCATCTAGTTATTTTCATGAATAAGTTGACGTATATGAAAGCTATAAAACACACGACTCAATATCGCACAATAAGAAACAATATCTACGTGTTCGTCGTATCGGCAACCTGGGATGAAACTAACTGTAAGTAAATATTGTTATGTTACAAATATTCTTTTCTCCTGCGGCTTGTGTTTACGAAAAGCGTACGTATCCTCATTTCAAACGCAAAAGCAGTTTCAAGCCCGAAAAACTTGAAAATATGTTACAGTTGTGTTCTGCCTATCAAACTACAGTGAAGTAAATACAAAATTATGTACAGCAGACCAATTACAAGCGGAAAAACAAAGCTTCTATATCACATCAAGCGCGATAAATGCATCCATTAATTTCATAGGGAACGCGCCCTGCCTTCGCTCAATGCAAATAGCTGGAGGTAGCATGTTCGTACGAGATTTTAAGAAAATGCAGATTATAACCAAGGGATCGAAATTGATAATCTTATTTCCTGCAGACGTTTATTAATGGTTCATCATCGCCATCATAAGTTAATTAGCTTATATCACACGTGTCGCTTCTGTAGTCGAAAAACGTTCACTGCAAAGTGCTTTGTTGAATTTAACGAAATAATACAAATTTAATTTTACACAAATACCTAATCATGCTTATTTCAAGAAATTTCATGAATAGATTTTTTCAATCAAGTAATTTTGCGTAGGTGCTACGCATCAGTGCAAATGAAGAACGGAGGTGTTTCAACTTCATTCATTTTCACTGGAACGCGAAAAATTTTCAACGTGTATTTGGGTTTTTAGCTGATGAATATATTATCTTACACGCGCAGGGTATGTGTTAGCGCGGATATTATTTCCACGTTTTCCGTCATATAACTTGTATGTATTGAGCATGGGGCGTCATTTTGATAAATAAAAATTATTTTATAGCGTGTAACCTAAACCACAAGGACTCTCAGCATAGTGGATACCATTATCGTATAATTAATATTTTACCCTAAAACTGAGTTGAAAATGGCATTGGTTTTGAGCCAAGTTTATGTTAAATGTTCATTTTCATTTTAAATATCATCGGATCATTTGAGACGGCTATGGCGGGCTGAATTGCTGACTGATTTGTCGAAAAATGAACTGCTTGTACTCATTCCTTAACGAGTAATACTAAAATGATTTCTTCAGTTTTTTTTGTATTTTTCATTTGGTTAAAAATCTACGGTTAGTCAATAAACTTTGTATTATATCAGGAAAGGGGAAACTATCGGAGAAGGAAGTCTTTATACTAATTCCAAAGGTGATCAGAGTGCGAAAGTTTTGCAAGGAATTGTTTCAAAGGAAAGTTCTCTCCCCGTCAATTTTCTGTATTGAATTTGTAGTGACTGTACTTCTATGCACTGTTTTTCACAATAATTCACTATTTGCAAGCCTAGCTCAAACAGCTTTGTTCTAATTCGATTTCTCGGAGTATGGATTGATTCATGAAAACGTAATTTTTTCCCATATCTCCCCTTAGGCCTGTTCCTCACAGTGTTGCAAATGTTAGCATTAATGTTAGGAGAGAATAATTATACGAATATTTACTAGCTACCATTCGCCTCAGCTTCTTTGAGCTCAATATAAAATAACGCACAACGCAAATAAGGAATTGAATTGACTACGCAATTCATTAGTGCATCTTTAAAAAATATCTCTCTACTTTGCTATCACTATTTTCATCAGCAAGCAAATATGGGAAATTGCTCACGATTTTTGTGTTCCATTGACTGGTTATAATACCTAAAGTTTAGCCAATAATACTGCTGTAATTAAAACGAAATGTCATGGATCTAAATGTAAAACATATCAGCTCTCTAGCCGCGCTGCCCGATTATCTTGCAGTGGAAGATGAGAACCCTGTGCGATTGGAAGATTTTCTTCAGCTTCGAACCTAACTTCTCATTGTACGCTATACTACTTTTACCGCGGTTAAGCATGAATTGTTAACACTGCAATTAATTAGTTATTATCCAATGAATTCTCTGTTAAATTGTGAATGAAACTCAAAACTATTTTAAGTACGTATTATTTTACTTCATTCCATATTATTTGATGAAAACTCTGTAGTAGGAACCCTGATGCGACAGCAGACCGAATCTCTAGGAAGCGCCGCGCATGAGAAAGGTGGGTGTGTTCACAGAACGCTCGAATTAAGGTTGCATTAACTTCGCAAAACACGTTAAACATGTTTACGAGAACTATATATTGCATGACACTATCATTGAGTACTGCTATCACCATCATTGATGATATGAACAAAACAGTCCTCTACGAAATTTATGACGCATGGAACGCTTTATAGAGCTACATTCATGCAAGTTAATTGTTTTGATTTCTTCCCAAGTTCTTTTCGGTTTCCACCAATCACAGAGCTCCTTAATATTGCTTGATACGTAGTGTCTCGCTGGCGCCACAGAGCAGAGCGATCGGCGTTTCATTTGGCTTGGACAGTCGAAGTGGTGTCTTGATGACTGTCATCAAGTGCTCAGGCGGAAGCATGTGTAGGTGGAAGTGAATGCCTACATTAATGTTATGAAGCTAGTTACTACAGGTATATTGTGTCTTGAGCAGAAAGCCATGTATTCTAGAGAAAAGCTTTTGGTTCATCTTGCCGAAGCTAAAGCTTGAATGAAGTAAAAATTCCTGGCAATGAAGGTAAGTTCTGACTTGGCATTCCCTGATTATTTTTCGATGTGTATTGAAACCACATAGCGGTCTAGCATGCTAGATTAGATATATTGATGTCAACTAGATATATTGATGTCATCCGTTTAAAAAACATTAAAGTAGTATTATCTTTGTATGTTGATGTGTTGTCCCAAAATTATTGTATTGAAGATACTGTAAGTTAATTCAGTAACTAATTACTTGGTGTTTAAGCCATTATGCGAATTTTATCTAGGCTAGCTTTGCATTTTTTTGTGGCACTGAATACCGGTTTAGTCAGTAAGATTTTTGTTCATGTTTTAGCAGGATTGATGGTTGTTTACATCGGGTTTCACACTAATCTTATATTTTATCACGTGCAAAAGGTAATTCCGACATATCCGACTGGTTTCAAGGCGAGACTATCTATCCACCATAGGTTTGGGTACAGCCAGGAACAGGAAGTATTTTCAGAATTATTGGTCATGGATTGTGAAAAGAGTCCGAACTATTGAAATCTAACATTAAAATAGCCAAGTTTTCCCACACATTCAATTTGTTGTCTAAATAATGACTTGTTTGATTTTAAGAAAGAAAAATTCTCAAATAAATTTCCAGTCAATTAAATGTGCACATTTTTCTTTTCTAATTCAATTTCATTCGGTAACTCGATTAGCTCTTGAACAGCAGATGTTCAAGTTTTTAACTTGGTGGATTTCTTATGATTTGTGAAGCGGTTGCTATGGTGCAGGGTGAAATTTGAGGATTGAAGGATACAAGTTAGAAAAAAGTTCCAAAATTTTGACCCTAAAAATAGTTGTTTTTCTCATTTTAGAATGGAAGGTTCATACGATCAATAATATTTTGAGTCATTTACACGTTTTAAATTTTTCAGTGTTATTTGAATAATGTTTTCACTGTCATTTGATGAAATTTAAGACTAATGATCAGTAAACAATCAAGCATTTTAAACTTTTCAAAAATTGAATTTAGTTTAGTGCTTGAGTTTTTAGAAAACAGAAAGAAAAACAGTTTATTTTCAATAAAAAACAACTTTATGTGCCTATTTTTCTCTATAATATTCACCGTTCTTGTCTTTTAATGATTTTCTTTGGATAAACCCAATTTCGTTACCTTCGAAGTAAAACTTATCCATCATATAGAGGGCATTTAAATGTCCTCGCCCTGAGTTTAATACTATCACTTCTCTCAAATTATTGCATCATTTAACTGTACCTCACAAATATGAATATAAAATATTAAAAATATAAGCAGTGACAAACCTAGTGAGTCGCAACGCAAATATTGAAAAACTCTTGCAAGCTCAATCGTTTGAACTTGAAGTTGAGGGCCGACAGCGTCAGAGCCTTTGTATGGGCCTTCGAACCTCATAACTTCCTAGATCGGACTGACGCATACCATTATCCGCTTTGAATCATCACTCAAAGAATAATCATCCAGAGGAGGTATCAATGTAAAACGTTAATAATTATGAGTGTTTAGCAAATTACCAAATGAAGCAATGAAGTTGAACCACTTGCAGGGATTGATGTTAGGGTACAACACTTTTGTTTCAAATTTTTGATTATTTATTAATACGATAACCTGTAAAAAAGCGCGCATTTCAGAAGAAAAGTGCGCCAATAAATACAATATTGCTGTCATAGTGTCGCTTCTGACTCAATTTTATACATGCATGTTATGTGGAGTATTTAGCTATAGTGTTCACAACATTTTGGATGCACTTTAATTTCATGAATAGAATAGAGACATTCATTTTCGCTAAGGCCGAATAGCTAAAATATTATTTTCCTCAGGTACCGGTAATAGTACTAATGACTGTAGAAAAAAATTGTATAACCTCACTGTTTGAAGTATATTGGAAATGAAGGTACCACTGTAATAGAAATATTAATTTTTTGTGGTCACACAAAAGATCTAGAAGGGTAAATTCAAAAGTTGGTGCATCCTCTATTGCAAATAGTTATTACATGCTCATTGCCGGAACATGATTGTTCAGAAATTGATGCTATTTGGTAATTTTTTTCACCAATTAAAATTTCTACGTGCTCTGTCAAACTATTCGAACATCCATTGCCGTTAGTTTTGATGGACTCTGCACACAAATCTTCAATTATTTCTTTAATGTCACAAAAGTATTCGAAAGTGAATTGGTTGGACGACCGTGTAACGCGGGCTAAAAAGTATCACGCTTTGAACATAAGTTTTCATTTGTATACTAAATGAAATTGGAAAACGGCATTTCAGAGAAAAGAGTTTTCCGATCATAAAAAACAAAAAATGGGCAAAGAAAATGTTATTTACAGGCTCTTAGTTGCAAGCCACTGCTCCATTTTCGTAACTTATGAATATAATGTAGAACAGAGAAAATAATTTCGAGCAGTTTGTTTCTTAAAAGTTGTAAAAAACGATCATTTGTTTTCAACATATGAGATAAAGATACTTATTAGATTAGCATGTTTGGTATCGTAATACTCATTTCAATAGTCGAAACAAATTATCGAGAGGAAACAATTAAAAAAGCTGTCGCTCTGATGCGGTAATCGATGTTGCGTAATTTCTATAAATACAAATTAAAAAACTATAATCCCAGTGACGATGCATTGTTGACAACACTTTTTTTTTTTGCGCATTTACGTTGAAATATGAACTATCGAACTTGCGATATCAGGGATTAATATTGAAAACAAAATATAGATTTAAAAATTTTGCGTATATGAGTATGAGGTCGTCATTCGACATCTTTTACTCCTACGTATCAAATATGCATATAGACAATTTGGAAAAATGAAATAGCCTAGCTACATATTTTTTCGTTGAAGTGTATAAAGTGGCTTTGATTAAAGTGTATTGGTCAAATCAAATGATTTATATTTTTTAGCGAATTAAGATTTTTTAAATGTAAAACATCATGTGAACTTATTCCTGTAAAGTTAATGAATAAACATCTAGCCAAAATTTTCGAATAGGTAGTCGTATTCATCCCGAAATAAACATTGCGTTTTATTGGACTTCATCTTAAGTGGGTGCAGTTGCCCGTGGGATACATAGCATGGATGACATAATTGTTCTTTTTGTGCTCTTGTCACTAGAAAATTAGAGTATTTTATTCACAAATGTAAGCACATAAATTGAATGATTTTTAATTAGCTTTTAGAAAGTCATGTTGCAATTTTAGATGAATAAGTCATGAATCGAACTGGCAAACAAAGTCATTTGTTTGACTGGCAAAATCTTGATTATCATTAACTTGACATAACGAATTCTTATTTATAGATGAATGTTCTCAATCTAAGCACTTCAATGCAAACAAAAATGATATGTGATTTTACGAACAATATAAGGGAAAAACTAGATTTACATTTCAAATATTTCGCACCACGTTCATAGGATTAAAATTTTAAATGTTTCATAACATTGCAATACATCAATATATCCTTAATTTAACATCAGTACATTACACTGCATACACACTGCCAAATTGTTGCGGCAGGATAGAAACATCGGAATGACGTCAAAGGAACTTCTCCGCACTCCGTAGTTCATTTACATCCAGCAAGTGGTTTTTCTTCCCGGAACTTGATCGCAAGGCTAATTTCTTCCTTTGAAAAGACTAGAGTTTATTCTGTCTGCTACGGTGTATGGGGAACAATAACAAATTACTTTAACTGTAAATATTTTTTCCATAAAAAATTACTTCTTCGTAAAGCTGAAAGTTTTCTCTTTCTAATGATGTAATTTACGTCCAAATACTGGAAGAACTATGGTGTAAAATTACATTTTAATGCGATGTGTAATAATTTGAACGAGAGTAAGTTCCTTTGAAGTTCCTTTCGACAATCACGGCGATCCATGTACCTCCAAAATGTCGTCTGAGGAGCTTGGTGATGCTCTGTCTTATCATAGTTCATTCTTCTACTCTACACTGGAAAGCTACGTGAAATTAGCGTTTTCGTGAATTGTTCCGTATTAGAACATGTTAATAACCTATTTGCTATCATTATTGATCCAAATTAGGGCGCTGATTAAGATTTTGGGGTACGATAGAAATAGTTCACAAAAATTCGCTCGACTGCTACTCATAGTTCCGAAGCGCCATTGTGTCCGGTCATAATAAAGTTCCCTGAAATTCTACCTTGCTATGGTGGTCTTCTGAAAACTACCGTAGAATCCGAGTTAATAACAGTGTTCATTCACGCATTTTTCTTATAGGATGGATTTGAGCAATTTCAGATTTCCATTTTTTTAAATGACTACTTCATTTTCTAATAAGTGTTGCTGTCTGTATTGTTTCCGGGTTTTCAAGCTATAATTTACATTTTCAGACTCTCTAGACAGTCTAACACACAACTCTAATCCTTTACAACTGCTAACAGTAAAGCACATAGTTGCACGCATAACGGTTTTCCGCGTTTGAATACCTATATTTCAATAAATAACATAATTTTAAGTAAAAACTTTCATTCCCGACACCATTTTGAAATTTCTAATGCGTATGATTTTATATCTATTAATTTCAAAAAATATATTTGTGTGCTGAATCTCCAAGGAAATACGTTGAAACTTGATTGGAAAGAATAAAATTTCATTCTTTGTATTGAAATATCTCACTGATGTTAAACCGTTTATTTTAGTTAGTTACAAGTTTCATGTAACTATTTACATCATCGAAATATATATCTAATTTTCGTTTTTCATTCACATCCTGATCAACTAAACCCCAACGGAACTACCATACAAGATGCTCATTACACATTCATTTTCAAATGCATTTTTCACAGAGAAACAATGGACAGCGCACCACATTTGTTCCTTGCACAAATGTGGTGCAAGGTGTATTGGCTTCGTTTTGTTTGCAATTGATGTTCAAGTATTTTTCGAATATCTCAGTTGTGAATACATGTTAATGAGTAAGAAAGAAAACCACTTCAATTTAGGTCATAGACGATTTTTCTACTTATTCACGTGAAGAAGTCCTGCATGAACATGATATTTTTTCTTCTAATGGCTCTATTTTTATCATTGATCACTGTCGAATTACGTTTCGAAGTACGGACCATCTTTTTTCGGTTCACTACTATCCTTTTCTAAGACACCTGCAACTTCCTTCCTAAACTTTCATCTTGTTTGAACTTCCTTCCTGACTCGCTGTTTCATGCGCATTGTGTCCTGTGTAGCAACACAGTCGTGTTACAGCATAGCGGTGGCTTGTGTGGGAACATTCGTTGTGCATAGACTCCCCGTGTACGTGTCCATACTCGATGGTCCCTTGACTGTTACTCTCTTAACAACGCCGTTGAAGTGACGACTGAGGTTTAAACTAACGTAAAAAATAAAAAAAAGTAATAATAATCTCCATTTCATTGGAGATCTCGCAACTATTTAACCAGTATTTCATGTGCAACTTTGACATGGAGTCTTCTATAACAATGTACCTCTAACTGAATCTATTAAAGTTGTGTGTGACACCATTTTCTCTAACGATAATTCAATTTTCAATTACAACAAGAAAGAGTTAAAACGCTCACTATAAACTGCCCTGACTAATTCATTTTTCGTGTTCAATAGTGAAATTTATAAACAAATTGACAGACTCGCGATGGCTCCAGCCTCTCGCGTCTGATTGCTAATTGTTTTTACCTAACTGAAAAAATACCTATTTAGAAAACAGTCCTGTGAATTTAAACCTGTGTTTTATCGTAGGTACTTGGATGACACTTCTGTTTTACTTCACTCACAAGACTAAGCTACTCAATTCTTTCAATCTACCACTAAAACTGACCGTTGTGTGTTTATATGTTTACTAACATCCACGACCCGTCAAAAATGACGGGATTCAATACCTTTCTTGAAAAAAATTTCCAGATGAGGATGACAAACAAATATATCCATCCTAACAGTACCAGTAATAAAAATATTCTTGTATTTGTGTCCTGGTGAAACTCGTATCACATAGACGGTCATTATAACTATCCATATGAGCGCGATAGAGATGAAGAAAAGGACTCCAAAAACCAAGGGTATAATTAGGTAGTAGCAGGACCCGTAAAAATTCTACAGACAATGTTATCGTTGAGCTAAGCAAACCCGTAATAAAATTCCGTCATCATTACCTAACCTACGCTGACCTATCATATCCTAACCTCTCCTATCCTAACCGAACGTATCCTGATAAAATGTCAAACCTATCAATGCATGTAAGGGACATCTTTCAATGTTACACTGAGATTTTCGGTATCCATAATACCCCACGCTCAGATATCCTATGTTTCTTAAGAAGCGGACACTAAATAAATATGTAGATAAATATATAAATAAACACACAACGCGTATTATTAGGTTAGATTTATATGTTTTGTGCCATGCTCTTAATAAGAAATAGGAAGAAATTAGCACTGGCGGTCTTGGTGTCAGTTCACTGATAAATTAATACCTTCATTTTTGTTGTACGAGTGCAGTATAAAAAGTAACTATAAATTAGTCACTTTCAATAAAATTAGAGAGATCCAGAGCCTTGTATATAGTCTCAAATCCGTATCGTGGATACCCAGTTCTGCGGAGTATTGCATATTACAATATACACAAGCTCGCAGTTGCTTTCAGTAATGCTGAATTTCGGTATCCAGGGTATGACACGAATAGCTAAAACTACTTCTAGTTGCGGCTCAAAAATACTATATTCTTAGTGTGTATTACGTACACAAGAAAAAAATAAGTTACATTTGAAATAAGGTCATGTTCAAAGATCGTGCTCAAATCATTGTTCATATGAACAATGATTTCATGATATTGAGATCGTACTCATTTTGAGCTTGGCAGATTGTATTAAAATTTGGAAATTTTACTGTGTCTTTAAACCTATTACAATGATCTCTAATTGCAGACTGAGAAGGGGAAGTGTAGGGACGAGCAGTTTTATGGGAGGCACCCGAATGCTGGCCGCGACGAATAAATTGCTGGAGAACAGTTCTTTCAAGACTGCTAGCAGCAACTATACACATACAAATTACGCAGCAAATATCGAGGTCCTCTTGTTCATATTCCACTGTTCATATAAAAACCGCGTTTGAGCAGCGATCAAACTTAAACGTAATTATTTATTGCTCCAACTTAAATCTATCAGTTAAATTAAGGTTACCGAATTAGCAGTCATCTTTTTTTTATTTCTAAGGCCATGTAACTTTCTCTCATTTAATGTTTATTGTTTCAACCGTTTCTGCTCTGGAGATGAAACTTTACCGTTTCGAAGTGTTGGCTATTAAATACGTTCATCATTGGCGCTCATTTTAATTTTACGAGTGAGATTACTTGAAATTGTCCATTGAGGAATTTTAAATAAAAATACATATCCAATTACAAGCTAACATCAAGTAAAAAACCAACCCGTATATGAAGATCTGGTACAGCTGCACATGTGATAGATCAGACTTCTCACGAGAACATGGCTCATTACGTGGCATTCGACGCGTTGCATCATTACCGCCAACTGAAGCAACTCTTATCGCACGAAAACCTAATAAACATCTTGCATCTGGCAGCAACTCGAGACCTGCTTTGCAGCGCTCTGCTGATGCGCTGCACGGCGGGAAATTTCATGTATATAAATTCTAGTGACCGCTCAGTCATCTATGAACATAGATTCCCGGGCGATGTACTAGTGGTACAAACGACGACAACGTAAACAATCCAGGCAATGGGTTCAGCCAAATAATCGTTTACGTGAAGGAAAAGGTGTAATGAAAACGTTTTACCTGTATATACAGCTGCGTAATGACGAAGAAAATTTCGGAAACTACGCAAGAAGAGGACGGCTGCATTCGACGAGTTGTTAGGAAAGGTATACCTCAAATTAAAGTGTCGTGACACAAACTTTCAATTATCGCTTATAGTATGTGACATGTATGTTATAATGTAAGCTCATTTATCTCTAATAGATGAGAATAGCTACATAATACCATACTGTAAGCAAGATTGTCTACCTCACGCGGTTGCACAAGCATGCATCACTTACCGGAGCCAAATTTATTATATTCTTATGAATAATTTCATATTAATTATTGTTATATTCATCGATATGAAACCAATATGGCATAATGACAAACTGCACGGAAGCTGGTGACCATCACCTCGTTGCTCGAAAAATGCAACACGCAGCATTTTGGTACGACAGTCAAATGAGAACGATTGAAGGCAAGAGTCTATTGGTCATCAAATTGATCGATCGGCTATTTTCGTTATTCTTCGCTTGGTTTTCAGAATGATTCGGTTCTAGACTGAAATACCCATATAGGAATAGAGCAGAAACAAGCGAATTATTTGAGAAAATAACGAATGTTTTAAAGACGCTTTAGCCAGACGCGCATCGGCGAGGTGCGCCGGCAGATACCTAACTTGAGCACGCGGCTGCGTCGAAACTATTAGTTAGGACTTCACGTAGTTTTCAACGAACATAGAGCAAACGTAGTTCTTTCGATTTGAGGTGAAGAGAACGAATTTTGCTCAATTTGCTGCGGAACTGTGTTCTTGACGAAGAAATTAATACCGTCCATTTTAACGAAATTAGGCAACCGCTGTGGAACCGGTGTCACGAACGACTGTTTATGAGATAGTTCATTTCATGCAGTTCGAACGTTCCCTATAGTTAAAGACTGCATGAAAGTACTGTACACCACTGCACGTAACCCGTTCAGAATGAGGCCGTTAATTTATGATGCAATTAGTGTAAATCGCTCTAAATGAACTGATTATATGCTACAGCTTGTAGTTTTGTTCAATTCACCACTGATAGCGTGGGCTTGCCTACCTATGGTACAGTCACTGTCTGCGTTGCCTCCTAAATTTTTTCGATCTTAATCATTTGAACGTTAAACACGTAATGTGCAGAAAAATATTAGAAATTTTGGTTTGATTCTTCATCTCAAAATTATTTGTTTTCAATATAATGACCCGCAGTTTTTCAAAAGTTCAACTTTCAATAAAGAAATACGTTAGGAATCCTGGTTAACACATCACACATTCCTCGTGTTCATACTCACGAGGCTGTGGAGCACATATCTCAAATAAAAAAGAATTTTAGCGTGGCAAAAATTGTGTCGAGTAGATGAAAGGGATAAATGGGAAAATCCATGATGAAAGAAAGGACAAAAAAAAGACACAATGATTTGACTTTGGTTTTCGAGGAATTTCCCGTAGGATGTGTATCTCTTAGGGATTATAACAAGATCTAATCTTGTTTAAGGCCCCTTCACCCCGTTAATCTCCCAGGGTCAGAAGAATGTAACCAATAACCAAATTTTTATTAGAGGTTATGGGCGAGACAGTTGCCCTAAGTAGGACCTATAAAGTTCGTAACTGTAATAGAGAGAGGGAGAGAGAACGATGGCAACCGTCCCCTCACGTAACCTACACCAAACAGAAAGAACAGAAGTAAGACTAGGCTAATACAAAATAAAACTATATGAAGCGGAATGACGTGATATTTTACATTTATATCACATACACGCCCTCAAGATTACAGCAGAATACACAGATCTGAAGGGCGTTCCGACGCAGTACGGGAGGATGAGATACCAGGATATGCTACCGTGGGATTGAACTTGGATTCTCACGGCTCACTTAATCTACCTCGTCACGCTCAAGAATACTGCCCACTATAGGGATAAAACATTTTATTTACATGATGTAGCGATTCCTGAGAAAAACGTGAGGGCTCAAGCTATAGATTGCAGGATTATTGTCAATGAAATGGAGAATGCTTTTGTTGTGTGAATGATCATCTTTCACAATTTACCTACTGTCCTTTTATTAGCGGCGATTACTTTTCTTTTCGACACCACCTTGGTTCGCGAGATTTTTTCTTGATTTGATATTTGTATGGGCAGGGTATATGGGTTTCCTTGAGCATATTCCTCTTCTGTAAGTCCATACTTAATGATGAAAACAATTTTTCAGGGAAAAACTTTTTTTTTGTTACGAAAACTCGAACTTGTAATCTAAGCATTTCTAGTGAAGGTTATTCAGTTGAACGATGGTTCCATCTTTTATAAGAAATATAACATCTGGTTGTTGGGTGTTAATTGGTGCTGGCATATTTATTAAAAACACGTTCATCGCATACTTTACTTTGTTGACGCTCCAGCGGGTTCAAAAATGATGTACAGATACGATTGAGTTAAGCTCATTTGTTGAGTAAAATTAATTTTGTAGTGACGGTAATGTCAGATACGATTATCACAATTTCGGTTGTGGAAAAAGGGAGAAAAATTCTCATATTTTACCAACAAACACTCAGTGGTTAACGGTCTTCATTGATCAAAATTGAATATTTTTGATGAGCCGCTACGCTCGGGTTAGATAAGGTTTGCAAAATTTGAAGATTATTACTCAAAATTATTCACCGACTCTCAGTACAGGTGAACTAGTATTTATTTCCGTTGTCATGACCAAGCTGTTACACTTCATTTTGCCCAGTGCAATTTAGTTCTACAGACGAAATTTTACTTTTTGAAAACAATTTGACAAATCTTTGAACCTAATTTTCCTGGCAAGAGAAGCAAAACGGAATATGATGAATTAACAATATTACAAACTATTCGTGAAGCAAATAATCTTTGATATCATCATAATTTGAACTTCAGGAATTTTATATAAGCAAGTTTTTACTCGTTGGATAAAAAGTTCGTCGATGTTATTTCTGTCTTATACTATTTTGAGATTTTATAATGTTTCGGGAAAGTATATTTTGTCTTAAAATACGAGCAGAGTAGTAGATTCGTGAATTTCGTTGCAATTCTCATTCATATTAGCAGTGTTTAAAATTTCGTATATTAATTTTTCTCTCTTGTTCGATGTACATTTTGTGTCGTGGACTTTATTGCTGAATTATTGTTTAATGATCACGATTTCTCTGTTGACACTCGTGAAGCATAAATTTGCGTGTTTCCACCAGTGGCTGAATGACCAGAGACAATTCTTGCAATTAACATGTAGTAATAGAAACTTGATATTCGTTTCATTGAAAATGAATGTGCAGATGTCTTTTTCATGTAAAAATGTCAAATCCTAGTGCAAATGTAATAAATCTCAGATGGTAATTTGAAGAAAAATAGATTACATATCCATGCCTCAATTTATTAGCCAGAAGTACATCAAATGCTAGGTAGAACCCCTGATTCCGTAAAATTCTTATAAAAGTGATCCTCGTTTCTGTTGTTTGGTAATGGTGCGATTTTTACTTTAAATTAATGTTAACATATTTTTATCTCATCTTCCACAGTTAAGATTATTTTACACAGCGATAGCAAAGGGACGACCCATAGTATGGACGCGTGAACGAGTTTATCTACCATGTGTCAGGTGTATTTTAAATTTTTAATTTACATACTCTTATATTTTGCGCTAATACTTTTACGTCAAAATTGAAGAACGGATATAACAGGAGACCATTGCATAGCTGTTCTATCAGTCGTTAGATAATTTTTTTCGCATGTTAGGTATGAGATAAAAATCAATTCTGATTTCACCAAATGAAACGTTAAAATAACCTGCCACTCAATGGAATGGAGGCCTGTATTCTAATATTTCTACATTTTTGAACGAGCATGTCCTTGACACTTTATTTCCCATGAACTTAACCTTCAGACAAATAACGTAAATGTAAATTCAAGTCATTGCATTATTTATTTAAGTAGGATTTTTCATCAATAACATTTGTCAGTTATGTGTTATTGAAATTTTTTCCGAAGTTATCGTTAATGTGCAATCTACGGAATTCGAAGATAACATGACGAAAATACTATTTGAGCAATTTCTGTGGACTTCGAATATAAATTTATGAAGGAAAAGGGCGCAAACACTTCAGCTTCGACTTGATGACTTGTGATTTGGAAACATTAGGTTTCGGAACATCCTAATTTCCGCGCTAAATAGTCCATTTTCTTAAAATAGTTCGATTATGTCTTATAGGTTACAAAAGCTTTAATTAAAGACGATATTTAGTTATTAGATAATACTGACTTTATTTCTTTCCACGATGGCTACTTCACGTAGTTTCAATAAAACAAATATTAAATTTAGTTGATTATATTTTATGCAAACGTCTGATTAGCGTTCAAGCAAATTTGTAGGGCTAAAACTCTTGGAAAAGTAATATGTACAAAAATGTTTTTTTCCTGTGGACTAATATTAGTCAATTTGCCTGTAAACTAATGTAAATGAATGAGTGAAGGTAATTCCGCAGTGGTGCAACATTCATGGTTTCGGCATTAACTCAAATTCACGGGTCGGTTTCTTCCAGTAGCCGGTATTTATGACACATATGGATTTCAATGATAATTGTGTCATCGTTTTCTATTTGTATTGTACTCATGGCTTTCATGATGAGTTGACGTAACGTACGGTATAGAAAATAAAAATTACACCAGCTCCACAGAAGCTGTCCTGACGAGTCACAGAAGTGTAATACTTGACCAATTAACTTCCTTACTGGTTCCATGTTAGAAAATGATGTTTTTTTCTGTTTACCACGTAGCATTAGTCCAAATTAAGGAAATAATTTGGCAGGTTTAGCTGCAAAAAAACTTGGATCAGTGGCTGCATGGTATGCAAGAGCGAAACACGCGATAAATTGCAGGTGTCTAATGCCCATGCAATAATTCAGTTGAGTGAGTTACAGAGGTTGTCGTTCCAGGAGAAAAATATGAGGTTCCGAGCTAACAGGTAGGCCTTGAATAGCGGTGTATCGATACCTTTTATATGGCCGATACCGATACCTATTTTTTGGCCGGTGCCGATACTCCGATACCTGGAATTACCGATACTACGACCGATACTACAACCAATACTACAGCCAATACCGATACTTTTTGCAATTATATTAAAATGAAGCCATTATGAGCCCTACATGGTTTTTTAAAATAAAATTATTTACTAATATATCTAATAATATAACAATATTGACAATAAAGTTTTCGATTAGGAATTATAAAACTGCTATTGCTATGTTAACTATAAGGTTGAGAAAACTAACAATATGAAATCCATTCGACAGAAAAGTGTTTCCAATCGTATTGCAACGTAATGTAGACTAGCCATAATAGCAACTGGTTCTAAAAGTGGACCAAAACAATAATTTATCCACAACATGATTATCAATTTCGTGTGTTTCACACCAAAATATATACTTTGACGAAAAGAAAACATTAAAGACCCGGAAACTGTCAAAAGATCCACAAACACACAACCAACTATAAGCTTGTTCGTGAATTTTTCAAACATCGCAAAATAGAAGAAATCGGCACGATTCGCAATGTACGGCGATTTAGATGCCAAATTAAAAAAATATTAGCTTTTAATATTTGACAATATACAAGCTAAATTAAAATAAAATTTTCAGCCACTTCTATATTAAATTTACAAAAACCTTAAAATGCTCCTTCAACGTTATTTGATTTTTGTTAGCCTGTCACATACTTTAAGAAATTGAAAATGGGTCAAACTATATAGGTTTTAGTTGTAAAAGAATGATAATATAATGTCGCTACTGTGTTCTAACTATTCATGCTACTTAGCTTTCACTTACTGATCGTACGTGACTCATCGGGAATTCTAAGGAGTAAATTCAGTTAGCGGGCCCGATTAAACACTGTAATTCAACAGTTACCTTACTAATTTACTAGTTATGAATAGACCCTTTATTTGATTACACTTTTACTTCCATGATTTATGACTTCCATTTATATGATAAAATACGTATTATGGGAAAGTATCGGCCGAATTTTGCCGGTACCGAAACCAATAAAAATGACCGATACAGAGACATCGGGACATCACTAGCCTTGAGGACCATTTTTATCGGTTCACTGCTATCCTGCTTTTCAGCACCTTACTTTTTTCTCCAACTTAAACCTTGTTTCATGAGCTTCTTGCTCAACTTCTATGTATCTTGTGGATAGATTCCATGTTCCGTGATGCTTCTCTTTGGATCGTCTTAGTTGCGGATAGAGAGGCTTGAACTAACATCTAAACAAAACTACAGAGATTGTTCTTCCATGTTTCTTGGGCACCAAGTTCTCGAAAACATAGTTAGTACTCACGCATTGTTGACCTTCGCTGTAAAGGGTGTAGGATGGTGGAAAGGCTGTTCGCGACATTGGCAAAAGAAGTGACTAAACTGGTGACTCAACGAATGTGTCGCAATTATTGACTCAAAGTAGTCGTTTCGTTTTTTCCTAAGTCTATTCTGTTTCCCCTTTCTAATTAATGGCTTGTTCGTGGACGTCACTCGGTTTCCGTATAGTTCACCATATCCATAAGCGCCCACGAGTCTGCGTTGTTTCGGCGGGATTTTATCTCATTGCGGAATATTGGCATTCTGATTTATCTTGCCCAAGCAGACTGTTACGGAATTCTTCCGCCTTGTGAGCATTAAAAAATATAGGATTTAGCTGAATGTCAACTTTTATGTGTGCTCATTCATGAATATAATTGCAGAATGGCGAACATATTTTGCACGGACGCTGCCTCAACGGGACAATCCTATGGTTTGCGAATAGTTGGAGCACCACAATTGGCTGAAGAAGGATCAGCTTCTCATCTTTGGGCGGCTCCACTGACAAAGTCATCGAAACTCTGGGTAAGCTACTGAACTAGTATCACTTGATACAGATTTGATAGTAACAGCACTCTGGCGTTAGCAGAATAGCTCTTAATATGTTTCCTGTAGAAAGGAATATCAGTAGTGTGGTTTAATTTAAAATATCATAAAAATATTTAGCTATAGGGGTCAAGTGCACTCAACGTTGTTCCAGTTGAAATTAAAACTAATGTTATTCTTGGAAAGCTGAAAAATTTTACCGTCGTTGAAGTGAAGGATCTACCCCAGTCGGCAAATTATGATACCCACTGGACCCGTGAAGACATTCACGATTGGTTTGTTTAGTAACATTTTCTGGCCCAATAAATTCTACTTGAACCTGAACTCACTCAACCGAGTTTACTTCATCTTACGCTTCAATACGTAAAATAAGTGAATCTGAACTATCGAAATAAATTTACTCAAATCTAACTTGAACCTAACCTACTTTCATCCATCGCGAAGTATTCAAGTATTTGGACAGAAACTCGCAACCCCCATACTTTTTTACTCTCGGTAAATATCAACATGATTGAAATTATTAATATTGCAATTCGTAATATCAGTGAACCTGTTCTTACATAATTGAATCTAAACAAACTTAATTAAGTAATTTTCCTAATTCAACTTCATTCATCATAGACTATTCGAATCTAAACCCGTGTACCAGTGCTTTGTGCTCTCATTACTGTAAGTTTGTTGAAAATATTGTTTTTACGTTGCGATTCGTAAAACCAGAAAAGTTAAATATTCGATGTAATCTATAAATTCTGATAGTCTTGTCCCATTCATATACGATATAAGTTGAAACGCAATACATAGTTTCATAACCATGATATATACCTACCCTCCTAAAAAAGAGCTTGAATTTACATCTGTTGCAATCGTTAGAAGAACTTCTGATCCGCGACAAAATTTCCCCATGGAACCAATTGTTTTGAAACTAGAATGATACTAGTAAAATTTAACTCAAAGAAATTTTTGCTCAGATATAAGCAAAAAAATGTTCTTAGGAAAAAAATTTTTTGATGGCACTAGTGAAATCGAAATTTCTAAACACAAAATTTTAGAGGAAAGTAAGTTATTTAAATTCCTCTTCGACGCTGTATCTGCGCAGTTTGGTGTACATAGGTTCGTACGTAGGCTAGTGCAACGCCCTGGTGCGGGTTTGTCGCAGTGCGCATGCTGGCTCAGCAAAACCTAGAAGGTATATAGGGACGTGCCCGGCTCGTAAAGTCGCATTTGGTAGTGTGTACCTCTCTACTCAAGTATTCCAAGAAGCTCTCCCGGACTTTCAATACCCTTTGGCACATACACTGGTGGGCATTTACGTGACGGACCCACGAAGTGAAGAAGATATAATTGTGGAGTGAAAGAGATCCAGTGACTTCGGCGAATCAAGACGGCGGAGGTAACGTCAGAAATTTCAAGGAAATTACCGTGAAGATCGTCTGGTGACGGGATTAATTGTGCCTTCTACGAGAAGAGGTCTGCGCATCTCTCCGTGACAAGTGGATCAGCTTTGCAATAACGACGGAATACTATGGACAACGGTTCGATCACCGGGAGAGAAGTCCGCGAAGCATACCCTAACGTGTTTCGTTTTGTCGTGCGACGTGTTTCAGAAGAAAGGCTGCGAAATCCGTACGATCTGGAGTTCTACGTCCCCCTTGGTGAGGCCTACAAGGTACGTCTGTCTTTGAAAAAGAAAGGCGATTTCTTTGACCTGTTCCTTTGCGTAAACTTCCACCGAGATCGGCAGTAGGAGTGCCGCGAAGCCAGCGAGGTTCGCTTCATCTGTGCAAGTGTGATTGGACATTCTACGAACGACGCAAGTGATTCAACATCTACGACGACGTAGTGCGTGGTGTATGTGGTACCAGGTTGCATACTGAACAGTGTTAGTATAAAGGTTTTAATGAACTGGGAGCGGTGCTGATAACGTGCAGTGAGGGACTTCGAACGCTCTCAGGCAGTACGTGCTCAGTCAAGTGCAAGCGTGCTGCTCTACCGGCTGTGCGCACTACAGCGTGTGACCTTGGCATCAGCTGCGCGTCACCTAGGCGGTGGTGGCAGTGCACGCTACAGCGAGTGACCTTGGCATCAGCTGCGGCGTCTGCTCTGCGACGGTGGTTGAGCAGCCTAGCCCAGTTGAGTACAGAACATTTTCTGGTTTTGTTTTTTATGTATCCAGGTCGGATGTTCTGCCGCAGTGCTCTGTGTTATTTTCAAATGTTTAAGATCGGTACAGTTTTATTCTTGTAGAGAGTTCATAAGTTTCTTTTCCTTGTTGATCGATTTGGCTAGTGTAAATTTCCGTGTCAGTGGGAAGGTATTAGTATTTAATTTCTTACAAAATTTTTGATGTGGATTTCCGACGTGTCATTTTTATTTTTGTGAGGAGTGATTTGGCGGTGTAACACTTTTTCTTGTTGTGACATACGATGTCAGACTCGGATTCCGAGGGCGAGTTTATTCGTTCTACTGCAACTACGACTGGTAGTGGGCGTGTGTCAGTGCCGAGATATAGTACTACGATACCTATTACGACAATAATGTCAGGACCGGTGCCTACCACAGTTGTGTCTCACGTCATGACAACTCAAACTGTAACGTTCAGTACGCCGAGTGTAACTACAATGACTTCTAGTAGTGGTCATTCTGCTAGTGGTGGCGTAACCACGACGTTGCTAAGGGGCAGTACCATACTGTCCAGCGCCGAGCTTCCGTTATTCCGAGGGCGAAAACGCGGGGAAGATCCGGACTTTGGTGAGACAAAAACGTTTCGCACTCACGTTGCAAACCTAAAGGCATACATGTCTTTACTTCCCGACATCACGTCAGACGAAGCTAAGAAAGAATTGCTCGTACGAAGCGCCCACAAGAGTGTTGGTGACTTCAACGATGTAGTTACTAAACTAGTACATCCTGATATTAACTATTCTTTCGACCAGGTTGTGGAGATTCTGGGAGATATTTATGTCTCAAAGGGCGGGCGATCCGTACATGCGCTAGCTTGTGACTTAAATCAGCTCCGGCTCTTGCGAAATGACGGATTAGCTGCTCAATTAGTGACTGCGTTGGCTAAGATCCGGAAATTGAGCGACCACATTTTAATTAGCCCAGACGTAGCGTTACAAAAACATCCCTTTGTCGTTGCTAGTGCGAACGCAAATGAATTAAACAAGTTTGCAAGAGATTTGGTAGTTTTTAGTCTAGCTACAGCTATTTTATCTCCATTGTTGGAAGAAAATTTAGAAAAAAAATCTTTTCGCGGCCTTTTTTAACGTCTGAAGAGCTGTTAGCTCGTATTGTCTCCGCTGTGCGGAATAACCATGAGAATAAACCATTAATTGCGCACAAGCCAAGTGCCCAGTATTCGTACCCGACTAGAGACACTTACCTCGTGAACGTGCCTGACGAGCCCGTGTGTGACGAACAGGAATCGTTTTCCGACGTTTTCCATAACTCACAACACATCAATCGACGTTTTCAGGGACGTAGACCATTTTTGCGACCAGGTTGGAGACCTGCGAGGTTTTCGATAGAGCTCTAGGTTCCATGGAGTGTAACGAGGCGTACGTGGAGAATCCACAACAGATTAATAATGAACGAACAAAACAACAACAGCCTTTCTGCTCACTATGTAATAGCCCTGGTCACGTACAAAAGATGTGTGTGAAACAGCGAGGTCAGGGTAAACCGAGTTTCCGAGGTCATGCTTGCTGTAGGTGTGGCAAGTTGGGGCACGTTGCTCGTGAATGTCATTCATGCGGTAGAGGCCGCGGTAGGGGAGAAGCGTATTACGCTGCAGCTCCTGAGAGTGATGATTTTTTAGAATAAAATCAGACGAATTGGAGAGTGTTGGTGTAGAGAGGAAGTATTTACCAATGCCCGGGGGTCAGTCCACAGCTCTCGTTACCAATGATGTGGTGGTTTTGAAGCCAGATTCTATAATTAAGTCGACCGAAGTAGTGGATCCGCTGTTCCAGTGTATGAATAAGTTCGAATTACTAGGTGAGCAAGAACTTACTGTAGGTGCAAACTCTGAATTACCCGTAGAAGTTTGTTTGTCAGCGACGATAATGAAAGAAGGTCGTTTGAGAAAAGAAAGCGATGGTTTGTTTTCTTTAGGACGATCTAAAAAACCTACGATTCTTCGAAAGAATGATACACGATTGATGAGCGCTCTGATTGATAGTGGGAGCGATAGGTGTCTAGTCAGTTACCGGAATTTAAAAGACATTAACGAGCGAATTAAGCCTAGTGTTTTGAGTATCAGGGGAATCAATTCGAAAAGCCAAGTGACAGGCGAAGTTGATCTTTGTATTACCCTGCCGAATAATAAAGAAATATATACTAGCGCTTTGATTTTGAAAGACGGTGAATTTAATTATGATGTAATCCTCGGTAGAGATGTCCTGAAAAATGCCGTGATTGATTTTAAAGAAGGATTCATTGTTCTTGACGGTGTAAAAGTGTCGTTTCATGATGTGCAGGAATTGCACGGTCAAAGTGAGAGAGAAGTATTTTTCAATACCGTGAACAATGCAGAGTGTCTGATGGCAGAAGTGATTGCCCAGAGGAGGCGTAAAGAAAAATATCTGCTGAAGCAGAGAGTACCTAGAAAAAGAGGCCTAGAAAATGGCGAAGGGCAACAAAAAAGCCTAGAGATAAATGCTGCGGAGCAGCGGAATAACCCAGAGAAAGAAGTGAAAAAAACTAAGAGACGAGCGATCGTTGTTCACTGTGGATCAGTAGAGATGCCGAGTAATTCCTTACGAGTAATTAATGGGTATGTCAAGAGGGTTAAACCCGGAAAGTATATAATGAATAAGAGAATTCTTGGAAATGGCATTTATGTGGCCGAATCAGTAATGACAATAGGTTCGGAGGGTTTTGTCCCTGTCATGCTTTTAAACGTCTCGGATGACGTGGTATACCTGAGTGAAAATAGCATGCTGAGTAATATTGAAGCAGTAGACGATATGAAAATAGATCAAGAAATATATATGTCTACGGTGCACGAAGCTGTGCGTGAAGCTAATTTATGTGAGGTCAACGGTATGGCGGATCTACCCAAGGTCGACAGTTGTTATGGTGGAAGCTTTAAAACCATCACTGGTAAAGGGTTGGGGTCTGACCAAGCGGGGCATTGTTGCAACAAAACTCGTGTTGACGAAGTAGGAATTAATGCACACAAAGACGATGTACCGGAGGGAGGTAGGAACGAACGACGTCCTCTGACGAGTGACGACGTAGTTTGTGACGACGACGACGCGAAACCCTTACTGATAAAATTATTGAATGATTTTAGAGACGTAATTACGTTAGAAGGCGAAACTATTGCCGTTACGAATGTAATGCGACATAAAATTGAATTGAAACCCAATGCTCCAGTGCTTAACATTCCTCCCTATAGAATCCCGCATAGATATCGAGAGGAGTTGGTGCAAGCAAACAAACAAATGATCGCCCAGGGAATAATCGAACCGTCCATGTCCGAATTTAACTTCCCTATTATTTGCGTAAAAAAGAAGTCTGGAGAAATACGCCCAGTCATTGATTTCCGTGCTTTAAACAAAATCATTGCAAAAGACTCTTACCCTATTCCCCGAATCGACGAAATTCTTTACACTCTTGGTGGAAATAGTGTATTTTCCAGTTTTGATCTGCGATCTGCATTCCACCAGATCGAATTGGAAGAAAGTAGTCGGAAATACACTGCGTTCAGTATTGGTTACGAGAAATTTCAATTTCGAAGAGTCCCCTTTGGTCTCTCTTCTTCTCCAAGTGTGTTCCAGCGAGTGATATCTTCCGTACTTGCTACTGTTATCGGGAAACTTGCGTTTGTGTTTCTCGATGACATTTTGGTGTTCTCCAAGTCAATGGACCAGCATTTAAAAGATTTAAATAGTGTTTTTGAGAAACTCCGTAGTGGGAGTCTTTCCCTTAAACTTGAGAAATGTCAATTCTTAAAAAGTTCGATGGAGTATCAAGGTCACATAGTGTCGGCAGACGGCATTCGTTGCAAAGAGTCGGAGAAGCTACAAAACTTTCCCGTTCCCCAAAATGTGAAAGAATTGCAAAGTTTTCTGGGAGTCGCAAATTACTTTCGAAGTCATATTCCTCTATTTGGGCCTCTTTCATACCCACTTTATCAATTGCTACGAAAGAACGTTGAGTTTATCTGGAAGCCAGAATGTCAGGAAGCTTTTGAGAAAATTAAATCTGTTTTGACATCAGATACCGTTTTGCGGCATCCTGACTTTAATAAGCCTTTCCATTTATTTACAGATGCTTCTAATTTTGGTATAGGAGCAGTGCTTTTACAGCACGGAAACGATTCGAAAAAATCAATGCAACCAATAGCATATTATAGCAAGAGTTTGAATTCCACGCAAAAGCGATATAGTACGACCAAAAAAGAATTCTTCGCAATCGTGAGCGCGCTGAAAGCTTTCAAATATCTCATTCTTGGATATCCAATCTATCTGTACACGGATCATAAACCGTTGCAGCCCTTGTTCTTCAAAAAGCTTCCCGACGATTCAGCAATGGCACGCTGGTGTTTAAAAGTTCATTCCTTTGATACCATTGTAAAATATTTCCCCGGTAAACAAAACATCGTAGCCGATTGTTTAAGCCGATTGCCTGAGAAATTGACTGTTTCTGACCTTGATGACTGTGCGGAGTTTCAGGAGGTCGACGTGTTCCCTGTGATCACCAGACGTGGTGCACTGAACCCTAACGTAGACGCAACAGACCCTCAGACGCACCCTGACCGACTGGCGCCGACAGCGGCTGCCTCACCGCAGCTGACAGACTACATTCCTAAACCGACAGAGGTATCTTGGGACCTTAACGAGTTTCGGACGGAGCAACAGCAAGACCCATTCTGTTCTGAAGTTAAGGACGCCTTACTAAATAGAAGTACATCCACTATTCCTGATTTGCAAAAGTATTTAATTTTAAACGACGTACTTTACAGACGGAGACAGATAGACTCTAGTAAATGTACTATTTTAACTTCGGTTATGCCGACATCATTAATGAACAAGGCGGTGCTCAGTATACATTCTTTGTATCATACAGATGCTGTGCATACGCTCTTTAAATTTAAGTTACGTTATTATCATTTATTAGAGAAAACTATCATCCGTAAATTTGTGAAAATGTGTGATGTCTGCTAAATTCTTAAAGCCAACAGTACTGTACATATTAAAATTTTAGACGCGCCAATTGCTAAAGAACCTTTCGAGGTTGTTTCCATGGATTTCCTCGGCCCTTTGCCAACTACGGGGCAGCAGAATAGATACATTTTGGTAGTTATAGATTTATTTTCTCGGTATTGTAAGCTTTATGCCACACCAGACCGGTTGGCAGACAGTTTTTTCTTGTCTAGACGACTGCTTTGCGACATTCGGTTATCCGAAAACACTTCTCAGTGACCAAGCTTTAGAATTTGAATCTGCGGCAGTTAAAAAGTTTGCTCAAATTCACGCCATTGCGAAAAAAGAGGTTCTCCCGTGAAGCCCTCATAGTAACGCTATTGTGGAGAGGAATAATAGAAAAATAACAAATTTACTCAAATTGTACATTAATTCATTGGTTCACACAGAATGGGATCAGTGTCTCAACATCACTGAGAATGCTATTAACAACGCCCTAAATATTACGTTGAGGGAAACACCCTCTTACATTATCTTTGGGCGAGATACCTGTCCGAACTTCCACGCTCAAACATTTGAAACCCTTAACAGTTACGATACCGTTGTTGACCTGGTGAAATTTCGAGCTAAGGAAGCGGCCCGTATTGTAGAAAATGTTAGATCTGTGATAATTAATAACACCAGTGACAGGACAATGTACCAGAACCTCCGCCCTAAAAATAAAAATTTTGCCCTTGGAGATCGTGTTTTGTTGCGCAATCATTTGAGAAATCATAAGTTGCAGCTGTCATGGTTGGGGCCAGGAATCATTACAAAAATTAACCGAAATTACGTAGAGTTGAAAATTGGAAATAGGACTTACAAAAGTAACATGAACCACGTATTACTTTTACGTAAGACGTCTTGAACGAGTGCACGACTTACGATTGACTGCGTTCCAATGTTTAGCATTTTAATTTTTGTGTGTTGAAGTATTTCTGTTCTCAGTTTATTGTTTCGATGTTTACTTTTACATATCAGCTTTTTACTTGGATTTTTCATATATTATTGTATGTATTTTTCCTTTAACTTTCAGGTGTTTGAAGTATCGTAGGATCTAAGTCCGCCATTGTGGGTGTCCCTCGTTTTTCTTTCACAATGAAGGTTTGCATCTGCTAACAGATATGCGAGATTCAATGTCCACCTTGTGCTTACGTGGCGCGGTACCTGCACGCTGTGCGAGCAGAGTGCCGGGTTGTTTATGCAGTCGCTCAGTAGCGGGCGTGTCTGTTCGGAACATGAGCCGCATCGATAAGCGTTTGTTTTTTTCATTTGCGGCTGTCCTTTTCAAAACTTTGACGTTATTACTATTGATTTCCTGTTATTTCATTTGAGGCCATACTAATCGGACTGTCTCTGTTTCGATTCCAGGACGAACACGCTAACGTCCCTGACGTCCACGATGGGGAATCGAATGACGACTATCAGCGTGGAGGCGCTTACTAACGCCTTGGAACAACACCAAGGCAGGGTGTCGGAGGACTGGGTGCGCGCGAACGCCCTGATTGACATCCTCCCAGATAGGGTTTCGGATCTTGCTCTTATCTTTCTGTTCCCTTTTTCCTTGGCGCTGGGAGTCTCTCTCTTCTATTTTTGCCGGAAATTGAATTTGTTGTCGGAGCGAATGAGGTCTGAGGACTTCATTCTCCGCCGACAGCAGCTGCGGTCGAGCCCTGCCGACCAGCAGCTGCGCACAATGCCAGCGCATAACGACCCATAAAAAAAAGGACGTGCCGCGAGTGTGTTAGATGCGATGGTACTACACGGCCTTGGTGTCGCCTAAAAGGCGTTACTCATTCACTAGCGATGTAAGCGGATGTTTTACAATTTACTCAGGAATTATTATTAAGTTTGTATTTCCACCTTTGTGTTTTAGTATTTATTTTACCCATGTTCGCGAAGATGCTCGAGTCGATGCAATGTTCAGGTATATAAATATGATTTGTTTCATTTTGCTTTTCGATAACTCATTTAATGCGAATATTTTGATCATTTAAATTTTAGAGAAATTGTGTAATTATTTTCATGCGTGTTTATTATTATCTTTAACGAGTGTATTGTTTTTATTTAATTTTATGGCAAGTGTCGATGCAAATGTACGAGGTATCTGCGTGCCGTGTTTCATTTTATGTTTGAGTGAACATTTTTTTTAGTTGTTGTTTCAACGATGCGATTTTTTTAATTTTTGTTGCGTTATATATTTCAACTGCTTTCACCAATATTGTTAAAGTTCATTGTGTTGTTAATGGTTGATGATGATGTTAGCGAATTTTGTTTTGGATATACCTTTCAGTGTATGGCTGGAAAGTAAGTTAAATCCTTGTTGTTGGAACCGTAGAGTTTCTTCGACTTCATATTTTTCGATGTTTCTTGTGATGTAATTGACATTAAATTTTCATTTTCCTTGCGATGTTTTTTGTCGATTTTAACTGGACGCGTTTGTTTCTCCTGTTTGATCCTACGAAGGGGGAAAGGTATGTATCTGCGCAGTTTGGTGTACATAGGTTCGTACGTAGGCTAGTGCAACGCCCTGGTGCGGGTTTGTCGCAGTGCGCATGCTGGCTCAGCAAAACCTAGAAGGTATATAGGGACGTGCCCGGCTCGTAAAGTCGCATTTGGTAGTGTGTACCTCTCTACCCAAGTATACCAAGAAGCTCTCCCGGACTTTCAATACCCTTTGGCACATACAACGCAGAAAACGTTGCTTCATAAATTGCATGAAAAGAATTTCAAATTTGTCAAATAATTTTTGTTAAAGAAATTTTTCAAGTAATTGTAAAAATTTTATTTATTCACTTTAACAGTATCATATAAATAACTGAACGTTTATCCAAAATCTCTCCGGTCTCAGTTCAGGGAATTGCCTTACCAATATAATGAGCCCTAAAACAAGTCGCTACGTCGAGAAACGAGCAAGAGGTTCAATTTTTAGTGCAGTTATATAAAAAAAATTAATAAGTGTTCAGTTTGAGAGGAAAATTGCAACCTAATGGTGTCGTTGATTACGGTGACTCGTGCAGGCTTTAAATTGCGAGGAATGTTTTTTCATAAGAATGATTTAGGATTGCTACAGTGCTCATCGATTAAATTAAGTGTAACGGTCATACTAAGTAAGCACAGAAACTAACTAACTCAGGGACAAGGAGAGTTATATTAATAAAAATTTCACTCCAGAGTACCGTGCACCGAAATGAAGGTGAAAGTGCTTCTCTAAAAGAGCTACAACGGTGGCATTGTTTTAGATTATGAATGAATGCATTAAAACAAGAGTGGGAGTTACATCCAGAATGAAACTTTATTATCCGCCCTGTTATTCATTCAATTAAAAATTAAATTCCCAAAATTTAATATTGGGATCGATTTCTCAAGTCAATCGATTGCCATCTTGGTATTGCTCGTTATCCCATGGCTTAACGTCTGGCAGTTAACGAAAATTATAAGTTTATTTCCTAATTTTCATTAGCTTAAACATTTATAACATTGATCTATTTCTTATCGAATGTGTGCGACTGCATTAAAAAACGCTTCATCTGGTCTCACGTCTTTGACACACGGTCATTCCTCGCTTTATTTTGAGAGTTCGGGCACATGCATATTGGACATCAAATAATATGCTTGCGTGAGTTAGGATTCTATATCATTAACTGAGCGGCGTGGCGTCCTCAGCTTTGGAGACTTGCACACGACTTTTCCTATGCTTTAAAGATATGATTCTTATGTGTTCATAAGGCTCCTTCTAGGCTTCATATCTTATTTTGTATGTCTTCGTTATTTTTTACCATCAAAGTTTTTTCTATATAATTTAACGCTCTGTAGGTGTTTCATTGAAGTTTTAATTTCAATTTTTATGACGAAGAACTTTTTAGATATTAGCTCCTGGTATAACCTGTAAATGGCTCCTAACTCGTAATAGTTCAAATGCGAGTGGAGGATACAGTAAGATGGCTTCGCGCTTATGTGTTCAACATCGATTTCCTTCGTTTTAGTGAAATTCATGGACTGCACTCATCATTGTTGCCTCATTTCCAGAGAGCGGTGAAAACGAAGAGATGAAGATTGCCTTAGCTGAGCCCTTCCCAAGGAGACCAACATTTCAAATAACGGTGAGAGTAATGACTATGTCATTACCTAAAACAATTATTGTTCGCCAGATTGTGCACGATAACGCAATAGATCCGTTCTTAAGCTAGTGAAAAAAATTAGTTTCCAAATTACAAGTTCTGCCACCTAGCCTTCACGATACATCAATTTGTTTAAAATTTGTATTTGCCATGTCATGTTAACCCTTTCCGTACCACCAAATAATTATTGGTTAAATTGAATTGGTGAAATTTGCTGTAGTAGCTAGTTTAGGTCCCATTAAAAGAGACAAACGAAGCGATTTCGCGTTACGAGTTACGAGTTACGAGATGGGACTTCAAAGTCCTAATGGGGTTTCCGAGGGTTCGATCTTTCATTTTCAAAACTTCCTAAGGATGAATAAAGCGATCGAAATGGAGTTTCCTGTTTACTGTAGGAATGAAATTGCACACACACTATATTTTACTGCACTTTTACTTGTTGAACACAAATCCCATTCTCAAAAAATGTTTATTTTTGGTGGGCAAGAAATACAAAAATTTGCAGTTTACCTTTTAGGAAACAAATTGCACACACTTAAAATTTTGCTACACACTTACTCGTTGTGGAACTCCCAGAAGCAGTCGACATAGAGGGGTAAAAGTAAGTGGACCTGTTGTCGCAAGGGCGTTTGTTCTCTGTGCACTTCTTGCACCTTCCCCTGTGCCCCTTCTCGTGCTTCTTGATGCGGTGGCTGACGTTGTCGTACCTCACGTCGGTGAAGGGTTTCGTGAACATCTTCAGCTTATTGTGCAGCGGCGTAGACACACACATCTGCCTGGGAAGGGTGAGGGAATACTTACCGTGGCACTTGACGAGCCCCTCCACCAAATTCCTGACAAAGTTGAGATGGGTGTGCTGACGCTTGTTGAAGGCCCCATGTGCCCTGAGTGCCTTGTTCCTTAGGCGCCAGGCGTTTATGACCGCAACATTGATGGACCAGGGGACAAAGCCAAACCGCCCATTCTTTTTTTTTTACTGAGCAGCGGTACGGGGCCACAATCCAGTCCATCAGGTCTATTTACTGACTTGCTTGTTGATGAGCGATCAAGTCAGGTCTGTTGATGAAGACCCGTTCGCCGGCTTCCTTGCAGTACCTTTTGGTTTACCCATGGCTGGGTTCATCGCCCTTTCCTCAGCTTTCTTAATCACTTAGGGGATGTTGCTCGCCACGTAGATAGCCTGTTATCCCTCCAGACCGTTCATACTTCGTCTTCCTTGTACAGACACCTAGAGGCGCCCCTCAATCTTCTAGGCAGTTTTAGCATCGGGGGAGGAGCACGCGGTGAAGCTTGTGCTTTCGGATGGTCTCTGTTTCGCCAATGCCAATGTTTGACAACTTCTGCTGCAGGGGGAAGGAAATGAACAAGTATTCGAAGAACAAGTATTCTGCACGTCGGCCTTCTCAATTAAGCTCATTTCTATGTTGGGACCCTGGCCGAGGCCGATGTAGGGGATGGCGGTGGCGGCCCCCAGTAGGGCTCGAAGTACAAACCCAGGCCGTCAGCTGAGCAGATGACCCACACCTTGATGCCAAACCTGATTCGGTTGCCCTGATGAACTGCTTTGTGTTGTGGCGATCAGAGAAGGGGATCATTGACTTATCTAGCGCTCCCAGGGGGCAATGTGAGGGCCAAGCTAGAGGTTAGGTAGGCTTTCTTTTTGTTAAAATAACAGGTTTTTGTTTTGTTACGGACCAACTTTTATTCGGTTCACTGCTGTCCTGTTTTTTCAGCATCTACTACTTTTTCTTCAACTTCGATCTTGTTCCATGAACTTCTTTCTCATCTTACTGTTTTTATGCCCTTTCTGCATAGATTCCACGTTCCCTTTAACTCCATACTAAATGGTGCCTTCTTCCTTTCTCGCTTTGGATCGCCTTTGTTGCGGATAGGGAGGCTTAAACTATCTAATAATCTAATCAATGACCCGTCCACGAAAAAGAAGAGGATGAGGTGAGTGTATTTGGAGGCCTGCTTGTTGAGGTTGTTGTAAATTGGCCGGACCTTCTAGTATCTGACATCGTTGGCTTGACCTTTGTCTGTATAGTGTAGGCAACTGAGAATCCCTTCAAACTTGATTTTGCTGATGTTTTTCGCAACAATCTTGTAGAACACGTCATACCTCTGCTCTCAGTAGAGGGGGCGTGAGGGCAGAGAGTTGTACCCAGAGAGCAGCATGACTCCCCTCGACGATACGCACATTGTTCATGGTTAGACCGTTCTGCCATTTGGCCCACGTCTTGCTCTTGGGCTGCTCGGCATAGAGCTTAGAATGTTCAACGATCTGCACCATGAACTCGTTTGGCATCATCTATTTGTTGAACCGTACCGGGGAGTCAATAACAATGCCCTGAAGGTGCTGCCAGTTCGGGTTGATCTCGTCCAACTTGAACTCAAGAATCCCTGTGCCAACCTTCTTTTTGTCCTACTTATTTGCCCTCACGGGCAATGCCACCTCGGGTGAGACGGGCTGCATGTGCAGCTCTGCTTCGACGAGCAGTTGCATCAGCTGCATCTCACTGCTCTCCCGTCTCTCTGCTCTGTCTCGTTATCTTCCAAGTGATCCGCTCTGGCGGGACTGGTGTCACTCTCGTCGTCAGTGTCAATTTCCCTCATACCAATAATCTGGAGCGTCTTGGTGGTCACGTTGTCCAATTCAGGAGGAGCAAGTAGAATGAGGCGAGGCAGGACATCTGGGTTAACAGACTGTACATTCTCAACATCCTCGTCATCATCGTCGTTACAGTCAGTGTCGTCAATCTGTTTAGGCGATTGCAGGAACACTCTGTACTCCTCTGTGTTCTTTTCCTCCAACATGTCGTCGGAGGCGAACAGCAGGTCTAGAATTTCATTTGTAGTGAGGGTTTTCGACTTGAAATTATTATACTGTATGATAGAACGTTTGGTCAAAACGGGAAGACTTGAAAAAGCGCAAGAAAAAAATCACTGAGCCCTCGAAACCCACCGGGACTTTGAAGTCCCACAAATTTCAATTGCCGATTATTAGCATATAAATAAACTTTTCATTATATAACTTTACATCGATAAATACATGGTACAAAACCTGTCAATGAGAACAAAACCATTAGTTGAAATTATTCACTTATATAGGAGAAAAGTTAACTTTTCTGTCGCTTCCAATATTCCTTCATTTTTTGCGACATTCTGAAACTCCGTGTGAAAAGGGATGACGTCACTTCCGGATAGTCTATAAAGTCTATAAATAGTGAGTAATAAATATTCATGTTAAAAAAGTGGGACTTTAAAATCCCGATGGTACGGAATGGGTCAATATTGATGAACTAAGGACAAACATACTAAGCAACAAAACGGGCTACCAACCGCCTTATGAATCACTTGTAGTTATGCGCAGTGAGTTTTTGTCCAGTGTAACCAAGGAGCTTTAATGGAATGGAGGCGGCATCGCTATCTTTTGCCAGTCAAGCGAGTGAAGCCAATTTTGCCGACCCAAGCCCCGCCCACCCGGCATTGGGTCCCAGTGTGGAGGTTGTGTTGCAGTGGAGGGGAAGCACCACCTCCATCATCAGCGACTGAAGACCGCGCTGTTAAATGGCAGACTTGCGCTACTCTGTGCTATACATTTTTTTCTTAGGCATATATTTCAATTGCGTCCTCGCTGAATGATAAAGAAACTCATATTGCAAAAACTCGTCCTTGACCGCAGCGTGGATAAGCGGCGCCCTGTCACGCTGAGTGTCTGACACGCACTGAGCCCATGGAGCTAGGATATATGGAGGTTTATTATATTAGTTTTAATATTCGACATAAATTCGAACCATAACTAATTTTTCATCAGTTGGCTGTACCAACACTCTGGCTGCGCTAGGTAAAGCTGGAGTTTAATATTCATCTTGAATTTAAAGTCGATGTTTGTGAGTAATGTTGATAATAGCGAGCATTAACTGGATCGTGCCTTCATTGAGTTTTCATTAAGTATTTATGAAGAATGAGTTTGTGGCTACTGGTCGATCAGCCGCTAACATTTATATGTTATGATACTAATAGTTTTTATTAGTATCGACTTGGATTGCAGGAAATGGCTCACGGTGCAGTCAAAGTGTTGAGAAACATTCTTAATATTCCCCAGCGCAATTAGCCGGCTACTCAATACAGCCCGGCGCGTGGGCTCCACGTACAGTATTCCGGAGACGGGGGAGAGGGTTAGTACATTTCGGAGTCTGTGTTTTATTCGCCAATGCACAACAACGGAACAACCCTGTGCCTTGCAAAATGAGACTTCCACTAGGATGTCCTTTGTGGGTACACACCGCATGTGTAGATTCCCTCATTGAAGTATTCATACATCAACAGGAATAATGATCGCATTGTGTTATGGCTAAATGAATGAGTAGAACGTTTACAATCTAAATTGATAATGATCATATGCTTTTAATAATTGGTGTATGTGTGAAATCTAATGGTACTTGTATCTGTTATTTATGTGCAGTTTTGCCACGAGACTTCGTAGACGCAGAGATGGAACCATCCAGAGTTCTGCACTGCTTCCTCGCTGCGGCAACTTCAAGTTATGGCAAGAATGCCAACACTCCAGCATAATGGGAGTCATGTCATATCACCTAAATTAAGATCGGTGATTTAAACAGTCAAATTCAATGAAATCTCAACTTACTTTGGTGCAACTCACTGGACGCCGTAGCTTTTAAATCTATATGGTGCTTGGCTTCAGGGAGGTAAATGACAGATCCTTTAGTTGAGAGATCCATTTTCCACTTCTCATGAAATTGAAGACAAAACTTGTTACTAAACCCCCCAAAAAATCAAAATTATAACTGTTACTATTACTTTGTTTGTAACGAACCTTGGATGTTCACTGCGGACATCTTGCCAGCACCTATATATTACTTAAAAAGTTTTTCCTTTATAATCAAGTGTGCTGAATACCTCTCGAAAGACACTTTGAACAGAACACGAGTGGCTACACCTAGTTAACGGATTCCCCATTTAGGAGCTCGAGTCCTACAAATTTCATCATCATTGTGGGAACACCTATGACGTAATTAAAAAGAGTTTGCCGTGCTTCTTCATACATGATATTAAAAAATATTTTTATTTGAGCTCTGAAGTGTAAACCTTTACCGAAGATTAGATCAATTTTTCTCCAGGAATGGTCTTCTTGACCTATGCGAAAAATGTAGAGGTCTTGCATATGCCATAGTTTATTGATGGGTAGTCAAGTAATGTAAGCATTTTTTAAAACTTCATTGAGAAACGATGTTCATTTAGAACTTGAAGTACGTAGTACGTGTACAGTTAGCGACGAAATTATTCGTACACCTCTCGTCTTTTAAAACTTTTTCGAATTACTCAAAAACAATTGTTGCAGCAGACATAAGATTTTCACAGGGTGTGGAGTACATATTAGTGACTATCATACGAAGTTTCTAGAACAAAATATTATTTTTGAAAGATTTTACGAGCTTAACTTCAGAAACCCAATAAGACAAAATTATTCATTCAATGAGTAAGTATTACACTTTTTTGAGGTGAATCTACCATTTGAGTACATTTTAAAAAATAAATAGCGTGACCTTTCATCTTCATAACATATAAATACCTTTTAATATAATTTTTGAGCTTTTTGGTAGTTCCAGATGAAATATTGTTCTATTCTTCAATGGCGATGCGTTTCAATTCCTGAAGATTCTTTGGAGCTCTCTTGTTGATGTTGACTTCTAATTCCTGCCAAAAATTTTCAATGGGATTGAGATCACGATTTAATCGAAGGCCATGGCAACACATATATCTTTTTTCATTAGAGCCAGCTAGTTGTAGACATGGCCGTGTGCTTTGGGTCATTGTCTTGTTGAAATACCCACCGCCTTCCAAGTCCCAAACTATTTGCTGATACATTCAAGTTTTCGGCCAAAATAGAAATATAGTCATCAGAGATCATCTTCCTTTCAATTGCACCCAATTTTCCAGTACCCGATGTAGCAAAACAACCCCAAAACATAAGTGATCCACCTCCGTGTTCAACTGTTGGCACGGTGTTCTTGGGCAGGAAAGCTTCACCATTTTTACGCCAAACCTACTTCACGTCATTGTACCCAAAAAGCTCGATCTTGATTTCGTCACTCCATAATACTCTCCCAAGAGCCTCTGTCCATATCCAAGTGTGATTTTGGAAAGTTCAAGCGAGCAGCAACATGACATGGTTTGTGGAGTGTAGTCCTTCAAGGTCGGCGTCCGTGAAGGCCTTCCTTGTTCATACAGCGCTGGATTGTGCGATGTCTCACGCAAGTTCCCAGAGCGTTCAATCTCTCGGCAATGTCATCTAGCTTCACGCGGGGATTAGCATTGACCTCACGACTCAATTTTCGAGTAGCTTTCACTGAGAGTTTTTGTTTGCGATCACGCAGAAGAAACTTTTATACAGTTCTTAGCAAACTTTATCAAAACATTGTACTGTAGATGACTCCGACTTTGTTGCAGTCAATAATCTTCTCTCTGAGGTCCACACCGGGTTCCTTAGTTTTTCCACGAATGACAAAGCTCAAATCCTCTGGCTCCCCGTTAGCTCGGGCACAATTTTGTAGAATGACCACACTTCTAGAATTTTCATGAACATTTAAACACAATTTTTTTATAAAAAAAGAAGTATAACGGTAAATACTTCTCAATGAAATGTAAAGTTACCAGTTGTGTGAATAATTTTGTTATTCCGTGTTTCTGAAGTTCAGCTTGTTAATTCTTTCAAAAATAATATTTTGTTCTAGAAACTTCGTATTATTGTCGCTAATAGGTGCTTCAAACACTGCGAAAATCTCATGCCTGTGGCAACAATATTTTTTGCGTAATTCTAGAAAGGTATGACAGACGTGAATGTACGAATATTTTCGTCTTTAACTGTATTTATCATGTGTGTAGTGTCTATCTGTTGGCTCAAACTGGCAGTTAGATTTCACTGGCAGCGAGTGGCAATGACGTTACTCTGTATGACAGTATGTTCTATTTAGGCACACTCGTGGTAAAAAGGCAAATTTGATAACACCGGGATACACAGCAATTAACTCTCGTTCTTTGATATACGATCACGTCTTTATCATAATTTTTTTTCGAAAAATTCCGTAAATACAGTGTGAGACATCTAGCTGGAAAGTCTATTTATGTGTTTCGAAAAATTTCGGAATGGACCTGCATTGACTTTTGTTATTTCGTGGTTCTGTGTGACGAACATGACCAAATGTAATAAATAAATATTTTCACGTCACAGCGACTAATTACTTATATTTTCGTTCCGACTTTGATGATTTCATTTTTACCGTTGATGAAACTTTGAAACAGATGTGTGGCTTTTCATTTCCCAATACTAGATTTTAATTAGACCCAAATATTTTGTATTTTTGTATTATTTGGTATTTAAGTCAGGAATGGAGGGTTTGCACAGACTCACGTTGGTTAGTACATTCCGGAGTCTGTGTTTTATTCGCTTATGCACAACAACGGAATTACTAGCTTTGGTTGGTAGATTAGATGACTTCGTATATTACTTCTATGCTTTGCATTACTCCTACCTGCTGGTACGTGTAATCTAACGGCAACAAATGATTCCACTAACCTGCGAAGAAGATATAGTAGATGAATATCGAGGCTAGATTTCAGATGTCTAAATTGCTAAACAGGATAAACTATTAGGTATTTTTTCGAAACATGTCACCGAGAAAGCGGGCATAAATTCATTCATGCTGTTACCACCATCATCATTACCGTTCTTTAATTTTGACACAGAAAAGAGGGGAGGCTGCACCGAAAGAAAATTAATGTTTTGTAAAAGTTACGTGACTCAGGAGTAAAATATAGAATACATATACGCGTTAAAGCGAAATCGGTACGAGATATGATTCCGCAATTAGTTTTCAACTGTCATGAGCTAGAACTGTTTAAGTGGAAAATTCTGTGACATCTTAGGGCAATGCAGGTGAAACTCATGCACGAGCGGGATGAGCGTGACTATTAGATGTTGACGTTGATGGAGTCCTTTAACTGAAACTTTTACTAATGCACTTAAGCCCAACTCCAGTTCTCCAGATTGCAATTTGAACAGAGATTAGTGTTACCGAAGACATTTCAAATTAAAAAAAAAACTTTAAGAGCAGGACGAGTAGTGAGCAACAGAAAAGTTAGTGTTATGTTACATAAAATGGTAAGAAAAATAATTCGGTTGGTGTTCAATTAGTAAATTGATTTTTTCCATTTCATATTCCTAACAGGCCGCAGATTTATTAATTACAGATAGCAAAAACGTAAACGGTATAATAACCTTCATTGATTGTAATAGAGCAAGAACCACTATTTTTTCTGGATGAAACGCTTCCAATAAATGCAATACTCTCAAACCACAGAATGAGCAGCAGAAATCATTTGATATGGCGAAAAAGAATCAATTTGCAAAGAGAAAAACTTCAACAACGTGTCTGGAGAGAATACATACGTACTAAATTTACCTCAACCAATAGGATCAGATTTAGAAATGAGCGTTGAAATGAAATGGAAAATTAGAAGCACTGACACACAGCTTGAAGAATATCGTGTGTCATAAAACGCGAATAAACGTGTGTTTAAATCAAAATCCTCAATCCCATGCGAACAATTTCTATTACTTTAACGAGCTTAGACTGCTTAAAAAAGAATATTACTATTGCTGAAAATGAAAAACTTCAGTAAAATAATCAATTTGGAACTAAAAACGATAAGATGAAAAATGGGAGGAGCTTAGTGCACTGGATGAACCAATAGCAAAGCAGCTTTCAAATCGTTGTAGGGAGAGCTTCACTGGCGTTTAATCAAGTAAAAATGATCTCGGATGTACCTCGCTTTGACCCGATAAAGTCGACCAGTATCGAGAAGTCTACTAATGCATCCTATCAATGACTTTCTCAGCGATACTGAGGTACTCTACTAGAATCCACTAGTCAAATACATTTTTTCCGGAAGGAAAAATGCAAATAGCCCACTAACCCTTCCCACCCTTTAATTGTAGTACAAACATTTATTATGGTGTAGACTTTGCCATTGAAGTATCATTTAATAGTGGATTAAAATACTCTATGTTTAATTGTACCCTTGAACGTCTCAGCCGTCTTAAACGACACATATTATATGAGTTAGATCAAATAAAAGCACAGTTACTGCGATTCAACCGTGTCATAATGTATCGTTCGTATGTTACGATGTATTGTTCGCAATGCAAATCTCTTTGGCTTATATTATAAATATGTAGTTCATTCGAACAATTAACCCATTTTTTTTTGAGTGAACAAAAGTACTTTTTCATTAAATAATGAATACAAGTATTTTATTCATTAAATAATGAATAAAAGTATTTTATTCATTAAATAATGGATAAAAGTATTTTAACTGGTTTATTATGTTATGAATTAAGTTAAAGTATCCAAGTTTGAAGCTTTCTGTAAGATGGCTTTTATGCATATTGACGCCAAATGAACTCGATTAATTTAATTTTACAATTTCAGTGGAAAACTTGTTGTGCTCATATCAGTATATTTACTAGCCACTTCCACCTCGTTTAATACCATACTATTTTGGTCGGAAGGTGCAAAGTAAAGGAACCTTGAAGCTACCATTGGCGATAAAGAGAACTTGACGATAACACAAGAAGTAATAAATGTCATGAATTTCATCACAAATGTTTCACCTTTTAGTTTCCCTCGGGAAATGGTCCCCCTTCCCCTGTCATATACGACATACAAATATGATGCTTCATCAATACCGATTTTTTTCAGTTGTTCTGGCGAAGAGATAGTTTTTAAATGAATATTAATGCTCGTGGCCACACTATTTAATGCAACTAAGTTAGCTATTTTTTGTGTGTTTACGTGGCAACTATGATATATTGGACGATATATAATGTCATTTTCAAAACTTGTTACATAAGTAATGAAAAAAATGCTAAATGTAAGATATTTGCATGTAGTAATATTCATTTGTAAATGTGATACATGCTTTCATTATTTATGATGAATTTAGTTACGATCGCTTTTCAACTTCTAAACTCTTCGAAATATTTTCAGTTCTTCACGTGTTTAAATAAAATAGAATTCGCTCAACATTTTTTACTGCAAAAGGCCAATCGTTAAAATTCTATGCCTCTACCAACCTATAAAATGCAACTTTTCGATGCAACTATCATCTTCGGGCTGCAAAAGCTAGCCTGCTGGTGATCGTTATTTCTACAGTACAAAATATCGCTCCTATATTGTCGTCTTACAATGAAAATTTTGTGTTTTACTATGTCTGCTTCTACGTGAACAATTTATTGTCATTTTCTACCAATGTGACCGTATAAAAATATGATTTACTTCATTTTTCAGCCCAAAGGTGGTAATAGTTTCATCGAAACGTTGCATTTTTTAGATTGATAGAGGTATAAAATTTTAACGATTGACATTTTGCATTAAAAAATATTACGATTGCTTTAGTGAGCCAACTTCTATACAAATACATCAAAAACATATGAAAGACGACTTTTTTTAAAGCATTATTACTTACTATAAAACACTACTAAATTTCTGCATTTCACACATTTCTAAGTATAAATATTAAGTGAGAAATCTCTCTTTCTTTTTAAATATCATGCAAGTGCATAACGAACTGCATTGCGGCATCTGGTCACTCATAGTTGGAGGATACGACTTCTGGCAATGAGTTCAACTCTGAACCAGTGCACATGACGAACCCTACACGCACACGGCCGCTGCGACACACGCACACAGAGTGGTGCAACTTTGACGTGGTTGCGGCCGGCACGCGCAGTCAGGCGAGTGGACGGTGAGTGGTGCAGTCAGCTGCAAGGAAGGTGCCTCAGCCTCTCATCCTCTGTCCGCTCGATCCTCGAAAGAAGGGAAGGAGAGCGCAGCGAAGCTGAAGAAAAACCACCGACGCCCCTGGGTTGGTTGCATGCGTGTTGTGCACGGTGTTCGAGACGAAGGCTCAGTAGGCTCAAGTTTGTATGAGTAATAAAGTTGATGGATGATGTTTGCTTAGTGGAGGTTGGAGACGATTTGATTTGGCATCCAGAAAATTTACGAGATATGTGCGGCTTGGCTCAAATGGTGTATTCATTAGGTTGTATTCAGGACAGTAAATCAAAGTTCAAGAATCAAAAACAAGCCTAGAGCTGTGTTATAGAAATTTTTAGATATTAAGGTAATGAATTGGCTACATTATATGTGATTATATTTAATTTCAATTTCTGAAGTGCTACTTTTGGTTAAGTATTAATTAGTTTTAATCTTAAAGTTAAGTTCATGAACAAGAAAAGCTTAAAGTTAATGAACGTGAAGACTAATACAGGAACTCCTGTAAATTTTGTACAAAATGAACTTAGTGCGGTGAAACCCTTTTGACCATCTTCCTGTATATTGACATATGAGCTTTGACGTTTGTGACATCATGAAATATATTTAAAAGGGTTTGTAGATGATTTATATTAAAAACTAAAAGACCGAAATGACAGAAAATCAGAAGTTTTATTTCGCGCGAATAAATTAAAATAGAGTTGAGCTGCCTCAAAAAACATGCTTAAATTACACAACAAATTGATGATATTTCTAATATATATGCTTGACAATAAGTTAAGAAAGTGACGTGTTAGGTAACGTGATAAGTTAATAGTTAGTAAAAATACTGTATGTATATTACAAATGCAAGTCGCTAGATTAACAATTTTGTAGTAACTCTTCTGCGTATATTTCTGCACGTAAATACTAGCAGACTAGGAATCACATTACATACGCACATTGCAAAAATGTAGTCTAATGTAGTGAAATCTATTGAAATGAAGGGTAATAATGAAAGAAATTTATGACTACTTTCCAGTATGTGTTTCAGCGTACAATTATTGTTGAGACGAAAAATGACGGGCTATTTTGGTCGTAGGGGAGACGTCTAAGCAGAATCCGGAAAATTCCTGGATTTTTGTGTTGTTTTATTCGCTAGAGATAAGCTTACTTCACAAGCTGTCAAATTTGCAGAACGATCTGAGCATCGTTAAGTGGGGAAATATAGTTGGGAAGGGTAGGGGAGAGGGGTCTAACCAGCAGCCAGCGCCGACCAGTAAGTGCATGTGACACGCCCCTGAAATTTAATGTGAGTTTTTTATTGCTATGTTCAATATAGAAGTCCTTAGTTTACAAGCTAGCAAAAGTTCAGAAAGTTCTGTGCTTCGAGAGAGTAAAAAACGAGGGTGGAAGGGGGTGGATTCGAATACAGCTGCAAGCACCGGACAGTCACTGCATTTGACACGAACCAGAAATATCTCGATTTTGTTTTGTTGGTATAGTCGACGCAGAACTTCTTCGTTTACAATCTGGAAAAGCAACACAACGTTCTTTGCTCCGTAAGAGGGGGAAACGAATGAGGGAAGGGGAGGAGCGCGTCGAAGAAAAGATATTCATATGTTCAGATAGCTTTCAGTAAGTCAACCGCGTCAATTTTTCCAAATAATATGATAGGTAGGTAGGATGCCCTAGAAGTCGCTGAACTTGTTCGGGCCCACAGGTAGCTATACTCAAATTTGACCATTGTACTAGACTTAAGAAAAATTCTACCTCTGTATCACCTGTGGTAAATAAATTGTTTAAATTGTTTAAATATAGCTTGCAAATGAAAAACATAAAAATTGTAGAAAAATGCTCTTCTTGAACAGTTGAAGGTAAAAAGTTCCTAAGCTATCTCCTCCAAAAGTTATTTTGGTAAGGCAATGATTTAGGTTTTATTGAATGCGCAAAGAGTTGCTGCATGGCTCGACATGGGTTCGTTTTGAAATTCACAGTAATTTTTTAGTTACGTTGAACAAACTACGGAAAAATGCATGATTTTTTCAAAAATCATTTGAAATTTCATTAAAAAAAGCTACTGCGGATTTCAAAATGAACCCACGTCCAGCCATGGAGCAACTCTTTGCGCATTCAATTAAACCTAAATCAATTCTCTACGATGATAACTTTCGGAGGAGATAGCTTTTGAAATTACCCCATTTTTTCATCAATATTCGCCCATATCTCCGTAATTATTTCGAAAATGGGAAAAAGCCTGCAAGACAACTCCTATTTATTTTTAGAAATACATACGTATGCCAAGTTTCGCTGATCTAGATCCCATACAACAAACGTGAAAGACCTTTCGTTCATTCTGCTTAGACGTTCCCTTAAGGAGACCATCCCAGGCCTCTGCCAGGCCCCCGTCGGTCCGGGGGTCATTTCTCATGTTTTTGTTGTAAAAGGACCCTTAGGTGGTAGACTATTCGTTCCTAAAATTTTATGGCGCTACGGACAATAATTTCCCCCCCCCCCCGGGGGGGGGTAAGGCGACCAAATTTTTTCAATTTTTCCGATTTTGACCCCACATAAAAAGAGAACAAATAGGAAATGGAAAAAAAGCTCAATTTGAGTTTGTTAGAAATGTTCCAAGGATTCTAAAACGGTCTTTGCTTTTTTTCTAGCATCAAAACTGAAGGAGGAGTTCCATTTTGAAATATCAATATAAATGAAAAGCACCCAAAATATTCCATTTTTTCCCGATTTTGACCCCACATAAAAAGAGAACAAATAGGAAATGGAAAAAAAGCTCAATTTGAGTTTGTTAGAAATGTTCCAAGGATTCTAAAACGGTCTTTGCTTTTGCTCTAGCATCAAAACTGAAGGAGTTCCATTATGAAATATCAATATTAGTGAAATATCAATATCTGAAAACCAATATGTCAAATTTTTGCAAAATCTAAGGCCTGAATCAAAAAAATGAATAAAATCAATTGTGTTTATTTTCAAAGGTTACATATCATAGTCAAATTTTATAAGAATCAGACTGAAAATAAAAAAATTAATTTTGTTGAAAAAAAAATGATAATTTTTTTCTTTTTTTTTTTTGAAATCACAATTCACACTTTTAATATGAAGTTATGTATGGAAAGTATCGAAATAAAAATTAAAACTGCATTCAATTACATCAAATGTTCATTATATTACACTTCAAAAAAAATTTTTATTTTTTGCTATACCCAACAATTCTAACTTTCAACATTCATCCTGGGACTAGTTCTCGAGTTTTGATGCTAGAACCAATCCAAAGACAGTTTTAGAATCCTTGAAACATTTCTAACAAACTCAAATTCGCCTTTTTTTCAAATTCGAATTCTTTGAAAAAATATATAGCTCTAAACCCAAAAAAATGTTGCTGATTTTTGAAATATCAAAAAATTTTGAAAAAATAGAAAAAATTTGAATTTCAAAAAAAGCACAATTTGAGTTTGTTAGAAATGTTCCAAGGGTTCTAAAACTGTCTTTGTTTTTGTTCTAGCATCAAAACTAAAGGAGGAGTTCCAATCTGAAATATCAATAAAAATATACCAAAAACACATTTTTCGTCAAAAAAATACACTAAGGCCTAAATCGAAAAAACGACGAGAGTAAAAAAGGTTTACTTTTACAAAATACATATACTGGCCAACTTTCAAACGAATCGGACGAAAAAAGTTGAACAGCCGGGACGGTCTCCTTAAATTCTTTCGTTGTAGGAGGGATTTTGATATCTGAGGAAGTTTTTTCCGCAGAGTAATCTCATTTGTGATATCGTATGATATCAACAGAGCTTTCTGCCCTATGTCAAATGAACGGTAGTTGACCAAGACATTTCTCCTATTCGGATTTCGTTGTTTAGAGTAGGGGATGGCACTGCCCAATATCGGCATTGCTCTGCGGGAGATATGAAGTGAAAAATACATATTGGGCTTTACGGGTGAGGAATTTCTCTCGAATAGGAGTCCAGCCAAGTTTATGTAAGAGAGAGGTTGTGCGATCACTTTTCTTGATTTTATATTTATATACATACCCCCTTGGCTCGTGAAATTCACACATTTTTGTAAGTCTCTTTGAAGATATTGCTGTTTGTCTCCACGTACTAACATTAAAGATTGAATAGCTAATAATCTAAACTATTCGTCGAGCATACTTTATACGATGAAAAGACATTCAAGTCCCAAAAACTTTTCTCGATCCGAGCGGCAAGTTACGAAATCGTTTAAAGAAAGAGCAAACAACATGCAAGGGAATCTAATCGATTCCCCTAAAATGTAATAAATCCAGGTAAAATAAATAATCGAAGCGACCGAAAAAAGGTGAAACCCGGTTTTTCAAAACTGAATTAATTAAGATAAAAATTGTACATAAACAATTTTAACTCAAAACTGGTAAAAAAAATATTCCCATGAAGGAAAAAAATTGAATTGACTGCGAAATTGAATTGCTTAATTTGTAAATTCGCAGGTTTTGTGTTGGCAATACCCAAGCTCTAGAACCTAGTGTTTAAATCGATCGTTCATTTAAAAATATGAATCAGTTAACATAAAAAACTTTTAGTCATAGAAAATATAAAAAGTTTATTAGATACTGTGCTATTACACATGGACTCTGAAAAAAATGAGAGGAGTCAACATTTTCTTCAATGTACGGTGAAGTTTATAACTAAAACTACTCACTCGACAGTTAAAAATAAGCATTACCCCAAGGCTCAAGGATGATAAGCATCGGTGATGTCAAAGCGGAGTCGCCTAAGACAATCACATTTCTTTTCATTAAGTTCGTGTTTTCATTGAAGAATAATTATTTATCAGTTGTTCAATGTTTGGTGAGACGTAATTCAAAACTAAGAAATGGGTAGAAAAGGATGATAGTGGACAGTCATTTTAGAATTTATTTTTGTGACTCTACGTTCATCTCTATAATCTTCGTTCTAGGCATTCATGTCCCACTGTGGTGTGCTATGACTTCCATTTCACAGTTTATATTCGCTATCTTATACTAGTGTCGAATTTTTTGTGGTGTAGTGGTCAATCTAAGTTTGTTGCAAATTTATTTTGCACCTGTTTAAACCTAAGCTGTTATCAAAATGTTTTACTTCTCTCTGAAAATCATCCAATGAAACGTATCATTTAGTAATATTACACGTATTTTCAACGCGTAGCATTATCCTTGCTTTGTTACGTTTTAGTTAATCTTTTCTCTTTAAGAAAATGTCCGTATCAGAGTTTAGCCTATTTAAGAATGAGCTCAGCAGCTTGGAAAGTAATCACACTCAAGTTGTTGCTGATATTTAATTAGTATTTATGCACATATCGTGGTTTTGGAATTTTCATACTTCAGATCATTAATTTATATTTCAGAATAGATGAACCCTGTGTAAAACGAAATGTATTTACAATCCCAATATCCGATTGAATGTTCCTTACGGCAATTTATTCATTCATCTAAAAATAATGGTAAATGAGTGTCTTATTAATGAAAAGTTGAGACATTAAAGCCCACTATGTCACACCTGAAAGCGGCATTTCTCATACTGAAAGTTGCAGTAGAAGTTAAATGTTATCCACGTATTTTAATTTGTGCTAATCCCACTTCGCAAACAAGAGAAAATAAGCGTGGCTAAAACTTCTATATTCAAACGCACTATGTACAAAACCTCCAGCGAAAAAATATCGATGAATTGCATTTTTGTATTCAATTATTAAGCAAATGATTATCCTGGTGTGAAATATATTCCTTCTTTCCCGTTAAAAAAGCGAAAACATCTATCAGCTGCTAATTTAGCTTATAAAAAGGGTGCAGTCAAATGCTGGAATACTGGTGTAGTGTGCAGAAGATTGAAATTTGGAAGAGTATCGTTGTAGCTCTGATAATGTTAGAAAAATATATACTGAATACATTTATACAATCACAAAATAGCATAGGATTTAGTAGCGTGATAATAAAGATGAACATCCTACTCTAATCTTATTCCATCTGCAGAACATTCAGGCGTTTAGACTTCTCCTGGCGTGACATTGCTGCAGTCTTTGTATGTCCAGTGTGAGATAAGAATCCTTTTTTTCACCAAGCTTAATTTCTGCATTAAACTCGAATTTGTATCAACAGCTTTCAGTTTTGTTAGCTTTCCCAGGCTGATGCACTGAGAAAAAATAAAGGGTCATTTTGACACACTTAACTGTTTCATACGTTTGTTGCAAAACCGGCAGACAATTGTGTGTCATGGAGGTGACATGACACACTTTAGTGTGTTACACGACACACTTAGGGGCAGTCATGACACACCTAGGGGAAATCTACGGGGCCTAAAACATAGATTTAACTTACTCCTATCATGCCACTTTGACTTGCCTGTGGATCAAGAAAAATTAGTATATTCAAAATCAATAAATCATTCGAGGCTCATGTCGCACCACTCCTTGATTATATAATTTCAAATTATCACAAAAGTTTCACAGAATAAAATTCACTACTTAAAAAGTTGTCACGAGACGACTTCAGTCCTGTCCCTCATTAGTTTGCACTAACAAGGAGACCGAACGCTCGTTTGAGGAATTGGCTCACCTCCATGACATGCACAAAAACACAAGAAAACTCAAGGGCAAGCCCAAAAACACTGATCAACATTACAGTATATACTAAAACAAAACGTTACTCACCGATGCAAGAAGATTCAACTTACACAGCGCATTTTCTGAGCGCACCCGTGATGTTGCGAGCTGTCGCTTCTAATTTGGGGGGGGGGGGGGCATAATACACCAGGTAAAATTCGCTTAATATTTATGATTTTAGGCCAATACGTCATACAAACATCAACAAGCGTACGCACAATGCATGTTATTAGGAATGATGGAAATTAAGTAATGGAATCTAGAGACTGCATACGCCAAATGTTTACATCACAGCACTATCCTGTATGATTGATTCGGCTGGCCAGCCACCCCTAAGTTTACGAGAGCTACACATGAGAAATGGTCTATTCTTGTCTATTCTATCTCAGATATTCCAGCAGCACAGCAGGAGATAGCCACTTCAACCCACAAAATCATTCGTCCGCGACTCGCTTCAGTTCAAATGCCTGTCGTATGCAATATTCAGAAAACGTCTATTGATGACGTAATAATGCTCATTCTGCTTCAGTATCTCCTTTACACGTCGATCTCCTTTTCATCCGAGCAGATCAATCCTTCAGCTAAATCCTTGCCGCCTGTTAAGACAAAAATTTAACTTGTAACTTTTTAATCGCGCCAATGACGTTTCCTCAAAATATCTCAATTTTTTACTTCACTGAATGACATTGAATTTTCACAATATTTATTTCAAAAATATCGTTTCCTAAAGGAAACTACATCTCTCTTACCCTCCCATCTAATGTGGTATCTCCATGTTCCATTAATGACTCCTACGATTTGGTTGGGTTTGCAAATTTTCCTCTGCACCAAAAAAATGGAGAATATTTACTCTATTGAAAAGAAGCGACATTTTTGATAAGTTCAACGACCTTTATTTTGAATACACTGTCACATTATTTCAGATTGGGATTTTTCTTTTGGAGTAACTTTATCTCCATCACTTCCTATTTATAACACGTACTCTCTCCGACGATCCGCGGCGATAAACTGAAATTATTTCCTTAGCTTCTACCAGAGTGTCTGGGAGGGAGTGATTTTCTGCTTTTCATACAACCAATAAACTGTTTCGAGGTCCGTACGTAATGTTCGAAGCTCCGCCTGTGCGTAGCTTTTGCTATATTATTCGTGGCTTCAGCCCTTTGAATTTCCCTTTCCTGGTTTCACTGTTTCTTCTTGGCTAACGCTCTTTTGCCGAGAACGCATGAAGTCCCGCCCTATCCAAGTCTTGAAATATTCAAAACCGTTGCTATGTTCACCCTCGCAGCCCAAGTGTAGCGATCTGTCACTGTCAAACCCTGTGGCGAGTTGTTTCCCACCGCGTCGGCATTTTCGAACGTCTCAAGTGGAGGGAGTGATTAAATTTCTAGGCCCAAGGGTTCGCTCGAGGCCTCACACCACAAAAATTCTCGCTAACTCAATGTAAACAGACATCGCAAGAACCAACACCGCTTATCGCTACACATAACATTTGTTGAGCCCAAAAATACAGGCATGTAACATACATGTTGAAGCGACCCATCTGTACTGCTGGAATTTACTAAGATATTCCAACGAACAAATTTTTGGGTAAGCAAAAAATTTATTACACACAATTAAAATTCTTCCTAAATTCTCAGCTTTAATTCGCAAAATTAATCATTCTTAACAAAGTCGGCACATTCTGCAATTTTACGGTAAGCATAAAACATTTCATATCGTTGTGTAGAGAAACTTCATGAATTTATTCAGAGTTGAACATATTAATTGAAATCTGCAAATAAATTGAGAGGGTCTTCAAAATCTTCCTCACAACAGTGTTAAATGTATTGTATCACCATACATGAGTTCAAATAATGAAGAGGGTTTCAATTCCTATACGTTAAACCGAATGAAGAAAGCCCTGATTTCATGTTAAATTTCATTCTAGATAACTAATAAATTTTTCACGGCGTATTAAAAATAGGCTTCAGAATGACCCATCATTAATTTATCTAAATAAAAACAGCATCAGTTCAGTTCATCCATTTTATTCAACACTGAAATAAAGCAATTTCTCTGTATATAATTCTCGGGAAATTAATTATTGAATTTTAAACAAAAAAGGTGAAAAAAATTCAGCATGTGAATGCTTATCTCCTTGGAACTGAGAGTGATCAAAATTATTCCACGTCTGTGAGCACATTTCCCTACAATCAATAAATGTTCTAACAATTAAAAACAATTTTATTTTTCAGTTTCATATTTAATTTGAAAAGTAAAGGTCTTACTCTTCAGAAACAAAAAATTCCAACACCTGTTATCACGCACAAATTAAATTCAAATTCTTCACGATACTTTTAGAAATTTTAAATCTCATTTTACACACGAATGAAATAAGAAATTCCTCCGCAATCGCAGATCAAGTTAATGAATAGCGTTATATCAAAGAACTTTAAATGAAAAAAATCTACACCTGTATGCACATTTCCAAGGAAATCTAGAAATATATAAACGGACGAAAATAATAAAGTTTTGCAATTAGTTTCATAATTAAAGTTTTCGTAAAATTAAGCATGTCCCACCATGAAGAAAAATAACTCATTTTGAAAAAGAAAATAAATTTCCAAACACTCATATCTCCCAAATTAAACCCTGATTCATCTTCATACAGGATGGTTATATTCTCATTCAAGAAAAAATCTCATAACAATTATTTGTACCGGTCAAGTTATTCACTTTTACACAAGTAAAAAGAAAATGAAGAATAAAATATTCAAAGGATTTGTTGAATGTTCCCGAATAAATCCAGTAACTTTCGAACAAACGAAAAATATTTTATTTTTCCCTTTGGGTTCCATAAGTAGCAGGAGTTCTCGCAAAGTTAGAGAAAATCTTACACTACAGTAGAGAAAATATTTTTTAAGTTATAACAGCCTGAAGAATTCTACCATAATTATCTCACATAAGAATGATTATTAATAGGTACCGCAATGCAGTTTAATAGTACTATTTCTTCAGATGACAAAACAGAACATTACTAATCACAGTTCATAGCAATGGATGCTATAAACCAGTAATTTATTTTTAAATTGTACGCACATTTCTACATAAATCAGAAAATGTTGGAACAGACAAAATAATATCTTATTTACTTCAGGTTCACGAAAAGTGAAGGTCTTATGCAACACTAAGAAACATTCTCTCTACTCTGAAACCGATTCCTAAGTCTTATTTTATGAAAGGTAAAGTTTTCATTTACTCCTACGCCATTACAACGTGCGAGTTTCATTTCCCCTCAAGCAAAATTCCAACAGTATTCATTTGCACATGCAGTTCAAGTTAGTGACTAGCATTACAGAAGAGAAATGAAAGCTTTGCACGATTGTGACTCAGATCACAGCTCAAGATAATTGCTACTATTATACATTGAAATTAAAATTAAAACCAGAAGTAAAATAGTTTACAATTTATATGAAGATTTCTCTATGAATTCAGAAATGTTCAAATAAACGAAAATGATTTTATTTTTAGTCTCATATTAACTTTATGTCTCGAAAAGTGAAGGATGTCCTACTTTATAGTATAAAAAAATTTTATGTCTTGAGGCAGCCCAATAAATATGTGCGAACACTTCTCAGAACTAAGACATAGAATTATTTATCATTTGCATATACTTTATAATAGAAATCAAGAAACGTTCAAACAAATGAAAATGATTTAAATAATCACTTTTAGTTACGTAATGAGCTCAAATTCTTGCTAAATTAATATCTAAAGTAAAAAGTTATGCTTCGATACAGTGAAAACATTGAGATTTGTATTATAACTTGGAATCTCAAATTCCTTTTGCATATGAAATATAATATGAAAGTAATCGTGTTCCATTTGCACGATATAAAAATAAAATATTACACATAAAACTGAAATTCCAAAGCGTATCATCAAACCATGAGTTCTATGGTTTCACTTAGTCAACTGACCATTACTCGCGGTGTGTTGACTGCCACAGGTAGCGATACCGAGCTCGTTTGGTGAAGATCCTCTGACTTGTATTGAAACTTGTAACAATAACGAAATTACGAGCACCTAATGAATAATTTTAAGTCTCATTAGAAAGTTTTTCATGCTAATAAATTGGATGTGAAACCACATAACACAACTCAGCACTAAAAAGGTTCATGCTTTTAACAATTCTATCTCTATGGCTCTAAAACATCTGATATTCCGGAAAAAAATAATCCGAATTTCATTCTTAATTCAATCGTCGGCCTTTTGATTTGTCAGTTGAGTTGAAAATCATGTCAAATAGTTCATAATGTCTAATTAGTGTATCCATACACAATAGTACTGAAAATTAGATTGTCTGTGCACTTATCTAACTAAGGAAATCATGACACCTTAAATTTTGTTCCAGCTTACAACAAAATTTTGAACTTATCCAAAACAGGCTCAAGCACGACCACGTCCGTCAAGGTCTGAAATAATTACATTAGCTGTCAAAGTATCACTGTTTTTCAGAATGGAAATAACACGGTATTTATACCTTCTTTAAAAAATCATCAATTACAATAGAAAACGTGAAAATTTTCAAGCTCTAATTCTTTACGTTCTGATCAAGTTTTCGGTAGCGCTATACAAATGAAAATTGATTGATGCATGAAAACGTGAGATGAATTTTTGTAGTTGAAACTCATATTCTCAGCAGGTACCAAGTAACGATTATCAGTAAAGAATAAAGGTATTCAGCGCCAGTTTGGACGTCTCTATGTAAATCCAAAAACGTGCTAACAAACGCAATGAATTTTGTTTCACACATTTAAGCAAAAAAAGGAAACCGAAACTTTGCAAAATCAAACAAATCTACCACAACAGTAAAAACATTCATTAGATTTGATACTGAAAAAAGGTTGCCATACCTATCCATCCATACACCCGCATCAAATTCTCTTCAAATAACCCACCCCTATAAAGGAATAATTCTGTTTCCATTGACATGAATACAATTATCCCTATAGGCAATCACAACTCAAGTTCTTGGCTAGTATTAGAAAATATACAAATTCGTTCAACACGTTTTCTGCTAAGGGTTAAACAGAAATTTAATATTCAATTTAATTAAAAGTCAATTGCAATAACAAACGTTGAAAATAGCAAACATTAACTCTATCTTTTCTTTATTTAGCTCTTATTAACTATTTATAAAAATTTGGTAAGTGACCGCAGGGCGGTCAGCAATTATGAAAATCCAGTCAGTGACCACCGGTGGGTTCTTCACAGGAAACGTGTTATGCAAGAACCGAGTTCAATGCACTATATTCTAGATGTGTTGTCCTCTACGTGTAGAAGCAGTACGTTGGATTACTTGGCGTAACTAAACTTGTGAAGTCAAATGCACTGTTGGGAGTTGGGGCGAGTCTCTAATACAGATTGGGATGAGAGAAGATGACGACAACTGCCGAGGTTGTCGGAACTACTGGTTGGCGCCCTGACGCGCGTGCTGTGCAGAAACAAATGAGCATAAGATTTTCATTCTGAAATTCAAAGCGCGTACACCTAGACAATCTTTATTGAGTAGTGATTTTCAGAAGCATCCATTTGTTGAAGGTGCCCATTCAACTGCGTAACAATGTAACCAGCGTTGGGTTTAAAAGCTGCTCAGTTCAACTTTAGAAATTTACAGTTTTTGATTAAAAATATATAAAAATTGTAAAAATCTTGCGTAGACTTACTAATTATTATACTCAACATTGATTCGCCAATGTGTAATCTAAACCAACCATTAAGTACCAAATATTGCTAATTTACTCGGTTACAGTATCTCGCACAATAGCAACCATTGACTACTAATTTGTCGACTTGAACTTCACTACCTCTATCATTATCTTGTGTAAACTTATACCAATCTTTTATTCCAACCGGACCTTTCTTTCTTAGATTTTCAACTTGATGTCTCTCCTCTTTAATCAACCTCGGTAATTTTGCGTATTTCATACATTTTCCTCATATTTCGTTGTTTCTTATTTAAAGTCTTTCTTCTCATTCGTTCTTCCTTTATCTCACTTGTAAACCTCCTAGCACTCCCTGTACTTTTCTTGCATTTTATTCTACCAATCTTTTGTACTGCCACATCATACAAGGTTCTTGCAGTCTCACCATTTAGGTGATTTACATTTCCACATCTATTCCAGTTACGTCTACTCAATTCATTCCTAAATTCTTCCCAGTATGCCTTTTTTATGCACCAATTTTCTTTTACAATGCTGACCTTCTGCATTGACTCCTTTCCTCCCCAATTATATTCAAGCACAAGCATTTTATGGTCACTGTCAATAACAAAATCATCTTCATCTACAAATATTTCTTTGGCACATACTCTTGCTCTACTATTCACAATCATATAGTCAATTGCAGTTTTACATTCCCTGCTTTGCCATGTATGCAAGCCATTTCCTATAGTGACATTCAGGTTCTCAAGTTAATTTCCATCACAGAAATCAATCAATTATTGTCCATTTGCATTCACAGGTTCACCAAGTATACCAACATGACCATTCATGTCACCCATCACAATCAGAGGGCATCTGCAGTGTTCTCGTACAATTCTTGTTAATATTTCATACTTTTTTACATTCTCTTGATGAGCTATAATCCCGTCAGTTGTCATATAGCATACCATCACAACAACACATTCTCTGGCATGCATTCTTTCACACTTTATTAGTAACAAATCTTCACTCTCAGGTTCATTTCCAACAGAAATTTCTTCTAATTTCCAATTTAGAGCATTCTTTATAATGAGACCGACTCCACCACCTCTTTTTTGCCAACTTACGCGCCATTTTCCTATCATATGGTACTTACTCTCCTTACATGTTAAACTGACTCTATCACGCATTTGGGTCTCTACTACACCAACACAATCCAACTTTCCATTATCAAATTCTGCTACAAGGTCATCTAACTTTCCTGCATACCATCCACGCACATTTATACATACAAACCTCACAACACTATTGGACAATTCACGACATTCTTCATTTTTGCTCAGACACCTTTTCATTCATCCTGTTCCACCTTACATTACAATATGAGTACACTCAATCCACTGGATGTATCTCCTGGAGAGTTTCATCTCACCTTCTTGAGTAAGGTGGACTGCATCTCCACGAAAACATCCACTCTGGATCAGGTTATCCATATCAAGGAAGCTGGAACCCATTTCACGCTTTCTCATACTCTCAGCCTTCATACTCATAATCTTTTCATGCACCTCCCTATTCACCTTCTTTTGCACCCTTTCATACTCCCCATCACATGCAGGCCTTCTCAGCAGGCTGGTCACCGCAACTCTAACATTCATCTTTCGTGCACTTTCTACCACTTTCATAATTGCATTCACTGTACGTTCTTTCCCACATTCACGCAACCGATTGCCACCTCCTTGCAATACAATCATACCTTCACACATACCGTCTATCACTCTCTCAGCATGCTCACAAATCTCTTCCACTCCCTTCCCTCTCTTGCTGAACTTTTTTCAAAACATCCGGGCGGCACAATTTGTAATTTTCGCCGCACTCTGTGCTGGCGGACCGCGGACGTAGGGTTTCTGTTTGATGTACGATACAAATCCGCATAGAAAGAGGAATTCATCTAATCTTCAAACTTCTTTAATTAACCGAATGATCTTCCGATGGCGCCAGCCTTTGAAAGTCAGCCTCCTCAACGCATCTTCAAAAGATCAAACTGCAGCCAGCACTAGGTATGAAAACATCAAATCTAGCCTTCTGCAAGCTAATGCTTGACAATACAATGTTTCGAAGCTGTCATGTGCTCCCCCCTACAGATGCACCAATATTTTTTGCAAAAGAAAAATATATACACAGTTATTGGCGATCAAAAGCATTAGAATAAAAGACATAATGAGAAAATGTCCTTTCTACGAATACTAATAAAACAAAAGATCAATGTAATTCAAACGAGTAAACACGACTTGAAGAATACGATCTTCAAAGGCCATATTTGTGTTCCACCAGAAATCCGAGGACTAAATCATGGCGTCTACTTAAATTTAATCTCAATAGTGATGGAATAACTTGTACTTGAGCACCTCCCAGCATATTAAGAGCTTTCTGTTCTGTGTTTAATGATAAATTTAATAACCAACCGAAAGAAGGAAGGTATTGAAATGTATTGCAGGTCAATTTTATTTTAATGAAAATGGTGAAAAATTGATTTTATTCCGGGTAAATTTTTTTACAGCATATTTACTTATCATTAGTAGCTACTTTTTGAGCGATTTTCTATCGACGATATTCTGTGCTAAATAAATAAAAGCTATCTTATGCAAACAGTGTTCATTTATTTGTGATAAATTTTACTGAAATTTGTGTTTTATAACTCATGACGAATAAAAGATAACGTTTAATAAGCCAAGAGATTCAGGATGCTTCAATATTCTGAGATCCGATCAAATAAAACATGAGCAAATCAGACCAGAGACCAAACCAGAGACCGACCCAGATACCAGACCAGAGACCGGACCAGAGCGGGACCAGAGACCAGACTAGAGACCGGACCAGAAACCAGTCCAGAAACCGGACCATAGACCGGATCAGAAAACGGACCAGATACCGAAACAGAGACCGGACCAAAGACCGAACCAGAGACCGAACCAGAGACCGAACCAGAGACAGGACCAGAGACCGGATCAGAGACCGGACCAGAGACCGGATCAGTGACCGGACTAGAGACCGGGCCAGAGACCAGACCAAAGACCGGACCAGAGACCAGATCTAGGAAAATCCGATAAAATTAGATTAGAGTAGATCAGATTAGATTTTTTAGCGCAACAAAGGCTTTCCAAAGAGAGGAAGGAAGAAGGCATTAATTAGTATGACCTTAGAGGGATGCAGAATCTATGCACAAGGCATATGGAAATAGGAAGTTGAGGAAGATGTTCATAAAACCAGATAAAAATTAATTAAAGAAGAAAGGTGTAGGTACCAAAAACAGCATAGTAGTAGCCGAAAAAACATGATCCGTAACAAAGAAAACATACCTTATTTCAACAGAAGGAAGGTCTACCTAACTTTTTGCTCGGGACCTTACACATTCCCTTGGGGGCCCTAATTCACATAGATACGAGAACTGTATAACCCTGAGGAGTAAAAAAGTTTCCTTTTTCTCAATACTAAGTTGGAAGAAGCGAATCTGTCCCAAAAATAACACAAAATCAATAATTATTACATTTAAACTAGATGTGGCTTTTAAAAAATATTGTCATATATTAGCGAGGAAACACTCAATAACGGTAACCTTGGCAACGATCTATCGGTGGAAGCTGGTCTACGTTCTCGGTCAACTTGAAGGTGTGTAATGGTGACACCCTTAAGTGTGTCATGATGACACATCCAGGTGTGTCATGATTTCTCTGAGTGTGGGAGTCAGATTTTCTTCTCCCTAGTATTTATTCGAATTTGCGCAATTCAGCCAGTGTAATCTCACTTAAGTTTGTTCCAAGAAACAACAAACATCGATACACTGGGTAAATAAACTTAAAATAAAATTTAATAACACTAAATATGCTGAAATACAGCAAGGACGAACGAGCAAAGACAGTGGACAGTTATTTCTCTTACAATGGATAGTTAGTTGCAGTACAGAGGGACTTTGGAAGAAGATTCTATGAACGAAGGCCTTTCAAACATTGCATTATTGCAATGATTTAAAGATTAAGAGATTTCGGCTCGACGGAAGACAAAGAACTCTCTGGCAGACAGATATTATAGACTGACCGGGGTCCAAAATTTGGCCGGGGCCGGGGCCGGAGCCGGGGTCAACAATTTTATCATGGATGGGGCCGGGCCGGGGCCGGGGTTATCAAATTTACCACGGCCGGGGCCGGGGCCGGGGTTCAACCGGTCAGAACGTGTCACGACGACGTAATGCACTACGCCGGTTACTGGCTTAATGCATGTTGAACTACGGTTGCGGATGGGTGCGTAATTATGTCAAGTCACTAAAGTTTCGTAGACTTGCAGTTGTTGTGCTTGTTGAATTTATTAATACCGAAACAGTTACAGTAATTAAGTATACCGGGTCTTCCACAAAAATGTCCCCAACTTTTAAATTGATTTTATCTCCGCTTTAAATTAACATATATTAATTGTCTTTTTTCACAATGTGGTAAATTTTGTTTCCTTTTCGAATAATTTCAGTTTTTAAAAATCGTATAATAAGGCTTTTACAGTGATTGATTTGCTGAAAGAGGCAGAAAAAGTAATTGTTCAAAGGAAACGTTTTAAAAACAACGCTGGTGTTGTTCTTCATTTCTGAATACCTGCTGTAAAGGAACGCGTTTCCAAAACACCTCCATCAATAAGAATTCTTCGACAACGAATTGGAGAAGTGTTTCAAGAACTAAAGGAAACAAGTGAAATAATCTACATAACTCTTCGTTCAATGGTGGATAGAAATTTTACGTGCCTTGAGAGAAATGGAGGGTATGTCGAAGAATACTCAATTACTTTATTTATTTCAACGTTATTTTAGGTAATGATTTGTTGCTCTTTGAAGTTTTTGTTTGTTCGTTGTTTTGGAAAGTACAAAATAAGGAAGAATATCATTATTGTTTTGGAAAATTTTCCTTTGAACAGTTAATTTTTCTACCCCTTTCAGTAAATCCATCAATGCAAAGTGGTTATTGAACGGTTTTCAAAAACATAAATCACTCTGAAAGAAAACAAAATTTACTACATCGTGAAAAAAAGACAATTAAAATATGTTAATTCAAAGCGGAAATATAATCAATTAAAAAGTCGAGGATATTTTTGCGGGACGCCAGGTATAATGACTAAAAGAAGTGCATCAGCTGTATGGGATTACTTTTATATATCGGTGAAGAGTGTAGAAATTGCAGCGTGCACCATTTGAGAAGCAAATATACTGCAAGGAACGGATGTTGCATCTCAGAAAACTTTCTCAACTAAATCTTCATGGGGCTATCTAAAATCAACACAAAATGAATAATTCCTGGAAGCTAAACGAAAACCAAACAAAGAAAGATAATTGAAAAATGTAAACAAAACGAACAAGAAGAAAAACTATAAGTCTAAGATTTGAAAGCAAAGCCAGTTTAGGTTGCAGCAGTGGAAAAACAGCCGATAATAGCACGTTGTCTTCGTCTTCTGGCAAACAGCTGACTTTAAAAGAAATATTTACTGAATCCAAAAACTGGTAGCCAAATAATACTGACCAAATACATGGAGAGAAATTGTGAATTTACTGGCTTTGTGACGCGTTCAATCCTTACGACCCTGTAGAAAAGGAAACTCTTTTGAATTTTTGTATGGTTTTTGAATAAGAAATTTCACGTGACATCAGAGAAGGCAATTAGAACAAGACTAATTCCGGACCTCAGTATCCAAATACAGTTTGCCACTTCAGAGGAAATACAAAAGCAAGTTAACGAAAAAAGCATCATCTCAATAGCTACTAATATTTTGACCTTTCAAGTCGAGATTCTTTCATGTCAATAACTGCACACTGGATTATAATTACCCTGGATGGTAGCACTGCTAATGCTTTTTCTTCTTAAAGACTGCATGTTCTTCAGGCTTGGAGATGAAATCGCAAATCTCTTGAGAAATCATTTTAAATTAGATTAAAAAACACGTGAATTTTTTACGTGCGGGTTGCCGAGCAAACTACACCTTTTTCACTTCAAATAAATGCAAGTCAAGTTCAATTTAATCTAAGTCGAGTTCAATTTGATCCAAGTCAAGTTCAAATTAATCCAAGTCAAGTTCAAATTAATCCAAGTCAAGTTAAAATCAATTCAAGTCAAGTTAAAATTAATGAAGTCAAATTTAAATTAATCCAACCCTAAGTTGAGTTAAAAATTGACATAATCACTCGGTAATATGAGCGGTTTAGTGTTAAATGTGTATCTATTGGTAGTGATGAGCGAGACAATCGTTTTCTCCTTAAGCAAGGAATACATAAAATTTCCGCCTGTGTTGCAATCTATGTAAAGACAAGCTGTCGTAAAATGTGCTAAGCAACCAGCATCAGGAGGTAGAGTGTGATGCAGATCTTTGACCGGCGTAAAAGATGCGAGTCAATTATAAAAACTTGGCATTATACTACTAATTAATGTTGCTTTAAAATTCTACATTGATGGCAGTGTTCGAATATTCCAATATTTATGCTCAAAGGGTAATTTTATGTTACACATACTCATAGTAGTTTCGAGGATTTATTTACTCATAGATCTTACATAGATCCTGAAAATCCACTTTATCAAATATATATGAAATCATATACATACAAATACAAACGATTACCGCCGGACGATTTGCAGAATTAATCTTTAAAAGAAATATACAAATGCGATTCACTGAGCAAACTAATGTACTATTCCGTTTGATTACAATTTAATTGAGTACATTACTAAACGGATACATTCTTGCATTAGCAATGAAAATGTTTCCATCCATTTTACAGAATTCCTTGTTAGTCGATGTGAAGAAATGTAGAATACTCGTACAATCACTGTTATAAAAGGAGCCGCGACCGTCCGTCCATGTGACCCCCTGGATTATGGTATCCAGAATACGCAGTCGGCTTATTTTAACATGTAGAAATTTTCTAAGGAGCTTTCTTTGTTGAAATTCATCATGTTGCTTTGATATTTTTATTTGATAATGCGAAATGAAATGTTTTAAATTCGTTTGACCAGTACCGTGGCTACCACTTAGCATAAGGCCTAAGATTTTGGAAATTGAGTTATTGTTTTACAAATTTTGATTTTCTTGAAAAGCTTCGAAGAGATAATAGACGACATTTCAGAATAAAATTCCGGCATAAGAGGCCAGCTAGGATAGAAATGTGTCCAACCGCAAGAGAGAAGAAGCAAGATTTCGACAGCAAGAAAAACGCCGAAGATGATCGGATAAACTACGCGAAATGGCAAGACGAAGCAATGCTGCTCGACAACGAGAAGCTAGAGCTAATTGACCCTTGACCGGCTTATGGAAAATCTACAGAATAATACAGAGCAACACAGAGTAGCTAGAGAGAGCTAAACACATGAAAGAAGCGAGGAAATTCTTTGGCATAGCTCTGGACAACATCGAGTGACACGAGAGAATTCAACTCAAGAAAGAAGGGGTGAAATTCTTCAGACTAATGCCTAACAGTTAACTCAAGAAAGAAGGGATGAAATTCTTCAGATTAATGCCGAGCAGCACTTGTGCACTAGTACACAATAATAATACAAGTAACAATGTTTCTAACTCAATGCGTATTTTATGTGTATGTGTATACAATTCAATGTATATTATAATTTCAAGACTTAAATACCTTTCATGATAGTCATTTGATGAATATTGTCACCCATAGCAAGACCTATTGAATGTATACACGAAAATATATTAAATTGTATAGTGTATACACATACATATAAAATACGCATTGAGTTAGAAACATTGTACTGTAACTTGTATTAATATTGTGTATTGCAAAAGGATCATACGTTTCTTCACATCTGTGTAGTACTCATTTAAATTGTAATCAAACGGATTCGTACATATATTATTATACATGATTATACATGATTAGACGACAATAACTTATTAATTTCATTCACATTTTATTAATTTCTTTTAAAGATTGAATCTACGTGTCGTCCGGTGGTAATTTTTGTTTTCGCATGTTTATGATTCCATGTATGTATATATGTGATAAAGTGGAATTTCACGTATATGAATATCTATGAGTGTAAATAAATCCTAGAAAATACTACGAATATTTTTAACATAAAATTACATTTTGAACATAAATATTTGAATGTTTGAGCACTGCAATCAATGTAGAATATTAAAGCAACAATAATGAGTAGTATAATGCCAAGTTTTTATAATTGACTCGCATCTTTTACGCCGGTCAAAGGTCTGCATCACACTCTACCTCCTGATGCTGGATACTTAGCACATTTTACGACAGCTTGTCTTGACATGGATTGCAACACTGGCGGAAATTTTATGTATTCCCTGCTCAAATGAAAAACGATTGTTTCGGTCATCACTTCCAATAGATAGGTATTTAACACAAAACCCGCTAAAATTAACGTGTGATTGTGTCAAATTTTATTCAACTTAGGGATAGATCAATTGAGTAACCCCTATCTTTAAAAGTGGTGAAAAAACCTGTGTAAACAATTATCGACCTATCTCCATTCTACCAATTATTAGCAAAGTATTCGAAAAGATTGTGTATAAAAAAGTGTACTCTTATTTTGAACAAAAATCATTTCTTTACGATAAACAATACGGTTTTCGCTCTAAAAAATCAACAACACAGGCTATATTAAATCATTTACAATTCCTCTATTCTAATATAGATGAAGGAAAGCCTGTCTTCTCTGTATTTCTTGACTTCCGAAAAGCATTTGATTGTGTGGACCATAAAATACTATTATCGAAACTACACTGTTATGGCATTCGAGGGATTGCCCATGATTGGTTCAGATCATACCTAACAAATCGGAAGCAATACGTTGTCATTGACGACGCAAAATCAGACCCACAGACAATTAGCCATGGAGTTCCACAAGGATCTGTTCTCGGGCCTCTCTTGTTTCTGATTTTTATCAGTGATATTGTAAAATCTACATCATTCTTCAAATTCATACTTTTTGCCGATGACAGTACGCTTTCTGCGGTCCTTCCGAACCAAAATCCTGCTATGATTGTGGAGAGTATAAATACTGAACTTCACAAGGTTTCATCGTGGCTCAAAGCTAATAAAATAAGCCTAAATATCGATAAAACAAATTATATTACTTTCTCATACAAGAAAGATGTATCTCTCCCATGCATTAAAATTGGCGAAGGTGAAATCGAAGAAACCAACTCATGTAAGTTTCTGGGCATCATAATAGATAAACATCTGACCTTCAAAGAGCACATCACTCATATTAGTTCTAAATTATCAAAATCCATCGGAATCCTAAATAAAGTAAAAATTTTCTGCCTGAAACAGCTTTACAAATGCTCTACCGTACGCTCATTTCCCCATACTTGCAATACGGAATAGAAGCATGGCACGGAACTGATAAAAATAAAACCAACAAAATTTTTACTCTGCAGAAAAGGGCTGTCAGAGCGGTAAAGAACCTAGAATATAATGCTCACACAAATGATTCTTTCAAAAATTTACAAATACTTAAACTTTCGGATCTCTACAAAATCTCCATCTGTAATTTCATTTACAAAACATTAAGAAATGATGGCGACAATAGCCTAAGACAATTATTGACTGCGCAAACTGGTCATCACGACCATTTAACCCGAAATAGAAGTAAATTCATGCTTCCTTATTATTCAAAGGCCAGGTCGCAACACAGTATTCTCTTCGTTGGAACCAAAACTTGGAACTCTATACCTGCAGAGATCCGTGAATGTAATTCGTACAAAGTATTCAAAAGACATCTTGAGTCTCACTTCCTATCAGAATACTAGTAGTGTAAGATCACCGTGTCGAAATCTTGCCTCCTACATGTAACTAATGATAATGTCATAGTGTAACTTGCCTTGTGTACCATAACCAATCTTCTCTCTGCTCTTGAATCGTTTTATCGAACATACTGTTAAATATAGCCGACTTGTAAAATATCGAGTTAATTATCTCAATGATCAATCTAATGCGAAACTAGGTTAAGTGAACTAGGTTAAACTTTTGTACACCCAAGAATAGCGTGATGGTAGGATGCCCTAGAAGTCGCTGAACTTATTCGGGCCCACAGGTAGCTATATTCAAACTTGTCCATTGTACTAGACTTAAGAAACATTCTACCTCTGTATCTCCTGTGGTAAATAAATTGTTTAAATTGTTTAAATTGTTTAAAATTTGAATTTGACTTGGATTAATTTGAACTTGACTTGAATTAATTTGAACTCGACTTTAATTAACTTGAAGTAAAAAAGGTGCAGTACAATACTAAAAACCCAGGCCAAAGCCCCGGTTTAGGGCAGTATTCTGCCGGGGCCGGGACCGGGGCCGGGGTTAGCAAAAATGGCCGGGGTTAGCCGGGGCCGGGACCCCGGTCAGTCCATAAAAGATATTCGTCCGAAATGCATGAATTCAACATGTTTCAGTGATTGTGACAGCGGATTTAAGGGGAACGTCTACCCAGAATTCGAAAAATGGCTGTCACGTTTGTTGTATGGGAACTAGATCAATGAAATTTGGCATACGTATGTATTTTTGATAGGGCTACAGGTGCGTATTAGAAACTTTTTTCAACTTTGAACTAATTACTGAAATAATAGGGAAAAATTGATGAAAAAATAGGGTAATTTCAAAATCTATCTTCTCCTAAAGTTATTATCGTAGAACAATGATTTAGGTTTCATTGAATGCGCAAAACGTTGTTGCATAGCTGGACGGAAAATGTTTTCGAAATTCTTGAAAGCTTAGTTTTTATGATATTACAATTTAGGTTTTTGAAAGTTTATGGTTTTTCCGTAGATTTTCAAATGTAACTAAGAAAGTGGTAAGTATTTAATTTCGATTCTCCGTCCAGCTGTGCAGTCACTTTTTACGCATTCAATGAATTCTAAATCATTGCTTTACAATTGTAACTTTCGGAGAAAATAGCTTTTAAAAATACCCGATTTTCCCATTTTCAACTGTTCAGGGAGAACATTTTTCTAAAAATTTTCATTTTTCTCATTTGCAAGCTATATTGGTTAGAAAAATTGGGGCGGTTGATGTTCTGAAAGGTATCTGAAGATATGAATATATTTTCTTGTACGTTTTTTGTTATTACTTGGAGGAACCTGTACCACAGGTTTCAAGAGACGTTTGGAACTGTATCATAGATACGTTTCACCGCTCCAGGAGCGTACACCGTCGCGTTCTCCTCAACGCGCTCCTCCCCTTCCCGCCTTCGTTTCCTCCTCTCACGGAGTGAAGAACGTTGTGTAGCTTTGCTAGATTGTAAACTAAGGAGTTCTGTGTCGAATAGATGAACACAACATAATCCAGATATTTCTGGTTCATGTCTAATGCGGTGACTGTCGCGCGCAACCAGCTGCAATCGAATCCACCCCCTTCCGCCTTCGTTTCCCCCTTTCACGAAGCACAGAACGTTCTGAACCTTTGCCAGCTTGTAAAATAAGGACTTCTGTATTGAATAAAGTAATAAAAACCACAAAAAAGAATTTTCAGAGGCATGGCGCATCCACTTGGTGGTCGGGGCTGGCTCCTGATTGGACCCCTCCCCCCCTTCTCAACCCCATTTCCCCCACTTATGATGCTCAGATCGTTCTGCAAATTTGGCAGCTTGTGAAGTAAGCACATCTCTAGTGAATAAAGCAATAAAAGAAAAAAACAGGAATTTTCCATTTTCTGGGTAGAATTCTGCCTTAAAAACATCAACTGGACAACATTCCAGTGAATTGGGAATTTCACGAATATTATTGCAACGCCTCTTGACAAAAGATTCAGAACTGTTTCCTATAAAAATCCAAGCATCACAATTATTGTAACAATTCGCCGATCATCATCAAAGGAAAAACTTCGCAAGTACATTTCTACCCTTTACGAATGATCAAAGTATTACTTCATGCCTAATCATGTATAATGAGGCCCATTCCCATATCAGTAGGCATGTTAATAATCAAAACTGCTGTTTCTGGTGGAAAGAAAACCCTACTATAATGCTAGAGCAACCACTTCATGTTCAGCAGATTATCTTCTGGTGTGATATAACAAGTGTAAAAATTATTGGCCCATACTTCTTCGAGTCTTTTGATGGTGCAACCATAACAGTGAAGGGAGACAGCCACTAACAAATGAAACATGAATATATATAGCCACATTTGAAAGATTTAGACAACCAGAATTTGTGGTTCCGACAAGATGGGGCGGCACCATATACAGCAAGGGAAACCATGGCAATGCTAAAAGCTTGCTTTCTTTTTTGCTGATTTAATTTTACGTTTGGTGACGTTCCATCGCCACCACGGTCTTCTTATTTAATCCCTCTAAATTTCTTCTGTTGAGTATACCTTTAAAGAAAAGGTTTACATCAATTCGCCGAATACTCTTCATGAGTTTGAAAACATCTTTGAATAAAATCAAGAGAATAATTCCAGATATTTACAAAAATGTCATGAAAAATCTTGCACTTAGAATGAGTTTGTCCTTAAATAATAATGGGAAACACGTAAATGATATCAGATTTAACCCTTTACGGCCGGGACTATGTGTTCGTGCAGAAAAAAATATTTTCACAAGGTATCTCGATGTTTCGGACAGTTTTGAGTTGGACTCCAGTCATTAAATTTTAAAAATGATATTATTCATGAATTTACATATACTGAACTAATTCGTTCAGTTAGGGCCACAAATGGGTATTTCGCTATCACGGAAAAATTTGAACATCTACATAAATAGTTAAAAAAATAGTAATAATTTGTCACAATTTATTATAAAACTCAGTCCTTATATTTTCCTAAAAAATACCAATACGACTAAAGATAAAAATTATTTAATTCCTATTTTAGAAGTGTATTTCGTTTATAATAATCCATGAACTAGGACTAGTAAATAACGACCACAGTAAAAGGCTTTGTAATTGGTTTCAAATTACTTATTGCTTATGAATATGGGAATTCCTTCCACCTAAACAAATGTATTGAAATAAATCGTATTGTAATCAAAGACAGTAAAAATTTATAACAACCAAAAAATATACACAAAGTAAATCTGATGAAAAATACGCCAAATTAATTTTTTCTGTAAACATCAATGCTAAAGCTAGATCAATATATTTTAGCTAGAGTAAAGCTTCAATTTTCCAACCCTTCAGTACAGGGAATTCACACAGAGCTTGCAGAGTATGATAATTGGCAAAATGGTTACTTTTTCCATAGAAACACAGATAGATGCACGTTGCATTTACGACAGACAACATTTGTTGCCCCAGTGCATCCTTCAAGTCTGCAACTGCGTTGGGTTTCAGCCACATATGCCCAGTGGCCTGTCTGATACCTCACATGAGTTTCAAATTGAGCTGAAGGGACAGGCAATCTTTTCTTTTTGTGAGCTGACCTTTCAGAACTTCAATTGTATATGGATAATCATTGGGCGCACCTTACTGAACCTGTCTTCAGTCGTGGGCATGGTGTGGTCATGGGGGAGGTATTATCCACCAAATGTAGATTGGACTTCATTTCAAGCCATCTATCTGCTCATGCCCTACAGGCACCTCTCAAAGACCGGGCAACTAGGTACTCCAATGCATCCTAACACTGTACTTAGATCAAAGAAAAGTAATAAATTAGGCCAATCCATTGCTCAACTTCTTTGCAATCAGTTTTGCGAACTTTTTTTTTGAGCTGAGTATAAGTTGCTTTGGTTTACAGGGAGATCAAAAAAAAATTCAAAAAAAAATTCAAACAAAAATTATTTTACGTAGGCGATAGGACTGGAGCGACTCAGGTCCTGGTAGCTTTCACCAGTACTGAATACGGGAGCTTGTATTGAATCAGCCAAATCATTCAGAGCCCTGAATTGGTTGTCTTCCTTTCCAGAGCTCGATGGTCTCTAGAATCAGTAGATATAGTATTATTATTAATTTCAATGACAACGGGATTGCTACCAAATTCAGTTTTTTCACCGGAAGGAACATTTACGTTGATGTTTCGGGCTCTGCCATGGCGTCTGAAATAACGAAAAGCAGTAAAATAATTATATAAAAAGCCACGAAATAATGATATTACAGAAATTTACCATATGTATCCCTATTTTCGTAACCTATGATTTTACCTTCCCCATAAAATGAATTTCGTCCGGAACATATGTAGGGTCTACAACACTATTATCACTGTCATATTCTTCTTCATATCGCTGTTGGCAGCAGCCAAAAACGGATTAATGATAATGCTGAAATGACTAGATCTCTAACTGTAGTACAGATTCGTGTGTATACCTGTAAATTAAGAACAAATATGAATGAATTATAACTTTTCGGCTGACAAAAGCCGAACTGAACTATTTCGTACAGCCCAAAACAGAAAGCCCATAATCCTAACTGAACAAATTAGTTCACTGAACTTATCATGGTTTAGTAAACGCGCATTATGACATATAAGCAAAAACATCGTTCCATGCCGTTATTGAAGATGTATATTCATTATCAATATTTTTTATTTCAGTACTACTCACCTTCTTATGATCCATCAGTGTAATAAAGTGGAAGTGTCGGGGAAGTTCACGACACCGACCGCACCTAGCAACAAACATCGCCGCACTGACTAGTTCTCGTGCGTAATTATCAACTTGCGACATTCGGCATGCAGAGCGGAGCTGTACGAATGCGTCTAGTTAGGCCATGAAACAACTAGCGTAAAATATCTCTCGCATTTCTTTCATATATTCCACTGTACGAATTCGTTCACGTAGGCCGTAAAGGGTTAAATAATATAATGTGAAAATTTTCTTTTTCATTCCATACGTAACCAATTTTTACAGCTGTACTAGTTGTCACGTGGTAAATGTTCAAATGGTGAAGAGACTTTTGGGCCATACTGTATTTGATAATAATTATGAGCTTATGATTTTAAGCTTCGTTTCGTTTCGTGAACATTTTACCTTCAATATTTTTAAATGTATTGTTCTTCTTCGTGAGCAGGAACATCATTTGGTATTCTTTCAATTCAAATCGTTTACAACCCAACCGTTTATCGAGAATTTCGCGTGTCTCTAAGGAAAGCCATATTTCGATTATTCTATTTAATACGTTAGAAGAACAATTTCGGTATTATATGCAGTAAAACTATATCTATCTTGCCTTTACATGGTTTTGGTAACCTTATTCATTTACATATCATTGATATCTCTAATGAATATATCCGAAAAATTAGCAGGTACATACGAAATGGCTTCTTGCTTAGAAAATTTGGTAACGAAATCGAACTGGGACTCAGGGCAAGAGTAACAAATTTAAATATTTACTTGTACTACAACGTTTCTCATTTTTAACCGTCTGATATCGTTCAAGTCACTCCTCGTTAAAATTATGATATTTGGGCGTTTAGGTTAAAAATTATGTAATGTAGTATCTGAATGATATTGAACAAATTGGAATGCGTTTTGTACAACAATAAGGACTTGATGAGTAGTGTGCTTAGGCTTTCACACGCTAGTATTATAAAGATTTTAGCGAGTACATACCTTAAACTAGCATCGTCAGAAGAGTCAGAATTGAACATTCTTAATATTGAAACGCTTAACTCCGTATTAAACATTTTTTAAGATTTCAAAACACTCTTATCACTATTTAAAAAAATTTTACCCATAATATCGATAGCCGTCTCATATACACATTTTTCTTTAGATCATGAAAACTTTTGACCAGAACATAATCAAATCATAAAGAGCATATCTATGATACCATTTTCATTCCGTTACAAGTATGAATATACCGGATATCCAAGGAAAAAGTATCCTCTGATTCCACTGGTTTTATATTTTAATAACACTATGTATCTACGATAACGGATAAGAGTATTTAATAAAATTCCGCTGTTGTTTATTGCGCTGTATTTTGAAGCGATTAAGCGGATAAAAATATTCTTTAATTAAACTTTTGTACGATATAATAGGTTCACAAAATTATGAATATATGAAATCGGTGCATTCATTGTTTGTGAATAATTTGGATGTAAGTTATGGTCGCCAAGCTATACATTTATTGATCTGCCGTGGTAGGTATTTTGGAAACAGATAATGAAAAATTTTCACTATCACAATCTTATCGCAATGGGAAGTGGAACTAATACAGGAATAGAGAACTTCCAGCCTCAATAAAAAAACGGGATTCAACATCAATACTGCGGATCTCATTATTGCTCCCACAAACAGAAAACACGTATTTCGTTTGTCAACATCGGTACTGGTCCCATCACGAGAATTACATCCCCTCAATATCTACTGATAAAAATTTAAGAAAATTGACATCTGCGGAACAAATCTTGTTTACATAATAGTATTTACCATTAAACTCAGCAGAAATCTTTTTACAAAGAAAATTAATATGCCAACGGAAATTCTAGAAATTCTGTATCAAATGTAAATACAGTGATTTCTACAGCGCCCAAAAAAGAATGAAATAGTTTAGATTAAACTGAATCGAGCCCCTTTTTCCACTGTAGAAAGCAAAATTCACTCTTAATTAAAATAACCAAAAGCTAATTCATTAAAGGTAGGTACCGAACAGAAATTAACTAGATGAAGTTAATACATTCTTTCGTTGTGAAGATTGAAAATCTCAAAACATGATGCGGAGAAGATAAAGTGTATTGTCATTGGTACGCAAATTCTCTGACTAATGAAACCACACTTTGTTTCTCACCATTCGATACCATGTGTTGGGATTGATAAGATCAAATGCAACTCAGATCTTATCTAAGCGCAGGTTTCGCAGTGTGGTTGGCAGAATACAACAGTAACATCACTAAAATAATTTGAGTATTTAAATATTGACGAAATCAAAGCAAACATTGTCTCTGCTAGAAGAAGCCCGCAACATGATTGAACAAGGGCACATGTGCAGGGAATCAGTAATTGTTATAAACTGAAATTGGCGTTTTAGAATTTCACTTTCAGGCAATCTGAGTCCATGATTATCAACATGCCTCTGCTAATATGAAAAATGTTTTCACTGCTACAGAAATAGAGACAATTTTACGTACAGTTAGGAACGAAATTATTCGTACATCACTCGTCTTTCAAAAATTTCTAGAAGCGAGTGCCTGAGGTACAAACGAACCCGGCAGGGTAAGGAAAACACAACTGGAATTAATGCCGTATTATTGAGAAGATCGCCGACAATGGTGGCACACAACGGAATATTACAGCCGGGTAATACAGAAACCGAGGACGTCTTGGCGGGCCGACGGTTGTCGGGGAGGCGCAGCGTGGTTGTAGGACGAGAGCAAACCGGTGAGGCGGCTACTTGACCAAGAGTCTCCGACCAAGGAGTATCAGAGGAGCTAGCAGGGAACTGGCTCCAGTCGAGGGAGCGACGAGGCGTGGCGGCTGGCAGTCGAGGCAGCGGTAACAGTAGCAGAGGTGGTGCTTACGGAGCGTCGAGACTTTGTTGTAAACATCAGGGACGCTGCGAGTGTACTGAGGCTGCGCTGGCCGCGCGGCTGTTTATTTAGGCCTCGGTGGAGCCTCACTGTGACCGTCCCGGTCTCTGATTGGTCGAGACGGAGTGCCCGCTTATCGCCGTCTAGGCTTGTGCTAAACTTACGGAGGTTTCTATCGACGTTGCCTGACTGTTCGAGGCAGGCTGCTTATAAAGCTTGGTCCGGCACCACAGCGCCAAACTTGAGCTCTTATCATTGGTCGTTTAGTACTGGCGCTTCGAGGCTGTGAGGTGGTGCTTTTAAGCTTGTGTGGTGGTGTGTGTTCATACCACCAAAGCCGTGTGCTTTGGGTCATTGTCTTGTTGAAATAACCACCGCCTTCCAAGTCCCAAACTATTAGCTGATACTTTCAGGTTTTCGTACAAAGTAGAAATATAGTCATTAGAGTTCATCTTCCCTTCAATTACAACCAATTTTCCAGTACCCGATACAGCAAAACAACCCCAAAACATCAGTGATCCACCTCCGTGTTTAACTGTTGGCACAGTGTTCTTCGGCAGGAAAGCTTCACCATTCTTACGCTAAACCTTCTTCACGTCATTGTGCCTAAAAAGCTCGAGTTGGTTTCGTCACTCCATAATAATCTCTCCCAAAAGCCTCTGTCCTTATCCAAGTGTGACTTTGCCAGTTCAAGCGAGCAGCAACATGACATGGTTTGTGGAGTGGAGTCCTTTGAGGTTGCCGTCAGTGTAAATTGGTTGCAATTGAAGCGAAGATGAACTCAGATTACTATCTTTCTATTTTGGACGAAAACCTGAAGGTACTAGCTAATAGCTTGGGATTAAGAAGGCGGTGAGTATTTCAACAAGATAATGTACAACTAGATGGCTTCAAAGAAATAAGATAAATGTGATGCCATGGCCTTCGATGAGTCCTGATCTCAATCCCATTGAAAACTTGTGTCAGGAATTAAAATTCAATATCAATAAGAGAGCTCCAAAGATTCATCATGAATTGAAACGCATCGCCTATGAAAAATGGATTTATATTTCATCTGAAACTACGGAAAAGCTTGTCTAACACTGTAATAAAAGGGTTTTAAATGTTATGAAGATGAAAGGTCACGCTATTGATTATTAAAAATGTTTTCAAATGGTAGATTTGCCTCAATAAAGTACTACTCACTGTACTGTAAAAAAAAGTGTCAAAACAACGGAAAATTGTCTAGCAGCTTTTTCGCCAGAGAGTTTTTTCCCTCTGTTAGTCCATCAGATGCATCAATTGCTTCTGTCGTGGTTACAGACATCTGTTGAGTTAACGGACTGCGATAGACACACCGTTGGTCCAACGGGAATTACCGTATTTATCTGTTCAATTTACAGAAATGTTATGAACGATCTGTATTTCAGACAGGGAACGTCTACATGTCTGTTGCTAGAACGGGTGAGGCCGGCATTGTGCCGGACGAAATATAGGTTGCTGTCGCTTTTCTAGAAACTATAAGAGCTTCTGTTGAATCAACAGGAACATAAAAAAGCTTCTGGGTAAGTGACAGTTTCAAGAGATTCTGTAACTACGACAGAGGAATCGAAAATTGGACTGTACTCCGGTGCATCTGCCCCGTGCAGATACATTATGGTGCTCAGTAAATATTACATGCGATGCTATACTTCTACGGACCAAAGTACATCGCATGTAATATTTACTGGGCACCATAATGTATCTCCACGTGGCAGATGCATCAGAGTACCGTCCAATTTCCGGTTCCTCTGTCGCAGTAACAGAATCTCTTGAAACTGTCACTTACCCATTGGCTTCTTTATGTTTTTGTTGATTCAAGAGAAGCTCAAGTATTCATTTTCAGAAGTTACAAAACCGCTGACGATTCAGGCTGATTGAAGAAAGTTTTTCGTACACTACGTATATTTAATAAGATTCACATGGATACTTCTTGGGTTGGTCAAAAACGAATTACTTTCTTGAAAAGTATACTGAAAAACAATTTGGTACACAAAGGGTTTTCAGACACCGTATGACACACCTGGGAACAAATGATGAAAGACATGTATAACAAAACAAGAAATGCTGTAACAAAGCGGTAAGCATCGACAACTGAAACTTTGAAATCTATTTTCTGTGAAAAAGCCCTACCCATAGCGCAGCGCACTTCTATCCTCGCAGGAGCATTATGAATAAAATATGCTACACCGTTCGGTACCTCTTTCAAGTATGAAATTATTTCCCAATTGAAAACAACAAAAAAACTATTATGTAACCAAAGGAGTTATAATATACAAGCAATTTTAATGAATCACACTGAAAAATCTATCGATGTTCCCAATAAAAGACTATACCTCGTCAGTTGCTAAGAACGAAAAACTAAACCTGAACTGAGCATCCAGAATAGTATATTCGAGAGCTATAGCGATACTCTGCACACAGAAAAAAATATTAAATGCCTCTGTCAATGGTGATGCGGTCTGCTTCATCAAAATACTAGCCTACCATTTCAGAGTTCAAAGAAATATATAAGTATAACAAAATACATTGCTTTGGTACGTAATACCTACGAAATTTAGGCAGCAGTTCTTAGAGACAGTAAATAAAGCAAAACCTACAAAAAGGACGAAATTACAGAAAATTCAACTTATTACTCTACATGAATAACGCTTTACATAAATTACGTGGAGTGTACAAACTTTCTAATACACATCATTGGTTCACTCTATGATGAATCAGTACTGAACAATAAAATGAGTTGAATAAAACGATGAACTCAATGATGAAAAGAAAGTGTACGGTTCAGAACAAACCTATTCTGACGTTAGTTAGAGTTCTATTGAATCTCGAGATTAGATTAGATTATAAGTTAGTTTAAGCCTCCCTAACCGCTGCAAAAATAGAGCGTATCGAAGAGAGGAAGGAGGAAGGCACCATTTAGTATGGAGATTAGAAAATGAGGAATCTATGCAGAAGGGGCATAGAAACAGTAAGATGGGATAGAAGTCCATGAAATAAGATAAAAGTTGAAGAAGAAAGTCAGGGGTGCTGAAAAACAGGACAGTAGTGAACCGAAAAAAGTTGGTCCCTAACATAACAAAAAAACATTTTATTTCAACAAAAAGAAGGCCTACCTAACTCTCAGCTCGGGCCCTCACATTTTCCCCTGGGAGCGCTAATTCCCATACATACAATAGTTGTATCCCCCTGAGGGGCTATTGAATCTCGAATGGCACCGTGTCTCATGCAAGCTAGTTAACAATAAGTCCTCTCAAATGTTCATCAACGGGCGAAAAATGTTAACTTCAGATGCTATATGCTCAAGATATAATCTAAAATAACTTTTGCATTGATGCTTCTAAGCTTGAGAATAAAAAGCAAGGCGAAAATTGCTACAGATAAAGTCATTTTTATTAAGATTGATCAAATAAAATTGAACGTTCGAATTAACAGTCCAGTCCATCTTCAGCTAAATCTCTGGAAGACGAAACCAAAAGAGGAAGAATTAATTAAATAATGGCGTATTTATAAACAGTTTTAACTTAAAAAAAAAACACAAACAACGGTAAAACAATAAAAGGTTAAGGAAAAACTGAGAAACTGAACTATGTGTTGGCAACATGAAGCGGAAAAGCAAATTGGGTTGTTATTCAGAGTAGGGTTTCACTTTGTAAATAGGCAAAGATTCGAGAATCCGGAGATCTGTTCTGTAAGAGGTACTCGCCAAGATTTTGAAGTCGTTTAGGGAAACCGGAACATTGCACTCTTCTGCATGAGATCTAACAGAGGATAGGGAAGGGGGATCCAAGAGGAAGACCAGTTCTGCAACTTCGCCCAGCGTGCTCGGAACTCTAGTCATCAGGGTACGGCAGGTAGAACCAACGTACCGCGATTCTCAACGTGGAATACTGTATTGGTACACCAAAGACGAGCACAGTGAGGGTGGCAGTTTGTCTTTGAAACGTAATAGGGAATCAATTGTAAAATTATTTACTAGAACCATTAGAGCTTCGAGTTATTGAAAAAAATATTAATTAAGGACTAAACATCCTTAGCTTCAATGACTGATGGCCAAATCACGCCAACTTTACAAAGAAAGCTTGTTGAGCAGAATACTGAACAGATTGAAAGTTATTAATCTTTGACCAAAATTTTATAACTCCCAATATGTTCTATCTTGTGCTCAACAAGCTTTCTTTGTGAAGTTGCCGTATTTTGGCCATCAGTCATTGAAACTAAGCGAGGATGTTAATTCCCTTGTTAATAAGTTTTCCCATAACTTAAAATTCAAATGATTATAGTGAATAATTTTACAATTGGTTTTCTATTACGTTTCAAAGACAAACTACCACCCTCACTGGGCTCGTCTTTGGTGTACCAATACAGTTGTTCACGTTGTGAATCGCGGTACGTTGGTTCTACCTGCAGTACCCTGATGACTAGAGCTTCCGAGCACACTGGGCGAAGTTGCAGAACTGGTCGTCCTTTTGGATCCCCCTCCCCCATCCTATGTTAGATCTCATGCGGAAGAGTGCAATGTTCCAGTCTCCCTAAACGACTTTCAAATCTTAGCCTGTACCTCTTACAGAACAGATCTGCGCATTCTCGAATCTTTGCCTTTTAAAAAAACTGAAACCTACTCTGAATGACACTCCAAGTGCTTTTCCGCTTCATGTTGCCAACACATAATGCAGTTACTGAGTTTTTCCTTTACCTATTATTTTTTTACCGTTGTCTGTTTTTTTCAAAGGTTAGATTTGCTTATTAGTTAGTTCAAGCTTCCCTACCCGCAACAAAGGCGATTCAAAGAGAGGAAGAAAGAAGGCATCATTTAGTATGGAGTTAAGGTAAGAATCTATGCAGAAAGGGCATAGAAACAGTGAGATGAGAAAGAACTTCATTAAACAAGATCAAAGTTGAAGAAGAAAGTAATAGGAGCTGAAAAAAACATGACAGCGGTGAACCGAAAAAGATGGTCCGTAACAAAACAAGAACCCATTCTATTTTAACAAAAACAAAGCCTACCTAACCTTTAGCTCGGGCCCTCACAGTGTCCCTCTGGGAGCGCTAATTCCTATAGATACAATAGTTGTATCCCCTGAGGGTTTTTTTTGAAGTTCAAACTTGATATAAATACTTCATTAGTGAATTAATTCTTCCTCTTTTTGCTTCGTTTTACAGATATTTTGCTGAAGATGGACTGTTAATCCGAAACGTTCAGTTTTATTTGATCATTTTTAATATAAGTGACTTCACGAGTAGCGATTTTCGCCTTGCTATTTATGCTCAAGATAGTCACAATTATCTTATAACAGATCACAATGTTATATCAATAACATAGCATTTGGTGTAATGACTGACACAAAAGGTGCGAGCGTTTCATTTAAGCCAAGGCATAGTCCATTTGGTGTTATTCGGCAAAAATAATTTAACGCCTAGACAATGAGAAAGCATGAAAGAAACCTGATACTGAGAATGTTCACGTACAACTTGACTCAAACATACCGCAGATCTATGCACGCCCATCAGAGTCATCTACAATGTAGTTTAAAAACTATTTGAAAATCGCACGCCGATTTGACCAAATCGTCATCCAAACGATGTAGCAGCTAACACGAGCCCAGCAGCACTTACTCAACCTTCCGTCAAAAAGTGGAACACTCTTTTATTAACTGAAGAACCTTAGCTTGAAAACCAGTTGAAAGCGAAATTCCTACAAGCATGCGAAACAAAACTAAAACGCAGGAACACAAAATTTCAGGCTCACGCTTCATAAAACTAGCTGTAAGTAATTAGCACTGACATTATTCAAGTTAAGTATGCGACAGAAGAGGCATTGGCCATGTGGTGACTACTAATCTATAATGCACAAAGTGGTTTCTAGCATAGTATTGTCTCAAGCATAGAAAAAGGATTAAAAGAAGTGTAGGAAATGAAAAGCATCAAGATTGAAGTTGAGGTGATGAAAAGGGCAAATAAGGTTCAGAACTCCTCAACCCATCGCAACGAGAAAAAAAGGTCAACTTGTCCGTTAAAACAGGGCCTACACAGCCTATTAGTAACTCGAAGTGCAAAGCATACATGAGGACTACCCATTGGTGGGAGGGGGAGGGGAGCAGGGATAAAAAACAAGATTGAAAAGAATCACCAGTTGCACATAGCCTGCATTCTAGTCATGATATATAAAATCGCTCTCCTTTTCCGTATTCAATTGTATCGTGGTAATGAGTTTTTAAATTTTTGACTATTAATTTATGAATGAACTGACAACCTCGGGTTGGGCAATCTTATTTGCAAATACCTATACAATGTTTAGAATATAACAAACGTGTCCGAAAATTTAATTAGACGTCACTTAAACCGAATATAACATTCAATTGTTTGTCATTAAAAAGACGAAGGTTTCAATCACACTTGGAGCAAAGATCAGCAAGTAAGAGTGGCAGGGTCGAGGCCAAGAGACTCTTCCGTGCTGAGGCACGCGACCAACGACAGGTCCTTTGGATGCATCCCGCAGTGGCGTTTTCTTCCATTCATGAATTTTATCTTGAAGCCTCCTTCGGGGTTGATTTTCGGTAGGTATCTGGAATGTTTGAAAATACATTTGCATTTGTAAGTTAGTGAAGTCATTTTCATACAACTGAAAATATACAAGCCAACGGAAATTCAATGCGTAAAACTCTCAGCTTGTCCACAAGTAAATGTTTGGCAAAGGAATGCGCAGAAACATGCAAGCACGCACCTCTCTGAATTTAAAATGTCATGTACCAATATGCTTATATTTGAATGCATATGAACATTCATGTAGACACATACATATAAACATTTATACAAATTTGTGCAATTATTAGTCTCGATTCAGTTAGTTTTAACCATTTGAAAACACTATAGCACAAGGGTAATTTGCAGAGATTCTTCGAGCATGATATATTTTGTGAAAATCATTTTGAAAAATATATTTTAAACCATTGACATTCTACTACGAACAAGCGTATATTCATCAATTTTACTCCTGTAAACTGATCTCCCCCCATCTTTATGTTCTAATTCCTTTCCTGCATCAGAAGAAAAATCAAAGAAATGACATCAGAGAGAGAATGTTGCAGCAGCGCTGACATCCAAATATTACATTTACAATAGTAAACGTTCTAATATTAAAACAAATAACAAGCTGTCTTTTTTATATGGCTCGGTGGAAAGGGTAATCAACAAATTTGAAACACCAGTCTAACGTAGGAGTACTTTTACTGATAAGGGTATGCCTTTTTTAGCTTTTGTTCTTTGTTTTTGCAACTAGAAAAATTTCAACAAATAAGTGCAAAATTTTTTCTACTTATTACAGCAATAAAAGCTCAAAACCTTTCCAATGTAGAAACTTGATCCAGGTTTGCTCAAGCACAAAAATAAACAATATATAACAAATGGAAACATAATTATCTATATTAAGTTAAAAGAAGGTACATATTCAATATCAAAACTTATGAAAGAACACAAATTTCTAGCAACTCTCAGGTTTATAGTATAACTTTAAATTTTGATCTCTATTTCTGAAAACAGATCATTTCTGCATCAAATGAGAATAGAACCATGTTTCTACAAAGAGGGACAGAGCCTTTTTTGATGTTGTTAATAACTTGCAATAGCAGAGAAGGGTTATTGAAAAATATCGAAAATAATCTTGCAACTTATAAATTATATATTGAATGCATACACAATAGATGGCTCAGGGTGCGTTAGCCCCTCATTAGTACCCACATCATTTTAAAACACAGGCCTCCGAGATACCAGAAACTAGTTATTTTTACCTCTTTAGATGTTAATTAAACACATAAAATAAACCTAATAATTTAAGTAAATCACCCTATAACCCAGCTTCTGCCTCTGTATCTTGTGAACTATTGCACAGATCCTTTTGAGTATATCACAGCTGACACTTGACATAAACAATCTCATTATGCAGAAAGCAAAAATTTATTAACGTTTCATTAAATTGCAAACAAAAATATGGCTATTATATGCAATGTCGATACATGTTTTAAAACCAAATACTGCTGTTTCTCTTTAGGCAATACTAGTGCATTTAGGATTTCCTTAAAAAATGATGTTCAGTGTTCAACACATAGGAATACACAAATTTTTAGATATAAATTCATTAAGAACTGCGCATCATTGTCTACACAACATTTTTTTAAAGTGACATTTCTTTATTATGTAGAGTGGTGCACAATTAACTTACGTGATTTTCCATTCTAGCATGAACTCATTTAAATTTAATTTTACTTTTTCAATATGTCAATTACCATTCTCGGTGCGAACATTCTTATCTTAAAAGTCTTTTTTCATTCTAACTGGATTTCGATTCATTCAATTAAAGTCACATCTCAATTTGGAAGTAAAGTTCATGAAAATGGAAATACTATTTACCCCTAACAAAACTTTGCATAAAGATCCCATGATTATGTTTACCATTGAAGTAACTGAGACAAATTCTATGTAAACTTTGCATGGTCACCTTTGATGGCCAATTCTGCATGGCTGCTAACCATGAAAAACTTTGATCACTTTTCATTGCATTAACGGCCACCTTTGAAAGTGACCAGGGTATTTGTAAAGGAGAGGACTATAATCGATTTCCTAATTTTTGCTGCCTAAAAATAGTTAATTAGATCAAAATGAACAACTTTTCTTCTATGTACTTATCGTCGCAATTCACTATTAAACGAGTTATAGCGGTAGGTTTGGTTTGAGTAGGGTACGTTTGGGTACTTCGTAATTCGTCCGTTTTTGTCTGTATTTTTGCAGTTTTTTTTGTAGTGTATGAATAATTTTGTCTTATCGTGTTTCTGAAGATCAGCTTGTTAAATCGTTTAGAAATGTTTTGTTCTAGAAAATTCGTATTATTGTCACTAATATGTGCTTCACAAACTGTGAAAACCTTATGCTTGTGGCAACAATAGTTTTCGAGAAATTCTAGGAAGTTTTGAAGGACGAACGGTGTACGAATAATTTCGTTGCTAACTGTATATTTCGTCGCTAACTCTCCTCACATTCCTCATTGATAAAGCGGACTGTGCCCTACTGTACAGCAGTGTTAAAAACTATAGATAATGGACCATAATTCAAATGATATATATAAGCTAGAGCATTATTAGTTCAAAATTCTGAAGGTTATGCCATCACTGTTCTAAAATCAAGCACATAACAGTCAAATCACTTTGTTTTTAGCATCTCGCTTGTCTGTTATAAATTATAAAATGATTGCTACTCATTTAAAAGGTCCGGAAAACGAAAATAATGACGCAATACATATGCTTTGCAAATTGAATTTATTTTTATTACAATGACCAAGTTGCCGATTCAAATACTGCCGTTTCAAAGAAAATAAGTTGGAGGTCTTCGTTTCCAATGAGGCGCAGGCTGACTTTTCTTTTAATGCCGGCTTTGACAAGCACCAATATACATTATGTCAGCCACACGAGCAATAGCCACACCGGTTTACCAACACTTGTTGTACTCGTCTTTACACAGTAATCTTTGAGAAAAAATCGATTAGCTCCTTTCATTATGTACAATGTTATGTTGTTTCATACTTGGCTAGAAATGTAGAAGTTTTCTCGACCAGCAGACTAAGATTAAGGATTGACGATCAAGAGAACCGAGAGAAAACAAATTCCTGGCCTGATTCTGCTTCAAAACCACTGAAACATTTTCATTGCGTCTCCCCATATTTCAGAGAATACACGGATAAAATGTTGCAAGATCTGAAAATTCTTTTTGCACGTCATTTTCATACATTAAAACTAGGTACATGTATTGTGTTCGTTAATAATTCACTTAAAGTTGACTCTGTTCTGTCTCAACTACGTGATTCCCAAACGGATGCAAGCATTCTTTTGTATAAGTTTAGTCGTGTGAAATGTGCATTTGGCTGTATCGGCGTGAAGACTTTGACATTCTATATTAAGATTGCCCAACACCGTGGAGCATCTACCGTAGCGGAAGACCCAACCCCCTCATTCATCCATTTGCCTTCACAACTAGCACTGTTCTGACCATGAAACACAGGAAAATTTTCTATTTTATGTTCAGCTTCAAATCATTTACATACACTCATTTTCGAATCATTTTCTGTTTCCAGAGAAATACCGGTGCTCAATAGCACTATTATTTTAGATCCACCCCAGATTTACTGGTAGATTTTATAGTGTCTTTGTATTTTTAGGAATAGACTAATTTTTTTCTTTTTCTTTCAATCTTCAGACTTCCAACTGAAGATAGAGCTGGTCTCAGAAACGCTTTATTTAACTGACACTGTGTACCTATTTGAAATTCATATGTTGTGAGATCTTTATTAAAAATGATTTCAATTCTTAGCGTATTCCTCGTTTTTAAATTCCTGATGACCGTTCGCTTAAAGAAAAGTGACTTCCCTAATTAGGCTTACAGTTGATCAACATATAATTCCAGTTGTATCTTTGAAACCATCAAAACATGACAGTGCAAACAGGGTAAATAAGCAACGCCCAATGCACCAATTTGTGAAAGTCACAGGCTAATATGAATTACAGACTGTGGTATAAAACACTTCCCATATTTAAACTTATGAAACCTACGCATTCATATTGCACAGTAAGATAGAGTTAGTTGTTACACTAGGGGTTCGATATTATAGAAATAAAGCACAATATTTACCACTCAACTCACCGTTGGGCTTTGATCTGATATTATTTTGAGTTGAAGGGAACGATTAGCTCAAATGCCGCACAACGCTGAAGTTATAAAACACTCTTTGATCTGGTAAAAATTGTCAATGTTAGAATGCTTACATTAAGCTGACTCTAAAGAAGCGAAAATTAGCCTACGATATGATACAAAAACCGTCGTTGAAAAGAGCATGAAGAAAACAAGCATTTAATTCACTTTGTGTTAGCGTACAAATTCGGTTGTTAACTGTTCAGCCATCGCCAAGATAGGTCAACTGGGGCCTCTGTACTACAGAGGGAAAATAATTCTTCCGTCGAATAAACTGAACTCGCGTATCACAGATACTTGCGAAAAGGACTTCTGTCACAATTTTCAAATTTTTGTTCGCCTGGTAGATTATAGCTTGCTAGCTATACTGATTCGCTTGACTTATATTTCGAAAAATTTCACTACTTAGCCACGCAGCCACCTGAAATTCTGAACAATATTGGAAGTTTATCGCTGCAACAGAAACACTGTTGACGAACCTCGATTTAATAAATAACGGTCAGCAAACCTGACTTTCTCTCCGATCCCTGAATAAAAGGAAGATTCCAACGGAATAACCAGCCTCAGAAAATACGGCTTTTTATCGATCAACTGACTACCCTCAGGCACCCTAAGACAGGGACATTATCAAAAGGGTGGTATCCGAGCAAGGACCAACCCACATTCTCCATCAATATCTTTTACTGGGATTGGGGAGGTACGATACCGTACAAGTTTAAAAACCCTTTCTATTTCCCGAGATCTGCCGTGCGAATAGTCACGATGTAAAAGGTTCAGGGTGACTCAGGTCAGGGGAATAACTAAGCACAAGTTCTACAAATTTTATTAGGAGAACACTTGACCGGAAAGATAGATAACACTTGACAGGAACGATAGATAACACTTGACAGGAACGATAGATAACACTTGACAGGAACGATAGAAAACACTTGACAGGAACGATAGATAACACTTGACAAGAACGATAGATAACACTTGACAGGAACGATAGATAACACTTGACAGGAACGATAGATAACACTTGACAGGAACGATAGATAACACTTGACCGGAACGATAGATAACATTGCCCAGAGCTCGGAACTGGATGGTTAACAGTCAAAGCAGCTCACGGAACAATACGTGAAAATAGAAGTTGGATAGTATGTTCTCGGAATACTCTCTCCTCTGCCAGACGTAGCACCAGATCCTATGGAGTGGCGCACGGACTGCCTGAGGTCACATGACAACCGGGTCAGAAAAGGTCGCGCTAGAATGAACACAAGACGAGAATATGATGTACGCTTTTACACACGGTAACTTCCACGAGCTCACACAGCAGCCAGCAACCGAAAAGAAAACATCCAAAGAATAACAGTCGCATTATAACTTATGATACTGGCGGATGTAAGCTGAAAAAATTCTCTACCTGTAGTCTTGAACCAGACAATTTGACGTCTTTTTTTTGCATTTGTAGAGCTTCACTCTGTTTCTATTTTTAGGAAGAAAAAAAATTCAATAAAAAGTTGGTATCAGCCCAGACATGTTTGAATAGAGGAGTATTCCCTAAATAATTACCTATTCAAATTTTGAATACGTAGAAAACATTTATTTAGAGAAAAGTTCTAATTATTTCATACATAGTTTATAGAACTTGTGTCGGGTTTTAAAACAGCCAAAAAAATTAGTGAAAATGATTTTTCATTTACCTTTGTAAGGTCAGCTCGAAACAGATAAACCCACCAGTACGTTATAGTGCTCAAGTTGGCAAATCTTTCAAAATTCAAGCTATTGTTCGATATGTGCATAGATCGAGTATATCAGTCTATTTATGACAGATCTGGCCAACATATAAATTTTCAATCGAAAATTATATATTTGACTGTAAATTTTTTTTATCAACGTGTTATACTTCATTAAAAGTTTCCCTTCCATCTTATAATTGATTTATTATGTCGTTCTTCTCCTTACTTGTAAGTCCGGTTAAGTTTAATATGTATGGGTTCTGTATGAGTCAGGCCAAGTAGATGCAGGTAAATAATTTAGGAAATCTACTCTTAAAATAATATTATTTGCCAAGCTGCGAAATAATTAGGCATTAATTTGTTCCATAAATGGACTAATGAGTTAAGAATTTGCGATTAACATGTGTAATTTGTTCTTCTCCATGAATCTAGCTATATTTAAGTCATTCGGAAATGTTTTTTCCTGAAATCTAGAGTCATTATTCAATAACAGTGTGAGGTATACTATTGAATGTATCGAATTAATTTGTCAAATTACTGCGCGGAAATAAGTTGTTCATACTGATAGTCAGAAAAAAATTATATAGCATCACATCGCAAATTATTTACTATGAATTTTGAGGACAGCTAACAACTTCCATCTAACATAATTTCAATCTGGCCGCAATGCATTATTAATTTCAACTGCTCTGCCTGTAAACTGATCGAATGTAATGTGAAAAATGGTTTTAATACTGAAGTAGATTTTTCCAAAACTTCTCCAGAAATGAAGTAGCATGTGGATGAATTGAAAGGAATTCCCTTGCAATTTTTTTTTTAACACGGCTAAGGTTGAGCAGAAAGCGGAATAATAACTGCTGTCTCACAAGTAGAACTTGACAGATTATTAATTACCGCTTTAAAGTCTGTTGGCCGAGAGCGTGTACTCCGCTTGCATTCAACTCTCAGTAACTACTGCCGAGAACACCATGAGACTGCCATTAAATTTGTCGTCCTTGAAATTCATTGTCTCAATACTGTTTGAGTACGTCCGCTAACTACTCCCTTCTCTACAGTGAATTGCCTGATATTTTATGAAACTCTGACAATTTTTAACTTGAACCCAATATTAGATAAATATCCAGGATGTTATAATAATAATAAACCCATTTCAGGACAGCTTCGGTCATAAACTTTTTAACTGTCACTATGGCAATTTTGCAGAAGTTAAAAACGCATTTGGAGCTATTAAGATTTCAAAAGTTTTGAGAATGTAAAACAACGAGCACCATGATCAAGAGATCCGTTTGGGCTCTTTCATTTTAGGTTGGTTTACTTTACGAGATACTATAGATGAACTGATAAACATTACAATGCACGGGCGAGTCCAGGGTATTTCAGTATTGTAGCCCTATACGAGACACAGGTTTGTCAGTAATTCAACTACCATGAACACACTGCATGGTGAGTCTCAAAATCACAACATCAACCTTCCCATACCCTCGACAAAAAACTAATTTAAAGTTACATTGGTGACACACACAGTTTTTAATTCGAAATAAGTCCCAAGCCAATATGGAATTTAATTCAACCCTCACAATACAACTATTATCATAGGCGTCACTAATGATCCAAACTTTAATATCCGATACACCAGGCAACATTCGGACATTCCGGGCAGCCAGACCCCCGTAGGGGGTTTCAGCTGCCCACCCATTTATGACCGAGCGCCTTACCGGCGCTTAAACCCCCCGAGATACCAACGCAGTGCGCCCGGCCATATTGCAGTTATAACATCAACCCTCAATAGAGATGCTGATTCCTATATTAACAAAATATGTCTCGCATAATGCCAAGCACATATCTTGACCGAATGGTGAGATTTACAGGTTTACACACACATTGATAGCCTTAACATATTCTAGCACTCTTCTTACTTGGCCACCATCCTTCAACAAGTCACCGACGCTCCTGCCACCGATATTTCCGCAGAGGATACTTCTTGGTTGCCGCAGAGCAGGACATTTTATCGTCAGCACCGCATCTCCGCACCATCCGCATATGGGTCTCTGGCCCAGGGCTTCTGGGTTCAACAAATAGTTATGGGTGAGGGCAGTATGTTGCAAACGAAGTCTATTAATTAAGACCTCTTCTTGGTGGTTCAACTTCTGCCGGCTCACTTTCCACCTTCCAGGACTGCTCTTCATCTCTCTCAAAACGCTTCAATCTCGTTGTCACTCCTCATTCTATATTTCATACGACCTCCTTATCAACGGGAACCAATCTTTGTAAGGAATGAGGGCAAATTCTTACGGTCTAGTTGCTGCTTCTTTTGCTGCTCTGTCCGCACATTCATTATCGCTAATCCCCACGTGGGCGGGCACCCCGCAGATGGTGATGTGCTTCCCTTCCATGATGATTCGATGCATATCCAATAAAATTCTATTGAAAAGTTGGTTGTCATCGGTATCACTGTTGATAACCTGCATACAGTTCAAAGAATCGCTACAGCCTACAAAGTTATCAAATTATGTTTCGTTTATTCTGCTGACTGCCAATTTTATTGCAGGAAGTTCTGCTGTCATTACACTCGCGACCATCGGTAGTGATATCCTTTTTATAATTTTACCCATCACTGCCGCTGCACCTACCCCCGTCTGAGACTTCGAGCCGTCCGTAAAGATGAACTTGCAGTTACCGTATTTACTCGCAGTCTCCTCATGCACGTGTCTCATGAGTGCCGGAGTTACCTCATCCTTTTTCAGCTTCACTATATTTTCCACGATGGTAGGCCGCTTCTGCACCCATGTATACGTTCCTGGAGTGAAGTATGGCTGGACTGGTTGTGTTGGAATATTGTACTGGTTTAGGACTTGGCGGAGTTTCATGATAATAGATTTCGATGAGCGCTTACGGCTCCTGAAGAACAATTCCAAGTTTGAGTTGTAAACACACCGGTAGGCAGGGTTGAAGAAGTGGCATTTGAGTTTGAAGTCGTACAGAAGAAGCTGCTCTTTTCTTCTGAATTCTTGCTTAGGTTCATTGGTGAGGATGTTCAAATTTTATACAGGCGTAGTCATGAAGTCTCCAGTGCTAATGCGCATAGCCTCATTTGCGATGACATCGAGCTCTTTCAGTGTTGTTGCGTTGGCCGATCCGTAAACATTGCAACCATAATTAATCTTTGGGCTAATTAAAGATCTAAATAGTTTCATGAGGATTTCTTGATCTGCCTCCCATGTATATGAGGATACTGATTTCATTAGCTTCAGATAATTTTTACATTTAGCTTATGTTTTTGGATATGTAGGGTCCAATTTAAGTTTTCTGTCCCATTCCAGTTCCAGGAATTTTGAGTTTTCAACGTTCAGTACAATGTGGTTTTCCAGTTTCAGTATTGGTAGAATTAATGCTTCGTTTCCTTTATAGAATTGCATGGCTGTTGTTTTGGAGGCTGAGAATCTGAAGCCGTTATGCTTAGCCCATCGGGTAACTCGGTTGATGGTTGCTTGCAGTGTTTCTTGAAGCCTAGATGCACTGTGATCAGTAAAGGCGATGAGCAGGTCGTCCACAAATAATGACGCAAACACTTCCTCAGGAATTTCTTTTGCCAACGAATTGATTTTCATAGCAAAGAGGGTGAGTCAACGTACTGCCCTGTGATGTACCGTACGCCTGTTCTTTAGGAGAAGACGGTTGATGCTCCACTCTTGCTTGAAACGAGCTATTTCTTAGAAATTCTCCGATGAAGTTCGGCAACCTTCCTTTCGAGCCTACAGCCGCCAAATCCATCATAATACCATGACGCCATGTCATGTCGTAGGCTTTTTCTAGCTCAAAGAAGACTGCCATTATATATTTCCCAGCAGCAAGCGATTGTCGGATATAGGTGTCAAATCTGATGAGATGGTCGGTTGTAGCACGGTGCTTTCTGAAGCCACACTGTATGTCTGAAAATAGTTTGTTGATTTCAAGATATTCTATTAATCTTCGGTTTATCATCTTCTCATACGTTTTGCATATACAACTTGTCAGCGAGATGGGCCTGTAATTCTTGGGATCTGTGTGGTCTTTGCCAGGCTTACGAATGCGCACTATGATAGCTTGCCTCCACGGCTGGTATATGTATTCTTCTATCCATATTTTATTGTAAATATTCAGCAGGTATTGATGTGCGCTGTCTGGCAGATTTTTAATAACAAGGTTACTAATAGCGTCTGGTCTTGGGGCTGTATTTCTGTTACTCTTAATTGCTGACAGAAGTTCTTCGAAGGTGAAGGGGCTATTGTAAGGTTCGTCGTTGTTGATTGTCAGGTCCACTGGTATCTGTTCACTCTGTTGCTTGTACTGACGGAACTCGTTAGAATAATTTTCATCGCTGGAAGTGTGGACCGAGGTTTGTGCTAATTTCTCCGCGATTGTTAATACTGTTGAAAAAAGTTCGTTTTTCTTCTTTCAATATTTTTATTTGTCTTTTGGTTCTGTCACGAATTCTGTTCACTTTCTCCCAAACATGACTGCTCGGTGTGGTTGCGTTGAGCGATGACATGTACTCGCGCCAGCTATTCTGCTTCGATTCTCTGAAAATACGTGTTGCCACTGCTCTCGACCTTTTCTATGTCTGCTTGTATTCAAGTGAATTCGTCCGTTTGTAGTCCCTGTAATACTTCTCCCGCTCTCGCCACACTCTCCTGCACTCAGTGGTCCACCAAGGCTTTGCATGGTGTCGTAATGTCTTGTATTGCGGAATCCATTTATCTGCAGTGGACCTGACTCTCATGTAAAGTTCCTCGACTGCTGCTTCAGGGTCTTTTGGTAGTTTCTGCAGATGTACTTCTCTCCATACAGAGTCATTCCGGTATTTTTTCCAATTACCCTTTCTGAAGTTCCACCCCACTGTTTCATTTCTCCCGTCACCCTGCTGAACAGTTATTGACAAAATAATCGGATAGTGATAACTCCTGAATACTGAAGACAGTGCTGTAAAATTTACATCGGGTGTCATGTCAGGGGAAGTTAGCGCAAGATCGATCACTGAGCCAGATATGTGTGTAACTGAATTATCATTTATGATGTTGAGATTAGTCTTGGTGAGGGCATTCCGCACCAAACGGCGTCGGCGGTCTGTTGTCTTGTTTCCCCAATCGGTGAGGTGGGCATTGAAGTCCCCCATCATCACAACCGGTTTAGGTGGTGCGTTCAGAATGTTTGAGAGTTTTTGTAGGTCAACATTTGATCCTGGTGGTAAGAATACAGGTGCGATTGTTATAATTTTATGGTGCGTTAGATGAATTCTTGCTCCAATGGTCTGTAGCGACGACTGAGCTTCAATTTCTTGGGTCGGTACTGAGGAATGAATATATAGTGCGACTCTTCCGTGAAATCCATGGTTGTAATGGCCTTGTTTTCTGAATCCGTTGTAGCCAGCTATTGGTGAAACGTAATTATTACCAAAATGTCTCTTGAACAGCAATAACAGCTTGTTTGTACGTGTCAATAATGTTTATCAGGTCTTCCTTTGATGAGGCCATACCTTGCGGATTCCACTGCAGGAATACTTTGCCACCACTCTCCCTACTCACCGCCATTTCCCTCTACTTGCTCCTGGTCTCCGCTGCTCGTTATCTCAGGCTTGCCCTCTTTTCTGGGATACTCGTCTGCGGTCTTCTCGAGAGGTTCCATGCGACTTTTATTGAGTCCTGTTCTTGGATGAAAGATTCAAGTTTCTAAGTTCTTCTTCATACATGTCTCTGTCTACTTCACCGCTTCTGTCTGCTCTTTGCTTCTGTCGATGGTACTCGTTTTCCTTCTCTTTGCTCTTCTTTCCTGTTTTGGAGGCCGTTGTATCTAGGTAGATGCAGGTCAACTGGTTGTTGTGTAAATTCTTCCGGTGTTTGGGCTCTCACAGACCACTTCAGTCTCACCGCCACCTTCTCTGCCACCCAATGCTCTTCATAGTCATACTACCACTTGGGGTTTCAGCTCCCTGTTTGATATGATGTTGGGCTTCTGCTTCATCTTCTCTTGAACGTTGGCGTTTTTTGGTATTCGGTTTTCAGTTTCATACGCAGTGAATCCTTCGGTGACTGCTTTAGAATAGTTCATATTGAAGTTTGGATGACGTATGTTGAAAAGAAGTTTGGCCTGTCTTTTAGACTCTCTTTCCCGGCTCTGAATCATCAGGATTTCTTCCTCCACCTTCCTCATTTGACAAACCTTAGCTCCAGCTGTATGTCCATCACCACAGTGATAGCACTTGGTTTCGTCGGACTCACACTTGTCAATTCCATGTCCTGCCTCACTACACTTCGAACATGTTTCTTTCCCTTGACAATATTCGATTCTATGTCCATACTATAAACATTTCTTGCACAACATTGGCTTCAGTTTGATTTCGGTTTGATTTCGGTTTGATTGATTTAGCCTGTTCTCATGGTATGTCTATGTATTCTGGGATAGGTGATTGTCTGAACGACAGAAGCAGGGGTATGGCATGCACATTTGGTTTTATCCAGTTTGCTTGCATTGCATCCTGAAATCCGCATTTTTCAAGTAGACCCTTCATGAATTGTTCAAAATTATTCATGTATTCATAGACATATACCAAGCCTTTGTGGACTCCGATATTGAGGTTTTCTTCTACTGAAATGGAAAATTGGTTCAACTGCTTTAATTGTTTCATACTTTGACTTTGTGCTGCGTCGCTCACTTCTACAGTGAATACTGTTTTGCTCGTTGATCTGCTTGTTTTTGATTTGCTTCCAAGGTAATTTGCTATACATTTTTCCAATAGCCAAAGGGTCCTTGGTGGGCAAACGCATTCACACAAAATATAGGGAAAACTCCCTATATTCTGTCCACAAATTCTCAACACCAGCCCAACACGCGCTTTTTAGCACAGTCGACCCTAGAAGCGACTCAAGATGCACTTTTCACCTCTGTCGACTGAACAAACGCCATAGGGCGCGATCTTTGCCACATTCGACCGAACAAACAGCCCTGTACGAGCATTTTAGCTCCTTCAACCGTGGAATCGGCTCATGGTGCACTTTTCACCACTATCGTCTGGGCAAACGGCAAAGGGCGCGATTTTAACCACATTTGACCTAGGACAAAGCTCAATACACGCATTTTTAGCTCCGTCGACCGTAAAATCGGCTCCAGATGTACTTTTCACCTCTGTCGACTGGGAAAACGGTAAAGGACGCGATTTTAACGAAATTTGACTTAGGGCAAGACAAAAGACACGCTTTTTAGCCCCGTCGACCGTGGAATCGGCTCAAGATGCACTTTTCACCTCTGTCGACTGGACAAACAACAAAGCGCGAGATTTTAACGATATTCAACCTAGGAAACGGCCCACGACGCGCTTTACTGCTCCGTTGAACACGAAATCGGCCTAAGTAGCTCTTTTCACCACTTTCAACCGTGCAAACGGCAATGAACGTGATTTTCACCACATTTGACGGAGGAAACGGCCCAACACGCGCTTATTAGTTCCGTCGGCCATGGAATCGGCTCATGATCTTTTTTTTCAACTCTGTCGAGTGGGCAAATGGCAAAGGACGCGATTTTAACCACGTATGACCGAGCAAACAGCCCAAGACGCGCTTTTTAGCTCCGTGAACCGTGGAATCGGCTTATGATGCATTTTTCACCTTTGTCGACTGCGCAAACGGTTGAGGACTCGGGTTTAACCATCTTCGACCAAGGAAACAGCCCAAGACGCGCTTTTTAGCTCTGTCGACCGTGGAATCGGCTCAAGATGCACTTTTCACTGCTGTCGACTTGGCAAAGGGCAATGGACGCGATTTTATCCACATTTGACCTAGGGAAAAGCGAAAGACGCGCTTTCTAGCTCCGTCGACCGTGGAATCGGCCCATGATGCAGTTTTCATATCCGTGGTCTGGGCAAATAGAAAAAGACGCGATTTTACCGATATTAGACCTAGGAGACTGAGGAAGACGCGCTTTATAGCTCCGTCGACCGTGGAATCGGCTCATGGTACACTTTTCCCCTTTGTCGACAGTGCAATCGGCAAAGGACACGATTTTTAAGAAATCTGAACTAGGGAAAGGCCAAAGACGTGATTTTTAGTTCCAACGACCGTGGAATCGGCCCAAGATGCTCTCTTGACCTCCGTGCACTGGGCAAACGGCAAAAGACGCGATTTACACGATATTCGACCTAGGAAACGGCCTTGGACGCGCTTTTCATCTCTGTTGAAAACGCAATCAGTCAGAGATGCATTTTTCACCCTTTTGTACTGGGAAAAAGGCAAAGAACGCGATTTTCACAACATTTGATCGAGGATACGGCCGAACACGCTTTTTAGCTCTTTCGCTCGTGGAATCCGCTCAAGGTGCAATTGCCACATCAATCGACTGGGCAAACGGCGAAGGACGCGATTCTGACCACATTTGAAATAGGCATCAGCTCAAAAGTCGCTTATTAGCACCGTTGTTCTTGAAATCGGCTGACGATGCTCTTTTCACCTCTATCGATTGGGCAAACTGCATAGGACGCGATTTAACCACATTTGACCTAGGAAACAGCCCAAGACGCGCTTTTTAGATCCGTCGACCGTGAAATTGGTTCAAGGTGCACTTTTTTTCCCTGTCGACTGGGTAGACGGCGAAGGACGCTATTTCAATCACATTTGACATAGGAAATGTCAAAAAACGCGATTTTAAGCTTCGTCGACCGTGGAATCGTTTCAAGATGCACTTTTCACCTCCGTGGGCTGGGCAAACGGCAAAAGAAGCAATTTTCACCACATTCGACCCAGAAAACGGCCCAAGATGCGATTTTCAGCTCTGTTGAACACGGAATCGACCATAAATGCAATTGCCACCTCTCTCTACCGGGCGAACTGCAAAGGACGAAATTTTCACCACATTTGACCAAAGAAACGGACGAGTACGCGATCTTTAACTCTGTCGCTCGTAGAATTGGCTCAAAATGAACTTTTCAACCCTTTCAACCGGTCTAACGGCAAAGGACGCAATTTTCACCAAATTTGGCCGAAGAAACGGCCCAATGCGCGCTTTTTAGCTCAGTCGATCGTGGAATCTGCTCAAGATGCACTTATCACCTCTGTCGGCTGGGAAAACGGCAAAGGGCGGGATTTTAACCACATTCGAACTCGAAAACGGCCCAAGACGCGCTTTTCAGCTCTATCTCCCAGTCGGAAATTATGGTATGCATCATCGATGATTATCGTCGAGATAATCGGTTTTTATCGGCGAAATATCTGCCATGTCCAACCTTTATGGGGTACATTATGGTGTGGATATGTCCCGAATCTTCGACCATAACAACCATAATTTCATACCATATTCGACCATATGCTACCAATTCAGAACCATAATATCACACCATATTATACCATGTGCGACCAATCACAACCATGTTATACCATATGCGACTAATTACAACCCTAATTTCATACCATAATCTACCATATGAGACTAACTACAACCATAATTTCATACTACATTCAACCATATTCGACTAATTACAACCACATAGATTTCGAACGCGCAACCATGATCTACCATTACAACAGCCAAAATCAACTGTTCACAATTACTGATAGAACTCAACTACAAAAATCAAATATTTCCAATCTTTTTTTTCACTATGCATCACTCTGGAGGACTTGAAGAGCCAATATTAGAGGCCATACAGTAGCGTCAAGGGGTTGAAGAGACAAATTATCGACCGCTTGACGCTATTGTATGGTCAGTGATATTAGCTTAAATCAAGTTCTTCAAAGTAATATAAAATGAAAAAAAAATGAAAAAGGTTGACCTTTGTAGTTCGTATAGTTCCATCAGTAGTTGTAAATAGTTAAATGCGACTGTTTCAATGGTAAAGGTCGCACGTACGAAATCATTAAGATTGAAATTTGTTGCATTTGCTATATAGGGCATGAAATTATAGTTATTGTGAGATTATGGTTAGTATGTTTAGAAAGACAGACTATTGATTTTGCATGAATAATTTATTCTTTTAACCCCATGTTTATCTACGAGAAGTGTCAAAAAAAGACCGAATATTTTCAATATTGTAATAAGAAAATACTTTCATACGCGTTTCAACAAATAAATCATTTAGCCAGATATGTAAGACTAGAAGAATATCAAGCGCCATAATTGCTCACAAAAAATAAACATCCCGGAGACATCCTATGAACGTCTTGAGCACGCCAGAGGATTCAAGATATAATTAATCTTGAACATCTTAAACATAAACCTAAAACATTCTACAACCTCTCTTTTAACGTAAACAAAAAATTGACTTTGGTAATTAAATGAAATACCATGAGTTGAGGTTTTATGCAGATTATAAGATTAATTATTTATACGAAATAGGCTATCGTAGCTTCTAATTTCAAATTCAAGTCACAATGCATACACGAATTCCGCTGTAACCGACCGTAATCTCCGGTAAACATTTCCAAACTAGTTGACGCAAATGGCGAAACTCTGAACACAAAAATATGCGCTGGGGCGATGAACAAAAAAGTTGATTTCTCCAGACAAAGACCCCTTTCAACATTATGGAAAAGTACTTTGAGAAAAGGACACCACATATTCACTGGTTATTATTACAGGTTTCCCAAACTGTACCAGTTCATCAAAGAACATAAAACAAATGCTACTGGAATAATCAAAAAAAATATAGTTGGCGTATCATTTGAAATATAAAATTAGCGAAAGAACAAAAAATAAGCATTCGAAAGCAGTGATCTTCTTCTTGCACTAGTTTACAGTGATAAACGAGATGTGTTTATGCCGTCTAATGTCCATTGGAATGCAGAAACCACAGTTACTCGAAGATCGAAAGAAGTCCGTGTTTGTGTTCAAATTCCAAGTTGCATAGACGACTATAATTTGAACATGGGCTTTGTAGATAAGACGGACCAAATGCTGCACTACCACACAATAAGTAGAAAAACTATCAAGTGGTACAAAAAACTAGCACCACATTTTATTCAAGTTCGTGTGTTAGATGCCTTTGGGATTTATAATTTTTTTTTTCAAAACTTAAATGACCTATCTTCAATTTTCCATGAAATTGATAAAAGAATTAACTTCCACTTCGAACAGAAGTACTTGACTGAGAAAACTAAACTTTTGACTAGTTGGGATACATTTTCAGGGATACGTAACTTCTGCTACAAGTAAAAATTCCAGAAAAAGATGCCATGTAAGTTATCAACATGGAATCAGAAAGCAATCACGATATCAGTACAAAACTTTCGAAAACCTTCTTGGACTCAGTGTTATACCCTGCTTTGGAATTGATCACAATGAACTAAACTTTTGAGTGTGAAAACTGATATTGTAATATATATATAAAATATCTATTCTAATTATATTAAGTGTTTTACGCATTTTATGTTACATTATGTATTCCATAAAATATGCTTGGTGAGCTCTCGATATCAAGGGACATCACGGGTTGCGCAGCGCTGTCGTCACGTCGGTGCACAGTGGGCCTCAAAGCACGCTCTCAGTACCACCGCATTGCGCCCGCTGTGAAAGGGTTAAGCTTCCTCCTCTTCCTGAAAGCTTGCCGAAGTAGCAGATGATGGACCCGCCAGTGCTATTGCTGACCCAAGCACATCTCCGCTGAAAAAAATGTTACAACTAGAAGCCTGTGTTCCAGTTGTGCTGGCTATGCATGTGACACATGGAATTTTAGAGCAATAGAGAGCGAAATATTTAAAGGGTTTGAAATGTAAGGTCTGAGAAGCATGTTTGGTACGATTTTGATCAACCCAGAAATTAGATCAGACATAAAGCGGCAGTGGTTGGAATGTCGGTAGGGCGAGAGAAGAAAGTTGAATGTTGAGATGTTTCTGTCATGTGGTGAGAATGAAGGATCAGATGTTGGTGAAGAAACTTACATTATCAGAGTCAAGAAGAAACAGAAGTAGGACACCTCCAACTGCTTGGATAGACTGTGTCGAAGGAACTTAGTGTGGGAAAGACGCGTGATGAAGCAAATAACTGTGTAATTGATTTGGTAAGGGGAAGAAAGATTTTTGATTTAAGTATGACTGTTACATTGACTAAAAGAGTAACATCACCTACTAGGACATGAGCTTATCAGAGTAGCTACCAACGAATTACTTGCGTTCACCACGGGTTGGGCACGAATGTAAATGAAAGAAGGTATTCACCTAATATTTTCACCAGAGAATAACTACTTGCTTCATTAATTCACAGGCCTCTTGAGTCAGTGCACTAATAACTGTTCCTCCATTAATTCATGAAATTATCTGAGGTCCAGCAATTGTATATAATATTTTATAGTATTGAAGACTGCACAAAGTGAAATGTATTATGGCCAATATTCGTAAAACTTTATTCACATCAATATTCGATATAATTGCTATGTTCGCAACGCAAAATATTAAAACTTACGTTATGTTCCTCATTGATGTGGAGCGCGATCGACCACCATCCCAGTCGGGGACAGATTTGAGTACAGCGACAACAGCACTGGAGAAGTTGTTGACAGCCAGACGCGGATGGATTACTTTCCAGGCATCTGATGAAATTTGAGAGATTATGAAAGTGCTGATCGGTTAGATCAAAACGAAACCAGTGTATTGATACCGTTAATGTTAATGCCGTCGTGTGCCAACATTAATGAAACTATTATCATGGCACACATCAACTTCGAAACAGATAACATTGATAAAATTCGTGAATCTAGACTAAAATCTACATGGGGCTCATAGTTTACATTGTAGTGATAGATTGTCTGAAACCTGAGAACACTAAGACGGACCAAGAGAATGGTTTTCTGGTTCTCCAACTCGAATAAAAGTTTTAAAATCGTTAAAAGTCATAAATAACCTATCTTAATCCTTTTCATCAACGACTGTTTGATCTGTTACAATGCAAATTCCATGTTTTGTAAACGATAAAACTATATAAAATTATAAACCTGATGAGATTTTTCATACGGTCATACCATAACAACATTTTCCAGCTTGATGTTCTCTGAAGCTTTTTTTTGTAGCCTTCCTGTGCGGTCCCAATCCGGTCCAGCTAAAGGAAGCTGCCAGTTTTTTAGTCATCAGCCTCCTAATGAGGCGCCGCACAGTGTCAACTGATGACCTGCCTTCGAGCGCGTTCAAAGCAGCAGGCTGAAATTAACATAAACAAATAAATTAGTGTCTATCATTTTTAATTCCTTTTGTGTAGTTTTCAATTAAATACCGTTGATGTTATCACTAAACTAGAAGATGTAGCATAATCAATGAGGAAATGAAATGAATACCACTACATAGCTACTACTTTGGCTGAATATAAACGAGTAAATTGTTTACGAATTTATAGAACAAAATTGTACTGAGAATGACACAGAGACGAAATGTTTCATTATAATCCGTTGAAAAATGCTATTGGACAATAACTATATTAAATTAGCTTAAATGGTCTCATTACGCTATATTAGATCATCAATAAGTACACAGAAGACCAATATTTTTACGTCAAAATGGCAACATTCACTCTACTTTGCTATTCTTGAGTAGGGATAAAATATGAATTTCACTTGTAATATATGCTGTTATAAACTGTTCTGCAGTTGAATTAACTTACGAGTCCTGGCTTCTGAAGTAAAACTTCTAGTTCTTCATCAGTATCAGCTGATGGAGGTATTCCACTCTCACGAGCCAACTGCTGCTGCTGAGTAGATTCTCGATTGATGCGTTCCTCCTGGAGCATGACGAGAGCCATGTCCACTTTTTTCGCAATCACTTGCAAACTTTTCTTAATGTTGACAATATCACTTGTTGATTCCGGAACTGAGGGAGCCAGTGAACTGCAATTAAAACACAATGGAATTAAAGGCAAATTACTTATAACGTATTTTTACTTCCCTGGAAGCACACAAGGCAATAAAGGTCACGGCAGAAATGTAAAAAAAAACAATGTACCAAATTAACTTTGATGGAAAATTACATAGATTCAACAATGTTTGCTTTAAAAAGCAGAGAGTGGAACATATTTGACATTTATGAACTACTATTCTTTCATATAGTTTTTCCAATTCACCAGTCCACTGCCAAATTGATCAGTGTTGATTTATATGTGGACAAGAGTTATGTACTACCTTCAGCATTAGAAAGCAGCTAGTCTGATGCATTTATTGAAATATATCTTATAAAATAGTCATACCAATGAGACTATTACGGAACAGACCTATTAAAAGATTAGTCTTAACAATACACAAGCTAACAATGACTTGCTTCTGTGATGCAATAACTCAATGATGTAAAAAATTTTTTGCATGCTAACAAATCATAAGGTATTCAAATAGGAGCCTAATGCCAAATTCATTAGAACTCGAGAAATAATCTCATACGAGACTAAAAAATATGATAGCATTGCAACCAGTGTGAATTGACACAAGCAAGGTAAATGATTATCAACTACCTACCTCTCCGAAGCAGACATGGCATTACAGCGAGGAAGAAGTGACGCAGTGATGTTGATACGTCTTGGGCATCCCTCCACATCCGTGCTCGTATAGCCATCCGTTTCTGAAGCTACGTAAAGTTTTTTCTCACAGCCTGAAAATGATTCTGAAAAAAGAAAAATCTTTAGCTGCATATGTTAGTTGGTGTAAATCACCATAATTATTATTATGATGCACCTAGTTTGAGCTTCCCTAACCCCCGCAAGGCTATCCTCAAGAAGAAATGGGACCATTACATAGGGAAGAAACAAATGTGGAACATATATATATATATATGTATATATATATACATAGCTATATATATATAGCTATATATATAAATATCTGTGTCTGTGCACAAGATATGTTCCCATATAGTTTACTAGAGCAAATCAACTTATTAAATAACCATTGAAATAGTGATACACTGGCGATATAACCTTTAAATGCATGCTTAGTCTTTGTATATCAAGACTCAAAATAGTGGTGAGTCTCATTTTGCCCTCTAATTAGAAATAACTATTATGTAGGTGAATTTTCAATGATATAGTTTTGAACTTTTTCAATTTGAAACGAGAAATTAAAACAAGATTATCTGAAAATGAACAAAAAGCAATAACTAAAGAAAAATGAAAAAAACACAACTTTTTTAACAGTAAAATTGTATGTTACTGGCACAGTTGCCTAGTATCTTAAAGTAAAACTCAGAATTTTTCCACATAAAAAGTCTGGATATCTGACAAAAAGTATGGGAATTTAATTGCAAGAAATCACTGCATAAATTTTGCTATTAGGCAGAAGAAATAAATTTTGCTATCAGGCACCACGTATTGCTATTAGGCAGACAAAAATGTGCGCTGGTAGCCTAACTGATACATGACAGTAGATTAATTGTTGCATTTGCCTATCTCACAATGTTAAGCTAGTGTAGGTTTACTTGCTTATTATAGTTTGTACTCAACTGAATATTTTAAACAAATTTGAACTTCTAATGCAATTCTGGCAGCAAGTAGCAAAGACTCAGAAGTGGCAGTTATTGACATTGATCCATGATACTTATTTATGCGAAAAATTATACATAATAGCTAAATATAGAAGACTTACTTGAATGCGCCAGTAATTTAACTGAGACTGGTTTCCAGTCATCCGCAGCAGGCAGTCCTTTGGATGCCCGCTCTCGAACTTTATTGAAGTCATTATCAGCAGGCCACAAGCATTTTGTTTTGTTCTTGGTTTCTTGGAGCCAAATCTTTGGCACAACTTCATGAGTCTTGTCACTAAATTTTACTGCAATAATTTTTTTTGCATTTTCAAGTTCAATCATTGTAGCTACCTACCTATTTCAAGATGGAATAATGGCAATGACTAAATTTAGCTATCAGCTAATGATGAAGACAGCACCTGCACAACATATGACTCTTTATAAGGGAAAATTATCATTTTTGACACAACATCTTTGAAAGGCATCCAAGTTCTGAGATTCGTTAAATCAGAAACTTTGTAAACCCCTACTTTTGATGATGGAAAAGAGTCCGTGAAGAAATCTGATTTTTGTAAGAAATGTGACACGAGTATTTCAATTTCACTGTCGCGCTCATGAATTTCAATAACCAATGCAATTTTTCCATCTGCAAGCTGAACACAACTGTTCTTTTCAGAGTAAGACCTTATTTTCAGACAAGAATTATTTTTCATAAGCAATTTTTTGTAGCACCTTCTATTTTGTGTACTTTCACAGCACTCTTTGTTCACAATTTTGCATTTGGTTACAAATTTTTGCTTTGTCTCACTTTTCCAGTGTGCATTAGTATAGACCACGTGTTTACAGATTTGAATCAGGGGTTTATATCCAGACCTCACTGCAGCTTTAACATGGGTCCCTAAAAATGTTTCAAAGGGAAAGCAAGAGATGTTATCAAGATTTCCATATTTAAGGTAATCTTGTGAAAGATGGGCCATAGAGTGAACGTTGTAGGAGTCGAAGCCTTTTCCAAATAAGCCAGCTGTTTTTTCAATAAAATATGTGAAGAAGATTTTCAATTGTTTCCAAATTATTTTCTTGTTCTTTTGTTAGCAAAAGTTTCATTGCCAGTGAAAAATGCAAAAAGGTTATGTAGACATCCTTACTCACAACCTTAGAGCTGCACAAAACAAGTGTTCCAATGTATAATAAAAATGTACGAAATTCTGTAGCCTTCCAATGCACCATTTTTTCAATCCCACCTTCTAATTTTCTGGAAAACTCATCTGGCAAATACATAGAACACTGATCCAACTTCTTATTGAATTTGATTTTTGCTCGTGTATCCATATGCATTTTTTTCTGGTTGGCTCTGCTGATCTTAAGCCTGCTCAAAAATCTTTTCATTGTGCCCAAAAGGCAGCAGTGCATATAATCAATGATGAAGTCGCTAACCATGTTGCATCCAAATTCTTCTAATGGAGACTTTAGAGGCGACTTGTGATGATTTTCATCTATGCGCTGTAAAAAACTGTCATCTGTTCTTTCAACACAGTTGATTTCAGGGAAGACAACCGTTCGATCATGGTACTGGCCACGTTGAATGCAGCGCTCACAGCTGGAATAACCGCTGTGGCTGACTACTCCTTTTAGTGTTGCTCTTATTGGGGCGTCACATACAAATGGCCCCAGCTTTACTGTGAAACCTTTAGCTCCAAGAGATTGTTGTAGAGTAACAAAATCAAGCAAAAACTGCTCTAGATATTCTTTAGTTGGAGGCATGTGACACAGAGATATTGTATTTGTACAAAATATTGCTGCACAGAATATGTGGCTGGGAATTTCCAATACTTGCAGAAGGATAGGATAAGAATTATACCTGATGGAACCATTACATAACGGCAATCCATCAATATTTATTTTTATGTGAATAATTTTACGTTGATTCACATCTTTGGGAGAGTTTAAGATATATTCTTCTAACTGTATCCGCCAGTTTGGAAAATAGGCAAACTCACCATCTCCCATATCTTTTGTAAGAAACTCATTTTCTTTTTGAACTAATGATTTTGCTGAAGTAGGCAAGCCTGGATATCTAGGAGCTAGCATAGTTAATAATCTATCAACCGCTCCATGAGGAACTTGTTTTTCTGCGTTTAACCAGTTCTCTAAATTAGATCGCAGAAAATTGGTGCAAGCGATAGTGCACACATTGGCAGCTTGTTTAGGCCTTGTGCTTCCTTGGATATTTTCAAATGAATCATTCGATTCTTCACTTGCACTAGATGTGTTCACCTGGATGTTTGGTTTAGAGGGTTCACCGCAGGACGTTTCTGCTAATGAAATGAAGCTTTTCATACCACTCACTGCAGTGGCAGTACAATTGTTGTCATCTTTCCCAGACCTCTCACATTCACTAGAAGTTTGTACGTCGTCACTGTTCCTCCCAGTCCCTGATAGGGACATTTCTATGATTTTTTTCACACGTCGCCGCTTCTGTTTCTGAGATAAATCGAAGAAATTTTTTCTTTTTCCCATTGTTTTGTTAAATTGAAAAAACAACTGTCTTCACACTCGATCACTTGAGCTTGAACTGACGCTCAATCACTTGAGCTTGAACTGAACTTGAAATGAGAACAGATACAGATCGCGCAATGTGTGCATTCAAACTGAGCCCGCTGCAGCACTGCCGGCAATCGTGTGTGGGTGCCAGAGGTGCGAGTATCGCGTTGCGATAAGCTATAAGAAATTATTACGATGTACGGCCTCATAGCTTTTAAGATCAACCTGCTACTTCGATTCTAATATTTTAAAATGATGCTTAGAAACCATATTTGGCAGAATGAATTAATACTTCTTAATAAACCAGGTAGTTGCTTAACATCAGCCTACCAATACAGCAAATTAATACGCGTTTGAGCTATGCAGCAAGTAATTGTCCTAGAAAATTCTGAAATACAGCTAAAATCTTTCAATAGAACTGCGTGAAATAATTTGGGTGCTACAAAATACTACAATACATAGCTAATTTAACTTGAGGAGTTAATTGAATCGAACAAGTGCTAAACTCGTATTCCGTTGATGATTCACATCGTTGGCAACTTGCAAGCTTGTAATAGTCAGTTTGGAACGAGTTTGGAACGGCATATTCGGATTAAAAACGAATGCGTTTCAACGTTGTACAAGAAAATTTGCTATATCGTATACTTAAAACTTCCTTTAACTTCATGTTAAGAGACTTTTGATTTTTTTTCAAAATCCGGTAAAAGGTTAATCCTATTGATTGAAATTAAATATTAAACTAGTGTAACGACCAAATTATGAACATCATCCAATGAGATGTCAAGTTTATATTCTCGTCCTAGTACTTGATGTTTCCCCAGTGAATGATGCATCTTCTGACTTAATCCAGTTAAGATATTTTCTACATTATTTTGTACAAATCAAATTTCCGTATTCTGAACGCGCCAATGAAAGCTGAGTAAATGCAGCTCGCATGTGCATACACCTCATGTCTTCGATTCTATCCAGCTTGAATTCATTCCAGAAAATATTCATTCCTTACGCCCTTTTTCGCAGTTTTATGAGTTCAATTTTACTCTATCACTTCAAATCACAATCTAATTTAGCATAAACGCGTTATATACTCGTAAGTGCATCTAAAATTCTTCCGTTTAGTTTAAAAGTCAATGTTGGACATCTCATATATGTATATATATGTATATATATATAATTGGGTGTCTAAATATAGTTTATACATACTTTGGGAATATATATGTATAAATATATACATATATATTCAATTATTATTCAATATATATTCAATTATTCAGTGTTATTGAGTAATGAACAACATGTGGAATAATAGAGTATTCTTAAAACTAAATATTGGCAAATTAGTAGATTATAATTTCCTATACCGTGAATAAACTTGAAAATTCTTGACGTTTGTGGCGCGTTCCGTATTAAAATTGCTCGTCTATGCTCTACCATTTATGGTCGTAGAACATCTATGGCCTACCATCGTCCTTGCCTTCCTGACAAACCTTAAACAACCATGAGTGTCCCAGCCAACATCGACCTAAATAAACCAAAATTAACGGTAGATTTTGGTTGACAGTTATACCAACTTGGTCCACTAACCATGATCGACCTAAATTTCACATAGACGTCTATATTCTACCAAAAATACAACCATAATTTCCGACTGGGCTGTTGAACACGCATTTGGCCCAAGATGCAGTTTTCACCAACTTCAACCATGCAAATGGCGAAGAACGCGATTTTCACCACATTGGGGGTAAATGACAGGGCAAATGACAGAGCACTCGACTTTAACAAAATTTGACTTAGGGAAAGGACAAAGACGCGCTTTTCAACTTCTTCTACCGTGGAATCAGCCAAAGATGAACTTTTCACCGCCGTAGACTGGGCTATCAGAAAAAGACGCGATTTTAAGCATATTCGATCCCGAAAACGGCTCAAGACGCGTTTTTTTAGCACCGTTGAACACGCAATCGGTTCAAGATGCACTTTTCACCACTTCCTACCTGCAAACGGCAATAAAAGCGATTTTCGAAACCTTTCATTAAGGAAACGGCCCAACACGCGCTTTTTAGACTGTCGACCATAGATTCGGCTCCAGATGAACTTTTCATCTCTGTCGACTGAGCGAACGTCAAATAGACGATTTTAACCCCATTCAACCTAGGAAACAGCCCACGACGCGTTTTTAAACTCCGTTGAACAACCAATCGACCCAAGATGCATTTTTCACCACTTTCAACCGGGAAACCGCAGAGAACCCGATTTTCACCATATTTGACCCAGGAAACGGCCCAACACGCACTTTAGAGCTACGTCGACCGGGGAATCGGCTCAAGATGAATTTTTCACTTCTGTTGACTGGGCAAACCGGCAATGGACGAGATTTTACCCTCATTTGACATAGGGAAAGGCCGAAGACGCATTTTTTAGCTCCGTCGACTGTTGAATCGGCCCAAGATGCACTTTTCACCTTTTTGGATAGGGCAAACAGCAAAGGACGCAATTTTAAAAATATTTGACCGAGAAAACGGTCCAACAGGCGCTTTTTAGCTCCGTCGATCGTGCAATCGGTTCAAGATGCATTTATCACCCTTGTTGACTGGGGAAACAGCAGATGTCATAGTTTTCGCAACATTTGACCGAGGAAATAGCCCAACACGCTCTTTTTAGCTCCGTCAACTGTAGATCCGGCTCAAGATACACTTTTCACCTGTGTCGACTGGGCACACGGCAAAAGACGCGATTTCACCACATTCGACCTAGGAAACGGCCCAAGACGCGCTTTTCAGCTCCGTTGAACATAAAATCGGCCGAAGATGCACTTTTCCTTACTTTAAACCGGTCAAACGAAAAAACACACGATTTTCGCCACATTTGACACAGGAAACGGCTCAAGACGCGCTTTTTATCTCCGTCAACCGTGGAATCGGCTCAAGATGCATTTTTCACCTCTGTCGACTGAGCAGACGGTAAATGACGCGATTTCTACCACATTCGACCTCGAAAACGGCCCAAGACGCGCTTTTCAGCTCTGTTGAACACGCATTTGGCCAAAGTTGCAGTTTTCACCAATTTCAACCATGCAAATGGCGAAGAACGCGATTTTCACCACATTTGACTGACCAAACGGCCCAACACGCGCTTGTTAGCTCCGTCGACTGTGGAATCGGCTCAAGGTGCACTTTTCATTTCTGTCTACTGGCAAATTTACAAGGACGCGATTTCAATCATTTTTGACCTAGGGAAAGGCCAGAGACGGACTTTTTAGTTCTGTCGACCGTGGAATCGGCTCAAGATGCACTTTCCACCTCCGTGGACTGCGCAAGCGGCAAAAGACCTGGTTTTCACCGCATTCGGGATAGGAAACTGCCCAAGACGCGCTTTTCAGCTCCGGTCAACACGCAATCGACCAATGATGCAGTTTTCACCTTTTTCAACCGGGAAAATGGCAAAGAACACAATTTTCACCACATATGACCAAAGAAACGGACGAACACGCGCTTTTTAGCCCCGTCGCTCGTGGAATCGGTTCAGGAAAAACTTTTCACCGCTGTCGACTGGGCAAGCGGCAAAGGGCTTGATTTTAACCACATTCGACCCAGGAAACGGCCCAAAACGCGCTTCTGAGCTGCGTTGAACACGCATTCGGCTTAAGATTCACTTTTCATTACTTTCAACCGGGAAACCGCAAAGAACACGATTTTCACCACATTTGACCGAGGAAACGGCCCAACACGCGCTTTAGAGCTACGTCGACCATGGAATCGGCTCAAGATGAACTTCTCACCTTCGCAGACTGGGCAAACGGCAAAGGACGGAATTTTAAAAAAATATTTGACCAAGAAAACGGTCCAACACGCGCTTTTTAGCTCCGTCGATCGAGCAACCGGCTCTAGATGCACTTTTCACCTCTGCCGACTGGGCAAACAGCAGAGGATGCGATTTTCGGAACTTTTGACCTAGGAAATAGCCCAACATGCTCTTTTTAGCCTCGTCGACTGCAGATACGGCTCAAGATGCACTTTTCACTTCTGTCGACTGGGCAAACGGCAAAGGACACGATTTTAACCACATTCGACCGAGGAAATATTCCAAGACGCGCCGTTTAGCTCCGTCGACCGTGGAATCGGCTCAACCCTATATACAATGTCACATGGAAGAAACATGGCTGGTTGCTGGTTTCGGGATTTTAGCTGGTAAAGTCGATTTGCCCCTGAATATACTAAACATAGCAATATTAGGTCATTGCATGCTGGATTTGTTACGTGGCGTCCACGTGGGATTTCCCGTTAGCTACCACATTGGCTTTAAGTGAATTTTTCTACAGGGAGGCACGTGTGTTTGCAACGTACTTGATTTTGAACTGCTTTAAAAAAAACATTGAATATATATATAATAAAATTCCTGTTATACGTGCTTTGATAGAGTCGCAAAGGTACCTTTCAGAAGACATATTAAATTCCGCATTTATAATCAATTAATCACCTGTTTTCACGTATGATAAGACCCAAATTTAACTGATGTTTGCTTCTTGGTCAAAAATATATGTTTTATTATTTGTAGTATTCACGATCAAGCTGATGTAAAAGAAATTCTGTGTGCTAAAAGATCTAACTTGTGCATTTTCGTGACATCGTTGTGTCTTATTTAGTTACAATGCTCATTTTAAACATTTATTTTGTAATAACTAGTAAAATTATCATGGCTTGCGAAATATATGCTGATAATCTCATTGAACAAAAAGTTGTGACAACGGAATTCTTTATATGCGTGAGGTACCGTTTCAAAAGCTTTCGTTTGATAAAACTAGAAGACCGAACACACCAATAAATAAATTGATACACACACACATGTAACTATTTGGATAAGTTTTGACGTTTCGATTACGAAAGCTTGAGCATCTGGCAGCTCCTCAGACTTGACTCCTGAATCCCTCTCTCCTGTCCTTACTTTGAGAATCTATGGCGCCCATGGTTCAACTTCCGTGTTCCGTAACCTTATAGTTAGTTCAGCTCGAGACGTGATCAGTGTCAATTGTGCTCCTCTGTATTTCAAGGAAACTTATTCAATTCACAGTATTAGTAAGTCTTAGTGAATGAAATGGATAATTATTGAGACAAGCTTTTCATTGTCGATATTGGAGATATTAAATCTGAGTAAAGTTCTCATGCGCTACTGGTTAAGACGATATGGTTGGTAAATTAATCTTCGTTACTTTCTGTTGAATTGAAGCTAATTTTGATACCGAAGCCCACTTAAACTGGTCATGAAAAAGAATTTGATTTAAATACAATATTTTTCTCATAAGCACGCCATTGTGATGAGAAGTGATAAGTCGCTGGAAATCGTGTAAGATTATTATGCAGAGTTCTAGTTAGTTCTTATATATATGTAAACCTTTCGACGGTAATGATGACTTTGAATGCGGCATTTCTCGTCTGCGCCGGAAGAATAATACATCTTTTAATTCATTTTGTTGTAATTCATTTTATTGCTCTGTGGTACTGAAGCTAAAAAGTATATTTACGTGAGCGTTATAATTTGATATACTCCATAAGAAATTCATCAGTACAGTTATTCGCGTGATAAGATTTTGCTTCTTATTCCTAATTTCATAATTTTATTTGTCAATGTTTAGTCATGATACAATAGAAATGTACGATGAAGAACAAATTCACACCTTAAAATGCATGAACATGTATTTAACAACCATTATACATAAATTTGAATGTATTGGAAGTGAATTGATAGAAAATGTTTATGCATTTGAAGGTTACAATTTTTTCTTCATAGTTCATTTATATGGAATCATGTTTCGAATTTGAACATTGAAGTTAGTGCTGCCATTTTATCATATTTTAGGAATTGAATTTGCTTCAAGAAATGTTAACAAAATCCAAGAATGGACAATTCAGCTAGTACGATTTCTCGATTTTGAATGATGAAGTTTGCGCTGCCATTTTATCATAGGAATTTGATTTGCTTGAATAACAAAGTTACAATTCATTACTGAACAATTCATCCAGTACCATGATTTAATAATTTTGAATTTTGAAATCCCCTGGCATATCATCAGTGGAATTTAATTTTATTCCGAAAATGGTTGCGAAATTAAACAGAAAATTACTTGCAGACGGTCAGTTTTTTCCATTCCAAATTAATGTGGCGGAAATCTGCTAAGAAAAAAATTATGAACGAGCTTTTACCACGAAAACCTATTCCGGTAGTCCCACAAACATGTCCCCGACTTTATATTTGATTACATCTTCGCTTTAAATTAACATATTTGAATTGTCTTTTTTTCATGATGTAGTCAATTTTGTTACCTTTTCGGATAATTTCAGTTTTGAAAATCGTTTCATGACCACTTTACAGTGATCGATTTACTGAAAGAGGCAGAAAAACTAATTGTTTAAAAAAGAGCTTTAAAAACAACACTGGTGTTTGTCTTCATTTCTCAATATCTACTGTTAAAAATAATTTCCCCATGATCTATCCTACACAGCAGTAAGTATTTAAACCCTCTGAGAGGTTCTTTACTTCCTTATTTCATCATTTGAAGAGACATAAAATGCAGCTCATTAACGATCAAAGAATTTTCATCGTATTGGAATATGAAACAACGAAAATCTGTGAAAAAGTTAAAAGAGCATTGAATGAAAAATTCTCGGAAAAGAACTCGCCCGATAAGAAGACCGTGTATCGCACAGTTAGAAAATGAGAAAAAATTAAATGTTCTTCTAACTTTTTCAGTTTTTCTTTGCTTCATATTCCAATACGATGTAAATTCTTTGATCGTTAGTGAGCTGCGTTTTAGGTGTCTTCATATAGTGAAATAAGGAAGTAAATAACCTCTGAGAGGGTTTAAATACTTGGTGGTATGTAGGATACATATTCGTGATATTATTTTTAATAGTAGGTATTCAGAAATGAAAACACCAGTATTGTTTTTAAAACTTTTCCTTTGAACAATTAGTTTTTCTACATCTTTCAGTAAATCAATCACTGTAAAATAATTATAAAACAATTTTCAAAACCTTACATCATTCGACAAAAAAAATTAAATTTGCTACACAGTAAAAACACATATCAAATATGTTAATTTGTAGCGGAGATAATCAATCAAAAAGCCGAGGATATTCGTTGGACACCCGGTATAGCGTGGTATAAGTTATGCCATGGAGAGTTCATAGTCTGTGTTCTTGTATGAAAGCCTTAATTCTAGTAGAATTGAGTATTGAATTTCTCATATTACAAGTCAATAAGGTCGAAGCAAATTAAAAATGTTTGAATAATGGAATTATTCATTACATCTTAGCTTGCTCTTAACCTACTTTCTTCACCATGGAAAAATATCTCAATTTGCAAGCTGCTCCGAGATCGTCGGTTGAAGTTCCATTCACAATGCGTGTGCGCATTTATGACTTAACAGTCTTGTGAAATAAATATGAGTGTAAAACTTGTATTTATGTCACTAAAACACGCCACAAAAAGTGGTGGAGGCAGTCATGAAACCCTATGAATACATAGGTGCCATTCCTTTCGCCACTAATTACTGTACCGGCTGATAATTTAACACAAAGCAAATCGCAAAACATTTGTGATGAGTTTATATAAAGTAATCAAGGATTCAAGGATTCAAGGTATCAAGGATCAGTGCGGGATGAGAATGGCATTTTGTGGAGACGTGTTCACGTTTGATTGCAAACAAGTCATCTGCTCCAATAAGACGACAATGCAACGGTACCGTCACACCAAAGCGACTAACTAACTTTGATAACCATATGAAAACGGTGTATAATACACGTCGGTAGAATTTGTAGCAAGTCTGTTTGATTAATAGATGGAACCAAAGCGTAATTACCAAATGGATCCTAGCTGGCAAAAGCGAGGGATAACCTAGAGGTATGTGGTTTCCATGTAGGACGCACGTCCTCTACACGTGTCCTAACAATGTGATTACCAGGTGGGGCCAATTTCCAAATGTCCATGTAGTTTCCACATAGCATGGGCAGGTTAGGTTAAAGGTTAACATCGGCATCTTTGGGATGCTTTATTTCCAATCAAGCCTGATACATATGATCTTAGCATTGGTTTTTCAAATGTCTTATAACTAACCCTATACATAGGACACCATGACGGTTCCCCCGTAAAGCCGGTACCCATTTCCGACACCTGGGTCGAGTGGGGTATTGTGCTTGAGCTTTCCCTTATGCCCAACGGGGAAAATCTCCGCGCCAGCGCCGGGGTACGAACCCGCGACTCCAACATACGAGCCCGATCCCTTAACCACTGTACCCCGGAGAAAGGTAGAACCCATATGGAAAACATGGACAATCTATGTCCTGACCATGTGGTATTCACGTGACCTTGGAAGTTGCTCTTTTCACCTCTGTAGACTGGGCAAACTGTAATGGACACGATTTTCACCACATTCGACCTATTAAACGGCCAAACACGCGCTTTTCAGCTCCGTCGATTGTGGAATCAGCCAAAGATGCACTTTTCACCTCTGTCGACTTTACAAACGGCAAAGGGCTCGCTTTTAACCTCATCGGACCTAGGAAACGGGTCAAGACGCGCTTTTCAGCTCCGTTGCACACGCAATCGGCCCAAGATGCACTTTTTACCCATTTCAACCGTGCAAACGGCAAAGAACGCGATTTTCATCACATTTGAGCGAGGAAACGGCCCAGCACGCGCTTTTTAGCTCGGTCGCCTGTGGTATCGGATAAAGATGCACTTTTCACCTATGTCGACTGGGCAAACGGCAGAAGATGCGATTTTAACCCCATTTGACCTAGAGAGCAGCCCAAGACGTTATTTTTAGCTCTGTCGACCGTGGAATCGGCTCAAGGTGCATCTTTTACCTCTGTCGACTGGACAAACAGCAAAGGACGCAATTTTAACCACATTTAACCAAGGGAAAGGCCAAAAACGCGCTTTTTAGTTCCTTCGACCGTGCAATCAGCCCAAGATGCAATTTCCACCTCCGTGGACTGGGCAAACGTCAAACGACGTGATTTTCACTCCCTTCGGAATATGAAACGGCTCAAGACGCTTTTTTCAGCTCCGTTTAACACGCAATTGGCCCAAGATGGCGTTTCAATCTCATCCTACCAGGCAAACGGCAAAGAACGCAATTTTCAATACATTTGACCGAGTAAACGGCTGAAGACGTGCTTTTTTGCTCCGTCGCCGGTGGAATGGGCTCAAGATGCACTTTTCACCGCTGTCAACTAGGAAAACGGCAGAAGATGTGATTTTAACTACATTCGACCTAGGAAACAGCCCAAGTCGCGGTTTTTAGCTTCGTCGACCGTGGAATCAGCCTAAGATGCACTTTTCACATCCGCAGACTGGGCGAATGGCAAAAGACGCAATTTTCACCACATTCAACTAAGGAAACGCCCCAAGACGCGCTTTTCAGCTCCGTTGAACCCGCAATCGGCCAGAGATGCGTTTATCACGTCTTTCCAGCAGGCAAACGGCATAGGCGCAATTTTCACCACATCTGACCCAGGAAACGGCCGGACACGCGCTTATTAGCTCCGTCGACCATGGAATCAGCTGAAGATGCACTTTTCACCTCTGTCGAGAATGCGAACGGCAAAAGACGTGAGTTTACCCACATTTGACTGAGCAACTAGCCCATGACGCGCTTTTTAGCTCCGTCGACCGTGGAATTGGCTCAAGGTGCACTTTTCACTTCTGTTGACTGGGAAACTGCAAAAGACGCGATTTCAACCACATCATTTGACCTAGGGGGAGGCCAAAAACGAGGTTTTCAGCCCCGTTGAAGACGCAATTGTCCCAAGTTTGACTTTTTACCCCATTCAACCGTGCAAACGGCAAAGGACGTGATTTTAACTACATTCGACATATGAAACAGCCCAAGACGCGCACGCGCTATTTAGTTCCGTCGACCGTGTAATCGGCTCAAGATACAGTTTTCACCTCTGTCGACTGGGCAAAGGGCAAAGGACCCGATTTTAATATTATTTACCCGAGGCAACGGCTGAACTCACGCTTTTTATCCCTGTTGACCGTGGAATCGGCTCATGATGCACTTTTCACCTCTGCCGACTGTTCAAACAGCAAAGGACGCGACTTTACCCATATTCGCAATAGGAAACACACAACAGTCCAAGACTTGCTTTTTAGTTCCGTCGACCGTGGAATCGGCCCAAGATGCACTGTTCACCTCAGTGGACTAGGCAAACGTCAAATGACGTGATTGTCACCTCCTTGGACGTAGAAAACGACCCAAGACGCGCTTTTCAGCTCCGTTGAACACGAAATTGGCTCAAGATGGACTTTTAACCCCTGTCAACCGTGCAAACGGCCAAGAACACGATTTCACCGCATATGACCAAAGAAACGGCCGATCTCGCACTTTTTAGCGCCGTCGACCGTGAAATGGGCCCATGATGCACTTTTCACCTCCGTGGACTGGGCAACCAACACAAGACGTGATTTTCACCACATTTGGCATAGGAAACAGTCCAAGACGCGCTTTTCAGCTCCGTTGAACGTGCAATCGGCTGAAGATGCACTTTTCACCTCTGTGGAATGGGCGAACGGCGAAGGACGCGATTTTACCCACATGCGACCAAGGAAATATCCAAAGAATCACAATTTAGCTCCGTTGTACACAAAATCTGCCAATGGTTCACTTTTCACCTCTGTCGACTGCGCAAAAGCCACTGGATGCCATTTTCCCCATATTAGAACGAGGAAATAGCCCTAGACGCGATTATTGGCTCCGTCAACCGTGGAATCGGCTCAAGATGCACTTTTCACCTCTGTCGACTGAGGAAACGGCAAAATACGCGATTTTCACCGTATTCGACATCGTAAACGCCGAAATACGCGCTTTTCAGATCTTTCGTTTGTGGAATCTGTCCAAGATGCACTTTTCACCTTTGTAGATTGGGCAAACGGAACAGGGCGCGATTTTAACCACATTCGGCCAAGAGGAAGGCCAAGGATGCGCTTTTTTAGCTCAGTCGACCGTGGAATCGGCTCATGATGCACTTTTCACCTTTGTCAACTGGACAAACGGCAAAGGGCGCGATTTTCACCACATTTGTAGGTGGAAAAGGCCAGACACGCGCTTTTCAGCTCCGTTGACCGTGGAATCGGTTCAAGATTCACTTTTCACCACTGTCGATTCGGCAAACAGCAAAGGACGCGATTGTCGTCATATATGTATGTCTGAGAAAGTAGCCGAACACGCGCTTCTCAGCACTGTCGACCGTGGAATCCGCTCCAGATGCACTTTTCACCTCTGTTGACTGGGCAAACGGCAAAGGACGCGATTTCAACCACATTTGACCTAGGAAACGGAGTAGACGCACTCTTTAGCGTATTTGAACACTCAATCGAACATATATGCACTTTTTACGTTTTTCTACCGAAAAAACCGCATAGGACAATTTTTCACCACATTTGACCGAGGAAACGGCCGGTCACGCGCTTTTTAGCTCCGTTGCTCATAGAATCGCTTCAAGATGCACTTTTTCCCTTTTTCTACTGGGCAAACAGCAAAGGACGTGATTTTAACCACATTCGGCCTAGGAAACAGTACAAGATGCGCTTTTTAGCTCCGTCGGCCGTGGAATTGGCTCAAGATGCACTTTTCGCCTCTGTCGCCTTGGCAAACATCAAAGGAAGCAATTTTACCAACAATTTACCAAGGAAACACCCAAAGACGCGCATTTGAGCTCCGTTGAACACGCAATCGGCCAATGATGCACTTATAACATCTGTTGACTGTGCAAGCGCCATTTAATGTCATTTTGCCCACGTTCGATCGAGGAAATAGTGTGGACATTTTCTTCACACAACTCTCGCTGGAGGGTCAAACAAAAAGGAATGAATGATACCAATAAATTTATTAGGTCAAGGAAGGAACAAGGCGCAAAATGAGGCGCAAATCTCCAACTGGAGCCCAAGCTCAACGAAGTAACAATAGCAGGCGTTAAGCCCTCCAGTTTGGTTGACAAATTATTGTCAGTTAAGGCTGTTAAGAGTACCTCCAGGCACAGCAAAGAACAGGTTTCCAAATTATGAAATGAAAAATAGACGCTGTAGACAGCATTTTCGTTAACTTCAGCGAAGAACAGATGTCGCGAGAACCTGAAGGTTGAGAATGCGATTGAAGAACGGCGGACAAGCAACAACGCAGTGGCATGCGCGCCCCGCTAGGGCCGATAACCGCCAATCTAGAAAAGTAAATGAAATTAGAGGCAATAAAGGAAAGCTAGGGACTATAGAGCCTAATTTTAATATCACGCAAGTTTTAATGGAATTCAATATGGAAGTATTTACCTCAGAGTCAAGGACTGAGTGAAAACGAAAGAAGCAACAAGAACTGGTCCAAGTTAGCCATTGCAGCGAGAGTTATGCAGTAAAGAAAGATCAAGGGATAGCGTAGGATACAGCCAGAAAATAAAGGTATATAAAGAAGGTGTTTGTCAGTTGATACTCAGATAAGATTAGATCACAGACAAGATTCCCCGTACCTGAACTTAATTTGGTCCAGTGGGTGGCGACTTTCAGACGTAGACTCAGAATGAGAAAAGATTTAAGGTTTCAGAAGAAACAAGAAGAGAGAAGGAAGAAGGAAGAATTGCTCGGGAAAGAGTTTGCACTCTCTTGCTAGATGAGCAATCATAGGTAAGGTAATTTAAGGTGACAGCCAAAGTAATGTAATTTTCGAGAATTGTTCCCCCAATAATGGGGTTTAGAAATTTAGGCACACATACAATTATACACACACGCATGTACAGTCACACCAAGCATTTAAAGAAAAGTGAAGAGTTAGGGTAGCTGCACACCAAAAGATTTGAGGCGAGAAAGCGAGCAAGCTTGAATCGATATACATGTATTCCTATGGGAGTGCGCACACCACAAGCAAGCTAGCGAGCGAGTGAGAAAGATTGAAGATTGGCTGCAGCGAGAAAGCGACTTGAAGATGGTTTCACGCTTGAAAGCTCCAGTGAGAAGCCTCTGGCAGTGGCAGCGCTGCGTCTGGCAGTGCGCGGCGAGATGTCGAAGGGAGAGGTGTGCTACACAATTTCTCCAGCAAAGACTGAACTCCTTATATCCAAAGTTTATGCTGTACTGTGCCTTTGGAAGTCAAAAAATCCAAAGCACAATGACAGATTACATGTTTCAAAGCAATGGGACGAAGTATGAATGATACTCAACGTTACAAACACATGCTAGTTCCGCATATTTTTGTTATAAACCTCTCTCCATGACATTCAGGAGCAAACTGGCTATCTTTTGGTGTGTGATAGATCTTGCCAAACATCTTTCTCTCTCGCTTGCTTTGTCGCTTGCCGTCTTTTGGTGTGCAGCTACCCTAAGGTAAGGTGAGAAGAGTTATGGCGAGGAACGATTGCGAGAATATTGACTCGTAGTAGCAGATCTTCAGCACAGTTAGGGTTACGCTGATCTTGGCTAAAAATTGTAACTTGCCAGACGAGAGCAAGCATACTGGAAGCAACTTGCTGTGCACACTTCTAACCTAAGGAACGTAAGTGAGTTCGACACTGTCACTGAAGAAATAGGACCAAATAGGACGAGGAGGACCAAATAAAAGGCTGGCCTGGAGATAACTGCTCTTCATCGTTCGGCTAAACCCTACCTAAACATACAAAAAAGGAACAGACGCAACAAAGGGTTGCACAGCCATTATACTGTCGGGCGCCCACTAGAAACAGCGAGGAAATTTCTCACACACTCCCGGGGAGGCCGAGAGAGTCATCGGATATCTCCTGCAATCGAGCTCGACAACGCATCGCAGCGGCTCTGGGTGTTCGCCTTCTCGGAACCGAGCCGCTCGAATTATCTGTGTTAGATGAGGAATTCAAAGGATTAGAAGTATCGGGTTCCTGAGAATAAGGAGTAGCAACGGCATCAGCAAAAGGTTCTAAAGGATGAAGTAACGAGACCGCGTAATCACCGAGAGACCGATCGGCTCGCATAAGCTGCACAGAGCGAGTTCGCCCGTCTTCAGCGGTATACTAACGCACCACTCGCCCCAATGACCAGAAGGGCCTTGATTTTACCGGAGAAGAAATAAGGACTACATCATTAATTTTTATGCGGTCTTCCCAAGAGGGTTGATAAGTGGGCAGGTGCTGCTCTCTCAGAGAAAGAAGGTAGTCTGAAAAAAACGACTCTTTAAATTTTTCAAATGCTTCTTGGCGAAGCTCCAAGCTTTTCAGGATAGAAATACGTGAAGGGCTAATTAGTTCGCTCCCAGCTTGAGCCAGAACGGTGACATTACCACCACTGGAAAGTTTAGGAAAGGAGTTAGGCGTTATCACTGGCGCGATCTCGGTAGGTTGAGGGTCTGTTATTAATTGCTTCTTGAATGTCAGACAAGAGAGTCAAGAAAGTAAAATATTATATTTTTCCTCGGCCAATGGCTTTGTACAAACAGCGCTTTACAACGCCAACCATACGTTCCCAAGTGCCCCCAAATCAAACACTGTAAAGAGGTATTTTAACGTGTGAGACGTTATTCATGATCAGATGTTGAATGAAGATGTTATCTATTGAAGCGCCAGCTAACAATTCACCTCCCCCCTGCGTGAAAGGTGGAGCGTTATCACTATAAATACCTTTAGGCATACCATACCTATTTGCAAACCTTACAAATGCAGCAATGAACGCAGCGGCGCTCAAGTCCGTCACTAGCTCTAGATGAACAAAGAGTACGCATAAGCAAGTGAAAAGAAGCACGTACATTTTGTTGTTTTGTCCCCTAGTCTTACATGGAATGCATCAGTGAAGTCTATTCCAACTGCTTGATATGGCTGAACAAAATTTACGTGACCTCCAGGTAGATCCGTAGGCTTAGGATAAGCAAAGGGACGGACATTAATTTTTTGACAAACGATGCTCTCTTTTAGAATGCTCTTAATTACGGGTCTGGGCCTAGAACCAAAGTTGCGCAAAGCGTTTAGCGTGAAGGCCAAACCTAAATGACAACATTTTTAATGGCAATATTCTACAACAAGTTTCGTAAAGAAGCTACCTCTGGATAATAAAGTGGGGTTAGCAATGTCAAAAGAAAGGTAGGTACATTTATTAGCCGACCACGCAACCGATTTAAACCCGTCCTTGTCAAGGAACAAGTTCAAATTTCTCACCAGTTGAGGCACAACAGTAGATTGGAAGTCCGCAGACAGAAATCTATACTCTTCATCAAAACATTTGCGCTGTTCAAGTCTAGCCCAATAAATTTTAGCAGCTCTTACACATTCATCCCTGAAAACAGATCTACGTTTTGTGAAAAAAATACAGAGAATATTCTTGCGGTCACGCCAACAAGTTTGTCCAAGCTTGAAAATTTACTTACAGGAAAAATCGGTTGAGGGCTCTCTGCAAGTTCAGAAGTAGCAGAGCAAGTTATCAAGGCACGATTAGATGCCGAGATGCAACTCAAGGCATCAACGGGCCAGTGACCCGGGGTTTTAAGGAAATCGGGACCTGTAGTCCAGAAGTCAAGTTTAGATTCAAGTTGTTCAACAGTTAAACCTCTAGTAACGAGGTCAGCAGGATTACCTGCAGTAGGTACAAATTTAAAAGAACAAGTCAAATTGAAATCGTCCCTTAGTTGATTTAAAAATTGATGAATATCTTTTACTCTCTGTTATCGGCAAATACATTTCCAGACTTGGTCTTCCTGTTTATAACCCATGAGAGGGCCATATGAGAATCTGTGGCAACAGTCAAGTCCGTAACAGTTACTCTATCTAAAGAATTTAGAATGGTCAGAGAACACTTTAAGGCTAGGTAAATAGCAAATGATTCAGGAGTAGGTAGACTTTTTGCCTTCATTGGTGCGACTTTAGATTTACTAAATAACAAATTAGAGGACTCGTCAGACAATGCGTAAACGCAAAAACCGGAATTAGACTTAGAGGCGTCAGTAAAGATAACCAAGGTAATTTTGCTCCCCGAGGAAAATGTTCAACGATCAAACATCAAATTATTCAACTTCCTCAACTCTCCCTCCAATTTTAGCCACGGTCGTCGGATCTCGTCCAAGTTCGTGGGATCAATCGGCAAAGTACGCGTTTTTCGCCACATTTGACCGAGCAAACAGCCCTAGATGCGCTTTTTAGCTCCGTCGACCGTGGAATCGGCTCAAGATACACTTTTCACTTCTGCCGACTGGGAAAACAGCCAAGGACGCGATTTTACCCACATTCGACCTACCCAATTGAAAATTAAGGACGTGTCGCCGGCGAATTTAGGACGAGACAGTCGATCATGGACGTATTATAGGAACGCCCGACAATTCGTCGACGTGTACTCGCCGATTTATAGGCGTGATATTATCGACGTTTTTTGCCGTGCAACAGTCGATCAGACGGCTATGTTTGTGATGTCATCGTTATCTGTTGGCTATTATATTAAGTTATAAAAAATAAATAAAAAAAATAATTAAATAATTTAACCACACATTACCTGAAGAACCTCGAATTCATACGTTTTTATTAGACCTAATGTCTAACCTAGTTTAATTTAATTTTAGTTAAACCCCAAGCGATTTTCATGTCTCGTTGCCAATTCATACATATCCGTTATTAGTTTGTTATGACTGCTAAGAGTGCTTACGTAGCTGCGTCAGCAATGTTGATTATATCATTTTAGTTTCACTGATGATACGAGCATTTGACCAAATACAATTTCTTATGTTATCAGAAAATAATGAAATGAAAAGGAAAGCGTTCTTATGCCAAACTTCACGCTTCATTACGTTTATTGTTATTAGAGTCTAACTAATTTGCGTGAAACCATAGGCCCCTTTCATACGAGGCAACTGGTGACCGTCACCGGTGACGGTCACCAGTTGCCTCGTATGAAAGTCACGGCAACCATTGACCGTCACTGCTCACAACCACCCCAGGAAACCCTCTGTCACAAGAATGTCTTCTCCAAGTGCTGAGTTACTTCTATTGGCTTTACTGCTCAAGAAAAAGAAACGCTCTCGAAAAAGAGGAATGCAAACTCATGAGATGTTAACATCAAGAATATAAAAAGGTGTTCATCATACACTTTATGATGATTTATGTACAGATGAGAATAAATTTTTTAGTTACTTTCGTATGAGCAAGCCTTCATTTGAGGAGTTACTCGGCCTCATCGAGAATGATATCAGACGGACCGATACAAACATGAGAAGAAGCATAAGGCCAAATGAAAAACTTGCACTAACTTTAAGGTAAGATATTTATACCTAGAAAATACATGACTTTTTAATGAAACTTCTGTGAAGTTCATATATGGAGCCCACCAGCGTTATAGGTATATAGATAACACTGCTAGAATATCAAAATAAAATTTTTTCGCTCAACTATTATTGTAGTACATAGCTATTACTGATTCATTAGTAAATTACACAAACTGCATCATTTAATTTCGCATTTTTTGGCACATAATTACTACATATTTCATTTTCACATCTTAAAGTATTTGTGTAATTTTTTGAAACTGAAAATGTTCTTCAGAAAATCTAAAATTGATTATACTGCTACTGTCAGAAAAGTAGGAGACGGTGTAGGTGCAGGACACTGCATAGGATCATTTCCAACAACTGCTGTCGTAGGTTTCATTTGCCAATAATTGCGACTTTGATCTTGAAATGCTGGCTGCTGAAATTGATGAAAACTCAGAGGTTGATATGTCGGATTGTAAACGGGTAGAGTTGAATGTTGAATGAGTGGTTGTTGGATAACTTGTGCTAGGCAGATGATAGTCAATATGCTTGCATTTACTTGCAGCTTCCTGTCAACAGGTACTTTCTGGAGGCCTGATACGAGGGATAGTAAGAACAACATATCCTCGTTCGTTTCATCCGATTGCTGTTGGTTTTCCTCAAGTACTTTGTCCTTTAGAACTTCAATAAGGTCATCATTTCTTTTATTTCTTTAAAATTTTTTGATGGATTTTCTGGTTCTTTTTCCCTTGGAGTCCCTACGTTAATGTCATTATCAACATCTTCATCTTTGTTTTCGTCCATGCTACTTGTGGTAGGCTTCGTAACCGTTTCAAGAAAACTGAGTATTTCGAAATGCACGCACTGCTTTCGTCTATTTACACTTGATCCACTTTTTTCGTATTTTTTCTTCAACAGCTCTCTAGTTTAACTGGCTCGAATTCCCTTCCACTTCTTCTGGGCATAAGTAGCTGAAACAAAGGAAAATAGAAGATTGTTACAAAAATAAACTAGAATAGAGTTTGAAATTAATTTGATAACGGGAAGAATAACAAATAAAATCCATTGTTGTTACAGATACCTTGGCTCCATAGCTACTATGAGTGATCTACATTACCAGTACAGACTCGGCATATCTACAATTTTTACTATCATACGTCAAGTCTGTACGGCCATTTGGGAAAGAGTGAAGCCAATTTCTTTTCCTGAACAGACAAAACATTTCTGGATGGAAACCGCGACTCAGTTTTGGGAAAAGACAAATTTCCCTCATTGCGTAGGTGCCTTAGATGGGAAACACATCAGATTAATCAAGCCAGAGAATAGTGGTTCATTATCCTATAATTACATAAATTATTTTTCCATTTTGCTTGTTGCTGTATGTGATGCGTCATATAATTATTTCTTTATTTACGTGGGTGCGAATGGAAAGTCCTCAGATGATACTGTGTTCAAAGAAAGTGCATTTTTCAAGAAACATAAAAATGGAACCCTAAACATTCCTCCTGCATGCAAATCCTCCACTGGGTTTGAGACACCTATGCCTTTCATGTTTGAGGCAAATGAAGCCTTTGGCCTTACTCAAGAAATTATGCAGCCATATGCTGAAAAGTTTCCAAGTGAAAAAAACTTATTTAACTATAGGCTTTCACGGGCTCGCAGATATATTGAATGCACGTTTCGGATACTTGCAAATAAATGGTGCATTTTTCATCGCCCACTTAATGTGAACCTAGCATTGGCAGAAGACATTTTCAAAGTTCGCTGTGTTCTGCATTACTTTATCCGAGCAAGAGATGGTGTTTAAATTGATAAAAGTTTCTCAGTTGAAGGGGTATTTGACAGGCAGTGTGTAACAGGGCCAACCTCCTGAGAGTTCAATATGCGACTACTTTATTAGTGATGAAGGTGCTGTTCCCTGGCAGGTAGATCATTTCTAAAAAGGTGTAATAAAACTTCGTTTTTTTCCGTCTTTTGCAGAATTTTTTTCGAGATATCTGTTAGTAGTGATACAGTTTTAGTACTGATTAAGATTATAATATTCTTTTTTCGAATAAATTAGGTAATAGATTTGGAGTCATTTGCCTTTAGAGTAATTTTTTGCGTGCCATAAAACGGAAAACATGCAATTTTTCTACTTATGAATAAATTAAATATACAAATCCTTGCTTTTACTGACCTAATTCATTCTTTCCAGCGGGAGTTTTTTCTTCAAAGTCCGCAATGAAGTTCAGAATAATGGCATTCCATGCCTTCCTCTTTTCATTCTTGTTGCAATTTTCATCACAGGATTAATTCCACAATGCATGGTACTTCTCCACTTCATGGATGAATTCTTCGGTGTTAATATCGTCCATGTACACAACAATGTCACACATGCATACACGAGGAAAGCGCGTTGAATGATGCGGGTAACGCGCGCAGTGACGAAAGTGTTGCGTCACCGAGTGACTCAGTTTGAAAGCTATTATTAGTATTATACCCAACATTCGGTGACGGCAACTGCTTGCAATGGTCACTAGCTACCTCACGGGTAACTGCAAAATGATGTTGCGCAACAGGGCAACCGAAGTGACTTCGTATGAAAAGCTACATTCGAAATAATGGCGGGTAACCAGTGACTGTCACTGGTGACGGTCACTGAGTGACTCGTGTGAAAGGGGCCATAGGTGAATGAGTGAGTACACCTCATAGCACAATCAAGTTATAGAAATATGTCTTGTACAGTCTTCCAATCGTAGGAGATAGTCTCTCCTGCGGCAAAAACTTTAGCAAAATCTTAGACACGTATGTCAACATGAATCGAACGACGGGAAAGCGTACTAACCATACAAAATTTATACATTCAAAATTGAAATACTTCCAGACAGAAATGAAGCAGACCCGTTAAAATTGCCCTACTCCTCTACAACTAAGAAAATTCAGGAGGAAAGTAGTTACCGTTGTTAAACTAAGCAATAAACCATCTCTAATTTTCAAGTCAATTAGTAAATTTGTTTATAATATTCCAATTATGATCTCTTTCGATACTAAATAAAAAGTCTGAAGCATAAAAAGTCGGTACATGTATTGCTCTGTGATCTCTTAAGCGATGTTGCCAGATGTTGCCTGCCAACTAATCTTCTAAGAGTGCGAACATCTGAATTTCAAAAAGTTGTTAACATTTATGCTAAATTATTTTTTATTAAATTTGCTTACCTCTTATTCCTGTAAAATATTTTCTTACAGCTATTTTCAAGCAGCTGAATTAACTATACCTCCCAGCATACGTATTGACGTGTCACGTTTCGGTTATGACTTCGTAACTGTGTTCCCTGCTATGCTGTAAGTGCTGAGCGTCGGAGCGAGTACATTCAGTCGCTGCAACTATGGTTGAAAGTGCCGGTGCGTGCATGTCATTCCTTGAAAAGCAGCTACCACTTTACTTTAAGGAGATCATCCCGAGCCCAATTGGGCCTCACCGGCTCCCCCCACTGAAATTTTTTTTTGTTGAAAAAGGATCCTTAGGGGATGGGTTATTGTGCCATGAAATTTTATGGCCCTTCGGAGACTAGAACCCTCCCCCAGGGGGGTGAAAAGGGGACCGAAAATGCTGATTTTGAGGCCCAATTTATTTTTGTTGAAAAATCATCCTTAGGGGATGGGTTATTATGCTATGAAATTTTATGGCCCTACGGACACTAGAACCCCCCCCCCCAGGGGAGTGAAAAGGGGACCGAAAATGACGATTTTTAGGCCCAATTTTTTTTTTGTTGAAAAAGGATATATATTTCTTCAAAGAATTCGAATTTGAAAAAAAGCGAAATTGAGTTTGTTAGAAATGTTTCAAGGATTCTAAAACTGGTTTTGGTTTTGTTCTAACATCAAAACTCGATGACGAGTCTCGTTTTGAAATATCCAGAAAAATATACCGAAATACTCTTTTTTTCGTTAAAAAAAATAAAAACTAAGGCATAAATCGAAAAATTGACACGAATAAAAAAAGTTTCCTTTCACAAAATACATATACTAGCCAATTTTCAAACAGATCGGGCGGAAAAAATTGATAAAGTCCCATCATGGTGATAACTGAAATAAAATGTATTATTTTTATTTACTCATAACTACGATATTTCTTAGATCTTTACAAGAAATTCACAAGGAAAATGCTGCTCATTGTTCGTACATCGAAATGAATCATGGAAACTGCATTCATGTCCAAAAAATTTTCGTTATATTCAAATTCAATAGACATAGTTTGTTTTTGGGCTCTAGTGAAAAGTTGACTTTTTTACATTCAAAACGGAACTTGTCCTCGAGTTTTGATGCTAGAACGAATCCAAAGACAGTTTTAGAATCAATGGAACATTTATAACAAACTCAGATTCGGCTTTTTTCAAATTAAAATTTTTTCTATTTTTTAAAAAAAATTTAATATTTCGAAAATCAGCAAATTTTTTTTTGGGTTTAGAGCTATATATTTCTTCAAAGAATTCGAATTTGAAAAAAAGCGAGCTTGAGTTTGTTAGAACTGTTTCAAGGATTCTAAAACTGTTTTTTGTTTTGTTCTAGCATCAAAACTCGATGACGAGTCTCGTTTTGAAATATCCAAAAAAATACCGAAATACTCTTTTTTCGTAAAAAAAAATAAAAACTAAGGCATAAATCGAAAAAGTGACACGAATAAAAAAGTTTCTTTTCACGAAATACATATACTGGCCAATTTCCAAACAAATCGGACGGAAAAAATTGATAAAGTCTTATCATGGTGATTACTGAAATAAAATGTATTATTTTTATTTACTCATAACTACGATATTTCTTAGATCTTTACTTGAAATTCACAAGGAAAATGCTGCTCATTGTTCGTACATCGAAATAGATCATAGAAACTGCATTCATGTACAAAAAATTTTCGTTATATTCAAATTCAATAGACATAGTTCGATTTTGGTCTGTAGTGAAAAATTTTCCTTTTTTACTATTCAAAACGGAACTTGTCCTCGAGTTTTGATGCTAGAACAAATCCAAAGACAGTTTTAGAATCCTTGAAACATTTCTAACAAACTCGAGTTCGCTTTCTTTCAAATTCGAATTCTTTGAAGAAATATATAGCTCTAAACCCAAAAAAATTGTTGCTGATTTTTAAAATTTCAAATTTTTTTTAAAAAATAGAAAAAATTTGAATTTGAAAAAAGCCGAACTTGAGTTTGTTAGAAATGTTCCAAGGGTTCTAAAACTGTCTTTGTTTTTGTTCTAGCATCAAAACTGAAGGAGGAGTTCCAATCTGAAATATCAATAAAAATATACCAAAAAAGACATTTTTCGTCAAAAAAATAATAAGGCCTAAATCGGAAAAACGACATGAGTAAAAAAGGTTTACATACATACATACATACATATACCGGGCTTATCCTCCCTATGGGAGGGTAGCCGACAGCAGGCCACAATCACCACACTTAGTCACTAGGAGGCGAGAGAGGCAGCACTGGCCGCACCTGAACTGCCAGGATCAGCAGCAGCCCAGCACAACCACCTTCCACAGTCAGGCCCGACAGCCACAGCTGGTTTCCCCCGACCGCTTCATTGAGTGCAGCCCCTCCCCCCGCACATGACAGGTCAACCCCATCACACGCGGGCAGCTTCCAGTAACGCGTCAAAAATAAAATTACCTCCTTATACACTGCCCCCACTCACTTCTGTCCGCAGCCATCCCTCTCGCCACGTCCACAGTCAGACCCCTCTCATACAAAGCACGTCGCACCCCATCCATCCAACTCATCCGTGGTCTACCTCGCGCTCGAAGACCACTCACTTCCGACATATATATCTTTTTCACTAGCCGTTCAACATTCATTCTTTCAACATGCCCAAACCATCCAAGCACTCTTTCATCCACTCGCCTGCTCAACTTTTTGATAACACCCGTCTGCCCCCTAACCAACTCATTCCTGATCCTATCTCTTCTAGTTACTCCATACATGCTCCTCAAACACTTCATCTCCAACACATCCAACTTCCTCCTCTCAGCTGCTCTCAACCCCCAGGACTCTGCTCCATACAACAAAACTGGCACAATCAAACTTTCATACAGTCCACTCTTAGCATTCATACTCAAACTCCTGCATTCAAAAACTTTCCTCATTGCACCCAATGTCTTACAACCTTCACTCACTCGATGCTTCACTTCTACTTCCATACTATCCTTAACAGTCACATCCGACCCGAGGTACCTAAAATGCTCTACCTCCTCTAAAACTTCCCCATTTAACCTCACATCCAAAGTTCCAAACACTCCACCTCTTGAACATCTCATCACCTTACTTTTATTCACATTTACTCTCAATTTCCGCCTTTCGCACACTCTACCAAACTCTGCAACCAGTCTCCTCAGTTTTTCCTCTGAATCAGCCACAAGCGCTGTATCATCTGCAAACAACAGCTGACACACTTCCCAATACATACCATTTCGTCCCACCAACTGCGCCCCTTTTCCCAACACTCTGGCATTCACTTCTCTCACCACACCATCCATAAACAAATTAAACAACCACGGCGACATCACACATCCCTGTCTCACACCTGTCACAACTGGGAACCATTCACTCACCTCATTCCCTACTCTCACACATGCTCTGCTATCAATGTAGAAACTCTTGATCGCGTTCAACAGTCTCCCACCCACTCCATACAAACTTACCACTTGCCATAGAGCCTCGCGATCCACTCTGTCATACGCCTTCTCTAGATCCATAAATGCCCAATATACATCCTTTCCTTTCAATAAGTATTTTTCATTCACCTGCCTCACAGCAAACATTTGATCCACACAACCTCTACCACACCTAAAACCACACTGTTCTTCAGCAAGCACACGATCCGTCAACACTCTCACTCTTCCAATTAACACTCTTCCATACAGCTTCCCAACAACACTCAGTAGACTTATACCCCTAGAATTACTGCACTCATACCTGTCACCTTTCCCCATGTACAACGGAACTACGCACGCGCTACTCCAATCAACCGGCACTTTACTAGCCTCGAAACACACATTTAATAAACGCACCAACCATTCTATAATCACATTTCCTCCTTTCTTTAGACATTCAACCGTGCAGCCATCCAAACCTGGAGCTTTTCCATTTTTTATTTCATCCAACGCACATCTCACCTCTGCACTTCTTATTCGACTTCTATTCACTTCACCAAACACAGGCATTCTAACATCACTTCCAACAGCTACTACTCTCGCAACTCTATCATCTCTCACGTTCAGCAGTTCCTCAAAATACTCCGCCCATCTCTTTCTCACATCACAACTCTCCACTAGCAGCCTACCATTTGTATCCTTCACTCTTGCCTCATTCTCCACCTGACCCTTCCTAATTCTCTTCACTTCCTTCCAGAAAACCTTCCTTCTCTCCATGAAATCCCCTCCCAACTTCCTCCCCCATTCCTCATCCGCCACCCTCTTCGCTCTCCTTACCATTCTTTGTACCTCTTTCTTCCTCTCCTTATACTCTTCAAAATTTTCCCATCACCACAACTCTACAACCACTCCCCACTCTAGCCACACACTCGGACAATTTCTCCCAAAACTCCTCTCTCTCTTCCCCACTCCTCTCCGATCCCGGTCCGTACGCGCCCACAAACACCCATGACTCTTCTCCCCATTTCACTCGTACCCACATTATTCTTGATCACACCTCACCCCATTCAACTACTTTCTCTCTGACTCTTACACTCAATAATATAGCCACACCCTCTCTTGCATGTCCCCCCCGTACTCCAGACACTCTCCCTCCCACACTCCCAAACATCAACTCACCACTACCCTTCAATTTCGTCTCACTCAAGGCCAATACATCCATCTTCCGGTTTAACATCATTCTTCCGATCTCCTCCTTCTTACTCTCAGTTGCTCTACTTCCACACCCCCTTACATTCAAAGATCCTAGTACTAGGGTTTGAGTGGTCTTTCGACCTCTCTCACCCCCTTCATTGGCCTGCTGCCTCTCGGGAAAATCATTACAGAGAAGGGGATCCCCAGTCCCCTCGCTCCGTCCACTATAGTTGCCTCTTACGACACGCAGCGGACCACGGTGGGAGAATTAAATGGTTTACTTTCACAAAAGACATATACTGGCCAATTTTCAAACGAATCGGACGAAAAAAGGTCTCAAACTGGGATGATCCCCTTAAATTAGACGTGTAATGACGTGTGACACTATAGACGTGTGATGTCAAAAAAGTGATCTAATTACGTGCTTGTGATAAGGGCCAGTAGTTTTGTGTTTGCTAGTCTGTGTATTGGAAAATTCTTCTGCAAATTTGATGATTTTTCTTGTGTTCACGCGACTAGAATGAATTAGGTAACTAACCTAGGCTAGGCTAGTTAGTTGGGTATATTTTTACGTTAGGCCCAATTAGGTCTATTTTTTGCCCCTTCTTTGCTTAATGAACTAATATTTTGACGTTCATTACGAATCTGAAGTCCGTTTGTAGCGGTCGGACTTAATTTTTGAGGTATAGAGATTTAACAATTTTAAATTTCCGTGTGGAATAACCTTAATCGCGAGGACGCGGGCTGGTATGGTTCGTAGGGGAGAGTCCATTTGCAGGGGAAGGAGGGTACCTAGGCTAGTTTTTGTTCTTTGGTACTTTATGGTACTTTATGGTACTTATTGCTACTTATTGTTACTTGTTAGTACTTGTTAGTACTTATTGGTACTTATTGGTACTTGATGGTGCTTTTCGTACTGTTTGGTACTTCTTGATACTTTTGGGTTCTTTTTGGTACTTATTGGTACTTACTGGCACTTTTTGGTTTCTATTGGTACTTGTTGGTATTTATTGGGACTTGATGGTGCTTATCGCTACTGTTTGGTACTTATTATTAATTTTGGGTTGTTTTTGGTACTTATTAGTATTTATTGATACTTATTGGTAATTATTGGTACATTTTTGAACTTCTTAGTTTTTATTGGTACTTATTGGTATTTATTTGTACTGATTGGTACTTATTTGTACTGATTGGTACTTATTTGTACTGATTTGTACTGATTGGTACTTATTGGTACTAGTTGGTCTTAATTGCTATTTAGTGGTACTTATTGGTACTTGTTGGTACTTATTGGTACTTATTGGTACTTGTTTGTACTTATTGGTACTTATTGGTACTTTAGAGCATTTATTGGCACTTATTGGTTCTCAATGATACATTTTGGTACCTATTGGCACTTATTAGTTCTAATTGGTACTTATTAGTACTTGATGGTGCTTTTCGGTACTGTTTGGTGTTTTTTGGTACTTTTGGGTTCTTTGTGATACGTATTTGTACTTATTGGTATTAATTGGTACTCATTGGTAATTATTGGTACTTTTTGGTACTTTTTGGTAATTATTAGTTCTTATTGGTGCTTATTGGTACTTATTGGTGCTCATTGGTACTTATTGGTGCTTATTGGTACTTATTGGTATTAATTGGTCCTAATTGCTATTTAGTGGTAGTTATTGGTATTTTTGGCATTTATTGACACTAATTGGGTCTCAATGTCACTTATTGGTACTTATTGGTACTTATTAACATTTATTAGTACTAATTGGTTCTTATTGGTACTTGATGGTGCTTTTCGGTACTGTTTGGTACTTTTTGGTTCGTTTGGGTTTATTTTGGTACTTATTGACACTCATTTTCAGTTATTGGTTCTTATTGGTACTTATTAGTACTTGATGGTTCTCTTCGGTACTGTTTGGTACTTTTGTTTTTTTGCTACTTATTGGTACTTTTTGGTAATTATTGTTTTTCCTTGGCACTTATTGGTTCTTATTTGTACTTATTGGTTCTTATTTGTACTTATTGGTTCTTATTTGTACTTGATGGTGCTTTTCGGTAGTGTTTGGTACGTGTGTTACTTATTGGTACTTTTTGGTACTTGCTTGTGCTTATTCGTACTTTTTGTACATATTGCTGCTTCTCGGTACTTTTTCGTTCATGTTGGTACTTATTGGTATTAAAGGGTACCCATTGGTTCTTATTAGTACTCCTTGGTACATCATGGTACTTTTTGATACAACTGGTAGTTATTGGTAGTTGAAATTGGACACTCCGTTTTTTGGGACTTAGCGTGTGTGTGTGGGATCGCGCTGAGGAAAAACGAGCAAACGAGTGGCAGTGGCGACTTTGAAGGTCGCCGCTGCCACTGGTTTTAGAAACACGGAGAAAGTACAATATCACACAAGAACTTTAGATTGGGTTAAACTGTGGATGTCTTTCATCCGTAAACCGGTAAAATAGATTGAGTGTTTTTTGTGGCAGATTATGCTATAAGTTGTTGTAGTCGCAGAAATAAGAACTTATGCCTCACAATGAACCACTTACAGCGCGCTGAACTGATTACAATAATGACTGAATTCATTTAAATTGATTTCTTCAGGTAATTAGCCGTAGCCGGCAAATGGTGCATCACTATAGGCTAATTATTTTCGGTAAATTTTCGTTTTAGGTCCGTCACGACTTTTTTTTATTTTTAACACCATTTATAAATAAAATGAGCCATTTATGACAGTAAGACATCGAATCACCTACCCGAAGAAGTCCTCGAACAAAAATTCGAAGGAATTTACAGACGTCATCTACTCCATCAGATTCGTTTAAATTCAGTAAATGATTTTAGACTTTGTGAAGTTATTTGTTTACTGTGAGTCCAAGTAAAGGCTACAACTTTTGTGTCTCAGATTTTCAAATTCTAGTCGTATTTGGTCAACAAGTTTGCAACGTTTTTTAGAAATGTTATACAAGGTTTAGTGGTTAATATTTGGTTCTTTTTCTGTATATATTTAACACGACGAGTTCAGCCAATGTGAAATTGCAAATTGCAAGCCAACACTACGTGAAAATGTGTTTGGAAAAAAAACATAATTTTGATGGTCTAATGCAAATTTGCTGCAGAGGATGACTCCGATTCATCTTTGGACCAGCAGAGAAGTGGCCTTGTACCAATAGCCCTCACAGACGAATTTACTCCAGTAAAGAATCGGTATGTACGTTAATTGACGTGCCGAGTAGTGAATTTATATGGCTACATGAATAACATTTATGTTTGAGAGAAATAATTGAAAATACACAGTCATCTTTTGTTCCATCTGGGGTATATTAGACATAAAATAGCTTATGAACTAAATACTATGAAATAATATAATTAGTTAAATTAGCATTGTGAATAACTGATACAAGAAACTATAAACTTTTTGTCTAAATTTTATCCAACCTTTGAAATTTTGAAATTAGAACGTGTGATTCGATATTTTAACATGCATTCATTTCATTGTCAGATGCGTTTCTTCACCAAAACCAAGCCCATCTTAAAAGAACTGGTAGCCATTCATACTAGGCTCGCCCGAATCGAGAGTCTCATCGTAGAAAATAACTTAATTTTCAAAGAAAATCGAAGCGATAAGCCTGCACAACCACCATCCGTGTCTCGAGGATTTGCACCTGCAAATAATGACGAAGAACTAAATGAAATACTACAAAAAAGTGACCTGGTTAGTCTTATTTCTGTCCAAATACCCTCAATGGCAATGAATGTATACCTATTGTTTGTATCTTTGATTGTTTTCGTACCGAACATCAATAGTCGTGTGTCTTGAACGATTTGAGAGGTAGCTATATTATAAATCATTGTTGAATCGCCTTTGTTCAAATCCAAGGTTCCTTATCTGGTCGCGGCAAAGGAAGTAAACCTCACATGGACAGCAATGTCTATGATGAAATTGCTGCTCTCGCGAGAATTTGCCAACGAATTCTCTATGACGGGGTGGGAGCAAAGAGGAAACGTACGAAAATAAAGTTTGCCGACAGTGCAGCCTGCAAGGTGATTGAAAGTAAGTATGATTTCCGTGAAAATCATCTAAGCACAAATTGAATAAATACCCTGATGCAAATTAATACGATAAATAAGTCTTGTTTATACTAAATCTAATCGTGTATACATAAACACAAAATAATGTCGAGTGCTTAATCTATACTAATCCGCTATTTTGTCAATCCAACCAGGTTCCATATGAAAAATTCCAGAGTTCCAACAGGCACCTCGCAGCGCTGTAAAAATCGCCATTCAGAAAGCGTTAAAAGGTAATTACATTGTTGGTATTCAAACGAAAATTGGCTCATTGTAACCTACTAAAACATTCATGCTGTTTAGCGTGTCACTAGTGTGGGAATTCATTGGTACAAATAAGGCTGCGGAGTCGGAGTTTGTACAAGTCGGATATTTTAGAGGGAAGCAGGAGTCGAATGAAGTATGAAGAAATATGAAAAATTTTGTGGGGTAGGAATTCAGAGGTGGAGTCCAAATCAGATATTCAAATATTTCAGGATTCCGAGTCGAATATTCACCATTCGGATCTGTCGTCCTAGCGTAAACTAAATCGCAAAAAGATAGGTATTTGATGAGCATTAGTGAACTAGCTACCTATTTAGACCATAGAAAACATAGCTAATTTATAATAGTTAACAGACGATGAAACTGGGTTATGGTATGATTTCTTGATTATTGTACTTTGTTGTAAGTTCTTATACCTGAGAGTTCTTAAACTATCCTCAGCTATTTCTTGTGTATGAGTTTCGAATAGAAGATATTTTCCTCACAGTTATAGTCAATTAAATTTATAGTGGACTCAAACAGTGTCATGGGTATTTAAATGATTCATCTTTTTCCATTCAGGATCCTCTGACTGGAACGGCTACCGAGGGAAAAGACCGTCGAGCTCTCATATCCCAGAAGGCGAGAGCAACGAAGACACCCATCCAGAGCTTGTTGCAGTCGAAGAAAATACAGCCGGCATCACTTGCAATCTATTTCGCTTGAAGAAGTCAGTCGTTGAAATCTAGTACGGAGAGATTTGTTGATTATAAATCAAAAATGGAACGGTCATTTACTGGATATCCGGGGCAGTAAAGTCAAGGTTGTGACGGAAGCGGAAATTTTATCAAACATATATTGTTCTTCCGTAAAGATGGCTTCTTATTTTCAAAATACACAAGTAACACAATATTACACGCGATTTAATATCGTTAATTGAGGAATATTTCGTCGTCACTTAGAACTCAACGTGTATGTTTAAGGGAATCTTTTTTGATGTTTATTATGTGTTTTATTCCTTCAATGGCATTTATTCGTATTACAGTAATAAGTCAATCATTTAAGATCGTTCTATGAAAGAGGAAGCGCATGCTGCAGTTCCTTAATTGGGTTTAGATTTTAGTGGAACTTAGACTCATACGAACTTTACCCATAAATGAGTTGTTTTATCGTGTTATTCGGGAAACAATATTATTTTGTATGCGAAGTGGGAGCAGAAACTTTAAATAGTTTAATGAAAAATTTTGATCCATTTGATTGGCTGCTTGTAAAGGACATTGTTAAACGAGTTGTTTACTTCATTTTTTATCCCTCGCTTATTAAACGCTTGTTCCAGAATACACAATTTAAAAAGTTTCTCTTGTTCACGCCCAACAAAACAGTTATATTCAATACAAGGTTACGTTTTCCGCGTTTTTAGTATTGAAGTGTCAAACCGAAAAAGCGCGGAAAACGTATATGCTCTCGCGGGAAACGAATATGAGAGCTGGGACAGAAAAATATACTCTAATCGAACAACTGTTGTCATTCGAATAGAAGTCACATTGAAAGTCTGGTAATGATTGCAGAAATTCAGTGCCTCGTTCGAATAATCTTTATTTTTATTTGCCTGCGCTTTTACAAACTTATGCGTGCACATGTATGCATATATATGTGTGGATGTGTGAACATATCTACAAGTATATGAAATGCTCTCGGTGGCGCTCAGCTGATATTGTCGTCTCTGCATAGTCATCACGCATACGCACTTATGCAATATGGGCATATGTGCGTGTGAGTAATGGCTATGCAGACGACGAATAATCAGCTGGGCGCAGCCGAGAGCCGTTTTTTCTAACTCGAAATTTGGGGACAGCCACGTGCGCAGCATCGACGCGTCGCATCCGATGAGAGACGTTTAGAGCCGTGCAGGGACGCGCTAAGGACGTGCGTCGCGAACAGCCGTCGACGTGTAGTGGTCGTGTGACACGACCTTAAAGCGGCGGTTTCGCCGTCGCGGCGGACGTGCCGCATCGACGCGACGGCTCTAGCTACGCGCATGCACGGCCTTCCCACATCGGCGACACGTCCTCAACTTTCAATTGGGTAGGAACCGGCCCATGACGCGCTTTTCAGCTCCGTTGAACACGCACTCAGCCTTAGATGCACTTTTCACTACTTTCAACCGGTAAACCTCAAGGGACGCAATTTTCTCACATTTGACCGAGGGAACTTTCAAACACACGATTTTTAGCTCCGTCGACAGCGGAATCGGCACAAGGTGCACTTTCCACCTCTTTAGACTAGCCAAACGCCATATGACGTGATTTTCGCCAAATTCGACCGAGCAAACAGCGCTCGACACGCTTTTTATCTCCGTCGACCATGGAATCGGCTCAAGATCGATGCCCTTTTACCTCTGTCGACTGGGCAAACAGCAAAGGACGCGATTTTACCCATATTCGACATAAGAAACGGCCTTTGACGCTCTTTTTAGCACCGTTGAACACATCATCGGTCGAAGATACACTTTTCACCTCTTTCTACCGGGCAAATGGTATAGAACGTGATTTTCATCACATTTGACCAAGGAAACGGCCCAACACACTTTTTTCTAGCCCCGTCGACCGCTGATTCGGCTCGAGATGCACTTTTCACCTCTGTCAACTGCGTGAACAGAAGGATGCAATTTTAATCACATTCGACCTAGGGAAAGACCATAGACGCGACCTTTAGCTCCGTCGACCGTGGAATCGGCTCAAGATGCACTTTTCACTTCTGTCGTCTGGGCTAGCACCAAAAACGCGTATTTTACCACATACTACCGAAGAAACGACATAACACGCGTTTTTTAGCTCTGTCGACAGTGAAATCGGCAAAAGATGCACTTTCCACCTATGTCGAATATGCAAACGGCAGAAGACGCGATTTTAATCATATTTGACTGAGCAAACAGCAAAAGACACGCATTTTAGTTCCGTCGACCGTGAAAACGGCTCAAGATGCACTTTTCACCTCTGTCGACTGGGCAAACGGGAAAGAACGGGATTTTCACCGCATTAGTCCTAGGAAACAACCTGAGACGCGATTTTCACGGCATTCGACCTAGGAATGGCCCAAAACGAGCATTTTAGCTCTGTCGACCGTGGAATCGGCTCAAGCTGTACTTCCCACCTCTGTCGCTTGGTCAAACTGAAGACATGATTTTCACTGTATTCGACTTAGGAAACAAGATAAGACGCGATTTTCACCGCATTCGACCGAGGAAAGGCATAATACGCGCTTCTTAGCTCTATCGACCGTGGAACGGCTAATATGCACTTATAAACTCTGTCGACTGGGCAAACGGAAAAAAATGCGAATTTCACCACATTCGACCTAGGCGACAATCTAGGACACGATTTTCACCGCGTTCGACCTAGGAATGGCCCAAAACACGCATTTTAGCTCTGTCAACCGTGGAATCGGCACAAGATGCACTTTTCACCTCTGTCGCCCGGGCAAACAGCAAAGGACGTGATTTTCACTGTATTCGACCTAGGAAACAACCTAAGACGCGATTATCACCGCATTTAACCTAGGAATGGCTCAAAACGCGCATTTTAGCTTTGTCGACCGTGGAATCAGCTAAATATGCACTTTTCGCCTCTGTCGCCCGGGCAAACAGCAAAGGACGTGATTTTCACTGTATTCGACCTTGGAAACAACCAAAGACGCGATTTTCACCGCATTCGACCTAGGAATGGCCCAAAACGCGCATTTTAGCTTTGTCGACCGTGGAATCAGCTAAATATGCACTTTTCACCTCTGTCGCCTGGGCAAACAGCAAACGACTGGATTTTCATTCTATTCGACCTAGGAAACATGATAAGACACGATTTTCACCGCATTCGACCGAGGAAAGGCATAAAACGTGCGTTTCAGCTCTGTCGACCGTGGAATCGCCTCAAAATGCACTTTTCACCTCTGTCGACTGGGCAAACAGCAAACGACGTGATTTTCACTCTATTCGACCAAGGAAACAAGACAAGACGCGATTTTCACCGCATTCGACCGAGGAAAGGCATATAACATGCGTTTCAGCTCTGTCGACCGTGGAATCGGCTCAAAATTCACTTTTCACCACGGTCCCCTGGGCAAACAGCAAAAGACGTGGTTTTCACTATATTCGACCAAAGAGACAAGAAACGACGCGATTTTCACTGCATTCGACAGAGGAAAGGCATAAAACGCGTTCTTTAGCTCTTTCGACCGTGGAATCGACTCAAGATACACTTTTTACCTCTGTCGCCTAGGCAAACTGCAAAGGACGTGATTTTCACTGTATTCAACCTAGGAAACAAGATAAGACGCAATTTTCAACGCATTCGACCGAGGAAAGTCATAAAACGCTCTCATTAGCTCTGTCGACCGTGGAATCGGCTCAATATGCACTTTTTCCCTCTGTCGACTGGGCAAACGGAAACGAACACAATTTTCACCGCATTAGACCTAGGAAAGAACCTAAGACACGAATTTCACCGCATTCGACCTAGGAATGGCCCAAATGCGCAGTTTAGCTGTGTCGACCGCGGAATCGACTCATGATGCACGTTTCACCTCTGTCGCCTGGGCAAACTGCAAGGTACGTGATTTTCAATGATGTCGGCCTAGGAAACAAGATAAGACGCGATTTTCACCGCATTCGACAGAGGAAAAGCATAGAACGCGCTTTCTAGCTCTGTCGACCGTGGAGTCGGCTAAACATGCAGTTTTCACCACTGTCGACTGGGCAAACAGAAAAGAACGCGATTCTCACCGCATTCGACCTAGGAATGGCCCAAAACACGCATTTTAGTTCTGTCGACCGTGGAATCGGCTCAAGATGCACTTTTCACCTCTGACGCCTGGGCATACGGCAAAGGACGTCATTTTCACTGTATTCGACCTCGGAAACCACCTAAGACGCGATTTTGAACGCATTCGACCGAGGAAAGGCATATAACGCGCTTTTTCGCTCTGTCGTCAGTGGAATCGGCTAAATATGCACTTCTCAACTCTGTCGCCTGGGCAAACAGAATTTAACGCAATTTTCAAAGCATTAGACCTAGGAAACAACCTAAGACGCGATTATCACCGCATTAAACCTAGGAACGGCTCAAAACAGGCGTTTTAGCTCTGTCGACCGTGGAATCGGCTCAAAATGCACTTTTCACCTCTGTCGCCTAGGCAAACAGCAAAGAACGTGATTTTCACTGTATTTGACCTAGGAAACAACCTAAGACGCGATTTTCACCGCATCCGACCTAGGAATGGCCCATAACACGCATATTAGCTCTGTCGACAATGGAATCGGCTCAAGTTGTATTTTTCACCTCTGTCGCCCAGGCAAACTGCAAAGGACGTGATTTTCACTGTATTCGGCCTAGGAAACAAGATAAGACGCGATTTTTACCGCATTCGACCGATGAAAGGCATAAAACGTGCTCTTCAGCTCGGTCGACCGTGGAATCGGCAAAATATGCACTTTTCTTCTCTGTCGACAGGGCAAACGGAAAAGAACACGATTTTCAACGCATTCGACCAAAGAATGGACCAAAACGGGCTTTTTAGCTCTGTCGACCGTAGAATCAGCTGAACATGCACTTTCAACCCCGGTCGCCTGGGCAATAAGCAAAGGACGTGACTTTCACTGTATTTGACCAAAGAAACAAGATAAAACGCGATTTTCACCGTATTCGACCAAGGAAAGGCATAAAACGCGCTTTTTAGCTCTGTCTACGTGGAATCGGTTAAATATGCACGTCTCACCTCTGTCGCATGGCCAAACGTAAAATCCCGCGATTTTCACCGCATTAGACCTAGGAAACACCCTAAGACGCGATTTTCACCGCATTCGACCAAGGAATGGCCCAAATCGCGCATTTTAGCTCTGTCGACCGTGGAATCGGCTCAAGATACACTTTTCACCTCTGTCGCCTGGGCAAACTTCGAAGGACGTGATTTTCACTGTATTCGATCTAGGAAACAAGATAAGAAACGATTTTCACCGCATTCGACCGAGGAAAGTCATAAAACGCTCTCATTAGCTCTGTCGACCGCGGAATCGGCTGAATACGCGCTTTTCCCCCCTTTCGACTGGGCAAACGGAAAAGAACGCAATTTTCACCACATTCGACAGAGGAAACAACCTAGGACGCGATTTTCACCGCATTCGACCTAGGAATGGCCCAAATCACGCATTTTTGTTTTGTCGACCCTGGAATCGGCTCAAGATGCACTTTTCACCTCTGACGCCAGGGCAAACAGCATTGGACGTCATTTTCACTGTATTCGACCTCGGTAACAACCCAAGACGTGATTTTCACCGCATTCGACAGAGGAAAGGCATATAACGCGCTTTTTAGCTATGTCGACCGTGGAATCGGCTAAATATGCACTTCTCACCTGTGTCGCCTGGGCAAACAGAAAAGAATGCAATTTTCACTGTATTCGACCCATGAAACAAGATACGACTCGATTTTCACCGCATACGACCGAGGAAAGGCATAAAACGTCCTTTTTAGCTCTGTCGACCGTGGAATCGACTACATATGCACTTTTCGCCTCTGTCGACTGGGCAAACTGCAATGGAAGTGATTTTCACTGTATTCGACCTATGAAACAAGATACGACTCGATTTTCACCGCATACGACCGAGGAAAGGCATAAAACGTCCTTTTCAGCTCTGTCGACCGTGGAATCGACTAAATATGCACTTTTCGCCTCTGTCGACTGGGCAAACTGCAATGGAAGTGATTTTCACTGTATTCGACCTATGAAACAAGATACGACTCGCTTTTCACCGCATACGACCGAGGAAAGGCAAAAAACGCGCTTTTTGGCTCTGTCGACCGTGGAATCGACTAAATTTGCACTTTTCACCTTTGTCGACTGGGCAAACGGGAAAGAACGGGATTTTCACCGCATTAGTCCTAGGAAACAACCTGAGACGCGATTTTCACGGCATTCGACTTAGGAATGGCCCAAAACGAGCATTTTAGCTCTGTCGACCGTGGAATCGGCTCAAGCTGTACTTCCCACCTCTGTCGATTGGTCAAACTGAAGACATGATTTTCACTGTATTCGACCTAGGAAACAAGATAAGACGCGATTTTCACCGCATTCGACCGAGGAAAGGCATAATACGCGCTTCTTAGCTCTATCGACCGTGGAACGGCTAATATGCACTTATAAACTCTGTCGACTGGGCAAACGGAAAAAAATGCGAATTTCACCACATTCGACCTAGGCGCCAATCTAGGACGCGATTTTCACCGCGTTCGACCTAGGAATGGCCCAAAACACGCATTTTAGCTTTGTCAACCGTGGAATCGGCACAAGATGCACTTTTCACCTCTGTCGCCCGGGCAAACAGCAAAGGACGTGATTTTCACTGTATTCGACCTAGGAAACAACCTAAGACGCGATTTTCACCGCATTTGACCTAGGAATGGCCCAAAACGCGCATTTTAGCTTTATCGACCGTGGAATCAGCTAAATATGCACTTTTCGCCTCTGTCGCCCGGGCAAACAGCAAAGGACGTGATTTTCACTGCATTCGACCTTGGAAACAACCAAAGACGCGATTTTCACCGCATTCGACCTAGGAATGGCCCAAAACGCGCATTTTAGCTTTGTCGACCGTGGAATCAGCTAAATATGCACTTTTCACCTCTGTCGCCTGGGCAAACAGCAAACGACTGGATTTTCACTCTATTCGACCTAGGAAACATGATAAGACACGATTTTCACCGCATTCGACCGAGGAAAGGCATAAAACGTGCGTTTCAGCTCTGTCGACCGTGGAATCGGCTCAAAATGCACTTTTCACCTCTGTCGACTGGGCAAACAGCAAACGACGTGATTTTCACTCTATTCGACCAAGGAAACAAGACAAGACGCGATTTTCACCGCATTTGACCGAGGAAAGGCATAAAAGGTGCGTTTCAGCTCTGTCGACCGTGGAATCGGCTCAAAATGCACTTTTCACCACGGTCCCCTGGGTAAACAGCAAAAGACGTGATTTTCACTGTATTCGACCAAAGAGACAAGATACGACGCGATTTTCACCGCATTCGACAGAGGAAAGGCATAAAACGCGCTCTTTAGCTCTTTCGACCGTGGAATCGACTCAAGATACACTTTTTACCTCTGTCGCCTAGGCAAACTGCAAAGGACGTGATTTTCACTGTATTCAACCTAGGAAACAAGATAAGACGCAATTTTAACCGCATTCGACCGAGGAAAGTCATAAAACGCTCTCATTAGCTCTGTCGACCGTGGAATCGGCTCAATATGCACTTTTTCCCTCTGTCTACTAGGCAAACGGAAACGAACACAATTTTCACCGCATTAGACCTAGGAAAGAACCTAGGACACAAATTTCACCGCATTCGACCTAGGAATGGCCCAAATGCGCAGTTAAGCTGTGTCGACCGCGGAATCGACTCAAGATGCACGTTTCACCTCTGTCGCCTGGGCAAACTGCAAGGTACGTGATTTTCAATGATGTCGGCCTAGGAAACAAGATAAGACGCGATTTTCACCGCATTCGACAGAGGAAATGCATAGAACGCGCTTTTTAGCTCTGTCGACCGTGGAGTCGGCTAAACATGCAGTTTTCACCACTGTCGACTGGCAAACAGAAAAGAACGCGATTCTCACCGCATTCGACCTAGGAATGGCCCAAAACACGCATTTTAGTTCTGTCGACCGTGGAATCGGCTCAAGATGCACTTTTCACCTCTGACGCCTGGGCATACGGCGAAGGACGTCATTTTCACTGTATTCGACCTCGGAAACCACCTAAGACGCGATTTTCACCGCATTCGACCGAGGAAAGGCATATAACGCGCTTTTTCGCTCTGTCGTCAGTGGAATCGGCTAAATATGCACTTCTCAACTCTGTCGCCTGGGCAAACGGAATTTAACGCAATTTTCAAAGCATTAGACCTAGGAAACAACCTAAGACGTGATTATCACCGCGTTAAACCTAGGAACGGCTCACAACAGGCGTTTTAGCTCTGTCGACCGTGGAATCGGCTCAAAATGCACTTTTCACCTCTGTCGCCTAGGCAAACAACAAAGAACGTGATTTTCACTGTATTTGACCTAGGAAACAACCTAAGACGCGATTTTCACCGCATCCGACCTAGGAATGGCCCATAACACGCATATTAGCTCTGTCGACAATGGAATCGGCTCAAGTTGTATTCTTCACCTCTGTCGCCCAGGCAAACTGCAAAGGACTGGATTTTCACTGTGTTCGGCCTAGGAAACAAGATAAGACGCGATTTTTACCGCATTCGACTGATGAAAGGCATAAAACGTGCTTTTCAGCTCGGTCGACCGTGGAATCGGCAAAATATGCACTTTTCTTCTCTGTCGACTGGGCAAACGGAAAAGAACACGATTTTCAACGCATTCGACCAAAGAATGGACCAAAACGGGCTTTTTAGCTCTGTCGACCGTAGAATCGGCTGAACATGCACTTTCAACCCCGGTCGCCTGGGCAATAAGCAAAGGACGTGACTTTCACTGTATTCGACCAAAGAAACAAGATAAAACGCGATTTTCACCGTATTCGACCAAGGAAAGGCATAAAACGCGCTTTTTAGCTCTGTCTACGTGGAATCGGTTAAATATGCACGTCTCACCTCTGTCGCATGGCCAAACGTAAAATCACGCGATTTTCACCGCATTAGACCTAGGAAACACCCTAAGACGCGATTTTCACCGCATTCGACCAAGGAATGGCCCAAATCGCGCATTTTAGCTCTGTCGACCGTGGAATCGGATCAAGATGCACTTTTCACCTCTGTCGCCTGGGCAAACTTCGAAGGACGTGATTTTCACTGTATTCGATCTAGGACACAAGATAAGAAACGATTTTCACCGCATTCGACCGAGGAAAGTCATAAAACGCTCTCATTAGCTCTGTCGACCGCGGAATCGGCTAAATACGCGCTTTTCCCCTCTTTCGACTGGGCAAACGGAAAAGAACGCAATTTTCACCACATTCGACAGAGGAAACAACCTAGGACGCGATTTTCACCGCATTCGACCTAGGAATGGCCCAAATCACGCATTTTTGTTCTGTCGACCCTGGAATCGGCTCAAGATGCACTTTTCACCTCTGACGCCAGGGCAAACAGCATTGGACGTCATTTTCACTGTATTCGACCTCGGTAACAACCCATGACGCGATTTTCCCCGCATTCGACAGAGGAGAGGCATATAACGCGCTTTTTAGCTATGTCGACCGTGGAATCGGCTAAATATGCACTTCTCACCTGTGTCGCCTGGGCAAACAGAAAAGAATGCAATTTTCACTGTATTCGACCTATGAAACAAGATACGACTCGATTTTCACCGCATACGACCGAGGAAAGGCATAAAACGTCCTTTTTAGCTCTGTCGACCGTGGAATCGACTAAATATGCACTTTTCGCCTCTGTCGACTGGGCAAACGGGAAAGAACGGGATTTTCACCGCATTAGTCCTAGGAAACAACCTGAGACGCGATTTTCACGGCATTCGACCTAGGAATGGCCCAAAACGAGCATTTTAGCTCTGTCGACCGTGGAATCGGCTCAAGCTGTACTTCCCACCTCTGTCGCTTGGTCAAACTGAAGACATGATTTTCACTGTATTCGACCTAGGAAACAAGGTAAGACGCGATTTTCACCGCATTCGATCGAGGAAAGGCATAATACGCGCTTCTTAGCTCTATCGACCGTGGAACGGCTAATAAGCACTTATAAACTCTGTCGACTGGGCAAACGGAAAAAATGCGAATTTCACCACGTTCGACCTAGGCGCCAATCTAGGACGCGATTTTCACCGCGTTCGACCTAGGAATGGCCCAAAACACGCATTTTAGCTCTGTCAACCGTGGAATCGGCACAATATGCACTTTTCACCTCTGTCGCCCGGGCAAACAGCAAAGGACGTGATTTTCACTGTATTCGACCTAGGAAACAACCTAAGACGCGATTTTCACCGCATTTGACCTAGGAATGGCCCAAAACGCGCATTTTAGCTTTGTCGACCGTGGAATCAGCTAAATATGCACTTTTCGCCTCTGTCGCCCGGGCAAACAGCAAAGGACATGATTTTCACTGTATTCGACCTTGGAAACAACCAAAGACGCGATTTTCACCGCATGCGACCTAGGAATGGCCCAAAACGCATATTTTAGCTTTGTCGACCGTGGAATCAGCTAAATATGCACTTTTCACCTCTGTCGCCTGAGCAAACAGCAAACGACTGGATTTTCACTCTATTCGACCTAGGAAACATGATAAGACACGATTTTCACCGCATTCGACCGAGGAAAGGCATAAAACGTGCGTTTCAGCTCTGTCGACCGTGGAATCGGCTCAAAATGCACTTTTCACCTCTGTCGACTGGGCAAGCAGCAAACGACGTGATTTTTACTCTATTCGACCAAGGAAACAAGACAAGACGCGATTTTCAACGCATTCGACCGAGGAAAGGCATAAAACGTGCGTTTCAGCTCTGTCTACCGTGGAATCGGCTCAAAATGCACCTTTCACCCCGGTCGCCTGAGCAAACAGCTTAAGACGTGTTTTTCACTGTATTCGACCAAAGAAACAAGATACGACGCGATTTTCACCGCATTC